>OV884041.1:22415000-23772500 GCA_930367265.1 Catocala fraxini | reverse complement strand
AACGTGCAGTACAGTACCTCATGAACATCTTGATGTACCGGTGGTGCTTGGGCGTGGGCGGCGCGTCGGCGGGCTCGATCTCCAGCGACAGGTAGTGGTGCGCGCTCGCGCTGTTCAGCAGCTCGTCGAGCCGCGCGTGCAGCGCCGCGAACGTGCAGTACAGTACCTCATGAACATCTTGATGTACCGGTGGTGCTTGGGCGTGGGCGGCGCGTCGGCGGGCTCGATCTCCAGCGACAGGTAGTGGTGCGCGCTCGCGCTGTTCAGCAGCTCGTCGAGCCGCGCGTGCAGCGCCGCGAACGTGCAGTACAGTACCTCATGAACATCTTGATGTACCGGTGGTGCTTGGGCGTGGGCGGCGCGTCGGCGGGCTCGATCTCCAGCGACAGGTAGTGGTGCGCGCTCGCGCTGTTCAGCAGCTCGTCGAGCCGCGCGTGCAGCGCCGCGAACGTGCAGTACAGTACCTCATGAACATCTTGATGTACCGGTGGTGCTTGGGCGTGGGCGGCGCGTCGGCGGGCTCGATCTCCAGCGACAGGTAGTGGTGCGCGCTCGCGCTGTTCAGCAGCTCGTCGAGCCGCGCGTGCAGCGCCGCGAACGTGCAGTACAGTACCTCATGAACATCTTGATGTACCGGTGGTGCTTGGGCGTGGGCGGCGCGTCGGCGGGCTCGATCTCCAGCGACAGGTAGTGGTGCGCGCTCGCGCTGTTCAGCAGCTCGTCGAGCCGCGCGTGCAGCGCCGCGAACGTCGGCCGCTCGCGCGGGTGCGTGCGCCAGCAGGACAACATTATGTCGTACCTGCAGATGTATTATTCATGATATCACTCAAGTTTTATACTACAAGTACTACAGACAACTGGACTTTCTTAGTATTGGAAGGTGTACTGGAATGTTGTAAATAGCTGACAATTTGTTATTGCAGCGATTAGAATTTTACGCACATACGAGCAAAGTTGTTAAATTAGTTGATGTTATTTTAGTACAGTCATTTGGTCCGATATAAAGGTGCAAACTAGAAAATTTTCCGGAAGTTTTGAAAATTGGTAGTTTTATGGATTTCGATGTGCTCTTTCTGAAAGTGAACTTTGCCACCTCGTACCTAAAAAAATTTACAAACAAAAAACAAAGCAAAAGCACATCGAAATCTATAAAACTACCAATTTACAAAACTCCCGGAATACTTTTTAGATAAGTTACCAAATTATTGTTCTATTTAGTGTATTAAAATATCAATCGCGGTATGACTCACTATTCAAATGCCAAGAGTTATTTAGTATAAATGCCTAATCGTCAAGAGTTAATAAGAATGTCTCTCTAACAGTAATTTTGGATAGGTATATCAACAACTTAAAAGCTTCGTTACCAGAACAAAGATTATGAGAAAAACAAATAAACCCGTCAAAAATAGGCCAGATTACAAACTTGTGAATACTGTTGATTCAATCATATTTTAACTCATTGTACTGAAAATGAAATTATAAAGATTATTAAATCATTAAATGACACCAACGCTGTAGGTTACAATTCTATATCGACAAAAATTGTGAAACGATGTTATAGTAACATAGGATCAGTACTCTGCTATATTGTAAATATTTCGCTCTGTCAAGGTGTCTTACCCAATAAACTTAAATTTTCAATCGTCATAGCCCTTGCGCGAAAGAAATGAAAGAGAAATAATTAGTAATAATCGGCTTATTACGCTAGTATCTATAATTTCAAAAATATTTAAAGATAATGCACTCTCGTATTACTAATTTCCTAAATATGGTTCTAGCGAAGGAAAAAAATGAATTTAAAAAAAAAAACAACTACACTAGGGACTTATTCTGTTATAAAAAAATGTAACAGAGTCATTAGACAAAAAAAGTGTGTTTCAGCTATATTTTTCGACATGTCCAGTGCTTTCGATTTTATCGATCACGAAATTCTACTTCATAAATGTAATCTTTATGGCATACGAGGTAAAGCCTACAGTGGCTAGAAAGCTGTTTAAGTGTTGAGATTACTCGTGTCGACTCAAAACTAATGTCTACCTCATATCAATCCACGTCATAACAGATTTGGAGTTCTCCAGGGAAGTATATTAGGGCCCTTGTTATTTTTGATATACGTGAATGATGTGCCACAGTGTACACTCCACAATTGTACGTTATTTGCAGACGATATTTCTATAGTTGTTCCTCAAATTAATTATAACTCCAACTATAAAGAAAGTTTAATAGAAACAGTAGAATATATATCAAAATGGTTAAAAGAAAATAATCTACCTGCAAACTTGGATAAAACAAAAATAATTCAGTTTAGAAATTAACAAACCATTACCAGTGATTCAAAAATAAGTTATCGCGGTCAAGAAATATCATGTGTAAACGAAACAAAATTCTTGGGCATAACACTCGATAAACACTGTAACTGGAAAGCTCAAGTAAAATACGTTTGTAACCGAGTAAACAGATTTGTGTATGCTTTAAAAAAGTTAAAACATATATCTTGTGAAAATACTGCTCTAATAGAATACCATGGATATATCGGCTCAGTCCTTAGATATGAAATTTTACTATGGGGCAATTCGACAGGCATAAATAAAGCGATTTATATCCAAAAAAAAATGTGTTAGAGCAAACGCCGGTCCATTAGAGTCATGCAGGCCTTTATTTAAGCAGTTAAAATTGTTAACATTAATATCTATACATATTTATGAAATCGGTGTCTTTGTCATAAAACATTTGGATATTTTTGAAAAGGCCAACAATAATAAAAAATATTCTTCTAGAGACCTCAGTAAATTACAAGGCCAAATGCTGTCAAGCAGCCTATATAAAAAAAAATGCAGTTGTATGTGTACCTATACAAATATACAATAAAATTTCAAAATCCATACGAGAATTAACCCTTTCAAGATTTCTAAACACTTTTAAGAAATGGCTTACAGATAAATGTTTTTACACAGTAGTCGAATATATGTCTTATAAAGGTTAGGAGGATATGTAATATAGTGGTAATGGTATGGTATTTAATATAGAATTAGTGTATATAACATAAAAACCTTTTGTAAAATTTGCACGCCTATTGTATGGCAAAGCATGTGAAACATAAACCATATACAGATCAACTTGAAAACCATATCTTATGCAAATAAATATTTATTATTATTATTAAGGTCCACACTACTCCTTTATTGTAGTAGCGCAACCGATGTACGTAAATAGTTAAATAATATATACTTTAAAACTAATAACGGTAGCGGTTAGCAGCACCCAAACTTCTATGTATCTGTGTGTCTATGTGTGTATGTGTAAACTTTCTTTAATTTTTATTTCTGTATTTATATTTTTGTGTATTAAATGATCCAATTGGATAGCTAATTGTGGAGGCTTGTCATTAGCAACATTGTTACATATATAATTTATGAATATTTAATAAATTTATTAGGCTGTAAGCTTTCTTCCAAAATAAATAAATAAAATAAATAAAAATAAAAGTAAACACTCAAAAAGATACGTACAGTTGCGGGCTGCAGTTGGCTGGCCGCGGCATGCGGTACCCCGCGCGCAGCAGTCTTGGTAGTCTGGCTGCTGGCACAGATGCATACGGTGCGGCTCCCACCGTTGCCACCTCCCACACCACAACTCCGAACGACCAGCTGAGACCATAATGAGTACACACGTTATTACTACTGAGGATGACATATTGTGATACTGCAATCTAAATTTGTAATGCCGGATAGTCTGCTGCTATTACTAATACCAATGATAGTCATATTTCGAATAAATATTTTGGCCTGCCATAGATAAACTCAAACTCTATTACTGGAAGGGTAATAAAAACTACAGATTCCATTGGTCTTGTACATCACATTCCTCACGCTTTGTTATATTTTGAATGGCCCCATGTTAATTTTGCCTTTCTTTAGATCGTCTCTGATTTGGTTATAACCGTGGTCACAACCTTTTATCATTTTCCTTCACACCTATACATTATGCGGTTTCCATGCATGATCTATCCAAGAATAGCTTAATCACAGCTTTTTGTAATTTCAGTCGATCTCTATTATGCTCTATCTATTATATTACCAACTTTAAAACATCAATTCAGTCCTCAAAATCTACTTCGCAAATGCAGTAAGTACCCTTGATATGATCATATAACAATTAGCAACTCTGCTATCTTTATTAACTAAATTGGTTACCTCTATCAATAAAACTATTTTAATACAACTTACACATCACTCTGCGTAGTATAAATCCTCCGCGTCAACGACTCGAGCGCCATCCACTTGACGGGCATCTTCCCGTTACCCTTCTGCTTATACTGATTCTCCTCGTACACATCTCTTGACAGCCCAAAATCAGCTATCTTCAGCGTCCTATCTCCAGTCACCAATATATTCCTGGCTGCCAAATCCCGGTGTACCACACGGTTCACAGCCAGGAACTCCATTCCCATAGCTATTTGTCGACAGAAGGAGAGTAAGTCTAAGGAAGTGAGCTCTCTGTCGCAGATGTCCTGTAGCTCGTAGAGTTTGTTCACGACCAGTTTGGAGTTCTCCGTTTGTATCGTACATTTGAAGAGGTCGTTCCTGTAGTCAGAGGTGTCTATGTTGTTGTTGTAGTATTTGGCGTTACGTTTTGAGACCATCACGTCCCAGGTGCATCTGGAAAAATAAAATCGTTATTTAAAGGAACTAAAATGTCGAATATAAACGTTGACTGACTATCTGATAGATAAAAGAAAAGAAGAGACGAAGTGAAACATTCTAAACAAGGCAGGCAAGCAAGGCTTGATAGCTCAGCTAACGACCCATCTTCCCGGCTCTTGTTTTATGTGTAAACATTATCCTTTCTTTAATCTGTCGAAATGTTTCCGAAAAGGCACGTTTGGCTGTACTTAGAGGACTATTAGTGCCCACACTTATGTATGGAAGTGAAAGTTGGGTATGGCAAAAGAAGCATGAGAGCAGAATAAATGCTGTAGAAATGAGAGCGCTGAGAAATATATGTGGTGTGACTCTGAAAGATAGAATAAGGAATAGTGTGATTAGAGAGAGATGCGGCATGAAAGTGGATATAGTGACAAGAATAGAAAAGGGTATGTTAAGCTGGTTTGGGCATGTAGAAAGAATGGACGAGGAAAGACTGACTAAGAAAGTTTATAAAGCTAGTGTGAATGGAACAGTCGCAAGAGTAAGACCTAGGCGAACGTTTCTTGATCAGATCGGAGGCGTTCTGGACAAAGGCCAGGTTAAGAGCGACTTGAACCGACGGGCGTGTATGAGGAATGTGATGAAAGTGAATGAAGCCAGAGAAGTGTGTCAGGATCGTAGCAAATGGAAATCCGTAGTCTCTCCCTACCCCTCTGGGAAATAGGCGTGAATCTATGTATGTATGTAATCTGTACTAGGAAGCAGAGGATCGCCAATAGTAAACTGCTTCCTAACACTATGTTCTTAAACTGAGTAAAGTAGCTTGAAGTCATAGTATCATAGTATTTGCTGTTCGAAAAAACAGCCCAAATCTGCATCTACATGATTGTTCTGGTATCATATTATATAGCTTTGTACGAGCCACGTTTCACGTAGCGTACATTGAACTTATTACTCTTTGTGCCATGTCAGCAACTTACTTCATTCATTACTTTAATTAAACATATGTAATTTAAATCAGTTCGCGTTCACGTTCGCCTATCAAAGGACGTACCGCGTCTCATATACCATTTCTATCATCTTTTTATCTATCAATATAGTCAGTTAAATTTATTACCGAGTTTTACTGATATATAATCCTATATTTTATTACCCAGGGTGTGCGGACCGTACATCCTTTTTTTAAATTTAATTAGTATAATTACTCTGACTATAACCTCGCGAGTGACTCAGTGTACCGTAGTAAGCTATCGCGGCTCTGTGACATTAGTGAGGTCCAACCAGTGGAACTATCAGTGTGAGCAAACAGTTCATCACTCATCAGCAGGGTATCAACAGATACCACCTGTCGGGGGCAGAAGCTGCAAGATCATCGTCAAGTATCAAGATAGCAAGTAAGATCTTTCCATATCAGCGTTCATATTATATTTATATTACAATCATATATCAAAATGTCTAGCATGGAAGACTTACTATCGACTCAAGAGCAAATTTCTGCCGCGATTGAGCAACTCTATTCGAATTTTAAGAAAGATGGTTCGGATAGGAAAACTCCAGACTATATCAAGCGCAGACTAGATACTCTAGATGGCTACTGGAGTGAATTTCAGTCTAATCATAAGAAGCTGAGTGCTTTTAGTATTAGGTCTCATCCTTATTTTACAAACAATCAGTTTGAGCATACCAGGAATCAGTACACTACTATCAGAACAGCTATTCAAAGTTACGGATTGTCTTTCAACCCAAGAGAAGAAAAGATACCTTCTTCTCCAATCATTAGACCAGCTACACCTATGGCCGTTTCGGAGACTCCTATATCAGATTTCGCGACTCAAGCTCGAGGCAGCGATAGCAAAACTGACGAGATGCTGCGAAAACAGAGCAGTAACTTCAAGGCATTTGATCATACTATTTCAAATATCAATTTAGGGAACATTTCAGAAAAATGGGAATTTGATCACTTGTTACGTACCATACAGTCTCGCTGGACGACTATCGACTCTCTGCATTGGGAGTTGGATAGCGAACTAGGCCAGAGGAATCCTGAGTACGAATCTCATTTCTATCAAGCCGAGAAAAGGTTTAACGACATCATCAAGTCAATTAATAAGAAATTGTGGTCCGTGTCTCACCTAGAGAAGTCTACCCCTAAGATAGATATACCCACTTTCTCTGGTAACTACCATCAATGGTCCAGTTTCAAAGACCTTTTCACTGAGACTATCCATGCAAATCCAACTTTATCGAGCGCCCAGAAGATGCAATTTCTGAAATCTAAAGTAAGAGGTGAAGCGGAAAGACTCATCCAACACTTGCCAATCTCCTCTGACAACTACTCTATTTGCTGGGATTTGCTTAGTCATAGATTCAATAACAAACGGCTGATTATGAGTTCTCACTTAGATCAAATGCTCAATATACCTACGATTCAACATATATCGGTACAGCATATTAAGAAGCTTCACGATGTTACTCGCGAAAGTCTCAATGCTATCAAAAACCTTGGCATAAGCGTCGATTCGTGGGATCCCCTTATCATTCATCTTCTTAGTCAAAAGTTAGACTCTGATACTCTTAGCGAATACCTTACTTCTCTCAAAGACCCAAAGGAAGTACCTAGACTAGAGGAGTTTTTATTATTTTTGGAGAAGACATTTACGACCATGGAAACATCTAAAAGAAAGCCTGAACCCAAATCAAACCAAAACCATTATCATAAATCTCATAATTTAAATATTAAACCATCGTCAACCGGACGTAATATTTCGCAATCTTCAAGCGATAAAAACATCTATGTGACGAAATACTACAAATGCGCTGTCTGCAAAACAAATAATCACGCAATATTTCATTGCAGTAAGTTCCGACAAATGAATTCGTCAGCAAAACGACGGTTGACTGAGAAACTAACATTATGCGAAAATTGTCTTTATTGTCATAACGGCAAAGAATGTTTTTCAGATAAACGGTGCCGTGAGTGTAATTTGCCTCACAATACTTTATTACACGATGCATTTACGCAATTTGACAACGAGCCCGGGGCGTCAACATCGAATAACGCTAACATCAGCACCCCTAAACAGGGTCAAAAGTCGACAACCCGAAGCTCACACGTGTCTATACAATCTGAAATTCCAGAAATTCTTTTAGCTACCGCGATGATCAGTGTTGAATCTTGGGATGGTTCCTACCTTAATTTACGCGCACTCATAGATCAAGGATCACAGACCTCTCTTATCACTGAAAATGCGGCTCAACGGCTTGGGTTACCGCGTCAAAGATGCCAGGGTGTGATCACCGGAGTGGGTGCTAAGGAAACTAACTGCAAAGGGGCTATCAATATCAAATGCGTATCAATGAACTGTAACTACGAGTTTCATACTGATGTCATTATAATGCAAAATCTTGTTAAAAATCTACCAAGCTATTCTTTCGCTAAACCGGATTGGTCGTACTTAGATAATATCTCTTTGGCTGATCCTGAATTTAACGTAAGTCGCCCAGTGGACATTCTGTTTGGAGCCGATATTTATTCTTTAATTCTTATGGAGTTATTATTATTCTTAATTTTGCAGAGGTGAACGAAATAATTCACCTATTGCCCAGAACACACGATTAGGGTGGATTTTATGTGGATGCGCAAAAACTTTGCAATGTAATGTCATCTTGAATAATCTAGATGAGATCCAAAGATTTTGGGAAATTGAGGATATTCATACAGAGGAATCTCAATTATCAGTAGAAGATCAAGAGTGTATTCAGTACTACAAGAATACCACTATTCGTCGAGAAGATGGCCGCTATGAGGTACGACTACCACTAAAGCCGGACTTTGAAAACAATTTGGGCTTATCAAAAAGTAAAGCAGTTGCACAATTTAAATCATTAGAAAGAAAGTTCTTGAAAAATCAGCCGATAGCAGAAAGTTATAAATCCTTTATTAAAGAATATCAAGCCATGGGCCACATGACACCCGTTCCGATCGCAAGAATTAACGAACCTTCTTTCTATCTCACGCACCACGGGGTAGAGCGAGATGAATCAACTACAACTAAATTCAGAGTCGTCTTTAATGGCTCCGCTAAGACTACTTCCGGATTTAGCCTTAACGACGTCATGAAATGTGGGCCCAACCTCCAACAAGATCTGCAGTCTCTTATCATTAAATGGAGGCAATATCAATATGCTTTCACGGCTGATATAGAAAAAATGTTTCGGCAGATTTGGATGAACAATCAAGACCAACGTTTCCAAAAAATCATTTGGCGAGACTCTGAGCGTTACCCTATCAAAGACTGGGAGCTAACAACCGTGACGTACGGTACTAAAGCGGCCCCTTTCTTAGCTATGATGACTCTACGGCAGTTGGCATCAGATGAAAAAGTAAATTATCAGAATAGCCCAGCAACCGAAGTCCTTGAAAACTCCTTCTACATGGACGATTTGGTACATGGCACTCATCAAATTAAAGCTGCGAAACAATTGCACTTCGACCTTATCAAACTACTAAAATCAGGTGGGTTTAATCTAAGAAAATGGAGATCTAATATTCCTGATCTCTCAGACACGAATCAAGACTTCAACTTTCAGGAATCAGAGTCATCAAAAACATTAGGGCTTAGCTGGGATCACCGACAAGACCTGTTTACATTTAGTTTAAATATAGAACTATCTACCGAGCGGGAAACAAAGCGGTCACTTTTATCAAATATTTCAAAGCTATTTGACCCTCTCGGTTGGCTTACGCCATTATCAACCAAACTAAAGATCCTATTTCAAAAAGTGTGGTTGTCCTCAATCAGTTGGGATGACTCTTTACCGAACGACATGTTGTCCGAATGGATCGTTATCAGAAATGGTATCAAAAACATAAACAACCTGCAAGTGCCTAGGTGGATATCAACCGGCGAACATGACGTTATAGAATTATGCGGATTTTGCGATTCTTCGACCAAGGCTTATAGTTGCATAATATATTGTAAGGTGAAACGAAACAATAAAACTATTATTACGCCTTTGATTGGAAAAGCGAGGCTTGTACCAATATCTAAAAATATCAGTCTCCCACGTTTGGAATTATGCGCAGCTCATCTTCTATCAACTGTGATGCTCAAAGTGCAACAGAGCTTGAGTACGTACGAAACTAAAATCTACGGGTGGTCCGACTCCATGATCGTCCTCGGCTGGCTTAACGGAGATCCAACAAGGTGGAAAACATTCGTCTCAAACAGAGTACGTGATATCATACAAGTTATGCCATCAACATGTTGGCATTATGTTAAATCGGAAGAGAATCCGGCGGATTGCGCCAGTCGTGGATTAACAGCTTCTCAGATGATTAATCATAATCTGTGGTGGCAGGGACCGTCCTGGTTACCAAACTTTGAGGGACAAAGCAACCGGCCAGATTTTACCACGGATATAGATATGAAAAAAGTTCGCCTAGTAAACATTGTAACTGAGCCAGATATAGAAAATAATGTCATATATCAATTACTAGCGAAATATAGCACTATTAGCAAAACTATTCGAATCATATCATGGATGTTTAGATTCGTAAGAAAACAAAACAAACTAAATTCATACTTATCTTTATTTGAGTTGAGCAGATCTGAAAATCTTATCATCAAGCAAGTCCAACAAATTGAATTTGCTCAGGAAATAAAAGATATAAAAGAGAGCGGTCACGTGTCACCAAAGAACAAAATATCAAAACTCTCACCCTATTTAGACGAAAACGACATCCTTAGAGTTTATGGGCGCTTGAGAAACTCAACTCTGCCTTACTCAATGAAATATCCTATCATCATATCAGGCTCCAGTCGCTTCGCACAATTATTAATAGATCAAGCGCATAAAGCAACTTATCACGGAGGAGCCCGCCTAACATCAGCATTTTTGAGACAAAAGTATTGGCTTGTAGGAGGAAATAAGATCGTGAAGAAACATATTCGTAAATGCGTCACGTGTAAGCGCCACGATCCTATTAAGCATCAGCAAATTATGGGTGACTTACCTGCTCCTCGAATAATTCCTACGAGACCATTTTATCATACTGGTGTCGATTACACTGGATTTGTTGATGTCAAATCTAGCAAGGGTCGCGGTATAAAATCTTCTAAAGGCTATATAGCAGTGTTCGTGTGTATGGTGACCAAAGCCGTGCATCTCGAACTAGTGTCCGACCTTAGCTCATCTGCGTTCCTAGCTGCTTTACGTAGAATGGCTTCCCGACGGGGAACGCCCTGTCACATTCATAGTGACAATGGGACCAACTTCGTTGGCGCGAACAAGATTCTCAACAGAGAATTCATAGATCTTCGGGTAACATTAGACAATACGTTTTATACATCAATCACTGATATGAAAATTCAATGGCATTTTAATGCCCCTGGATGGCCAAGTGCAGGAGGTCTCTGGGAGGCTGCGGTGAAGAGCCTCAAATATCATCTGAAAAGAGTCATCGGCGAGCAGAAGTTGACCTTTGAAGAATACTCCACCCTCCTTGCCCAGTTAGAAGCGTGTTTAAACACAAGACCTCTATGCCCACTTACTGAGGACGCCGAAGATCTGGAATATCTAACCCCCGCTCATTTCCTAGCTAGTGGTCCCACTAACACTATTATAGAAACGGAGAGAGACCAACGAACACGATGGCAGCTTACACAAAAGATCTTCGGAGATATATGGAAGAAATGGCAATCAGAGTATCTTAGCCAACTATCTGCCCGCAGCAAGTGGCGTCTTCCAAAGGAAAATCTTAATATCGACGATGTCGTCATAATTCATGACGCAAACCTACCTCCAGGGAAATGGGCACTCGGTAGAATTATAACATTGCATCCAGGCAAAGACGACTTCGTGCGCGTTGTTAGCTTAAGAACAAAAAGGGGCATCATCAAAAGACCAATCACCAAAATATCCAAGTTGCCAGTCCGTGAAAATGATACTGACGACGGAGCCAGCAAGTTTCAACAGAAACACGAAAAAGTTGCCGCCTCAATTAATATCAAACCCGCAAGGAAACTCTGCCTATACAATTTTATAAATGTGTTTTTCATGCTCATATATATAATAATAACACCGACGTATGGCGCTTATCAAATATCAAGTTTCAATAATAGTCAAGGTTTTTACTTCGATCGGATCACAAACTTACGCCTAGAACGAGACCAATGGAAATTAGTTATCTACTACGACATGTTTCCCTATTGGCAAAGCGCTGAATTACTTGGAAAGTATATAAACCATTTAGATAACATTTGTAACGATCAAAGTAAGGCAAAAATTGTACAATGCGATGTCATCCTTCTTCAATTACATCACGGGCTTAATGAACTCAAGCATTACAATAGTATGTTGCTCGGTAAGCAACTCACTAGGCACGAGCGAGTCACGCGAGGCCTTATCAACGGTGTCGGGTTCGTCGCAAACAAGCTGTTCGGCGTACTCGACCAAGAATTCGCAGAACAGTACGAACGAGACATAGAGACTATTAAAACAAATCAGAAACATCTCGCTTTACTGTGGAAGAATCAAACTTCGGTCGTCGAGGGCGAATTTAATTTGATAAAGAGGGTTGAAACATCTATCAACAAACAAAGTAAACTTTTCAATCAATATTTGAACAACCTAGAAATGTCGTTAAATAGGCAAAATAAAAATCTACTAGCCACATCAAACACATGTGATTTCACTCTATCATCAGTTATCGCACAAGGTATTTTAGTAAACTTGCAGAATATCCAAGATACTATTATTGACTCTTTAACCGATATTTATGCTGGTAAATTCAACTTTCATCTTCTTACACCAGAGCAACTTCGGGACGAGATGAATGTAATCGTAAGTTTATTATCAAGAGACATGACTTTACCTTTGGACAACTTACAAAACATATCACAAATGTACCATCTTCTCACCGTGAAAGCAAGAGCTACCGAAAAGTTAATTATTTACGAGATTTGGATTCCTCTAGTCTGCAGAGATAACTTTGAGTTATACCGACTTATCCCCATTCCAAAAGAAACCGAAAACTCTATGATCAGCCTTGTACCTGTAGCAGAGTCCGTAGCTATCAATATACAACAGGACTCCTATATCGGGTTATCTGAGAAAGATGTACGAAATTGCGTTGAAATAGATAAGGACACTCATTTATGTCCCTTGAAACAGCCTATTCATAAAATGAAAGCAGACGATAACCTATGTGTCAAAGGTCATCTTTCTAAACAGTGTCAAACCATGACATTAGCTTGTATAGATTCCTGGAAACAATTGAATACAAGAAACACCTACCTGTATTTCTGTTGTGGTCATTGCTCTGTACGTATCATGTGTGAGAATCAAATTACCTCAGAGTTATTACATAAGTCTGGTATAATAAAAATAAGCGAGGAATGCATTATAAAGAGGGACAATTTTATCATTTATGCTCACCAAACGCCATCTAACGCCATAGAGAGAGAAGCTGACGCAATCAAAATTCAGATTCCTCCTATCAATCATCTCATGAACATATCAATATCATCTACTGTCGGAAATCAATCTATATATTCAGGCCATCAGAAGTATTTTGAAGAAATCGATAAACAGATAAAACAGCTGAAAGCTAGTACGTCAGACGGAGTGCTGTCTGATCGCGTATCATATCACGACGTTCATCACTATGTCGTCATCTACGTGGTTCTATTCGCGGGCGCTATCACGCTCGCGGTGCTGTGCTTGCGTGGCCGGCGCTTGCAGATGCGAGCCGCAGCCCCCCTGTGCCCGGAGGCGCGCGTCGCGACGCTAGCAACTCCGGTGACGTCGTGCCGCCCGGGAGGGCCTGATATCGAACTCCAACCAACCAACTATGAAACTTCTTCGGTTAGATGTGTTAGTGATAGTGCAGTGAATCAGTGTTGTATTCGTAGTGAGTCAGAGACTAAATCGCGTAGTGCAAATGTTATCAATAAGTGTACCTCGCCTGTGTTTTTTCGTAACCAGTTCGACCGTACTTTATAGTGACATTGGAGCAACTTATTGACTGTCTTTATCATATAACATCATCAACTATCATCATTAATTTTAAGCAAAAATATTGCTCAATCACCTTGTTACTCACGTCAGTCACTTATCATCATATTAGTCACACCATCATCCTCATTTCTGGCCCGGGAGTATGTACGAGCCACGTTTCACGTAGCGTACATTGAACTTATTACTCTTTGTGCCATGTCAGCAACTTACTTCATTCATTACTTTAATTAAACATATGTAATTTAAATCAGTTCGCGTTCACGTTCGCCTATCAAAGGACGTACCGCGTCTCATATACCATTTCTATCATCTTTTTATCTATCAATATAGTCAGTTAAATTTATTACCGAGTTTTACTGATATATAATCCTATATTTTATTACCCAGGGTGTGCGGACCGTACAAGCTTTATGGCTTCAGGATATTTATTTGATACCTTAAGTAAGTGAGTAGGTCTCCCCTGCTGCAGTACTCGGCGATAATGAGCGGGCGGCGTCCGCTGCAGCATCCCACCAGGCTGACGAGGTGCGGGTGCACGCCCACGCTTTTCATCAGCTCCATCTCCGAACGGAAGGACCTGATCTCTTCTAACGATGGGAAGTCTGAAACAAGGAATGTAATTCTAATATTCTTATTCCTCTAAAATATCTAGAATACGATAGAAAATATGTCTCGCTTATTTTAACCATCTACAGATGAGATGAACAGACTCCAGAAAAGAAATTAATTAAGTAACTTATTTTTGTTTTATTATACTTCTGTAAGTAGGGGACGAATTAATGCTATGCTGCAACATAATAATATATTATGGAAAATGATCATTGTATAATGTGGTATACGAAAGACAAACACAGACCGCCCAATCACCTTTGCTCTGAGATTTGCTTTAAAGGTGCATTATGCCATGGCAAAGAAATTCCTACGGCGAACATAAAAGTGAGAATGATCTTGGAAGACAATTAAGGATGCATGTGTTTTGTACTCTTTGTCCTGCAGCTATAATGATCGATTTGCTTACCTTTGAGCATTTTAACAGCGACGTTTATTCCGCTGGGCGCAAGCGTGGCGCGCCGCACAACGCCGAACGCTCCTTCGCCGATGACTTCGTGCAGCAGCAGCTTGTCGGAGCGCACCTCCCAGCTGTCCTCCGCCTCCACTATCATGCTTACCGCCTCGATGTCGCTTTTTTTCGCTGGCTTGTCTTCCTGAAGAGTGAAAGGGCAATTGTAATACCAGACAAAAAAATAATGACACTATAAACTTTTTGAGGTAACCAGTATTGCTGAGAATGTATGTTTAATAACGACTTGTATCATGATCATCAATTTTGTTCAAGTTTTATTCAGTTCATCTGCAAATTGAAGTTGTGTATTTCTTTTATTTCCAATTTGGATTTAAACTTTGTACTATTAAAGCAGATGCAATATACTTTCAACATAATCCTATGTATTAGAAGGTATATTTTCCGATGGGGTGGTTTCCAGAAAATATTTAATTCAGCCTTTTGATAACTGTTACAATGTATCGACTCATTCATTTCACTTTAGGTGCTATTTATAATTCTTGGTAACGACAGATTGATATAAAGTTAGAGAATATGTCGGACTCCTCGACAACGACAAGCATGAGTCTTAAGCCTGGTACTGCTACCGTTTTTAGGGAAGAAATTACCATAAAGTGAGATGATAATCTTACTGGTGGATAGTCCAGTGGCGCGGCGCGGTGCGTCGTCCTGCGGCAGAAGCACACGAGCGCCAGGGCGGCGGTGCCGAAGGCGACGGCGCCCAGCGCCAGCGCGCCCGCGCCCACGGACCCGCCGCTCTGCACTGCACAATACTATGCACCGTTACACATAAGCGACGCTCCGTATACCATCCATAAGAGGATTTCAACCACGAAATTTGTATTTTGTCATCGATTTTATGTTATTATCGCTACTCTGTAAAGCATGTCATCAATTATTGCCAAGTCCTACGAGTATAAAGCGACGCTTCGTATAATCAATCGTAAGAAGCTTTTAACCACGAAACTTGTATATTGTTTTAGTTATTTTGTCATTTGTTCCTCACAGCAAAGCATGTTTCCAATTATCTCTTAGTCCTGCGAGTATACTAGCGACGCGACATTACTTGTTATACTTGAACTTCGAGAAGTATAGAACACTATAAATATATAAATAAATATAAATATATTCTATCATATACACACAACACCATCTAGCTCAAACTAAGCAGAGCTTGTACTATGGGTACTAGACAATGTATAAACATACATATATAGCTTTATTTTGTAAATACATTCATATTGTACATAGAAACACTTCCACTTCCCAGATCAAGACATTTATCAATGTAATGCACACAAATGTTTGACTTGTGCGGGAATCGAACCCGCGACCTCAGGCGTGGCAGTCGGTTACACTAACCACTACGCCATAGCTTTTGATTGCGTTAATTAGAATTAGCCGTTGATGGTTACAGGTCTAATGTTTCTTGTCGAAACCTAAGTACATATAAATCTAAATAGTCTTAGTTAAGCATACGAATAAAAAACAATTATACGTAGAAAAACGAGGAATGCCACAAGGGTGCTTACTTGTGTCATCTTACGAAATAGCAAGAGAAACTGTAATATAAAGAATTATTTTTGGTGAGTAGTAAAGAGGTATGAATGTAATTCACTATTCAAGCTAAACTTCCCTGACATACTGAAAAGTGTGGCAGACTATATTTTCCAATTTTTCAGTACATTTGAGAATATTTTGCTATGTATTCCAAAATAATTTGACTTCCACTGAAACTTTTCTAAATGGGCATGGGCAAAATGGTGTCACAGAAGAGAAAGTATCCGAACGTGTGACAACTCCCGTATAAACAGTTGCATATTTACCAGCGGGGAACGTAGCTCGCCTGCTGGTGACAGCCGCCTTGTGTCCGAGTATCGCGTACATCCATACATAGTACAGTCCCTCGCCAGTTACGCCCTTGAAAACAGCTTCGGTCTGATTCTGCACATATAATAAAACATAACATTTTAAAAGTGGTCGGGCACGGCGAAATTCTCCCTTAACTCCTGGGATGCAGATTTATCCGTACAAAAAGTACCTCTTTCTACTGTGTTTAAAATGCCAGGCGATTAAAGCTGGCATATCCTTCAAAGCGGGACAAGTTGACTGGAATATACATCTACCTTACAGAAGAAGGTAGATGGAAAACTTTAAGCAGTTTCTCTAGTAAGTAGGGTTGCTGAGAAGCCAAGAAGCAGATGCCGCAGTGGCATCTGCTTAGAATTAAATGTATCATGTCAATGCTTCACTTAATTGTACAAAATACTTTGTCATAAATCAAAAATATATAATTGTAGCGATAACCTTGTACGAGAACTTTAGACTGCCCGCAGAGGTTTCGTGTCCGAGTCCAAGGTAGGACTCGGGGTATCTCTGACTTTTCGAACTATTGTTTATTAAATAGTTAATTACCGCTCGCTTTAGAGGTAAAAGACAATATCGTGAGGAAGCGTGCATATCTGAGAGTTCTTTATAATGTTCTTGAAGATATGTGTAGTATGCCAACCCACACTGGACCAGCGTGGTGGACTATGGCCTTTTCACACAGAGAAGAGACCCGTGCCCAGCAGTAGGACAGTATACAAAGGGCTGATATTATTAGAAACAAATCAGTATATCGTACTCACTCCCGGCACATCTTGCGTCCAGACATCGTGCGTGTGCAGCGACACATTGTACCGCTCTACCGCGTAGCGCGGCGCCACCCACGAGACGCGCACCTCCCACGAGCCTGACGACTCCTCGCTCGCTTCTATGGACACGTTCTGAGGAGTCTCCGGCTTTACAGCACCTGGTAATATCATACATATTTATTTATAACTCTGTGAATATATCTAAATCTATTTTACTTAATATTAGGCCCGAAGAAGACAAATAACTTATGCACGTTTTAAAATAATATGGCTTTACTTTCCTGGATAAGTAGGAAGGAATGTACCACAACCAGGTTTCACCAACTACATTTTGATGAAATCAAGTGTATGGAATGTTTGCTTATAATGGGATGTAAGGTTTTCTGTAAAGTATATTATGCTACGTATTCATTATGTGATTGTGTTAATGTTACATTTGTTAACAGACAATAAATAAATAAAAAATAATCTCCGATTTATCTCAAATTGCAAAAACGCAATTTTGATCGCACGCTTGTAAAGCTAAAATTATCATACACTACTTACAACCTCTTTTGCTCACTACACACCATAAGATAATAGCAACATATTAAATATATACCCCCGAGCACAAAACCAAACCACTCTTGCGGAATGCGATGTGTATGCCTTGGCTTATGACATACATAAATGTAACGTTATAATAATGTTATAAGTTATTATTGTTATTATCTTTAGTTTTTTAAGTCAGTAGTATATAGTATAATGGCTGCAACACCTTGTTGATATGAGTTGTAAAATACTGAGATTATATTTAATTGGCGATTTAAAAGAGTGGCCGTGAGTTTCATGCAGGTTTGTTGATTACCTGAACCTAGCAACTAACCTAAATGTAGCTTCAGTAACTTAGTAAACTCACTAACCTATATATTTTGACGTTCATACATATGTGTTACTTTATCATAAATGATTTTTGACTTTGATTATATTCGTGCACATTTTTCGACCAAATGATCGACGTGTTGGCTATTTGATGATTTGGTCAGCACAGTCCAAATATTCTACGAGCGCAGTCATAGAAGCACTTTAAAAAGCAACATAATTGTTAATTGCGGGGAATCATGCCTATTATTGGTGATTATAGTTTGTGATCTTTGTGATTTTAATTATAATCCAATGATAATAAATTATTAAAAAGATTTCTGAAGATTTGTGTTCATGTTATTAATTACATTTAATTGAAATTGACAATAACTAAGCAATACTGTCAATTATGTCACTTTTGCAGTCTAAAGTATCTATAAAAATATCCAAAATCGATACCGTGTTTAAAATAAAATCACGATTGGCAAAGCTCAGCCTAAACCAGCGATGATAAACAGTTTTTACCATATCATGAAATATGATATGGTAAAAACTAAATTAACGAAGATATTAGATAGTTGTAAGAAACATTTTATTATGCAAAAACTACGAAAAAAATACACTACATGTGACATTGAACTAAAACCATATTCTATATTCTAACACAAACAATTGCGAGAGCATATTTGGTGAACAGAATTGATGTACCTACATTATTTATACGTATTTTATACATATTTGAATGGCGAAAATATTCTTGAACCATACGACCAAATTTCTTGGGGTGTGCGCTTAAGAAAAGTGTTGTCAGTCCAATGCAAGTGTCGGAGTATAACGTATATTATGTGGTTTAGGTATCAAAAATCCGCCTCCATTTCTTTTATTTTAATAAGTAAACTATTACTATTGAGTAAATTTACCAAGTTCGCAATCAGAGTAATAGTCGCAAGGCGGAGTGTTGTAATTATAGTCTGTAGTTCCATACAAGCCCACCACTTTGAAGGAGCACGAGTCGTTCACTGAGAGATTGGTGAAAAGCTTCTCTGGTTTACTGCCAGGCTGTAGACAAAACAAAATTATTGTCAATTATTTTGATATCGATATACCTATGTTTGATTTTATACAACAGGAAATGTAGATATAGAAATATATAAGAAACTTCTGAATATAAAGTGGTCGAAAAATGAGACAGGAAAGCAGAAACGTAGGGGCGATATTTCCATCGCCCTCGTCTGACTTACACACACACACTGCACTTAAATAATCTTTTGTCCTAAAATATATTGTAAATTTTATGTTATTTATATGTTCGATCATTTTACAAATACGACTACCTTATATTTTGAGATTATCGCACCCTTAATAAAACAGAGACTTATCTCAGTATTTTGGATTAAACAAATTTGAACTCTATTGCAAAGATTTAACACAAATATAATATTAGAATTTAACATATACAATTAGAGTTCAAATTGCCTTACTTTCAAATTTCGAGTTAAGTCGCTGTTTTATTAAGACTGCGTTATAGTTTTTTTAGATTATATGTAGTACGATTTTGTTAAAATAACGATAGTAATGGGTTAACTACCCTACTGTAATAATAAATAGTTAATTTGGAATTGGATTCCTAAGTACTTATATCGGTACCTCTGTTTGAACGTTCACAATTTCTTACCCATATTTTCGCTTCCTGCATGTCTTTTTTGCCACAGGAATTGACGACCTCGAAACATGCGTCGCGATCTGTGAATTGTATATATTTTAAATTAAATACTTAACTCCAATTACAGCTGCAGTGTTACCCAGGATGAGACGACATGTAGTTGCTTCTTCTTACATTAATAAAACAGTGAAAAAATAAGTAATTTCTCTCTCTAAACCTTAGCTAGACCAAACCAACAGCCTAAGTATTTTTGGTCTACAGAAGATTGAAGCAGCCTTTTGTTGTTATTCTGGCGTTAAGTAGAATGTTCTAAGGAGGAAAAGCTGACAGTATAGGTGACTATAGTTTCCTTTATGCCTAGCGCTCATTTTTTATGTTTACGTGACCCATCGAGATGCACTTTTGTTGTCGTTAGCGACCATACTCTACGGATTCAGCCATTAGCAGCCGTACACACCATTAACCGGGCCGAATCTTGTTTTACCATTTGACATACATTATACATCATAGTCTCACACCACTATCACCGAAGGGTAGGCAGAGGAGTATTACACCCACATTTCACCAACTATGTTTTATGTTCCGAGTAATAGGGACCGATTATATTGTCGTTTAGAGGATACTGGGAATTCTTGATAAAAAAACCCGATAACACTTTGCCCAATCCGGGAATCGATCTTGCATATGACAGTCAGCGCCGCTACGCTACCCAGGTACCGAGGCTTAGTAGAGCGCACTATGTGAGTGCGACAAACTGAAATGCGATTAACGCTAGCGCGACAGAACTGTACTGCGACTCGCTATAGTTCGAATGCACGCTAGTGCGAATCACTAAAGCTCGACATCACTCTGGTGCGACAAATGATTGTGCGACAGAAGTGCGACACCACGCTAATGCGACACTACGCCAGTGCGACAAACGATTGTGCAACAGTAATAACGATTACGCGAATCGAATTTTATTGTTAGGACGGCGATTTAGTATTAAAAACCAGAACTCACCTCCAGTTACATTCCATTTTAGGAGGGCATTGACAAGTAAGCTATCGTTCACATCAACCCTGAAGAACTCCACGTTAACATCATATTCCTTAGGTTCCGGCGACGATAGCTCGTCATACGCCGGTACTGTCTCCCCACCTTCCCAGTGCACTGGGATTCCATCCATAAGTTCTGTGCTCCATAGAGTGTAATCACCTAGGGGAGTGATAATCTCCTCATATTCTCGCCAAGGTTCCACTAAGGCATGATTTAACTGAAAATAAAATTATTACCGTTGCTATAGGGCTTAAATATGAAGGTGCTTATTTAAGAGAAATTATACAAATCTGAAGCAGCTGAACTGAGGAAGTAATTCTGCGGAACTTCTTGACCTGTCAACTCTTGGAATACCAGGCATAATTAAAACCTATTAGTTGGTTTGCAGTATACATTTTTTGGATGCAAGCTGACCTTGACTTCGGTAGTCAAGTCAAGTCAAAAATCATTTATTTATTTAGGTCACAAAGTAACACTTTTGAACGTCAAATAGTGTAACTAAGTTACTGAAGCTACATTTGGGTTAGTTGCTAGGTTCAGGCAAAAGGTAGAGCCTATGAGAAGAAACATGCAAGAAACTCATGGCCACTCTTTTAAATCGCCATTTAAATATAATTTCAGTATTTTACAACTCATATCAACAAGGTGTTGCAGCCATTATACCATTTATTACTGACTATTGGTCATGGTCATTGTATTGGTATACAGAACAATGCGATCTTTTAGAATATTGTTATTGCATGCGAAAGAACGAGAGAGCGCGATACATAGCTAATAAATACTACTAATGCATAGCTAAACGGCTCTTTAGTCAACTGATCCCACTCGAACTCAACCCGCGGGATGAGTGGACCTAACGAATGTTTTGAATCGGGCAACTGATCCCACTTTAAAAAGAAGAATATATACAATATAAATATGTGCACACGTGAATAAAAGTGTGCGGAAATAAATGACACACCATCGCTTGGTTATACTGATATATTAAAAATCACAGACGTTTGATTAATGAACAGAAAACTAAATGTAAATAAGTAGTATAAAACTTTTATTTTATTAGGTTTCATTTATTTTAATTTTATGTTTTTTAAGTGTTATTTTAATACCTAAGACTTTTCTTCGTGTCTGTACAAATCCTAAAATGTATCAATGGGGTCAGTTGCCCGATTCAAAACATTCGTTAGATCAACTCATGCCGCGGGATAAGTTCGAGTGGGATCAGATGACTAAAAAGCCGCTAAACATGACCCGCTTTCGGGCGTGCATTTAAAATCCATTAAATCATTACGACTCTAAAGCTCTTATTATGAAGGTGATCATTAGGAACTTTACTTATGGTTCGAATATTAAGACTGCGCCGAGTGTAAGACAGATAATGACAGAGCTCGTACAGCGCATATTCGAATCGGCTCGCGGCCGCCATAGTAAAATGGTATGGATTTGAAGTGCTTTTTTGATAAATATGTATCTTTATTGTCAACCAATAACTTAAATATTTGGGACGGACAAATTGTAATATAACTATTTATGTTTCGTTTAAGCTGTAAAATAGGATAGATTTCTACTGTTATAATCTAAAAATCACGTAACACGAGCTTATGTTTTTGCATTTTTCGTGCAAATTTACGTAATTTTGTAGGCGAAAATATTAATCATTTTAGGTTTTTTACACAGAGTAATTGTAAACACATTCATTGTTATGGTAAATGTATACTTTATATTTGTATTAAACAAAAAGTGTTGATTTTATTCACATAACTGTGACCGCCTGTTTTGGCACATTTCGCTCGGCGCAGTCTTAAATCAAAATAGAAATATACATCCATTTAAGTACTTTTCTTCTTCTTGCTTTGAAAAGACGAGTCTCGTTTTAGGGATAAATCCAGGATTTTAAAAACTTAACAAACATTTAAAACATACAAAGAACACCCAGACTCGGAACAACCAGTTGCAGCTTACACATTTTTATGCCACGTATGGGATTAGAACCCACATTACTCAACGTTGTGGTAGTGGCGAGACGACACTTAAACCATCATCAGATGGTTTACGCCATCTGTACACACATCTGAATGCATAAATCTCTCAATATAGATGTCAATCAACTTCTGAATTCGAACAACAGTAATATCTTTATCACACAGATTTCTCAGTTAATCTATGTATAGCTGTTTTACATAATAACAGCGCTTTAAAAACAGCGATACGTTAGATTTTGTGCTGCACTTTTCCGCCTGTTATCATCGTTAAAAACCCGCATCATTCTGTGAAACCGATCGAGCTAATGATTTGTACGATTACTTGTAAGGGTACTGACTTTCCCAATAACGACTGCCACAGATGTTCATGGCAGCCGGGACCGACGGCTTATCGTGCTCTCCGAGGCATGGAGCAGGCGATAATTGTCAATCAATACGCACATAATTTCGAAAAGTCATATAACTTCCGAAAGTCAGAGGTACGCGACGTGGGTTCGAATCCGAGACCCTCTACATTGCAGTCTGTTGGTCTCCACACTGAGTTAGCGCTGCTCTCATAGGCTAAAGTTACAATAGCTATTAAAAAAATTAAAAAATCTAAGTTACGTATTTTAAAATTATAGGCACTTCAAATATCTACACCCTGTGACGGTCTTTTCATGCCTGTTACTACAGATATTTACTTTTTGAATTATTTCTTTTTCTTATGTAATCTCGAATAATCGAAAAAAATCGAGAGCTGAAAGAAGCATTACTACAGACTACTAGGACACCTGTATACGAATTACGAGTGCAATAAGTGATCGATAAATAGCGTTTCAAGTCCTACTTACTTCGGTTTCGTTAACCAGTAGTGGTACCAACACGACCAGCTGCCAGTTGTGTGATGGTTCTATCTGGAATCTGGCCACATATTGATTGTTACACCTGACCTTCACTCGTGACCGATTCGATGAACTTGCGTTTGGGACTGGTGGAAATGGCATATCGAAGAAGTTCTTTTGGCAGCTTTTTAATATCTGAAAAATAAATGTTTCATTTAGAAGGACATACTTTCCTACAAACCTCATCAACCTATTGAGTCACAGCGGCACACCGGCGTTCATTCACAATACATTTTAATTATGTTTGACATTCTAACAATCGACATGTTAATAATAATAATAATAATAATATAATATTCTACCACATACACACAACACCATCTAGCCCAAACTAAGCAGAGCTTGTACTATGGGTACTAGACAATGGATAAACATACATATTTAAGTACTTTTTTTTTTGTAAATACATCCGTATTATACATAGAAACACTCAGACCAAGACAAACAGCCATGTTCATGCACACATATGTTTGACTTGTGCAGGAATCGAACCCGAAATATAATAAATATATTTTGTAAGTGCAAGCAAAGCATCGATAGACTTGCACTGCCACGCAGAGGTCTCGAGTTCGTTCCCAAGACGCGCATTTCTGACTTTTCGAAGTTATGTGCGTATTAAATATTTAATGATCGCTCACTTTAACGGTGAAGGAAAACACCGTGAGGAAACCTGCATGTTTGAGAGTTTTCCATAATGTTCTCGAAGATATGTGAAGTCCGCCAACCCGCACTGGGCCAGCGTGGTGGATTATGACTACTTCTCACACTGAGAAGAGGCCCGTGCCCAGCAGTGGGACAGTTTAATACAGGGCTGATATTATACTTATATTTTGTAAGTGTGTTTGTTGGTTGAAAAATGACATACTTGCTTGTAGCGACGGAGCAATGAATGTTATTATAATATTTGTAAAAGGCACAATAATTATTTATTAGTTTGCTAAACCTAGCAACTTACATAAATGTAGATTCAGTAACTAAAGTTACTGTAAAGTTAATTACTAAGAAAATCTTTATAAGTGTTACTTTGTGATCTAAATTAATAAATTAGACGTTCACAGTGTTTCTTTGACGACTTATTTTATTTTAGCTTTGATAAGACTGACAGTCAGAAAGGTGACCATATTAAACGTGGTAGGTATCTATGATTTATATCTTTGGGCATAAGACATAGCTGCAGTAAATATAGTATACCGACTGGTACAATACACTTTAGTAGATATACTCCTTCGGGGATGGATCTATGTGGGTCTAATGGTACCTACATACGTCACCCAGACTTTGAAGCAAAATTGTTCATGGGTGCATTTATTATGTCATACTTATCACGTTGTAAACAAGTTATTAAAGGATTGACATTGCGAAATCGATCTGCGTCTTCTAAACTTCCGGACCGGACTCGTGCTTACAATTCTAGTAGTAAAACATATCTTATCATGATGCAATAAGGTTTATAATTGCAGATCACTGGTGCCAAATGAGTTCGTTTGTTTAGAACGTGGAAGGCGACACGACCCAATATTCGACATTGAATCATTGCCGATGCCCTGTTTGTCAACAAACAGAAATACCAGCCAAGCGAAGGAAAATTTATGGGATACCTAATTATAGCAATTAGTCCGAATGTCCTTGTGTACATTCGTTAAATATTTGAGAAGAATGTCTATCCACAAAACACTGAGTTAGTCATGCTCAATAATAAAAGTTTGTAAAAATAATCATAGTTGCCGTGTAAGCCTGCAAAGGGCCAGGTATTTTCCTAATATATGTTAGAAAATAACTGTGATAAGAGAAACAGATTTATAATTTAAACTTGAGAGAGAGTTTAAACCTGTGAGTTGAGAGGTATATTATTACTGAGAGTACTAAGCTACCATAACAACTGTCATAAATAGCCGCGAATTTCGAACCAATATTGTTCAAAGTGTTTAACGGGACGCGGAATGTATAGCAACGTTTCATTTGGCAATAGCCTAGGGTGCTATTACATCAGACTTAATGTCCTCGAGACGAATTTGATCACAGCGGCCAATCTTAACGGGGACTGGCCATCTGCGCAGGAGATATTATAGTGCACAAGTATGTGCGTAAACACAAGTGCGATCTCTGTTCCCTAGATCTCATGATCCAATGGGACGGTAATCCGACACGACCGAGCGACAGGCGCAGGACCAACAACTTTACGTGCTTTCCGAGGCACGGTGGTGTCTAACACTGTCAAGTTCCTTACTCGTATTGAGATTTCTTAACAGGAAAACTTAATATCTTTTTGTTGGCCCGACCCGGGCTTCGAACCCGAGAACTCATGCACAGCAGTCGCAGTCGCATTCACTACCGCTGCGTCACGGAGGCAGTCACACATGAGACTTAAACATTGTAGGCGAAATGTGTGTGTAATAATCAAAGGCAGATATTACTCCAGCTTTTTTACTCGTATAATATACTGCCTATCCCTCGGGACCAGTACTTTTTTTCTTACTATGTCTTTTTCTGTACACCTGACAACGTGTATGTAAAATTTCATGATGATCAGTCGAGTAGTTAGGGTGTGAAAGTGTAACAAACAAACAAACTCACATTCACATTGAATTTTAGTCAGGATAGTTAGGACTAAGTTTAAGTTTATTTTTGGACAAGGTCATAGACGGGTGAGCACAAGTGTCATTAGGAGGGAGCCTAAGACAGTTGTGCTCACCCGTTTATGAGCCAGACGGTAGCAATGTTGATTAGGGCGCAAAGCCATTGGCGTTTGTGGGCCAACCCCTTTTTTTATCATTTGACCCGCGTCGACGTCGCGCGAAATTACTGAACGCTTTGCTCGCGTCGCCTAGACGCGTTGCGCCGTCTAGAGTTGACACGAAACCTCAGCAGGTATGTTGAGTAGGTACACAAGGAAGCCAAAGGGCGCTAAACGATCTCCGGCCCTCGTGAGCGCTGGCCTGGGGCGATAGACTAGCGCAGTCAGTTGCCCGTGCAGAAGCAGGCCCGAGACAGCGGCGCGTCGTGTTCCGCGCGCGCCTCTCAAGGAATAAGTAATAATAGAAATGCGACAAGGCCGCCACGACCAAGTGGTAGGTTTAGTCGGTATTACCGGGATATCTCCATCTTTTACCGGGTGAGTCCGACGTAACCCCTCTGCCCACCCCCGCGGAGGGGTATGCGCCAATGCAACAACCATGTTACACTGTACATTAGTAAACCCTAGACACTTTTTACGGTTTGGTAGCCGAAGGGTCTAACGGGACCCTTTTATTAAGCCTACGTTATCCGTCTATCTGTCTCATAAGCCGTAATAGGTAGAGAGTTGAAATTTTCGCAGAGTGTGTAGTTCTATTGGCGCTATAATAATAATAATAATCTATCACATACACACAACACCATCTAACCCAAACTAAGCAGAGCTTGTACTATGGGTACTAGACAATGGATAAACATACTTATACCTTTTTTTTTGTAAATTCTCACATATTATACATAGAAACACCCAGACCAAGACAAACATCCATGTTCATGCACACAAATGTTCGAATTGTGTGGGAATCGAACCCGCGACCTCAGGCGTGGCAGTCGGTTACAATAACCACTACGCCATCGAGGCCGTCAATACAATAACAATGGCCCTTCCTTCCAACCAACCCTTCTCACACTGAGAAGACTCCCGTGCCCAGCAGTGGGACAGTTTAATACAGGGATGACACAATAATATCAAATAATAAAAATCAAGATGGCGAATTTTTTCGTGTACCTACATGTCCGAACTAGACTTGACTAGATTTTATCATCTTTATATCCTTTTGGCCGGCATTGATAATGCGCTAATGATACGTTTAGAATTACCAGCGGCTATAGGTTATGATCTGGCGATTGAAAAGCTTGTTTGTTTATTCCAAAGGTAGTATAAAATACAATCTTTGGTTAACATTCAGCTGTCTTGATGATGAGCGCTCGGGTACAAATCGGTCGGGTAAAAGGAAGACTTTATTTGATCGAAGTGTTATAGAGCTTTTCTGTTGAATGTAAATTTTGAGTACCAGCAAGGTGTCCGTAACGTAACTGTTCAGGCTATAGACGTTAGATTCGTATGTTGTTTTAAGCGTACATCTATGTCTTATTAATTTGTGGCAATATATAGACAGACATGTTTATGTCCTATTTATCAAATATAGTAAATATTTTGATGATATGAGTCACGATTGTTTTCTTCTAAATTATCACAGTTTACAAACTGGACCAGCCAGATATGATAATGTTTTTTTAATCATTCACAAACATACATAACGTCATACCGTGTAGTCATATCAACATCAGTTACAGATCTTATTATTGTACGACACATAAACATACACTGGCATAATTTGGGTGCAATAGTGCAAAATTTGGGTTCAATAGAATTGGGCCGGCGATGTGCAAATGTGGGATTATGCAGCTGTACGTACAATTGTGCTAACTTACAACTACAAGAAATTAGTGCAATGCGTTACAATCTTATCTATTCCTATTAATTATATAATTCTTATTTTGACACTGCTTGACACTGTTATAATCAATACAGATTTGAAAATAAGTTATAAAAACATTAAGAATGATCATTATTTTAAATATTGACAGTGATTGCCTCATGAATTTACTGAGTTTACACGCGCCACATATCTGCTTCGAAAGTTATGTATGTGTGTGTATGTGCTTAATTAACCTGTCAATACTTGGGATACCAGACAGGAGCGCTGATCTTTAGAAAACCCTATGACTGCTCACCACCGTTGGAGACTCGTTTATACTAATACAAACTTTATAACGCGCATCTCTCTATGCGCTGCAGCTTCAGCCTGGGCATTTAGTTTTGCGGGATACGTAATGAATTAATGCTTGCTTATTTGCTCGGCAGACGGGTGAGGTTGTAGAGATAATGCTCAAAAGCATCTACTTAACAATTTCTGATGGATGTATGTGATCATGGATGCCCTGCCCCTATTTATATTTCGTGGGTGCTGCTGTCCTGGAACATCCACAGAGTCGGCGTCCCTAATACCAGATACAATTGAGAATCTATTGAGTCCGGCCCTGGCCGGCGGCCGGTGCGACTTGACACTTGTTTTAATGATAAAGCAAATCATCTTGAGAAAATCTCCATATGAGTTCCAACATATTGTTCTAAAAGATGTGGAAAGGCTGCCAACACTCATTGGACCAGCGTGTCGGACTAAGACTTCTTTACTAACCTATACTGAGAAGAGGCCAATAAGTCAGTCAGACAAGGCCTAGTAGTGGGACAGTGTATAAAGTAGGCTGATAATATATTATTTTGCATGATGGCCCTAAACACGTAGGATTTCTTTCACGGACGGCACCTAACAGACTAGAAAATGTTCTCTCTGAAATCGCCCGAAACGCTCGTACATGACATACATACTCACAGTACTGCAATTGGCCGAGTAGCAGATTTTACGCGATACAACGGCATCATATTTCGTCATTCTTATTAAATAACGCAATAAGATTAAACTTCTTACATAATAAAGTCGGCCATTGGTAGTTTTACTTATACTACACACAGCGACACATCAACCTAGACTGTTTGGACTTTGAACTATTAGAAGTTGAACGCTGCGAATCGTGCGAGAGAGTGCGTTATATTTTATACGCTATAACCTTACCATTACATAGACACCACTATGCATTGTCCCTTTCCTTCAATTCTCTATATTGTATGTAGCGTAGTTACGCGTATATAGGGTGCCTAACTAAATGGTTAGCCGTGTGTACAGTCATTCTGATATTGGTAATTTTAAAGATTTCAATGTTCTCTTTTCGAATTCAATTTTGGCACCTCTTCTTTATCTCCTTTCCAACTCATTTTAGAGAAAATTGCATACAATTTATGTAATCAATCAATCAATCAGTAATTACTAAAATATTTTATTCAATCACACATAACTTACGCTCCCGCCATATTTGTATGTCAAAAGGTTGTTAGAGATGGTGTCCGTCAATTCCTAGTCAATGGCTGACCCATTCAAAATCCTTATATTATGTTAATCAACTTGGCTCCGTATACCTAACAATGTTTTCTATCTCTATCTTTATGATGTCAATGAGTAGTGCAGTCAATATTTCGGTTAACTGATTACATGATATCGCAGATACGTGATGTTTTGAACTGATCGACTGATAACAAGCCCGGTCACCTTTAGCCCGTTGTATACAAACCTACTGTAATAATAACTGTATTGTTTAATTTGCGCATATATTGCAAGATGTAAATATTCACAGAATTACGTTTTACGATGTGTATTTAAAATTTGTGGTAATTTTTCGTTAGTATTTTATTGTAATGATGCGTTGGAAGCACAATCGCATCGGACTTGTAATTAAAAGGTAGTGAGATCAATTTCCAAAATTGTCATTGTAATTCTCAAGCAAACTTAAATTTTTTAAAAGACAACGGCCATTCTAAATTTTAAGCCATGTGTTGCAGATAACTTTAGAAAATAATGCACACAAAATACACCTAACTTAGAACAATTATTATTTGCCGATTACACAAATAATTGCCTGTTGTGGGCTTCGAACCACCAGCACGAGGACAGCAGCAAGGCGAACACTTACCCGCTGCGCTATGAGTGCAGTCAGTAGTTAGCGTATTAGTACTTTGTATAATAAATTGATCTAACATTGTTTTAATAGTACAAGCGCAAATTACTTATCGTTACTAACTAGCGGTCGCCGAGTGCTCGAAATTCGACCAAAGGTTGTCTGTAAGATATTGCTGATATATGTCATTATATATTGATATATGTAACCATAGTTACGCGCTTCGACTGCGTGTGTCAAATGCATGGTTGTATGCGTGTAGTGTTTTTTCATTAATTTAAAGTATTTCTAATGCATATTTTATATAAATACTAGTAGTTTTCTCGCGGTTTCACCCGCGTAAGTCCCGTTCCCGTATGAATATCGGGTTTCACACCTTTCACCCCTTTCGCGGTGGAATTTCCAAAAATCCTCTCTTCGTGCTCCCCTACTCTCCAAGGAACATACATGCCAAATTTCAGCTTCTTGCGTTCAGTAGTTTCGGCTGTGCGTTGTCTGTCAGTCACTCAGTAACGGAAGAGTTTTATATATATAGATTAGGATTCGCCCCTCCTCCATATAAACTTTAACTGCCAAATTTCATACTCCTCCGTCCGCGCAATTTTCGTAAAAAGGGGTACAAAGTTTTTGCTTCACTCATTAATATATAGATATTATAAAGCTGAAGAGTTTGTTTGTTTCTTTGAACGCGCTAATCACAGGAACAAAAGGTTTGAATTTAAAAAATTATTAAGGAAGACTATAGGCTATATAACATCACGCTACGACCAATAGGTGCGGAGCAGCAATGAAAAATGTTGCAAAAACGGGGCAAATATCTTATATGAAGCAGACGAAGTTGCGCGGGTCAGCTAGTAGGTAATATAACGCATTGGTCCTGGTCGTGAGATCGTTACTTCAGTACTCATACACGCTTAAGTATTCAATGTTATACGGCCATGCCCATATGTATGATTTCCTTCAGATCATACATATATCGTCTCAACCCAAAGACGTACCTAGTGTTATACCCATACATACACAGTCTTGCCCCTGTCTCCTAAGGGGTGGACAGGGGTGTATTAAGTATACCCACATTTTGTCAGTTATAGTTGTAGGGCCCACGTAATAGAGAGCGGTTCTATTGCTGTAACCGGACACAGTTGCAAACTCCATAGTGCTAAGAATGTTTTGATCGGAAAACCCTAAAACTCTTTCTCTCTTTTACCCGCGAATCGAATCTAGAACTTATGCACAGCAACCGCGTAAATTACCACAACGGCAACAAGGCAGTCTCACATAAGGTAACATCTTGGAATATAGTAAAATCCGATTGAAGCATAGATTAGCTTTTACTACTTTCATTTCTTTCTTTTTCATTTTAATTCCTGTGACGCGGCGGACTTGACAGACATTAAACAATGTACACCAAGAATACCCAGACTCGGAACAAACTATTTGTTAATCACACAATTTTTTGTTCCATGTGGAATCGAACCCACAATATCTGACGCGGCGGCAGTGGCGATCACTTAGTCCACCAGACTATCCGTGCTGCCATCTACGTGCATCTTCATATACTCTTCTCTTTTACACTACCCAGTGCCTTGGTATAGTCTTTTGCCATTCATACGGCCATCTCAATCAACGGCGGTTCTCACTCGCCATAGTAAACGAGGATAGAAGGCTTGTCTCTTGCCTAACTGCCGCTTTATAAATTCAAACTCAATCGAAATATTACTATCTGAGTTAGAATTTTGTTTGAGCGTTCACTGGCCATTTCGGCACCAACGACTTCCTGTGCAGATTGAGATTGGCACACTATTCGATCTGCAGAGCCTGTGGTGAAAAGGACGAGTCCATTTCGCACGTACTGTGTGGATGTGACGCGTTGGCTGGATTGAGGATGGGTCTGATGGGACTGGCATATCCAAACCCTGAAGACTTCAGGCTTCTCCCTCTGAAGTGTACGCTGCAGATGATGCATTCACAAGGCGATAGCTAAGGGATAAATTTTGAAGCCGACACAATAGATCCCACTGGGTCGAAGTGTCGCCGGTCTGTACTGACTGGCCCCCACACACAAGATAAGATAAGATAGAATGTTGACAGATCTTCCATAGAAAATATGTCAAAATTCTAACTCAGATAGCAAGATTTCGATTGAGATTGGATATAGAAAGCGGCCGTTAGTCAATAAAAATATTGGGCACGATCCCAGTATTCGAGCTAATAATCTCTCGACATAAAAACTCAATAGCACTTTGATCCAGGATTAAATAGTTGGGTGGAATTATCCTTTATTCTTAGGCAACAGAATAAAGGCGGCAAACTCACAACTTAAAAAAGATTACACGAATTTCTTTCGTACCTCAGGTCACAGCAAATCAAATATGAGATAAATAAGATGATAGATTGCGGATAAAAATTATATGGAAAATAAATCAATAATTCTATAAACGTTTTCAATGGTTCTCATCATTAATTTGACTGCATCTACTGTCGCGTATCTATGATATCAGCTGGTCAAGTGTTGAGTCAAGTGGTCAAGAGAAATGCTATCACTATCACGACCGTAAAACTTTAGCGCGGAACGTCGCGCGTCGGTGTTTCCCATATATAGCGGCAATAATTATTGATTATATCATTATTGTGCCAGCAATCATTTATTCTACAACAACTATCTGAGTTACATTGTAAATTATGCAGATGTAAAGTAAAATCTTAATCAAGCCCATATAGATGGCAGAAGTAAGTACGTATTTACAAAAACAATTTTGTGAAAATTATTTAATACATATGTCAAACGAAAATATCAGGCATAGATAATAAACAGAACCATAGTTACCATAGAAAGCTATAATTTACCAAGTTGTTTATTAATTTGGTAAAATTAAAAATATTTCAGCTGATATGAAGTAAGCAGTTATTGTAGGCAGGCGTTTTTATTAAATAACAATTACAGATAAAAAATAAATAAATGATATATTTCACTAGTAGGTAGTTATAAAGTTTGTTTGCTCAAATATATTTCAATAAGAAAAACAAATCCATTTAAATTGAAAGTAATTTGAAGGTAGGTTAAAATATATTTTACCTAGTTACAACTAAACATATTTTTATGCAAACAAAGTTCACATAATTATTATTTGACATACTTAATTAAAAGCAATCCAATAATTTGTGTAAAATCAATTATTAAAATAATATATGAACATACCACATTCGTTGCGGCCTCCAAATCCGAACACACATTTTCCGCCAATATCGGCAATTCATCATAAAATATTGTTCTGGCCTCATCGTCCACCACTGGCTTTCCACTCACATATAATGTTATTTGAATTAACAGGCATAATATAAACAAATGTCTTATTCTTGTGTAAAACATTTTAAATTATTTGCAAAACATGTACACTGACGTAATAAAAAATAGTTTATAAAATTAAATGTAATTTAGTCCTATTAGAAGTATAAAATGTCATATAGTATGTACTGGTACTAAAATTATTTTTCCAGTCGACGTACGGATTATTTTATTAATTTAAAAAAGAACGCTTTCGTTCGGAAAATCTGTATCGCGTAAAGGCGCGGGAGATATTGCGTCCGTTCGCGCGCGCAGACTGCCCCTCGACGTGTAACTGGGGCGTCAAGAGCTTTGCACGTAGCTGTTATTCCGGAGGGAAGTCAGGAAATTCGGAGCTCTAGAGCTTGAGAACAAAATAGTACCTAGACCATACGCAGTTGTAGTATCTACAGAACGCGCTCACGCTTGTATTTTTGTTTTTGGTAACATTAAGAGCACCTACCTAAATAAATAGAAAATAGAAAAATCTTAACGGATTTGTATTTATGTTTAATAAACAAATAATGTTTTTTGTAGGTTTAGACAATTTAATTATTAGTCTGTTAGGACTCTTCTATTCATTCATTAAATACAACAAGATAAGAGTTAAAGTGAAGGTTCTGCGGTTATAAATTAATGTTTAAATAATTATACAAAATTATATAATTCACGGATAATTTATTATTTCAAATGTAGTTAGCTTTTATTTACAAATATTGCTTTAACTCAATTTGATAAACAGTGAAAGTTAGAAATTGCTGAGATTATTTTTAATTCATATCTTATTGTTGTTATAAATACACAGCAAAGAATATTTAGAAATATATTTTCCTAGCTTTTATTTTGCTAAAATCATATATAAAAACACGCTTATTAATTAGGTAATTACTACTACCATACGTATTTTGGTATTCTGTGTGAAAACTATAAGTATAGTAAAAGTAACAAGTATAATCAGAACATATTTTTAAAAGATAACTAGGTAGGTACTTGTATGAGATATCCAAAAACAAGATTACATAATGGATAAAACAAGAAATGAGTTTCGATAAAATAAATAAATACTTGGCCTTTCTATTTATTTTTTATTTAATTGATTAAAAATGTAATTTTAGTTTAAAATTATTTGGTTTAAATTATGTGTGTGCAATATTTCATAGAATGTACATTGGACTGTGAGTCATATATTTTTTTACTATGAATATTTATCAAAAATTTAATTACGCCATATTGAATAAGATCGAATTGAGTTGTAGGGTGAGTCATTTTTACATTCCGTAGAACGAGTAGGAGGGCGTCACAAAGTATTTTGATAAAATATCTGGATTATAATTTTTAAAAAGACGTGCCTATCTTTTTAGTATATCTCAAAATTTTAATAATTTATTGCCGTGGAAGATACGGTGTTCTTTTTCAGTACTACAACATATTTTAATGTCCCGTAGGCCGTAGCAAAATGGCATAAATAGGAAACGTTTTTGGTGAGCCTGTTTATTTAACAGTCTGTTACAGATGCTTTTTTAATACCCTCAGCGCCATGTGTATCTTTTTGTCACACAGTGTCTGGAGCATTGTGTATCCAAAAGTATATACATACCTCATTTTGGTAAAAGCACTGTGTTTCTTTTAGGAACACAATTTCTGTATATTTACTATGCAGAAATGAAAGCTCTGGCCTGGCACATTATTTTGGTACCACGTGCTCCAAAATAACGTGTCTGGGAAAAGGTCATTTTCCAAAAAAGTTGTGTACCTAAGCACATACAAACAAAAAAATTAAATCGTAAAAATTTATGGAATTTCTAGATAGGGCTTGGCGCTGAGCGTGAATATCCCAAAATCCTGTATCATATCTGCTTCGCGATTCCACTGAAAGAGAGGGTTCATTCCTAATGCCTTTTAGAAGCATTGCGACAGTGACATGAAGTACAACCAAATAATGTTAATATAGATTAACATTATTTGGTTGTACCAAATAATGTTAATAACTAACATTATAAAGCTAAAGAGTTTGTTTGTTTGGTTGAACGCGCTAATCTCAGGAACTACTAGTTCGAATTGAAAAAATATTTTAGTGTTGGATAGCCCATTTATCGAGGAAGGCTAAATAGGCTATATATATATATACATATATAGCCTATAGCCTATACATTACGCTACGACCAATAAGAGCACAGCAGCAATGAAAAACGTTGCAAAAACGGGGAAATTTCTCTTATCTTATAAGAAAGCAGACGAAGTTGCGCGGGTCAGCTAGTGTTACAAATTTTGTTAACCACTTGAATTAAAGTACGTAAACAGTTTTCGTTTTTTGTGCAAAACTATTATTTTTAATTCTATTTATAAGCGGCTGTAGTAAGTTGATCAGTGAGACCTTCACGTTGCTTCGTCGGGTTCGGGCTTCGATATCTTCCCATTAGGAGCTCACTCGCCTATTTCGCTTTACAGAAAAAACATATCTCATTATATACCATCTCCTTTAGAATGGTTAACAAGAAAACTAGTAATTTATAATCCAAATTACATATTAGATGTAAGGCTGTGTCCAAATAGTGTACTAATATATGGAATTGTCAGTCGTGAACCCTCTTTCTTCCTTTTCAATAGATAAACTCTCGCACTAGAACAATGTCTGTGTCGCGGGAGCCTTTGAAAATATTCAAACAACGGACACAAAAGCAAAGTTTCAATTCTTATTATAAAATATTGAAGACCTAATATTTGTATATTTAGTTTGCAAATAAATGATTATGACTACGAGCACTCAGACATAATATAATAATTATTATTTATTTATTTACAGAAATGAGATTGTAGGTTTACATGACATGGAACAATTGTTTGTTGTTCCAAGTCTGGTCAGTACTGGGCGCTGTGGCAAGGTGGCCACATAAACGACTACGCTATCAGTGTGTCCAGCACTTTTATACAGCAAACAATTTAAATTCAAATTCAATACATTTATTTTCAGACTATTCGGTGGAGAGAGAGTTAGTAGTACAACGGGATAACTTAACAAGTGAGAATCGGCAATGAATCGCCGTAAATCTAAGAGTTCGAAAAATTGGTTCAAGTAATATGCAAAGGTCACGTGATACCGCGGGACCTTGAGCTCAGAGATCAAAGGTCATAGTCATTTTGGGGGTATATCGACTATGCTGAGTCGAATGGCGTTGACCGCGAGTTTCTAGCTCTTACGGTTCTTGAGTTGAAAGTTGTATAACAGACAGACAGACGGACGGACGGACAAAGCTGTTGTATAAGAGATTTTTCTGTGCGAGAAGGGTAAGGCCATAGTCCACCACGCTGGCCCAGTGCACGTTGGTAGACTTCACATATCTTTATGAACATTATGGAGAACTCTCAGACATGTAGGTTTCCTCACAATGTTTTTCTTCACCGTTAAAGCGAGCGGTAATTAACTATTTAATACGTACATAACTTCGAAAAGTCAGAGATTCGCGCCTTGGGATCTAACTCGAGACCTCTGCGTGGCAGTCCAACGGTCTCCCAATATGGTCTCAAACAAACAAAAAAAATACCATAGAAACATCAATGACCCAATTGGATATCCTGATGATAAGCGGTTTAAAATGCATTTTGGTGACATATAAGAAAAAATTGGGTATTAAGGAACCATCCATCTATTAGAAAACATAGGTCTATGCATTCTATTCTGTTCGGCTTTTCTTTATTTTAGATAAATACATTATTTAGAACTTCATAGAAAGGCTTTCAAGTTGTCTGACAATCATCGATGAAATGTAATGCAACTTATGAACGAACAACAAATTATTAAATTGTTTTACTACAACGGTTTATCAATTATAAATTTATAAATCATCAATAATATCTAAGCGTGTTAAAGCGTGTTTAAGTTTTTACTTTCTACCAAAACTGAATAATCATCGAAATATTTTTTATCGCGACAATTAAGTTTGTTACTTATAAAGATTGAATATGGAATAAGGATTTTAAAAGAATACATACAATATGACTAACAAAAATCACCATTATAAGCATATTTATTGCCAATGATTTCGATTTCCATACCTGGCTACATAAGTACACTTATCCGGTCTACGGACTTTTAAGTAAGCGCCACTAGTTATCATACATTTTTGCCAGCCCAGATGCTTAACTACGTTACTATTTATTCGAATGATTTTACCGTAATTCCCAAGATGACTTGTTAATCAGGGCAACACAAACTTTCTGCCCAATTTTTCGGGCGATAATAATAATAATGTCCTCCAGACCGAATTTCGGCCACGGCGGCCAGTCTTAACAGAGACTGGCCATCTGCGCAGGAGATATTATAGTGCACAAGTGTGTGCGCAAACATAAGTGCACTCTCTGTTCCCTAACTCTCATGACCCGATGGGACGGCAATCCGACACGACCGGAGAGAGATCAGGCGCAGGACCAACGGCTTTACGTGCTTTCCGAGGCACGGGGGTGTCTAACACCGCCAACTTCCTAACTCCGGGCTGCTATTGAGATTTCTTTACAGAAAAACCCAATAGCTTTTTGTTGGCCCGACCCGGGATTCGAACCCGAGACCTCATGCACAGCAGTCGCATTCACTACCGCTGCGCCACGGAGGCAGTTTCGGGCGATAACGCTCTACTCAATACGTACCGACTTCTAACAATATTATACAGACGATTATAATATATGAAATCAATTCCAGTCATATCCATAACCCGTCCAAATATAACACAATACAGTGGAAACACTGACTGAGTTCTTAGCGACAAAGTGAGTAAGATTTAAATTGCTACACATCCAGTCAGACGTATTAATCTTCCAGTGTTTTATCACGTTATCAGGGACAAACAGTGATACATTATGGATGTTACAGTCGATATTGATTTGTGAATGATTTTCTACCGTATACATTGTCCACTGTGTAAAGGTAACTTTAACTTTGTTGAATTAATACATGCTTAAGAAGTCCTGCTAATGTTTTAAGTGTGGAAGTTTGTGAACATGTTTAGATGTTTATTACTTATTCACGTCTAAATCTTTGAGCAGATTTTGATGACACTTGGAACACAGATAGCCCTAGATGTTAATCCAGGGATAAAAGTTCAAAATTCAAACATTTCATGAACATAAAATAATTTTAATATTATTTGTACACGTCAGAAATTAAATAGAATATGGTTTATAAATAAAAAGATTCAATTGGTGGAGTAGATATGTGTATCCTATGTGTTAACATGGGATGCCTTTTATCCCGGTATGGTATCCCGTAGGATACAAGCGGGGTAGGCCGCAGGTAGTAGCGGGTTATATGTACCTAACTAGATTTTGCCCGCGGCTTTGCTCGCATTTGTGTAGATTTTGTCTGCTTCGCTCCTATTATTGGTCGTAGCGTGATGTTATATAGCCTATATTATAGAATTTTTGAATTCAAATCAATAGTTCCTGAGATTAGGGCATCCAACCAAACAAACTCTTCAGCTTTAATATTAGAATAGATTTTTCCAGGAGCTCTCTGGTATATTTTATTTTAATAAAACAGATAAGGTTCAACGATGATTCTCCAGTTAATTTTGGATTATGCCGACTGGAGAAAAATCCTCATACCTAACCCCTATCCTACAGAAGTATTGCAACGAAGCAACCTTGATTTTTTTTTCAATTGACTATAGTCCTTTAGGCAAGTGCTGTGCTGTTTGCACTTGGACGAATGGTTTGTGTCCCTTGCGTTAGTAACGCAAGCACATACCTTTTTTGGCCTTTGCAACGCGAGAGTTTTATTCTTGTTGTAAGTGCTTACTATCAGCCGTATGTGTGAAATACTTTTTAAGAATTTAAAATATAAATCTATTACATTAATACTACATGTTTGATTATAGTAAGCGTTAAAATATAGCCAATGACTGGGAATACCGGGCATTAAGGATTTAGACTCACTTTTAAGCAGAAAGGAATTTAAGCGGACGGCGGAATATAATAGATGTCCATATAAGTACGTCTGTCTAGCGTTCCAATTTAATCAACGGATATATTATCCGCATTATACACAATACATATATAAAGTATAAGTATAGGAATATAGAAAAGGTCTATCTGAAAAGCCTATAGGTGTTTTAAAATTTGATTTGCGTGATCACCATGGGTATAACCAAAACAGTTATGAGGAAAACTAGGAGCAACTAATTTTAACTGCAATTAATTTGCACAATGCCTGCAAGAATATCCTGTGTTAATTATATTTAAATTTACAGGGTTATGCCTCTGGGTTTATCCCCCATTTCAAGAACACTTCATTCATTATTGTGTATGTAACCAACAAAAATACCTAAAATATTGTACAATTTTATTTTTAATAAATCCTGCGGTGCTGAATGCTACACTACTACGTAGTAGAATAAATATAACTTTTTTAATATTGGTCACAAAATAACACCTATGGACAACTACGTTATACTGCTAAGATAAACCATAAATTTACTTTTGCCTATTGCAACAACCATCAACAAAGCAGCATAGAACCAATGAGAAGAACGGACAAGAAAGTTTTAGCTATAAAACGCCAATTTATAATATTACATCATATTTGTAGGGAGTTGCAACCATTACTTAATTTACTACGATTAAATAAGCTGGAAATTAATAAGAAGTTAATGTTAATTTTAACGGCTGATGTGGTAAAATAGAAGCATCCACTTACATGCATGTAAATTAAGAAAAACAAAGCCCGACTATATTATATACCGGGGCGAAATATCAATTACTATGAATTGTTATGTAATAAATAATGGCCGAAAATGTCGAATCCATGGATGACAAGTGGTACCTGTTCACGAGTACTACGCATGCCAGCCATCCTCCGCGTGTCCATATTAAACGGAAGGGAATTATTCTGTTCATGACGCCACTACATGCAATAACATTTAAATTATTATCTTTGGTATACAAACTCGGGAAAAAGATAAACAATGGTACTAGCTATTATCACGAGTTTAACATTATACATTGCAGCTTAGTTTAACTAAATATGACGGTTAAAGCAAGGCAAATGGTACATTCTTAAAATTTGTCTTCAAATCTTTAATAAATTCACGAGTATGACGCATAAGCCAGACATCGTCCCTCTCGCCCTATTTAAGACTATTGGAAATTCTGTGCGGTTGCTGTGGTTTGAACTCTACGTACCCGACAGTCACAGACAGTCCTTTTATAGTTATAGATAATTGCTAATACATTTAAGCAATTTTTCGTAGAAATTACATCTATGAGGATAGGTACGTAGTATATTAAACAATGACCAAAGGATTATCCCTGTACAATCCTAATAAACTGCAAAGTAGATACTTTCTAAAAAGCATAATTACAAAGTGAAATACATTTTGTGCACGTCACACATGCAGCAAGTACTTATTGCCTGGATTTCTACCACACACCATGAACCTCTGTTTTTCTTTCTTTCATGTGCATTACATTCACATTACGACAACAAAGTCCCATATAATCAAGCTAGCCTATTGTCGTTTATTGGGCATATTTCTAAGTGATACGTCCATATCAGCACAATTCTAAGTAAAGCAATGTACTTAGAAATGTCTTAATTTGATATAATAAATATTTTTGTCTGAGAAATATCGTGGGGAGACCTCCAAGTTTGAGAGTACTCAAATGTTCTCTGAAAGATTTCAGAGAACATTTGAGTACTCTCAAACTTTATCATCAGAATGGTAATTTCTAATTCCGATGAGCCTATGCAGCTGGTGCCTATTAGTAGGATAGCTCTTTGACAGGGCTGATCTTCATTGAACTGTGTGCGACACACGGCAGGCATTATCAAAACACTTGTTTCGACCTATACGTAACTCTTAGAATATTTAATCAGTAACCAGTCATGCTTGGCGCTGCACAGCTGGTCGAACACAAAATAAATTGACTCGTTATGTACGGAAATAACTATTACCATACCTACCTGTATTTTTTTAAATTAAATAACTCTAACGTCGGATGATAAGTCGTCGACCTATATCAAAGTCAGACTTTTTAGGCGTTCGACTTCGCCGTGTCCGGACAAAGCATTATAATTTCAAAATCTAGTGTTTTTGTGGAGGTCGGCGCCGATCGAATATTTACAAACCATGTTATTATGAATAGTTAGGTACAATACAGAATTTGTACTACGTATCTAGTTCTTACAACATATATGGTCTCGGCGAGAAGAACTAGATAAAACGTCCTCGCCACGATCGTAATAAATCATGTTGTTACACATATGAACTTTAAAAGTTATTCATACAAAACGAGGTCATTAAAATCAAATTAACGCAGCCATTTTGGAAGTAAGAAAATCGTATACAATGATAAATGGTTTTATTTCTAATCAGGTGCAAATTGTGACATTTAGGAAAATTAATTTTATGATCCTTAAATAATAGAATAAATAATAGATTGACGTGGAAGTACTGAGGCGTTAAAGACGATATAGTAACAACGAATTAAGAAAGGTGTACCAAGGTAGCTAGACTAAAACTTTAAAACTAACTAAGAAACTATTAGAACCAATTATGAATCTGAAGAGAGAGTCTGAAAGGGTAGACCTAGGCGTATGTTCTTTTATCACATAGGAGAAAAGCTAGAAAAATTCCCAATTAAGAAAACCATATACCGACAAGCGTGCATGAATATACTGGCCCCATTCATGCATATTCCACCTTTTCAGAGCACGGACAGGCTGGTAATCTATAATACAGGACCTCCTAGTTCAAAGTTCAGTCTCCCACACAGACTTTCTTGTATGGACTGTTTGATTATGATGTTAAATATTATATACTGTGTGAGAGAAGAAATAAACAAATTATTATTATTATTAATAATGTCATGAGAATGAACCAAGCAGTACAGATAGGTAAGCCAGGATTTAAGCAAGTGTAGATATTAGTCTCCGCCCACCTGTAATAGGCGGGAATCTTAGTACATAGGTATGGATTTTTTATTGGAAAACTATCAATTGTAATTAATGTTATAAATACGAATGTGATTTGTTTGTTTGTTACGCTTTTGCGCCTTAACTACTCAACCGATCATCATGAAAAATTTCGCACGTTCTCTGGGGTACAGAAAAATACATTCATCCAGGAAAAAAGTAGGTACTGTTCAGGTCCTACAGTCGTTTGAGGTATTAAATTTTTTTTAAAAACTTTTTCTATGGTCAAGAATTCATTGCCAAATTTACATTACACCGAGCGAAGCCGCGGTCAAAATTTTGTGTCCAATAAAAATCTTTTTCAGTAGAGCGTGAAATACTCGAACAAAATGAGCATTGAGTGCGCAGGTTTACATTCACGAGGTAATGCAGGCAAATTCATTCAGATATTCTCATAGTGAATACTGCTGAGGGTTGGCAGTGAACTTTACTCAGCGCCTGTCAGCGGTTACTCGAGGTCACGACGATATGTATTATCCACTTATGCTACGAATCAGTATTCGTAATTTGAGCCAAAAGTTATCCTTACTAATATTTTAAACACGAAAGTTTGTATGTATGGATGTTTGTTACTCTTTCACGCAAAAACTACTGGACCGATTGTGATGAAACTGGGTATGTAGATAGCTGGAGACCTGGATTAACATATAGGCTACTGCTTATCCGAATATTTCCACGGCATCGGGACTTACGCGGGTGCATTACCTATATTTACGCGAGCGGAGCCGCGGGCATAATCTAGTAACTCATAAGCCAGCCAACATGCTCTCGTTTTGTCTCGAAGGCAGAACGGATGGTTCCTGGATACTGCGTATGCACCGAATGCACTGAGTTTCATCCTATACGGGATATTTTATTGTCCTTAATTTTATGAATATTTGATTCCTCTCAAACAATTTAAATATACATCCTAACTAATATTACATATGCAAAAGTTAACTACTCGACCGATCATCATGAAATTTCGCATACACATTGTCAGGGGTACAGAGAAGGAGAAAAGGAGGATATTTTTTGGCATAACTTAAATTAACATGAGTGAATCTGCGGGCATAATATAGTGTAATATAAATTTAAGCTACATGAGCGTACTAAATAAAATGGATGAAAATAATTTCAGACTGCGCATTTTATCAATTGATCTTTAGGGGTGTACAAAGTAGAAAATAAAGACAAATTATTCAATCAGTATGAGCTTAACAGCTGAATTTTTCAAAGTTTAAGGCAAGTTATTTTTCCTGTAAATATTCTGTGTTGATAATAGTTGATTGTTAATGTTGAAAAATAAGGAATGGAGCTTTTATGAGCAAAATTAGGCAAGAAATTCATGACCATTCTTTTAAATCAACAGTTTTTATAAATTGTCTGCAACATGTTTCATTAATAAACAATTCAATTAACGTCGGGTTCTAAAATTTGACTTAAACTTGACCCCTGTTTTTACATGTTTCGGATGATATATCACCCTTTCAAATTGCAAAGTTCACTTGCATATTTAAGTCACATTAATTAATGCTGATATATGATTCAAATAAAAAACAGATGTTTTTACACATAATAAAGTTTCGTAAAAATGTATTTTATTATTACTACCAAGACTGCAAACGTACTACGCTAGTATACAGTTCTCCTGATGGTTACCGCTTATCCTAGCGTATAGTGTTATATGATATGTCCTAGCTTATGAGCACTTGCAATAACAGATGAATTGCTCGTATGAGATTTATTAGGGTTGAAACCCTTAAAACCCGCTGTGCTGCCATTGCAAGGGGCAAATCAAATATCCTTGCTAACAGCTCATCGTCTCAGTAGCGTGCTTTTAATTGTACGAGATTACGGATACGGACGGCTAAACCGTTGCTACCCTGCTCCCGCCACGCTGAGCGTTCGAATCCCACACGGAACAATTATTTGTGCGGTCCACAAATTACTGTTTTGAATTTTGTGACTTGTAGTAGTGACACTTGAGTGCGTTAATTGTAATTTGTATGTTTATGGTTAGCGGGTGTGTTGCGGGAGCTGTCTTTAAAAAGGAATACACTAAATAAAGTTCAAGTCTAAAGCGATATTTATATATCCATATTAGTTGTACAAACATTTAAACAATGGATACAAAGAACACGCAGACTTGATTGACGATAGGATTTGAACCCACAACACTCGACGAAGTGGCAGAAGCGAGGTAAATGCTTATACTACTGCGCCAATAGTGCAGTCTATATATTGATGTTTGATTTCACTTGGTTGCCATGATTAACCTCGTAAAACCCCACTACAGGCTTGCTAATGTTAGTTTAAATTTATAAATCTGTTCTAGATTTAGCATATTAGTAAAGCATGCTAAGGTTTTCGACCTATATGAAGGTACACTACTCACAAAACACAAGTTTATTAATACTACCCAAGCAGAGCAGCGATAGCTCAGTGGGGAGACCAACAGACTGCAATGTAGAGGGTCTCGGGTTCGAACCCACGTCGCGCACCTCTGACTTTCGGAAGATATATGACTTTTCGAAATTATGTGCGTATTGATTGACAATTATCGCCTGCTCCGTGCCTCGGAGAGCACGTTAAGCCGTCGGTCCCGGCTGCCATGAACATGTATGGCAGTCGTTATTGGGAGAGTATCGACACAAAAGATCCCATTGGGTCGAAGTGTCGCCGGTCTGCACTGACTGGCCCCCACTTAAGATACAATACTACCCAAGTCTAGTTTAGCGGCGACGCAGGTCTGTCTTTACAAATCTCCTGGATTTTTAACCAACCAAGGTTCATGCCAGTTCCATAAATTCACACATAGTTACAAAGTGATTTTCTTAATACTTTTAAATATGAATTTCTAATCTAGCTTAGCTTCAGTACTTAGGCTTAGCTAATACACTTTGGAACATACTTAAATCTAAAGAGTTTAATTTCAATGTTTTACATTGCTGTTTCCTTTCAAATACATTTCTAGTACACTCTACGGAAATAAACTTACATTATTATTGATTTATAAGCTTTAGTCTGGCGACAAGGTGACCTCTGCTCACATCCTAGTTGTCCAAGACGTGTGAAGGGGACTCATTGACCTTATAGACTAATTACAATTTAAAAATATCATTTTTTTCTTGTTGCAGTTAGGTAGATATGTGTATATACTTAGGAGATTACGATTCTATCTTGCAAAATTATTACATATATAATTTTTTATAGAAGTTATAGTTAAAAGATAGTTGAATTAGGTACGTTTAGTGCCAATATATGGAATAATAACGGCAATTTCAATTCGTAAAACAATTTTAGAAATTTGTTGAATGGGTCATGTATGTCATGTAGTCACGCAAGCTATGAAACTTAGAACACGAATAAACTATGCTCTGGTATGAGATTTCATGTAATCTATACACATAATAATAATAATATCAGCCCTGTATTAAACTGTCCCACTGCTGGGCACGGGCCTCTTCTCAGTGTGAGAAGGCTTAGGCAGCCAACCACGCTGGCCCAGTGCGGGTTGGCAGACTTCAAATATCTTCGAGAATATTATTGAGAACTCTTAGACATGCAGGTTTCCTCAGGACGTTTTTCTTCACCGTTAAAGCAAGCAATAATCAACTATTTAATACACAATAACTGTAGGTTTTAACACTTTTAACTACCTCCATAGCGCAGCAGTAGTGAATGCGATAGCTGTGCATGAGATTTCGGATTTGAATGCCAGGTCGGCCCAAAAAAAAGTTATTATGGTTTTCTGTTAAGAAATCTCAATAGCAGTCCGGAGTTACGAAGCTGGCGCTGTTAGACACCTCGTGCCTCGGAAAACAACTAAAGCCGTTGGTCCTGCACCTGATCTCTCTTCGGTCGTGTCGGATTACCGTCCCATCGGATCATGAGAATTAGGGAACAGATTGTGCACTTGTGTTTGCGCACACACTTGTGCACTATAATATCTCCTGCGCAGATGCCCAGTCTGCGTTAAGACTGGCCGTCGTGACCGAAATTCGGTCCAGAGGACATTAACTTCGAGAAGACAGAGACGCGTGCCTTGGGATCGAACTCGAGACCTGTGCGTGGCAGTCCAACGGGGCTATCGCTGCTATCGATATTTGTATATATGATAATGTCCTCACATTACCGTATCGATCCTAAAAACAAATATAGAAGCTGAAAAATAATTTGTATTTTTGTTTGTCTGTCTGTTGTGTGTTTGTACGCACATCACGCTAAAACTACTGCACGAAATTGAATGCTGTTTCCATAGTCACAAGTTAGACCCAGGGTCTAACTTAAAATCTGATGCATCTTTAATCTTACTATGACGCCTAGAGATATTATATTATGTTTTTATATCAGCTTCCTACATGCAAAGAAAATAAGGATTTGGTACCTGCAACCAAATTTCAAGCGTACGAAGTCACGGGCAACCGCAGTTTGCTATTTAAGTTTAATACATAGATCATTCAGTTAGTGAATATTGATTTTAATTATTTATTATTTTATTGGCGCTAACCTCCTGCCTACCAGACGCACGGTTTTTCAGATGTTATTATAATTTTTCAGGGTAGGTTCTAATAGTCTTAAAACTAACAGAAAAAATAATGAATAAGATCCCAGGCCTGGAACTTCGTGAAAATCTTATGTACCTACTATGTATAGGACACTGGTTGTTAATTAAGTCATTCTATGTATACATTTTCCTAATTAATTCCCAGGAAAATAATAATATATATATAATATTCTACCACATACACACAACACCATCTAACCCAAACTAAGCAGAGCTTGTACTATGGGTACTAGACAATGGATAAACATACGTATATACTTTTTTTTGTGTAAATACATACATATTATATATATAATTTTTTTTAAATATTACTACAAAAAAGGCTTCTTTATCAAAACAAATCATGATCCTGATCAGAGTAGCTAGACACCATCAGCACAGGTTTATTATCAAGTAACATCGTAACTGCTAACAACCCCTCGTTTCGTATTTTGACTTCAGATAGACATCGTTGCCGCTTTTGAAACTGTTTTTCATACATCAAAATACAGTATTTGGATACTATGTGTAACATAATAGTGCCTGTACCATGAAAATCACGCATTACGAGCAAGTACAAGAGCTTTTGTGCCCATAAAATAACGGTCGAAATACAACGAATGACCTGGTACCAGTGTCAGTTAGATGCAGCATTACTGATTCGTCTAGTCCATATCCTTTGCTTGTCAGGTGTTCAATGGTGCTCTCTCCTTCATTAGGGACCATATCACAAACAATACCCTGAAAACCTTGATTCTAACAGGGTTCAATTTGTTAGGGCAATTCTGTTGTATTGCACATCTGGCATCCACGTATTGGCTGTGCATTGCATATACGCTGGTTACATCAGTTCACTGTCTTTGAAGTTCAAATAATTTGCGTAGCCAATTGTCTTCCCTTTCAGTCTCTTCAGCATTGTCACGGGGTGTGGTTCAGCAAGCACGACCTCTACTTCCTCTATGTTCGTTTCTCTTTACTGCCCTCGTGTTCTAGCTTGCGTGGTGTTTGTCGTGACATGAAAATATTCAGATACCATTGGTAAAGGAACTTCTTCTTCTTCTTCTTCTTTTCGTGTGGTTAGTGGCCAACCTGTTGTCAAGAGTTGCTCAAGCCACCCCTAGGCCTCTGACATGGCTTAACGACTGCTGTCAATTTGGTAAAGGAACTGCATCGCGCGCAGAAGAAACTTACCTTTTCAGCTTAGTACACCTCACCTCTACTAAACTATTAAAATTTTCAGAGTTATCTAAGCTTTTTGAACTGCCTCGCGTGAATGGCTCGAATAGAGGATCGTCTTCGAAATATTTATCTTTAAAATTAATTTTAGTATCATTTAGTAGCTGCCTAATATCATACTCTGTAATAACTGCAGAAAAGAAAGGTAATTAATGACTAAACAAACCTTTAAAGAACACCGGTAGTCAAACAATGACAATCTTAATTGGCAACGAATGTACTACAACAGGCGTAGCCACACACAACCTATAGGCAATTTGCCAAATTTTTTTTTTTTTGAAACACTTAGAGATTTAAAAATACTGTAAAAGATATAAAATATGAAAACGAAAGAGTGATTCCAAAAAAAATTATCAGTAACTTACCATTGAGCAGACGTGTGTGTACTCGTTCGTCTGACGTCTGACGCTATTTTGCATGAAGTGACACTTGATAAATGTTAAAGTTATCTTTTTTATCATTCACAAGTATCTAATAGATGTCTCTACAACAATTTTTTTGGGCTACCAGTGTAAATTTGTCAGTTAGAATTTTGGAAAGTCAATGTTCTACGTATAGGACGGGGGTTGGCAGGGGCTAAGACAGTTTCGGTTTGATTTGTCTTCTTAATGTTTATTTATTACTTATGGATAATTCATGTCAGCTGTTATTTGTGAAGTGATATATTCACAGCATAACAAGGACATATTTTTGAAGAGGTAGCGCATCTCCTTGTTTAATATTACAGTAGGTATTGGTACGGAGGTACTTCTACTCTACAGAAGATTGTGCATAATATAGCCTACTGAGATTCTACAGACAAACTTTCAGACAAAGACTAGGTTATAAGAAGTGGTAGCAATCTTCCTTAAAATTGATGATGGTGATGGATGATGTAGACTTTTAGGTCACCACTGCCTACACCGAGTGTGGTAGGTTCCCCACACGTGACAAAAACCTGTGCACATATAGCAGTTCTGAATTACCTAGTATTGTTTTGTCTGTTATTTGATGATATGCTTGTAAAATACTTCGCAATACAGGAATAAATTCAAAAATAAAAGAGCAGCCACACTGCAGAAGTGCCTAATCTTACTTACAGAAAAGAAGTAATGGCGACGCTGTGATTCTTGAGAATCAATTGTTTAAGTCATTAGCTTATGCACTGCAGCGAATTCTTTTTGAAAGAATTGGCAATATGTGAGTAACTTGGTTTATAAGATACTAATGGGCACAAGCTCTTGTAACCGCGACGTAAGTTTCTTATCCACTCACAAAAAACAAGAACTAAAAGAGTATATACAGTACCTAATATATAGACTTATGAAGAGATATTATGTAAAGGTTACCACATTTCAGCTTCAGTTTTAGGTCTTAAGTTATCCTTTGCCGAATACAGAGCACAGTTCTAGAGTAGCAGCACTGAAAATTCTTAACAGAAAAAATTAATAACTCGAGGCGGCCTGAAAAGTGTCCTCGTGTATCTTATTGGGAAAAACTTTGTTTCCACAAATTTTTATTGGCCTAATTTAGTTTGGCATAACGAGATAGGCATATTTTTTCTGACATAATTGTGTTTTGGCATACTATTTCAATAGGCATAAATATCATTTAGGCTAATGCTTTTCACCTTATTTTGATTGGCATAAAGTTATAAGGCATATATAACTTGGGTACCATGTATTTATGTAGCATGTATCTTATGTGGGGGCCAGTCAGTACAGACCGGCGACACTTCGACCCAGTGGGATCTTTTGTGTCGACTCTCTCCCAATAACGACTGCCATAGATGTTCATGGCAGCCGGGACCGACGGCTTAACGTGCTCTCCGAGGCACGGAGCAGGCGATAATTGTCAATCAATACGCACATCATTTCGAAAAGTCATATAACTTCCGAAAGTCAGAGGTGCGCGACGTGGGTTCGAACCCGAGACCCTCTACATTGCAGTCTGTTGGTCTCCCCACTGAGCTATCGCTAGGTACCATAGTGTAACAATAGGTTAGGGTGCGGCAAGGGTTGCCTTTGTGCCACCCCTAAGCTGCTAACATGTTTATTTTATATACGAAAAGTATTTAATTAAATGTAAACACAAAATTTACAAGCTTCAAATTTATGCTTTATGTATGCTTAACAATTATTATGCGTAAACTAACTATGCTTAATAAATTGTGCCTAAACAGCTAAGTATGCCAAATGAATATTGTGCGTAACAATTATTAGTATAAGTAAAGGTATGCCATATTAAATTATGACATAATTTTATGCGAATAAATAGTGAACCATCTTATTGTTTTGACGATTTGTTTTATGCTTTCTTTAAACCAAGAAAGCACCTAACGCTTACGCATATTTAATGTAAATCTAATTTATTTTATTAGCACATCCACATCATACTTTTTATTAATACATTCTCGGAGAGTACGTAGAGACGTGTGAATTATGACCGTCATGATATGGCACTACGGCTGTAGGCGGCGATTTAAAATACACTAAAAGTAAAACTCCGTCCACGGCCTATTTCCCATAGCATTTATAGGAAGGATATGACTCTGTGCCGTTTTAGGCTATAATATAGAACGCTAGAGCCACAGCAAACACTCCTGCCGTAACACACGGTTTAGAATTCACTTGATATGAATGTCCGCCTGCAGGCGGTTACGTCTCTGACCGTTACTGCCGCAACACATACTTTTAAAACCGTGTAGTGTGGCAATACGTCCCCAGACGTGATTTCACTTTGTATAGAAAGTTTGTGTGCCATATCACAAATTATTAGGAGTGGTTTTGTGCCCGTGAATGTGTTAATACCTACGATTGTTTTCAAATATTATTTCATAATACAGTATTTAAAACCTATATTTTTTAGGTGTATTTTTTATATTTTGAACAACATCTGGATCTTTTGTGATTCTGAAACAATTGCTTTATTAATTACTGATTTTCAATTATTTTTTGTATCATGTATTCTGCAATTATTTTCATTATTCAAACGTATGGATGTCACTGAAAATAGGATTGTAAATTCCATTACGTGACTTGTTCGTTAACATAACTGGTGAACTAAAAGTATAATGCAAACAATTTAGTGCAACTAGTTATTCCATTAAATAGAACTTTATGTTAAAAGAAAACTGTACTTTCAAGCTGTCAGAATGAAGTCGAGCACGCGAAAGTAAATTGAAATACGTACACGACTATATGGCAGTAATAACGGAAAGAAACGTGTACCTACTGTCGTCAATATACTTGTACTGAGAAAGGCACTCATTTTATTGATAATTGGACGCAGCTATGCCAAAATGTAGCAACCCACATCGCTCTTTTTGTCATAGCACCTCTTGCCGTCGGCTGGAAGTTTGCTCTCATATCTTATAACTAAATTGGTCGTGCAACAATTTGATGGTCATTCTACAATCTAACTGCGCGCTTAGGTAGTGACATGACTTCTTTGCATGGTTTTCCTCAGAGACCAAAGTAAAAAGGGTTTTAAAAAAACAGGCAAAGAGTGGATGTTTCTGATGTTGCCAGTTATTTAGTAACCGAACGAAAAAGCCTCTCGTGTATGGAGGTATCATCTTCTTACAGGATATAAACGTAAATGTTTTATCATGGTTACTGCGTTTCAGCCGGTGTACAACAGTTTTGGACGCTCGCATCCCTACCTCTTCCATTTCTTTCTCATCTTAAATTCCTTTTCCTGGGTTTGGCAATGCAGGTGTGATGCCTGCGGTATTACCAGCAAGTATAGGCTACGATGATCACTTGCCATCAGGTGGTCCCTATCTTTGTTGCCAGGAGTGTCTATCACTCGAGCTTATGGAGAAGCAATTCAAGATAGAATGGGATTAAGGACGGTTTTAAGCAGTATTGTGTCATTATATTTTCTTATATCAATTATCGTGTTGGTGCATTTTGGCATAATTTAGTCTATACGAGAAAGTTACCTCGCTCGGGTAATTAAAACTGCCAATATGCACTTTTACATACAAGTAGTCACGTAATAATTGAATTGATGTCTGGCAGTTTCTTTATAACGATCTTTTTGATGGTATTTCTTTTAATTAGCTTTTTATATTTTAGGAAACTGCCAAGAATACCGCCTGCATGCTGAAAAGTGTTCGTTGCCTGTGCAAGCTTACAATACCAGCATAACCACTTAACCGGTCGTATACCGCCGGCTCGCATACCAGCCGGCAGATTTGTACCCGTCGTAGGCCGGTGGCTCGCATGCGAGCCACCAAATTGGCGCCAAAACGCCGCGCGCCGCCTTCGCTTTAGCTTAAGCTAACGTAAAACCAATTTGGTGGCTCGCATGCGAGCCACCGGCCTACGACGGGTACAAATCTGCCGGCTGGTATGCGAGCCGGCGGTATACGACCGGTTAAATGGCGCCGACATTTCAAAAAAAGAGTTCTCTGCTGTACTGACTTGTCTCCAACAACTTGCAAGCAAATCACTAGTGTCATCTCTCCACGCCTCCTCAAGGAGCCAGAAACGATACTCAGCACAGAAATAAAACGTTAGATTGGAGTGTGTGGCTTCATTCGTCTGTAGGGTAGTGAAACTATTTCCTCATCGGGCTTTTCAGTCAGTCAGGACTGAAGATTAAATGCACTGTCGAGGGAGCGACACTTTTAATGATCATCAATACGTGATCTAGAAAGCGACAAAGCTTGTTAAAGTCTTCAGGTAGGTTGCTTCGTCACCGGGGTCTTCAAGTCTAGGGTAATATAAATAGTATTAGCTTTTTCACGCGGCTTCCTTCGCGTGTATGCCACGAGAATGTATCTATTTATAATACTGGACACTGGTTTATCTGTGTCAAATGCGTGATTGAGTAAGAAATACCCCAACATACATAACATTTTCAAACCATTATAGTCACTTAAGATTTTATTCGCTGTTGAAGGGAACTTTAATAATAATTATTATTATATCAGCCATATATTAAAGTATGCCACGGCTGGGCACGAGCCTCTTATTACAGTGCAAAAATGGTTAAGCCATAGTCCACACCACACTGGTCTACTGCGGGTAGGCAGACTAAACATATCTTCGAGAACTTTAGGCTAACTCTCAGACATACAGGATTTCTCATAACGTTTTCCTTCACTGTTGAAGCGAGCGATAATTAATTATTTAATACGCACATAACTTAGAAAAGTGTTATTAAACTCGAGACCTCTGCATGGCAGTCCAACGGTTTCTTAGTACGCTATAGCTGCTTCGTATAACTTTTATTTATTAACACCTTGATAAATACATCAGTTGAAACAGTCTGCGTGCCGTGGGATTATACTCAAGACCACTAATATGGCACATTACTAGCCTTCTTATTAAGCCATTTCATGCATAAATTCACACGTATATCTGCGAAAGTGTAGGCACAGTTATCACACCTATATTTAATCGTCTACGTTTTAGGTCGTAGGATTGCCTGACAGCCCGGTACTGAGAATGTCCTAAAAGAAAATCAGATAATAACGGTTGACTCCGCTATCGAACCTGTGACTTCACGACCATCTGCAGTCTTACCAAGGCACTAAAGGCTGTTTATAGAAACACCAGCAAAAAACATGGAGACAAAGACCTTCACTACAAGCGAGCGAAAATCTTTGAACGATACGAGTAGGTATCAAGGTACTGTAGAGGATATTGACCAAAGGATATGCGTGTTCATCACGTGTTTTCATTAACTATTCACTTAATACTGCATTCTGTGGAGTTCGAAGACCAACCGGGGTTCTTAACCGACCTCACCTACCTACCAACAGTCCGTCGTCCTATCCCGCTTAATAAAAAAAGCATTAGCGTACAGCCAAATGGACCAAAAATATAAATGAGGTCGTATACCTTTGACAACAGTTCCGCAACAAAAAAAATATGTTTTTGTCTCTAATCCTGGAGTAATCGTTACCTTGGTTCGATCAGATAGATCTGATACAACCTTTGAATTTATTTCGTCACCAGTAACAGCGGTCATTGAACTGTATTGATCTCGATGCGGAGAATTATTTACCAATTAATTGGTAATATATTTTGTATAAATATCACGCTTTGGTATTTAGATAAGACGTACCTGTGTGTCGATTGTAACAAACAGTTTTTTGCCCGATCATTTGGTATTTCAATTTAGAATGAGCATTTGTTTGAACTTTGATAATCATTGGTACTTAGTTTTTAATGACTTGCTATTATTTTATTGTAATAATCCTTTTAGCTTCTTTATTTGGATTTGGATTTTGAGTTTCGTTGCTAACCTTTTTTATGTGACACATGGCTATGATAGCAATACCATAGATTATTAGCGTTACCAACGTTAGAGAAAAAAAAACTAAGATGGAATGAGAGAAATGAAATGGTAGAAGTATACGTATGTGCCTTTGGAATACTTAGATACCGGATAGTTTAAATATCGACAGAGCACTACGCTAGTACCTCATAGGGCGCCTATATTCTATCTTTTTAGTATCTAACGGCCATATATTTTGCAAAATAATTAGGCTAGGACACGTGTACAAAACATGCCTAGTTAGCCATAGGACCCGCCACTAGGAAAAACGAAGTAACAATATTATATAATTTCTACTTATACACTGGTTTACCTCAAGGGTAGATCTTCCCCAAGGAGCCGGTTCATATGTACCTACTGCCACTAAAGAATTGGCCATGGCCACGCTTTCTCTCAGCTTTCTCGAGTAAGCAGACAAATAGTCTGGTTAATTATTACTTAGAGCTATGGGTCCAACGGTCAGTCTTCTGCATTAAGGCAACATAATTAACTTGAACTTAGAAATTAATGCGGATTGAATTGTGGGGCAAGCCAATAATTTAAAGACATAGAAATACATTTGAAAAAATTACACCTGCGATTGAATGTTGTGGGTACAATAATGTAAAGGTTTTGCTTGACTATATTGAGATATTTATAGTAATTTTGGTTAACAATTTCAATTTGGTTAACAAATGTAGTTCTTCTGAGTGTAAAAGGTCTGTGTCATAAATCGTCTTGAAACTAATAACCATGGCTCCAAAGAATACCTAAACTATTTGTGAATTACACAATTTTCGACTGCTCGACATCATTCGGCAAGGCAATCAGGAAGCAATCTGGCCAAAACAGCCGTTGCGCCATCTATGCAGAATCACACTAATGTTAGTCTCATGCAAGCTCGAACACACAGCAACAGGTGTGTGACAGCGTCAAGGTGGAAGGCTGACATTTACCCTAACGACATTCGTACGACCAAGTCACTGCCCGTATGACAGAGACCCCGTCACCTTACCTGACTTTCGTCACGTATACCAGCTAGCTGTAGACAGCTAATCATTATATGGCGCCAATCACTCGATACCTGACCTATAATAAATCGTAAAAAGTCTAAAGTGCATGTGGTAAAAAAGACAAAATCTATTAACTATTCCGACAGATAATTAATTAATGATGGGAGCAGATTGTAAATAAGACTGCCCTCTTTTGTGATAAACCTACAACAAAGCTAGCGAAAAAGGTAACATGTATTTCACATAATATTGTCTTCTATTTACGCGAATATTATTCATTGCAATTAAACTGCTATATACGGATTTTATCGACAAGAAACACCTGGACGCCGAGCTTCAACATGTCAAGCAAGTACTGCAAGACAACAAGCTCCAACAGCCGCGCCGCTGTCACAGATCTCGAGAAAAGCCAGCCACAGTCGAGCGCCAGCCTGCTATACTGCCTTATGTAAGGGGTGTCACTGACAAGATTGGCTACATCTTGAAGCGAGCTTCAATCAACACATACTTCAAGCCGCCAACGAAGATAAGTCAATTTTTACCATCCGTCAAGTGCCAACTACCTTTACACGATGCAGGGGTCTATAAAATAGATTGTGACTGCGGACTCTCATACATTGGTCAAACCAAGAGAAACATAGGCACCCGCATAAAAGAACACATAGCTGATGTAAAACACCAACGCTCGTTGAAGTCTGCTGTGTGTGAACATGTGCAACAGGGGACCAACCACTACCTGAGATTTGACAAACCACAGATTCTCGCTAAAGAACACCGATTCCTACCAAGGATGCTTCGCGAGGCTATTGAAATCAAAAAACATCCTAATTTTAATAGAGAAGATGGTTGGAATGTACCACCAGCTTGGGATCCAGTAATAAAAATAGTCAAACCCAAGAAGAAGCAAACCACAGCTAGACTTCATGATACTTTGACCTCATTCTGCGTAAATAGAAACACCAATGATTAAATTATGTTCGGGTACTTTGAAATAACTACACTGGAACATTGAGACAACTGCCATCTTAGTCTCCCCGTGACCATGGCTGCTGAAAAGCAACCGCAACGTCGGGGAAAGTGTAAAAATAAATTAAATCTAAATAGTTTAATAATAATTTAATTAGCTTAAAAATTAGTAAAGTTTAATAGTAGTAGTAATGTAAAATCAAAATTTTGTAATAAAGTGTCAAATAAACAACGCGATCAAATCCGTATATAGCAGTTTAATTTCAATGTATTTCACACATTTCGCTAGGAATGCTTAGGCTTCAGAGATATCTATGCATATGATCAATTTCAGGACCTTGTCTCTAGGGTCTCTAGGTATTGCAAGCGATTATAGGCTACATTATGCCATCGAGCCAAATGCTTGCTTGCCACTTTTATTGTATATAAAAACCAACAAAAGATTATTTCTCCTTATATTTTTTTTATATATTTATTTTCGCCGTGACGAACTATTCTTACTGGCCAGGTTACCGAACTCTTAAATCGCTTCCAAAGATATGATTAAGTGGCTCCACGTTTAATGGTTGATTTATCCAGTTCTTCGGACACAGAGTAGATAGTAAGCACGATGCATCTTCATCCTTTAGTATTGAAAGCGTGCTATGAAGTCAGACACTAATCTCGCTGGCTATTCTTTATAAACTTGATATATTACGATAGTGTTTTAATCTAATAGTCTGATCCTATGCCAGGGAATTAATAATACTCGCTTTTTTGCACAGGCTAGCCACAGTGTACCATATATTGACGAACTAGGCCGGCAAGGCCACTGACCCCACGCGCGTCAGTCTTGAAACTTATATGGTCAGCGCTGAAATGATCCCAATCAAGCATTTTAAATAATAATAGTAATACGATCATGAAATTAATATTTATTCATAGGTACCTAGTATAAAGGGTTAGGCAATATGGTGTAATAGGATGTAATGTTGGTACCTCACATTATACCTAGGTACATTTCGTTATATTTTTAGGATTCATGTTATAAGGGGTGAGCCTATAGCGTTCTACTGGGTACATTGTCAGACACCGTGTAAATTGAAAAATGTTTATTGAAATTAAACTGCTATATACGGATTTTATCGCGTTGTTTATTTGACACTTTATTACAAAATTTTCTCCCCGTGACCATGGCTGCTGAAAAGCAACCGAAACGTCGGGGAAAGTGTAAAAATAAATTAAATCTAAATAGTTTAATAATAATTTAATTAGCTTAAAAATTAGTAAAGTTTAATAGTAGTACTTAGTAGTGTAAAAATTTCAAAAATTTTGTAATAAAGTGTCAAATAAACAACGCGATAAAATCCGTATATAGCAGTTTAATTTCAATGAATAATATTCGCGTAAATAGAAGACAATATTATGAAAAATGTTTAACAAAAAAATCCAATAATACTATGTCTGGCTCGGAAATCGCACCTGAGACCTCACGATGCCGCAGACCCAACAAGACAGTTTGTTAAATCATTTTCTAATCATTATTTAATCTCGATTGAATGTAATAAAACAACTTTACCTAATAATAAGGATTATATAGTGCACTATTATAATCCAAACAAAATTAATAAATGTGCTTTCGTCTCAAAATCACGTTCATTAGTGAGAACGTTGGCCATCACCAGCAATTCAAGCGCCGCATGTGGATTGACCCTACTTCTTATATGCCTGTGGTATTGACCAGTCTTCCAAGATGTCCAATTTAATTATAGTCAGTCTTGTTGGTTACGCATAAATTTCGGCTTATGTGTGTGACCCATTGAGGTTTCGGATTAGATTGCCGGATCAGCAGCTTTATTAGGCACTATAACAAAAGTAGTTCCGTAGTAGGGAATTGCCTCTATTACCTGGGATCTAAAAACATACCAGGAGAATTGTGGGTGAAATACAGCATACAGCTCTACGTAATTAATATTTATTATGTAAGTAGGTACAGTTGAGACTCTCTTCACAAGAATATATTGACATGTGAAAAACACATCTACGTTTCACCGTGTTGTGACACATCATTCTAATCATTTCCGTAACATTTTACACCTATTCAGGCCCCTCATAAATAAATACAAAATTCAAGAATACGAAACAAACAGCGCCATCGTCTTAAAAAAAACAAGTCACGCCATTCCTTCATATCAACATTTGCGTAGGTGAACAGCTATAATTAAATACATTTAATAATCGATCAATCTACTTACATACGAGTAGCATAATGATTGTGTTGAAGTTTGGCGCCAAAATTCCTTACAAAAAATATGGCGACCGGCCGTGACTTCTCGGCGCAAAAACACCAGAGGTATGTATGACTATTGACTTATTGAGTATTGAACCAGAGTTCGATATAGATCTATGAAGCTCGGAGCGATGAATAATAATCAAATTATACACGACGTGCGCACGACAAATAAATCGTTCTTACCTTTCAGTAAAGGTCGTACAATCATTGCAAGGTCCTTCGAGAAAAAAAAGCATTTTGCATCAATGTTTTGTATTTATTTGACTAAATTATGTTATATAGCTAGTAAGAAATACATTTAGATAATATTAATACACAAAAAAATTGTTTAGTAATGTGAATTGGACCGCATGTAACAGAAATTGCCTTGTAAATAATGTATGTGAAAATTACATTAAAATGTATGGGTTTTATAACAATGAATAAACCTAGACAATGTTCATGAAATACCTGTAAGTGTATGTGTAAAACAAAAATATACATTTAAAATTAAATTGTGTGCAATAGAATTTTATCTCCATGTGAACAATTTTAGTCATGTGGCACTTTAAATATATTTTGACGCAGTCGGTCGGAGCAAGGCAATCTTTTTCAAGTGGAGATTCACTGACGGTATCAATCTTGGTAGTTGTGCGGTGTGCCTGGCAAGTTCTAAATAACACCTGCACGTAGAATCAGCAAATGCTTATCCATAGAGTCAGTTGCGAATGATGAATAATCATTTACAGTTCTCAGAAAGCACCAGCTAATCACGCCGTTAATCTATACTTTTCTCAACGGTCTTGCGCAGTAAAAGCCTCCACGATTGATTTAGTGTTATCATTAGTACCTAGATTGTGCGATTTAACTGTAGTTACACTGGGCTTATATAGACTACTTTTATTACTTACAGACATTAAATTGGACAAGAAAGAAAGAAATAAGTTTATTTAACGACAATACTCATACAAATACAAAATAATATTATTTATTTATTTAGACGACTCGATGGCGTAGTGGTTAGTGTAACCGACTGCCACGCCTGAGGTCGCGGGTTCGATTCCCGCACAAGTCAAACATTTGTGTGCATGTGTATGTGATAGAATATATTATTATTAATACAAAACAAGAAAGAAAAATAAAACATATAAGGATGTCGTCAAAAAGGTATTATCTCAGCATTAGTCGTAACACCTCAAAGGTGTAACGACGCTGGTCTTGCGATAATACCAATTTATTGACAAGCACACCTTTCTTGTACATGCGGTAGGTATATAGATAGTCTCATATAAAGATAGATATAGTAATATCTATCTTTATCTATATATATATATATATGTATATATATATAAATGAATCCCTGTTTCCCTTGGTCACGCCAAAACTTGCAGACGACTTTACCGACGTCATTTATCTTTTTTTAAGTTTTCTTATAATTTGTAGAAGGTTCTTAAGGTAAGAAGAGTTAGGAAAATTGCGCAGAAAATTGGATAATTTCAGAAAACTTCACGCCTATTTTAACCTCGCGAGTTTGCAAGTTCGTTTAATGACAGGACAACGTCTGCATCATGTAGGTACACTAAAACTGTTTGAAGCTGTGTCTGTACACTAGATATGTTTCTGAAAACTAATTGGTATCTACGGGGGTCTACATTCAAAGCAATTGTTAATTCAGATTTTTTTGTATGTCTGGCAGTCAGTCTGTCCCAGCGCCACGTTATAACAACTGAAATGATTTGAAAGAGATTTTTCTGTTTGATAGTTTGGCGGTCTTGAGATCTAGAGCACAATTCAACTAGGTATTTTTTTATTTTTAATACCTCAGGCACAAGTATTAATCTTGTGTCGCGGGGAGCTTTACAAACATTCTAACAACAACATCCAGACTCGAAATTTTGTCCCGTACGGATTCCAAACCACAACACTCGACGTAGAAGCAGTGGCGACACGACCATTTAAAACACTGCATCATCCGTGCATCTGTTTAGGGTAAAACTGGGTATTACCGGTCAGGAGGTAATACCGGTCACTACAATTTCTCCCATATTATTAAGTTGCCATGCAGGCACACGTAAACAAGTGAGAAACGGCCATGAATTGCCGTAAATATTAGAGTTCGAAAAAATGGTATCCCGTGACCTTCAGGTCAGAGGTTAAAGATCATAGTAATTTCGGGGGTATATCGACTATGCTGAGTCAAATGGCGTTGATTGCGAGTCTCTAGCTTTCACGGTTCTTGAGTTGAAAGTTGTATAACAGACAGACGGACAAAGCTGTTGTATAAGAGTTTTTTCGAACTCTAAATATATGTACATATTTAGAGTTCGAATGTACATTTTATTTAGCACGGGAAACAATAACACGCTTTATACAAACTTAAACATTATTGCACATAATAACTGTAGTACTTTTGCTGAGACTGCATGCACTTGTCCCACATTAAGTAAGACGGACGATATAAAGTATTTAGGTATTACCATTGACATAAATCTAAACTTCCGCAAACACATCGATTTGTTATGCACTAGACTACGTAAATTGATTTATATATTTAAATACTTGCGCAACATAGTCGACGACAAATTGATAAAACAGGTTTATTTAGCGTTGTGCCAATCTATTCTCACATACTGCATAACCTCCTGGGGTGGAGCAGCCAAATCAATTCTCCTGCCCTCAGAGCGAGCTCAAAGAGCTGTTCTTAAGGTAACCACACGTCGCCCATTCTTGTTCCCACACATCAGCTTTACACTGCTTGCAAGGTACTAACCATTCGTCAATTATTTATTATGCACATTATACTTAAACAGCACACTGAAGTTCCGTTGACCCCGGTCTTAGATAAGATAAGAAAAAACTTAGTTTGTACAAAGTCTCAAACCAGACACGCATTTGTCAAAAAATTCTACGTATTCTTAGGACCGTATTTATATAATAAGTTAAATAAAATATTAAATATATAATAATGTTATTTATAAAAAATGTAGTTCCATATTAATGAAATACCTAGGAAAATTTAATTATATGGACACAGAAAAATTGAGTAAATTAAAAGTTGTATATTACTTCCTAAACACCTTTAAATCATAGATGTACTTTAGACTGTAAATATTTGATTTAATAATGCGCTAGTGTAAAATAAAATTGTCAAGTGATGTCCTGAAACACAGGTTTATCCTAGTTCAGGCAGGCTTAAACATAATCTTTTGTAACGATGGGAAGAGACCCGATGGTATGTCTTTGTTACCTTGGAAAATGGGTAGGCCTTTGGTGTGGGACGCCACATGCGTCGACACCCTTGCGCCATCACATTTTCCAAGAACGGTGAGCTGTGCCAGTGCTGCTGCTGTAGCGGCAGAAAACCTCAAACAGCGCAAATACAGTAATTAAATTGGTAATTACGTTTTCGAGCCGTTTGGGGTGGAGACGCTAGGTTCATGGGGTCCGGGCGCTCGTGCGCTTTTTAGAGATATATCTAAGTGGCTAATCGATGATGCTTCGCGTGACCAAAAGGCTGGCCTTTTTTTGGCTCAAAGAATCAGCCTTGCCATTCAACGTGGCAATGCTGCCAGTCTTCTGGGCATATTCCCGATCGACAGCGATGCTGAGGAATTTTACGACGCTGCCTAAACCAGCCATGCCTTTTTATTACATTTTTACAGTCCCATATTTTGTTACTTTTCATTTTGTTCCATTTATAAGTGATTAGTTCTGTTAATATTAGTTTTAGTTGTAAATTATAATTGTTGCTCTGTTTATGTAAATAATGAAGAAGAAATAAAAGCTATCCACCCAATTGCTAAAATAAACAGTGATTAGTTGTGGTACTAAAGACTATTTAAAAATAATTAGAATCTATACAAAATATGATGTAATTGTTTCACAAACATAATCAACTAATAATTTCTATTGATATTAGTCTTAAATAATTTAAACATCAAAATGAAATAACATTTTACTACAATACCTATACAATACAATACTATACCATATACATGGTTACACACTAGGGTATTTTTTTTACTTTCAGTTATAGTGACTTGACAATATGAATGGGATAAAATCGAACTAATTCGAGGTAAAAACAATTGTCCGAGAAATATTTTTGTAAATTTGTATTTGGTATTAATTATTATTACGTTGCAACGTATTTTAAATCCCATTCTGCAAACCCTATTAAGGGTTCCTTTATCAAAAAATTGATTTGAAGATGCGATATTGGACGTATGGTTTAAATATCCCATAATTTTTAAAGAGTAAGTCGTCTTGAAAATCCATATCTGTTATACCACATTTATTTCACCGTTATACTAAGTATGTAGTAAGTATGTGATACTAGGAATTAATCAAGGATAAGTCTAGTTTTTTACAATAAAACACGTTATTTGTAAGTGTGACTTTTTTATTCTTTCGATATAGCAAACTTAGATGGACACCTTTTTCGTTTTTGTTTCGATTCAAAACCCACGATTACAGTTTGTTTGGAAAGTTAATCGGTAATCGATTTCTTGATGTGTCGATTGAAACGGTCTCTTCACTATCGCTGTTCAACGATCATCTGTCAAATGGGACTTCGTATTTGAAACGCACTATAATAACGCCTCGGCCGAACTGTAGTTAACCCGGACATAGTTGCTGGCAAAGGCTAGTAATCTAGACATTTAGTAGCTATCAATTTTGGGGGTCACGAATTTCTTGTCGCCAGTCAGCTTTCCACTTGCGATTTGTCTTTCGCGCTCTCTGCGCATTACCTGTAAAACATCAAACTATTTATTAGACTGGATGGAGGATCACGGTGAGTAGACAAGGGAGTCATAATGACATAATAGTTTTTTCAATATTAGATATGGTAGCTCTAACCCAGCCAAATAATAAAAAAAATGAGTTAGCAAATAAGCTATTGAATAGTCGGCTACTAGGCGGTTAAAGCGATAGCTTATTGGGAGACCGTTGGACTGCCACGCAGAGGACTCGAGTTCGATCCCAAGGCACGCATTTTTGCCTTTTAGAAGTTATATGTTTATTAAATAGTTAGATACTTATTGCTGGCTATAACGACGAAGGAACACATCGTGAGGAAATCTGCATGTCTGAGAGTTCTCCATAATGTTCTCGAAGATATGTGAAGTCTGCCAACACGCACTGGGCCAGCGTGGTTGGCTGCCTAAGCCTTCTCACACTGAGAAGAGGCCCGTGCCCAGCAGTGGGACAGTTTAATACAGGGATGCTATTATTATAACGCAGTTAACGCGGCCTGTGGTTACTTGACCTTCTAAATAAGTAAGATATTATACTTTTAAAGAGGCAAACCAGCAACGAATGGGAGAGGTAGATTTGAGACTCAATGAAACTCTTACTTACCGGGCTAAACGCAGTAACAGTGATACTAAACTTACATCGGTTGCCTGTAAAAGGGTACTACCATGGTAGAATCCTACCTTAATATTATAAATGCGAGTGTCCGTTTGTTTGTTACGCTCTGACGCCTTAACTACTCGGCCGATCATCATGAAATTTCACGTATACGTTATCAGGGTACAGAAATGTACGAACGAAACCGCGAGCCAAAGCTAGTAATTAACAACAGTGGGATCTTCTATCTGTTTAAATTTCAAAATTTTACTCATACCTAAAACTTAGTCTTAAATTTCTAGCAGGCGTTTTTAATTCAAATATTTTATGACGCATTGACTACTAAATCTCTAATTTATATTGTGATGAATTCATGATTAACTGATACCTCTAGTCAAGTTTACCCTGATTTTGGAAATGTTACTTCTCTGCAATGTAGATAAAACGTTTCTCTAGCACGGACGTAAAATTATACATTGAGGCCGATGCATCCATAACAAAAATGGCCGTGAAAGCAACATCATTTTTTAAACCAGCAGAAGGCTGACTCAGCCAGTGCCTTATAAAACATCGCTAAAGGCTTAGCTTGGTTTACTTGTAGGGATTGGATTCTCTACAGTTTTTATTTTATTTTATTTTTATTTTTATTTTATTATTTTTGGAAAACTTACAGCTAAAATGGTACAGTATACACATTTATAACATAATAATAATAATAATATAGTTTTATTTCGGACCAATGAATCCATAGACTGTTAGTAATACAATTTAACTTATTTCCTAGTGTTAGTATAAATTAACCTAGAGACAAACTTTTTTAAAAGTGGAGAATGGCAATTCTCAGCAACAGTTCTCAGGATGCTGTTAGGACTGTCTCTCACTCTCCTCAGTAGCTAGGCTGTTTTTTTGCGCACAATTGCGTAAAAGCCATCCGTTCGTGCTTGTGCGAACATTTCCGACGCACTGCAGTAACGAGACAATCCCAGCAACATCCTGAAAGCATTATTATATTGGATGCGCAGGGCGTCCAGCGATCTCTTAGTACAATTGACCCATAGATTACTCGTGTACAGACTCTGGCAGTAAGCCTGAAAGAGTGTAATTTTAACTAGGCCTGTACATCGGGCAAATCTACGAGCCAACAAATTACTCCGCACTGCTAGAGCTCTACGGCTACATAATACGGCCAATTAAAAGTTTTCACTAGTAAATTATAAAAATGAAAAAACTACACAAATTAACTTTAACGCTAACATAGCACACACATTTAAAATAATACCAACAAGACAGAATCATTTAAATCAACAAAAGTTGAATAGTACTTAATCACTAACATACCACACAAATTGAAATTAACAGAAATAAACAAAATGTAACTTAACTAAACTAACTTAACTTTAACAAAAAAGTAACACAAAATATAACAAATAACAAAATAAGAAATACATTTTTTCTTAAAAAATTAATACGATTTAGCAGCATCCATCACGATTGCTACCAAAAAATTGGGTGCTCAAAATATTTTTATTTTGGGAACACTGGTGGTAAAGAGGTCAATATCGACATTCTGGCATCTCGAGTTGTACGTACGGCTCGCCCTAATCAGGTATAAGGTATATATAAGTATTTTGTCTGTAGTTTGTACTCACCATGGGAATGTGTATAAGATGCGATCTGCGTAGGAACGCCGAGGGCACTCGTAGTCCGATTTTGCCAACTAACTCCGTTGTATTAATTAAACCATTCATGATATTAAGGATAAATGACAAGTCAGCAATGCTGCGCCTTACATTAAGAGGTAGTAGATGACATTTTTTACAGCGACTTATATAACTTGGTAAATAGCAATTTGAGCGATATTGAATGTGCCTTGCGAATTTTCTCTGAATGCTCTCTAGGCGATTAATGTACACGTCGTACATAGGATTCCATATTTGTGAGACGTATTCAAGGTGACTACGAACCAGAGAACAATACAAGATATTAATATTTTATTAGGTAAGTAGCGCTATGATTTCTTCAATGGAATAAGGGGTATTTATTTTTCCGATTTTTCTTTTTTTAAAAAGTCCCATAATAGTAATAATTCCTGTGTCGTGTCTTTACAAACATTCAAACAACGGACACAAAGAACATTCAAACTTGTGATTGTTTAAAATCATTTGTGGATCACACAAAATGCAGTGGCACTGGCGAGACAAGCATCACGCCATCCGTGCAGTCATATCGTAGTTATTATTGTTTGTACTACAGAAGCAATTTTTTTATATGGTTGGCTATGTACGCGCGCTGCTTCATGTCGTAAGGATACCTAAGTCAGGTTAACAGGCATGCACCCACACACGCATGCGGGTATTGGAAAGGTTAGAATTAACAATAAAAAACTTCAGCAGAGCTAAGGAGGCATTCAATCTGGCATATATAAAAATCCCTTTATGTAACCCGCGGTTAAAAGACATTGTTCAGCTGCCATACATTATTAGCCTAAGAACCAACAGCCACAAAAGAATGATAAATATGTGGTTAAGGATGGCCACATTCAATTAAAAGTTGCTTCTGAATATTCCGGGCGGTCCATTATTGTCATCCTTATTCTATCTCTCTCTTTTACCCTTGTGAGTCCGACATAACCGTTCCCGCCCCCGCGGAGGGGAATGGGTCAATGCATTCCGCCACGTAAAAAAAAGGTGTTGCCATGCTTGCACTATAGAAAAACGTATAATACCGAGAAAGTGGTATTTATTATGATCTTTTACATTAAAACTTATGACTTTGTAAGGAATTGGTGATATCTATGATGAAGTTCAATAATGGTATTTATAGAATTTAGCATTCGTAATAACTATGTAAGAAAAATTACAGACAAGCTAAATAGGAAATAATTTCTCTGATAAAACCGTACACATATTGTAAAAACTGTAGGCATGGCAACACTGCGTGTCTCGGACAAGGGATGCCGATGTATTTGAAATCGCGAAAATACTTTTTAACACGAAAATAAGGTTATTTAGCTCATTGCGCGAGTGTCGACGTAAGTATATGTTTCACTATACATATTATTTTCAATGTCATTTTATGAGTAATGCTCTTGGTTTATGGTGCTCTTTGTAATTGGAATAAGATGGTTAAATATTAAATCAATAAATAATCGACATTATTTTATATTGTTGTAGATGGATAGACAAGAAGAAAGAATTTTATCGTGGCTTGAAAAGCCTTGAAGATGTTAAAATAGACTTCCAGAGCCGATCGGGCACGCCACGATCGTGGCGGTAAGTCCCGTGTTTGAGGAGTGGCTGGAGAGGCGCCATGGCGCCCTCACCTTCCGGCTGACACAGGTAATGACTGGCCACGGTTGTTTTGGCCAGTTCCTGTGTCGTATACGCCGGCAAGAGACGCCCGGTTGTCACCACTGCGGCGACTGCCGCGACGTTGTTGAGGACACGGCGCTGCACACTTTGGCGGTTTGCCCCGCCTGGGCATCGCAGCGCCGTGAATTGATCGCGGCAGTCGGATTGGTTGCCCTCTCGCTCCCGGCCGTAGTACAGTCTATGGTCCGGAGTGAGAGGTCGTGGAACGCCGTCGCCTCCTTCTGTGAGGAAGTCATTTCCATCAAGGAGGCGGCGGAGCGGGAGAGGGAGCGTTTGAACCCTCTCCCCAACCGCAGAGCCGGGCGCCGGAGGGCGCGAGACGACCTCCAGCCACCCTGAGGTTTGACCTGGGGGTGGCGGGCTTTGTGGGCCTGCCCGCCATCCGTTCAGCACCAGGTCCGAGAGGCGGCGTGCGTGTTCCCACGCGCGCCTCTGTGTCGAGTCCGTCTCCCCTCTAGGGGGGACAGTAGGGAGTTTCTTTTAGATGTGCCTATAGGGTAGGTCTTTCGTGTAGTGGCCTGCCGTTTCATACGGCGGGCCGTAACCTCGGCGGGGTCGCGACCGCATGCGAAAGTGATTCGCGCGGCCCCGTCGATAGTGGTTTTGTTGAGGAACACCGTGGTAGGTTTAGTCGGTATTCCGGGAGGTACTTCATCTTTTCAACATCTTTCTTTTACCCCGGCGAGTCCGACATAACCCCTCCGCCCGCCCCCGCGGAGGGGTATGCATCAAGCATTCCCCCACGTTAAAAAAAAAAAAAAAAAAAAAAAAGACTTCCAGAGCCGATGATAATCTAGTATAAGTATATACCAAAGTAAAAAAGAAAAATATTGGACTTATGATTATTACACTCCATGATAATGACTACATTGATCCAAGTACTGGGAAACATGCCTAACCCGAAATTATTACGTATTATAATCGGACTAAAGGTGGTAGATCGGCTGAAAGAAGAATATTCTGTGGCTCGAGTAGCATATAGGTGGCAATTGATATTATATTGTTTTTCGATTTTATACATTACGGGTATAAATAGCCAAATAATGTATAAAGAAAATACCGATAATATAATTACTAGAAGAGAATATCTAAAAACGCTGGCCCTGGAACTGACGAAACCATAAATTGCATGTAGGAGTACAATGCAAAACCTGTCTTATCCAATACAGCAAGTAGTTAAGCAATTTAGCCATGAAACTGAAATATCTAGGAAGTACTGATAAACTCAGTGGTATAGGTATGTCAAGTCTGTCCAAGGCGCAAAAATCAAAAAACAAAAAAAGGCATGTATTCATTGCCAAAAATGTTTATGTCATGAACATGCTGTAACATTGTGTGATATATGCAAAGGTCAGATATATAACGAAGATTAAATACAATATATAAATAATAAGAAATACTAGTACCTACTGATCTTTATTGTTAATTATTTTTATAAGTGCCTTATAAGACTGGATATTTTAATTACTCTACGATTATTACCAAAAATATAGATATAATGATTGCTTTGTAATGAAAATAAATATGTTATATTATAAATATGAGTGTTTTATTATAAAAATAACAAAATATATAGTAATTTGCACATAATCGGTACATTTCAGACTAAGTACTAATAGAGTGTGAGCAAAATGCTCCACGCGTGAGCTATTACGTAATTTTTAAGGCGCGAATTTTCTCGGGTTATTACTAGATTTTGTCTGCGACGCTGTAAATACATACATATTATACATAGAAACACACTACATCCATATGGATGTAGATATACATATATATGTAGGTATATCCTACTATTTAAAACCAGGCACACGTACTAAACCACGCTAGTAAATTTGATATTTGCCTTTCTTTTTACAATCCTCTCAGTCACTTTAGAAGTATTGCCATACAACCTAAATCCCAACTTAATATTATAAATGCGAATGTAAGTTTGTTTGTTTGTTTCGCTTTCACGCCTTAACTGCTCGACCGATCATTATGCAATTTAGCATACACGTTGTCAGGGGTACAGAAAAGGACGTAGGGTACCTTTCATCTAAGAAAAAGTAGTGTTACTAAACTAAGCTACATTTATGCCAGCGAAGTCGCAGGCAAGACCTAGTAAATTATAATGTACTTCGTGTCAATTTAGGTACTTACATAAAACCTTCTGAACTGTTTCATCAGTGTATGACACTCGCGATAGTCGTGCAACAAGTGGTGACATTTCTTCAACCCTCGACCTAGACCGTAGGCCTCCAGGCAGTCCATCATAGCCATCTCCTGCTTCTGACAACGGCCTAACAATTGATGGCATACTATACCCCCAGTTATATCCGTGAACGGTGAGCGTAAGAACGGTGATATGTTGTGCATTTTGGTTTTTATTTGTAAGCGATAATTGTAAATACGAAGATACACTTGATGTGTCTCATAAAATGTCAAAATTCATTTTATTTTTATATCGTTGCGTTGACGTAATGGCAATCATTCATCAATTTCATGACACGAAATAGTTCCTATTGGTAAGTCGAATTTAAAGGTACCTTTGTACCTGCTTATTTATTACGGCAAAATAATGGATTTCGGGCTGCTATTAAGAATCTCTTAGCACAAAACCCAATAACATTTTTGTGGCCCAACCCGGGATTCAAACCTAAGATATCGTGCACAGCTGTTTTTCACTACTGCTGCACCACCGTGCAAATTGCAATAAGCCGGCATCGAGAGCCGTGGCTTGGGATGTGGACGCTTTTCTCTTTGAATTTGAAAAACATAAGGCAAATTATAGGCAGCTGCGAAGGCTAACTTCATGCGGTGTCATACAAGGTCGGTTATTGGTCTATTTCTGTGGAACATATTTTATTTTGATTAAGTGTTTCGCAGTGGAGTAAATTTAGTTACGCCGACGATAAACGTTACAGCCCGGGGATAGAAGTGGTAGCTCGACTATCGTAGAGGTATCTCTAGGGCGTAGCCATGAGCTAGGTGTACGGCTGGCGCTTAACAAGACTCTAGGAGTAGGTTCAATTTATTTTATGATCGCCTTCGAAAAACCATTCAGTCGCGTATTGATTGATTGACCCTTGGTACGTATCCTGATCCAGTTCCAGGTGAAATATTTGGGCCTGATCTTGGACGGAAGGTGGCTCTTCGATAAACATTTAATTCCACATACTCTGCAGCTCCTCGGTGTTACGTTTGCACCGATCGTAGGTCGATACTTCTACACGTGGAAAGCTCATTGCGGTCAGGGTCGTATGCGGATACCGTATCGGACAGATCCAAAGGGGCTTTCTGGCCAATGCGCACGTAGTCTGCGCATTGTTTTGAACACTTCTGTGGGTTTTGTAGGCTAAAGTATCTAGGTACTAGTCGAAGTTTACCAGCGATTTACAGTCACGAGGGAAAAAATAGGCAGATATCCCTCGAATAAGAAATTGACGCAATTGATAGAAATGGTGGTAAAATGGAAGGGACGCCTGGAAATACTCAAGACAGTTTCAGAACCGCTTAGGCTCTCCAGCCGGTTCTGACAGACAGTTTTCCTCTGCGAGGATGTTATCTCGAAGAAAGAGTCAACTGAGCTGACCCGACAAGTCTTGCAAATTTGATTTGCTTTGGTTAGCATAAAGAATTGGTAAAAATGAAAAAAGTCATTTTAGGTTCTAATATGATAACATTAAGCTTATAATAATACATTTTCTGTATAATTCAGTAACAGAGTTGATTTATTTCTGTTATTTACATCAGTAAAACATACTTGAGGACATATTGAATGTTACTATAACAAAAAATTTGACTACATTATTTTAATAACTGTCGATTTTTGGAGTTACAAATCTCTCATCGCCTTTGAGTTTGCCCTCGGCGATCTGCCTTTCGCGTTCTCTACGGATTGCCTGAAAACAGTAACAGATACAATTATAATAGTAAGAGAATATCAATTCTAAAGATCTAATATAATACTTTAAATCTTACTAGCAATCGTAAAGGTAAAAATTATAGTTATTTATAATAATACATCTCGTTATTAGGTTGGCGCTTATGGATACGAACTGCAACATAAGGTCTCCACCTAACCAGTTAAAAATTTAGCCTACTACCACTGATAAAGGGATGCGTAGAATATCAATACTGTGCTGATGACACGGCGTTTACAGCATTGATAGCACAGACCAGGACTAAAACAGTTCCACCAGGGAATAATCATTTGACCTTGCTATACAGTATAGTAAGGTCAAATGGGGTAAACGTGTTCTTGAGTGCAAACCGCGACTCGGCAAACGTAGTGTAGGACGCCCTCCGACCACCAGGTGGAATGACGATCTGCGAACGACTGCAGGCAGATGCTGAATGCGGCAAGCTGAAGACAGGGCGCTATAGCGCTCATTAGGGGAAGGCTATGTCCAGCAGTGGACTATTATAGTCTGATGATGATGATGATACAGTATAGTATGTGGTATGTTTAGGTCTAGCCGATAATAAATGTGAATTCCTTAAATTAATCCTAACTAATATTATAAATGCGTATGTGAGTTTGTTTGTTACGCTTTATATTACACTTGTTATTTGACTGATCATCATGAAATTTGCATATTTTTGCATTACGTTTAAGTGGTACAAAAAGGACGTGGGGATATAAATTTAATAATAAAATCTACAGTAACGCGAGCGAGGCCACGGGTAAAATCTAGTGAATAAATAATCTAAATCTATATATAAAAAGGTAAAGAGAATGCCTTTAATAATATGAATAATGTGAGAGAGTGCAGGAACCAACAATATTTAAAAAGAAAATTGAATTCAGTCGAAATTACCACTTGTGCATTGGTAGAAAAGTTACGAAGTGTTTTATTAATACTACTACTATTTTAGTATTAAATAAGAAGGGCGATGGCATCGTGAAATAAAAGTGAAAAACGGCAATGAATTGCCGTAAATCTTAGAGTTCGAAAAAATTATATCACGTGACGTCAGAGGTCAAAGGTCATAGTCAATTCGGGGATATATCGACTATGCTGAGTCGAATGGCGTTGACCGCGAGTCTCTAGCTTTTACGGTTTTTGAGTTGAAAGTTGTATAACAGATGGACATACAAAATGCCCATTTAACCTGACCATATTACAAAAACTTCATCCATGCTTAAGGAGAAAGATTTTGATCAATCAGATATAAACAGTCATACAGTTTAATCTTAGAATATTATTATCCTTTTAGCTTATGGTGGCCAGATAGTAATGAATTATGTTAGGTTAGACATTGATCATCTTTTTAGAATGAGTCATACTCATCTAAATTACACAAACTAATACTTATGGCCAGTCCTACAACTAGCAAGTAAAAGTTATCCAAAAAATAAATTGCACGCTGTCTTACTCTTGTTAGGTTAAAGAAGAGAGAGTGTGATAGTATGTGTTTGACAGAGCAGTCAGTGCTAGCAAAACTTACACAAACACATACATATATGCGTTTACCACAAATAAAGCCTGCTCGCCTTCATGACTTCTTGCCAGTTAATACTTAGCTAATATATGGCTTTTCAGTAAGGGTGAAATTGCCACTATAATAAAGATTCTTTATCGTTGAAATAACCCCAAATCAGTAAACAAAATCAATTTTCAATCTGTTCTATGCAAGCAGTTGATAAATAAATATTAGAGGGTAATTCTCAAGATATATTCCTTGAATAGTGGGCAACTTTTTACCACCTACTGGGCAAAATTCCAGACCCCATGGTACTACTCAAAATACATAGTAGAGATAACCCAATAACTTTTTATCTAACCAAAGATTTGCCAAGGACCTCATGTTTTAGTCTAGCTTATCTGATACAATATATGCTATAATATTATGACGATATAAACATAATGTGTACGTACAATGAATCGCTTGAATTGTTTGTTCAATGTGTGGCATTCATGGTAGTCTCCGAACAAGTGTTGGCACTTGACCTTCCCTCGCTCCAGACCATAGGCCTCCAGGCAGTCCATGTAGCGAGCTTCTTGCTGCTGGCACCGACCTAGCATCTGATGCGAAATGATACCGCCAGTCACATCCGTGAAGGGCGAACGGAAGAACGGCGAGATGGACATTGTTGCAACTGAAATAGACAGTAAAGTGCAATGTTTATCCCCATTTAGGTTACAAAATTACGTAAACAAATAATATCGAAATATAAAGGAATATCAGCACGTCGTAAAAAGTTTTGACTAAACTTAATTTTAATGTAAATTTAACAAATGAAAGTTACAAATATCTGGAACACTTTGATACCTTTTTATTATTTCAAAAATCGAATCTCCAAAAACAAATTGTGACAGATCTGACCAGTGACCTGCCTGATAGAACGATTACAGTGTTGCCACATTTATTCATTACTGCAGTAAATTACTGCTTACGGTAAAACGTTTATTTTTTCGCCGTGAATTACACACTCGTTGTAGTTAATAAGTGAATTTAGAGTAGAAAAAAGGACATATCTAAAGAACGGATTTTGTTAAAATATGAGTTTTACTACATTTGTATATTATTGAAATGTTGTCTTCACTAGCGCTACGCCATGACTTTCATGTCATATTTAAAGGTTTGTAAAAGTCCCTGATAGTACATGAGTTAATATAAATGCAGGAGAAATCTTTCAAAAATAAAAACAAAGTTCAAGCTGCAGTAAAGTCGTCCTCTTGAATGGTGAGTTATTTCTATGGGACCGCAAAGTGTTGCTATCTAAATTATGTTTCCAGCAGGCCGGTCAAATGTCAATTTGACATTTAATCAGCTGGTAAACCTTCAAACTGTACACGTAAATAAAAAAAGGATTGAACATATTTGCTTCCTTAAAAGTAATACAAATTGTTGTATTTGTTGGCAAATTAAAATGGACCAATGGGTAAGTGAAGGGCTGTCCAAACTCCTGGATTTTCAGGTGCCGGATGACTTAATAACGTAAGTATATATAGTATAAAAAAGAAAGAAGAAACTCTACACATTTCAATTTGGTATTGTATTTTGTGTGTAAATTAAATATTGATGACTTCCTCTTGTATTTACAGATACCTATTGTCGATAGAAAATGAGACAGATCTGAATGAGTATATGAAAACTTTGTTAGACTTCGACAACGCACAACATAAGAGCTTCTTCTTAGAACTATGCAAGAAGAAATTTCCTAGCCGAGGTATGTGTTTACAATAATAATGCATATAGCGTTAATTAATAACAATAATTAAGAATAAGTATTTATCAGCCTTACCCTTTTAATAAATAAATTAAATAGAAATCTATGTTTTATGTTTAGTTTAGTTTATTGCACAATATTAAAACTATGTATGAAATTATATACTAAATAGATTCTAATAAGTTAATAATAATTTCAGCAGCAGATGTTTGTATGAAATCTGATTGCACAGCAAAGTTATGACAAAAATAGAAAGATACATAATTACATACATATGGGTTGTGGGCCACCATATGTATGGATCTTTCTATTTTTGAAAATAAATTAATACACAATTATTTCTATAAAAATAAAATAAAATATTATAGAGAATGTTTATATCAAACTCCAGGCAACTCAGTACCTAAGCAGCAAAAGAAGAAAATATTAAAGAACAAGCAAGCGCAGCAGGACTTTGTCAGTGACGCACCACCTGTACAAGTACAAGCAGGCCCCGATGGCATTGACACTAAGTCTAAGAAGAAAGCCAAGTTTGTCAACTTGTACTCACAGGAGGGGAAGAATGCTCAAGTAGTTCTGCTCAAAGGTACATAATCTTCTCTTATATTTATATATTTTGTATTACGGTTTAACTAAGTATATAACATAGCATCTTATCTATACATCTCAAAATGGATAGGCTCAGTTAATCAAGTAACGGTAAATATAATATTTTTAGAACTGCCTCATTTTTCTCATAGCCTATGTGTGCTAATCTGAACCTGGATTAAATTCTCAAGTTAGAAAAAGAAGTATTTGTTTTTCGGTGAGATAATTATCTGTAGCCGCATAGAGTCTAGCCATCTGCTTAGCCGGTGGCAGTTTCACCCCCTATTACGTAAGATTGAAACAGTTGGCAATATGTGGGTTTAATACGCCTATACTTGCAGTGATATACAAGCGTGAGTATCTAAACTTACTTTGAATGTATTATGTTACAGGTCGTCATCACTGTGACTGTCAAGCAGCTAAGCATGAGCTGATCAACAACTGCCTGCAGTGTGGTCGTATTGTGTGCAAGCAGGAGGGCTCGGGGCCATGTCTGTTTTGTGGCAACTTGGTAACTACTATATCAAGCTACATGCTAATTATTCTATAACAAGCAATTAAAGTAATACAGGAAAAAACAGTGTAGTGGCAAGTCTGTTAAACGGCTATGCATATTCTCACATATATTTTTGTAGTAAGAAGAGACCACATTTATGATATAATTTTATCTCTACAAACCCAACTACAAATAGATATAAACCATTCAATTATTATTAATGTATTAAATTATATTTTTCTCAAGACTGCATTATAATAATTATTTAGATATTTACTACGTTATTATTATTATTTAAAATATTGATTGATTTAATTTTACTATTATAGGTTTGCACACCAGAGGAACAGAAGGAAATAAACACGAAGACCAAGGGCGGTGCCAAACTGATGGAGTCATTGATGGAGCGCAGCAGACCTAAGGGTTGGGAGGCTGCTGTCTCTCACAGGAACAGACTGTTGGAGTATGATCGTACCAGGTACAGTTTTTAAATATTACCATTTAGGATTATAAACTACTTGTATTTTTGTTAAGCCCATGTTGGTAGTTAAATGAATTAATACGATATTGCATGCAAATACGGCTGTCACAAGCGGCTTTTTTTGTCTTTATTTTAACGTAAGTTTTCACTATACAAAGATAGCGCTTTATACACACATCGATTTACATTTGTATATTCCTGACCATCCATCTTTTGCAGTAATGGAAGCGAGTTAATCCCCTCCTCAAAATGTATATTGCTATTGACAATTTCCTAACAGAAATTCAATATCACTATACCTGATCGGAGTATTGAAATTGGTACCACACTCATGCAAATATACTTATGAAGGATCATGAACTCTCAAATTCGATAAGTGATCAAATAGGACCAGTAAACATAGTACAGCAAAAGGCCTATTAAGTTGAGCGTATACATATCGCACATTCATTCCAATACTGTCAATATACAACATTTTATAAAACGAATATGGAACGCCATCTTTTGTAAAAGGTGAAACAGAATGTCGTAATACAACATTAATGCACAATATTGACATAATAGAATAATGAAATTGTGCCAAATTTCACGTTTATTACATACTAGCTGTGCCCGCGGTCTCACCTGCGTCAGTGGTATTTATGTTACTGCCCCGCTCTCGTGAGCTGCAGCGTGATGTTATATAGCCTATGTCTTTCTCAGGGTATCAGGCTATCTCCATTCCAAATTTCATCTAAATCAGTTTAGCGGATTGAGTGTGAAAAGGTAACAGACAGACAGACAGAGTTACTTTCGTATTTATAATATTAAGTAAGGATCTTATAAATAAATAAAAGTGAAGTGTCTGTTTGTCAATAAACAACAGCTTTTTATTAAATGCATGTGAAAGTATAATAATAATAATAATAATAATAATAATAATTTATTTATCAAAAACTTACAGTTTACAAATTTAGATGACAGCGAATTATATATAGGTACATATGGAACAGTAATCTGTATACAATATTAAAAAACTCTGCCTCTTAATCTAGGAATATCCTGTATCTTAAGAGACAGCCAATTAATTTAAAATGTTACACATGTGAACTTGGTCAACTGTCATTGTTTTGGTGTTTATTTTTATTTAAAAGCTAGCCTAAAAGCAATTTAAAAGGAATGGAGTTGTGTTGTATTAATGTAGTGTTGCTGGTAAGTATAGATAATCTTTACATAATGACATGTAAATTCTGTATCAAATGTGTGTGTGTGTGTGTGTGTGTGTGTGTGTGTGTGTGTGTGCGCGTGTGTGCGTGTGTGCGTGTGTGCGTGTGTGCGTGTGCGCGTGTACGCGCGTGCGTGCGTGCGTGCATGCGTGCGTGCGTGCGTGCGTGCGTGCGTGTGTAATATTTTTATTTGATAAAAGTGAGTAACTTTTATGTTTCAGCATAGTTCAACTGCAAGAGCCACTCTGTCACTTTACTTTTAACCGTTTGTTGGTTTGAAGCAATTATATTTAATTGTTTGTTTATCTTTTTATATATGTAGGTACTCAGAATATAATATTGATGTTCGGCAAAGGCGGTATTATGTGGAGTACTGGCAAATATGTTTATACGCTTATTAAGATCGGTTGGAGGAAAAGTTTTGTGTATCCTTAGGACTAATTTAAGTAGATAAAGTTGGCGAACCGTAAGTACTTTACAATCTGCGTACAAATGGGTTGTTGGGTATCTGTATGGGTTTTTCGACATCACCTGGAGAATATATCTTTGCGCTCTTTCTACCCTCAGTAGGTTGGTTTTATGCGCACCGCCCCATGCTGTTACGCAGTATCCCAACATAGACTGACACAAAGAATAATACACCATTTTTAAAGTGTCTATATTTGCCGATTGTCTTAGTGACTTAAAGATGTGTATAAGACGTAACGTTCTAGTATTTAACGCTTCAAGTTGTTTGTCCCATCGTAGTCCTTCATCTATGTATACACCTAGATACTTTACTTGCTCAGTTCTTGTAGTTGTTGGGCATTGACATGACATTAATAGTAGTAGTAGTGTAAAATTTTCAAAATTTTGTAATAAATTGTCAAATAAACAACGCGATAAAATCCGTATATAGCAGTTTAATTTCAATGACATTTGTCGGTTTAAGCAAGTGTGTGCTTTTAGGGAGAAGCTTTGTGGCGGTCTGCTGATGGGTCTGATCGCAAAAGGGATGTAATGTGTTTTTGGTATGTTGAGTGTTAAGAGGTTTGAGTTTAACCATTTCATTATGTACGACAATGCTGATTCCGCAGACGTTTTTACACTGTCCCATGTTGGTCCTGACACAAGAATCGCTGTATCATCTGCGTATGTGTATATTTTAGAGCCGGGGAGGGTTATCTTGCACAGGTCATTCACATAAATTTGGAACAGTGTAGGACCAAGTATGCTACCTTGTGGAATTCCGTACGTTCCTACGCATACTTCATCGCTAAGGTGAGTATCTATTTTTACTTGTTGGATTCGATTCCGAAGATAGTCTTTAAACATTTCTAAAGTAATGCCGCGAACACCAATGAGTTCTAGCTTACATATAAGTTTGGGAATAGAAACTGTGTCAAATGCCTTTGAGAGGTCCAGAAATATACCCAAACATTTACCTTTTGTGTCCAGATTCTTCGCTACGATTTGTGTCAAATCAAGTACTGCGTCTTCAGTCGACAGGCGTGACCGAAACCCATATTGATTAGAGGCAATTATTTTATATTTGTCGAGAAACGACCTTAGATGCTTAAAAATAATTCTCTCGAGAATCTTGGAGAGTGTGGGAAGGACTGATATGGGCTGGTAATTGCTGACACAGTTTCTATTCCCCCCCTTATATATGGGGTGAACTATTGCCTTCTTCAAGACTTCCGGGAACACACCCGTTTATATAGTATGTAGGTACGGTACTTATAAAACATCAATTTTTTAAATGTTTGTTTGTCTGTATGTCTGTTCCGGCTAATCTCGAAAACGGCTACACTGATTTTGATGGGACTTTCACTGGCAGACAGCTGATGTCTCTCATACTCTTTATAGGAGTAACTTAGAGTACTATTATTTAAAAAAAAACATGGTTTCTTGAACATAAAAATTTCACGCGGAAGAAGTCGCGGGTAACAGCTAGTCACAGTCGCCTGAGGGAACATGATTTTTGGATAGTGTCAGTTTTGGTTTTAACATGTGATATTTGTTTATGATTCTATAGGTGGAAATTAAAATGTTTTTTTTAATTTGTATGTTGTCAGTGAGCGGCGCACGCGCGTGACGGACGACGACAGCGACTACTTCAGCGCGGGCAGCGTGTGGCTGGGCGGCGCCGAGCGCGCGCGCCTGGAGCGCTACCGCGGCCAGCTACACGAACAGAAGCACGCCTCACGCCTCACTAAGAAGATGACCTTCGACTTTGGTGGTGAGCACTTTACTTCTAAAGTTCCTCACTCAATATGTGTATTATTTATTATGTTTACAAATCTACGTGTGAGTAAATAATCACCACAATTATAATAAGATTTTTTTATTTATGCACATCCATTGCACAGTACATTTATTAACAATAATAATCGCCTTGTTGAATTTAAAAATTATGGCTTACTCACGATCAAATATATTGTTTAAGCAGCTACTGAGAGTAGGAAATAATCATGTACAATGTTTATTTCCGCATTGATATTTTCTCCATGTGTTGAAACTAGCCAACTGTTACAGAGCTTAATGTCTATGTATATTAATAATTAGCAAAACATCGCAATGGAGGTAAGGTTTCACCTTTCCCAGCAAGTTTCTTCAAACCTAACCTGAAAATAAATATTTCAATAATCCAGGTCGTCAGATAATAGAAGACAAGACCATAGAGCACGAGGTGGACGAGGACAAGATCAGGGAGATGACGTTTAGCAACAGCAATAACAGCCGGCAACAACAGCACGAGCTGTTTGTTGGAGTGCCGAGCGACAGAGATGTTGCGCCCGGTGTCAACGCGCCTTTATTACAGGTATAGTAACGATGTGCAACGATTGTATTCGAATAATATAAGATTCGAATTCGATTCGAATATTGTATTCAAGATTCAAATGAGTTAACAAGACTATAAGTTACTAAATTAGCTGCATTCATAATTATGCAAAGTAGGTATTTGAATGCAATGATAATAAAAACAATTAATTTATTATTTCGATAAATAAAATAGAGCCTTTTAGTCATGACAAGGGCAATCATTGACTGACAGAAAAGGACGCAGATACTATTTTGTGACGTAACCACTATGTAATTGAAGCGTATGAAAACGTTGACAACTAGATACTCCTAACATTATCATACTTTAAAATAGTAATTATTCCGTCATATTGTAACTAATATTAACGAAAAAGTTTCTTCTAAGTTCTAGTTTTATTGTGCAAAATTAAATAATTAATTGTAATAAAATGATGATAAAATTTAAAAAAAATAATTGTAATAATATGAAATAAAGATAAATACTATAGTAGTATGCGCATCACTAGTTTCAATAAAAATAAATAATGAAGTTAAATTTTCAATAGTACTGCAGACTCACAAAACTATCTCTTGCGTTTCATTAATTTAATTCCTTTGCCTAGTGTTTAAAACTTGCAAGTGATAGAAAAATAGTTTAGTCTTAAAACCTTCAAGTTTAAAGACTGACCTTATACTGGGACTGTGGTAAAATCAGAGTAAATCCTTTTATCCAACTTTGTTTCTCCAGTTCGATCCATCAGTAGAAGTCCAGGGTTACGCAGACGCTATCAAGAGCACCGGCAACCCGGGACAGCACGTACCCAGGGTTCAGGACACGGAGCTGCAGGAGATGAGCGACACGGGGCGCTGCCTTTCCATGCACCAGCCCTGGGCCTCGCTACTCGTCGAGGGGATTAAGCTGTGAGTGTGTTTTATAAGCCTGCACGGGTGGTGTAGTTGTTACAGTGATTATTTTGCCACTGTGTTGTGTGTTACAGTTGTTTTTTTAAATTTAATAGCTGTAATATCAATTCCCGCTCTTGGTATAATACCTGTGTCGCGGGGCCTTTAAAATTTTGATCTGAATACTGATACTCTTGTTCTCTTTTTTCTTGTTTATAAAACAAGAGTAGAAGAGAGCAGTAGTAATAATTCCTGTGTCACGGGGGACTTAACAAACATTGACACAACGGACACAAAGAACATCCAGACTCGGAACAAACATTTATATACCTCGCGAGTTTGACAGTTCGTCTAAGAAAGGACATCGTCACTCGTGTCAGCTAGTATATATCATAAAGACTTCCTGTTAGAATCGACCTAATATTGAACCCACTGTGTTAGACTTACACAAGCGTAAGTGAACGACCGAAGCCCTAATCAACACGTGTATGACTAGCACAACCGATACTAAATCGGGTCAAGGCCATAATGACGTAATGCAACGTATTATCGCTCTCTTGAAAAGCTTCTATTTATGCGTCACACCACCACGTGGGATAATATGACGTCATCTCACAGAGTTTAACCCACTCGGAACTAGATGGCAGTGTGCATATGACGTCATTTTCTGAATCGCGGTGTTAAGATTCTCCGCGGCTGAATGACGTCTCTCGTGTCGGCCGGTAGAGTTAAGACCTTACTTCATAGGATCATTTCTATAGTAAGCTCTTCCTGAGACTTTCACAATATGTGAGTCCTCGCAAACCACGATGAGGAGACGTGGTGCGGCACCCTGAGCGTGAGGCGGGCGATGGTAGATCTATCATCAGCCCTCGATGATCGTTCGCTCCTCTTTACGGGGGAGTGTGGGGTGTTGTCGCTGTCTGAGTGGTCTTTTAATAACTTCATAAACTCTTGCGATAGTCAATAGCTGAGCTGACGTAGTAAATATACTTGCACGTCCATTTAATACGTGTGATAAATATAGAATATTAGACATGATTAAACCACGCGTCTGTTGGAACATTAACGTAAACTGTCTGGTTCCAAATAAATGTTATTATTATTATAAATTGTATTAGCCAGTACGATAATATTAATAGGTTATAAAACATGATCACATGTTCTCAATATTTATAATTATGTAATTGTTACCGAGTTATTATATTGTTATCTTCATATATATTTTTCTAAACTTATATTGCGCATTGGATTTAACTCTACAGTCGCGGGGGACAACGGTCACAAAGAACTTCCTCAGATTCGAAACAAACTATTTGTGGATATTTTTAACCCTTGCGAGGCTCGAGCCAACAACACTGCTCAATGGCAGTTATGAAGCGACCACCTACAACTAATACGCCATCCATGCAGAGGTTATATAAATTCCTGTGGATACAATATTTTTTTTATACTGCTAACTTGTCTGTCGTGCATACGGCCCACCTGATGGTAAGTGGTCACCGTAGCCTATGGACGTCTGCAACACCAGAGGCATCACTTGCGCATTGCCGACCCTTTAGGAAAGGAAGTGGGAAGGAGAAGGAGCGGGAATGGGGGAAAGGGGGTGATTGGGCCTCCGGCACTCTCACTCACCGAACGAAACACAAAAGTAGTAATACTGCTATTTCACGTGGATATTCTGTGAGAGGGTGTCCTTCCCCGGTCAAGTCGGTCCATTCATGATGAAATCAGCGAGGCTCTAATCAACTACAATTTTATTTGAATGCTAAATTCATGTCAATAATGATTTTTATGAAGAAACAAACGCATTTATTATAAATGTCAGTTAATCCAACAAGCAGTGTATATTGTTATAGAATACAAGAACGCAAACTTAATGCTATGTGTATCATATGTTTTCTTATCTATACTAATATTATAAAGCTGAAGAGTTTGTTTGTTTGGTTGAACACGATAATCTCAGGAACTACTGGTTCGAATTGAAAAATTCTTATCATTACGCTACTACCCACGGGGGTGCTGCAGTAACGATAAACGCGGCTGAAACCGCGGGCACATCTATAGAAGTATATACGGTGCTAACATCAAAAAATGAATATTTAAAATTTTTGTCTGTCAGTCTGTATATTTGTTCTCAAACGGTTGGACCGATTTTGACGAGACTTTCACTGGAAGTTAGCTGATATTATAAGGACTAACTTAAGCTACTTTTATTTTGGAAAATTAGGTCTATTGTGCATAAAGTCTTGAGTTTGATTGCCGGGGCCTGCAAAGTGTTATTGGTTTTTCTGTAAGGAAAATCTAAAATTGCAGCAGTTAGTCTAATAATGTGTCAGGCAGGCGACAAAAGGTCCGTCGGTAATACGTGGGACCTAAATTCACACTAAGCAAAATGTGTGTATAATACATCTTTACCCACTTCTTTGGGGACATAATAAGCGAGAGTGTTTGTATAAATATATCCTGACCAATTCTACTAATATTATAAATGTGAAAGTTTGTGTGGCTAGATGGATGAAGGTTTGTCACTCTTTAACGCAAAAACTACTGAACCGATTGCGATGAAACTTGTATGTCTATGTAGATAGCTCGAGATCTGGATTAACACATAGGCTAGTTTTCATCCCGATGTTCCTTCTGCATCGGGTCTTACGCGGAAGAAACCACAGGGCGCATACTAATGAGTTTACACTTTCAGACACGAGGGTCGAACCTGGTACTCCAGTCATCGCGGACGGCTGTGGATCGCTTCGACCGTAAAGCCGGCGGAGCCAGAGATCGTTAGGGCGCTTGAAAACCAATACAGAGTCTTATATCCAGGTATGGAGCTTGCATATTACTTGACGACCACCACTAAGACAGGCTCACGGCCTGGTTTGGTTACGCTGTAGAGGTCTACGACAGGAACCCCTGATTGCATAATATTTGAATACTCAGCATTTTGCGATGTTTAATAATTACAAATGTCCCTTTCGCAAAAAGTCCATTGTTTCTAATTCCTTGGAATCAGTAACAAGTTTTTGTGACCTATCTGCACAATATATTACTATGAACCTTGTATAAGCAAATCTTATTCGCACTTAAGCGTTTTTATACTAATACCAAGGAATTGAAAACATTTCACGAAAGAGACTAAAGGAAGAGAAAATATTTGTAGTGCACTGTGTTTTTCTTATGAACACGGCTTTAATAAACCGAGGATTTAGGTGAAATAGGTCATTAAGTTATGTAAGTTATTTTTTACAGAAATGGAAATTAAATTTCCGTCGTTTTATCCCACCGGGTGTCTGCTGGGATGCGTTAACGTGGATGACTGCCTACCTCAAGAGGAGTATCAGAAAAAGTAAGTAACCTTTTATGCTTATCTGGACTGATTTTAGAGAGGTAAATTATTAGAATATTCAATTTTAATAAATTTACATGCATGAGTTTATATTTGTAAGAAGACAACTAAACCAAGGCGATCCATATGTCGCGGGAGACTTTGTTTACATTTAGAAAACAGGCACAGAACACGCACTTTCGAAACAACTATATGTGAAAGAAATTTGTCCCTACAACATTTGATGACATAGAGAGATAGAAATAAGCCTAGCTTCATCTTCTAAAGTAATCTAGTGAATAGTTCTTAAAGAAAAAATCAGCCTGCACAATTGTAATGGCTTACACGCCGCTCGAGAATTTTGAATAGAAACCTTATATCCTGGGGTGAGCATCAGACTATTCAGGAGTTAGCACGATAGACTTTGCCTCCCCTTAAGTACTCTTATGACAGCCAATTGGAAAAAACAAGAAATTAGCCAAAGGCAAACTGTTTTCCTTTTTAGATAACACGACTTGTCGTGATCAGTATTGAATCCAAGCGATTCGCGTGATCTATTCAGACGAACCCTAAATAAATATTACATATTTTGTGTTGTAGATATCCTGAGGGAGAGAGCGACAGTCCATACGTATTTATCTGCTCCAACCCAACTAGTCTGCGGCTTCGATTCCCTGTCAAAGGGCAGCATAAAATATGTGAGTATGACCGTAATATGGTCGTTGGTCTACATGAAACTTTATGCTTTTGTTATTGTGTCTAAAATTCAAGCAGTCTTTAATTAATCAACCAATTTATGGTTGGTTACTTTTTGGCTTCGGTTGCCCTCCCTGATTTATCCGATTGCATTGATTGGGTACCAAGAACGAGATGCCTGCTATTTTGTTCTAACAGCGCTTTTTACCCATTTCTTACTTTGATGTGTAAAACTAATTCATTATGATCATTTTCCAGATCCGTTGGACAAAACAATTCATCAAGCAGCCGTCAAATGTATTCAGAAAATGTCTAAAATACGAGCGGAAGAAGCTCATGCGGCGTAACATTGTTGAAAATATATAAGCATGTATATTTATTGAAATTAAACAAGTGATTAATTTAGAAAATCTTTTATTTACACATTTAATACTAAGAGTATAAATATTTTATTTCGTTCATTCATCTTGCTCTCTCACTCATTCACCTCTATATTCAAAATTTAAAATCTACATTATAATACCAATCAGATTTAAACACACCGTTTTTGAATATAAATGTAAAGTCAAACATACGGTTACATAAATTATAAGTTTAGGTTATGTAACTTACATACATATCACTTTATATATTAACGCTTATAACTAGATGAGCACCGATAGAGAACAGAGATACCACAATATTTTATTGTTCATATAAATATTCTTACCTAAAGTCAGTTCTCGCAAAATACGTGTACACGTATGACCGTATTTATAGTGTACTTCTAAAGTAATTGCTTATTTGCACAATGATATAAATGCAAGACGACACTATAGATTCGTCACGCGAACTGTTTGCTAGAACTACGAACGCTGGAACAACTTTAGCAACCGATGAAATAAACAATCGAGAATAGTTCAGCTTTTAAAAGTTAATCAAACATTTCAAATAACTTTTCTATGCAGTTGGTTTCATAAAGAACTACATTATCTGTGATCAACGGCCGGGTGCCAGCAATGACAGTGGCGTCATTGTTGAGTGTACAGAAAAGTAGTTTGTCAGGGTATTAAATGCTGATTATTACGTCACAGCAAAATGGCGGCAATCGACGATTTTACCGCCATTATGCAGACAATAGACCCAGACGTTATAAAAATTAACTATCGATTGCTTTACGACTGTTAATAACAATTATTATAATATTTTACTGACGTTGTCGATTATTGCTTAGTGTTAAGAAGTTAAACTGCTGTTTTAAGCACAGACAATATTAGTGGAGACTTACAGAAAAGCTTTGGCAGTGAAGAGGATTTGGTTTGTGAAATTAACTAATATAGGAACGTTACGATTCCTTCTTTTGGTTCAGCTGTGGGAAAAACGCCTCTATGGGTAAGATGGGATCGTCAGTCGCTATTGTAAAGTAATTCGGTATCCTTCTGCTATTCGATGACACAGTTTTAAACATACCAGGCTTGTTATAGTCCTTGCTTGCCGCCAATGTTAAGTCTGAAACTCGTTTAGAATGCTCGAATAGGTGTTCCATATGGTCGTGGTGTTTTTTGTCAGCGATTTTCATGATCGCGCTTTCTGATCGCGTTCTCTCCGATGTTATGTCGTTATTTTCATAAACTGTAGTCTCTGTCACGGAGATGTCTTGAACAGATTCACCGATTTCTGAGTCCTTGATTTTTTTCAATGGCCTTTTGCTGTGGATCGTTGTTGGGCTTGATGTCTCGGTCGGTTCTTCTGTAGGTCGCGGTCTGCGCTGTCCGTTGCGGACACGAGACGTTGGTCTAACTGTCGTAGCTTCAGTGTTGTCTGCAATAGTCGTCTGTCTGTGTCTACTTGGCTTGAAAGAATGTATGGCTTTCTCTGTCTGCTCGTTATGTTCTGTGGCACTGCCTGGTTTATGTCTCGGGTCCTTCGGTGTGAATCTCTTACGTTCCGTAGTGGTTTCATTCTCGCTGTCGCTGTAAGGGATTCTTCTTTGCGGGAACCTTATCTTTGGCGCATTTTCTTCTGGTTTTTCCGTTGTTGACGTGGTGGAGCCGAGTCTGTTTCTATAATCTTTGACATTAAATCTTGTCCTGTGGAATTTGTTCCTCAGTCTAGGTCTCTGAGACCGTTCTGTAGTAGGCGATTCTGAACGAGGTGTCGTAGTGTAGTCAGTACTATCTTCTTTGTAAAAATCGGTGGTGGTCTCTTTGTATAAGTTCGTAACTGGTTCCAGTTTTGCTTCTATGGGCTTTACGTCTTTATGGAATGAAAAATCTTGTTCACTTTCCACGGTTGATTTCAAATTGTCTGATAGGCTTACAGTGACGTCACTTGTGGGTGTATCTTTCTCATCTTGTTTATGAGTGAAGTCGTTTTTAAAATCAAAACCAGATAGTTTTGGTAAATGTGGACGATTAGCGATTTTCATAATCTGGGAATCTTTGTGTACATCTTCTAGTGCAAATGTTTGTGTGGTTGTTTCTGGTCTGGCGGCGGTCGTTGTGACCAGGCGGCGATGAGCGAGCTTCTTTTTCACTATTGTTGGTATTGTCGGGGAAATTGTCGGTAAGGCACTAGTTGTTAAATCCGTGGTGACGGTAGGTGTAGTTAAATTTGGCTGAGACTTCGTTGTCCTGACCCTGGGCCTAATAGTGTATATTTCTTCTGTGCCAGTTGGTAGTGTCGCATCTGTCGTAGTTGTTGTAACGGTTGTGCTGGTGTAGCGTGTGCTAGATTCTTCCTTATTACGGTTAATGTTGGCTAGTGGAGGACGACGTCTACGGATCTTGTTCCTCTTGCGGATCTTATCTTTGTCGTTCGATTCTGAAGAGATCGGGCGCTTGAAGTGCTTGTTAGGAGGCAGCGTGGGTAGTGCTTCAACCTGTTCGCCGGTTTCCTTGTTAACATTAAACTGCGTCGTAGTTTCCACTGTTGAAGTATATTTTGCCGACTCGGTCGGTTTCTTCGTTCGTCTCGATGTACTGTAGTCATCGTAGGTAGGAGTTGATACTTTGTAGTAGTAGTCCTTAAGCTTGTGTTTGCCGATAGGTTCGAAGTCGTCACCTAGAGGCCGCCTGCTTTGAGATTCGACTTGGCTGTCGTAGCTCAAAGAGTTGTCATGGCCCTTCTCGGCCTCAGTTACGATGGCAAATTCTTCAGGAAGTTCGGGTATAGGCGTGGTTCCGGGCCTACCGAGAGTTTCAACAAACTCGTGCTGCTTCTCCGACTCTTCAGTTACTTTTTGGTTGTAGTCATATGTCTCTGAAGTCAACATCCAGGGTTGTGCGGAGGACTGCGCGCCAGGCTCAGATTCCGTAGCCTCAGTAACCTCGTACGTAGGTCGGTACGAGCTCTGATTATCTGATTGTGTTTTCGTAGGCGCAGGTTGCTGATTACCCGCAGTAATGTTGTCGTGAATCTTATGCTTTTTCTTCTCATAGTTGTAATTCGTGCTCTGCTGGCTTTGAAAATGTTGGGTCTGCTGATCTTGGTGTATTGGGAAATTGTAATCGAAGTAACCGTTCGCTAATGTCGTGGTCTGAACTGTTGGGTTGTATGTTGTGACAAAAACTTTGTTATAGTCGCTCTGATGGTTCTTGGAGAATGGATCTTGTGGGCTCGGCTTAAAGCTGTCTTTCGCTCCAGCATTGGGATCGATCTTTGGTGGTACGTATACCTTTGTTTGCGGTGTAGGAGTTATTTTGAAATCGCTGTACGTTGTTCCGAAGTGAATTTGATTTGCTGTCGTTGGCGCTCGCGGAGTTGTTGTTTCAAATATGGTTGGGGTTGTTTTGTAAGTAGGAGAGTAACTGAATGAGTTAAATATTGTTTGCTTCGTTGGTTGGGATGGTCCGAATGTCGTTGGGAATTGGTAAACGGGTTCTCTTCCTTTAACTGATTGTACTCCGAAAGTGCCAAAGGTACCTGCAATATGAAAAAGATAAGGTTAGAGGCTTCAACAGTCTTTAAAAAATTAGTGAAAGGTAAATGGTAGTAACTTGCCTAATATATTTGGTGGTAGAACAGCATCTTGGTATGAATACTGTTGGTAGGGATTTACGATGTTCGGTAGTCCCACTATGCCTTGCTGTTGAGCTGTCTTCACCTGCTGATTGACGGATTGTGGCGCTGCGTCATTGTCAAGCTTAAATACTTCAGGCTTAAACGTTTCTATAGTACTCTGTTGCGGTTTCTTCGCGTCATTTGGTCTTGCGTAACTTTCAATTGGTTTGCCAAAAATGTCTAATGGTCTAGCTGTCTGGTATTGTCCAAAATGGATGGGCTGAATGTTCGTCAACTGCTGTAACATGGCGTTCTGTAGATGACTATTCTGTTTCATTTTTGTTGGGTACTTGGAGTATACAGGACGCTCGATATAAGGGTTATGAGGGTTTCTTACAAGCACGCTCTGTGCTGGGAAGTTCTGGACGAACTTGTAGTTTGAGAAGGCGTTGTTTTGGAAGGCGAATGGGTTGTGGTATGTATTGATAGGTTGGTTGATTGCTGGAGATGCGGATGCGGCGGATACCGTCCTCAGAGTAGTAGGCCGATATGATTGAGCGATGGAAGTCAGCTTGCTTGCGTCCTTTGTGACGAAAGGTCGTGAGGATGACTGGTATACGTCCAGCACTGGGATGGGTATCTTGTAGGATGGCGCGTGCAGTGGAGCCGTACCGAACGACCCGTAAAGAAGTCCGCCAGAACCAACTACTGGTCTCCAACCGCCTTTTGATACTGGTACGCCCTGAAAACAATGATGATGTTTGTTTAAGTTTTTGAAGTATTAGTGCAGCGAACACCTTGGAAACCTATTTATTGTTCGCATTTTATGCTAACAACTGCCGCACTATGAGTAAGTCCTGTACTGCAGGGGTCTTTACAATTATTTAAACAATGGATACAAACATTACCTAGCCTAGAACCAGTTATTTGTGGATCACACGATTTTTTTGTCAGCGTGGTGCTCAAATCCATAACACTCAGCGCAGTGGCAGTAGCGAGGTGATTACTGAAACCACTCCACGATACAAGCAGCCAAAAAAAACCCTGAATTTTGATATAGTAGTATCACCCTCGCTAGTATTTAAAATTGTACATTATCGTACTCTACCATGTAAGAAATGTGTAAGCTCACTGTTCTTAGTCTCGACCCTTTTTAGTGCGATCTAAATACGCTGAGGGATTTGAATCTTTGGAATAAAGATCACTTGACAACTTTACAAAAGTCTTAGAGACCATTTATAAACTATCCAGCGATACAGGAGTTATTATTAGCGCGGCACATATATTAAGCACAAATAATAAAAAAGCTCACCCCCTGTGGTGCCATAGAGCGTCGATGATTGTGACTACCGCAACTGGCTGACAGGAGCAGAGCCTGCAGCGTCGCCGCGAACAACCAAAACCGCAGATCTGTAACCAAACAGAATTAAGTTTAGATAGGCCGGAATAAAATTCTTGTTAACCTTATTTCCTAAAAACCAAACAGGTTCCTGTGGTAGATAGAGTAGGCAGGTTGTTTGAAGTGGGTTGGAAGTTTGGGAGAAGTAATTTGTCAATCACTCTCGCAAGATAGTTATTTATTTCCTGAAGAAATGATATCTTAGAGGGTTACATTAGGTGTACCCTCTACTAATTTTCCATCTTATTATTATTATTATCTTATGTGGAGGCCAGTCAGTGTAGACCGGCGACACTTCGACCCAGTGGGATCTTTTGTGTCGACAGTCTCCCACTAACGACTGCCATAGATGTTCATGGCAGCCGGGACCGACGGCTTAACGTACTCTCCGAGGCACGGAGCAGGCGATAATTGTCAATCAATACGCACATAATTTCGAAAAGTCATATAACTTCCGAAAGTCAGAGGTGCGCGACGTGGGTTCGAACCCGAGACCATCTGCATTGCAGTCTGTTGGTCTCCCCACTGAGCTATCGCTGCTCTATTTTCCATCTTAGTATTATAAGAATAAAACCCCCATATCCACAAGTCTTATGTGTTACATTACGTCTTCTTTTAATGCCATGCTACTATTGGGCATTTTCGTCTGATATACCAAATAAAATCGCTTGACTCGCCTAATGAATTCTGGACATCGGAAGTGTACGACTAGCTTGGATACTACTTTCGCCTCTGAGCCGATTACGCAGCAAAACTCAAACAATAACAATACATAGATATTGCACGTACATAACATATAATAGGTAAGTGGCATTACACCAAATTAGTCTCCCATCAACCGAAAACCACACATTTATTGACCACAATAAGAAAACGTGAAAGCGATACACAATTAGGTACACACGGCTTCTGACATTTTCTTTATTATTTGTATTCTAGCCAACCTCGCCCAATTATTGACCAAGGCAAAACTATAATCTCACGGTTGCAAGTCATGATAATTTCGTTTACAACACTAATCAATCTTATATTTAATTTTGATTTAGCTTTTCATTGCTTGAAAGTAGGATAATGCGTTTTGTACGGCTGTTGTAAAGGTGTGATTACATATTGTGGAGATATGACAACCTTTCATGCTGTGTTATACAGTTTTGATTGGAAATTAGGCATTGTCTGGGTCAATATTCTCGATTTAACTGGCTTCTTCATCATGAGCCAAGCTTTTGTCGCCATCGCACTATCGAATTATTGTTTTATCTCCGGACTAATGCATTACCTAATGCTTAACATTGATCGGTAAACACTAATTAGCCGAAGAATCGAAGCTAGATCTCTACTATAGAGAAAATTAACGGCTGCTCTTGAAATCTCAATAAATGTGATACTACTGCGTAAGATATGACTATAGTGTTTAGATATACATATGTATATATTAAGATAGGACTACAATATTGCGTAGGATGAAGAAAATATAGTAGCGTCAACCCTAAATTTCGTGGCGTATCACTATTCTAATTGTAATATTGATTATTCGCCAGTTAGGCATTAGCGAATAATTCATGAATATGATTATACAAATCATCCGTCGTCCGGCAGCTTTTTATAATGCACACTGTACTCAAACAACATACTACTCTTGATTATAACCCGGAACTTACTAACACTAAACGACGGAAAGATATCGTTTGTACTACTCAGTCTCAATCTAAGTATATTTTTACCAATAGGTTTTTCGCATTTTTAGGTTCTTTTCTTTATAATAATATAAACAAAATAACTGCGATTTATGACAAAAATTATGCTAACACTAAGCAATTAGTTCAACAATATTTACAAACCTTGAACTACGATCAAACAGAAAATTTGATGACTGTTGTTCAATAAGTGTTACGCAATAAAATAACTCTTTAAGTCGTCATAGTTTTCATTTAGTTTATAATATAATTCGTAAGTTTTTATATACAAAGAATAATGTTTTATTTAGAATTTATATCTATATTAGATAGTATAATAATAATAATAATAATAATATAATAATATTCTATCACATACACACAACACAGTATGTGCCCTTAATGCCTGTGGCACAGGTTTACCCTAGTACAGGCACCCCTTATATATTACCTTTACAATGTAACCTAAGCTCTGTATCAATTTGTACCAATTTAAGTTGAATAAATGATTATTATTATAGTGGCTGTTAGGTCATCAGAAACTCTGTCTTATGAGTTATGACAACGCCTTTATATCCACAGTGGACTACACTCGTATAGGTCAGAATAGTCTTTCAGTAATTTATATTTAATAATAGGTATTATCGCCGATTTATACTTTCTACCGGCTCCTAGCCGACAGTAGGTTACACACAAGAAATATGTCGTGTCACTGCAACAATTGTCTCCAATTATTTATTGCCAATTTGCTAACTTGTGGGAAAGTGACACTATTATGGGAAATTGATACAGTCGAATTGTTCCGCCTTTTTTCCGTCGTCGGTCGTTATTTATATGAATTATGTAATTATCTTGTACTTAATCTGTTGTTTGCCAACTTTTATTGTGTGTGTGCGAATGTAATCCGCAATTTCGTCAGCTAAAATTTTTTATTGTGAATTGTGTTGAAACGAACCCAACAAAACATTATATTAAAAACGGGAATCCCGCGATGGTTTGCAAATCTAGTCGGCTAGTATTTAGAAGACCCTTATTTTATTGTTTTATTTTACTGGTTCTAATTACTTCTAGCACAAAGTAAAAGCACGTGCTACTACGCGAAGCTAACGCAGCAAAGTAAGCTTAATAATTAACTAAATACTTAACTGTACTATGTCCAAATTTCTTAATCTCACCTGATTGTATTATCCATCAAGGTAAATAAATAAACATAAAATTCTTTCTACCAAAGAATGCATAAAGTATTCTAATCACGCACAGAGAAAAGTGAATATCGCACATGATTTACTGAAGGTCTGTTACACAAGGGACATCGACACATGCTTATACAAATAGTTAGAATTAATCGACACGTGTCCAGAATCTTTATAGCAACAGGTGCGTGGAAACTGATAGAAAGGCTCCAAGTAATTGTATGTGTTTGGTATCACTTTCCATTAGTCGCGTGCGAGGTTTTCATTCGCCGAGCACGTACTAGTTTCTATCATAACTCATGTGGTCACTTGTGAATGCCCCGCTTTTGTAACCGTGTGCCATGAATGGTGTTCCTTATGAGTCATGTTTATGAGGGCTTGTATTATGCATGGTGATTATGTGTTATGGGAGACTACTGTCGTGTCTGTGTACGAAAAGTGGCGGGAAATAGTTGAGTAAGTTATGTGAAAATTGGTGTTATGTTATCTAGTCTCAATAGCAATGTAAATTTGAGTCGTGGGTAAGACTAACCATGTAGGTAAGCAGCTACATGGTTCTTACAAGCGTAGTGCAAGAAGCCTACACATGGTAGAATTTTCGCCCTATCTGTAAATAGCGAAATCTAACATATTTAGCCTTTATGACCGGCGTCACTGGCTAGGTGCATTTCATTTTACCCTACAAGGCCAAATAGAAAAGAATGCGGTGATATTTCCACATCAAATAGCACTGACTATAAAAGCTAAAGAAGTTCCCAATTTGCAAACAAACGCGACGGTACCGTTTACCTTTGGGTAAACCTATATTTTGCGTATACTAAACTGGATACAAAATGTGCTAAGAATTTCTTGTCAGAAAACCAAACATTTAACATTTGCTTGTCACATTGAATTCGCTACCGCTGGCCACGGCAGTCATGGTGGAAAAAGTTGAATAATAGGTCTAGTAAGAACATACTGATTGTTTAAGGAACTCCGTAAATAACATTGTTTCGTCGTTATGTTCTTTAACGGTCAGAGAAACCCACCCTGCTTAAGATATGCTGCTTAAGCACCTCCCTAGCTAGGCTACTCGAGATATGAGTAGCTTTAAGAAGCGTGAAGTTAATAGTAATAACTATTTAATGATAAAAAATGGGGGCATCATTTTCATGGGATGATTCGGGATCCCGGAGGGATTACGACTACTACGCATAAGATCTAATATAATAATATATATATTCTACCACGTACACACAACACCATCTAGCTCAAACTAAGCAGAGCTTGTACTATGGGTACTAGACAATGGATAAACATACATATATGTATACTTTTTTTGTAAATACTTACATATTATACATAGAAACACATAGACCAAGACAAACATTCATGTTCATGCACACTAATGATTGACATGTGCGAGAATCAAACCCGCGACCTCAGGCATGGCAGTCGATTACACTAATCACGACGCCATCGAGGCCGATCTCAATCTTAATTTTCCGGTATCGCACTATTTATAATTTTTTTTATTTTAAAAATTCTCATTTAATATTAATAAGTCTAGCACTGTACTCAACTAATAAGCACTTTATTACGTCGGACCTGGCAACACTGCTGCCGAAACGTCGCGCGTCGGTGTAATACACTTCTGGCTACTCCTTGGAGAATATACATATTATGTAGGTGTAAGACTTGGTACTTATATTCTATAGCAACCAGTAGAAACAGATGACAATTAGTCTAACCGCTATGGATATTAGTCGCTTCTAGCGGTATTTATACAATAATTTCAAATCTTTAAATTCTAGAATGTATAAAAAAAATTACTAAAATGGTTAAATGTTAATAATTATTATAACATAAATGATGTTTTACAAATTAAATGCTAATTTACTTTTAAAATGTGCATGCTATAGTGTTAGCAAAACATGTATGACGAATATAATTGTACCCTAACATCTTTTTACATCGTGTTTTAAGCAAATAAATATATTATTATTATTTAACATTTCTGAGTCAGTAGCCATGTGAAAACCAGAAAGAAAATTACAAGCAAGTAGCCATACACCATAACATCACAATTAAACATCATACAACCGCAATCAACATGCGATATAAACAGTGCACGAATAAACTTAATAGACACATAAAACCATAAACCCTATACGTAAAAGACACACGAATATAAATGTTTTATTATACATATAATGTTCCTCTTTATAGTTATGCGTGTAAGCAGTGAAAGTGGTCAAATGTCACCACGCATATACTTACGTAACTTACGCGATACTTTGGGGAACTTAGTGTGTATCTTATAAATATGGTTACATTATAATCGAAAGTATAATGTCACTCCGTTTTAAAGCGGTTTTATAGCTTTATTATGACAACGTGACAATGAGTTGTCATATGTGTGATTATGAGACTGTGTTGTCATAATATGACATTATAACATAAGGGGTTAAAGTATGAAATTGCCGATTTGTACTGAAAAATTGAAACTCGTTTTTTCCTACGATGTAATATATTAATTTAATCGAAATATTTATCCTCATTATCTATACATTGTTGCCATCTAAACAGAACATCATTAATGCCTTTACGATAGAACTCCGGGGATCAAGATTCAACAAAGCGTGTAAAAGCATTTTGTACTGCCTCCTAGGAAGAACATTTTTTATCACGTAGAAAATTGTCCAAACCCCAAAAAAATTGGTAGTCCGTTGGAGCAAGGTCTGGCGAGTACGTAGGATGACGTATGGTTTACTGCAGCTCATATAGAGTTACAACGGTTTCTCGTGCAGTTTGAGGTCTTGCGTTATCATATCATGGAGCAATAATGGTGGAGATCAATTCACGAGTCAGGGCTGTTTCACTGCCAGTTTCGCCATCATTGTTCGAAGTTTGGCACAGTAAACATCTGCTATTATTGCTTGACTAAACCTGAGAAAGCTATAGTGAATAACACCATGAAGAGACCACCAAACAGTTACCATTACCTTTTTATTGGTAAAATTTGTTTTAGGGCATTGTTGCGACGTTTGACCTGGGGTCAGCCATTGCATTTTTCGCTTACGGTTATCGTAAAGAATCCACTTTTCATCACATGTCACAATTCGATCCAATATTCCTTCATTTTTGTACTGATTCAACAAGGCAACACAAGTTTCAACACGCTTTTCTTTCGCCAGATCAGTCAAATCAAGAGGCACCCATTTTTCATATATTTTTATCTTATTGATTTTATGCATATGTGCCAATATTGTAGGTAGGGTAACGTTAAACGCTGCTAATTCCTGGGTAGTTTGACTCGGATCGGCTTCCGCCATCTCCTTCAATTCAGCGTTATTCACCTGTGTGGGCGGTCTTCCACGTGGTTCGTTCTTCAAGTCGAAGTTTCCATTATGAAAGCGTTTAATCCAAAAACGCACGATGCGTTCATTAGCAGTCTCCTCTCCAAACGCAGCGTTGATATTGCGAGCCGTTTCTGCCGCGTTAGTTCCGCGTCGGAACTCGTATTCAAAAATGACTCGGATTTTCGAAATATCCATCTTTCGCGTCTAAGGTGAATAAAAAAAACAAGTGAAGGTTGAAAATCGAATGTTGCATATTTTTTAAAAGAAGAATCATATAGGTATCATGTAAAAAATGTTTCCCTCGAAAATCTCACACTATGAAGGTTTAATGTCAATTCAAAGTATCTATTACTATATAACGACAACTTCATACTTTAACCCCTATTATTATAAGCATGATAAATGGCCAACGGTGTAATTTCTAAGCAGGTTTCCCAGACTTAACTTGCTTCTGAACGCGCTTTGTTCGTGGTAAATTCACGGTTCGCATAGAGATGGATAAAAGTATCATATGTGTTAGTTTTAGGATAGGACATGATCTAACTGTGTGCCAAAGTTTATCTAAATCAATTTAACGGTTGAAATGTGATTGAAAAATGAAGGTGCCAACATTATTCTAAACTTTCAACGTTATAATATTACATTCCGGCGTGACTTAACGCACTCTTAATAAAACAGCGACTTAACTCGAAATTTGAAAGTAAGGCAATTTGAACTCTTATTGTATATATTAAATTCTAATATTATATTTGTGTTAAATCTTTGCAATAGGGTTCAAGTTTGTTTAATCCAAAATACTGAGATAAGTCTCTGTTTTATTAAGGGTGCGTTATGATAAAAGTTGTAGTTTTAAATCCAATTGTAGTTAACAAGAATGATAGTCATTGGTTACACAACTTTTTGAAAAGTAATATATTTAGCGCAGCGCTAGTATATGTGAGTGGTCTGGTTGGGGTCTTGGATTTGATTCTCAGTTTAGGCAAAGTGTTATTAGGTTTTTCTGAGAGAAATTCTCAATAGCACTTCTGAATCTGGTAAACAGTTAGCAGTAGGTTCGCCTCTATAACGTAAGGCCTAAAAACATAATTTACGAAATGTGTTTGTAATATATAGTCTTACACCTATGTCCCCGAAAAGGTAAGCAAGAGGTTACCTATTATTATTATTATTATATTGATAAACATAGCTTAGTATGCTGATGCGTACCTATGTGTTTTTAATTCGAAGAATTTGCCGTACCTGTTCTTATCCTTTTGAGCACCGCGATCTTGTATAGAAGACGAACATATTGATGCCCTCCACGCTACGTTTTTATTAGAAGACAAAGACTAATTGTAACACTTATTAAAAAAAATACATAAAATAAATATTACCTATATAAATACATATTTGTTTTATATTGTTCGTAGTTTTACTATTGCCTAAAATTCTACTTTTACGTTTTTATTTCAATTTGTTTATTTTAAATACAGCAATATTGAAGTAGACATAATATTTCAACTGTTATTGATTTATAGCTAGGCGCTGGAGAACACATCGTCTTCGGCATAGGTTGGCGCTCGAAAGGCAGTTAAGACACTTCATTACGCTCCCTGGAAATCTGTTCTACGTTGTGACTACTGAGTATCTGCATGGAGTTCCCGTTCAAAGATAACTATGTATGTAGGTACTGTCCAGTGCGTAATACATCAAGACAACTATCTTTTATATACGTAACGTCAGATTATAATGTCTCCATTAAGCCTCCATATGCTCACCCAGCAGTCCTTCCTAGTCTATGATATCACAATCTGCACGAACAATGGCGGCAGATAGGCCTGTGTTTGTGAACGAAGCGGAACGAACATGGTATATGTGAGTATTTTGTAATATTTGTGGCTCTCGCTCCGATATCTGTGGTCAATTGTCATTCAGTATCTTATATACTGCCGTGTTAAGCGCAAAAGCGGTATCTCAAAAAAATTCGTTAATTTGATTTTTATGCCATCGGGTAGCTTATAAAAATACGCATCTAATGAACTAAGCCTTATAGCGGTTTTTTATGAATGGGAAGATTACACAAGTCAGTATAAACTGTCTCGAATTAACCCGCGTCCATATATAAGTGAAATGGTCGTAGTAGAAGTTATACGCGGCAGTTTTGATTTGACGTACAAAACTGGTTTTAACAAGGATCCCATCACTGCCAGCATAATTGTCAACAAAATTTAAAAAACCCAAGTTTTGTCGAATTCCATTTAATAACTAAAAATACTAAAAGTAGTTTTCTCATTAATGAGAAAACTACTTTTATATAACTTCAATTATCTCGAAACTAGCTGTCACTGAGATACCGCTTTTGCACTTAGCACGGCAGTAGGTATAGGAAGTGTAAGTTTCCAGTGCAAGTAATAAGTCTAATTTGCCGCGCAATGGCTGCGGTGAGTTTCAGAGTCACAGAAAAATATTTGTGTGAATCACAAATTACTTTTCTGAGTCTGGGTGTATTTTCTGTACGTAAATTGAATGTTTGTTAAGTCTACTACGACGCTGGGCACGAACAGTGTATGATGCAGAATAATTCGGTAGGACACGGGACTTTGCATCTTTCCCCAAGTGAGCTCGACATCCGCTCCCCTTTTCCCGCGGAAAACGGGCAATCCACTAAGTTGAAAAAATGTCCTGCGCATTTTGAAAACAAAAAATAAATTGTTGCAATGTAAGTTAGCCTATGGCTTAAATATCATTTTAAACTGTAAAGCTCACTCTGATGTCATTGAGGTGGTATAGTAATTCTGGATATACTTATGGAACACGCTAGTGAGATCTTGTGCCAAGAAATTCTCACGCCCTTGGACCTAACCAATATTTTGTAAAATGTGATATAAAGGTGGGTCTATGCTAGAGGAGCCGAGCACGAGCTGAGCACAAGCCGAGCCACATACTCGCGGTGTTAAGTGTGGACGTACAACGAGTCTAGAACAATCACTGTCCTCGAAGGTAGTGAGCGCGATGCAAATCCCTATGTGTTCGTCAAAAAACCGACAGTAGGCGGAGCACAGTAGCGCGCTCGTTCGAGGCTTGTAAGTCGGTCCACAATACACGAATTTGTGCTCGGCTCGTGCTCCGCTCATGCTCGGTTCGTCTAGCGTAGACCCACCTTAATAAATCATTTACGTCTGTTTAAAATATTTTGTATCTGGTTGTTTAGTACAAACTTGGATATTCCAATAAACTCGGCAGCTTATATTTATATAAAAGTAATTGATTTATGACATCTTAATTAAGAGATGCACAACGTATTTAAGTTATTAATCGTTTTTATTAATATGTTAATGCTATTAATAATTGTTGATTAAGCATATATTTGAGATTAGTGTCGCTACATAATAAAAAAAAACATTTATAACATATTATAAACGTTTTTTTTAATTATACAGCGGCATTTGTGTACTTAACAGGTACACGATTATAATGTATGATAGACCTCTACCTACCCCTTCGGGAATATAAGCCTATATAAGTATTTTTGTGTAGGTCAGTATATTCGACATGACTAGCGGAGTGCTTTAGGTGATACTCCACCAAGTATTGTTGGGTTCGATCCCTGTGCCAGACATAAATTTGTGTAATCCACCAATAGTTGTGGTGAGCCTGTTTGTTATTGGTATTTGTTCTTTAAATATTTGTAAAGTCCTCCACGAAATAACTATTTTCTTGAGATAAGTAAAATAATAATATAAATTATATATGTATATAAATATATATTTCTAGATATCGTCTGAAGGTCATATCCAAACCATAACCAAAGTAGGGTAGTAATACATTACTCTACTTTGGTTAGATATAAAGATGTTAGTAATAACATCACTCTTCATAACTAAACACTAATGCCTACACCGCAGATTTAAGAAGAAATCCGCAAAGCTACTTTATTTAAAAGTCTATTCACAAAACAACGTCAAATACTTATACAATTATATTACATAACGCACCGTATACATTTCATTTTAAATAGTAAGTTATCACGATATAATGAATTAAAAATTATGAACACTTCTACAACTTTTAAATAATGTCAGGTAGGTTACGTAATACATAATTATATTTTGGCCAAGATGGCGGCAAGTACACGAAAATTGCGAATAAAATGGCAAATTTGTAATACTTAATTACAAATTTAATGACTATGAGCAGCCTAAAATATAAAAAAATGTGTCTTTGGTAATTGAACAATCATAAATATTTGAGTCAAATCATTCCATTATAATGGAACGATTTGACTATTATGACCCTGCAGGGCCCATTATCATAATAAAAATGTTTAAAATAGAGTACCAGCCTATACTATAAACGTCAAAATGTAAATTAAATGCAATTTATCAGCTTTTATTTGATCACCATTTGTGATATACATATATGAAACCGAGCCTTGATCGGATCTTGATCTCTATTGAAATACCTATTTATTATGAGAACGTAGGCCTTGAATCTTTTGACTTATTAAGTACCGGTAGATTATCTTCCATTCAAAATAAATACATAGAATCACGTAAATAAATTCTTGCAGGATAAGCTGACATGTATTTCAACTACTTTTTATTCCACGTAGTTAGGTTTGATTATGGATTTGTCGTGGGCATAGTCACAGACTCCATGTTATTGCTAAGAATTTCTTGAAACCTGAATCGGAGCTCAAATTCTGCGGTGCGACATGAGTTTATTTACAGCATTAACATTCACTACCGCTGTGCCATCGATTCAACACTACATTAAACGAATGAATGAATGGTATTAATTTAATAAAAAAGATTTTCATAATTAGTTTTCTATAATTTCTTCGGTGTTATATAATATTATTTTTGGTTATAAAATTTTATAGAAGCCATTGATCGTTTAATTAACCGGTCGTATACCGCCGGCTCGCATACCAGCCGGCAGATTTGTACCCGTCGTACGTCGTACGTCGAACGCCGCGCGCCGCCTTCGCTTAAGCGAAGGCGGCGCGCGGCGTTTTGGCGCCAATTTGGTGGCTCGCATGCGAGCCACCGGCCTACGACGGGTACAAATCTGCCGGCTGGTATGCGAGCCGGCGGTATACGACCGGTTAAGATAACGTAATAGTTAGACAATATAAATGTAGTGATGTTTCTCGTTGTCTAAGATATTTGATTTTCGTAATTAATACAACAATTTATTGAAGAGGTAGCAAACATTTTGAATTATTATTTATAAAACTATTATACCTAATGTCCATCAGACCGAATTTCAATTATGGCGGGTAATCTTAACAGAGACCTGCCATCTGCGTAGATGATATCATTGTGTATGCGTAAGCATAAGCGCATTCTCTATTCCCTCAATCTCATAGTGCAGTTTTATGACTCCATAGGTATTCAAAAATTCGTAGCAAGAAAGAAATCAGGACACTTTTCTACCTTTATCGCTGTTATTAGAAATTTGTTGGGAATATTAAAAAAGAAATTGTTAGTCTAACCCGGTGTTCGAATCTGAGACCTTATGCACATTAGTTGCATATACTATCGCTACATTTATGAGTATAAGTTCGCATGCAGAGACGTACTATCAACATCAGTGTGGAAACTTTACAAATAAAAAATAACAAACTGATAGAATTAATTATGCTTGCATTACTAATATATGGATCAATAAAACGACTTTTGTTTTTATGTTTTGCTGTATTTGGAAACTGAATTAGCAAACGATATTGTGAGTTAAATGACGACGAATAACCTAAGGGGCGACTTTTTAAAAAAGAAAGTTGCTACTCATTAAATCAAAGTAATAGGTATATTAAATGCTAGACCGAAATAACTGGTCTGGGTGTTTCTACGTATAATATGTATGTCTTTCTGCTCTCTTAGCCTTTATTATTCCCAAGTCACTTGGGGTCGGCTTTTCTGGTCTAACCGGATTTGACTGGATATCAGTTTTTTACACGGAGCGGCTGCCACCTGACCTCCGCAACCCGAAGGCTAACGATACCCTAAGGCTAGACCAGTGTCAGAATATTAGAGGGTTGACTGACTTTCCCAATAACGACTGCCATTATAGATGTTCATGGCAGCCGGGACCGACGGCTTAACGTGCTCTCCGAGGCACGGAGCAGGCGATAATTGTCAATCAATACGCACATAATTGCGAAAAGTCATATAACTTCCGAAAGTCAGTGGTGCGCGACGTGGGTTCGAACCCGAGACCCTCTGCATTGCAGTCTGTTGGTCTCCCCACTGAGCTATCGCTGCTATGTATGTATAATATATATGTATTTACAAAAAAAAAGTATATATGTACGTTTATCCATTGTCTAGTACCCATAGTACAAGCTCTGCTTAGTTTGGGCTAGATGGCGTTGTGTGTATGTGATAGAATATTATTATTATTATTCGTTTCTCTTTCACGGATATTTCCCTAATACGTTAGGAAAATACCCGGCCCTTTGGGAGGTTTACACGGAGACATGCATCCAACGTGAAGAGGCCCTTCGAGAGTTTTAATCAAAGGTGGGATGGAACACCTACAGCGGCACTAGCCGCAGCAGGCGTAGAACTATTGCTATGTATGGATTCTAATATAATATATGGGCTATGGGTATGGGTGTTTGATGGACTAGTATAATGATAACTATGGATGATAAAACTGCCCTGAATACTCTAATAGCATATATCGAATGGGCAGACGGTGACTCGCCAACTCACTGGATGGGCCCTCTGAATAGCCACGATAGGCATACAAGCCAGCAGCCGAGGGCAACACCGGTATGAGCGGCTAGGGGTGTCGAGCGGTGCGGCGCTGGTTTCACCATCACAGGTCTCGTGATAACGGAGACCCGGAGCGGGTTTCCCCGTAGTTATACCCTTGAAAATGACACTTCCACCCCCAAGCATATAGCTCTAGCGGCCCGCCTCTGACCGGCCGACCAAGGCAAGCCAGAGTTGAGAGTCCTACGGGCGCTCTTGAAGTTCCACACCAGTCAACCAATAACGGCAAGCTAGGGACGAGGCCCTAACCGACTCTCCGAGACATTCAGGACCGCAGTGTCGCCACTCACATTCAGATCGCCACAAGCTCACAAGCTGCCCTGCGGTTTGTGCGCTTTTATTTAACCTGGTTATACATTTTTTGTTTATATCACAAGGCGAAGGTGGTAGTTTAAAAGCCAGTGTATTGTGCCCTCCGATATCGTGTTAGTCTCATGAAGAGAACGACTGTCCCAGAGGGGTTATTATTATTATTATTACAGATCAGATATCCGCACGAAGGCGTGCTCCATAAATAATAATTAATACTTTCTTGTAACAAACTAACTACGGTATTTAAATAGATATGTATATGCGTTAGGCTCCGGTTTTATGATGTTTATATTTATAAATCAATTAGCTGTGATTTATGACTTTTAAGTTAGATGTAAGAACACGTTATTATGTTTGTTAATTAGGATATACTTCGGTGGACATTCTTCAAAAGGATGAAACAAGTGAGTAAGGCACAAATAATAGGATAGGAAAGTCAAATTCGTTGTTGATTAATTAGGACAAATGAAAATCCGTGCTCTTAAGTAATCCAGAGAAGTCTTCGATATTAAGCACTTGAACTATAATTGTGCCCTCGGTCACGTCTTCACCTTCCTCCACTTAAATCATTAATCGTGGGTCCTTTATATATGCTATGGTAACTATTTATTACTGAGCGGACAGTGTGCTTGTTTGCCACCTATGTGATTTACGGTAGGCAGCAGCTCGGTTATATATAATAGTTTCCCTGATATCAAGAAAAGACAGACATGTTTTTGAGCCGCTGTTGCCGCGTACCACCAGGCAGGCCGCAACAACAATAAATCAGCTTTATGTGGCAGATTTACTTTGACTTTGACTTTTCGTAAAGCACGGTTAAGATTAATTTTAATCAAGATCACGTACAGCAAAAAATAATAATAGTGGATGAAGATATGACAAAGCAGCCCATTCTCTCTACGTTTTAGAGAAATAAGCGTGTGTCAATGAATATACGTATGTAAATTCGGGCCGCGTGCGTTACAAACGCGATTGACTAGCGGTAACAATGTTATTCGTGTATCCAATTATGCAACAATCAATTTATCTGCGAACCAGCTGTCTTAAGTACCAAGGATTGCGTGAACCGAGTTTTTCTTACGAGTCGGAGTAGTTGAACGGTCCGTCCACTGGCTTCGTGTCTGCTCCATCGACCGTGGAACGTTTCACTGCAGCTATTCGCCTCGAGAAAACACTACCAACCACATTTTTATGCTTTTATCTCGCTCGAGAGAGCACACCGCATATTCAACCACCATCTCATAGAAAACAAATGAAAATAAACTTTACACACGCGAAAATAAAAGTTGTTTTCCTTAAACAACATTGGGGTTGATGCTCTCGATTTGCGCATTGGTAATCACTTTGTGTGTATGAAATCTGTATGTAAATAGTATTAATCAACTTAGTTACCCGTTTCATAGAATATTGACTTCGCAAAATTGGCGTCGCGAGTCTAACAGTTGCGTGTTGTTCAGCAAACGCTTTCAAATAAATCATCAAAATGATAACATTTTGCACAAAGTATACTTCGTATGTTATTAAACGTACTTTTAATTTGTCATACATAACATGTGTCAATTCGATAATGAAGACATTTGACAGCTTGCGTTTGTAATGTAATTCTGTTTAATGAACTGTCTGACTTTTATGATATATGTATGATCTAATAGTGTTATTCTGAGTAAATGCCCATTTAATATGATTCGGTTCGGGTTCGGGTTTTGAAATAGAACTTAGAAGTTAACATATTTATCGGAATGAGGATGTGAAACGATTTTACCTAACCTACCGTAGGAAAATAAATGAAAATAATAGTAAGGTCATCCATTTATCTCATGAGTCTCAGAAAATCGGCAGTAGGATCAGTTGACAGCGCTAGTGTCCATACCCTTACAATACAGAAGTACCTGAAGTATTTTAACATTTTTCAGATTCAGTTCATTTTAATGTGATATTCTCCCGTTCTGTTTAGCACGATCATTTAATTTAAATTTCATCATTAATTTTATCATCATTTCATGAATCATTTAATGTAAACCAATCCGTTAATGTTTAACTGTCATTTATATGTTATAAGTGTTATAACTATTAAATGAAGATATGTCACCAAAATCTTTCGCACATAATGATCGCCTTTAATTAAAAAAGCACAATACGTTTATTTGTCGGCCTCGGTGGCGTAGTGGTTAGTGTAACCGACTGCCACGCCTGAGGTCGCGGGTTCGATTCCCGCACAAGTCAAACATTTGTGTGCATGAACATGGATGTTTGTCTTGGTCTGGGTGTTTCTATGTATAGTATGTATGTATTTACAAAAAAAAAGTATATACATATGTATGTTTATCCATTGTCTAGTACCCATAGTACAAGCTCTGCTTAGTTTGGGCTAGATGGTGTTGTGTGTATGTGATAGAATATTATTATTATTATTATTACTAATTGTGTTGTTGAAGATTCTAATTAAATACCCTATGGGGTATTTAATTTACTCTTTGTCTTTGTCCGTTGGTAGGCGGTTACCGTAGCCCATAGGCTACGACTACAAAGAGTAAGTATAAATAAAAGATACAAAAGCCATAATGTATTTTTAATTCAAATGAAGCTGCCTAAACATACATTTGTATATACCAAATTTCTAGTTACTCTCTCTTTATAAATATCGCATATACATATGAATAAATAGAAACTGCCGAGGTACTTTTGGATGCGTTACCTTTGTTGAAACACAAAGACATTTTGACCAATCATGTTTCGTATTAGGTTAAAGAATGTCAAAGTCATGCCACAGATTACACAGATACAGATAGCCGAGTCAATATGATACAAGAAAAGACGCATTTTTGTTCGGATCAGGTCGGTAGATTGTTAATTACGGCGTATTTTCTCTCGTTTTGATGCACTACACTGCATTTATTTCTTTATCAAAAAGCGCTCTACGTTTTCGGTTTTTTGTGAGAGCATCTGTTGGACTTTATTTAAGTGCCTTTGTGAGGTCATGGTGCCATATTGGTTTCAAGCTTATAATCTTAGACATATCTAATTGTACAATTTCGTGTATCATGTGTCTTAATATTCTTTCATTCACGAAATTCATATGAAAACTTTAATCTTATGATAGAAGTTTAAATTTAACTGTTATTGCGTTGGAAATTCTTAATAACAGCATAGGGTCTCAAAATGTGGCTGTTAACGACAATAGGTTCGCCCTAATACATGGAGATAACATAACTGATATAATGGGCTTGTAATATATCATTGCTTAACCTTTCGTAAATATACAGACAGGCATAATCTAAATATCTACATATGTATGTACGAAAGTATATACAACGCGAACGCGTTTATGTCTTTTGTATTAATCATTACTTCTTTGAAAGGATCATTACTCCTTTGTATTAATCATTACTTCTTTGAAAGGATCATTACTCCTTTGAAAGGAGTAGTTTTGCAAGTTATTTTATACAATCTGTCTTCTGTAGAGAAAACTAATTATGTAATGTTAGAAATAATTACGTTTGCGCATTGAAGTAGTAAAGTACTTGACTTGGGTCACCTAGAGATAGATTTCAGGTTCAAAGTCAACTGTTTATATCTTCATTCGTGGGTTACTATTGGGCATATTAGTATTTTTCAAACAACTCCATCACTATTTAGTATTGTTACGCCCAGTGACATCTCTCGGCATTGTGGGAGGGACTCGGCGGTTCCGTCTAATAGTTTACACCGCCATCTATTGACATCTTACGGAACTGCGTAGTACGGTACGAGAATCTTAGAGAGAATGCTGGTACTTTCTCGAATCATCGTGCTGTTTACACGCCGAGTACGGCGTTGCTGGAAAGCTCTAGAAGCGCTTTACCCGTGTATAAATAGGGCGCACGCGCACCGCCGAGTCAGTTTACAATCGTAAGCGGTCAAGTGTTCATCGAAGCGAACGGAAGCGGAAATACTACGGAGTTTGAAGCAGTACAGTGAAAAAGTGTGGTATAGTATTTGTTGTGTTTTAAATTTAATTGTGTGTTTGAATAAAACGTGTTTTAGTCGGTAATATTGTTTATATTCTTATCCGTCGAACCCAGCACGTAACAGTATTTACATATTTTAAGCAACTTTTGCACTAGTAATTTATCTTGTGTCGAGGGGAAATTAATAAACATTAAAAGAAAACAAATTGTGGAATGTACAATTTTTTGTCCCTCCCTTGGTCCTCCAGTCCTTTGTGTTTGTTAGATTCGAAACCATAACACACGGCGTAGTGACAAGTGACGAGACTTATCCTTTTTAGTCAAATTAACTGAATGGACGGTTTAATAAAACCAAGGAATACTCAAAACTAATATCTACGGACTACCAAAGAGTATAGGTAACAGTTGGATCTATTTAAGCAAAAGCATAAGTTTCGGTGTTATCTGTATGGATTGTGATAACCTGCAGTAATGCTGTTCTTCTTTTAAACTGAACACATGCAGTCTCAGCGCAGGGCCTTAATAAAAAATAAAATTGCTGTTAGAATATTTAATTTTATTCGGCTGGCTAAGGTATTACAACAATCAGCCAGTAATGGCAGAGTGGCTCGTTACTGGCAAAGGTAATATGCGAAACAGCCACTAATGACAATCTGCACGTCATTATCTACATTTTTTATGGCAAGCTTTACTCATGTCCACGATCAATTATTGCCGGCATCAAACAATTCCACTTTTACAGCTCTACTTTTTTATTCTCAGCGCAACAGCTGGCGTGTAAAATTGCCATATTTATTTATCAGCTTCTGTTATTTATAGTTTTTGTTACAATAAAATAGTTTTCCGCATTATGTTTTAGGTATTTTATTCAATTGTCGGTTAACTAGGTCTTTGCGTTTTATGTTTTACGTAAGAATTTCTATTGTGTATTTGTTATTATTACAGCCAAAAGAAAGTGTCAAATGTAGGTTAAATGTCTGAGTGGTCTCAGTGGTCCAAGGTCGTAAAAGTGATTGCTTGTGTAAAAAAGTGTTACTTATTGTGGTTTTAGATAAGGAAATTCTTAATAGCTGTGTGGAGTCGCGGACTATGCTAGTGTATGGTTATTAACCTCTGAGTCTACTTCGAAGAGGTTAATTAAAACAGTATGTGGGTCTGTGTGTCTGTCTGTTAGTGACCGGCATAACACCGGAACCACTCCACCGATTGACTTGTAACTTAGTGTGACACCTTGGGGTCATACCTCGGTCGAGTTTGAATGGGCCCTGTGGGTCAAAAGACTCCCGAGATATAGGGGTCATTTCTTTTCATTACTTTTACATTTAAGGCGAAGAGGTTGAATTCTGGGTTTTTACAACCATCTCGTTGTTATATGCACGTCTGCTGTTTCCTGGGATCTGAACCTAAACCGCTAATATTTTGTTGCGGCGCGGCAAACAGATCAATTCTAGAATACATAGGAACTTCTAGGGCACTTGCTTTTTAGTCTCATTTTTCTACGGTAATTTATTAAAAGAAAAGTACTCGGCAACGGGAACATAATACCTGCCAGCATCCGCCTGCTTTCTTTATGTATTATAATTATACAAGGTTATTCTTAGTATAGCGAAAACCTCTCAGAGGGCAAGAGAGATTGATCAAATCGCGAAAAAGAAATCGATTCTATTTCGGCAATGTCTCAGAACAAAAGTTGTTCATAATAACAAGTATAATCACCCCCTGAGAGGTTTTCACTATACTAAGAACAACCTTGTATACCTATTTAATCATCTGTAACAACAATGATGTGTAAAACTGTCAGCGGATACAATGAACTTACTATAAATATAGGTATTTTTCCTAGAAGCAGTATTTGGTGCATTGGTGGCCATTGAAATGACTAAGCCAGACATGCAGTGCAAATATTGACGACCACACCTTGTCGTTACATGCTACAGATAATAACGTGGAGGTAAACAGTGAACTTGCCACTCGTCAGGTCTAGAGAGCTGCACGCCCTACTTGTTGCGCCGCTGATTTATATTTCACAGTAACTGCTTCTTCGTACGCACTCGCCAGAAAAAAACAAGATAAGCACACATAAGTTGAAATGGTTCGTAAATTAAGCATATAGGAATATGTATCTGCGGTGCTTAGTTTTTATAATATAACTCTCTAAGGGCCTCAGCGTTTACGCAGCCTTTTGAGAGGCTTGCATCTATTGCAAGCCTCCTACAAAAGGCGGGGTATTTAGTCAGAAATGGCCAATTTTACTAGTCCTTTGATGACAGCAAGGTGCTTACTTAGACCCCGGCAATCTTCCTTAACAATAAAACGCATGTTTATTTATCTTTAAACTTCTGTATCCTTGGTACTTAAATTTATTTGCCCGAATAATGCCTTGTCATTATAAAAGGCGTGACTAGAATAGACTAGCGCCGGTATTATACAAAGGAGTAAGCTTTAGATAGTATCTGTATTACACCCACAATTCGTCGGCTACATTTTTTAGATCTCACATACAATAGGAGGCGAGTATATTTCTATCGGATAAATTGTCAGTTTTCCTGCTGCTGTTAAGAATTTTTTGACTACCAAATTTTCCCTCATTTCCAACGTAGCAGGACCTTCTTGTCGACCGACTAACCGACTTTTGTTCGCATTTATCTAAAGTACCTAAACCTAGAATGTCTGGGATCTGTACTGTATCGTGATATACAGCAATTAATAGACAATATTATATCTTTAAAGTAAAGTCGATAATAACGCAATGTGCTGACATACATACCTAATAAAATAAAATCTTAGCTGCTTGTAAAACTTCCGAATATAAAAGAAACACGCGAAGTGTTTGAAACGAAATGACACTTATTTCTTTATTGTAAATGTGTAATTTACAATTAGTTTCAAGTAATTTTGCCTCAGTTATGTGTCTTGTTAACTCGTGTAATTGTAAGTTAAGTTATAATGAAGTTAATTACTTGTTTGTACATAATTATGTTAGGTAGAATAAAGTTATGTTTTGTGATACACATTTTAACTTTAATGGCTACTCTGCAAAATTGGCTGTTGTTTTTAGATCTGATTAAATACTCATTACTATAATGAGATTTACTACAATCAAAACTCAACCTATAAACCATTCGGTCAGCTCTGGTACAATAAGTTAGTTGTAGATACAGGCCTAGGAGAAGACCTAGGGCCTATTTAATAAACGTGACAATGACAGGTGACAAGTGACAATCCGACAATTTGACATTTTTTTGTTTAATAATGATTATCACTGACAAATTTGTCACAGTGGAAAATCTACAGATATATCGACTTGTCGTGACAATTTGACATATTTCTGTTTAATAAACAATTTCTCTAGACAGGCGACAGGTGACAACTTGTCCGGAAAATCTTGTAGTCTTTTACGAAACACAAAATTGTCATGACAGGTGGACATATTTGTCGATTTGTCAGAGATTTTCAATAGGTAATGTCACTTAAGTCAAAGCTATTCCGCAGTAACATTAGTATCTACAAATAATTAAAAAACAATGGTGTTAGTCGTCGACAGATAGCAGTAGTAGTGAAGATGAATATTTAGTGCAAACTGCACGACGTCCCACATATTTTAAACCAAGAATTAACTTGTCTCAATATTTTTAGAATATTAGTACATAGTACGGTTTCGAGTAAGTAAAACTACCGTTGAATTCTTAATAAATAAAAATGGACATTAACTTCAGCCCACAACAAGAAGTTCTCTTATATGCATACCTCAATATTGTGTTGTGACTGTGTGACAAATATGTCAATTACCTTGACAAATAAGTCGGAGATATTTTCTTAGAGACTTGACAGGTAAAACCTGACAATTGTCGCCTTTATTAAACTGGGGTTTTTAGTCTGACAATTTTGTCAGTTTGTACCTGTCGCATTTAGACTTAATTGTAATCTTTATTAAACGGCACTCGTCGCGACAATTCGACTTATACGTCGAAATGTGACTAAATTGTCGGATTGTCACGTTTATTAAATAGGCCCCTAGTGATTGTGAAGAAATTGTTGGGAGTATGTGTAGCAATAGCAAGTAAGATATTTTAGAATCGTAGCAAATGACAATCCGTAGTTTCTGGATACTGTTTTGACGTACAAACGTCGGTGTGGGTATCTGCTGGACATAGTATTGGAGCGCTTTTTATCTGAGTTGCTGTTAAATATAACCTGACAGAAAACTTAATTATCCTTTACAAACCTGGGATATGTACTTGGCAGAGCACCCATTAAAGAATTAAACGAATCACGAGCACTAGTAAACTTATGCTATTGAATTCATTTAAATCGAAAACCAAAATTATTAAAATTAGTATCTTATGAATTGTTTTGCTTTATTATTTATCAGTCGTCCTACTGAACTGACAGACATGTAGAAACTCTTATTACGTTTCTCTTTAATGATTAATTATTTTAATTATAGATAGTATTCATTCGTTTAGCTTAGAAATCATTGTATTATATTTGCATTATTTTATTAAGTCATACGTCAAATAAGAAAATAATTTACACTTTATAGGTTAAATGTGAAAGTACATGCATATATCAGAGGTTTAATAGATTATTGATATTCTGATGGAAAGTGAACTACTTTAAGTATACAGATCGCAGTTTTTTTTTTTTGGAAACTTCTTTTAAGCTCGATAAATTATGCTAGAAAAACTTTAATTTGAATTTGTAATATACATGTAAGAGTATTTCTACAGAAATTGACCTTATTAAAAAATAAAATGTAAATTCAAACAAATGTTTATTAAAATATATTTAAATAAAAACAACCAGAACAAAAATAATACGCCATTTTGACGGATGGCATTGGCACATGAAACAATATAAACCTCCAAACAAAACATGAATTTTAGTCTTCAAAATATATTATTGCATTTATTCAAAATACATATATTTTGGAGGCGAAATAGAAGATAAATCGCGTTACAATATCTCGATATTATTGTTTATAATTTATGTTATCCAGCTTTACCTAAATAAAAAATTCGTTATATATTGGAAAATTAATTACCGGAAAATACGGACTGGATTCATTATGTCACATAGGTCTGCATATTTCCAAAGAAACGGTTCAACGAACAACAATTTGCTTGTGAATTCATTCACACGATTACAATTGATTGGCTTCACAGAGTGACAATGATTACTCGCAAAATCATTCACTTTCATTGCCTTATAAAAAAGTTTGGCTCGTTAAAAGTCTGTGGCTCGATGGGAAAAGGCCACCATTGTGTGATGACACGTTCTGTTAGAGTAAAAGTGATATTTCGTAGCATTGTGTAAGGACAGTAAAATTATTTGTCAATTGTCCATTTTGAGAAACGCCTTTGATATGCTGGGAAAGTAAGATATACTAGTGTGTAGCTTCCTACTCGGTTCTACACTTTCCTTTACTGGAGTTTATATTAATACTAGATTTTGCCCGCGGCTCCACTCGCGTAAATTTAGGTTGGGTTAGATTAGTAACAGTACTTTTTACTGGATGAAAGGTACCCTATGTCTTTTTTTAGCCATGAAAACGTGTATGCGGAATTTCATGATTATCGGTCAAGCTGTCAAAGCGTAACAAACAAACATACAAACAAACTCACATTGGCATTTATAATATTTGAAAAGATCAGGATAACAATCTTTCGTTGAGTACTGATAATATACTACATTAGGTTTTAAATAAATGCTAACGAACACAGAAACTTTATATTTTCTATTCTATACATATTAAAGTTTGAGATATAATATATTCTACTATATTGTGACATTAAATATGTCAAGTTTATTATCACGTGATTACCCAGTATTTACATAACCTAAAAATTATCTATATCTTCGAGATACATAAGTGTTTACAAAAAGTTTGTATATAAACTGACTAGGCTTTATTCGCGACTTTGCCTGCGTAAACTAGAGTTCATCCACGATGTCGATGGCACACTATATCTCTGGTATTATTGAAAAGAGTTAAATAAAAAATGTGGGTTAGATTTTAATTGAAATCCAAGCTATCAAACCGAATCAATATCTGTTCACTGGTCTTTGCTCGGCGCAATACACAGACAGACAAAAGATATAAAAAATAATTGTTTAGGTCAGACCCCTCGATTTAATCAATCTAAGAATACCAATGGTCGATCAAAATCTAGTTTATCAAAATATCTTAAACATACAGATAAAAAAGAAAAGAGACGCATTGAATTAGAATAAATAGATACAATAGATAAACCGCCAAAACAACAGGAAATGCAATTTAATTTCAATACGATGCTTCTTATAGTTCTGCTCCTAAACTAGCTTTCTAATTATTTTGGAACAAAAAGCAAATTATCGTATTTTTTTAAAGATACGTTAATTTACACTTTTATATGTGTGTTAATTTTAGCACAACTTTCAAATGTGAGCAAAAAAGTACTATAACTTCAACGGGTTTACTTTTTAACACATAAAATAGCCTTTTGTTTAAAACTATGTAGAGTTTTACTATCATGCGCAACGGTTATAGTATTTTACGAATTGAAATTGCGTATTTTCTAATTTTTGCTGTTTAAAACCATTTCAAAGTCAAAACAAAATTCACTTATCGATTAACATCACAAAGTAACACCTATGAACGTCAAAGTATAGTGGTTAGTTTGATTACTAAAATTAAAAAGAATAAGTTTTATGCAGTTTAGTTGCTAGATTAAGGTTTGAGCTTATGGAAAAATACCTGCAAAGATCTGACGGCCACTTATTTTCGTCATCGGTACTTTTTAATTATCATAAATTGCAGTAGCAATTTGTACACAGTCGTCACTTGGACATGGATAGATATATATAATTCTATACCTAGGTAGTTAATACCTAAATTGGCGCCTATCGAACACAATATCAGAATTGATGCTGCTAAGACAGAAAACCGACGCGTGTCAAATCCAGAACGAATCTTATTAATAAAATGCAAATTCACGCAATTAGACCAACGCAAGGAGAATGGATATATCGAATGGAGATATTGAATAAAAAAAGTAATAAGCGTAGCCAATTTGTTGCATTTTTTTTGTCTCTGGTAGTCTTCATTACCATTCACTGACCGTGACCTTCGCGGGTTCCAGCAAATGACGTCACCACTTTCCATAGAGACGCGGGCGGAATACCGCGCCCCCGATACGGATGTACGATACACTTTCCTTTTGTTTGTATACTGTAAGGGTTCCCAAGTAATACCAATGAAAGTGTCGTAATAAGCACCTACTTATCGAAAGTGAAAAGGGAAATTAAGTATTTGTAACTTTGATTTTTACAGTTTATAATTTAGCAAATTGGCGCGCTATTTGATAGGCGTATAAAATTTTGAATTTCGAACTAATACATAACTCGTTTCAAATCGAAACGCTTAATAATAGTACAGAGATAGATATCCCAAATGTATTTTGTCGCATACTAGCTTTCTGCCCGCGTGGAATTCTTGAAAAATTTATTTTTATTTACAAAAAAGTGTATGTTTGCCAATTTTCAACTTTCTATCTTAACATGTATTCATTCATTTGAAGTAAACAACTAAAATCCAAATTTTCAAGTCACTAACTTCAACGATGTAGAACTTTCATATAAAAGTTTTTCACCCCTTTCACCCCCTTCGGGGTGGAATTTCCAAAAATCCTCTCTTAGTGCTCCCGTATACTCTCCAAGGAACATACATGCCAAATTTCAGCTTCTTGCGTTCAGTAGTTTCGGCTGTGCCTGTCAGTCACTCAGTAACGGAAGAGTTTTATATATATAGATTAGTCATTTGTATGCAAACACGATTTAAGTTTTATTTATAGAAAATAATAAGTAGAATTGTCAAAGACCTGGCTCACTTATTTAGGCATAAGTTAATCAATATAGCAGACTAGTATCAAAGATTCGTAAGTAAATTAATCTGTTTGTAACGGTTTTACATTGTCCACTGCATTAGGTACAGCTAAACCTCTGAATCTATTTTCCTTGATACGTAGATAAAAACATAGGCTCCTTTAAAAAACGAACGTTGTCGACTTGCTACATGCGAGCAATCTCTTACGCAATTGATTAAATAATATAACATTAAAAAAAACAAAAGAAAACATTAAAAAAAGTTAAACATATAACAATTTATAATAAAATAAACTTCAGCATCTTGTTAATTGGCTTGTGTGTATATGTATACTTTCCGCTTATGCATTTATTCTTTAAGATATATATAGTTTTAATCTAATAATTAACCAGAAACTTGAGAAATGTGCGAAATAGTAACTGCCTGTGGTTATGTAACTTGAAAATACTTACATACATATTCTCAAAAAAACAGCGATAGCCTAGTGGGAAACCGTTGGACTGCCACGCAGAGGTTTCGAGTTCGAACCCAAGGCGCGCATCTCTGAATTTTCACAGCTATATGCGTATTAAATAGTTGATTATCGCTTGCTTTAACGGTGCACGAAAACATCGTGAGGAATCCTACATGTCTAAGAGTTCTCTTCTCTGAAAAAGATTCGCGCGGCCCCGCTGATTTCGGTTTTGTCGAGGAACACCGTAGTAGGTTTAGTCGGTATTACCGGGAGGTCCATTATCCATCTTTCTTTTACCCCGGTGAGTCCGACATAACCCCTCCGCCCGCCTCCGCGGAGGGATATGCGACAAAGCATTCCCCCACGTAAAAAAAAAGGGTATTATATATACACCCACGTTTCGCAGACTATAATTTCAGGTCCCATGTTATAGAAGGCAAGCCTATAATTGCCGTTTACCAGGCACAGTTTCAGATTCCGTACTGCTATTAATAATTCCGTACTGCTATTAATAATTCCGTACTGCTATTAATAATTCCGTACTGCTATTAATAATTCCGTACTGCTATTAATAATTCCGTACTGCTATTTATATGGAGGAGCTCATAGCCAGTTGCACTCACTGATCGGTAAACGATTAGCGAAGTTAAGCAATGTTGGGTGCTGTCAGTCAATAGATGGGTGACCGCTTAGTGGTATTTCATCTGAGCGTCTCCATGCTTCGGAGGGCACGTAAAAAGTCGGTCCCGGTTGATGTCAAATTGACAGTAGTCGTAAAGCCATGTCAGAGGCCAACGGGCGGCTTGAACAACTCTTGACAACAAGTTGGTCACTAACCACACGAAAAGAAAGAAATAGAAAGAAGAAAGAAAGATTAATAATTTCTTGAGAGGAATACCCAATTACATTCTGCGTGATCCGGCAATTGAATCCGCGACCTCATGCACTGTATATAATACCAGTGCGAAACCCAGGCACTCTTAAAATAAAGTAGATGCATACAGTAGCATGGAACATACATGCATAATATATACATACCAATAAACATATTTTTGATGACATAGGGGTGGGTGGGTCTAGATGGTGATTACGTCAGCAGTAGTTATTTACTTTTTTACACATATGGCAACTCACACATTGTCTATGTTCGAAAACGAAACGCATTTTCGGGGATTCCCACAAATAATGTATACGTTTATGTACTCGCTTAGAACCGAGTAGGGGAATTACACCGCGCTATTCACTTGACGCGTTAAAGTCCTCTGTCCTAAATCTATTTTCTTATTTCTAGAATTATAACTGCTGCTCATGAAATTATATAAATGACGAGAAGAATCTGATGAACTGTCGAGGAGAGCACGTACTTTTACTTTGAAAGTCTAACGGTTTGTGGACATCCTGACTTCATAAGTGAGCGCATTTCACAGTATATCAGACTGGACGAAGAAAGAAGAATGTAAGAACCAGGAAGTTATTGGAAGAACAAAGATTTCTGTCATGATTAGAACATAGGTATAGGTATATTTAATGTTAGTTGTAAATATATGATTGTGTATCCTTTTTTGTAAGATAATATTGTATACAAGCTCCTGCCCGCGGCTAGGGTTAAATGTACGAGAACACATACCGGGATAAAAAATCTTTTTCCTGTGTAAATTCAGGACATTCTATTAATGTATATTGCAAGTTTTACTAATATCAATTTTGCAGTTATTAAAAATATCTTAACAAACTTTAACACTTATAATACTTATAGGTATTAGTAGAATACTATAATAATTTCCTCCAGACAGAATTTCGATCACGGTGGCCAATCTTAACGGAGACTGGCCATCTGCGCAGGAGATATTATAGTGCACAAGTGTGTGCGCAAACACAAGTGCACTCTCTGTTCCCTAACCCTCATGATCCGATGGGACGGATAATCCGATACGACCGGTGTGAGATCAGGCGCAGGACCAACGGCTTTTACGTGCTTTTCGAGGCATGGGGGTAACTAATACGATAGATAGATTTCTTAACAGAAAAACCCAATAACTTTTTGTTGGCTCGACTCGGGATGCGAACTCGAGACCTTATCACAGCAGTCGCATTCAATACCGCTGCGCCATGGAGGCAGAATACTATACTATATACAGTTCGTCGCGCTTATTTCCTAGAACTGAGCTTACTAAAAATGTCATGTAACATTTTACGCTTTGTCCAAAAATAGAAAACAATTCAAATTGATTGAAGCACACTATTATATAAATGTTAACAAGATAACTAAAATACATCGTACGATTATCACATAATAAAAAGTTACGAGTATGACAGATCGTTTATAGAAGTTGTCAGTCGGCCATGTTGTAGAATGAACATGAATAATTTAACAATAACACGTACGTATGACAGCGTTCTAGTGCTTGGCGAAATTTACAATGATACGTAAAATATAATGGTATTATATCTACATAATTTTATCTACTTATAGATACTATAATATTAAAAATCTAAAGACTATATGTTTAACGCTAACGCTAATCTATCTAAAGCACAAATCCTTTTGCGTTAAATAGATAAAACGATGAATAAATTATTTACTTAACTTAATATGTAATGCAAAAGTTATTGTGAGTTGGATAGATTAAGTAGGCAGTGCTTGCTTACATATCTACCGCTTCTATGAATTATTTTCATTCCATCCCTTTGTAAAATGAAACAGACATCCCTATTAAAACTACATAGAGTGCGTTTAATTCTGCACATTATTTCATATTCACATATCATTTTAAAGAAATCTCTTAAGAATAAGGATCTAAATTGGTTGCAAAATGAAGGAATTAATAATATGTAGTACTGGGTGTATCTTGCTATTTCCCTCGCACTCCTCTTGTTAAATAGCAGTTAAAGCACAACTTTGTATTGTTTATCCTTTTCTAAGATTTGACAATTACCCTTACTACCAGATTTGAAAGGTTTCGTTCAATCTGATTAGTTTCTGAAGACTTAAAAAGAACAATTATTTAAATCTAGATTTTGTCTGCAACTTTGCTCCAGTTGATCTAGATTTTCTCAATACATTTCTATCTCTTGGCAGCTGTATTTTTTTCGAGTTGATAGGTACCTTAGTCCATTTTTGTAACCCTGACATGCGTAATTTCATAATGATCGGTCGAGAAGTATGGCGACAAGGCGCAGCAAACAAATTCACAGGCGCTTTTATAATATTAGTAAGGATGTTGGTTCACGAGATTTTATGATGTGTAATACTCTATTACATTATCGATTGCATAACGTGTCGGTAACATATTTTAGCTCAGTATGTCCGCGTAAGATTACTTTCAAAGATATGGCTTCATTTTGTTGTGAAAAGCGACATCAATCTCTCATATAATTAAGTAAAACTATCCATAGCTTGCGGGCGTACTTACTACTGAGTGCATCCGCTAAGTAATCGTTTAAATTGCGCTCAAGTGACTACTCAATCTTACACTGCCGGTAGCTGTTCCTGGTACAAGGTAGGTCTTTAGTGGGTTACTTATACTGATAGTCGGTTTTAGTAGGTAAAGAATTTAAACATGTACCTAACTACACTATGCATGATTTAGGGCTCAGAATAATAACTGAAGTCTCATAAATGGCACTAAAATAGCAATAAAAATATATAATTCGAACTATTTTCACTTACGACACTGAAAGAGTGTTAGAAAGGGTTGCATATACATTCCTCATTTCGTAATTTAGAAGATTGTCTCTTACTTGCTTATTGTTAGCGATGTAACTGACACAGCTAAACCTAGTAATAAAACGTACACAAAGCTTCAGAGCATACGATTAGACAACGAAATGTAATGTTTTGTTTCGTGTTTAACCCTATTTAGTGAAATTAGTCACTCTTACAGATAAAAAGATGTACTGTAACCCTCTTGGGCTGTTATCTAGTTACCGTAAATTCGTGTGAATTAATATGTATCTTATGTGGGGGCCAGTCAGTGCAGACCGGCGACACTTCGACCCAATGGGATCTTTTGTGTCGACACTCTCCCAATAACGACTGCCATAGATTTTCATGGCAGCCGGGACCGACGGCTTAACGTGCTCTCCGAGGCACGGAGCAGGCGATAATTGTCAATCAATACGCACATAATTTCGAAAAGTCATATAACTTCCGAATGTCAGAGGTGCGCGACGTGAACCCGTGTGCAACCCGAGACCCTCTGCAATATATATATATATATATATATATATCTCTTTTGTGAATTAATATACTAAATATTCTATAAATGTGCTGTCTTATTCTCGTACATAATATGTCAAAGCTTTATGAGATTGCAAGACCCCTGAGCACGCCTCTTACATCTTACATCGACTAACCTTTTGGAACCGTCGTGTTACAAAGTACTACAATTTACAAATACAATACTTCCCCATTAATGTCTGTTACATCACATTATCAATGAGCACATATGAGTAGTACACCGTAACACACATAACTCACGCAATGGCTTATCACGCATCGAACAATACCAATTGAGCCCTTACTTCCTTTAGAGAAAGTTAATTATCACGTACATAAGGAATTACTTTCATAAGACCGGTGTTTGCGTGTTCTGATCTAGATCTTCGGTCCCGTTTGCTTATACTTGCGATCGATCAGGATCTTGGGTTTACATTCGCGGGTTAGATGAAGTGTTATTGACGACTGATTGCCGGAAGCAACGTGTCAAACTCATGTTAATTGATTTAATTGGTTGTTGCTAGTTCAGACAGCCAATCACAGGGATATGCGTTTGACTGCCTGTTAAGAAATTTTGCTTATAAGCGAGGCACTGCACGGATGACGTAATGGTTATCGGTCGCCACGGCGAGTGTTGAATGTTCAATCCCAAGACGGGACAAAAAATTGTGTGGTGAACGAATAATTGTTCCGAGTCTGGGTATTCGTTGAGTCCGTTGGTTGAATGTTTGTAAATTCACCAACGATATAGGATTTATGCCTAAGTAAGATGCAGCCTTAAAAAAAGTTATGTGATTTGAATGTTTGAAAGTATTAGCCTCACTATAGATAATATCTGATACCAATATTCTCGTTTTTCTCTTGAGGATGTTTAAGGATTAACACCATTGTGGTTAATTCCTTATTGTCAGCTCAATGCCAGGTGTAGTTATCTGTTGTAAGAAAACCATGGTGTGGGGTGTCCGTAATCATATTTTTACTTTCGTTATAGATATAAACTTTAGCTGCTACTTTTAGTTTAGAGATAGGCAGGCGAAATACATACATACATACATAGATTCACGCCTGTTTCCCAGAGGGGTAGGCAGAGACTACGGATTTCCATTTGCTACAATCCTGACACACTTCTCTGGCTTCATTCACTTTCATCACATTCCTCATACACGCCCGTCGGTTCAAGGTGCTCTTAACCTGGCCTTTGTCCAGAACGCCTCCGATCTGATCAAGAAACGTTCGCCTAGGTCTTCCTCTTGCGACTGTTCCATTCACACTAGCCTTATAAACTTTCTTAGTCAGTCATTCCTCGTCCATTGTTTCTACATGCCCAAACCAGCTTAACATACCCTTTTCTATTCTTGTCAATGTATCCACTTTCATGCCGCAAAAAATTTTAATTAGCAAATCTCTAATTTATTCAGTAATAAACATACACCTACCTATTGAATAATAATAATATAAATACTTTAGTTTAAAAATAGTTTTAATAGGCTAAAAGCGAACCCTAATTTTAATAAACAGTTCATTACTGTTTATTTGTTGTTTATATTTTAAATAAATAAATAAGTATGTAATAAGAAAAGACCAAATTGAATTCATATATCTTTGTTTTATTATAAAAGAAGATTACATAATTAAGAAATTTTTGAATACGTAACCGGTTATAACGGTAACCATTATTTTTACTTTCTTAATGAATTAGTAGGCCTAGTATTAGTATTAAATATAAAGATAAAAATCATTTATATTTTACTAGATTTAATACTAACATAATCTTATCTGATTTAGGTAATTTTGAAACTTTAAACTATTTTGGTTAAACACTTTTATTAGTTACTGTTAATTTAATTAAATTTTACATTTAGGTTAGATAAGATTATATAAGTAACAATATTTTTTTTTGGATTCAAATTTTTTTTGTTCTTTTCTGTTCACCTGACAACGTATGCGAATTTTCATGATGATCGGTTGGATAGTTAAGGTGTAAAAGCGTAACAAACAAACAAATAATTAAACATACTCACATTCGCATTTATAATATTAGTAAGGATAACATAATAATAATAATAATAATGTTTATTTCAGTTAAGTTACACATATATTAACATTTACTGTGACAGCCACACTAGACACAGCCTGTGTCGTGGCCATCAAACTATACGGATTGTCATATACCTAGAACTTAACTATTACAAATAACTAATATGCATGAATAAATAGATGTGAGAGTGGTGTGAGTGAGTGGATGTTAACATGTGTTACATATTGGTGTTATAAAACGTATGATACATTTTCAACTTATATATAAAATGGTTTTGATATAGCGTCTCCTTACTTCTATAACCAAGGTTGTATAAAGAGAAGCCTATGTATCTTCCAGATCGCAAGACACCTTCAAGAACCAGTTATAACGGATAAGCTCAGCATGTAACACATAGTCATAATCTTCTTATATACGAGTGTTGTAAACTTTAAATATTAAAGACATGGACAGTATTGTAGCAAAAAAATACATATTTACATAAGAAAGTATGCCTCTTTGGCCAAGAGTTATTATATTACGCTTATCTTTATTGTCGATCTCGAATTCAAGCATTGAATAAAGGAAAAAAGTTTTGGTAGCTGAATTAAAATCAGTATATGTTTAGACTTATCCTCTATAGCAACCTAAAAAATGCCGTGATGGTTGCACCCATCACTTCAAGATAATATATTAGATGTGCGTATATGTTACGTATGTGTACATAAAAATTAAGATTCTATGTTACGCTTTAAGTAGCTTTCAGTTGAACGTATAATAATTTTAAAAGTAAGAGCTATTTATTTTAGTTTGACATTAATAACTATTTATCAAGTGCGTGTTACGACCCTTAGATATAACAATGCTCTTCTATTATACGCTGTACTTATACTGTATGTACTTATAACAATTGCGGTATTTATGGTGAAATTATAGAGGAGACAAGGAAACTAAATAAGGCCTTAACTAGGCTGAATGTGGACGAACGGCATCGCGGTAGCGTTTCCTTTGCCTCTATTATTAGAAAGCAGACTTGTCTATGGAGTTATAGGCGGAAATTGCTTGTACTAGAAGGATTATGTATGTATATTTAAAATACAAACGTGTATATTAGATGTGGTTAAAGCGCTGTTCTCCTAGCTAGGTTATGGAATAACCTGTAATAAGGAGTAACAGACCATATATTTATTTAGATTTTATTTAGATTTAATTTATTTTTACACTTTCCCCGACGTTTCATTTGCTTTTCAGCAGCCATGGTCACGGGGAGACCGAAACGTCGGGGAAAGTGTAAAAATAAATTAAATCTAAATAGTTTAATAATAATTTAATTAGCTTAAAAATGAGTAAAGTTTAATAGTAGTAGTAGTGTAACAATTTTCAAAATTTTGTAATAAAGTGTCAAATAAACAACGCGATAAAATCCGTATATAGCAGTTTAATTTCAATGAATACTATTCGCGTAAATAGAAGACAATAAATATCTTAATTTATACAGGTTGGGAATAAATATTTATATTAATACATATTTCAAAAAAGTATATTCTAAGCATTACGGGGTGTAAATAGTGCCCGGAAACAAAGCGCCAAGTACAAATATATCATATAATCTTGTATACAGCTAATGTATTTTTAATAGCCTTTCGGTAATTAAATGTTTACGCAAATGTTGCACTTTTCTAATTGTGCAACAGTCCACTAATTCTATCAATTATTTTCGCTTCGATTCGTGTAGATCGTGATCTAATCCATCGAGAGTTCCTATAATCTAATTATTAGTTACCGTACATGTTTTATCCATATATAACTGCGATTGCTTTCCAAGAATATAATCATGTAATTTAGTTTTACTAGTACCTAATTCGCCTAAGTGTTGGATAGTGAATGCGATGCTTGAGGGTTGTATTTTAATTGCCGAGTCGAGCAAAGTTTTATTGTATTTCTCATTTATTTATATATTGTTTTTCCTTAAATGTGCCAGAAAACGACAGAGATGATAAGATTACTATTTATATTAACATTAATTGTATAAAACTGAAGACACCGCAGAATACCGTTTATGCATGATATACCTATAAATTTTGTGTTACGGTGGATTTTGGCAATATTATATAAGTAAGTATATATTGTCAGTTTTTCGATATAAGGGCGGAATTATTTTTTGCAAAATTAAAATACATGTAAAATTTTGGTATACCACTCTGTAATAGTTTTGATCTCTACACGTACGTTGCAAATGTCACATGTTAGATTCTATATATTTAATTATCAATAAAGAAAATATATTTTAAGCGTGTTTGATAGTGAGATTTTATAGAATTGCTCAGAAATTCAACGACATCACCAACGCGCAATGGTTTGATGAGAGAGTCAAAGTTAGCAATTATAGTAATGTTTAGTTTGATTAATACCTTTTTCAATTAAGGTTTATATCAATGGCGTACTTTATGGTAAGCGATGGAATGATAGTTGGGAAAGCTTTATAGATGTTTTATGTTGATTAAATGAAAGTGCAATATCTCTTAAAATACAACATTTTAGTTTTAATTCTTAGCCAAAATATGCTTTAATGTTGGAAATTAAGTATACAGGTGATATTTAAAAATAGATAACTAGAAACTACGGTCGAGATAAATACTTAATTATTTGGATTCTGAGATTAAAATTTAATGACGATGAATATATTTAAATCTTTAATCTAAAGATTGTGGATTAGATTAATTATAAATTTCTATTAATAGCCAAAACAATAGGTACAGTAAAAATATAAAAATAAAACAACACATTTACAATCTGTGTAAAACTGTTACTCAAATTAAAACTCCTTTACATGCAAAATAAATAAAATCAAAGATGCGTGTATCCCACGGGAACCCATACCGGGATAAAAAGTTGAATATGTTAATCATGGGCATACAGTGGCGTAGCGTGAGTGTCAGTCGCCCAGGGCGGATGAAAATTTTGCCATCCTCTTATTTAGGTATTTCAATTATAAAAGTACAATAGGTATACAGTAATTCTAAAGAACTTTTCGGCAAGAACAGTCATCATTATTATGTATTGTACACCTGCGCATTCGTCTCGTTCGTCATGAAATGATTCAAATATTTACAAGATATTATTATTTACTGTGAAATTTTGCCGCTCCCTAAAAGTGCCGCACGCCACTGTCTTTATGCCAAGTACAATTTAAATACCGTTCACAAGATAAGTGAGATTGAGTAAAAGACATCTAAACATGTCTACAAATGTTCACCACTATAATATTAGTAGGCTTCAACGTCGAAGTAAAATTAGAGTTTGTTCCAAAACCTCTGTCATATTCGTGCCTGTTTTCAGTCATCCATCTATGTATGTATTTGTGATCTAGTTTTCGATTTCACAGAATTTTGTGCTACTTTTTTTAGATTATTTGCCATTAGGGTAACAAATAGGTAACTAGTGTTCTAGTTAAGCTAAGGTAGAATGCTTGCTAAAATAATGCTTGTCCAGCCATCGGAAGTTTTACTCTATATCCCTGGACCTATACAGCTACAATAAACCCTACACTAGATGCAATGGGTAGGATTTGATCCCAAGAACTCTCGGTCACTATGCCTTATCCATGGGGTTATCGCCATGTTAAATGTTTTTTTACAGGTCCTTGTTGTTCCGCCCATCGCTCTCGATCTTGTTACACTATAATTACTACGTAGGTATTTTAGTTCCTCGATAAATTTCAAAACTTATTAATGTAAATAGCCATTAAAAAGTTTCGCTGCGTTAGTTTTTCACCCAGTAATCGATTTTCTTTTCGAGCGTCGCCGTCGCGTCGCTTCGTTGTTGCGTTTTCTCCCGCGAGCTGGACGAACGACGCGATCACTTGATCACTTGCCGTCACATAAATCAACGATGAAAACTAATTATCGTTCATGCCTTCGGTATTCCCAGTCTTGTTTATGTAAACAGACTTTTCTATTTAGTGTCGGTAAGACTGCGCCGAGCGAAATGTGCCAAAACAGGCGCTCACAGTTAAGTGAATAAAATCAACACTTTTTGTTTAATACAAATATAAAATATTCATTTACTCTATTACGAAGGACTAAAAACTGACTTAAAACCTGACAATACGTGGTTGTAATTCATCTTGTCCTACCTATTCGGTTATGTATGCATTCAAATATGTTTAATTAGGTATATGTTTGTGTGATCTCTGGAACTATTAAGCTATAGTACTTCTAAGATAAGATTACAGGTTATATTTAATTAAATACCGTTCGCAATATCATGGCCGGCAGTTGTAATACATTTTTCTGTAATAGATACGCTTTATAAACGCTTGACAGAAGAATAAAGTATTTCATACACATACGTTATGAGCCCATTTCTACTTTGCAATTATTTTACCTCAAGACGTGACTTAATGACGTCTCAAATAGATTTTGGGATAGATTTAAGTGGTCGTTTCGCTACTGCCATTGCACTGACTGTTGTAATTGCATCCCGCTTGTAATAATATATAAAAATGCGTTCCACAAATAGTGATTTCGACCCTAGGTGTTCTTTGCGCTCCTTGTTTGAAAGTATATAGTCCTGCTCGAGACAGGCATTATTCCTAGTAAGAGATTAATCGTTTTAATAAAAAATGCACATGTCATGCAACTATTAAAAGCATTAGCTTGCAGTTATGCGAGAAAAGTCATGTGTGGCGCATAGCTGCTACAGATATGATCCGCTACTGTAAAAGGTTTTGTGACAAGACGAACAATGCTAGAATTGAATCTGACTTCGTATAGTTTAGAGAACAATAAAAGTGAAAATAGTTAATCGATCACGATTTACTTTCTTTTCCCCCGTCGGTGACAATTGAAAAAAACTTTTATTATTATAAAATATTTAGAATTTTCTAAAAATACACTACCAATACTGTATGCAGCACATAAAATCAGCACAGATTGGATTAGGATTTAGGGATTGTGGCATGGTGCTAAGCGACAACGTGGTAGACCAAAGCGTCGATGGCGGGATAAATTAATTTGCTACAGGAGAGACTGGTGCAAACTAGTGCTAAAACTAAACTAAAACTTTAATGTACATCTGTTTGCTTCTTACTTTTTACGCTTACATGGTTGAACTGATCGTAATGAAATTTGGTAAGATTGTTCTGTTGTCCTGGAGCAGGCCTACAATTTTTTATTTCGGTATGTGTCCCCGTAGGATTCACTCTAATATTATAACCACGATTATAACGCTAAAGGGTGTTCGATCATTTGTTTGAACGCGCTAAGCTCTGAAAATGCCAGTCAGATATGGATATTTTTACATTTTCCTCTTCGTTGAGGACGGTTGAGGCGGCTGTAAAGTATACAGCGGAGATAATTTCGGAAAACTAGCTATTCTCAACTGTTTAGCAAGTTTCAAACTTAAAATCAGTGCTTTTTAGAATCTCCGTTCGACGGTTTTTTTGTTCCGGGTTCAGTACCGAACCACTGCACGGATAATGCGGTTTTCACAATTCAGTAATCAGTATTTCATATACAATCTAAGCGACTGTTCATCTAATTAAATTTAGTAGAACGAAGATGTAAAGATAGAAGCAGATATATAGCTTATCGGGTAAATAAAATCCACGCACATAAAGCGCGGGCAAATTTGTCAATATATAAAACCTTAATATTTTTTATAAAGGTTGGTTCCACGCTTGTATTAATTTCTGTGTCTCGAGGGACTTTACAAACATTCAAACAACGGACACAAAGAACACCCAGACTCGAAACAATTATTTGTGGATCACACAACTTATTGGCCCGTATGGGGATCGAACCTACAACACTCAGCGCTGCGGCAGTGGTGAGGCGACCACTTAACCACTACGCCATCCGCACAGTCAGTAATTGATAGTATAGCTTATATAACTTATCAATAATAGATATGATTGCTCAAAGGCATTTCTAATGAAGTTAAGAAAACAGTGAAATAATGCAATCTGTATAGGTAATAAATGTGAGTAGAAAATTACAGTTAGCCCATCAACTAATAAGCTAAGTTGTGTTTGTAATTCGTGCTTACGTATCTCTGGACTCCATTGTGCTAAACATAGATATAACTGGTGCTTAAGCTGTAGCTAGAAAGTAGTCAAAGACAAGCAACCATAAATTTAATAGTTTTCTAGGTTACATTATTATGAAATAACTCGCAAATCTTTGTACAATAGCTATATTTGGCATAAAATATTATTCATATTTATTAAATTTCACATTTTTGTCAAGTAGTTGCGATAAATAATTAAATGTCGCAAGTATTAAAGTAAACTATTACCATTTGCGAGCAGAAAACGGCCTCAAAGTCTACTAAAAACTAGTTTCTGCGGAAACCGGAGAAATCTGTGAGTCCATCGATCGAAAAAAAGGTTGACACGTCTGGGAATCGTCTGGTTCAAGTTTGACCGTAACGGAGGCTGTATGTAGCTGTCTCAATCAATCAATCAGAAAAAATAAGCCCTGGTTTACTCGATACGTGCATCCGATACAGATAAGCGGAGCGGGCTGGCCGCCGCGCCGGCGCGCGCTAATAACTGCTAACGGGTATTCTCGCATAAAATTATAAACAACCGACGTCCTGTTCAGCTTTTTACTATATATCTGTTTAACATAAACATGCATTATGCATAAACGCTTAACTTGTTAAAAATTATGATTAAAATCGATGAAAGTGTTGTTAATATTCACCTCGGAAGGTTTACGGTACTCGTTTGGTATTGAGGTGGTCATGGCTTAGTTTTGTTTTTGTTTACGTAATTATTATAACTACCGTATAAAATATTGTAAAATTCGTTAGAAAATATAGCTATGAATTGATTGATAACCGTTAATTAGCTTTCCATAAATATTGATTAACTTTTTCTCTTATGAATAAAACCGTAACGCGCTTGGATCAGCCGCATAATTCTATAATTATTATTTGGTTTTGTACTCTTACGTTTTAGTTAAAAGTAACATCAAATAAAAAGTAAGATAAATAAAAAGCTATGAACGCATCTATAACATTACCTTTTTCTTGTGATAAATAATATTTAAAATGCTATGGTTATTAAAAACAACTCATAGTATTATAGTTTAAATTAAATAATTTTAAAATATAATTGCCTTTTGCAACAACAACTTTCATAGACAGCTAGTAATCCAGTAGTTAAATACCTGCATAATAATTTATACAAGATATCATTAATAATAAAAATATTCAACGTATTACACCACCGCAAATCATAACATAAACGCCGGCGACATTATCAACAAAACACTTACCATTCATTTTATCACTGCAAAAAGTCCTGAATAAAAACATGTTGTTCACAAAAGTGCACTCGGTCGCATCACTGTCACTTCACACTGGTTAGTTAATTCACTAAGTATGAGGTGCGCAGTACCAGGTGGAAAGTGGCGTCTGCGCAGTGGTCTGCGGTCGACTGCTCAGCGCTCGCGGCCGTCGAAGGAGCCCCGCTACCACCAAATTATGGTGATGGTGGTAGTCTGTGACGCAGCTTTGTTGCGAAATACGAACATTGTTTTGGTGGAAGTTCAAACATGCTTAAAATAATATATAACAGGTACCGTTATACTATTGGAAAAAGGTTTCGTTTTCCTTTTGTAAAGTTGTTTGTCGCAACTAGGATGGTGTCTTTTATCTTAACTTTTGTAGAGTCACCGAGGGCCTTACAAAAGTTAAGATCAAAAATACAGAGTACACACACACACTTGACATACATAAGTGTAAGATTACCATATTAGTTTAATTCTCGGAAAGGGATTGAACCAGCTTGCTTATTCTACAAAATGGATATTTTTGTTTCATATCTATATCAATTAAAATAGCAATTTTCTTTAAATAATTTTAAATTATATCGGGCATTTTATTTAGACAGGTATTAGACAAAATGATTACCTTCTACGTATTACTCCAAGTAAGAATATATATTTGTAGTTAAAACAATCAATAAAATGCTGAAGCCAGAAAAAGGAATGCCTTCAATTGTATTCCTTTAACATAATTCGCATCAGTATTGTCTACTATATACTCCTTTATGAAAATACGTTTTGTTTAGAGACGTAGAGGCCTACAGCAGTGCGTTATAATCGTCTGAAGATTTGCTCACACTGCAGCAGTAGTCTGGAGGAGAATTTTGAACATTGCGTGTATCAAACTAATTATTTATTGATTTATAATAAACGAACGAGTTAAAAAGACTTGAAGATTACTATAATAATTTATTCTTCTTCTTCTTTCTTCTTTTCGTGTGGTTAGTGGCCAACCTGTTGTCAAGAGTTGTTCAAGTCGCCCGTAGGCCTCTGACATGGCTTAACGACTGCTGTCAATTTGACAACAACCGGGACCAACTTTATACGTGCCCTCCGAAGCACGGAGACGCTCAGATGAAATACCACTAAGCGGTCACCCATCTATAGACTGAGCGCACCCAACACTGCTTAACCTCGCTAATCGTTTACCGATCAGTGAGTGCAACTGGCTTTGAGCGCCTCAAATAATTTATTAGACATGTGTCTATCAAACAATTATTTTGCAAATATTTGATGAAATGTACAAATTATTGTGTCGATCATATTACATGTTGATGCGTTCTAGAAAACTATAATGATATTTAATAACCACATGTACGGACGACGTATTTATGTACGTTTCTAATGCTAAACTGTTCTATTTCCACGAAAATATTAAGTACTAGATGTGATTGTAGTTTCTGTTGGTCCCATGCAACTTAGCACTGTGGCAGTGCATCCTAACTAATAATAATAATGTCCTCCAGACCGATTTCGGTCACGGCGGCCAATCTTAACAGAGACTGGCCATCCGCGCAGGAGATATTATAGTGCACAAGCGTGTGCACAAACACAAGTGCTCTTTCTGTTCCCTAACTCTCATGATCCGATGGGACGGATAATCCGACACGACCGGAGAGAGATCAGGCGCAGGACCAACGGCTTTACGTGCTTTCCGAGGCACGGGGGTGTCCAACACCGCCAACTTCCTAACTCCAGTCTGTTATTGAGATTTCTTAACAGAAAACCCAATAACTTTTTGTTGGCCCGACCCGGGATTCGAACCCGAGACCTCATGCACAGCAGTCGCGTTCAATACCGCTGCGCCACGGAGGCTGTTAAAAAACCTAACCTAACTAAACGCGAATATGGTTTGTTGTTTGATACGCTTTACTATGCAAATATTCGACTGATCATCTTGAAAGTCGCATACGTATTGTCAGAGGTACAATACATTGGAGGAACCCTATGTCCTTTTCTGTACCCCATAGAATACGTATGCGTAATCATCCAGAAAAAGGCACTGTTTCCGAGTGATCAAATTTATTAACAATATCTAAATTATCGCGTTAATAAAAGTTGCGGAATGAAAGGTATTGACTACTCACTACAAAAACACAAGAAGCGCAATATAAGGTAACATAGAATAGAAATTAAGGAGGCATTACCTTAATCTTTGGAAATCTTACGCGTCCAAAACTTCTTTAAGAGGCACTGCGCTGTTAGTTGAAAATGATATTGTGGTCCCTGTTCCTTGTTCTGACAGTGTAGTGAATCCGAGAGTCGGCTACACGAGTAAGAGAAAAATAGTAAATACTTTATTTTTTATATGCTATATATCTCAGTAGGTGAGTAGGTGAAACAGAGAGAGGATTAGTTTAAAAAAAAAGATATATATATTTTGTCAATGCAATGTGACATGCAAATATTTACGTTATATGTTTATAATTTAGCACTATCAAATGTCATTTACATAATGATTTTTCACTAATATAATTAATTTATTGAGTTTTATACTATTTAAGTTCAATATAAATAAACTAATTTTCATATAATTCCGATACTGAATGTGTGACTAGAGTATTTTTTACCCGACGACGGCGAAGCCATAAGGAAGGGTAATGATTTTGACAGTCTGGGTATGTATGTTTGTATGTTCCACCGTAGCGCCTAAACTACTGCATCGATTTTAATGAATGAGGTGTCAATAGATTTGTAATAAAGGCCCGGATGATATAGGCTACATACATTTTAAATTCATCCTTTTGAGACCCTTTTTTTACGTAATCGGGTTATAGAATTAAAATACGTAGTTATGTTTGATAGATTTGTTAAAGCGATACTGTTTGTAATGTAGCTGTAAAATGTCTTTGATATCTATATTGTATTAACGCGAATATTATACATTGAATTAAACTACTAAATATGGATTACATCGTTGTTAATTTAAATAAAATAAATAGTGCCATAGCTGTTTAAAAGAATCTGTAATTAATACGCTGCATTTAAAAAGAAACCACGATAAAATTAAAGTTTGACAGCGTATCTAGTCTCCTGGTTTATTTTGCGTTATGCTGTACCGTTTGGTTCACGCCATCGGGCAATCACGTTTGCGCTTATCTTATGTGGGGGCCAGTCAGTGCAGACCGGTGACACTTCGACCCAGTGGGATCTTTTGTGTCGACACTCTCCCAATAACGACTGCCATTAGATAGATGTTCATGGCAGCCGGGACCGACGGCTTAACGTGCGCTCCGAGGCACGGAGCAGGCGATAATTTTTCAATCAATACGCACATAATTTCTAAAAGTCATATAACTGCCGAAAGTCAGAGGTGCGCGACGTGGGTACGAACCCGAGACCCTCTGCATTGCAGTATGTTGGTCTCCCCACTGAGCTATCGCTGCTCTACGTTTGCGCTTACTGGCGTAATTATATGATTGCCAGGATGTGATATGGTGTGCCTGCTTAACTCACCAAAAAGGCAGACTGTGGTAGGTTTAGTCGGTAGTAGTGAGCTCGAGATAACCTCTGCGCTCCCCTTTACCCGCGGAAAGGTATGCATCAACGCATTTCCCCACGTTAAATGTTATACCTCAAAAAAGTAGTTCTTCTAAGGATACTATCAGGTCATATAAATTATTTTTGATAGATTATTCTAGACTAAAATATCATACTGAGTAGAAGATTTATGACGCGAGAAACCTAGCTTTAAAAGATAAATGGAAATATAGTTATGGATGTAATACACCACTGTCAAATTCTTTGTGAAAGATACCTAGGTATACTAAAGATTTATAAAGCAACTTTGTAAAACGTTGCAGTTTCTTTTCGTTAGTATTAGTGAATTATGAAAGTGTCCATTACATAAAGACGTTAAAAATAAATATTTTATGTTAACTATTTAAAAATCATGCTTAATTTAAATTATTACGTTATTCGTCTAATCTTTGCTTCCATCTGATAAAATGGCGATAAAACACCGGCGCCTACTATATAGCTATTACTATTAAAACAGGTTTGAGCACATATAAGTACAGATTAAGTTAAATGCTTAACATAATTTTCTCTGAAACAGAGCATAACTTAATCTTCTGAGAACATATGTGGGTGTGTGATATAATATACGTAGATTATGTATCATTGTGTCTATAAAATAAAGGTGAATTACGGTCAACAATCAGGTTTAATCAATCAAGATTATTTTTGATTAATTAGGGTACGGTACCATGAATGATTTTTTATGCCACTTGGTAATCTATTTTATGGTTATGGGCAACTGGATTGCGTCTGTGGCATAACCCGCATGAATCACAAATACCACAAACCTGATACCATACAATAAAACCCAAATAGTGCCAATTGTTTAACGTTTGAGGCATGATGAACAGTGATCCTCGGAAACTATTATAATTGTAATATTTGTAGTACAATAGAATATTTTTCCCCTAATTTCTTTACTTTTATTTCATCAAATGTTTCACAGGCAGTACCTACGCCATTCAAAAAGTATACTATTTTCATAATACTTTGCTTTTCTGTATTCCAAGGCTTGAAATAAAAAAAAATCATAAGAAAATGCGTATTTAATGATTACGGTCGTGACGTGATTACCTTAGAAATGTGTGGGCACCACACAATTCCCAGTTATAACTCAAAATTCTAAGGTTGCATGTAGGCCAACTTTGTTTAGAGGCCGCCGGCCACTCCTGGTAAATTGACCTAGAAGTGCCAATGCCAAAGTAGCCAAAATAGTGCCCAATCAAGGGTAGGTACGACAACGCTGCTGATGGCATTAAAAGGTTACTTGTCTTCTTCTCCCTCAGCCTTTATTATTCCCAAGTCACTTGGAGTCGGCTTTTTTAGTCTAACCAGATTTGACTGGATATCAGTTTTTACACGGAGCGGCTGCCACCTGACCTCCACAACCCGAAGGCTAACGATACCCTAAGGCTAGACCAGTGTCAGGATATTAGAGGGTACTGACTTTCCCAATAATGACTGCCATAGATGTTCATGGCAGCCGGGACCGACGGCTTAACGTGCTCTCCGAGGCACGGAGCAGGCGATAATTGTCAATCAATACGCACATAATTTCGAAAAGTCATATAACTTCCGAAAGTCAGAGGTGCGCGACGTGGGTTCGAACCCGAGACCCTCTGCATTGCAGTCTATTGATCTCCCCACTGAGCTATCGCTGCTTAAAAGTTTACTTGTATTACTATATAATTATGTACATACATATATGTATGTATATAGTAGTATATAATTCATACGTTGCTGATCCTACAGAAATGAACAAATGGTGGCATGACTCTTTTTATGTAAAGACTAGATGTGCCCGCGGTTTCCCTTATGGTTACTGCGCTGCCCCCGTGAGTCATAGCGTAATGTTAGCTTTCCTCGATGAATAGGCTATCCAACAATAAAATAATTTTTCTATTCGAATCAGTAGTTCCTGAGATTAGCGCGTTCAACCAAACAAACAAATAAACAAACTCTTCAGCTTTATAATATTGATATAGATGGATGTTATTCCATTTATATTTGTCGTTATACGTCATTAGACGTCATGGACGGCATTTTTGTTAAATGACGGCAACAATAACAGGTATAAAAGGATTTCATAAATATTACGGGCAACAAAATTCTGCCCGTGGTTACGTGCGTTATGGGATTGAACGGGAGAGGTTGATATGTAAGTGAGCTATCAAAACTCTTTCTATACGGGTGAAACACAGTCCCAGTATTTATTACTCGCACGCTGATTTTCTTTAAGAGAGTGGTATTTCCTGTTTGATCCGACTAATTCGTATCATCACCAAAACCTTGACAACGGCGAGCTATTCCATTCACATTCAAGTGAGACGCAGATATTTAACTACACTTACGCATATTTATATATGAGACATTAGTATAGAGTGCTCTCTAGCGCGCTTCAAGCATGAACTGCCAACCGTGCCAGTGAATCGCAGACCACAATGATTACATCCATAATACCTTCGCACAGATTCGCTGCCAGCGTTACCACGTCACGCTTCAGATATTATCACGTGCTTTCTCTAATCCTAACTACCATTGACATGCTGCTAGGCATCAACTGAATGCGAAACTGCGTCTACAATTGCAGGAAAGATCAATCTTTTTTAATACGGGTTACTGATATGTCTTACGATTCTATTCAAGAAAGGCTAGGCAGAGTTTACGCTTACATTTCGCCAACTATGTCTTTAGGGCGTACGTAATAGGGCGCAACACCAAAAGTGTTATGCGCGCGTTGCTGGCTCTTCAAAACGCACTTTCTGTGCTACCAGCGTAACAGTCAAAGATTACAGATACGTTTTAGATCTAACATCACAGCTCCTCCTTAAAAGATCCTTGAAATACGTCTTATGGACGTTTAGGAAGTGGGCGGTAGAGACATATTACCATATCAACAATATCGGAGTTCCACGTAATACGTGTATTTCCAGACCCCGTACTGCTATTGATAGAAAAACAATAACATTGACTGAAGTTATGTTCTTATAAACTACCTCATTATCACTTGCTTCAGTGGCGAAGAAAAACATCACGAGAAAACCTACATGTCGCAGATTTGTCTCTATTATTATAAAAGATACGTGAAATCTTCACACTTGGCTAGCGTACTCTAACCCATTTAATATAAAATTTTATATGACCAAGCAATGGAGTCGTTTATAAATAACATTAATATTTTGACTGACCGGATGGCACAATGGTTCAACTGTCTCACCACAGGCACTGCGTCGTATGTTGTGGGTTGGTCCCCATCCCCGCAAGGAACAAAAATGTTTGGTTTACTAAAAATTATTATTCTGAGATTAGGTGTAATATACCGAGTGCAGTGCTTGTATTTTTTTAAGTAAAATACACACGTTGCTAGCGATATATGGTGGTGGATGTTTTATCCAGACACAATGATTAGCTTTCTCTAATATGAAAAAATGCCATATAAAACGAACCTACGTAAATAAAAACAAAGGCGTTAACTGCATCGATAAATACATTATAATATCTATTGTGTTGCTTTCATTGCTCATTCGCTATTCCGCGCAAGTTCCCAACGCATATGGGCTCGTGCGATATATAATTTCTCTCGTCCTTTGGAAAGCGATTTGGAAAGTGGTTCTAGAATATTTTGGACAATCGTTAAAATAGAAAGTTAATTAGTGATTTTGAATACACGTTACGTTTTAACAATATATTTTATAATGGTATAGCGTAATCGAGAATTGTCCCTTTGATGATCGATAATGTATTGCGTGGCCAGAGATGTAAGCAAAGATAGCCGGGTTAAAAAATGGAGCGACAGTGCTGAATAAATTCGATTAGTTGAAATTATTAAAAGCCTAATTAGGTGACCATTGGCATAGCTATAAGCTACCTGTCATTGCAGTTGCATTACATTTATCTAACCAGGAGCGAACTTGCTGCTACAGGCGCGCTTAATGGTGTGACTTCAAATCCAGCATAGGATCATGTGATGAACTAATAATAATATCAACTCTGTATTAAACTGCTTCACTGCTAGGCACGGGACTTAGGTCTTAGAAGGGTTAGGCCATAACCCACCACGCTAGCGCAGTGCGAATTGGCAGACATCACATATTTTTGAGAACATTATGCAGAACACTCAGACAAGCATGTTTCCTTACAATGTTTTCCTTCACCGCGATAATAAACTATTTAATTCGCACATAACTTCGAAACGTCAGAGATGCGTGCCTTGCAGATCGTTGCATTTTTTAACTAATAGCGTCTGTTAATTATATGTTTCTTAATTATTTTCGATAAAGGGTATGATTCCTTATGCATAAGATTTATTTTTTCAAAGCAAGCTTGACACTTTAGTCTTGAGAAGTTCTCATTATGAGACGATATCCGCTTTGAAATCTAGTGTTGAACATTTTAAGGTAACAATTGCCTTTCTTATTTCAGCTTAATGAAAGACGATTGAATATGCTTATAATAAAGCTATTCCCATTAAGAAGGAAACAACATATACTAATTAAATACCTAGTCTTAAATGAGAATGACTCCATTTAAATATAATAATAATAATATTCTATCACATACACACACGATATAAAACTCTAATTGCAATACTCGAACTTTAGAGGTGCCATATTTGCACAAAATTTCGTGTTTTGCAGGTTAACTTGTTACTTGTTATTAAGAGACAACAAAACATATTTAAGTTATATTATACAGATAAAAACATTTCATTTCTCAATTCTTTATTCATAGACGGAAATCAACAAATCAATTACAGAAAAACAAATAATTTATTCAGATTTGAATACAGAATGTTCCAATATCTCTTCAGCGGTTTCCACCACTTTGGCACTTATCTCTTCCAATTCTCCTTCTACCCTCACGTTCTTTTTGATCAACACCATCGTTTTGATCATCAAACTCTGCTTACATAGCTGAATCTTATTCGATGCTGTGTATTTCTGTAGCATAAACATTAATAACGTCAACCAGCTTTGAGTAAACGTCAAGAATTCTTCTGTGGCGTCTTGTGTGAGTTGGAAATGTATTAGTGTGTATGTCCACGGCTGGGATGTGAGGAGAGTCATCAGTTTCGTGTCGTTTTTGGATACGACCGCATGTTTGAATATAGAGCTTAGTGTTTTCCATCCAGCTGAAGATTGATTTTTGGAATCCTGTTGGAGTAAAGTTGTTAAGGGAGTTGTGATTGGGCTACCTTAAAATAGGACATGAAATTGCGTTCTCGGTAAGCTATTTAGTAACAGTTAACTGCATGAATGGCGTAGTGGGTTAAGTGGTTCTCTCGTGATTGCCAGACGCGTAGTGTTGTGGGTCCGATTTGGACACACGATAAAAAATTGCACACAGAGTGTGATAGAGTAGGCGTGTACCTTGTGTCCGCTTTATAAATGTTTTAAAGTGCCCGCAATATAGAAATATAATTTCTATATTGCGGGCACTTTACAACAACAGCTATCTTTAGAAAAAGTCAACATAATTATCATAAGTCATGATTATAAATTTCCTTTTATAATATTCTTTGGTTAAATCTATGTCCAAATTCATAAAAAATCAGAAAGCATCAAAATCCTTTAAACCACACATAATTATGAATATTCGCATTATCTCAATATCAGTATGAAATTTCCATAATTTTGTGTATGAAATATTATAGAAATGAAGTCATGTAATGTTTAACACTGATTCCAATAATACAAACATCCGCATCCGGTAACGCCCCGCCACCCTGTCTGTGGCGGGCTATAACATTAACTTTAAATAAAAATATTGCCATTCTTTTTGTCTAGGCGCCTTTTCGTTTTGCTGTCGATAAGAAGTAAAAAACTTACTCTACAACACAGCATGAGTTGAATCCTGAACATCAAAGCTCTTAACGCAGCACATTGCACGTTCACACTTGGCTGTTCTCCTAACTCATAGGTCAGAGCGAGCGGTGAATTGTTACCAGTGTTCAGCACCATATACACCAATTGAAGAATGGAAGCTCCTCTATCAGAGGAACCGTCACGTCTCAAGGAGTTTATGATTACGTGGGTCTGGATTTGAAGTAATAATTTAGGCTGCAAGTAAAATTATAAAGATATTTTTAAAATATACACTATAAATTCTTTGACTGCGATACCACAAGGTATCTTTTTAGTGCCAGGGGTCGTACGCTTAATGAAAATAAAATCTCAGCTTGCCTTATTATATTAGGAATTCTAAAAAGAGGTATACAGCTTTTACCATTTGTAATTTGATAGAACTCTGCGTTAAGTCATGCGTACGAAACAAAGGAATACGGAAACCGTAGCCAAGTTAACAATTTAGCTATTCGTTCAGAGATGTAGAATATTCATAGGTACACTGTAAATCACCATACCTAAAATTGTTGTCGATTTTCACGTACAGTCATTCATCAATCTTTCGATTGTTTGATTAATTAGACAAAGAAATTTGATTTTGTACATTTTTTAACTCTATAAAGGTAGTTATATCTACCTCTAGGATTAATAACGTATCTCCCACTTCTTTAGCCTATTAAGAATCGAAAAATAAGTTATTAAATTAAGATTTTGGCTGCCATAGTACTTCCTTTCTTAAATCGCTCATGTTATATTTGCACCTATTCTATCTTTATACCAAAAGATCGAATAGATACAAACATTTTTGCTATTTGGCTGAGCCCTGTTTATAAGAAAAAGATAATGTAAAGTCATACCTGATAATTGTTCTTAGTGAAGTAGTGTACGATGTAGGAGAGTAGTTGTAAGGCTGCACAAGCCACCCTCTCATCAGTACTGTTAGCTAAAGCCCATACAGCTTGTAGGAATCCCATACGATTTGTATATGTTAACAACACTAAACGGCAATATAGAATAGAAATATTACAAATACATTAACATAACAGTGTGCATTTAAATTATTTTTTTTGCCGCGAGGCGATGTTTATATCACATTCCCCATCGCTGGTTTTGAGGCGGGCGATACCTAGTGATATGTCCGGATCCAGCCCCTAAAATGGCAATTTGGGCTGAACCGACTAAAACCACCGCGGTGTTCCTCACACCTTTATGGCGGGGCCGCGCGGATCGCTCTCGCATTCAAATCGCGACTCCGTCAAAGGTTTGACTCGCCGATGGGCGTGGTGGGTCCCACACAACCATCACACAAACTCAAAAGACGAATTCAGAAACACACAATAAAATTGACACACACAATTGGGGGACCTGGTCCCCGACGACAAAGCGGGGACCTAGTCCCTCTTCCGACATCGAGAGGCGTGCGCGGAACACGAACGCCGCCTACTCGGACCTGCGCTGATCGGGCAATGGACGGCCCCAATGGGTCAAGGTCATAATATATTATCGTAAATTGACACTGACTAACATAGTATTATCACTCAATTATTTTTTATGGCATATCTTCGGCTAGAATAGATGTCAAGATACAGGGTACTGGTACACCATATATCGACTGCCACAGATAGTAGATGCTAATGATAGTCGGAATTGACCATTTAACATTATCTCATAGGTATGGTTCACGTCGTCTCGATAGTATTGTCGTCGCTATGTGGGAGCTCCTAATAGAACTTAGCTTGTTTGAAATCATTATCTAATGACCTCTCAGAATACAGGTACTAGGTTTTCATAGTTCCTGTAGTTTTAACATCGCTAGCATCGTTGTACCTAGCATGTTGGAAGAAAATCTAGTAAAGGCTAGCAGCTAGGCAGCTTTCACTGAGCACATATAAAGTAAAAATTTAACAGAGCAGTCATATATTTTATTATATATTTAACCTCACCTCTATTGTCGTTTTGGTTATTAGCCAAACTCAGCACATACAGGGCCATCTTTAAGCATACGTATTGATAATGATAAACATTTTCCTCGCAATGATCTGGCGTTTCCTTTGAGAATATAACCGTTATGAGCATAGCTGTCTTCAAGCACACTGTTGGGTCTATTTCTAAAGGAAGTAAGGTTGTAGCGAGTTCTAAGAAATAGCAGATGTTCTTGTCTGAAACGAAATGCGTTGTATAAAACATTCTGCTGCCCCCTGTGGTGTATAAACTGAATATAAAAAAGCCTATTGGACAATTGCTTTAACTCTACAGAAGATTGCAGCCTAACAATCTTGCGTTTGTTTCTGTTCTGAGTAGAGTTTCCAGACCAGAAAGCTATTTCCAGTAGAGGTTACGACCTCTACTGGTGGTTTATTATTAAAAGAAACTATCTTAGTCTTGAGCTATACTTAGCTCAAGAGTAAGATAGTTTTTTTAAATTATAAATTAAGTCTTTTTACATATTAACAGAGCGCTACCATATTATTTCTACTCCATGCTGAGTTAAACAGTTGCGAATGACGAGATTAAGTAAGTTTGCTAGCTATTATGGGCCTGGTATATCGCCTGATTTTAAGAGCTCCATTGTTTAACCATCATCGCCAAAACAACTAAAGGCTCCCTGAGGAGGCGTACCCGGAGGACAAATAATTCTCAAGTATAATCAGTGCGCTTACAGTACTGCGACTTCTTCAAGAGCCATTAATTTGTTACATCAGGTGATCCGCTTAGTGTTAGAAGTACTATCCATATTAGAATAATTGCATCCTTGTTTGCTCTAAAAGAAAATAATGTACTCATAATTTACCTATCTGGAATACAGAATCAATTAGCACTTTAGACAGTACACTAGGCATCATTGACCAGATCATTACGGCGAAATCCTGCCTAGCGGTGTCATCTCCGCCTTCCAAAGATATATGCAGAGCTTCCATACAGTTCTCCATTATAGTTTTGTCTGTGCCTTGCACGATTATGTTTAGAAGTAGCTCCCATACCGTTGGCTGAGACGCTAGATCTGAAGGTAATGAGACTTCAGATTTTAACCATTGAGAAAGCTGCAAAGGAATATCTTATATGAAGTTTTTGAAAGAGAACGCCTCGACGGTCTTGTGGCGTAAGTTCGCGTTTGTATTTGATTACATTCTCATATTTTACTCAACCCAGGTGTAGAACCTTAAAATATATGCTACGAGACTAAATACCTGAATGAAGGCAGTCTACCTTCATTCTGAATAGCTATGAGGTAATATTAGTAACATAAAGATATCCTAAAAATTCTTGTGGCTTACCTATTCCATCCACACTTCCCCCACCATAGTCATGTTCAGCACTAGTAAAAGTATAGTATTGCATTATCTCTGGCAGTAGGGAAGATAAAAAAATACACTGTTATAGTTCCGGGGATAGTTAAACCGTTTGAGAACCAGAAACTAACTTAATCACAAGTATACCAAAGCATTTAAAGTAAATAATGTAGCTAAAATTTAACTAATGAATCCAGTGGAAATTCTGTGATAAAAATTAATCATACGAAACCAACTCAGTTGAAACTTACAACATGTATCCTAACACAGTTTGAGATCCTCTGCGAAGTGAATGCCCACAGCAATATGGCGGGGTTATGGGTGTAGTACACCGATGGGTCCGGATTCAACATGGTAACTAAGCGATCAGTCGCCTTCTCAAGGTACACTCTTTCGTCCAGAGATTTCAGTGAGCCATTCGATACTGTTGACATCTGCCAAATTGTACAAGTTTCTTAAATTAGTCTAAAAACTAGTTTCTGTACTCGGCTTTAACTACGTGTATTCCTCGAGAACGTATATTGAGGATAAATTCCAGGGTATGGTCTATCTGTGTGCCAAGTTTAATCCAAATCAGTCTGGTGGGTTTAACACACGTGAAAAAAAAAATGTGTAATCCACAAATAATTGTACCGAGCCTTTAATAATTTTGTTATTCTATTGAAAGATTAATGTATATTATCTCTAAGTCATTGTAAATCTTTAGGATTATCTTTATTTTAAATAACTAAAGGCTGATTGGCTGTCCCACATTTCAATTTAACTATAGTGCACAGTTAAAATAAACACATATATTGACCACACATTTATAAATTAATAAAGAGCAGCGATAGCTCAGTGGGGAGACCAATAGACTGCAATGCAGAGGGTCTCGGGTTCGAACCCACGTCGCGCACCGCTGACTTTCGGAAGTTATATGACTTTTCGAAATTATGTGCGTATTCATTGACAATTATCGCCTGCTCCGTGCCTCGGAGAGCACGTTAAGCCGTCGGTCCCGGCTGCTATGAACATCTATGGCAGTCGTTATTGGGAGAGTGTCGACACAAAAGATCCCACTGGGTCGAAGTGTCACCGGTCTGCACTGACTGGCCCCCACATACGATAATATAAGATATAAATTAATAACAAATATATATTTACAGCAAATACAAGCCACAAAGCCTTTATAATATATGGTGGAGGCTTGCATTTTGGAAGCTTCAAAATGTGATCCACCAAGTACGGTAGAAGAGATGCCGTAGCGTCTTCTGGACTGAAAATATAAGTGAAAACATTAAACGCACATCAAAACATTTAGCAAAAATATTAGTTGGAGCGAGAAGAATAAACCAAAAGAGGCAAAATATAGCTGAATCGTTGATCAAAATTGAACAGAGACTGGCGATGCAGAAGTACCATGTCACACAACTCGTTTGAAGTCACACCGCGCAAATATTCCGATGTTGCCAGTGTCTATAATTTCAGTGTCCTGTCAATTGACAAACATTTGTAATCAAAGTTTAGGGAGTCCTCTGCACTGCGTTTTCATAAGTTTAATAATATATCTATATAATTATTTGATTCTATCAATTTTGGTCTTAAATGATACTCGACATTGACGATCAAACATTAAGGTAATTTTAAGTTGCTAAGTAGTAGCTTTAAGATACATTACAAAGTTTTTGTCGAAGACTTAAAGGTGACGGTAACATGATCCAACAAGCTTTTATGACATTTTACTATGGTAAATATTATCCTTACTCCCTTCATTTAGTGGGTATTGAAATAATGATGTAACTTAAATGTTGCACTAATGTACAAAGCATGTTCTAGAAATCATATTACAGTTTTGGAAATTCTAAGTAAGCTATATTTATGGATAATAAAGTAAGTATACTTCTCTGAGGATTGGCAGTAGAAGTAGATATAGATGAGAAGGCTGTACGGCTGGCCTTTTTGTAACTGAGTGCCAATATTTTGTGGTCTCTCAACGCCGTACTGCAACTCTACCAAACCCATCTGTAAATAATACACATCGTAGTACATATAGAATTGAACTTACCGACACATACTAAGAACGTTGAGAGAAAGAGTCCGCCATTGTCAACTTTGGTAAAATTATGAAAGTACCCTCCTTAAATGAAAAACTGGCAAAAGAGTAGTAGAAGATTCTGAGTTTTGCCCGGAGAGTAAAAATTTAAAATCCTTTCCTTTACCCTATTTATAATTCGTATTGCTAATTAATTATCAGCAATGCGTAAATCATAATCCTAATATAGCGAGCAATTATTGGCTACAGTAACGTCTTATATTTCTGTTACCCGTTAGCTTATTTACTGTTCTATAGAAGTAGCTATGACACTACATAATATGTTACCACGCTTAACGGTGTTGAGAGTTCGGGCACAAACACCATAGAAAGAAATGCGTCGAAATCTGGCTGAACATGGAAAAGCTATGTCGTAAGATCATATTCTACGACAAGTCCTAGTTTCTATCCATTAAAGAATTCATATTATTGCTATTACATCCATGTTCAAACAAAATGAAAGTCGAAATCAATTGAAATTGAAAGCGCCCATTGTTCCCGCGCTGGCGGACGATGCAACGTTGACTCCTTTTTTGCAAAGTTGACAACGCACAGGTAGACTGCGCCTACTTCTTTGTGCATAGACAAAATCCAATCTCTGTCAACATTAACGCTTGGTTGACAGAGGTTTTGCCAAGAAAGGTAATTTTTATATATTTTACCCTCCTACTCCCGTTAATTATGTCTGAAAATACGTCTCGTCTCGTTTCCCTAATAATCCAGCGTTCAGAGGCTTGGGGTAACCGCTTACCATTAGGCGGACTACATATTTACATATTTTACACATTAGTGTTATAATTTTTATTAGTGATGTAATGGTATGGTTGGTTAAAATAACTTACATGAATATCATTGGCGCGAGCATCGCTGTCCGTATGCATGTCCTTCACGTTCAGATATTTATTAGCGAGCACTTTCAGCATCTCACCCAATATCAATGTGCTGACTTTACGAACGGATACGTTGTTTCTAAAAATCATAAATAAATTGTTTATGTTATATTTATAATAATAATAATAATGTCTTCCAGACCGAATTTCGGTCACGACGGCCAATCTTAACAGAGACTGGCCATCTGCGCAGGAGATATTATAGTGCACACGTGTGTGCGCAAACACAAGTGCACTCTCTGTTCTCTCACTCTCATGACCCGATGGGACGGTAATCCGACACGACCGGAGAGAGATCAGGCGCAGGACCAATGGCTTTACGTGCTTTCCGAGGCACAGGGGTGTCTAACACCGCCAACTTCCTCTCCGAGCTGCTATTGAGAAGCAGTCACATCCACTACCGCTGCTCCACGGCGGCAGTTTTTATATTTATATAGTGGTAACCCTGCTAGTACCACTGTGTCAAGTATTTTGTGTTCGATCCCCAAACAGAACAAAAAATTGTGTGATTTGAAAGTTATTCTTAGGCGAAGTGTTCTTTGTGTCCGCTGTTTAAATGTTTATAAATGCCATCGTGACACAGTAATTATGTACAGAATAAGGGTCAAAAAATCTAGCGAGTTATAGTGTAAAAATAGAATCGACAGTTATGCTACCAGAGTTTTAGAGGGAAAGTATCATATATGTTTTTTGTAGAATGTATCAATACATATTATAAAACAAGGTCTCCTGCCGCGTCTGTCTGTCTGACTGTTCGTGATAAACTCAAAAACGACTGAACTGATTTTTATGCCGTTTCCACGAATAGACAGATTGATTCATGAGGAAAGTTTAGGTGTTTTGAACTACCCGTGCGAAGCCGGGGCGGATCACTAGTAGGTAGATAAAATAAACAGGGACACAATAGTCCGGAAAAATGTATTGAACTAAAACAAGAAAGATTATATACTACGTTTAAAATAATACTAAATATTAAAGAGTTCTCACCTATTTATTTGAACTTGGGGTAACATCGTCAAATATCCTTTGGCAAACATGGCTTCACATATCTCTGATAAATATTCGTTATTTATATTATTGTAAAAGTAATTAAGTATCAGTTTCAAGAACACGAGGTATTCTTCCGTTGGGATCTGGCTTTGATGTTCCTGTTTAAAAGGAGTTAATGCTAGCGACATCTATGATACACTCTATAAACTACGAATCACATCGCCCGCTACACACAGACAGCGCGCAGCGGTGGCGGAGCGCTGCTGGTGGCGTTCTTGTTGTAGGTATTGTTCAAAAACTTTTTGTTTTTTTTTATTGCGTAGTGGTTTAAGTAAGGCCTCGGGGGGGTTTGTATTTATGCTTTAATAGTTGCACTGCCTAGCTTGCTTTTTCTGCTTTCTAGCTTCACTGGATGGGCTGCTTGTTTAGTATTTATGCAAACCTACTTTACTCGACTCTTCAAGACGAGTAAGGTGCCGATGGTCTTAGGGGAGAGCGCAACTGTCGTGTAGATCCCTAAGACAAGTCTGGTGGGGAACCCTTCTCGTGGTTGCCCCCTGTTATTGGTCTAATTCCCTCTGAAATTGACGTAACTAAAACCACCAGACGACCACTGCCTGGGATGGAGAGGTCATGTCCCGGCGGGTCCATCGTCGAACGACAGACGCTGGATAGTAATGACCTCCTGCGTGTTTGTGCCGTGCGCAGGAACCCGTACGGGAGGATGAAGGAATCCTGGGGGTTGAGAACGTAGCGAGCCGGTTGTTGTTGTTCGCTGCCTTCAACACACCCCTTTGGTCTGGATTTCTCTTCACACGGGGGGCCGCTAGCTAGCCACTAGCGGTCAATCGGCTGTGACGTCCCGTCTGAGGGCCGTCGGCGAGGGTCCCTAACTGGGGGAGGGCAGACAGCGAGGCGCGGAACCCGGAGGTAGGTGTGCGGCTTGTTCTTTGGTCGTACACGGCCCCGGAATTCTTCGCAGCGTCGAGTCTCGTCCATCTCACAGGGTGTGGGCCCTAAGTCTATGGGGTAGCTCTGGCGATCGTGCGTAGAGCGCACGACGTCCCCGACTGAGGACTCCGTGGCGGGTGGAGCGCCTCATAGATGATATTAACTCTCTAATAACTATGGCTACTAAAAGAAACCCCCTTTTCGCTGTAAATACAGCTCCCTCGCGGAACTCTGCTGCGTCCTCGGATGCGCAAATTCCATCAACCTCTCGGGCTGCTGCGTCGTTGGACGCGCAAATGCCCAACATAACACCGGCAGCGTCTTCGGATGCGCCAATCCGGAACACGACCTCAGCTCCGAATGCGCTGAGTTCCAGCAAAGCCAGGTCACAGACTGCGCCAAGTAGAGGTAAGGCAAGTTCTTTGGAGGCGCTTAACCTGTGCGCGGCCCCGTCTCAGACGGCGCTACGCACGGGCAGGGCGAATCCGACGAATGCGCCGAACCTCAACAAGGCAGCGTCCACGACCCAGCTGCGCGGGAACGACATAGCTGCTTCCTTGAGCGGGTCGTGTTCCCTTAACTCCCCTGCCGTATCATCTGACGCGCCCCTAGGGGCTTCGTCTACTGGTACGGCAATAGAACTGTCGGCCCTCAAGGACGCCATCCCGGTGCAACCTGAGGAACCGAAATGGACCCTGGTTTCCCCCCGGAGGAAATCAAAGAAGAAGGGCAAGAAACCCCAGCAGGCCAGACCGGATACCCAGGCGCAGGTCCAGGCAAAGAGGAAGGTTGTTGATGAAGGGCGACAGCTTCTCTCTGAAGCCAAACCCGTTACCCGAGTAGACAACGTCGAAAAGGTCCAGGTGCAGGCGACGCCTGAGGCAGCGCCAGCGCCATCATCCAACGACCGTACTCGCCGCCGATCCAAGCCACGAGGTAAACGCGCAGGCAGGCTGGTGGCCAAAGCCCAACCCACCACTCCGGCAAGTTCAATGCCAGGGAACAAACGATCCCGGCCAGAGGACACAACCACGCCAACTGGCGACAGCAAGCGTGTGAAGCCGGCAACAAACAAGCTACGGGGCTCTGCTAGCTACGCGGCTTCGTTTAGGGCAAACGAACTCTGCGTGGCGGTTATGACTGAGCCCTTCCACGATCTCACCGCAGAACAAGCCAACGCTATTCGCACCTGTCTGGAGTTGAAGTTTGAGGAGGACTTGCTGAATCCGAAGACAACAACCCAGACGGCCAAAGTACACTTCCGGGGCAAGGCGCACCACAGCGAAGGCGTCCTTAAAATGTGGTGTGAGGACGACGTCGCGCTGGAGTGGCTCCGACCTGCCGCAAACAACACGCCATCACCGATCGCTGGTACCAAGCTTGTGGTCAAACCACAGGCAGAAATACAGCGAAGAATCCTTTGCGGACTCTTCATCCCTGAGCCCAACAGGGATATTGATAAACTACGCAGACTGCTGGCGGCACACAATGGGTTCGTAAATGTCAACTCCTGGTCCCTGGTCCGTGCGGAGAAACAGACGGAACGTGAAACGCCTGGCGTTCACCTGCTACTCCGGATACCAGAGCCGGACGTAAACACCCTGAAACAGCAAGAGCGCCTCTACTGGCTCTTCGGGAATATCTACGTCCGGATCCTCGAGGAGGAAACCGACAAGACCGACAAGACCGAAGGCGCCGCTCAAGCTCAAACAGCGAAACCAGCCGGACCAAGTACGGCACCTGTCGGGAATCCGTCACAGCCACAACAGGACGCGATGGATGTTGTTGTTGTGACTGACACCCCGACAACCCCAGGAGTGGGAGAGTGCTTTCTCGACTTCGGGGGGAGTGAGGCCAGCGACAGCTGCCTCAACTCCTCTCCGTTTCGAGATTAGTCACACTCCCATTCTCCAAACCAACCTCCAGCATAGCCTCGCTGCAACGGCTTCCCTACGCAGAACGCTGGAGGAAAACCCCAAGACCATAGCCCTAATCCAGGAGCCGTGGATCAGGAAAGGCAGAATCTGTGGTCTCAACAACATCGGTGGAAAACTCCTCGTGAACACCACCGTAAGTAATCCCAGAACCTGTATTTATGCTCCTAAACATGCCAAAACACTTTTAATAACCGAATTCTGTTCTAGAGACTTGACAGCTGCCAGGTTTCCTGCAGCAATCAATAATCAGTCCTGTGATCTAGTCCTAGCGTCCGCTTACCTGCCAAGCGACGAGGACATACCATCGCCGGCACTGATGTCCCTGGTGGAATACTGCGCAAAAGAGAAGCTGGAACTCATCATATGCACTGATTCCAACGCGCACCACACCTTGTGGAGCAGCGACAAGTCAAACGCCCGTGGAGAGGAACTGGTAACCTATCTTTTTACTACTAACCTCCTTTTAGTCAATAAAGGATCGGAACCGACATTTGTAAACGTGAGAGCACAAACTATTATAGACCTTACTCTATCGACAGACAAAGCATCCCACTCCATTACCGACTGGCACGTCTCCAAGGAGGCGTCATGCTCGGACCACAGATGGATACGCTTTAATCTTCGTATAGCCCTACCCAAACCACAACCTAGGCGCGTCCCGCGTAAGACGGATAGTTTAAAATTTGTTAAAACCATTAAATCAGCACTCGCTACTGCTAACACGCCGCTGTGTATGGCAGAAGTCGAAGACATTGAACAGTATGTTGATACACTCACCTGTATCATCACGAACAGTTATGAACAGAACTGCCCTCTCGTGACGCCCAAAGCAGGCCCCAAGCGTCACTGGTGGGGCCCTGAATTGCAGAAATTACGTCGCAAAGTAAGGCAACTGTTCAACAGAGCAATAAATACGCGACAACCAAATGATTGGGAAACCTATCAAACCACAAAATCAACCTACAAGAAGCGCATACGACTCCGTAAACTGGAATGCTGGAAGCGTTTTTGTACCAATATTGAAAACACCAGCCAGGCAACCAGAGTAAAAGGCATACTATCAAGTGTACCTGAGAACATACTAGGATGTCTGAAGAAACCTGACAACACCTACACTAAATCAGATGCTGAAACCAGTGCACTACTGCTAGAGACACACTTTCCCGGGTGCCAGATTAGCGATACTCACAACTGGGAAGTGTATACAGAACGAGCATGCAGTAGTCAAGATTGGACTGTAGCCCTGGACCTCATCAACAGAGAGAAAGTGTTATGGGCTATCAACAGCTTTCTTCCCTTCAAATCCGCAGGGCTGGATGGAATCTTCCCCGGCCTACTAAGATGGAGCGGCGATCTCCTAGCAGACCATCTTGTTAACATATTCAGAGCATGCGTCGCTCACCGATACGTACCACGACAGTGGAGGCAAGTGAAAGTGGTATTCATACCAAAACCAGGCAGGAGCGACTACACTTTAGCGAAATCTTTCCGGCCAATAAGCCTCACGTCGTTCCTCCTCAAAACACTAGAGAGGCTATGTGATAAAGAAATAAGAGGAAACACTCTAGCTCACAAACCTCTACACCCACACCAACACGCCTACAGCCAAGGCAAATCTACAGAATCGGCGCTCCACAGCGTTGTATCGCGAATTGGAGACGGATTAACCTCAAAACAATCAACGCTGGGCGCCTTCATTGATATAGAAGGAGCCTTTGACAAAACCAACTTTAAAAGTATAACCGAAGCACTAGAAGCGTATGGGGTCGCTCCAACGCTGTCAGAGTGGATAAACAACATGCTGAAATACAGAGCGATACAACTCTCAGTTAACACAACAACCAAGGCAATTGTGGCCAGAGGCTGCCCACAAGGTGGTGTACTCTCGCCACTCCTATGGAACATAGTGGTAGACGACTTAATACGAAAACTGAACGGCAGAGGGCTATTCACAGTGGGATATGCAGATGACCTTGCAATTCTCGCGACCGGATGCTTCGAGGACACACTATGTGATCTCATGAGATCTGCCTTCAGAATAATCGAAGAATGGTGCATAAGCCATGGTCTATCGGTCAATCCGACAAAAACAGAACTCATAATGTTCACTCGCAAGAGAAACTCAAACAACCTCAGACTACCGAAACTTTTCAACACCGAAATAAAACCTACCAACGAAGTCAAGTATCTAGGGGTCATACTAGACAGCAAATTGTTGTGGAACAAACACCTTGACCACAAATTACAACGAGCATGCGTATGCTTCTTCCAATGCAGCAGAATGCTCGGAAAGACATGGGGACTCTCCCCAAAAATAACACTGTGGCTATACACCGCCATAATCAGACCAATAATAACATACGGTGCCATCGTATGGTGGACCCGGACTGAACTCAATACCGTCATCAACAAGCTGCAGAGATTCCAGAGAATGGCATGCTCAGCAATAACTGGATGTATGAGAACAACACCGACAGCCGCCCTCGAAGTAATTCTAGGGCTGGCCCCCTTAGACCTCTACATAAAACAAGAAGCGACTATGGCCGCAATACGGCTGAAACACCAGGGCCTGTGGGTAACCACTAGGAGCCCACATGCATCGATCTTAGAGCGAGCTATAGCTTATGAACCAATGCTCGCCGCTCCGTGTGATAAGATCTCCAAACAACATTTATTTAACAAAAACTACCATGTACAACTTCATGAGGAACAGAGAGATCAATCGGGAATTAACGAGGTCCGAGTCTACACCGATGGCTCAAAGACCATACAGGGAACGGGTGCAGGAGTTCATTCCCTGGATCTCAATATTAACACATCTATGACACTAGGCTCACACAGTTCCATCTTCCAATGCGAATGTGTGGCCATCACGGAGGCCGCCACCGCGATCGATAGGAGACGGATTGAAGGCTACAGGATACGAATCCTCTCCGACAGCACAGCTATACTTAGAGCCCTAGAGAGCAATAGCTGCAACTCCAGGCTCGTTTACGAATGCCACCTTGCTCTCGAAAGAATATCCATAAAAAACACAGTGACCTTACAATGGATAAAGGGGCATAGTGAATCGCTGGGCAATGATGCTGCAGATGAGTTGGCTAGAAGAGGGTCGGGAACCACCACGGAAGGTCCATCTCCATTCCTCCCTCTACCATTCTCACAACTAAAAACATGGATGCGGCTTCGCACTCAGAGCCAACATAATAAACGCTGGGCACGGACAACGGACTGTAGACAGTCGAGAGCAGCCCTACCGGCCATCTCACCACGTCTGACACACCGCCTGCTCAACCTACAAAGATTGGACCTTCGGACCATCGTGGGGATCCTAACAGGACACTGTCCCCTGAACAAACATCTTTACAACATCGGAGCAACAGACAGCCCACTCTGTAGGGGATGTCTGACCGAAGAAGAATCTGCTGCCCATGTAGTCCTGGAATGTGTGGGAGTAACAGCACAACGTAAGGAAATCCTCAACAACCCGAGGTCACTCCGCGAAGCCTGCGAAGACCCCAGGAAACTTCTGTGCTTCTGGGCGGAGTTGGGCTGGCTATCTCCGTAACCGGCCGACTCTCACGCATAATGGACCAACTTAGAGTTCAAATGCGGAAAAGGGAGTCCAATTACAATTACAATTACAATTACAAAGGCCTCGCCACTGACACTGCGCCGAATGTTGTGGGTTCGAATCCCACACGGGCCAAAAACTTTGTGTGATTCACAAACGGTTGTGCCGAGGCTGGATGTTCTTTGTGTCCGTTGTTTGAATGTTTGTTAAGTCCCCCGCGATACAGGATTTACTCCTAGTACGGGTGTTGTCTTTAAAAAATAAATCCGATCAACAATATAAAAGATAATATAAATAAATATTCCCTGTATTTTGCGTTTGTAATCTTTTTGACTTACAATACTGTATCTAAGTGTGTGTCTCTCTTGGACATAAATAGATTTTTTGACTAAAATATGACATATTAGAGATTTACAATGTTCCTAATTGCACTAATCTGTTTACCATTATTACTTGAGTACGCGCGGTCTACAATTTCTTAAGGTAAGCATACGCTTACTACATTACTATTGTAGGCTCAAAATACTCTAAGGCCGGTAGCCTCGCATCATTGCAACTCAAAAACTGGCAGCAAAACGATATCATATACTCTGTAACGCGTAACGTATTTCTCGCGCATGCAATGACAATTATTTTTATGAGATAGTGGCAAGACTCGGTTCTTTGTTTCGGCAGTCAATGATTGACGAGAATAAGCACGCAAGCCATCTATACAATTGTATCTAAAAAATTGTCGGCCTGTGACGCCGATTTCGGTGTGTACGAGACTAGTTTCGGAGATTGGGCATAAAAAGTGGTTATTAATTACACCTTATGTGTTTTCAGTAGCATTTTTTTTAGTCCGCACTTGTGATGTGCATGTAATTGCATTCAAGTGTTGTTTATTGAAGAAATGTTTCTAAATGTTCCAAATATTTGAATACAGCTATGCTATGAGCACATCGCTATACCTACTTTACATGATCAAGAAGTCAGCGCATGTACCTATGAACAGTGTTGTCTATTGACAATGACTAATGGATAACAATAAGCGCAATTCGCCGGGCTATCCCGGTAATCTATATTATGTTCGAATACGATTTCGTGCGGAATGCGAAATCATCTGAATATTGCTGCCGTTAGCCACTCTATCAGCTGAGGCCTCCTATGCCTAGCGCCATACAGCAGTCGCCCCCAACCTACTTTAATAATGGAACTGACCTTTGTAAAAGTGACAAGTTCAGACACTAGGAATCGTACAGCGGCTTCCATCTCATCAGCGCACTGGTTCAGAGCTTTTAGCTCTTGCTCATCGTTCAATATCGTCTGGACGAAATCCGCTTTTTTGTTGCCTCGACGAAGTAATTTTATTAACCTAAAATAAACCGGATTTATAGATGAGGATAGAAAAGAAATGGTTATAAGTAATATTTCAATTAGATTCCTAGAAACCAATTAGAGTGACTAAAGAACGTTTTAATTAAAAATAAATAGGTAAGGGGTGGCCTTTTAGGGTTTAATTAAGCTGGCAGAGGGCTCACCCAAAATACGTTTTAATTAAATCTACTTAGGTCGTTATTATAAGTATGAAAAGCTATGACCCTGCACTATAAGTAAATAAATATCTCGCATAACACACATTCATCGCAATTTATACAACCAGCACAAAAAATCCAGTACAATATCTTACCTAGAAACATCCATCCCGATCTGGCAGAGAACCACATAGAACATTCCAGAATCACTTCCATCCCCCACTAACATGGAATGATTCAGCGCCTGCATCAGTAGCACCGACCATTTCCTCAACACTTCTAGCAACGCAGTCGCCGTACCAACATTGACCGTCAGGTTATCCGGCTGGTAAGATACTAACGCGTGGAGGACTAAAGCACTGGCTAGTACCGTGTTGGGGCTGGTGGAAATGTGGGCAGATAGGCAGTTGAGGCAAGCGAAAAGCTGAACAGCGCTGTAAGCGCTCTGGTGGGATAGTGGCGCTGTTGTCTTCTGAGCTGATACGCTGCGAATAAATTTGTATTTATTACAACTACTTAAACGCAGTTGCAAGTGTGCTGATCCCGCTAATGTTAGCTTTGCCAGCACAACTTCCTATTGTGTTGTAAGTTATAACTTACCATTAATCCTTACTAATATTACAAATGCGAATGTGAGTTTGTTTCTTTGTTACACTTCTACGCCTTAACTACCCAATCGAACATCATGAAATTTGGCATACACGTTGTCGGGGTTACAGAATAGGACATAAAGTACCTTTCATCCAGAAACATTTTTTTTTTTTTTTTTTTTTACGTGGGGGAATGCATGACGCATACCCCTCCGCGGGGGCGGGCCAAAACCAAAACCACTATCGACGGGGCCGCGCGAATCACTTTCGCATGCGGTCGCGACCCCGCCGAGATTTCGGCCCGCCGTATGAAACGGCAGGCCACTACACGAAAGACCTACCCTAAAGGCACTTCTACCACTCCCTACTGTCCCCCCTAGAGGGAAGACGGACTCAACACAGAGGCGCGCGTGGGAACACGCACGCCGCCTCTCGGACCTGGTGCTGAACGGGTGGCGGGCAGGCCCACAAAGCCCGCCACCCCCAGGTCAAACCTCAGGGTGGCTGGAGGTCGTCCCGCGCCCTCCGGCGCCCGGCTCTGCGGTTGGGGAGAGGGTTCACTCCCTCTCCCGCTCCGTCGCCTCCTTGATGGAAATGACTTCCTCACAAAATTCATCCAGAAACATGTCTGTTACTAACCTAACCAATATTAACGCTAGCAAAGACTCGAGAAAAATCTTGTTAATTATAAATATCAATGTAATTTTAGTTTTAATCGAAAATTGTTTTAATATCATAGAATACTGACAAGCTTATTTAAACTAACTACAAGTGAGAAACGGCCATGAATTGCCGTAAATCTTAAGAGTTCGAAAAATTGTATCACGTGACCTTGAGGTCAAAGGTCATAGTCATACCGGGGTATATCGACTATGCTGAGTCGAATGGCGTTAACCGCGAGTCTCTAGCTCTTACGGTTCTTGAGTTGAAAGATGGTATGACGTGACCGGGAGGTCAGAGGTCAAAAGTCATAATAATTTCGGGGTACATCGACTATTTTGAGTCGAATGGCGGTGACCGCAAGTATCTAGCTATTACGGTTCTTTAGTTGAAAGTTGTATAACAGACAGACGGACGGTCGGACGGACGGACAAAGTTGTTGTACCCATAAGAGATTTTTCGAACTCTAAAAATGATTTAATTTTTAATCCGAGTTAAAACTAAACTTGTTCTATGTATATAAGATCGTGTGGCTGCGGCTTTTATGAAGTTGAGGTTATTTGTTTGTTTAATTCTGGTGGAATACACGATGGACTCTACAGATTATAAACCATACATACGTATACATACATAGGTACATGCCTAAATATCCGAAGTGGTAGGCAGAGATGTATTTCACCTACATTTCGTCAACCATATTTTAGGGCCTACGGTCCCAAATAATAAGGGTTCAGCCCATTGTCGCTTAATGGTCACAATTCCAGGCCCTGTGCTGCTACTAAGAATTTCTTGACGATAAACCCAATACCATTTTCCTGACCCGAAAATCGAACCTGAGGCCTCATGCACGACAGTCGCATACAGCCCCGCTGCGAGGGACAATACAATCGTAGAAGCAAAATAAAATCAGTATTAAGCTTACCCATTCAACAGATCGCACAGAAAATGCAAACAAGCATCTACAGGTTGTTTAGAGTCACCGCCCGCGTAGTGCGCAAGCGCTCTTAGCACTGCAGTCATCGCGTGCGCCGCGTGTTCATCGCCGAAGAACTGGGGCGAGCGCCACAGCAAACGTAGCGTGGTTAGAATTGATCTACGGCATAATTATATAATCTTAACACAGACTAGTTAATTATTAATTATCTATTCAGCCTGTTAACGATCGTTGACAGCTGATAAAGTTAGGTATGGGTACCTCTTCTCTCCCTCTTGGACTTAAAAAGACAACCAGAAATAATTGCGTGGGGGACTTTACAAAAATTCAAACAACGGACACAAAGAACATCCAAGACTGGATGTTCTTTGTGTTGAAAATTGATTTGATCCACAAATGGTTGTTTCGGAACAAATCGAATAAATTTTTGTTTAACAGGAGTTGTAGCTACAACACTCAGCGTAGTGGCAGTGAAGAGACACATGACATAATATAGGTACATTTAAATCACAGTGCAGTCAAATAAATAAAACCGCTTCTATAGCTGGTATCTACTACTTAGCAACAATGATATAGGAAATGAAAAGTTTGGTGCAAGGTATACCGTCGATTATAGCCGAGTACATAAAATTATATTATTTATGCTTTTTAAAAACCTAAACTTTCTACTATCCTTGCCCGTCTTGTTCCGCAAACTGCACATTTGTATTATGGTACCTAATCGTAAGCACATTGTACATACATTAATAAGTATATAAGTAAGTAAGTATTAATAATATAAGTAGTAAAAAAAAATTAACTTGTTTGACTAATTGATGATTGATTTAAAAATGTAAGTATTACGAACCTGAATAATTCAAAATCCAAATTTGAAGTAGCTTCACACAAAAACACAGTAATATCATTGTCTAGCAAGTACTCAACAATCTGAATTTGTTGATTCAGATTATTATTGCATCGGTTGATGACTTCAATCAAATAGCTACAAGCTTTATTTTGGGCAATTGTGTCGCGAGAAGTTAACAATTTCTTTACATTCGACAAAGCATTTTGTCGCCCACTTGGATTATAAGTTCGGCTATAATTAGAATTTATTAAACTATACATTATAAAATTAAATATTCCGAAATCGTTAAAGTTCAAAACTCGCGCTATTCCAATATATCCCCTTATTCTGTTTTTGAAATTGCGCTTCTTTTTCTTACTATGCTACACCGAGACTGTCCTATTTATATATTGTCACACCTTAGCCGAAATATAGAGCATAGATAAAACACGTTATACCCGAATTGCACAGACTCAAAGGACTGCGAAATATCACATAATTATAATAGGCTATGTTGTATCTCTATTAAATTATTCAATTCTGTTTATCTTTAAAATAACCGAGTGCTCCAAATCTTATAAGTTACAATTTTTATCTGAAATCCGTATATTTGCCTTTACAATCAAATATAGTAACAATCGTGATTACTTGCTAAGTTAATCCTAAAATATTATGTACTTTTTAAGAATAGTTCGTAGAAGTGCCGTCATATCAGACGAATTCTGACTTGAACCATGATTATCGAATGAACGCATGCGTTTTGTAATTATTAGGTTACACATAAACTACAAAGCAGATGAAAGACGTAAGTAGCCATAATATCTGGCCTATTCAATCATACGTATTCATACATTTAAAATATTTTGATTATGATTTCATACAGTAGTGATACCTATACCAAAAACATTGGCAACATTACTCGTGGTTGTCATTCTCATCTGGTTGCTCTTGGAGGCGATCGTTGAGAACTTTATTTTTGATTATTTTGGCTTTATTGTTTGATTTATCAAATTGTTGATTGTTTAGTAACAAGCCCTGATCATATCATAAATAGGACTACAATGGTGAGTTCCTGAGTGCGTTTATACGTTGAAAAGTGATTGTATTGCGCACCATGCGTGAGCCTTGATGTTGTGCCTTTCGATTATTGTTTGTTAATTCTGGTGTTATTTTGGCAGTCGGTGATCGAATTTCTAAAGGATCTACCGTCGTACGACGAGCACAACTTTACACTATTCAATACGGACCATGGAATTAGAAATTGTTCTAAAAGACCGTCAATATATTTACCAACTAAGGATATACCGTCTGAACAAAGTTGAGTATACGCTTCTATTCTCTAATACGGTCCAGTATTCGGTTATTTATTTATAGAAATAATGTCATTAGTGTTGTGGCAGCATTATTACCAAATGTGAAGATAAGTAATTATTGATTTAAGTCAAAATAGGGTCAAGTTTATGAGATGAAGATTTATGATTAGAATTCGTAACTTAAAAGCTATATGTGTTTGTTTTCAGTTATTGTAACAGAGAAAACAAATATACTGTTAAGATATCTACACCAGCAATGGGAGAAAAAGGTAAATATTTCATAGTATCATAAAATTATAGGGTAATCAAATAAGGTATAGTTGTATAGCCATAATATTCTGTTTTGAGAAAAGGTTGTGAGCTAAAGCCATGGAAGTGTGCAAATGTAGTAATGCCCTTCTACTACATTTTGATGACAATTATTGCTCTGTTATAAACATAACCTATCATTAAGCACATAACCTTAAAGGACTGAATAGAATAATATGAGGTGCGTTCAATAAGTCTCAACTGTAGTATAGAATATGACGTCCAGACTACCTTAAAACACTGCTCAAACACAATTTTTGAATATTAGACATAGGTACTGAATTTCATTAAACAGATTTATTTATGTCTGTAGCCTTGCCCACATAATAATTTTATAATATTAGTCATATTTATGAAACATATTTAAAAACATACATTATTTGGGAAACACCATTTATTGATAAGTTCAGACTAAAGTTTTGTTATTAATCTAGGGCATGACCTATCTGTGTGCTAAGTTTCATCCAAATCTGTTAAGCAGTTTATATGTGACCGAGTAACAAGCATTTGCACAAAGTATATTTTAATTAATATTATAAATTTTTCAACTGATAGTTATTATTAATAAGGCTTTAATTTACTCTTTCAATGATAATAACACTACCCAGCTGTCTTGTAGCTTTCAGAAATAGGAAGATGTAACTATGCACAGAAGATGGCGCTAGATTCGTCTTCTGTACAGTGACAGCCAAATATGTATGAATAGAATATACCTAATAAAAATGTATAGGCATCATTAGCGTATCTGAGGCTATTTTCCGAGGAGGGTTTGACCCTAAACAGCAATGCAAGCGAATGAGACTAAATAACTAGGTACATAAAATTCTAGAATTTTGACACAAAACCTATATAACCTGGGGTGGACAGGGTCAGCCTGCTCCGTCCCTTATATACGCTAATGGGTGACGTGCATATATTTATATGCGTGTGTGTGTGACTGCATAATTGGTCCCATGTTATCAGAATACGTATATATTTACAACCGATCGTAAGTTACCAGAGTTGATTTTCGGGTCAGGCTGATTTTTATTTCTTCGGAAATTCTCAGTTGTAACACGGGAGTCTGAATATAATACCAATAGAGGAACGTCTAACGATCAGGGGGTCTACCGTGAAACGCGTTATACGCAATTGCAAATTCGTGCTTATTCTTACCATGAAACATCATTCGCGACGACATTCGTAACGAATATCGTCGTATGACATTTGTACGTCCTAAAAATCCGAAGTGTTTTCATGGTAGGTATATGCTTATTATTACGTTCGTTTCGGCACGTCATTGCGTAAAAACATTTTCACGGTAGACCCGCTGAGCATATACAGAGTCTGTCGTTAATAATGGATAACTCGTTAGCTGGAGGTTAACCAGTTATCAGGCAGTAAGAAAATAATATATTGATGTCAGGGTTGCCATTTTCTTTTTTACAATCAGTTTCTAAATCTAGACGTACGGAAAGATTAATTTTAAGAAATTGATTAGAATGTTAATTTTCGTACTGTTTTACGTTAATGGCGCCTAAAAATGTAGTTAAATTAAATAATACTATTATTCGCAAGTACGATGGCAAAAGAATTTTGTTAAAATGGCAACCAATTGAAAGGGTAAAGAAGTGAGTTTTAACAAAAAACACAAAAATGTACGCCATTTTCACGCTGTTGGCAACCCTGACATAAAAATATTATTTTCTTACTGCCTGATAACTGGTTAACCTCCAGCTAACGGGTTATCCATTATTAACGACAGATCCTGTATATGTTAAAATGTAGTGGTAATACACTTTTACTAATCCCTTTCGGCAAGTACAGGTGTAATGCTTTGTTTCTGTTATGAAAAAAAAATGCACTTGAATGTTTATAGACATTTATTTCTCAAGAGGCTAGCAGGCGGCCGCATTATTAATTCAAGCTTACCAGTTATTCAGAAAGTAATTATTTACGTAATTAGTAATTGTAATGTATCTCATCAGTGAGACAGTATAGCAACCTTTATATTCCCGCAGTGCTAAGCAGAACTTTAAACTTGTATTATTTTAGCAATAGGTATGTATGTTTAGGTCATACATAGGATTACCAACTGTATTTTCTAATGAAGTTTTGTACGTTATTTGGGGTGAACGTACTTTATACTTTATTAGAAAAATAAAGACGTGAAAATACTATGTCAACTTTTACAGGTTTTAATTAAATTGTTTACTTAATGCAACGCTATAGAGATTCCCTAAATTATAAATAAAAGCAATTGTTTATTTATCTTATTATAGATAATATTTAATTGTAAAGATCCGGTTACGACGGTCCTTGATAATAAATATATGTTAGATGACATTAGCATCAACAAAAATATTTAAAAAAAAAGACAGGTTTAATAAATAATAGGTACTTTATTTTCAGATCTTGTACTTTATTGTTTTGACCTACGATGGCAACCCTAATCATAAACAATAAAATGTATCCTCTAATGGCACGCCATTAGATACATTTATGCAAGAACATTGCAACCTATGTTCAATGTTGGCATTCGCACACGGTGACTACTCGGTTAGGTTAGCATTTGGTATGGGATCGGTAGAAGTAGTAGCGCCGATTCAACATATTTTCATGTCTATGGGTTCAAACTGTGGACAACAAGTTACATGTAGAAAATAGTAATATTTTGTGCGTCTTGCAAATCCTACCCGATCTACAACCGATGACTCTCTTCTACCTAGCCTTTATTATTCCCAAGTCACTTGGGGTCGGCTTTTCTAGTCTAACCGGAATTGACTGGATATCAGTTTTTATACGGAGCGGCTGCCATCTGAACTCCGCAACCCGAAGGCTAACGATACCCTAAGGCTAGACCAGTGTCAGGACATTATAGGGTACTGACTTCCCAATAACGACTGCCATAGATGTTCATGGCAGCCGGGACCAACGGTTTAACGTGCTCTCCGAGGCACGAAGCAGGCGACAATTGTCAATCAATACGCACATAATTTCGAAAAGTCATGTAACTTCCGAAAGTCAGCGGTGCGCGAAGTGGGTTCGAACCCGAGACTCTCTGCATTGCAGTCTGTTGGTCTCCCCACTGAGCTATCGCTGCATATAATATACAACCGATGACTGCTGACGATAAATATTTCCATTAAATACCTACTATTCTAATGCATATATTATATCATTTTCAGAACAACAATTCACCTAAAAAGCGCGATCAAAGTCACATTGAACAGAACGGCGATGACAGCAGACCTCGCAAGAGGCCATGCCTCAACTCGCCACTGAACTGAAGATCTGCCAACACGCCAGCAGTTAGTTTGTGCTTCAGTTATAGACTTTACAAAGTGTACGGCATTTTTGTATTGATATTTGTATTCCACATTTTTAGGTCAAATTATACATTAATTATTGAAACTCATTGGTCTCATGTATTTTGGGAAAATTACCTTCAAATAACTGTCTCGGTAGGCAGCGGCTTGGTTTTACCTCGGGCATTACCAAAGTCGTATGAGCGACGGTTACCACTTAGAACCCGGCTCATCTGCCACTACAAACAAAAAAATTTAGAAATGTCAAGTGCCATTACATTAAAATCTTTTGAATCTATGGTCTCTATCATGTATGTGGCTAGAAATAATTATATTTCAGTGGATAATTGAAAATCAAAGTATGAATTATATTCATTCCATGTTTTATTATTAAGTTTTTTATGCAATAAATATCTCTTTGAGGTATCATATCTTTGAATCTAGAAACACCTAATAGAATAACGTTAACAATAGTATAAACAAACTAAATTAAGAATGTGTTCAGTAATTTAAGCGCTTGGAAAATAAGTCTATGTTTGCGTGCAGTATTTTATGGTGCCACCATGGCTTGTTTTAATATTTAAAACGTACATAGTTATTGTTTCAAGTAATAAATCATTTATTCAAATTTCGAAAGTAGAAATCCACTTAAATGTTTTATAATACTGTTGTGTCTTTTATATAACTTGACAAAGTAATCCTTTAGTAGATATAGATAGAATTATTAATTTCATTTTAATATGCAAGATGATTAACTGTCAGATTAAAACTGGAGGTAACTTTGTATAATGTGGTTTGAGGGATACTGAAATATACTGTGCCATGCATCAAGTAAGCTTTGACTTTAGAAACATTATGTTTTATATTCCCAACCCAATTATATTCAAAATGAAGGTCAGAATGAGCCTTTGAAATTTCCTAATTGTTGGTACTCTCATATCATATCCAATACTTGCCCAAGATAAATAGTACCTATTTGATTACATAGGAGAAATTTAATTTATTAAAGAATGTCGTCTGCGAGTTGGTATGATGATTATGTATACTAACTTCACATAAAGTGAAGATTTTAAATGTTAAGTTGTTTGTGGATCGCATCTCTACAGTTTGAATATGAAACGTTTTTCGGTCAAGTGACTGTGAATTTTATTATGCAATATATTGTGATCAATAAATGTAATTGTATAACTTCGGAGTGCCGTGTGGTGGTTCGAATTTCCCTAAACCCTACATCGTTATTTCAGCTTATTGTCATGTCAGCTATATTAGTCTATCAAACAAAAACTTAAGATATTAAGAATACTATTTTAGATTTCTTTATCTATATTCTATAGTGTCACAAAGAAATATGTAATTATATTCTGAAACATTGAAATAAATGACAGTGCATCATAAAATTAATTGGAGAATTTATTGAATCAAACTAAGCCTGGTTTCTGGAGTGGTAGCTAATACCTGTTATATTTAACTAGACAGTGGTGAATAAAAAAAGATTGTATGAAGTGTTTTATTATAATAATGCCATTTGGCTAATTTTCTTGTTCAATAGTTTTTCAAAAACTAATAAATAATAATTGACTTAGAAATAAACCATTTTAAGTTTTATTTTCTTGTAAAACTACTCTTACAAGAAAATTAATAAATTAGATTGTATTAAAATTGTTTTGAGGAGTCATAACAATCTTTATTGCATTTAAACAATAGTGCAATTAATGCATTCCAATTAATTAGATACTTTTATTATACCAAATATGTACTAGTAAACAGTTAGTTTAATACCATTTATAAAAAATAGTAGCTAAGGTGTAGGCAACAGCATCAACATTAAAAATAAAACTACATATTTGACTGAAAAATAACTTTATTCTAATAATTATTATACTTATCTCACAATTTGCAGAAACATTCCACAAGCTGCAAACAATAGGTTATGTGTACCTAATGGAATTATTCTCTTACTCTCGTAATGATACCTTATCTAAAATTATAAACACCAAATAGTCACTAGATCAAGTTTCCTAGAAGCTTTCTTATATCAATTTTAATGATAAAATTGTAGCTTGTAATTTTACTAGAAACCAATGGAAACAATAAGATCATTCAAAGTACTTAAAACCAAGTTATACATAATAAATTCAAAATATTTCTTTAAAATCAAAATATTTCGTTTAAATTTATAAAGCCTGTTCTGAAGAAGTCAATATTTGGAGATATAAAATCTGTAATGTCTTGAAACTCAAACAATTTAATCCTTAGCGGGCACTTCAATGACTCGGGGCTTATCAATGATGCGGGCAGTACGGTTACCTTTTTCCACAATACCAATGATCCAGGCCTGGTATCCTTCCTGTTTCTCAATATCTTTGCAGTATGCAGCAGCCTGTTCACGGGGCAAGCAGATAAGCAGCCCACCAGACGTCTCAGGAGCATGTCCTTGCAACAATTGGAACATGTTACCACATGCTTTAGCTACTGCAGCCATCTTAGCTATCACTGGCAGGTTATGAATAACAAATGAAACTTCATTCTTTTGGTGTGAAGCTAAATTTTGTGCATGTCCAAGGAGACCAAATCCAGTAACATCTGTAGATCCATGAGCATTGTATTTATGCATCAACCGTGCTGCAATACGGTTCAGTCTGCTCATAGAGTCCATTGCACGATGATAAGCTTTACGAACGTCTTCTTCAGAGACTACCAATTTAATACGGTTCCAGCGTTCAGGTTGATCAAGCCACTGGTGAGCATTAACAGCTACTTGCGTTCCCAATGGTTTTGTTAAAACCAGAACATCGCCCATTACAGCATTGTCTGGCACTATGTATTCATTAGGTTGACAAATAGTGGTAGCAACCCCACCAATAGCACACCAGGGGTTGATAACTGTCTGTCCACCTGTAACTGACGTACCAGCCTCCAGGGCCGAGTCTTTAAATCCACGCATAATAAGAGGTATAACAACATCCCGCTCTTTTTCAGTCATTTTTGTTGACACACCAAGCAGCATGAGCATATTATCACATTCCGTCACTCCCATCGCATATAAGTCGCTAAGTACGTTAGCACACGCGATCTTGCCCATCATATACGGATCGTCCACTAAAGGATAGAAAAAGTCAGTCGTTTGCACCAAACAAAGACCTCCATGCCTGAGCGGCGTCACGGAACAATCCAAGCCGATACCAATGCGCGGGATCGCCACATGCATAAACTGATCATCTTGCTGAGAGTAGTCCTGTTGGAGTGATTCTACCAATTTGCCTAAAACATCTTGAGGAACCTTGCAGCTTCTTCCTTTCAAGTCCGCAAAACGCGTCAAACGAAAACTCGCTTCTAAATCATGAGCCACCGGGTCGAATGGCCGACGGAGGGCCAATGCATTGGGGTTACCGGTCATCTCTAACTGTGCCGCAGCTAAAGAGTCTTGAGCTACACTTGATTGATACGACATTTTTAACGAAAGAAAACAATATTATGATTTTACTGAGGGTATTTCGGGTCAAAATGCGGAAACCCGACACGCCGCCAAGTGACGCTTGCAAAATGGCGTCTCCGTTACAAAGAGAAAATGGAGGAAAAATTACATATGGATGCGGCGCTCTGATTGGTTAGAATCACACATAAACAAAGCTATTTGTCTTGTTATTGGTCGAATGCTAGTTTATTTTCATTTCTGTCAAAGAGAACTAGCTAATGTCATCGAAGTCTGTTTTGTTACATGCAGCAAATATTGCGCTATGAGTTTCTAACATATATCTAAATTATTTAATTTTAATGAAATAAAACAAATAACTAATACGTCATAAAAAGAAAATTAACAGTAATCATATTTTATGAATTGTATTTTATTTTTGATTGTTAATTGACGGAATCTTATTGTTTTAGATTTATGCAATATTATTTTGGCCAATAGCCATTGAGCTTTGTTACCTAATAGCTTACGGCTACTAGAAAGCTTAATTGTGATTAGTTAATCTATTCTGCAACTTTGAGAAATCATCATAAGTTTTTAAAAATTATTTGACGGTTATATATAATGTTTTGCTCAATTTGCACATAACTTTTATTCTTGAAGTATGTCATTTTTATAGATATAAATCAATATGACTTCAAGTAATTGGAAAAAAGTGGAAAATGAGGCGGGATATCCGTGTTATATTTAGTGCGTATAGCTTTCACTGACGCAGGTACTTGGTATACAAATGTATAAAATGTATGTGTTTTGTTTTTAGCGATGCGACGGGAAAACAACAATATGATCATCCTGAATTCAAAAAGATTATGGAATCGCTTGAAGAATACGACGGTATAAAATACAGTGCTTATAGGGTTGCATTCAAAATATATGCTTTACAAAAACACCTTCGAGGTAGGTGCAACCTGTTGATCTTTTAGTTCCTATTGATAAGAAATACCTGTCTAATCTAACCTGTATCTGTAGGGACACATTTTAATTTTAACGACTGTTACTAATTAAATTATCAAGACTACATATCTTGTTGCTATATATGATTAGTTTTCTTTCAATACCTACTATAAATAAGTCGGCGATTTTAAACTGCAATGTAGCAACAAGTGGAGCAGACAAGTGCTTTGTTCACCATTTATTGTACATATTTTAATAATGTATCTCAATATTTAGAAAACGAGACGTGTGCCAGTTTGAGAGTAAATTGTAAGAAACCGTTTATGATTATTATTCACGTGACAATGATATGGTTGCCTTTTCGTAAAATAAATATCTCGACTTTCTAGCCTTGTTACAGCCAATTCTGTTGGGTATGGTATTCCAAGCCAGTTAGGTGCAGCTGAACATAAGTTATTGTAAAGTTATTTCTAATTCATGCACATGCTTGTTCCACCTTTTGTGGTATTCAACCATAGATAAATGGATCAAACAAGAACTTATCTATGCATTTGTTAAGTTGCACCACCTGTAACTACTGCTACTTAACTACTGTGTTTATTTAAAATAAAAAGTTCTATTCTTAACAAGTGTATGACACTTATATTGACACAACTGTGGTTTTTAGAATACACTTTTTTAAATTAAGTCCTGTGGCACTGTTTGATTAGAGAATTGAATCTAGAACTTCACAATTGTATTAGTAGTAACACAAGAGCTATACATTCTTATAAGACTAGTAAGGTCTTTATGTAGGTCGCTGACCCAATAAGGTATCCCCTGTATGGTATTATATAATTATCCTATCAAAAGATTATCAACAGTTTGAATGAACGTCACTTAATCATTCATGAACAGATTTGGATGTTATTTGGGCTTTCATACCTTAACCGCTTGACTAATAATCATGAAATTTTTATTTATATATATTTACCTTACATCCAGGGTCAAATACTGATCCCAAGGGATAGACATTTATTGTTAAATGTTACATTAACATGAGCAAAGTGTAAAATGTAGTAATTTAGAAACCATAAGGAACAATGGCATATTTCATTGTAAAGAAAATGCAACCTCATTGCTTGCACACTTATTATGATATAAGTAATGTTTTTATTCTAGTGCCTCCACTCCGCATCAGTTCTGGAGTATTTGCTAGACACCAACTCAGCCTGTCTGAGAGTAGCCTGTCACTGGATACTACCGAGCTGGAGGCAGTTCTGGCAGACATTTACTTTGCTGCTGAAAAAGAAGGGCTGTTTACTGGGGATATTGACCTAGCTGTGGATTTACTTATCAATCTATTACTCAATGTTTATGATAAGTACGTATAATCTCTATTATAATTATTCCAGGTGTATATAACTTTTTTCATATACTTCAATCGAAATTTTCGATAAAACTGCCTAATGAGAAATCTAATTAAGTAATTACTGGCAGTCTGTAGCAATTACTACTGTATACACATTTGTTACTTATTAAGCTATGAGTTATTGGTATCTTTGTGCAGATTCTTGTTATAAATTTGTAATCCTTTTTCCTTACAGAGACAGAAAAGAATCACTTAGAGTATTAGCTGCAAAAACCCTTTTAATAATCTTAAGTGAAGAAACCGCAGCAGATAAATGGGTGGCTCTCGCAAACTGCTGTGCAGATCATAATGGTTGTGTGTCTCCAAAAAGACTGGCCGCATTACTGACACATGTGACAGCATTGTCTACATATCTTGGAGTCACCAGTGATCTCGTTCAAGCAGATGTTGATGCATGTTTTGATAAGGTAAGTTAATACTTATTGGTTTCTGTACCACTATTGTGGTAAAGTAGAGACAGTAGTAAGTAATTACCATAGTCTACATTCATTTGTAATCTTAGGTATATTATATGCATGATGTACTAGCTATTTGGGTTACAGTTACTAGTATTTTTGTCAGCCACTTCAGTCAGAATGCTTGAGTTAAGAGTAGGTTCAGGTATTTAGTGTGGTGGGTTAAGAAGTTTGATACTAATAGTATAAGGTTGCTGCCACTTTAAAGATATTAATGACCTTTTAAATTAGTATGCTTTACTGCCAGTACTGTCTATCAGCATAGCTTTACTTTATAGAGCTTTGAGTGGCCTATGGATGAATATGCCTATTTATTTACAGTTTAATTAAGTGGGGACACAAAAGCTAGCTTGATTTTTGAATAACCACTCTTTAATGACTATCTTACAATGTCATTAAGCTATAGTGATGATCAACTTCATGTACAGAGTGCGGGTATGCTGGGCGTAAGTACGGGCGCGGTGTCAGCATGGGGCCCACAGAGCGGCAGCGCTCGCTGGCTGCCCGTGGTGCAGCGCGTCGTGGGGAGTCGGACCAGCGCGCACGTGACCGCGGCGTGCGCTCACTGCAAGCAGCCACTCATACAGGTAATGTAGCAGTGGGGCTCTATGAGCGGCAGCGCTCGCTGGCTGCCCGTGGTGCAGCGCGTCGTGGGGAGTCGGACCAGCGCGCACGTGACCGCGGCGTGCGCTCACTGCAAGCAGCCACTCATACAGGTAATGTAGCAGTGGGGCTCTATGAGCGGCAGCGCTCGCTGGCTGCCCGTGGTGCAGCGCGTCGTGGGGAGTCGGACCAGCGCGCACGTGACCGCGGCGTGCGCTCACTGCAAGCAGCCATTCATACAGGTAATGTAGCAGTGGGGCTACGTTGCCCTTCTGACTCAACTGACGATAGATACGGCATCATGATCACGATACTGATGTAGAGTGATCATGATGCCGGCAGGCACACTTATGTCGAATATAAGGAACTATTCGATCATTTTTGTCTTTACTTTGAACAAATGATACATGTTTCTGAAATCGGCGATTTGCTTCAGGAAGTCTTTCTTCATCGAACATATACCACCGATTTTGCAAAGTGGTCGCTTGCACCGTACAATTTCCTATAAATCTTATTCTCTCCAAGTGGACATGTTTATCATGTCCTCGATTAGGCAATCTATGTATAATATGTTGTAGGATGGTCGGACAAAATGTATGTTTCCAAATATAGTAGAAAGATTTCAAAACGCCTTGTGACTTTTGGAATTGAAAACATAATATTGCAATCATATTATCAGAATAATTGCAAAAAAATTGCCTGATAAATCGCAAATAATTGCTCACGTAATAAGCGGTGATAGGCTGATATGCGAGAGAGAGGGTGAAACATTCCTCATGCTCCAACGAATTTTTTTATTGTACTCTGGTATAAATGTATAAAAAACTATAGACCCATCTCAGTTTTACCAAGTCTATCGAAAGTTTCGGAAAACTTAATTAACGTTAGTTTGATAAAATACCTTGAAGACAATAATATACTTGTAGACAGTCAATTTGGTGTTCGCCCTAAAAGGTCCACAAACCAAGCTGTTCACTATGTGACAGACTACGTCACTAAAAGCCTAGATAAGGGTATGCACACAATTCGGATCTTCTTGGACCTTGCAAGCGCTTTTGACACTATTTCTTGCTCTATGTTATTGCACAAGCTTGAAAGGTTAGAAATACGAGGAATTCAACATGAATTAATTTCAGACTATCTAACTGACCGTCACCAATGCGCTAAAATTTGTCAATATACAAGTTCCACTCACAAAAACAGGTAATATATTAGGCCCTACTTTGTTCTTGATTTATTTAAATGACCTATGTGGCTTAAAACTCCACAAAGGTGCCATAGTATCATATGCAGATGATACGGCTTTGTTATTCTCCGCTTCATCACGCACCGAGGTATACGAATACGCCCAGCGAGGCTTCAACATAATCTCGAAGTGGCTACAACAAAATGTTTTGACTGAATGCAGATAAAACGAAATACATTTTATTCGGTACGAGAAACAATAACACGTTTTATACAAACCTAAACATAATTGCAATAATAACTGTAGTACGTTCGCTGACACTGCATGCACTTGTCCCACATTAACTAAGACGGACGATATAAAGTATTTAGGCATTAACATTAACACAAATCTAAACTTCCGCAAACATCGATTTTTTATGCACTAGAGTACGTAAATTGATTTATATATTTAAATACTTGCGCATGATAGCCAACTACAAATTGATAAAACAGGTTTATTTAGTTTTGTGTCAATCTATTCTTACATACTGCACAACAACTTGGGGTGGAGCAGCCAAAAGGTTGCCTAAAAGGTAGGCCTCTTCGTGTAGGGGCCTGCCGTTTCATACGGCGGGCCGAAACCTCGGCGGGGTCGCGACCGCATGTGCAAATGATTAGCGCGGCCCCGTCGATAGTGGTTTTGTCGAGGTACACCGTGGTAGGTTTAGTCGGTATTCCGGGAGGTACATTATTCTTATTCCATCTTTCTTTTACACCGGCGAGTCCGACATAGCCCCTCCGCCCGCTCCCGCGGCGGAGTCATGCATTCCACCAAAAAATCTTTCGAACTTGATTTATTTTGTATACACTATAAATTAACATAGTTTTTAGAATTAATATTAATTTAAGCTTACATTATTTAAGGCGGGAATGCTTTAACACTGTTGATGTAATATGTATGATGTAGTGTAAGGATGTATCTTATTTTTTATGTCAATTATTAAATTAAATTAAATTTTTTATTATAACCATTTGTGATATTCGTGACACTAAGACTAGATCGGCGCTCTATTTTGAACGGTTTTAAATAAGAAAAATTGTGAAATTTTTAATTTCAAATTCGACATTTTGCAATCGGCCTAGGATTCGAATGCCCGATTGTCCTACAACACATCCAGATCTGTAAGAAACTCTTGACGCAGTCAAGTTCCGACTTGTAATACTCGCACTTGGAATTATTCCTGTATCGTGGGGACTTTACAACATTTAAACAACGGACACAAAGAACACCCGGACTCCATATAACTATTTTTGTACCACCAAATTTTTGTCTCGTGTGGGGATCGAACACTCGCCGCGCCAGTATTATACTTGACGCGGCGACAGTAACGAGGAATCTACTTAAACCTCTACGCTAATCGTGCAGTATATTATTATAGTTTCTTGCAACTATGTTACAAGTATTTAATTAAATAATCTTAATTATTTCCAGGTGCTGAAATTCAAATGCTCAAAATGCAGCGATGTATACTTCTGCGAGAAATGCTATCTGTACGACAAAGACTTGACGACAGTCAACGGACACAAGAAGACACACCTGGTGCATGAGATCATCGATGGACAGGTATTACTGTTAAACCCATTTTTTTACAAGAGAGTATAGAAGTAGAAATACCATTTATTGATTAGCATAAAATTAATCTGATTCAAATTTATAGTACAATTCATTGACATGATCGATTACATTCGAATATCATTACTCGTTATCATCCGTCACTAATTTTTATTCGAATAACAATTGAATATTCGAGTTACTATTAGATGACACTTTGACCTGTAATCAAAGCGAAATCAATGTGTCAGGCCTTTATAAAACCTAGATTTAGCCCGCGGTTTTGCTCGCGTAATTGAAGATTAGGTTAGTAACAGTACTTTTACTGGAAAAGAAGGTACCCTTTGGCCTTTTCTGATTCCCTGACAACGTGTATGCAAAATTTCATCGCAATCGATAAGGTGTCAAAGCGTAAGAAACAAAAAAACTCATATTCATATTATAAATAATAGTATTTACACATACATTTATAAAGTGTTGAATTTAGTTTTGTTTCCAGACTAAATCACCAGAATGCCTAAGCTTCATCAAGGGCATGAAGCGATTCTTCTTCTGTACTAAAACTAAGAAGAAACGGCCTGATAAGGGTTCTAAGAAAAGCACAGAAGGGGCTGAAGGGCATGGCTCAGTAAGAAGAAGGAAAAACGGCAGGCCGGCGATATTTACGTCGACGCCGGGGGCGAATCCCTCGAGCAATACTGCCAACAACCCAGCCTGTATGCTGCACGATATTATAACTCAGTTAGAAACCCAAAATAAGTGAGTGCTTTTTTATACCATTATGATGAAGGAAAACATTCTTATCCGCATGATTGAGAGCTCTCCATAATATTGTGTTACGTTTACGCGAATGTTATTAATTGAAATTAAACTACTTTATATGGTTTTTATCGTGTTGTTTATTAACACTTTTATTACATTACTAATAATTAGGCTTATTTATGTTGTTAATTTGATTCATGTATCATAGAGCTGAAAGTTTCCAATGAATAATAAAATAAAGAATTAAATAAAATTATGTTGAAACTGTTAAACTACTACTATTAAAATCTACTTTTTAAGTTATTTAAATTAATAAAACATGTATTTATATTTAAGTTTACACTTGCCCCGACGACGTTTCGGTTGCTTTCAGAAGCTATGTACACAGGGAGACTCCTGTGATAATTAAAATAATTGAAATAGCGTAAAAAGTAGTACATTTTAATAGTAGAAGGGTAACAGTTTTATAATTATGTAATAAACGTGTTAAATAAACAACGCGATCAAATCTGTATAAAGCAGTTTAATTTAAAAGCTCTCCATAATGTTCTCGAAGACGTGTGCAGTTAGCCAATCTACATGGGGCAAGAATAGTGGACTATAACCTACTCTTCTTACCCTGAGAAGACCGTGGTTTATATACAAGGCTGGTATTATTATTTGATATTATATACGAAGACAAGCATACGGTCCACTAGATGATAATCGGTTACCATAGCCGATTTTTGCCTATTTAAAACTGTAACCGATGTTATGCAAGTAATGAGCCGACGTACTTCTATTTCGAGTGACTGCGTTATAAAGTCCTTACTATTCTTTACAAGAAATATACCATAAGGTTATCTTGGCTTATCTTCTGTAAAATGTAGGTACTTCTTAAGAGAGTTTTTTTTTAGTTTAGAGTGAAATACCGTGTGTATGTTCCACCACGCTAGCCCAACGCGGGTAGGTAGATTTCACACATGTTCTAGAATATTATAGAGACCCATCAAACATGCGAGTTTTCCTTCACCTTGAAAGCACGAGCGACATTTGACTATTTAACACGTGTGTAACTTCGGCTAATCGGGCATGGGATCGAATTCAAGATGCATACTACATCGTGATCATTCTCCTCTCCTCGCTGCTTTAATCATACCAATAAACAAACAGAAACACTTCACTTATTACCCACGAGTCCGCTATCCATTTCTTTTAATATTTAGTCTCTTGCCTGTGTCCCTGAAGAGTTGGCCAAAGGTGTGTGACACCAGCATTTAGCCAGATATGTTTTAGGTCCCACATACTATAGAGCGAACTTATTAGTCTACCGGACATGTTACGAGACATTGAGTCTAATACTAAGAATTCGACTCAATGTCTAACAGAAAAGCCGACCCTGGAATCGAATTCGTGACCCCACAATCGCAAGCAAATAAGCACATATTAGGCTCTATACAGACGGACTGCATTCCGACTGCAAATTTGCAGTTTTAATGCAGTTATTACGACTGCAATTAAACTGCAAACCAACCGTACAGCCGGTTTGCAGTCGGTGTGCAGTACAAATGCAGTTTGACCAACTGCATTAAGATTGCTATAGAGTATAGACCAACTGCATTTGAACTGCACGTCGACCGTGCAGCTATCTCTCAGTCAGCGTGCAGTTGTTGAAACTGCACGCCAACTGCACACATTGACGGCAACTAGACTGCGCGGTTGGTTTGCAGTTTTATTGCAGTCGTACTTACTGCATTCATACCGCAATTTTGCAGTTAAAATGCAGTCCGTCTGTCCAGAGCCTTAGTATAGCAACTGTATTAATTATTATCTGAATTTGCTGTAACTTAATAAACATATTTGTTAGGTCATTTATTGTCCAATATCATAAAACACTATTATTTTTGCAGAGCACTCCAGGATATATCAAGTCAGTTGCACAGTGAACTAAAGTTTGACAACAACCTAAAAACGCAGGTGGAATCACACTGGATACACATATCAGCGCAGATAAGCAGGCTTAAGACGTTAAAGGTACATTTCGGTATAGCAATTTCCTAGTTCAACTAGGTATTTTCTTAGTACTACACTAAGGTTCTCCAGACCGAATTTCGGTCACAGCGACGATTCTAAACGTGAAGTAGCCATCTGCGCAGGAGATGTTATAGTGCACAGGTGTGCCCAAAACACAAGTGCGTTTTTCATTCGCTCACTCTCATAAACTGATAGAAACCATCGGAGCAGATAGATCAAGCACGTAATCAACGGCTTTACGTACTTTTCATGACACGGAGTGTGCAACAGCGCCAACTACGGGGTGCCGTTGAGAATTTTTGGCAGAAAATTCCAATAAGGCACGACCCAGGATACGAACCGGTGGCAACTTGCAGAGCAGTCGCATTTTGTGACTGTGTGTTGTATATTTGTGGCAACGGCTTCGCTTATGCTCTGACATTTCCCGAAGGTCATAAACGAAGGATCAGACTTACGTCAGGCTACTGCGACGGCCACTAGGTACCTTATAAACTTTCTTGAAAATATACATCTTCTGCATGAGGCATAATATCGATGACGTTGAAACAGCAAATAAACAGAATTGAGACCCGAAACAATTATTACTAACCCATAAATTATTTTGGAAATAGCTATCTTCTGTATGAGGCACAATATCGATGTCCTTGAAACAGCAAAAAGATAAAATCGAGACCCGAACGATTATTTGTCCCGTGCGAGGATCGAATCTACGACATTCGCAGCATTGCAGCGAAGCGACATATTAATTTTATTTAAATACCTTTTCTGCACTAGTTTCTTTCAGACAAAAAACACAAAGAACACCTACTGTGGGCAGTGTACAGCTTTATCCATTATTCATAATTTTCTTTACTTTTCAGGAAAATTTAACATCTATCCAGCAAAACATCCCACCAGAAAACGCTACAAAATCCGACAAGACCGATCGACCGCAAGCGTTTGACATGTTCAGTCCGATACCTATAATGACTGAGAAACAGTCCAAGGTCACAGCTGACATACAGAACCATCCGAGGGTGCTGAGTCTAGACTCTGGCAATTTCTCCGTGGTGTCCAAACATGAGAGTCAGAACTTAATGACGATGTCTGGTGATGCACTAAAGCCGGTGGTGGTTCATGCGACGTCTGACAGTATTTCTACTGTATCTATGAATGATATCAGCAATTGGTATAATGGTAAGTGCTTCTTTGTTCTGTCGCGCTTCTTTTCTTCTTTTCGTGTGGTTAGTGGTCAATCTGACTCTGACATGGCTTAACGACAGCTGTCAATTTGACAACAACCGAGACCGACTTTTTACGTGCCCTCCGAAACACGGAGACACTCAGATGAAATACCACTAAGCGGTCACCCATCTATAGACTGACCGAACCCAACGTTACTTAATCTCGCTAATCGTTTACCGATCAGTGAGTGCAACTGGCTATGCGCTAATATTAGGGGTTAAAGTATGAAATTGCCGATTTGTACTGAAAAATTGAAACTCGGTTTTTCTAAGATGTACCTTATTTATTTAATCTAAATATTTACCCTCATTATCTATACATTGCTGCCATCTTAACAGAAGTTCACTTATGCCTTTACGATAGAACTCCGGGGATCTAGATTCGACAAACAGTGTGAAAGCATTTTGTACTGCCTCCTACGAAGAAAATTTTTTATCACATAGGAAATAGTCCAAATCACGTAAAAATGGTAGTCCGTTGGAGCAAGGTCTGGCAAGTAGGGAGGATGACGTATAGTTTCTAACTACAGCTGCTGTAGAGTTACAACAGTTTCTCGTGCAGTGTGAGGTCTTGCGTTATCATGGAGCAATAATGGTGAAGATCGATTCACGAGTCGGGGCTGTTTCACTGCCAGTTTCGCCATCATTGTTCGAAGTTCGGCACAGTAAACATCTGCTGTTATTGCTTGACCAGACCTGAGAAAGCTATAGTGAATAACACCATGAAGAGATCACCAAACAGTTACTTTTATTGGTAAGCTTTGCTTTAGGGGCACTGTTGCGGCGTTTGACCTGGGGTCAGCCATTGCATTTTTCGCTTACGGTAATCGTAAAGAATCCACTTTTCGACTCATGTTACAATTCGATCCAATATTCCTTCATTTTTGTACCGATTCAACAAGGTATCACAAGTTTCAACACGCATTTCTTTCGCCAGATCACACAAATCATGAGGCACCCATTTTTCATATTTTTTGATCTTATTGATTTGATGCAAATGAGCCAATATTGTAGGTAGGGTAATGTTAAACCATACCGCTAATTCCTGGACAGTTTGACTCGGATCGGCTTCCACCATCTCCTTCAATACAGCGTTATTCACCTGTGTGGGCGGTCTTCCACGTAGTTCGTTCTTCAAGTGTAAGTTTCCATTACGAAAGCGTTTAAACCAGAAACGCACCGTGCATTCATTAGCAGTCTCCTCTCCAAACGCAGCGTTGATATTGCGAGCAGTTTCTGCCGCGTTAGTTCCGCGTCAGAACTCGTATTCAAAAATGACTTGCATTTCCGAAGTATCCATCATTCCTGTCTAAGCTGAATAAAAAAAACAATGGAAAGTCGAAAATCGAATATTGCACATTTTTTAGAAGAAGAATTTTATAGGTACCTGTCTTGTGACAAAAGTTTCACTCGAAAATCTCACACCATGAAGGTTTTATGTCAACTTCATACTTTAACCCCTATTATTGACATTTAAACAAACGGACACAATGTACATCTAGGTGCTATATATGGCGCATTTGTTTAAAAGGGTATGTCATCAGTGTCGTTTAACTGAGTGCAGTGATGGATTAAAATATTTTTTATAGAACTATATCAATTATCCTGCACTCATTATGTTTCTTTTATTTTCTTGGCAATCTATCTCACATTTTTTGCTCCTTGTGGGGACCGAATTCAAACTCTCAATACTGACAAACTTTGGCGCTAGCAAAGCGACTGCTTAAATCGTTGCGTAATCTTATAATAATGTGACTCTTTAATAAAAACTAGACAGGCAGTAATATTATATATTCTTGAACTAAGGGTGTTACCTGTCTTTGGAACCTTCCACCAAACAGAACCATATTGCTTTTGTCTTTAATATGGTATGCAGAATTAATCCGTGTTCCGTGCTTATTTCGATTGTAATACCGGATTTAGAGGAGCCTGTTCGTGTCACCACTTGTTGCTTTAGCGGTCGTACAGTTGAAATACTTAACAGCCAAGAACATGTGCAATCACGCGTTAGTAGTTCTCACCACCACAGCGCGGTTATATTATAGATATACTGCGCAGATTTCAAAACTTTTGTAAAATTGTGTATAGTATTCAAGATCTACTTCCACGGTTATCCTTGAGACTTATGATATTGGTCTAATGTTTAAATATCATCTGTGAATTTCCAGAAACGGAATCGAACCCCGACCGTCAGAAGTCTAAGCTTGGACAGTCGGCGGAGTCGAGGTGCCTGTCGCTGTCGGCGGCGGAACAGAAGTTCGCGGCGGACATCCGCTCCGTGGAGAGCAGTAACGACAAGATGAAGGAGCTGAACGCTGACCTCGACACCGTGTTGGACAGGCTACAGCAGATATTAACTAACAACTTTGCTATGGATGGTAAGTTTTTGTTTTATACCTGATGGCTGGTTGATTTTGGTGGATGGTGAACTAGCCAGTGACAGAGTGCCAGATATGATATTGCTGCTTCATAAAAAGTTGTCTTAAACATATTGTTGGGATATTTTTCTTGCAGATAGTATCCATTATATCCTCTTATTCGTTCTCAAGTCCGCTACATTATATACATTATATTGGATTTGAATCCTAAATGGAACAATAATTTGTCTGTCTCTCTTCCTGGTTAGGTATTTTACATCCTGGTGGGGTTAATCTTCCTTATTTGAGCTCTGTATTTCGCTCAATCTTTGACATTGTCTGAACACCTAATTGTATGATCCACAAATAATTGTTCTAAGTGTGAGCGTTCTTTGTGATTAATCATTAAATGTCTGAAAAGTATTCCGCGATACAGACTACCACTAAAATAGTAGTAGTAAGGTATTCTTTCGCGACATAGGAATTATTGGTGATGCGGGGAGTAGTCTTTAAAAAAAGAAGTCTTAATAATATGAAGATTATTATAGACTAAATCCTTTAGAAAGACATAGCTTACTTCAAAACTAGTTTCGTGGGAGACAGTTAGTTATGAGTACAATTCACAAACGAATTCTAATATAAGTTTGACATTGATTACAGACTCATGTTTCGACAACACACAGCTGCGCGAGACAGCCAACGAAATGGAGGGACTGCTCGGCTCTCTCATCCGCGGCGTCGAACAGCGCGCCACGCTCAGCGCCGCCGCGGGACACGTGTCACTTATGCATATCTGACAATATATCGTCGTACATGGCGGGACTGCTCGGCTCTCTCATCCGCGGCGTCGAACAGCGCGCCACGCTCAGCGCCGCCGCGGGACACGTGTCACTTATGCATATCTGACAATATATCGTCGTACATGGCGGGACTGCTCGGCTCTCTCATCCGCGGCGTCGAACAGCGCGCCACGCTCAGCGCCGCCGCGGGACACGTGTCACTTATGCATATCTGACAATATATCGTCGTACATGGCGGGACTGCTCGGCTCTCTCATCCGCGGCGTCGAACAGCGCGCCACGCTCAGCGCCGCCGCGGGACACGTGTCACTTATGCATATCTGACAATATATCGTCGTACATGGCGGGACTGCTCGGCTCTCTCATCCGCGGCGTCGAACAGCGCGCCACGCTCAGCGCCGCCGCGGGACACGTGTCACTTATGCATATCTGACAATATATCGTCGTACATGGCGGGACTGCTCGGCTCTCTCATCCGCGGCGTCGAACAGCGCGCCACGCTCAGCGCCGCCGCGGGACACGTGTCACTTATGCATATCTGACAATATATCGTCGTACATGGCGGGACTGCTCGGCTCTCTCATCCGCGGCGTCGAACAGCGCGCCACGCTCAGCGCCGCCGCGGGACACGTGTCACTTATGCATATCTGACAATATATCGTCGTACATGGCGGGACTGCTCGGCTCTCTCATCCGCGGCGTCGAACAGCGCGCCACGCTCAGCGCCGCCGCGGGACACGTGTCACTTATGCATATCTGACAATATATCGTCGTACATGGCGGGACTGCTCGGCTCTCTCATCCGCGGCGTCGAACAGCGCGCCACGCTCAGCGCCGCCGCGGGACACGTGTCACTTATGCATATCTGACAATATATCGTCGTACATGGCGGGACTGCTCGGCTCTCTCATCCGCGGCGTCGAACAGCGCGCCACGCTCAGCGCCGCCGCGGGACACGTGTCACTTATGCATATCTGACAATATATCGTCGTACATGGCGGGACTGCTCGGCTCTCTCATCCGCGGCGTCGAACAGCGCGCCACGCTCAGCGCCGCCGCGGGACACGTGTCACTTATGCATATCTGACAATATATCGTCGTACATGGCGGGACTGCTCGGCTCTCTCATCCGCGGCGTCGAACAGCGCGCCACGCTCAGCGCCGCCGCGGGACACGTGTCACTTATGCATATCTGACAATATATCGTCGTACATGGCGGGACTGCTCGGCTCTCTCATCCGCGGCGTCGAACAGCGCGCCACGCTCAGCGCCGCCGCGGGACACGTGTCACTTATGCATATCTGACAATATATCGTCGTACATGGCGGGACTGCTCGGCTCTCTCATCCGCGGCGTCGAACAGCGCGCCACGCTCAGCGCCGCCGCGGGACACGTGTCACTTATGCATATCTGACAATATATCGTCGTACATGGCGGGACTGCTCGGCTCTCTCATCCGCGGCGTCGAACAGCGCGCCACGCTCAGCGCCGCCGCGGGACACGTGTCACTTATGCATATCTGACAATATATCGTCGTACATGGCGGGACTGCTCGGCTCTCTCATCCGCGGGACACGTGTCACTTATGCATATCTGACAATATATCGTCGTACATGGCGGGACTGCTCGGCTCTCTCATCCGCGGCGTCGAACAGCGCGCCACGCTCAGCGCCGCCGCGGGACACGTGTCACTTATGCATATCTGACAATATATCGTCGTACATGGCGGGACTGCTCGGCTCTCTCATCCGCGGCGTCGAACAGCGCGCCACGCTCAGCGCCGCCGCGGGACACGTGTCACTTATGCATATCTGACAATATATCGTCGTACATGGCGGGACTGCTCGGCTCTCTCATCCGCGGCGTCGAACAGCGCGCCACGCTCAGCGCCGCCGCGGGACACGTGTCACTTATGCATATCTGACAATATATCGTCGTACATGGCGGGACTGCTCGGCTCTCTCATCCGCGGCGTCGAACAGCGCGCCACGCTCAGCGCCGCCGCGGGACACGTGTCACTTATGCATATCTGACAATATATCGTCGTACATGGCGGGACTGCTCGGCTCTCTCATCCGCGGCGTCGAACAGCGCGCCACGCTCAGCGCCGCCGCGGGACACGTGTCACTTATGCATATCTGACAATATATCGTCAATGGGTAACATTGGTAACTGACACTGGTGTAACGCGGGCATTCTGCTGTCCATTTCATTTTTCGAACAAAATATATGTGAGTTACTGAAAAAGCTTGCTATAGCAAGCACTCGTATGACGTATCCACGTACTACCCGCCAGAACTAGCCGCCATTTTAGTGTGCCTTGTACAGTCGGCCAAAAATGTGGTCTACCACCCTACGATTAAGGTTCATTTTTGAACGTCATGAACCAACAAGATCGAATAATATTATGACAGTGACCATTGCTATCTTTATCATGTATTATATTTACGTCATGCTATGTGTCAAGTTAGAAAAGTCAACCAAAGCAATAATATGTCACAAAAAAAATTCAATATTGATGGACCACTTTCTTGGTCTATTAGGTACAGTGGCTGCTTGTAAATGACACGACCTACGTATTGGCTTTCTGACGTTAAGTACTTATTTATCCTTAGTCCTTATATCTGAGGCTGTAATATTTTAAATGCAATACAATAAGAGCACTTAAGAATGAAATTCAAATGTTTAATCAAAAATTTTATACTACAAATATATTATCATAGAGATTTAAAGTATTCACTGAATACTTAATGCTTTGTTGAAAACATTACATATATTCGGAAAATCTGTGTGCCACAGACATTAACGAAAAATTGAAAATTAAACCATAAACAAAGGGTGGACAAATTTTTCTAACAAGATTTTATACATTATGAATTGACTATACATTTATTTTACTCAATGAAGTAAACATTTAATGTACTTTATTGATGTTTTCGACATAGGTAAACACAATATAATTAATTATTGTTCGTATCAATTATGTTTTTAACAGCTCAAATTTGATTTATGTTTGTTATAATTATTGTGAGCACCCCGGTTTGTTGTGTTGTAGCACTGTGATTTTTACATTAAGGTGGTTTTCTTTATAGAAAAAATATTTTAATTAGGATATACATTTTATATAATTATGAATTATATAAAGTCTATCAACCTACATTTGGGGATTATGTCACAGAATGATTGGGCCCGCTCACTACTCTCAGAATAAAATATACGATATTCTGAGAGATTAGGCCGGTGCCTAATAGTATATATAAATACATTTCGTCAGTTTTAAGTCCTGCCATAGACTACTAACCTATTGCCATCTAATGGGCATATTGCCAGAGTCTACCTGTATTTAAAGCCGTTAGTGGTAGAGTGAAGTCTGGCAACCAAACTGCTTCTTCTTGGTGAAATTTATAGTTTCCTGCTCCTGCCGCCAATATATTTATGAATTATTATTATCAAGTCTATAATTGGTTGTGAAACTGCAAATTCTTATGCTTTATTTTGACTTTGTATATAGTTCTCAAGTTATCTCATAAACGAATCTCATATAAATTTCTTTCTATTCTGTGTTTGCTTGTATTTATGACTGAACATTATTGTGGTTATGTTTCTATTGCAATGATTTAGGTTTAAGTGATTTGATAACAGGCTTTGGTATTCACAGAATATCTTCTTTTTTCAAACATGGCTGACTGGTTATCGAGATACGAATTTCGAATTCGAATTATAATGCTAAGTGAAAACAGTATTAAAATACCAAATTACTAATCACTTAAAATTAATGAAATATTTACAAAATATTCGAGGTTTCCGAATATGTAGTACGTATTTTTAAAGACTTAATGCTCTTTTGGCGCTGTGCCATCTTTCCAATTGACTTTGGATAAAGATAAAATACGCAAATGCCAACATGTTTGTAAAAATAATGATATTTTTGGATTGTAAGTATATCTAACAAAGACCTACCTATCCTGCCCAGCTAGCCTGAACTATGTAGAAAATACTCAGAACTGTTATAGTGTTTAACTAACCGTCTTTTTATACACCTGCTCAAACTTTCAGAACATAATTAATTTCTTACAAGTATTAATATGAGAAATATTTACTAATTTAAAAACTTCGGGTTCATATTTCAACAAGGAAATATTACCCACTACTATTACTATTCTAGTAAGATTTACTAAGTAACGAAAGTTACTACTTGCAGCTTACGACGACTATTATTTAAGCAAGCTACAAAATATCCAGTAAGTCTGTCCGACATGGGAATCGAACCCCAGATATCACGATTAACAATAACAACATTCATTTAGATACCTATACTTCAGATACAAGACCTTATAATCAAAAGTTTGAGCAGATGTCCTAAGACAAATTAATTATACCATTAAGTAATACTAAATTAAGTGAACTATGCCGTCCTGCGTAATTTAGTGCTCAATTGTGACCTTTATTTGTGTTCAAATAAAAAATACACTTAGAAAAGTAACATGCCATATATTTTATATAAAAAATGTACATACATTTTCGTGTTTATTAAATATAAAAAAATAATGTCTTCGTATAAATTAAACGTATTGTTAAAACTATTCTAGCATTATGTAATAATAAATTGCTACATTTCATTTTGTGCTTTTAACAGGTAAATAATGTAATATATTAATAAAATAGAGCAATCTATTTTTAATTCATTATGAGTAAGCGTATATCGATTTCTTAGATTACAGAATATTTATAAACAATGACGTAGACAAGGTCTGGGTATGAAAACAACAACCCGTGACAATTACTCTAAAGCTTAGCGTGATTTAGCACGGGCTAACAAGTTCAGACGTGACAAAATATATCATCGCAATTGGTCGGTAAGATGTCAGTTTTACATTTTCAGCCAATGAGAATCTGTTGTTTCTCAAGATTAATGTTGTCACATCAGCAAATGCTAGGTATCGCTTAAGACTTATAGACCATAGATAATTTCAACTACCTACATTTTATCGATGTTGATCCTATATCCAGCCTTTGACCAGTCGAAACAAGGAAGAAAATCTAGCATCTATATTTATAACAAGATTAAAAAGTTATGAATGAAACTGAAAATGTTAGTTTAGTTTTAAACATTCAAAAATGATTATACATGCAGTCGCCTTACTATATTATTCAACAACTGCTTATTACGAAAGCGCTATAAAAATAAAATGTATTATTAAAAAAAGCAATTAAATTGCTTCGGCACAACCTTATTCCGTACTTAATAATTAAAGTTCAAACCAATAGTATAATTTACAATAATAATGTAAAACAATATGTTAGCGTAATCTATAATAAATGTTTTATATCGAAGGACGGATTTTATTATACCTATTACGTATCTACATTTGGGTAAAATCATATAAAATACCTTACCTATATTATAGTTATACGTTTTGATGCTTGAAAGGCAATACTTAATGATAAATACAGTCTCTAGCTTGTATAAGTCCGAGGGAATAGGCAGAGCTACAGCTCTGCAGAATAATTATTTCCTTGTTCAAGAAATCAAACTCTAGAGCTTGCCAAAGGCTGCATACTTATGCCACTCGACCAATAAGGCAGGCCCTATATTTTGTTATCGTTAGGGTTGCCTTTCAAGTGTCTTTTCATATTAATAAGTTTTTATCCACAACCTTTCTTCATTTGAGTATAATTTCTTGGTGTAAGTATAACATGACGTTTTATATTATTTACTGTGTGATGGTACTGGGCATTCATTAGCATAATACTACATTATGATAAAGAAATATTAAGTATTATGGTGAGTAATTTTTTTAAATTACAAATTTAGCTTATTGTCGATGCTAGTAGTATCCAAATCCGCTTATTAACCACTAGCTATTCTCTGCGGTTTCATCCATGTTAATGATTGCTACACCATGAACGTCGAGATGGCGGAGTTTTTCGAATATGATATGAATAGGATTTAATACATTTTTACTATTTTATACTTTCATAGAAAAATTCTACACATAAAATTTCAAAATATTCTACAAAGAAATTCTAGACTATTCAGTTAATGAAAAACACATGGCGTGATCTTAAACAAAACGCATCAAATTTTAATACGATATATTACGTCTACGTTTTAATCGTTATTATACTTGTATAACTGTAATTTGGGCCTTTATTACAGCAAATGTACGCTTGCGAAGTGAGATGTATTATTTGTAAGCTAAAATAACTCTTTAGTAACATATCCTAACAAATACCCAGGCAAGTTGTGACAAACACCTCTACTACTTTTACTATTAGACAAGTAACCTTATATGTAAGAGAGCAAGACAAGATACCTACCAATGATAATAAAAACCATAGATATGTTACGTTTATAATAATGGCGCGCAAAATTCAGTCACTGCTATAAACTGCGATACCGCTGTTACAAGAAAGAAAATACAAAAACAACGAGAGTAAAAGTGATAGTTATCGATAAACTATACCGCTTTAAATAATCTATGTCAATTGCAACACGAAAATTCGATGTCCTTGTCGCACCCGTGATAGAATGTATTTGTTCATACCGCTCGATGTCTGGTTCTGATTGTAACGTTGACAATTATTTAGGTAATTTTTGGACAATTGGCTAAGTTTTGAATCTTAATTTTAGCACCAATGTAACATATCTACGTCTTTTTATATATAATATCATTGCTGCCACACATAGTAGCAAATATTTAAATTGTAGATGCGCTCTATTTCGTACAAATATGGTTGTCATTCTGGACGTTAAGTTATCATCTTTCATACAATGCTAACGTGACATCTGAATTGTAAATTATGTAACACGCTCACTCATATTGCAAAATTGTACATTATCGTTCTCTATCTGATGTGTTAGTTCACTTCTTGGTGTGGACAGTTTTTAGAGCGATTCAAGTACGGTGAGGGTACCTATATCTATGATTTAAATCTTTGCATAGCAGGTATTATTTCTTGTCGTTTTCCGACCATGTTCTTACATAGCTTGTTGGAGGCAACTGTGGTTATGAAGTGTTTAATTCCTCTTGCTACTGTTGATGAGGTACTTGCAGCAGTGCGTGAGGAGGTGCTTCTCTTTCTCGGTCGAACCGTTTTGGTGGATAGCTGTGGGGCCGCCGCGTTCCCGCGTATAAATGTCCAGCCCATATTGACCTGGGAATTTCAAACAATATTATGAGATATATTTTATAATAAATAGTATAAAATTTATAATAGGTAAGTAGATACCCTCCAAATTCTCGCATACACTGCTAATTGGTACATTCCACCTGGGCATAGCCTTTCATACCACAAAAGGTAGTATGAAGTGCCTAGTAGTATCGCAGCCGAATAAATTTGTGTTGTATTTCTGCGGTAAGTGGAATTTGCCATAGCTAATTATGCAAGTGCTGTGCTATGAGCAGTGAACTATTTTACTGACTGACATTTTAGTGATATATAAAACTATAACTGCAATAGATCATTACGTAAGAAAAACCAATACATACCTTCTTCGGGGAAAGTAATGTAGAAGGAGACGATGTCATCAGACACGTTCTGCTGCACATACTTGGAGAGACGTTTCTCGTCGACTCCGTTCTTGTGCAGCGTCGCCATGAAGTCCGCCAGAGGCCGCGACATGCGGAACTGGATCTCGAGCTCGCGCCCCGCGAACACTAGCGCTTCCTGGAATGTGACAACACGAAACTTGTATGGAAATTGACTTCACACAACCCACTTTAGGTTTCTGGCTTTACGATCGTGTAATTTAAAGTCTATTTCATATCTAAATATTGTAAATGCGAATTTCGTCTTACGTTTACGCGAATTAAAGTTAAACATTGAAATTAAACTAGTTTTTACGGATTTTATCGCGTTGTTTATTTTAAAATACTAGTGTTAGGTACATAATGTTGAAATTATTAAACTATTGTTTAAGATTGCGCCGAGCGAAATGTGCCAAAATAGGCGGTCACAGTTAAGTGAATGAAATCAACACTTTTTGTTTAATACAAATATAAAATATAGGTACATTTACCATAACAAAGAATGTGTTTACAATTACTCCGAGTAAAAAACTTAAAAAAAATTCATATTTTCGTTTGAAAATTACGTAAAAAATGCAAAAACGTGTTACGTGATTTTTAGATTATAACAGTAGAAATCTATCCTATTTTACAGCTTAAACGAAACATAAATAGTTATATTACAATTTGTCCGTCCCAAATATTTAAGTTATTGGTTGACAATAAAGATACATATTTATCAAAAAAGCACTTCAAATCCTCCATACAATTTTACTATGGCGGCCGCGCGCCGATTTGAATATCGAGCTCTGTCATTCAGTCCAACCGCGTCCTACGCTCGGCGCAGTCTTAAATTTACTACTATTTAATTATTAAAACTACAACCTACTTAGATTTAAGTTTACACTTTACCCTTAAAGGAAAATGTAGACTTAAATCTTTATCGTAAAGTAGTTTGATTTCAATGTTTAACATTCGCATAAACGTAAAACAATATTGTGTAAAGCCAAAATAGATAGGTACCTACTCATTTTTATCCAACTACGTTAGTTTTACAGTTGACGTAGTTAAGCAGAAAGGACTCAATCCACATATTGGCCAAAATTTAGTTAAGTATACCATCGTACTCCTGAAGGTCGAATCTATCATGAAGTGAAAAACCTATTTTGAATATGTACCTACACGGCAACTAGTCTCTCGCTACCCCAACTCAACCCACAGTATGAAGAGCACACAAAAAGTGTTTACTGAACAAACTCAGTCAGCTTGAATTGTTTCTAAGTAATTGTACTTCCATGAGTACGTTCTTAAGGTCGATAAACCAGAATAAACTCAAACAGTTTGGATCCTTTCTAAGAATAAGTTTTATTACAAATATCATTTTATTAAATAACTAAAACGACCTAAACAGGTTGGATCGTTTCTGTGTTATGGGTTTACGAAAAAAAAAATATTTTTTTAAATCCGAAACGACTTAAACCACTTGAGATATTTAAAATAAAACAGCTTTTGATGAACAGCACATCTAATATCAATATTTTACGTGTATGTATGTATTTCTACAGAACAGTCTATAGTATTAACGGATTGATGTATTTAATTATATGTAGGTATTTCTAGATTTAGAGTATAGTGTAGTTACGTTAGACAAAATAAATATGGCTGCCGTCAACGGTATTTTTTGTCGCAGTGGCCATTCCTTCCAGTATTTAAGTTGTAAATAAATATGCTTTGACTGTTAACATGCTGTGTTCGTTACACAGATATGTAAATACTTCACTTTATATGTGTGTAGCTCTTCGAAAAATATATTCAAAATAGACTCCAAGTCAATCTAAACTAATATTATAAAGAGGAAACATTTGTGTTTTTGTATGTATGTTTGTAATGTTTTCACACAAAAACGATTGGACTGATTTCAAAAATTATTTCACCATTAGAAAGCTGCATCATCACTGAGAGACATAGGCTATATTACATTTTCAAAAAAATAGTGATTTTAATAAAAGTGCAATAATATAACCCAAGGTGTGAAAAAATTTGTCATAAAAAATCTGTCATCACGTGCGCTGCGGAAACTATTGATGATAGAACAAAAAAATGTTTTACAGTATTATAGAACGTATCAATATCTACAACAAAGTCCACGATACCATATGTCCAACTACTTTAGTTATGCTATTATAACTACACATTACACTACATTTTAAATGTTGATAAAAGTGCCGACAATAATCAAACCATATTATTCATACCTCTGTATTAATCTTTACTCATTAAGTGACATTTTATTAAAGACCGTTTCAATACCCGTAAAATACTTTTTAAATGATTAAAATCGGCCATTTCATTCAAAAGATATAATTCTTTAGATATAGTAGGTAGTTTCTAAATATTAGTAGGTAGTTTTTAAGTATTAGCTATATATGTATATAGCTAACTACACCTATACAGCTGTAGTTAGACTTATTAATTTCTTTATTTGTAGTTTTATATATTAAAATTAGATAAAAAATTAAAAGTAGGTATTGGGTAATAAATTAAAGTCTACGCGGACGAAGCTGTTGCCCGCGCAACAGCTTGTTGCATATAATAATAGTGTGTAGGTGTTTTACCTGATGAGTGATAGGTACTAGACCAAAGAGTCTGGTAGCTTTGGTCGGTCCCCATTCACCACTCGCGCAGTCTGGTAGCGGCACCATTACCGTTTGCAGCTCGGCACAACAGATCTACAACGTGACACATAAATATTAGCAAATATACATTTATTCTAATTTTAACATGCTTTTATTAAGAATGCAGATCATACAATTAATTTAAGTAGGTTCCTACTTACGTTAGTTTTGCACACTATAAAAATGAACTAACTGTAAATATTGAAGCAAAATAATTTATTGAAACTTAATCGGAGACGTAGGTCTCAGACGCTTAACAATGCCCTGTTTAACCTATTGAGTCGCAGCGACACACCGACGGCCAGACAATTGGTTTTCAATTATGTCTCTTATTCCGAAAATTTATAAGTTCCTGTATTCAGGCGTTTTAGTCACGGACAGTAAAATTTTGACATAGGTATTTTTTTATACAATATGTGTAAAAAATGTACTGTTTATGGAGACGAAGACGAAGAACGACCTATTTTGAATATGGGCACCGGGCTTTAAGCAATACAATGATAGCAAATAGATGCATCGACTCCGGTACCAGGTTGCAAGAGGGTGCACTTGCAACCTTCTGTCACGAAAGAAAAACATAGAAAAACATTACTTTTAGTTTCGATGAGCAGAATATAATCAATAAAATACTCGCGCGATTTGAATTTGACATTACATTTACATATCTACATAATATATATAGGTACATATAATTCTATGTTTTATATCAGTTAATAGTATAATGTATACATGCAGATGCACCGCCTGAAAGTAAGCCTGGCGGCGCCCATCCATAGATGTGTGTTTACCTTGAACTTGCAAACGCTCTTGAACTTCATAGGTTCCCCGGTGAGGTACTCCCGCGGCGTGACGGCGTTAGCGAAGATGTCTAGCAGGAACGCACCGCTGCACGGCGCGTGCACGCGAAATGAGACCACGTTGCCGACTACCGACTATGGAACAATGAGGTAGGTACTTATAGGCATTCTGATGCTTAATATAGTCCCGTATACAACTTGGCAGCCAAGGTAAGAAACATATTTTACATTTAGTATGAAGATTTTAAACATAGCCAAGTAAGACACTTCCACAATGAACGTGTCTTGGCACGCAGACCTTTGGTTTCTTGAGTGTTGAAATTGACTCCAACAGCTTTATTATCAGCGATTAATCCATTTGTTTTACCAGTGCTAGACGACTTGGCACTCTTAACGAATCGCTGATGTATATAATATGTGTCCAGCGATCGACCAACCATTCAAGCCAGCGAATTGGCCTGTGGTAGGTTTAGCCGGGTGGACCCGGGGCTTCCCCCGGGTGAGTCCTACATACCCATTATGCATACCTTTCACTGCAGTGAGATAGAGGTAAACGCATTAATAATACGAAAGGCACTATTAACGACAAATATTATATTTGTAAATAATGCCTATACTTATAATAATTTTCAAACTGTACCTTATTAAAACGCTCTTGGAAAATTCATCACAAAATTTGATTTAATAAGGAATATTCGCGGTAAGGCGAAAAGATCTCCGTCTTATAATTAGCAAAAAATAACAACATAATTTGAGTTTCCTTAACTGTCATACCTGCATAACGAATCTCTTGAGGCTGACTCCGTCGAAGCCGTCGCCCTCGGTGTCGTAGAACTTGAGGTTGTAGTGGAAGATGAGCGAGCTCTGCATGTGTGCCGGCATGGCTATGCGCATAGTCGCCGCACCTATAACCAAACATTAGGTGCATGAAGACAAGCTTATTCGCTTTTCCCATTTTCTTAAATATATGATACCATGCCAGATGCTTTCGAAATTAGAATATCTAGCACTGACATATTGCTGTTCTGTTTACCTAGTTTTAAGCAAAAATAACATAAGCTCCTACCAACGCAGATTCTTTAAAAACAGAACACAAGATTTTTTGACCGTGAATTTTAGCAGGAAGACTCCTCTAACTCCAGGTTTGTGTAGATTTCGTTTAGTTCAGCGTGTTTCGTTTACTAGTCTTTATTTGTAATTTTGTCTGCCTTTTAATTTGAAGATGAATGTTATTAGAGGAAATAAATTGATTAGCAAATGCTTTGTGCGCCTTTGAAAGGGACTTGAGATGCCTTAAAACATGTTCATCAATTGACTGAGTTTACTGCAATACATTCATAGTCATTTGGTTTTATTATTCTATATGCGGTTATACATTTGAATTGCATATTAAACTGATGTTGGTCCCACCTGTCGAATCGGTATACATGACAGCCTTAGTGTTGGGGTCACTGAAGTAAAGCCCGTATCGGAAGAACAGCGACCGTACGAAGGGCAACTCCTCGAAGTCGTGCAGCGTGATGGGCGTCTTCAGAAGCTGCCAGTCCGGCTGCAGCGGGAAGAACTCGTAGATGAACTCGCGCGGATCCGTCAGGAAGTAGTGGTCGTCGTACTCGTATCTGGAGAAAAGTAAGTTTTCTTAAACTATTCTCACTTTTTAAATATAATGTATATGAATGCGTGTACCGAAACTATCCATCCATTCGACCACAGGAATTTTTCAGTCATTTCGTCCAGTATCGTTGGTCGCACAAATCTAAATATTTGCGATGGTGGCAATTCCAAGAACGATAAACTTGTTCGGATTAGTTAAAAATATATTAATTGCTCATTAAGTTATATTGTATTGGCATATGGGTTGTAATTATTGCAAAGTGGTCCTTTAAATATTAAATATATACTTTGAACAACCTTTAAATATTTACCTCTATGCTGTTAATCAATACGTCGAATTCAAGCATCCATACTGTAAGCCGAATTCGGTTCTAACTCATATATATAACCAAAGCCCAGACTTTCACTACCAACATTGTCGGGATCTCTTCCATACTGACCTCAAGCTATCGCTCTTCCCTCTGTTCCCTGGTTTAGGAGCATCTTTAGCGTTAACCAGATGTCTGGCTCCCCAGTTGCACTGCACGAAACGCCAGGCGCCGGCGACGTAGACGGCGTTCCACGAGTTTCGGAACCGGTTGTCTTCGAAGCGCACGCCTGGCTGGTAGCCCGCAGATTTGCTGTAGCCTTTGATGACTACACAATGAAGACCCGCGTAGCTAGGAAGAAGTAAGAAACGTTAAATACATTTTCATGTAAGTTCTTAAAGGATACACTGAAACTAAAGCTACTTCTTTTTCTGACTTACTGACAGATTGATCTACCATTTTCCGTGGTGTAATTCTTAGTAGCAATTCAAAATCAGACGCTATGTCTAGTGGGTGGTAACTACTTATCGGTCGTTCCATAAACCGTAATGAATAAATGAATAACGAATGCTTCATTTTTGTTTTTCTGGAAATCGTATCGATTTAGCTGGTGTCAAGTAAAATAAGAATGCTTCCGTCTCGAAATTTAGTAAAATTAATCATAAGATTGTTAGTAGATGGACATTATGTACTTTGCGCACAGCCTTTGCTAAACTGGATCCTATATTTTGTCAATTTCCTGTTTTAATGTGTGTTCGATTGTGTGTCTATGGTAATATATGTACATTGTTTAAAATATATTATGCCAGGCAAAGCAACAACCTTAACATTCACAGAAAAATCAATACATTATGTTAGCTCAACAAGGTAATTGGAAATGTATTACATAAATTACTGGCTAGTAATATTTACCTGCATAATCTCTTAAATAGTACATGGTAACTTTCAGTCCCGTGCTTGATGCCTCTTAGCAAGCCCAGCGGAGAGTCTCCTCGAAGGTTGTCGTCGAACTGAATGTTGTTCAAGTTCTTCACCGTGATCCAACGGAAGATAGTGCGAGCCTTCTCCACGTCACTCGCGCACCTTCCCACGAGCTGCCGGACTAGGTCTGTGAAGGTTTTTTGGTCTTCTTGCGCTACCTGTAAGCAAATATATGGAATAGTTAGAAGCATGATTACGAGACGTTTTACTTCTGGAGATATTACATTCAAGAGATTTTCTGTTTCGACTGATGTCACGCCGCTCACTCCTACGTCAGTAGACATCGATGTAGCATACCGGTTTCTAAAAAAATTGTGTGCTGAATAGCGCTTTATATCTCACAACTTACCGAGATAGCAATTTTATCCACATCAGTGAACTCCGCTGGATCCGTGTAAATGTGGAACTTGGAGACTAGCGGGGGCTGCGGTGGGGGTGCTCTGGAGGGGTACGGCAGAGCCTCCTCACCGTCTACGAATAGCGAGGACTCTGCCATGTATTCCGACCGTCGCTCCTGGATGAGTTCCATCATCTCGTGACTCTGCTTTTCCACTAAAGCCGCAGTCGCTGCCCTGGAAGGAAAAAAAATTTTGCTTATTATCATTTTTGGTATTGTATGGTTCATCTTCTCTGAGTAAAGTGAATGAGGCGATTAGAGGTTTTGATGTAGTTGTATGCTGATTAGACAATATTTTTAAATTTTCATACAACAGAGGTGGCAACATAAACATAATTTTTATATATATATCAAATAGAGGCTCCTTTTAGATATCTATGTTTACTAGGTAAAATCCTTTTCAGGCGAAGCGACTACTTCATACCATCACCAAATATTTGCGGCGGCAATATAGCGCAGGCTTCCACTCAAAAATAATTTCACCTGTAGCTTTTGAGCCCTCTTACTAGGGCGCGATGCATTGTCGCGGCGTCTGTAAAATGCTGGTAAAGTCGAATTTATTCTTCTTCTACCTAGCCTTTATTATTTCCAAGTCACTTGGGGTCGGCTTTTTTGGTCTAGCCGGATTTAACTGGATATTAGTTTTTACACGGAGCTGCTGCCACTCGACCTTCGCAACTCGAAGGCTAACGATACCCTAAGGCTAGACCAGTGTCAGGATATTATAGGGCACTGACTTCCCAATAACGACTGCTATAGATGTTCATGGCAGCCGGGACCGACGGCTTAACGTGCACTCCGAGGCACGGAGCAGGCGATAATTGTCAATCAATACGCACATAATTTCGAAAAGTCATATAACTTCCGAAAGTCAGAGACCCTCTGCATTGCAGTTTGTTGGTCTCCCCACTGAGCTATTTATTAATCGTCTGTAAATGTATAATTTTCTTTTGGCCGTGAACATAATTGGTCGCTTTCGGGCTCTGGATAGTACACCAGCTCCATCTTATAAAACCGCAAGGTTAGTGAAATAACGACGCTATATCCTAACCATGGTTAATTGTTATATGTTTTCCTACTAACCCCAACCAAGCTTTATTTAGTAGGAGTATTCTCTTTTTCACCTACCGTTCATGTTCCAACATTTTCCTTGTGAGGCTTTCTTTCTTTTTATCTCTTCTTAATGTCATGTTCTTTTCCAAATCTGCTCTTTCTTGTTGGTGACGTAACGTAAGAGCGCCTATTTCTGAGTCCGGTCTTCTCTTTTTTACTTGCATCTCTTGTTGGAATCTGTTCGTCAGCCTCTCAAGCTCTCGTTCCCATTCATCCTGGAATAAAAAGACACATTTATATTAAATACACATAAAACTATACCTGTATGTTTATCTAAATGTAAAATAGAGATGCGTTATCCAGCTTATTTTAGAATGAATACAACAGGGTGCTACGAATCTACTACAGTCTATCAGCCACACAGATACCGAGCTAAGAATTTTTATAGAGATAGAATTAATAAGACTACTTTTAACTCAGGAATATGCCAAATAAATGGCTAAAGGCTTGCCGAGTATGATCCATATCATAGTTCGCACATTATGGGTGCAGCACACCTCTGTTATCTTTTTCAGAATATGCAAGTAAGAATCTTTACCTTATTAACCATTTACTTTGTTGGCATACATGCATACAAGCTGCCCGCCTCGGAAATAGATCCTGGAAGAAAGCACACTAACGATGGCCGCAAGCATAAGCCTAAACATATGCCATAGATCTAATAAAGTAGCATGACACAATCAATAATTGTGAGATGACACGGATGGCACAGTAGTTACCTAACCAGTGCAGAGCGCCTAGCGCCATAGATTCAAATCCAAACGATTCACAAATAGTTGTTTCAAGTTTTCTTTGTGTCCATTGTTGAAATTTTTGTAAGGTCTCCTGCGACACAGGATTATTCCTAAATGACTTTACAAAAAGAAGTAAAATAGGTCTTGCCAATTCAAGACTGATAATAAATAAGCGGGTGCAGAAAATTACCTGTATTTCTTCTCGTATTCTTCTGTTTTCTTCTTCGCGGTGCTTCGAGAACTTTCTGTACAAGTCATCCTCTTCCTGTCGGTGCTTCATTTCTAGTTTGGTTTGTTCATCTCGGTCCTGGGGACAAATAATAACAAAAATGTATTAAGTTAACCATTTAGAATATGTCTGGACTCGTCATCACTCAGTGTTGTTAGGTTTAGGACTGGACTGATGGCGCCATCGTTTATAATAGTTGCCTGGTGTGTCGAGTGTTGTGGGTTCGTTTTACACATATCGTTGTTCTTAGCCATGAGGTTCTTTGTGCCCGTTTTATCAATATTTGATAGCAAATTGTGACGCATGGAAGGTGGGTTTTTATAACGGTACCTGAGTATTCCACTGTGATGGCATGGCATAAATAAAAAAAAGGTAACATAGTAATGTCAGCCCTGTTCAGAAATTGTCTCCCTGCTAAGTAAGTGGATATATAGCCTATCCTTTTAAGAGTAAAGGCTCCAGACCCAGACCCAGTACTGACCGAATTCTCAAATCTTTTAAAATATTATGAAGAATATTTAGTCTCTCGATTCTTTAATTTCTATTCATAATTATTTTATTAAAGAAAATAATAGTTAACTAATTGCATTATTCCAAAAAGTCAGGAGTACGTGACTAGGGATTAAAGTTCAGACCTCTGTGTCGCAATACAACGGTGTCTCCACTCGGCTATCACTACTAATATCTAGTTACAAACAAGTTTATAAATATCTCTAAAATTACTCGGCAAATAAACGAACATGAAATATTTGATTCGATTAAGATCTTATTATCAATAAATCAATTATAAAGCTTACTTTCATACAAATACCATCACGCAATATGTCAGCAACAAGCAATTACTAAAGATTTATCAGCATCCATAATTCTTTTGGAGGCATAGCGGAATCAATCTAATTCAGCTTCACATGTCACCCCAGATTAACGAGCATTAGATGATCGAGATTGTCACGATGGAAAGTGTCGCCACCTGGCGGAATGAAAGTGAAACGGTAGTGTCGTTCACCTGCGCTTGCGCAGCGATTAGACGATCGATCGCAACCACTTATTTATTGATAGATCGCCCGCGGGATTGTCAGCGCGCTGTGTAATTTGCCTCGTTTTAATTATGTTGCAGAATGCCGGAACGAAACTGCACACATATTTTGCACGCTTTCATGGGAATTGAGGTCTGATTTATCAGTAACAAGTGAGCGGCTCACCCTGACTTCGCCCGGGTTGCACATAGTATGTCCATCAAGAATAATATACTTTTTAAATAATTATCAGCGCTGTATATAAACAAGTGAGATAGTTTGATAGCACAAGACTTTTCTCAGTGTGAGAAAGGTTAGGCCCATAGCCTACCACGCTAGCCCAGTGCGGGTTGGCAAGTGTCAAGCCTGCCAACCCGCACCGCACCCCCACGGAGTGGGTGGACTACTTATCTTCTACATTGCCTTTGAAATATTAAAATGTTTTTAAATTGTTCTGGAGATTGGCTATTTGGCTATTGGCTAAATAGTGGTTTACCCGAAATGGAAATCGAACCTCACGAAACAAATTCTAAGCATGACAAAAAATTTTAGAAAAAATCTTGTTGTGTTCCTACGACGAGTATGTCCAAAGGTTTAAAATGGTTTTTTGTTATCAACAGGAGAGTAGAATTTTAGTTTGACTAAGACTATAAGAATACTGCACGCATGGCTTAGTGGTTAAAATGGACGCCTCACCATTGCCAATACGCCGAGTAAGTTCGTATCATACACAGGACTAGCTTGTGATGATTGCTTGACTATGCTTGCTCTGAGAGCCTGAGTGTTCTTTGTGTCTACTGTTTGAATGCTTGTAAAGGCCGCAACTAAAGTTATAATTCCTAGTGCGAAAGTAGTCTTCTATTAAATAATATAAATTATATCCAAAGAAATTCCCCGTTAAATTTCGATTTAAATATAACAAACAAACATTGTCCACGAGATTGCTTCCAGCGAAACGGTGTCATCAAATATTGCAACAAAATATTATGCTCCAAATACCAGAAAGCAAAACAGCAATCAATTTTTCGCCTGTATCTTGGTCTCTCTCACACACTAGTATCAGTACAGATGAGGTCGTCGGTGATGAGATTTTTTACCACAACTAACAGTATCTATACGTTATAAGTAGCTACAGAGGTTGTGGCCGAGGTATAGTCTTTTTTTACCGAATGAGAAATATAATCTGACTGCCTTCGTGGCGGTGGTGAATGTGACTGTTATGCATGAGGTATAATTTCTGGGTCGAAGTGTTATTGGGTAAATAGTATTCAGTAGCAGCACCGATTCTGTGTCTGATTAAGGTATATTAAATACCTTAATTGCTTTGAGTGCAATAATAATAAAGGTACAAATGGTTACTTGTAAAGTAGTCTGCTAAGGACTAAAATAAAATAGATTGCTTGCTTAGGTTTCAAAATCAAAAATCTGATATTTATTCTGAACAGTACATAAATAAATTGCATATTTCTTCTTGTTTATTCTTTAATTTCATTGGCGTGACGTAGATGAGCTCATCAAAGCGGACTACATATTATTGTTAATAGAATTTAATAAATTATTTTTAGTTAATATATTATTTATTCTGGAACAAGTATTTTAGTAAATCAAGCCAGCTTTTTGAATTATATTGTACTCTCAGATAATAAATACATGTGTATAAATTTGTATAATATCGGTCAGTATATTACTACCTTAATCGTTTTATCACCAAAGATAAGTAGATAACAAATAAATTGACTGGTTCTGATTTATAATGTAGCGCTCAATCTTACAATAACGGTTCATTAGTATCAAAAGAATTGAAAAGAATATTCATTTAACTGTTCAACACACTCATTCAAGGTTAACGTAAAATTACCACTTAACTAGGTCGTTATACTATAACAGATTATTTTTTGTATTGAGAATAAAGCGAGAGCTAAACGGTTTCAATTTATTATTGACTGCCATTTTGGATTTGTGTCCTTCAATACATAGTAAATGAATGAATGAACTCCTACAGAGGCGTCTAACCATATGTAAATATTACGTAAATAGTCATCAAGCAACAATGGTTACACATTATCATTTCATACATAATGCGAGTTTTTATCGCGTCGCGGGAGGGTCGCCGAGCGAGGAATTTGTTTTTGTACGAGTTAATCGTATAGATAACGGTACAACAGTATCGGCAGTAGCGCGGCCGCGACTCGCCGACCGGTCGTGTTTCATTCTGCACTTAATATACATTTAAAAATGCTGAAACTAGTCAGAGGGATACTGCGATTGAATCAATGCCGGCACAATCATGCTACCGTCATCGGCACGGAGCCGAACCGATCCGACACCTACTACAAGGAGAATAAGACGCGAATGGATGAGCTCGTCGACGAACTTCGGCAGAAAACCAGTGACGCCATCAAAGGCGGGTCCGAGGAGGCCGTAAAGAGGCACACCGCGAAAGGAAAACTGCTCGTCAGGGACAGGATTAACCGGTTGGTGGACGAAGGCAGCGACGTTTTGGAACTGAGCACGCTTGCCGCGATCGACATGTACAAAGGGCAAGTGCCGAGCGCCGGCATCGTCACCGCCATCGGGAAAGTTCACGGTCGTGATTGCATGATTGTCGCTAATGACGCTACTGTTAAAGGAGGCACTTATTTCCCCATAACAGTGAAGAAACACCTCCGTGCGCAGGAGATTGCACGGGAATGTCGGCTTCCATGCATTTATCTCGTCGACTCCGGAGGCGCGCACTTACCAGACCAGGCGGACGTGTTTCCAGACAGAGAACACTTCGGAAGGATCTTCTATAACCAAGCTAACATGTCTTCGGAAGGCATACCACAAATAGCTGTAGTGATGGGCTCCTGCACGGCCGGTGGCGCGTACATTCCGAGCATGTCTGACGAAAGTATTATTATCAAAAATCAAGGAACGATTTTCTTGGCCGGTCCACCGTTAGTGAAAGCTGCAACTGGAGAAACAGTGTCTGCCGAGGACTTGGGAGGTGCGGATCTACATTGTAGACGATCAGGTGTCACTGACCATTATGCAATTGACGATGAGCACGCATTAAATTTAGCTAGAAACGTGGTCTCAAATTTGAACTGGAATAACGACCAAAAGGCCAGAATTGAAGCCCCGAAAGTTGATGAGCCTGTCCACAACATCGCCGATCTTCACGGCATCGTAGGAGCTAATATCCAAAGGCCTTACGACATTAGGGAAGTGGTTGCTAGATTGGTTGACGGAAGCAGATTCCATGAATTCAAACAACTTTATGGAGAGACTTTGGTATGCGGTTTTGCATCTATGTATGGACACCCTGTCGGAGTGATTGGCAACAACGGAGTGATACACTCCGAGGCTGCCTTAAAAGGAGCTCATTTCATTCAACTTTGCGCAGCTAGAAAGATCCCCTTACTTTTCCTTCAAAACATAACTGGTTTTATGGTAGGCGCTGAAGCGGAAGCCGGAGGTATCGCTAAGAATGGTGCTAAGATGGTGACAGCTGTCAGTTGTTTTAAGGGTCCGAAAGTTACAGTATTGCTCGGAGGCAGTTTTGGTGCGGGTAACTACGGGATGTGTGGTCGAGCGTACTCGCCTAGTTTCCTTTACATGTGGCCAAATGCTAGAATATCAGTGATGGGTGGGCCCCAAGCTGCTACGGTTTTATCGTTAATCGCTAAAGACAAGGCAGTGAGAGAAGGAAAGCCATGGACTGAAGAGGACGAGAAGAAAGTGAGAGCGCCTCTAGAAGCACTATTTGAGAGAGAAGGCCGTCCTTATTACAGTACTGCAAGACTTTGGGACGATGGAGTAATAGCCCCGACTGATACAAGAAAAGTAATCGGACTGAGTTTGGCAGCGGCATTGAACGCGCCGTTTAGAGATAGTAAATTCGGCATATTCAGAATGTGAAGCGCTAATACAAGTGTCAAAGTATCACAAATATTTTTGTTATCACTCACTTACGTGAATAAAACTGATTTCATTATCTTACACGTTTTTAATGTCGTTGTTTACCGCTTAATCGGTTGTGCTAGTGATTGGTTTATGATTGAATCAGCGGTAAAATGAAGTTTGTGATATATAATGTTAGTAGGTATCTTACCGTGATACAGTTGCTAGAGTAAATTTTGGGTTCGTGATTACTCGATTGTTATCTAATTATGTGAGATAGCTTGCAATTCGATTGATAAGACGTATATTGTAATATTTGTTATCTATGTCATTATCACACACGCCTTCTCATATCGTCTGAGTGAACTTAATCTAAGCGAGTGAAGGTCTTGGTTGTTTATAAATAACCAAGAACAGATTTGTTTTTAGAGGAATGTAATTACTTAAGTTAAACATCGTATTAAAAATATGTATCCGCGTTTTTATTATAAAGTTATAGCTTCAAAAGTGTAAAGATTTAAGAGAAAAATACATTTATCTTTTCCACACTAGTTTTAAATATTCTGTTGGTAAGAGATAGCATATGTTTTTACAATATGTTTGTGTCAGATTTAAATTTGCAGGTATATGTCAAATGGCTACATTTTAACATGACCTTAGCTAATAAATTTTTTCGTAAATTAATGCTTTTTATAGATAACATTTCAATCTTTTTTGTACTTTTGTTTCTCAAACTGTTTGCGAAATGTTTTATTTGATAATTCTAAAGGTCACAAACCTTAAGAAGGCAAGTTATTTAATATAATGATTGTGTAATATTTAATTTACAATGAATAATAATATTTTTATACTGAGTATTGTCACAGATGTTTTTCAATGACACCGTTTATACAAATACTCGTCGCAGTAATTTATTTTTATAATAAAATATTAATCAAATTTAGTAGCGTTTTGTGTTGGTCTCTGTTACTTATCTTACATTCATAGAATCACGTCGGTTTTAACCTGAAGGGCTAGGCAGAGGTGTATTAAAGACATTTTTCGCCAGTGATTTCACGAGTCTTACTTAATATTGGATGAACCTTGTGACCTCTATCGGCCATATTTGCAGATTCCGTGCTGTTTCTGATAGAAAAAACCCTGAACTACGTAAGAGCTCCTTTTTGCTATGTTTATAACAAACAAAATACTGTGTAGGAGCTGGTTATGCATTGTATTTTTAAATGTAACCTTTGCAGTTCACCCGTGACATTTTAGGATAACATTTTTAATTAATTTCATTGGAGTGCACTAGAAGGATGTAGCGCAGACAGGTACCTATTTAATATTAATCCTTTTTAATAGAATTAGCACTAAGCTGTGTTATTTATAGGTAATTTTATTATCCTAATGTCAATTCCTAATCCTAACTACATTATAATTGCGAATGTGAGTTTGTTTGTTTGTTACGCTTTCACGCCTTAATTACTCCACTGATGGTCATAAAGTTTGGCATACACGTTGTCAGGGGCACAGTCAAGGTTACAAATTACTAGTATTCGTGTTAATCCCGTCCATCCTGAGCAGCGATAGCTCAGTGGGGAGACCAACAGACTGCAATGCAGAGGGTCTTGGATTCGAACCCACGTGGCACACCACTGACTTTCGGAAATTATATGACTTTTCGAAATTATGTGCGTATTGATTGACAATTGTCGCCTGCTCCGTGCCTCCGAGAGCACGTTAAGCCGTCGGTCCCGGCTGCCATGAACATCTATGGCAGTCGTTATTGGGAGAGTGTCGACACAAAAGATCCCACTGGGTCGAAGTGTCGCCGGTCTGCACTGACTGGCCCCCACATAAGATAAGATAAGATAACCCCGTCCAGCTAAGCTTAATGCTTGTGTTAGAAGTGGGTTCTTGTTTGTTTCCTTGATCGCATGTCCATCTTCAATAATTATGCAACTGATCCAGATGTTATTTGTTAATTCATCGTTTTTTAAATTTTCACTGCGTGACATAGGTCTTCTTACAGTATAAGATTGAATAATCCATAGTCAACCACGCTTTTTTTTTTTTTTTTTACGTGGGGGAATGCTTGATGCATACCCCTCCGCGGGGGCGGGCGGAGGGGTTATGTCGGACTCGCCGGGGTAAAAGAAAGATGGTAAAGTACCTCCCGGAATACCGACTAAACCTACCACGGTGTTCCTCGACAAAACCACTATCGACGGGGCCGCGCGAATCACTTTCGCATGCGGTCGCGACCCCGCCGAGGTTTCGGCCCGCCGTAATAGTCAACCACGCTGGCCTAGAATAGTTTTGCAAAGTTAACACATCTTCGGGAACATTACGGAGCATACTTAGACATGTTATCAAACGATGTTTTGCTGTCAATTATTAATAATAAATACCTATAGCAATAAAAAAGAATACTGGATATGAGTGTTTACGCTTTTCTAAATGGATAGTTCAATTAAGAGCAGAACAATAGCAATAAAAGCTAATGCCGACCATTAGCATGCTAATGTGATACGTTGACCCGCCCGACATTACGAGTTCAAGTTTAACAATAGCATGTCAGCCACTCACTTTTAAACATTCAGAATAAATGACAAGGCCATAGATATTGCCGCGCATTTCATTCCTTTTTGTTATCGTGGAAAAAAGCGGGAACTTTTTAAGACTACGATCTTATGTAGGTCAAAAGAAAATAAAAGTTGAAGAGATTCTAAATTCGATTCTAAAAAAGTACCCTTTGTTGAAATTAAACTACTATATACGGATTTTATCGCGTTGTCAATCCGTATATAGTAAGTACCCTTTGCTTTTTCTCTTGTACATAAATATTATTTTGCGATCTAACACAAAATAACACGTATAAAAAGAATGGAACTGGCAGCAGGAATACATATTAGCTGCACAAACTTATGCCTGAGTTCCCGAAGGGGACACCAGCTTTTCGCTTGTGTTGTTTTAAATCTTTGCAGAAAGGGTGTGTCTACGATCATATTCCAATAACTTTTTCAGATGCCGTTATGCTTCTGTGAATTTCCCAACAGAGAAGCTAATAACGACCTGATATCTCACGATCGATCGGAAATTTATGCCACAGTACCAACAAGATAGAATTGTGATAATATGCGACAAAATCTATAATGCTGATGTAAGCATTAAACCTTGAAAACAAGGAACTTGATGAAATTATAAATTGATCGCCTATTTATACTATTATCTATTAAATATGTTAACGTTAATTATATCCACTCAGGTTTTATTAATTTTATTTGTGATGTTTTGCTTATAAATTCTCTAATATACATACATCCATAGATTGACGCCTTAGATACATGTTTTATTTTTCATACTGCTTCTAATTTTATTTCTAATTGAATTTCTCATTGATAGTACGGATGGCGTAGTGGTTCACGTGGTCACTTCGGTACAGTCACTCTGCTGACTGTTATGGGTTCGATACTTACACGGACCAAAAATTTGCGTTACACAAATTGTTGTTTCAAGTCTGGGTGTTATTTAAGTCTCTCGTGACACAGGATATATATCTAGAGCGGGAGTTGTCTTTTTTAAGAGTAATGGCAAACGAGCTAACGGACCACCTTGTGGTCAGTGGTTATCATTGCTCATAAAGTTTAGCAATATCAAGGCATATCTTAACAGCTAAGTTGCTATCTATCCTATCCTAACTAATATTATTAATGCGAATGTGATGTCTTTGTTTGTTACCCTTTTATACCTTAACTACTCGACCGATCATCATAAAATTTTGCATACCCGCTATAAGAGGTATCTACTTACAAGAAAGGATAGATATAGGTAAGATACCTTTCATCCAGAAAAAGTAGGGAGGTACTGTTCCCGAGTGATATTAATTAAATAAACAGCACAGTCGACTGTAACCTTAATTCTAAAATTACAACAAATATAAAATAGTATGGCACTCTTAACAATGTGTAGTACTTAATCAAATGATATGATTTACACGTTGAATGTACAATTTCATTGGAATGTACAATTGTTATTCGAATAATTATCCCTGATAATGAACAAATCGATCAATTCAAATGTGGAATCATAAAATTATAAAAAAAAACCATGCGATAGTTTTCGGCACTCGGAACACTACTAGCAGCTATTCATGATATAAAATCAACCCACTTAAGTAGAGTACCTACATCATTATAAAATGTAGGTGATCAACATCCGTCAAACAATATCTTCGCCACACTCACAGTCTCACAAGATTAAATTAGTTTGTATCAAATTTCACTTCAAATCATAATAAACAATTGATAGGTAACAATATGTCCGATCTTGCGATCGAGCGCGCCATTTTACGCTTTCCAGTCGCAACGGTCGCCGCGTGCGTGATTTTTTTCTAACTGGAATTCTTTACAAGAAAATCTATCTGTTCTAGCAGCCGCAGAGTCTATTAACAGAGTTAATTGCCGATCCATATGGTGAGTGCTCGTTGCCCCCATTTTCAAAACATTTTCTCATAAAAACTTAATACCATAAAAATTATAGGGTATTGCTCTCGATTGTGTAACTAAACGTAATTAGGCGGCTGTTTAAGAATACCTTTGCCATAAAAATTAAGATTAATTAAATTCTCGTTGGCTTTTTAATTATAGAATGCATATTTTAAGCTGCTTTTTGGCGGGATGTTAAGATAGAACCACCATTAGAACAATGGTTAAAGTAGATACAAATAATAAATTTGTTAACACATTATAACATGAAACAGACAGATTCCTGTTTAAATATTTTCGCTCAAGCTCTGGTAGCCTGATCGGGAAAGGATACGTATATAGTCAGTAAAACAGCTTTTAGACAGTAGATACAAATTAGTTTAAATATATCTCCAATGTACGACTGACCCTCGTTACAGTTTTTTATTGTCATAGACTATAGCCATATCGGACATGACAGTGTGCGATAAAAAGTGTTGGCAATAGTTTATGGTGTTTATTACTAAGAAATCGCTAGTCTATAATTACTCTGAGATTGATGCGTGACAGCGGATTAAAACAAAATGGGTCTTACAGTTCTGTAGAGTTTAAACAATAGGTTCAGTCAGCGACATAATTAGCTGACATTAAATAAATTTGAAACAGTATTTGTGAACCAAAATTTTCTAATTGTTACTCTCTAGTAATACTTTGTGATTCCCTTAGCTGTAGCGCCTGTAAAATCGAAATTATCATTACCTATTGTGTATGATAGCACAGATAATATTGTCTTACGTTTACGCGAATGTTATACCATTGAAGTTAAACTACTTTGTACGGCCTTTGTCGCGTTGTTTATTTTAATACACATGACATATTTTGAACTTTGATATTTATTATATTATAGAACTTCACTACAATTTAAGCTATTTAAATTTATGCGTAAACTTAAATATAAATAGTTTTACTATTTATAATTAATTTTACACTTGTCCCGACGATATACGATATCATAAACACTTCAAAATCTCGCGAATATTTATCGACTTATGTATGTCGTTGACTATACATTGTAAACTTGTAATAAATAAACGGTTACAATAGAAAAACGCCAGCTTGTATGTGCAACATGCTACTAAGTTTGATAGTTTTTGTAAATAAAATAAAGTCGTTGAATTGTGTTAATATATATTATCGTGTGTAGTTATTGCAATGATGTTACCTGCATATGTTAATTTAACTTTTTTTTGTAATAGATACAACGATATTAAGCTGTTTATATAGTAGTGTAATATTTTTTATCGACGCTTTTTTATTGTATAGGAGGCAAACGAGCTGACGTATCGCCTGATGGTAAGCGATTACCGCCGCTTACGCTCACGGACACCTGCAATACCTGAGGAGTCACGAGCGCGTTGCCAGCCTTTTAAATTTGTCCCCTCCCCCAGGAGGGAGGAAAGGTTGGGCCTCCGGTTCCCCTAACTCACTCGACGAAACTCAACGCAAGCGCTATTTCACGCAGGTTTTCTGTGAGGCCGTGGTATCACTCCGGTCGAGCCGGCCCATTCGTGCCGAAGTGTGCGGATTTTGAGATATTTCTGATATAGCCCAATAATATTTTGCCAGATGCAGTATTTGAACTTAGAAGCGGTTATCTCTTAATGTAACTAAGCGATTTATATCACTTCAGAGACTATAGTATACCTAAACTGCTAAAAAGACTTCTACGTAATCTATATAATAAGTTCAGTGTCGTCAACAGTTTTCTATTGTAATAATTTATGGCGTTATTTTATTATTTATTTATTTGATCACCAACAATTTTGACATTGTGTTTGATTTTGTGTATTGGCATTACATGGTGGAATAATACAACACAATAAAATAAAAAACTAAAATAATAATAATAATAATATTCTATCACATACACACAACACCATCTAGCCCAAACTAAGCAAAGCTTGTACTATGAGTACTAGACAATGGATAAACATGCATATATCCTTTTCTTTTGTAAATACATACATATTATACAAAAGTTTGACTTGTGCGGGAATCGAACCCGCGACCTCAGGCGTTGCAGTCGGTTACACTAACCACTACGCCATCGAGGTCGTCGACAAAATGAAAACAATTTAAAAAAAATAAAAATTGTCGTTGGCAATCTGAATGTAATAATGTCCTCCAGACCGAATTTATTATATTTAATTAGTAATAGCGGTAGCCCAATGGATAAGGTATTGGAGTTGCGATCGAGAGGTCGCAGGTTCGAATCCCACCCATTGCACTACTGTCGTGAACCCACTCTTAGTACAAGCATTCTAGCTTAGCTGGAGGGGTTAACAGGAATACTAGTAATTTGAAACCGAAATAGCTAGTAACATTTGTTAAATAAAAAACATGCTTTAATATGTGTACGTGTAGCCTCGCTGTCGCCTGGTATGGTGCTCAGAAGGCAGCATTACCACGTTGAACGGCAATGCTAATTCCTTGTCTTATAAAAAACTTGCGTTCTAATCACGTGAAGCGCCAATCAGGCATTTTGCGAGCTGTCCATAAAATACACAAGCACTCAATTTTAGTTGACAACAGTTTTGCTCTATTAATGAGGTAAAATCATTTAAGATTTCTACGAATGCACTCTGAAGTTTTATTAAGACTGTTTGCGACTATATCTTATTTAATTAAGACTGACACTATGAAATTTCTGTTGTCACGCGTTAATTGAAGCTAGAGCAACGATAGAGACACGCAAGTCTTTCTGTCAGTCATAATAATACCTGATCATAATTGAAGTTCTCCCTGAAAGAGCGACCACGTTTATATTGCACGTCGTTAACTTTTATTGACTTATATCACTGATAATATTTGAGGTATGTCCTGACATTTCACCAATACATAATCAAGTTTATAATGTACTCTTATTAAAAAACATATACATATGTAAGATTTTTTGGTTTTATATTTTCCTCATGGAATTTGTAAAATTGATACGATCGCCGTTTTTTGTTACTAGCATAGGTTATCAAGCAGTCATGTATTTTAGGTATCGAACCTTTTTAAACCAGAAAGCTTCTGATGACTTGTACAACGAGTGAACGGACACAATGAACATTCGGATGGATGCAACAATTTGTGGATCGATGTTGGAGCCCAAGCTTGGATTGAACCCACTAAACGGTCGCACTAGCACTAATAAAGCACCCACCAATTTAAACCTATCTTAAACATTTTTAAAATATACCTATTTAAAAGAGATATACTAGGAATAACTTCTACTGGTGACAAAAAATCATACAACTGACACATAGAATACCCAGAATCGGAACAACTATTTGTGAATCACACATCTTTTTGTCCCGTGTGGGAATCAAATCCGTAACAATCAGCGCAGTGATAACAGCGAGTTGACCATTTAAGCCACTAAGTACTTTGCAGCGAAAAAACGATTGTACTTAAGTTAAGTAATTACCACATAATTGTAATGTTACAACTTAGGACAATCATAATTGTTTAATAGCTGCGTAACCTAATAAACAATTATGATTGCCCTAAGTTGTAAATTAGGTGCGTCTAATTCACAGGTGCGTGCATGTACTATATAAACATGGTACACACGGCTACACATCAAGTGAGACTCCATATACGCATAACTACGCTACATACAAAATAGAGAATTGTCGGAAAGGGACGGTGCATAGTGGTGTCGATGTAATGGTAAGGATAGAGCGTAACAAAAATATAGCGCATTTTCTCGCACGATTCGCAGCGTTCAACTTCTAATAGGACAAAGTCCAAACAGTCTAGGTTGATGCGTCGCTGTGTGTACTTCTGTAACACGAGTGGAAACTATAAATCAAGGCTCGTTTCGAGCAAGAACAAGAACGGCAGAACAAGGTACCTAATAGATTGATATTTATGTGCAATTGCAATTGCACAATTGTTTCTTAAGTAGCCAAAGGACGTTGTGCTCAATATGCTAATGGACTTAATTAATTAGGTATTTACGCCATTTAAAATGACATAGTTATAAATTAGAGTTGTGACATATTTATTTTCGGCGCCAATTTGGAGTGCTGGAATTTATCACCCGATTGTTGGAAGACTAATCAGTGAGATGTCTATATGTGTACTACGATAGCGACGTGTCAAAATCAAACTGATGTAAACTGATTTGATTGGTTGTATCTGATTCAATGAGCCAATCACAGCATGTGTTTAACTGCTTGCTTATTCATTTTTGCACTGATCCGCTTTTCAGTAACCGGGCACACATATGACGTTTATATTTTTATCGGGTGTTACCATTAACAAATATTATACATATTGAATTAATATCGGATATCATGTTGGTAAATAAAATATAATTCATAATTGTGAAGCAAACAGAAACCATTGTGGTTTTATTACTATTATTTTATTATTTCTGTGAAATATAAATTAAACTTAGTTATCTATGAAATTTTTAATGAGTTAAACATTGACTTATATATTACTGACGTGTATATTAGACATATTTGTCTGCATGGAATACAACATGGTTTTTAAATACGCTTCCGCTCGAAAGACGGCTTTGCAGCTGGCGATTTCTTATTGAGACCACGCCACAAAACGCAGAACACATCCGGAACATCTAGTTGAGTCACATAAGGTTTCGGCTCAGATTCGCGGTTTGGGCGAAGTATGATTGGGTTATTCTGTCAGTAGTAGGACTGAACGTGATACTGTGCCCGGTAGCCAGCAATAAGATTGCGTCCACTTACGTGGCATTTAAAACCAAACCTTGCTGGCGAAATGTGAGTGTGATATACATTTACCTACATATCTTTTCGGATATAGACTCCGTATGAATGTATCATTATAAATATAAAACTAATTATAAATCATCTTTTAAATACAAAATGTTTGATAATCATCAAAGCATTACGTCATAAATCCTCCTGTTATAAATTACATTATACTTTCCATTCTATTAAGAATTTTATGAGTTTTGATGCGAACGTTAAAATATTTCGAGGTCCAAAATAATAGATGCCTATAAACATTTGCATTAATTGACCATCACACGCGTGTATTCAGAACTAAACATTTTTAAGTGTCATACATGAAATATATTATAAAGATATTAATATACGGCACGTTTTATTATGATCGTTGATGTAAAAATATTTATGCGATCTTCACGATATTGTCTATTAAATTAATCATTAAGACTTGTTTTACATTAATAAAAATATTTTAATATTTTGGGCTGGCAAGTTTGGGTGCTGTCATCGACATGTTTCACATTTTGTTGAATTTGTTCCAGAGGGCATAGGCAGCGTAAGAAACAGCCTACTGTTGACAGCATAGCGTCCTTTTCATGCTGGAACACGACACAATGTTGTTTGGTTGTGGTCTTCTGTAGAATAAAGATAATTCGCCAGTCGAGATACTTAAGATTATTTTCATTTTGCCCCAGCTCTCTTTTTAAGGACAGTTCTCGTGCACGAGAATAGGTAGTCTATATACAGTAGTAACCAGACTTCTCGTAATATAATATAACAATGTAAACTGTCCCACTGTTAGGCACGGGCCTTTTCTCAGTAACCGAAGCATTCTAGTGGATTAACAGTTTGTTTTGAGCATATGTAACATTGTATGGATATAATAAAAAAATCATTGTCTGCGTGCCGGCATTCGAATTAAATAACTCTTAAACAACCAAGGTAACCTAAAAATATTTTTTGTCTAGTAAGCTTGTACATAGTTTGTTTTAATGGTATAGTACCATAATTTTATTGAAGATAGGAAATTATACAAATAAATTTTTGAATCAATAATTTTCACGTTATCTATGACAGCATTTCCTGTAGTAACTGGCAACACAAACTTTATGGTTTTATTACACAATAAGAAAATGACGCGAGCACTTTCCTTGGCGCGGGCATTTCCCTGTGCGGCCACATGCCCGATCCGCTGCATTCGGTTACACAATCACCGATCACCCGTAATTAACAACTTTCTATCTCGAGTCAACGAACGAGAAGAACAGCCTCCGCCTTTGACGCTAATAAAAAAAAACTTTGATAAGATATAAAATGGTTGTCATAATTTTAGTGCTAATTAAATGTTGGTCGCTTTATCTGTTGATAACATTTATTTTCGAAGCTGTGTGCTGCTTATGTTGAATGAACACGAGTATTTTTTATGTTAACATCGTACCTAATCATTTTGTTATTTGACTAACTAAGTAAGGTAAAAAGAACTTTTGGTAAAAGATTTGTGGGTAACAAACTAGGCATAAAGAACATCTAGTCTACGAGGTTTTTGTGAGATAGATAAATGTTTTACCCGTATGAGGTTCGAATTCGTAACGAATTCGAACCATACGGGTAAAAGATTACAACAAACTTGGCGCGTCATAATTACAATTGACAGCTAAATCGTCAATTGTATTTGTTAATTTATGATGCGTTACGCGCAAAAGGTCGATCAATTAATAAATGTTAAGTATTTTAAAGTTATTTAAATGCAGCTTAACATTTATGATTAATTTATTACACCACATACAATTTTCAATTTTCACTTATTATATAAATAATAATAATAATAATATATTTATTTACCAAAAACATGTGTTTCAAATATCACAAATTATTTTACAAGGCATTTTTTATTATTTCTGCATTATCAATGAAGAACGGCCAAAAAGATTCTAAGCCGCTCCTCAGCGAAGATGCAGATTTGCCAAAATGTTAACCCTGACTTCTAAACTAGGCTATAAGCCTGTATCTTAGGAGTCAGTGTCTCTCCGTAAATATTACAGTACAGGTCTTATAAGTTATATTATGATATAATGATATAATTTAAATTTGGATCAAAACTAGGTTACAGAGGTTACAGATACAACGGAACAATAATAAACGAACAAAATGCAAGTTTTTATACAGGTAAGTTTTCATCTATCTGGAGTGAGTGAAGTTCTTGTTGTGCATGATGCGTGTAGTTCGTGTTGTATGTGTGTGTGTGTGTGTGTGTGTGTGTGTGTGTGTGTGTGTGTGTGTGTGTGAGTGTGTGTGAATGTGTGTGTGCGTGTGTGTGTGTGTGTGTGTGTGTGTGTGTGTGTGCGTGTGTGTGTCTTTATTTATATGTGGTGTGTCTGTGCTATTTACGTGTCAAACGTATGAAGATTTTCTTTGGTTATAAGTAATTGTCTAGATTTAATTTTAACTTATTTAAATTTTCTATTTAGTGATTAATCATTCGTATATTTCCTAAAACTAGATCCTCTGTGTTTTGGTGGGCTAATTGAAGAAGATATTCACGCAGCTGAGTTTTGCATTGGTATCGAGTTTTTGAAAATAAATTTAGTATGTTATTTAGGTTGTTATACAGTTTAGAGCTTGAGATGATGTAATGACGTTTAGCGAACGATGTTTTATGGGGTTTTGAAGGAAAGACTTTATATTTATGTCTCCCAACAGGTTCCGAGGAAGGGCGGCTTGTATGTTTTCGAAGTACTGAGTGGAGTACATAGAGCTGCCTGACTGTAAGCATTTTGCATTCTCTGTAAAGCTGCGCTGTTGGATATCTACGTGGGCGCGAAAGCATTACTTTCAGTACCGCTCTCTGCGCTCGCTCTAATCGAATAAAAGCGTTGAGTGTTGCTCCTCCCCAGACCGGGATACAATAGGACAATATTGACTGACATAGTGCCTGATAGACCATCTCTAGAGTGTTACTGTCGGCTGAGTTACGTAACTTTTTAAACACAAAGAGCAACTTTCGAGTTCTGGTTGTCAAGAGTTCTATGTGCTTGTACCAATTTAAATGGTGATCAATGTGCACTCCTAGATACTTGACAGTAGTGGCCTTAGAGATGGTAAGACATGCACAGTTATGGGTATCCGTGCAATTATGGGTTTTGAGAGATATAAATCGTTAGTATAATAATCACCTATATTTCTTTCAGAATACATGCAGCCTATAATTATTGATTTGTATCTCTATAACTATTACGGTTTAATGGCCAATCGATTACAATGACATATGACATAAAGATAGCCTGAACCTGAAAAGAGATAAACAACTTAGCGGTAGAAAGAATTCCTCGCAAACAACATCGAGGGTCATAACTATTACATTCGCTAATCATAATCCTAACTAATAGGTATTATAATGCGTAATGCGAATGTGAGTTTGTTTGTTACGCTTTTACGCCTTAACTACTCAACCGATCATCATCACATTTTGCATACACGCTATCAGTGTTACAGAATAAGGACATAGGGTACCTTTTATGCAGAAAAATACTGTTACTATTTTAACTTAACCTACATTCACGCAAGCAAATCCGCGGGCAAAATCTAGTATATCATACATTTCTTAAACAATAATTATACCTACTCCTTATACCTGTTGCAATTTTTCTCCTGGTTAATCTAGGTCATCTTTCAGTCTAACTTGACGTAATATCAAAGATAGTCACTGCGCATGTAATATAAACATTTTGATAACTATAATTAAGCGTAATTACCTCAATTTAGGTGAGTCATTTAGTTCGTGAGGTACGGCCGTAGCATTTGAGTAAACAGTGGTGAAGTTAGTGACCGGCGCGGCGTACGAGCGATGCCGTATTGTAACTGTTGTATTGTTATATTATACATATGTAGAATAACATGGAGTACGCGTTTGTTAATTTATTTAGTATGTTTTTGATAATTTTGTCGAAAATATAACACTTAATTTTTTGACTGCACCGATGGTGTAGTGGTTTAAGTGGTCGCTTGCCACCGCCACTGCGCCGAGTGTTGTGGGTTCAAATCTTTCTAAAATAAAAGATAAATTAAATCAGAAATATTCTGCAAGAAATTCGGTTCTATAGTTTGATTTATATTCTTTTTATTTTTTTTGATTTATATTTAAAAGCAGCGATAGCTCAGTGGGGAGACCAATAGACTGCAATGCAGAGGGTCTCGGGTTCGAACCCACGTCGCGCACCTCTGACTTTCGGAAGTTATATGACTTTTCGAAATTATGTGCGTATTGATTGACTATTACCGCCTGCTCCGTGCCTCGGAGAGCACGTTAAGCCGTTGGTCCCGGCTGCCATAAACATCTATGGCAGTCGTTATTGGGAAAGTCAGTACCCTCTAATATCCTGACACTGGTCTAGCCTTAGGGTATCGTTAGCCTTTGGGTTGCGGAGGTCAGGTGGCAGCCGCTCCGTGTAAAAACTGATATCCGGTCAAATCCGGTTAGACCAGAAAAGCCGACCCCAAGTGACTTGGGAATAATAAAGGCTAAGAGAGAAGAGTTTGATTTATATTTTCGTCCATATATTAAATATAAAGTTTATTCATAATATTAATACCGGTTCCTGAAAGGCAGATAAATAGTTAACAGATTGTCAAATGCATATCAATTGCTGTGATTGGATATCTGTATTAACAACAGCCAATCACATTACTTGAACAATGAATTACTTAAACTTTGAATATGATGTTGACATGTCGTTAAGGCTATTAGAAACCGAGGGTTAGTCAGCTAACAATCGCGTTAAAATAATTGTACGCGGTGAAAGTACAGTTTGATTATTCAGTACATATTTTATGTCACCTGTCAATCACTGGCAGTTGTTGATAGATAGTAAGGGTGAACCGTTGGCTAGGCTATGCTTCAGCTTTGAAAATTGTAGTAGAAAAATAAAAACCATTTATCTTACAACTATTCCGCCGAAGGAGTTCTTAAGACAGCGCCGAGCGTAAGACAGATAATGACAGAGCTCGTGCGGCGCATATTCAAATCGGCGCGCGGCCGCCATAGTAAAATTGTATGGAGGATTTGAAGTGCTTTTTTGATAAGTATGTATATTTATTGTCAACCAATAACTTAAATATTTGGGAAAGACAAATTGTAATATAACTATTTATGTTTTGTTTAAGCTGTAAAATAGGATAGATTTCTACTGTTATAATCTAAAAATCACGTAACACGAGTACGGTTTTGCATTTTTGTGCAAATTTACGTAATTATGTAGGCGAAAATATTAATTGTTTTAAGTTTTTCACACGGAGTAATTGTAAACACATTCATTGTTATGGTAAATGTGTATTTTATATTAGTGTTAAACAAAAAATTTTGATTTTATTCACCTAACTATGACCGCCTGTTTTGGCACATTTCGCTCGGCGCAGTCTTAACGATCATATTCGTTTTTAAAAAGATGTTTAGATTTTATGACTTAACTACCTCTCGCCGTGGTTTCACCCACGTATTTTCCTTTACGTGGCTCGCACCGTGATGTTACGTAGCCTATAAACCTTCCTCAAGAATTGGAGCGATCATCTGCAGAATGAATCAATTTCACAGTTTAGAGCGGTTAAACAAAACATTGACTCTTCAGCTTCATTATCCTTACTAATATTATAAACGCGAAAGTTTGTATGGATGTATGGATGTTTGTTACTCTTTCACGCAAAAACTACTGGACCGATTGCGATGAAACTTGGTATATAGATAGCTGGAGATCTGGATTCACATATAGGTTACTTTTTATCCCAATATTCCCACGGGAACGGGCCTTACGCGGGTGAAACCGCGGGGAAAAACTAGTATTAGTATAGATGACACCAGCATTTATGGATTATTTTTATGGTCCCATTGTTAAAGAAAGTTTCTTTCGCCATCACAGCAATTTCACCAGAAAAATTCGAATTAACAGCCAAAGCCAGAAAATTTCCAAATCTGTGAGTAGAAATCTATAGAAAACACGACACTGATACTAAAATGGAGTTGTAAAAATCGTTTGTTGACGCCTTCACACTTAAGATCAGGCTCCATGTATAACAGCATCGTAATCTTATGAATAAGCGTGTTCTCCAATTTTCCTCTCAAAATGAACATATACGGTAATCCGGTGTGTTAAGCACACGACACGACTAACGCTTAAATAGGTGGTGTGACGTCACCTGACCTGCCTTGTGGCCTACACTGAGAAAGGCTCGGCGATTGATTAAAAACAAATGTTTTGTTGGATACAGTTTGCAGGATAACAGTTTTATGAGATAGGTATGGATTAAACGCTAAAATGTGTTAATGTAAGGATAATATTTAAAAAAGGTAGTGTATTACGTAATAATAACATCAGCTGTGTATATAAACTGTATCTGCTGGGCTCGGGCCTCTTCTCAGCTTGAGAAGGATAAGTCAACTACGCTGGCCCAGTGCGGGATGGCAGACTATACTTATCTTCGAGAACATAACGGAGAACTCTCAGACATCCAGGTTTCCTTACGAGATTTTTCTACACCGTTAAAGCGAACGCTATTAACTGTTTAATACGCACATAACTTTTAGAAATCAGAGGTGCCTTATAAATTGCAATACTAGTAAAAAAATCTTACATATATCTTCTATAGCCACGTTTATTCAGTAACTTAATTAAAAACAAAGGTTAGCGCGCTTAGTATAATTGGATTCTTTTTGTCAACAAATAGTCAACAACTGTCTATCACGGAATTTAGACCTAATGTCCAGACAGGACAAAATTCCTAGGTCTAAATTCCGTGATAGACAGTTGCTGAATATTAAAATATCCAATAGGTCCCAGAATTAATTAGATATAAGCGTGTGGTTACATATGTATTTACATTAAATTACTTGTAGTATTGTACATAATTGAACATAATGATGTACGAGAAAATATAAATAAAATTACGTGTAATCATGTGATATTAAAATATTGCTGGGTAATTATTTTGTAGCGTGAGGTTTGATTACAATAAGAAAAATCTCGACGTTTTTAAAAGGTAAATTATGTCGTAAATTACTCATAGTTTGTGTTTCTTCTTCTCTCTTAGCCTTTATTATTCCCAAGTCACTTGGGGTCGGCTGTTCTGGTCTAACCGGATTTGACTGGATATCAGTTTTTACACGGAGCGGCTGCCACCTGACCTCTGCAGACCGAAGCTAACGATACCCTAAGGCTAGACCAGTGTTAGGATATTAGAGGGCACTGACTTTCCCAATAACGACTGCCATAGATGTTCATGGCAGCCGGGACCAACAGCTTAACGTGCTCTCCGAGGCACGGAGCAGGCGATAATCGTCAAACAATACGCACATAATTTCGAAAAGTCATATAACTTCCGAAAGTCAGAGGTGCGCGACGTGGGTTCGAGCCCGAGACCGTCTGCATTGCAGTCTGTTGGTCTCCCCACTGAGCTATGTGTTTCTATGAGACTTAAATCACTTGGCCTAATATGCGGGGTCTATTCTGATACATTTTGTGTGGTACTTAATTAGGTTTTGAGACCACTATTGTAATGTTTATTTAACATGTACATATAAAGCGGAGAAATATTTAATGTGATATAGAATAGAAGAAGGAAGATTGCACAGAATCTTAGGTAGTCTGGCTGGAAACCTCCACCATTCAGAAGATGGTAGCGGAACAATATTGTTTTAAAGGAAATATTTTCAGGATTCGATTTAAAAAAAATCCTTTATCAATTAAAACGATTCCAATTACTATCGTTGTTCTGGAAAGCACAACAACTCCGTTTTGTAAAGAGTCAGAAATACACTAGTCCTTGATGTTACAAGCGTTTATACGCTGTGATAACCACTCACCATTAAGTGAGTCATTTACTTTTTATACTACGATAGAAAACATTCATTTGTATTAGTTTTGTTTTAAAAAACAACTCGCTCTTTCACAGAGGCTACCATTCCTCTCTTTTTCTTTTTTCTTTCTTATAGACAACTTATTAGCATCGCGGGGAACTTTACAAATATACACTTAACGGACACAATGTACACCTACATACATACATAGATTCACGCCTGTTTCCCAGAGGGGTAGGCAGAGACTACGGATTTCCATTTGCTACGATCCTGACACACTTCTCTGGCTTCATTCACTTTCATCACATTCCTCATACACGCCCGTCGGTTCAAGGTGCTCTTAACCTGGCCTTTGTCCAGAACGCCTCCGATCTGATCAAGAAACGTTCGCCTAGGTCTTCCTCTTGCGACTGTTCCATTCACACTAGCCTTATAAACTTTCTTAGTCAGTCTTTCCTCGTCCATTCTTTCTACATGCCCAAACCAGCTTAACATACCCTTTTCTATTCTTGTCTCTATATCCACTATGTACACCTATAATCAGAATAATCATTTATTAATCTCGCAATACTTGTCTCGTATAGGGTTCAAACACAGCGTGGCGGTATAGCAGTCACATGCTCGATGAGCCATCTGTGTTACCAGTCTAAATAAAAATATTCGCGATAGGTAAATAATACAATGTCTGGGACATTCTTACGATAACGTAGAAGTCTGTTCACCCTATTTGCCGTACATAATAGCTAGATGCAAAATATACACCGCTATACGCTGTAATGTCAGTTTTTGTTCAATGTCTGTACGTATGTACATGTTGTATGTGTTTAAATATGTTATTTGGATCACCATGTTTTGGGGACTGAGGTGCCGAGCCGTTAGTATGAAAAAGTTAGTTGGTTCTCTATAGATTTCGTATAAGAAATGAGAGCACGTATTTTTTTAAGTATTGATATGATTTTTTTGTGTTGGTGTGCTTGGGCCTTGTTTAGAATTACTTAAGTATTATTATAAATGCGAATGTGAGTTGGTTGAGTAAGTTTATTTGTTTCACGCTTTAAATTCTCGACCGATCATCATGAAACTTCGCTTACACGTTGTTAAGGGCACAGAAAAGAACAGGAGCCTTTTATCCAGAACAGAAGTACTGTTCTCAAGTTAGCGAAGCCGCGGGCAAAAGCTGGTTTTTAATATATTAATGTAGAAACCTATAATAACAATGTCCTCCAGACCGAATTTCGGCCACGGCGGCCAGTCTTAACAGAGACTGGCCATCTGCGCAGGAGATATTATAGTGCACAAGTGTGTGCGCATACAAAAGTGCAGTCTCTGTTCCTTAACTCTCATGATCCGATGGGACGGCAATCCGACACGACCGGAGAGAGATCAGGCGCTGGACCAACGGCTTTACGTGCTTTCCGAGGCACGGGGGTGTTTGACACCGCCAACTTCCTAACTCCGGGCTGCTATTGAGATTTCTTTACAGAAAAACCCAATAACTGTTTGTTGGCCCGACCCGGGATATCTATACAAACATTATAAACGTTTATACCATTGCCGACGATTTGGTTGCTTTTCAGCACCCAAGTTCTCGGGGAGACTGATGGTCGTCTTCGTGACCCGAAGTGTAGTTATTTCAAAGTTATTATTCGGCCTTGATGGCGTAGTGGTTAGTGTAACCGACTGCCACGCCTGAGGTCGCGGGTTTCATTCCCGCACAAGTCAAACATTTGTGTGCATGAACATGGATGTTTGTCTTGGTCTGGGTGTTTCTATGTATAATATAGTTCTTCAGCCTGTAGTATTTACAAAAAAAAGTATATATGTATGTTTATCCATTGTCTAGTACCCATAGTACAAGCTCTGCTTAGTTTGGGCTAGATGGTGTTGTGTGTATGTGGTAGAATATTATATTATTATTATTATTATTAGTAAGTTATTGTTGGCAGAAAGAAACACGAAAATATTTTTTGAATTTTAGTGTTTTATTATTTTAAGTGTAAATTCAGATTAATAAGTGCGGTTAAGACGTTCATAAGTATGTAAGTTACTATGTAACCTAATGGGTATTTTAAATAAGTTATTTATACGAATAAACATATTCTCGATTTCGTATTTTCAATGTGTTACATTCTGGTACATAGGTAAATGTAAAACAATACTAAACAGTAAATAAATTGATAAATATCTACTACCATGCCAAGCCGCCGGCCATTTTGATGTTTCCCCATTTCTTGTAAGAATAGACCGGTACCTATTGTGAAATGATGTCATCCAATTACCTAACACAACCTTTATATCATTAGTATTCCTATAATCCTATTTAAAAATGGCTACTACCTACGGACATTTAATAATATTCAATGAAAATCATTGCGGCGCCATATGTAATCCCATCTTGAGTTTGAATTTAACAAGTTTATGTTAAATACTTGTGTGGGAACAACGTAGGATGGCAGAATTGGGTAATTTATGGCTGCGTTTGTGCCATTAGGTTGGCAAAAGAAACTGGCTATATACAGCAAATTGTAAGAGTGGGTTTTGATGGGCTGTGGTAGGTCCGGCTGACCTAATTAGGAGTTAAAGGACAGGAAGCATTAGAATCTTTATATTTTTCTACTTCTGAGGTGGCAAACAAGCTTACGCAAACTATGGTGAGCGATTACCGTAGACTATACGCGCTTGAAATACCAAAGATCTTTGTAGCATCTTAACTAATATTACAATTAATGTGAATGTAAATTTGTTTGTTTCGATTTTAGGCCTCAACTACTCGACTGATCGTTATAAAATTTCGCATACAAGTTGTCATGGTTACAGAAAAAGACACAGAAACAAAGTAGTCCGAGGAATAAATATAAATTTATGAAAAAATCTACAGTACAGCGAGTGAATCTGTGGGCAAAAGCTACTTACTATTGTTTTAAGCGAATATTAGTTTGTTTGTTATGCTTTCACGCCTTAACTACTCGACCGATCATGATGAAATTTCGCATACACGTTGTCAGGGGTACAAAAAAAGGACATATAAATATCATCCAAAAAAAGTACTATTTCTGGGAGATAGCTTGTATTAAATAATGTCATAGCAAGCTCGGGAAAGAGACAAAGTTATATACATACTGTAAGTACTGTCTTATTTTCGCATATGCAATGCTTTAAGAAGACACACTGAAAAAATGCACTAACTTTCATCGAATAGTATAGGACTATGAGAAGACCAATTAATCTAGAATTTTGATATAGGTAAATTGATGTCTTTAACTAGAATTTCCTAGCTCAAAAACACGATATTGTGATTTTGGCTCGATCATAATTATTATCGAAAACACCTCTGAAAAATTACTATTTTTGAAATTACAAGGAAGTTACACTATCATTATGCTTAGAAATTACTCAAATATATTCGTAACATCAATATTAGTGATTTGCTAGCTCATTATTTCCATAACTAAAACCAATCATTTTTAAATAATATTTTAAGATTTTTTAACAATTTCTGAGCGCTCTCGATCATTGCGGGCGCATCGCAATTTTAGACCTTATGACCGCTATTTAAGGATTGATACACAATGAGTGTCATTGGGGCGGATATGGGCGGAGCTATTCTAAACGATAATTTTCGCGGTATCCCGAATTTAATTCCCGGGTGGGTGTTGTGATTTTCTGCCAATAATCTTTTTATAACAACACAGATTCTGATAGTGTCTGATAAACAGCAGTACGCTCTCCTTTTATTACCTGAACCATAACTATAGCTGGCGCAGTGTGGATGTAATTCACCACTGGCAACATCTTCAGGGATATAATAATATATAATATCAGCACTATATTAAACTGACCCACTGCTGGGCACGGTCCTCTTCTCAGTGTGAGAAGAGTTAGGCCAGTCCACTACGCTGGCCCAGTGCGGGCTGGCACACTTCACTTATCTTCGAGAACATTATGGAGAACTCTAAGACATGTACGTTTCCTCACGATATTTTTCTTCACCGTTAAAGCGAGCGATAATTAACTATTTAATACGCACATAACTTTGAAAGGTCAGAGGTGCGTGACTTAGGATCGAACTCGAGACCTCTGTGTGGCAGTCCAACGGTTTTCCACTAGGCTATCGCTGCTAATTCTGGTAAATGATACATACATAAGTTTACTATGTGAATGCTAGTGTGAATGGAACAGTCGCAAGGGGAAGACCTAGGCGAACGTTTCTCAGTGAGATCGGGGACGTTCTGGACAAATGCCAGGTTAAGAGCACCTTAAACCGGCGAGCGTGTATGAGGAATGTGATGAAAGTAAATGAAGCCTGAGAAGTGTGTCAGGATCGTAGCAAATGGAAATCCGTAGTCTCTGCCTACCCCTCTGGGAAACAGTATGTATGTACTATGTATATACTTATGTATGTTATAACTTAATTTCAACGATGAGAAAAAACCTCCTACACTCCGCTATTAAATTCGCTCTTCTTTTAACGAAATAGGAACGTGGGACAGCTGTACGCTTTATAATTACAGTTTTAGTTCTATTCGAGTGTGCGCACAATGTTAGTACCATTATGTAGATCGTATTAAAACTATCAACGTTCTCATGCGGAATATTTCCTGACCATAAAACGGTACTGACGTTACTGTTGTTTATATTTGACTTTACAAGCACTAGGAATAATAATAATTGTGTCGCAGAGGAAATTACAAACAGTCAAACAACGGACACAGAACACTCAGACTAGGAACATCTATTTTTTATTCTCACAAAGTTTTGTTCGCTGTGGGATTCGAACCTACAACATTCGGTGTAGAGATGGCATAGGGACAACTTAAATCACAACGCCATCCGTGCAGACATGCAGTCGTGTTTATATGTAAGGAGTTATTTATATGCGCCTGGTTTTGTATTTATGCAGTAAACATTATTTTTTTATACTTTAATAATAATATCCTCCTGACCGAATTTCGGCCAAGGCGGCCAGTCTTAACGGAGACTGACCAACTACGCAGGAGATATTATAGTGCACAACTGTGTGCGCAAACACAAGTGCACTCTCTGTTCCCTAACTGTCATGATCCGATGGGACGGTAATCCGACACAACCAGAGAGAGATCAGGCACAGGACCAACGGCTTTACGTGTTTTCCGAGGCACGGGGGTGTCTAACACCGCCAACTTCCTAACTCCGGGCTGCCATTGAGATTTCTTAACTGAAAAACCGAATAACTGTTTGTTGGCCCGACCCAGGATTCGAACCCGAGACCTCATGCACAGCAGTCGCATTCACTATCGCTGCAGTTATATATATATATATATATATATATATATATATATATATATATATATATATATATATATATATATATATATTTAGTTACAATGAATACGACTGCTGTACCTGAGGTCCCGAATTTGATATCTGAGTCGGCCAAAGGGTTTATAAGTTTTCTTTAGCAGCACGGAGTCTCGAACTATACGCCGTAGAGAGGTCACTATGGTCCTCTATTAAATAGTACAAGGTCCCAAATAAAAGAGGTTAGTCTATTGCCGTTTAGAATAGCTGGTGTAATTTTGATTTAGTACAATCCTGCCTACCCTATTAGGAATATATATGTGAACTACGTATGTATGTAGGTATGCTATGGTTGGCATTGAGTAGTTATGTGGGATAATTGCATGCTTACTTTTGCGATCAATTTTCAAGTCTCGAGTTGGATTGACAAGCCGAAGTAAATGATTCTGGGTTTTTTTCAGGAAATTCTCAAAGTATGGAAATGTGTCTAGAAAACGGGAATAGGATCGCGCTATGTTAGGTGTAACAAAAATAGCTTACACACGGTGGTATACTCTTATGCCTATCCTTTCCGAAGATACGCAAGCGTGAGTTTATTAATAATTATCTTTTTTAGACTGCTGATAGTGTTAGGATAACTGCTGGGCAAAGATCTCTTCCTTCCAAATCACACTATTCTTAACCAAGAGGTTCGTAACCAAGGGGTTGTATCCTGTACCCAAAAACACCTACAGGGAAGCGTGCTTTTGGATACGGTATGGTAGAGCGGCTCTCTCTTATATTAACCGTACCTACGGTTGGTAAAGATCTACCAACCATACGGCTTACTATAGGTATAAGACAGGGTTTAGTAGTGGAAGGAGGAATGTTTCTAACTATCCTCTACCAGTCCTTTTCAAAGCCGTCTAACTCATTAGTATAATCTGTGAGAAATACATATGGGCAGTAGTTAGAACTTGACGGGTGGATACCATTATTACGATTTAAAATTGAGGATGCATAATATAATTAATCACTGTAACACAACAGGCCCAGATAGCCATCACAGACATGGCTAATTAATCTTATGTCTATTGTTGTCGGTGTACTTCACCATTTTTGTTCGCGTTTTTTATAGTTATAACTTATAGACTTGTATGTATATAAATAAATGTGTTTTTTATACTGTCCAAGCGGCAAACTAGCTTTAATTGTCCACACGGGGTAAAAGTTTGTGTGAGCAGCGATAGCTCAGTGGGGAGACCAACAGACTGCAATGCAGAGGGACCGGGTTCGAACCCACGTCGCGCACATCTGACTTTCGGAAGTTATATGACTTTTTGAAATTATGTGCGTATTGATTGAAAAATTATCGCCTGCTCCGTGCCTCGGAGAGCACGTTAAGCCGTTGGTCCCGGCTGCCATGAACATCTATGTAATGGCAGTCGTTATTGGAAGAGTGTCGACACAAAAGATCCCACTGGGTCGAAGTGTTGCCGGTCTGCACTGACTGGCCCCCACATAAGATAAGATAAGATAAGATAAAAGTTTGTGTGATCTGCACGTAGTTGTTCCGAGTCTGAGTGAATTTTGTGTCTGTTTTTAATGTTTAAAGTCCCTCACAACACAAAAAATATAGATAGCGTGGCAACCGATTTACAAAAGATAATAGGATATGTTTTCCTCGATGGTAGGGTACGGAGATTATTATTTCTTGTATTGCTAGGGTATAGTATCCCTAGCAATACAAGTAGTACTATCCCTCACGGGTTTCCAACCGTAGGGAATATTAATTAAAGATTAGATAAAGGGAAAGGAATGAAAGAAGTTGATGTGAGCTTCTGGAACTCTAATTCACAGACAAAAAACAGTAACAGTGTTGCATTACGCTGGTCTCTCTGAAAGAATGTGATATTTCTCCGAACGAGCTGGCTTATTCTTAGTGACACCCATTAATAATAATCAGAATCACCAATATTTCACTTGTGTGAAGAATTAAATATCTTTATATTTAATACCTCTTTAGGTATGAAGTCTATAGCCTTCATCTCTTTTTTATAACCCTAATGAGACTAACAAGCGCATTTGCCTGATGGCGATATGATGGTCTGAAGGAGGCAAATATATTTCTGTCACGTTACGAAAAGCAGGTATTTTAGAATTAGTGTGCAATTTTCAATTGAGCGTGATAATACTATACTTACCTACTATAATTTCTATGCTGTGTCGGATGTGAACTTTACGATCCAGCAAGGTCCATACCATATTTGAACGCAAAGCAAACCCATGGTATTAAGAAATTTAGAGCAAAAGATAATAAAAAAAAAGCTTAAAACATATGATAGTGATGCTCTATATCCAAAATATCGTTATAAAATAACTTATTCTCCTTTACCGGGAGTACCACAGACAATTCAACTCATTGTTGTCTAAATCTCGATTTTAACCTTCACCTGATACTTTTTGTTTACTTAAAGCTCGAGTTTTGCGAAAACGGTGTGAACAGTTATTATACAGTTATTTCCCACGAAGTCAAGTGCACTCGTTGCATTGAGTCTAAGTTCACCGACTACCGTCACTTTAGATAGACCATTGTTGTTGCGAAACTATTTATCGTTGCCTTTCGCTTTAGTCTTAGATATGCTGTGTCTGTACACAGTTGTAGCCAATATGTCTTAGTGGTCATTTCGCACGAAAAATTGTGCGAAACGACACTTTTATAAATAATATTTTTAGGTCATATATGCCTACTAACTTTTTCAGGCCGGGTCGTTTCGCACTTAAATTATATCGATGTGTGCGATTCGACCCTTAAAAGACCACTAAGCTGCCAATTGAGGTGTGCCTTCGTTGGGTTGAGTAATTAGAAAAATGAATAGTTGTTTTAAAAGGACTTTTAGTATAGTTTAAAAAAAGCAATAACAATGTCATTAATGAAACACTTAGATATCTTTGTGCATGTATGACGTAATGGTTTAAATGATTACTAAGCCGCGTCTAGGATTATTGTTCCGATTTCTACATAGCACAATTACTGAGTGATCCATAAATAGCTATTTTGAGTGCTCTTTGCACTGTTAGCATACTTGTGAAGTCCTCAGTAACACAAATGTTATTCGTAGTGCGGATAGTTGTGATATGTCGACAGTGAAGGAGGTTTTAAAGGGAAGAGAAGCTCACGATGAAGTTGTATTTTAAAAATTGCCATAATATAGTGTATATGCATTCGAATATATTGGAACTCAGATCCGTGCCTCAGCATGTTAATATTGTAGATAAACATAAAATGGTGTAGTGCATAATGAATGAAGGCAATAGGCCACATAGTTGTCTTTAACTAAGTACCTAATATACAAAGGTGATACAATCGTATATAAACAAAATGAATACATGCAGCGCAGCATAACACGTTTAATCACTTTTAATCACGCTAGCCAATTCCTTAATCAATATAATTGGAATTTACGTAAATCACCCACTTAAGAGTAACACAGCGTCAACTAAATTTATTATACCTAGTGTAATTTACGAAGATATTTTATCGAGATGAAACGCAATTTCTATTCATTTATGCTTTTCTAACAAAAAGAAATCCGATATTGTACTATAATGACATCAATTAGGTGGTTATTTATGTTTGTATAACGAAGCAGGTAAATAATGACCGATAGAAAGTAAACGATTACTGTAGCCTACTGTAGCATATAATTGCTTGCAACACTGAGGTAGCGGTTGCCAGCGTAAGGGACAAAGTTACCCAGCAGGTTAGAAAGCGTCTCCTTAAAAAACCTGGCTGCAATATTCTTTAACGTAATTGTATAATGTATGTATATACTTCTTAACTAGAATATTTTAGTTTAATTAAAAACGAATATCTCACTGTCCTGCATTAGTAGTCCTTTAATGAGTTTTCCTCCTTTAAGAAAACTAATACAAACAGACTTTGCAAATGAAAATTAACATATTCTTCATATATTATATATATGTATTCTCACAACAAAGGCTAGTTATAATAGCTCCTTTAAATGTATTTTGAAAAGATTGAGTGCTGATCTTATGATATTGAACGACATCTCCATTCAATTGGTTTCATTATACCGTGATTACGTAAGATTACGCATAACATAAAGATTAAGATGCGAGAATGATGTATTAAGTTGAAACCAGAAACCTGAACCGACACACTTTCTTAAATGGATGATATACGTCGGTTTCATTTATATTATTACGTCTTAAGAAATGGACCAGCCTCTGTATACCAGATTAAATTTACCTGTAGGGTTAATAAATAAGGTGTAAGATTGGCTAATCAAATACTGTCACTGAGCTAGAAAGGTACCAGCAGAAATCGTATTAGGCATACAAGATAAATCAGTCCGCGTTATTTATGTTAATTTGATAGGCTTAAGTTAGCTGTTCGATATCACCAATAAATAACGTGTAACAGGTTTTCCCAACACTATCAAATTGAATTAGCAAAGTAGCAATATTATTAAAAGCATAAAACATTGAAATAGATTATGAGAAAATCCTTTTTTTATTCTGACCACATTCGTGCTTTAGAGACTTGTAAAGCTTGAAGTCCATTATAGTTTAAGATTAAATTATAAGATACAATTATATTGCTGAGTCTGTGTGAATTAAGTAAAAGCTTATCTTGGTGACCTAGAACTTAAACATTGTGTTAAATAATATTACGGTATATTTTTATACACTCACGCGTGGGAAATCACTGCGGGTCAATCATCAGGTCACCAGCCTTTTTGAAACATTCAAGTTTTTGGCAAGTTTTCCCACTTGTCTACAGTACGTAATTGCTGTTCTAATTAAAAGCCGGTTTAAAATATTGTAATCAAACAAACGGATTTAAAACGTAGTTTCTGAACTATTCCACCTTTTAATGTTTAATAATGTCGGACATGTTTTATCTGTAGCTGTGATTTATGGTAGCATCTGTCAGAATTTTGGCGCGAATTAACGGTTACGTACATATTTATTTATATCTACAACATAATTCTATGGTTATTTATTAGTTTAAATTGTCAGTGTATTTTGTTATTTAATGCAGATACACGAGAATTTATTAATAAATTCGCGATATTTGCAGAAACATAAATCACTGGTGAAAAACGTCTTACAACTTGATTAACCGGTCGTATACCGCCGGCTCGCATACCAGCCGGCAGATTTGTACCCGTCGTAGGCCGGTGGCTCGCATGCGAGCCACCAAATTGGTTTTACGTTAGCTTAAGCTAAAGCGAAGGCGGCGCGCGGCGTTTTGGCGCCAATTTGGTGGCTCGCATGCGAGCCACCGGCCTACGACGGGTACAAATCTGCCGGCTGGTATGCGAGCCGGCGGTATACGACCGGTTAAGAAAGATTTGACAGGTTGTGACAAATGCGAAAGATATACTAACTGTGTCATTTATAGCGAATTTATTCTCGAAGAATAGATCTTAAATGTTTGAATATCGTGCATTGAGATATGATTTATGTAGTGAACACATACATAAATAAATATGTATGTTTTGTTATGAATGATCGCTAATTTCTAATACTTTCTAGTCCATTTGTAATTTAAAAGCATACAGTTGCGTGTTTTTACATTTAAGACAGATTTCATTTGATATTTTAATTAAATGATGTCGTGTAAGGGCGGCGGTAATGGCTAATTGCATTGCAGAACATTTCACAACGCATTTTCTTTACCATAAATGTCTGATTTTGCATTATGGCATTTGAAAATTTTAAGTGATACTCTTTGATAATTCTATATTGTTGCTAGACTATTTTGTTATTAATAACTGCACTTGTGTTGACAATTTAAACTTTTAAGTAGCGTAATAGATAATTATGTCTTTCCATAGCTTACGTAAAGAGTTGTATCATTCGAACCATTCCACTTACATAGGATTTTGTTGTAACGATTTTGTTTTGTGAGATCAACAGAAAAACGCAGCAATTGGGATATTATTGAGTCTTCACTGCATAGTGAAGACTCAATAATATATATATAACCGAAAACAGATATGATACTATTGGACGCATGTCCACTAGTATCATATCTATTTTCGGTATTATGTCATTCTAGCATGTTATGAATAATTTTCTTTAACAGTCATTATTTTCTTAAACTTTTACTTATGTAAGTTACACTTGATCATTATCAAATCAAAGTGGGAAAACCAATTATTTACATTCCATTGTCGCTTTAGCAAGATATAATCTTAAACAACAATTAAACAAAGAAATAACAATCGAAACTGCGCCTTAAACTTTTAAACCTTTCTCTTTGTCACAAATAATAAAGACAGATGACTTTACAAAATATACACATGTACTGACATCTCCATATATCTTTGAAATCCAGCTATAATAACTCTTACACAACTATTTTCCATTGTTACCCAGTTTCCTTATGATAAGAAGATCTTCCGTACTGATCAGCCGTCACTCTCACTCATGCTAAGCTTTCGTGTGAGAAAGGGAGATGGAAATAGGGCAATTTTATGACGGTGCAAAATTATAAGGTGGAAAAGTAAAAGTGTGGATGTATTCTCGTTAGTTAGACGTGATATGTGTCTGTTTTATGATCTCCTAGTCATCGTTTAGCGGTTTCTGGGGGAAATATGTTTATGATTTCATATATGAGAAAGTTTATAAGAAGTCTGACGGCTGTACTGGTTTACTACATACATAGTTACATGCAAAAAGCAGCGATAGCTCAGTGGGGAGACCAACAGACTGCAATGCAGAGGGTCTCGGGTTCGGACCCACGTCGCGCACCTCTGACTTTCGGAAGTTATATGACTTTTCGAAATTATGTGCGTATTGATTGACAATTATCGCCTGCTCCGTGCCTCGAAGAGCACGTTAAGCCGTCGGTCCCGGCTGCCATGAACATCTATGGCAGTCGTTATTGGGAGAGTGTCGACACAAAAGATCCCACTGGGTCGAAGTGTCGCCGGTCTGCACTGACTGCCCCCCCCCCCCCCCCCACATAAGATACATACATACATACTGACTCTCCCCGTCTGCTCAGCAACTTACTTTTAAGAGTTCCTACTATATTAGTAAGAGTACCATATCTCTATCTCTCTCTATCCACTACTAATTATAGAAAAGGTTCGTTCTATAAAAGAACTGCGAGCTATATAAATGATTTAGCTAATTTTGATAGTCTAGACTTATTTAATACAAATGCCTCCAGTTATAGACGTGTTCTTGCCAACCAGTTGTTCGAATCGTATTTTTTATACATACATACATAGATTCACGCCTGTTTCCCAGAGGGGTAGGCAGAGACTACGGATTTCCATTTGCTACGATCCTGACACATTTCTCTGGCTTCATTCACTTTCATCACATTCCTCATGCACGCCCGTCGGTTCAAGGTGCTCTTAACCTGGCCTTTGTCCAGAACGCCTCCGATCTGATCAAGAAACGTTCGCCTAGGTCTTCCTCTTGCGACTGTTCCATTCGCACTAGCGTTATAAACTTTCTTAGTCAGTCTTTCCTCGTCCATTCTTTCTACATGCCCAAACCAGCTTAATATACCCTTTTCTATTCTTATCACTATATCCACTTTCATGCCGCATCTCTCTCTAATCACACTATTCCTTATTCTATCTTTCAGAGTCACACCACATATATTTCTGAGCGCTCTCATTTCTACAGCATTTATTCTGCTCTCATGCTTCTTTTGCCATACCCAACTTTCACTTCCATACATAAGTGTGGGCACTAATAGTCCTCTATGGACAGCCAAACGTGCCTTTTCGGAAACATTTCGACTGTTCATAAAAACGCGTAGAGCTCCTTCACTTTGTTTCCCGCAATCGTTCTCCTTTCAATATCTCCCTCATATTTGTTTACTGAATAAGTAAAACTATTATGAAAAATGGACTGCGCCCAGTGTGGTGGGTTCGATCCCCACACTGGGCAAATATTTCTGTGATCCACAAATCGTTGTTCCGAGACTGGATGTTCTTTGTTTTTGAACGTTTGTGAAGTGCCTTGCGACACAAGATTTATTTCTGGTGCGAGAGTTGTCTTTTGTAAAACAAAAAACAAAACATATAATATCATTTAGTTACTGTTTTCAGACTATATTTATTGCCTCATAAATAGTGATGACACAGAAATATAGGTCTTTACGTGATTTATCTACCTATCAGCAAGTACACTACACTAAATTAAAATTTATTAATAATAATAAGAATATTATATTATATTATTATTATTATTACTAATATTAGAAAGCTGAAGAGTTTGTTTGTTTGTTTGGTTGAACGCGCTAATCTCAGAAACTACTGGCTCGAACTGAAAAAATATTTTAGTTTTAAGTAGCCCATTTATCGAGGATGGTTATAGGCTATATAACATCACGCTACGACCAATAGGAGTGGAGCAGCAATGGAAAATGTTGGAAAATTCTCCTATATGAAGTAGACGAAGTTGCGCGGGTCAGCTAGTATTTGATAACTAAAAAGGACAAGTAAGACTATAATAATAATAATAATAATAATAATAATAATAATAATAATAATAATAATAATAATAATAATAATAATATTCTATCACATACACACAACACCATCTAGCCCAAACTAAGCAGAGCTTGTACTATGGGTACTAGACAATGGATAAACATACATATATATACTTTTTTTTGTAAATATATACATATTATACATAGAAACACCCAGACCAAGACAAACATCCATATTCATGCACACAAATGTATGACTTGTGCGGGAATCGAACCCGCGACCTCAGGCGTGGCAGTCGGTTACACTAACCACTACGCCATCGAGGCCGACATAAATGGACTATACATATTTAGTCTCTCACTTATATCTTTAATAAGTAGACAGATATGTATTATACCTGCCTTTCTTCAGCTAACGTTTTAGATGCTACATAATGAAGAGGCGTATTGCCGTTTACCAGTCACAGTTTTAACCTCTGTACTGCCACTGACAATCTCTTGACAGAATAGCGTATCTAACATCTGCCTTCCATTTCAGGATCACTTATAATTAGATTTGATATCTTTAGACATCAAATCTAAATGTAGTATTATTTATACATAGTCATTCATATTGATAGACTAATATAGATATTACACTTATTGAATCAGTTCCATTCATCATTATTCTAAATACATAAACAAATTTGGAAAGAATAGCTTTTATAGAACGAATTATTTATTCATCTATTGCGAAACTATATTAAATTCGTGCAAACAATAAGAAAAGCGTAGCATAGCGAATGATTGAATGCAATTTCGCATGCATATTAGAATGAGCATTGAGGAGTTCGTTGTTCATTGAATGATTGTCGATAATGTGCGTTCGTAAATGTAAATAGCAATATGAATTGAAAAGTAAGTAATAAGATCTGGAAATTTCTACGGCGATGTCTTGTAATACCTGATTGCGGCTGCTAATTGCTAAGTAAGTAAGTTGTTTGAGTATTCTTTGTGTCCGTTGTTTGATTATCTATAAAGTACGCAGAGACATAAAAATTATCCCTAAGGCAGGAGATGTCTGAAACTATTCGACCATAGTCATACTGCGCTGAGTATTCGGCAATTCCGGATTCGGGAAATGATGGCATGATGATAAATCCGAGGTATAAGATAACCCCCTTAAGTTTAATTACTTACTTATCGTGTCGATGGCAACACATTTTATATAATTTTGGACCAGTTTTCGGCAACGCGGATTGCATTTGGTTTAGCCTGATACAGGTCAGCCAGTGTGCACGATTCTGGGTTTACGGGGCATGACAACAGATGACCCATTGTCTGTGGTGATACGCCGCAGTCACATGCATTCGTACTTGTGTCTATATAACCCCATCTTGACAGATTATCTTTACATCGGCCAACCTGGGTACGCAACCTGTTGAGTGCCTTCCAGGTTGGCCAAGGCAGTTTGGCTCCAGGAGGTAACTTTTCCGCCGGTGTGATTAAATTAATTTGTTTTGACTAGACTTATACGGTGACGACAATCCAAACTTCCTTGCTTAGTACATTCCTCATATTTCCTTATAATTCTTATTTATAAAAAATAATATCAGTATTAGCACGCAGCAATATGCTTGCATCTTATTACGTGGGGTCTGAAAACAGCTAGCGAATTGTGAAAAGAATACACTTTTAACTACTCTTAGGAGATGTAGGCGTATAGATTTCTAGGTGCGAGGTATCCATTACCAGCTAAGTGGTAGTGGAAACGCAACATTTTCTCAGGTTACTAGAGGCTCTCAGGCTCGAGGAAGCCTACGTACAATAGCGGATATCGGGTGACTGAGTAGGCGCAAGGACGCACGCCATTCATGCCTCGCTCCGTGCACAACTGCACCGTGCACCGTAGTGCATTCTGCACTTAAGAACCGATACTTATGTTTTAATTAGCCTTTATCCGCAATTTTGACTGCGTGAGCGATCCTCGTAGGTAATTTTTTATTTTATTTTAAATAATTTATGTGAATTCTCGATGACTGCGGTTCTACTAACAAAATTAGATGAACCTTTGACGAAATTTTAAGCTGTAACCCAAATGTTAAAATGGCATTTAAAGTAGTTTCCAGTTTTTTCGTGATGTCAGCTTATACAGACGGATAGACAAAATTCTACAAACGTTTTGTGTTTAGTGACCTCTAGTAAACTCTAACCCAAATTGCTAGTAACATTTTTTAAAAGAAAAAAGTGAACTAGGAATAAGTAAATCCGAATTAGATTTACAAAAAGATATAATTATATTGCACAGAATGCACTATTACATTTCTGTAATAATAAGTTCATATCAAATATAATAATACTAGATATATCTAATTAAACATTGTGTTTTGAAAATTAGATCAGACTATGTTTAAAATTGTTTCGAACGGTGTGAAAACTAAAGTAAGATTTAATATAGGAGTTCAATATTTTATGCATCATTTAGCAATTCAATGTTAAAGATAAGAATAAATTAGTTGTCTGTATAATGTAGATTTTTGTAATATCAGTATTCATTGTTAAACCTCTTTACGCTGGAGGTCTACAATTCACAATGAATGAAAGAAGATCGATATCTTGTGCGTTGTTTTCTACTTTTACTACTCGACCGATCACCATGAAATTTTTCATACACGTTGTTAGCGATACAGAAAAGGACGTTCGGTACCTTTTATCCAGAAATAAGGTACTGTTTCAGAGGGGTAGACATTTATTAACAAAATGTTCTATAACGCGAGCAAAACCGCTGCCGGAATCTAGTTAAATATAAAGATATTCTGCCTAATACCGCAGTGACGTATTCCTGTCAGGTGTGCACAATAGTTTTCTTCTTAAAGCCAAAACTCTTGGTCCTGTCGAAGATCAGCAATAGGCCACTGCCATAAGTTCCGGTTTTCACTGGGCAGTGCCAAACGAAAGGACGTGTATGTCCTCGATACCGCTCATCCGCTAGGAGTAGGCCGCGGGATGTTTAATTCAGTGCGCGGTGTCTAACGTACATTTAGTGAATTAGATGAGTCAAGAGTAAGAGCGATTTTTATTAAGACTAGCTGTGGCCCGCGGTTCTACTTGCGCTTTTCAGAGTTCCAAAATATATAAATAAATATTTGTTAAGTCCTCCGCGACACAGGATGTATTCCTAATGCGGGAGATATCTTTTAAAACTAAAATAATATATATGCTTTGAGAGTAATGCCTTCCAACAAACAAGCAATCCCTTCAGATTATTAAAATTTGTTATTTATACAAATTTTAGGGGCAAAGCCATCAGGGATAGTAAGCGTTATAGAGAGCTTCAAGCAGCGATAGCTCAGTGGGGAGACCAACAGACTGCAATGCAGAGCGTCTCGGGTTCGAACCCACGTCGCGCATCTCCGACTTTCGGAAGTTATATGACTTTTCGAAATTATGTGCGTATTGATTGACAATTATCGCCTGCTCCGTGCCTCGGAGAGCACGTAAAGCCGTCGGTCCCGGCTGCCATGAACATCTATGGCAGTCGTTATTGGGAAAGTCAGTACCCTATAATATCCTAACTCTGGTCTAGCCTTAGGGTATCGTTAGCCTTCGGGTTGCGGAGGTCAGGTGGCAGCCGCTCCGTGTAAAAACTGATATCCAGTCAAATCCGGTTACACTAGAAAAGCCGACCCTAAGTGACTTGGGAATAATAAAGGCTAAGGGAGAAGAAGATCGATCCGATTTTAAGACAATATGCTGTTATCAAAAAATTTCTAACAATCACTTTAGTTAGAGCCGCAGTCGTACATGGACCTTCACGATTGACTGCAAACTAACGCAAACTAGTACCGCACAATCGATGTAAATAAGGTCCCACTTTTCTAAAACAAGTATTGTTAAATTTTACTTTTAAACGAACAAATGTTTAGGTGGACTTCCATAAATGGTAGCTCTTTGTAAAGTTTCATGTGAACGTTTCTTAGTTATGTCATCATTGTACTGTTACCAGTGGGAGACAGCAGACCTAGTTGTTACCCAAGAAAAACTGGTGATTGTTCCAACAAATTACGTAGTAAGCGAATCTTTCTCATGGAAGAATGTTGTTTGCCTTATGTGAATTTCATTCATGAGTTTTCCCTTCCAATGTACTAAGTGATCTTGTATCAAGTAATGAATGATTAGACATTGATATTGTTGGAAATTAATGGTGGGGTAATGGTAGTAAATGCGAATGGTGTTCTGTGAGGTTTTGGATTTATTTCCCGTATCGGACAGACAATTTCTTGTTAGACAAACCTAAAGTATTATTGCAGTTTCCTATCAAGATATTTTCGATAGCAATACAGCGCCTAAAAACTGTGCCCGGTAGAGAGATTTTTTTTGTATTAGGCAACTTACGCACTAAGCATAATTTCTGCGTCGCGAGGGACTGTAAACAACGGATACAAAGAACATCCAGACTCGGAACAACCATTTGTGGATCACTCAAATTTTTGTCCCGTGTGGGAATCGAACCCACAACACTCGGCGCAGAGCCAGTGGTGAGGCGATCAGTTAAACCACTACTTCATCATTGACTCATCTACTTTATTACGTGGGACTCAAAAGCATATTTGGCAATATGTGGGTATGACAATACAAACCTCTGATTACTTCTTCACAGATAAAGAAGTCAGACTATAAATATACTAGATGTGCCTGCGGTTTCACCCGCATTTATGATTACTTCGACGCCCCCGTGGATCGTAGCGTGATGTTATATAGCCTATAGCTTTCCTCAACAAATGAGCTATCCAACACTAAAATATTTTTTCAATTCGGACCAGTAGTTCCTGAGATTAGCGCGTTCAAACAAACAAACAAACTCTTTAGCTTTATAATATTAGTATACATGTAAAAATAAAATACATAATATGAATAAAGCACACAATATTCTATTACTTCCAAAGGTAAAAAGCAACATAAGTTTTGTGATCAATACCTAAGGTGTTAAAGGATTTATCATGTACCTATTTTCTTTAATAAATGGATTTGCACGGACGAGGTTACAGACGCACCTTGTTATTCAAAAAGCTTATAAATGGAATGCAGTTTTATTTCCCGATTCTAGCATTATGTCCTTTATAACACTATTACGTATTATGTTATATAAGCTGCGGCTATGGACATACATATCGCCATTTACCACGGTCGTTACATATGTCTATTACTTCATTTACCATTTTCTGTAGCCTTTCGTGATAAATATTGTATGTTTTATGCGACTATGGTTCGCAGCAATAACAGATTTCTTTATTTTTTATACTTGCGTATTAGGAGTAATGTCTGTATCGCTGGGGACTTAAAAAACATTTAAATAACGGACACATAGAACCATAGTACCTGTGAGTTTCTGAGTTTTTGAGCCCGGGACTTCAGGCATAGGAACCACATATACTACCGCTGCGCTACCAAGCCTTATGATCAACACACACGTATGGCGAAAATGAACGGTCGGCCGGTCGTAGCGGTTCGTTCATTTATGCTTCATAAGAAACCGGCCTCGCTTGAATAACATCGTCCATTCATCATAACTTTCGCAACTAACATAAGGATATTAATAAATCATCAGTTACGTGTGACTTTATATGTATATTGACCATATAAAAAATAATAATCACGACATTTTGTATAAACTAGAGGTTTTTTGTCATACAAGGTATCAATTTCGAAGGAATGTCATTGATTACTCACTCATTATAGGCCGCATATCTTTATATACAGGTAGGCTCGTAAATAATGTGTAATTATGAAATAACTTCACTAGTAGAGCGCTTACTTCTTTTTATCTCTGCATCACCCTAAGGATGACTGGTAGATAATTCCCTTGGCACTAGTCCGCCATTGTACTATTTTGAGCAATAAAAAATCGAATAATAATGTTTCGCAAATAGTAATAAACATCTAGGTAGTGTAATAACAGAAGATACAAAACCATCAGACGACATAAAAATTATGATGGTGTGAATATTCGACTTTTTGAAGCGATGTGCGGATTAAATAGTTAATTATCGCTTGTTGTCGTATATTATCGGTGAAGGAAAACATCGTGAGAAAACCTGCATGTCTGATATTTCTTCATGATGTTCTTGACGATATGTTAAGTCTGCCAATTCGCACTGGACCAGCGTGGTGGACGATGGCCTAACTCTTCCTACATTTAGAAGAGGCCCGTATCTAGCAGTGGGACAATTTAATACAGGGCGGATATTATTATAAGATTTAAACTTCCTTAGGACCTCTACACCATGTACCCATTGGTCATAGTGTAGAGATCCATAGGAAGTTAAAATCTAAAGTAAAATGGGACCTGCCGAGGTGTATCCAGAACTGTTCTATAAGTAGAGGTATATATTGACCACGGAAGCCGTGTATATTCTAAATATACACTAGTATAAATGTGAGCAATCGAGATGGCAGGTAACTGACAATTACCAATATAATGGATGAATGGAATGTAATGGGAGAAAAACGTCGTCTGCCCTGAATACTCTAATTAAATGTTTTTATTATTATTAGTCATACTGGGTATTCATTGATACTACTGCGTTTGTTTTAAAGAAAGAAAGGCAGTATTCATGTATTAGTATAAATCAGCATTTATACTTTTATACTGAGCTTATGCCCGCGGCGTTGCTGCGAGGCAGTCTATGGCCACTAGGCTATGCTTCCCTAAAGGCCGAGTATTTTACTAACGTTGGATTCTAAGACAATACACGTGAAATAAAATCATAAATAACCCACGCCTGTATCTCCTAAGAGGCTGAGGTATATAACACTCATATTCATATTAACCATTACGCCATACATATTTCTAGTGATCGGTATACATCCATAATTATATGCTCACTGCATAGAACACATGTTAAGTATATTTCAAATTCAAAGTCAATAATCTTTATTTCCATAAAAATGTGCAAGCAACTCTTGGACACGTCAATTAACTATATAAAATAAATTAATAAAAAATAGATCAATAAAAGGAAACAAAAATATAGCATTGAAAAAAGCCTGTTTGAGGTGTAGGGCTTTCATGAGAAAGCAATAAACTAATGGCCATACTTCAATCTCCAAATTTTTATTACAAATACAAATATTTTTTTCTTATATGAGCTGTTGTGTATAGTTCTAACAAGATTTTATTGTAATGAGATTTATTAATAATTTATTTTATTCTGAGAAAACAATCCCTCGGCTCTATGGTAACTTTTTATATTCTGTAGTACGTCATCATCTGTGGTCATTAAAACTAAACGAGTTTCACGAGCTACAGAGGAGAAAAACACAATATATCAGATTGTTATCTATATCTTAGTATTAATCGCGCTCAAATTAATACAGCTGTTTAGGTAGGTCAGAAAACTGTACTTATTGTTAAGTTTTTATGAACGACTTATCTGATTAAAGAGAACGGAGTTAATTACGTTTCATGAAGATTGTGATGGGTTCATAGACAATTAATGTTATGTTATTGGTGTTATAAATCTGCCTGGTTGTGTGAGACATTGCTTTACGATATTTTAGTAAATAAGAGATGTTGTATGTATTGAGAGGGGCTAGGTTAAGAGTACTTTTTTTTTTTTTTTTTTTTTTTTTTTACGTGGGGCAATGCTTGATGCATACCCCTCCGCGGGGGCGGGCGGAGGGGTTATGTCGGACTCGCCGGGGTAAAAGAAAGATGTTAAGAAGAAAATGTACCTCCCGGAATACCGACTAAACCTACCACGGTGTTCCTCGACAAAACCACTATCGACGGGGCCGCGCGAATCACTTTCGCATGCAGTCGCGACCCCGCCGAGGTTTCGGCCCGCCGTATGAAACGGCAGGCCACTACACAAAAGACCTACCCAAAGGCACTCCTCATAAATTATCCCTACTGTCCCCCCTAGAGGGGAGACGGACTCGAAACAACAGAGGCGCGCGTGGGAACACGCACGCCGCCTCTCGGACCTGGTGCTGAACGGATGGCGGGCAGGCCCACAAAGCCCGCCACCCCCAGGTCAAACCTCAGGGTGGCTGGAGGTCGTCCCGCGCCCTCCGGCGCCCGGCTCTGCGGTTGGGGAGAGGGTTCAAACGCTCCCTCTCCCGCTCCGCCGCCTCCTTGATGGAAATGACTTCCTCACAGAAGGAGGCGACGGCGTTCCACGACCTCTCACTCCGGACCATAGACTGAACTACGGCCGGGAGCGAGAGGGCAACCAATCCGACTGCCGCGATCAATTCACGGCGCTGCGATGCCCAGGCGGGGCAAACCGCCAAAGTGTGCAGCGCCGTGTCCTCAACAACGTCGCGGCAGTCGCCGCAGTGGTGACAACCGGGCGTCTCTTGCCGGCGTATGCGACACAGGAACTGGCCAAAACAACCGTGGCCAGTCATTACCTGTGTCAGCCGGAAGGTGAGGGCGCCATGGCGCCTCTCCAGCCACTCCTCAAACACGGGACTTACCGCCACGATCGTGGCGTGCCCGAGGTTAAGAGTACCTTAAAGTAACCGATATTTAGAATGAGATTCTGTCATCAACGTCACCCGCGTATACACGTGTAAACCCACAGAAACGTATATCAGGATAAAAATAATCTATGCAGTCAAGTGTTAATTGAAGATTAGTCTAATAGCCTAGTCTTCATGTATGTTAAAGATATGGTATGAGAAAAAGTGGATGCGTGATTCAGTATATGGTGATTTCGTCACTTAATGTTACCTCACGCCTACACCCCAAAGGGGAAGGTAGAGGTGTACTACATCCACCTTTGATTATCTACTTATCTACGTCTAATTTAGGTGAACAGGTGACCCTATAGGCATCTACCACGCCTACGTCCAAACTTTGTGTTAGTACTACGAATTTCTTGATAAAAAGCAACGCGCCAAAGCAACTGAATTCCTTGCAGAATCATCAAAATAACAGTATCACCACACTTCCAATAAAACAACGCAACTAACTGTTTCCTATACAACTGTACTCAACACATCAAAGTCAAGTCCGTGAACGCGATGATTGATACCCGTACATCCAATCAAACAGTCCAGCACGCGGTACAATCATTCCTTTGTCTCATCAACCATTATCTGCTAAGATCCACTACACGTAATCGCGCAGTCATGTCAGATTTCTCGCTGTTATATGACGGCTGCCGATTCGAGAGCTGTAATGTTCAATGGTGTACGCTTAAGCGTTTAGATGAGGTTAGTTTCATCTAAACGCTACTAATAATGGTCTATAAGAGTCGAATCTTGTCTTTTGTAGGCAAAGAGTACATTACGTTACGTTTACCATCATCCGAACCGTAGTCTGGGTGATGATGAACGGTTACCGTTGTCTACCACTTTCGAGTATGTTACTTGCATGTTCTTCGTTTGCTAGGGCCAATTTAGGAGTCCGGGTGATGGTCTATCTCTGTCGATGGTGTCAGGCGGCTGTTTCTAAAGAGCCAGCTGTTGTACATTTTTGGTGATAGTATGCATAAGCATAACAGGCTGTAGGTGTAAGAGTAGGTTGTGATAACAATTTCAAGTAGAATCTAGGATTTATATCTGATAACTCAATTTAGACTCGACTCGTTGTGGAAATATTTTCCTCATACGTGAAACCAGCAAAAGAGTAGTAACATTGTTACTGCGTTTTGTCTGGTAAGTAAGAGTTCCGGAGACACAAATAGCTGTATCTTTTCTTAATTTCCTTTCATTACATCTCTAATAGTACTTAAAATATCTATTCTATGATGTCGGCGATATGCAAGGGATACCTTGTAATGCAATATTTTGTATGGTGGGTAGTTGTTTCAATTTTGAACAAAAATGCTTTAGATGTGCTTTAACAAGGTCAGACGTGAGGATCTAGGATCGATCTTGGGTCTGACAAACAGTTACTGAAATTTCCTATTCGCAAATATCTTAGTACCAGCGCGAGTTTTAATACTGTATCTTAAAATTGTCCCATATTACGGCTACTTTAAAACATAACTGGTGAAATGTGAATGCATTGCAATCTTTACTGAGGCTATAATTATGTACCCTGTTAAACCCGGCCACGCTTGTAGCTCAATCTTACATTAACTATTGGGGAAGTAAATCCCGTTCCCAAAGGAGCTTCGGGATAAAAACTATTTAAAAACATTGTTATATAGAAAGAAACATTGTAAAAAATTTCAAGTCTACTTAAACAGTAGCCGTTTAAGTTTTGCGGACACAAAAATACAGACGCAAAATTTTTATAAATAAAGGTTTTGTAAGTGTAAATAAAACAATTACCAATAGACCATACGTAAGCTGATTGATAAACGTGTATGTTGCCTTGCCAACCTAGCGTGACACTATTGACATACATTTAAAGAATATTAAAAAATATTTCATGTGTTTACGTATTACATTTAACATGAAATCAGTTTGAGACGCACGCATGGTTGTGAAGCAAGTAAACCATATGTTATGACTGACTTGCATGTCAATAATGTTATATTAGCCGCAACGCGGACGATCGGTTTTATCGGTCATCGTTTTGGACGAGGAACGCTTTTCTGTTACTTAATACATGCTTCGATTCTTTTCTGATGAGTATAGCAGTATGTGACATGTATTGAATGGAAATTATATAGGTACTAATACTAGTTATAGTATAAACCATGTTATTTTTACAACGTGAAATTTTTGAATTAGTTGGTTGTGTTGGGAGTTGGTTTCATATATTTTGTTTAGGTTTTACAACACAACCACAAATTATATAAATCCGATTTAGTACATTATGTATCCATATAAAAAGTCGAAAACAAGTGAACATTCGGCTGTCTTGACTTGACCCGTCGAGCGGAGAAGAGAGATGTGAGGAAAATAGCGTCTTTTTTTTACGAACATCTTCGTTCTATTCCGTTTAAAATTAGAACCCGGGCTTTTTGCATGGGTTTGTGTATGCGTGCTGTGTTATATTAAGCCGGCATTCTGTACCTTAATATTCTGTGCCACAGGACAAAAATACCTGAAGATACGTCTATTTTTCTCGCACATTCTAAATCGCTGTGCTTTCAACTTGGAACATAATACAGGCGCACATTCTTGTGCACACGCGATCTGTTCTAGTCCAAAGGACAGGAATGCGCGCAGATCGGACGATATTGCACTCAGTACCATCGCCACTACGAGATCCTCACTACGAACGTTGTATGATACATATATGTACGATATAACTGAAAACCGAAGACATTTCACGCCGACTAGTATTCATATAATAATGTTATTATATGACAGATGTTTTTAAAGTTTCGAACAATTCGTGTATATATGGACAAGTGGTCACCAGTCACTAACGTAACAAGTTTTGTGGGTTCGAATCCTATACGGAGCAATTATTTGTGTGATATACTAATTATTGCTCTGAGTCTGATATGATATGTCTTTGTGCATGGTAGTTTTATGTCCATATCGCCGCGGGAGCAGTCAATTTAAAGAAAAGTAATATCCTTGTTAAATCTTCCAGCTAAGCTAGATTGTATATGTTTGGAGTTGGTTCACGTCGGTAATACAATGGACGAGATTTGAAATGACGACCTCAAATCTTGGCACCGGTACTTTTTTATATTCTACTAATGAGGTAAACAAGCATATACGCTTTGCCGATCTTGGAGAAAACCAATTAAAGGTGAAATTCAAGAAAAGTATTGGAAGAGCTATGTGGGTCCTCAGAACTTTTACTCACCTGGCAAAACGCATTACATGTTAAGTGGTACTACTCTTACGAATGATGCGACTCATTCATACTGTCAATAAATAATTGCCAATGTTGGCTTGTAAAATATATTTTCTTTTTTGGTTAGGTTATTATCAGGTATTACGTTACAATACTTAAATGTGACCACACCATCAAAATGCCATTGCGTGCTGTAATTAACAAAAAAGGGAACCGATTTACAGAAAAAGCACAATCGCCGTAACCGAACAACTAAATACAAAAAAACATTAAAAAACATTGTTTAGTTATGAAAACGTAACAACTAACTACAGAACTGTAAAATGCAATATGGCGATTATCCAATTATTTCGAATTCTTTCAACAAACAAACCACAATAGCGAGGTTTCGAAACAGACGTGTTTCTAAGAGTTATAGTGGAATAATATTATTGGTGCCGTCATGCGAAGCTAATGTATTGCTTTATTGTGTGCAATAACAGTTTTATATTGTCAATATTAATATATAGCTTCACGCCTACATCCACGAGGAGGTAAGCAATGGAGTATGGCACACCCATATTTCTCCAGCAATGGTTTTCAGTCCCACGATTACTTGGCCCACGGACGCTCTATTAAGTCGGAAGCAGCGATAGCCTAGTGGGATCTCGTGGGACTGCTTCGCCGAGGTACGAGGTCGAACCCGAGCCTCTCTAACTTTTCAAACTTAAATGCTTATTAATAACTACCTGACTCACGTAACTACGTCTGCTTCATATAAGAGAATTTTCCCAGATCTTGCAACATTCTTCATTAATGTTCAGCTCCTATTGGCTGAAGCATGATGTTATATAGCCTATAGCCTTCCTGGATAAATGGGTTATACAACACTAAAATAATTTTACATTTCGGACCAGTAGTTCCTGAGATTAGTGCGTTCAACCAAACAACCAAACTCTTCAGCTTTATAATATTAGTATAGATTATAAAGAGGAAATATTTATATCTATGTTTGTAATGAATATACTCGAAAACAACTGGATCAATTTAAACAATTCTGGCACCATGAGAAAGCTACTTCATCCAGAAATAACATCACGCTTTTTAAGGCTATATAACATCACGCTACGCGGCACGGGAGCGGAGCAGCATCAGCATCATAAACTTCGACGAAACCGTAGGAGATAGTTCTCAAATAAGCCAGAAACTTTAAAATTCTAATGTTAAACTTGAGTACATAAAAGCCTTGCGAAGGCACCAGTTCACAAGGTCATCATCGCCGTTATCGCACGACTCCTCGTACCGGAATAACTAGTGTCGCCCAGGCAGACCTACCGTATGTAAATATTATGAATAACCGGTAAATACTACACTTTATCACAAAACATATTGTAAATTATTGTATTTCGCTTTAAAGGTATAATCATAATGCACTGTTAATTAAGACTGCCTCCGTGGCGCAGCGCTAGTGAATGCGACTGCTGTGCATGAGGTCTCGAGTTCGAATCCCGGGTCGGGCCAACAAAAACATATTGGATTTTTCTGTTAAGAAATGTCATTACGAGCCCGGATTTAGGAAGTTGGCGGTGTTAGACACCCTCGTACCTCGGAAAGCACGTAAAGCCGTTGGTCCTGCGCCTGATGTCTCTCCGGTCGTGTCGGATTATCCGTCCCATCGGATCATGAGAGTTAGGGAACAGAGAGTGCACTTGTGTTTGCACACATACTTGTGCACTATAATATCTCCTGCGCAGATGGCCAGTCTCCGTTAAAATTGGCCGCCGTGGCCGAAATTCAATCTGGAGGATATTCTTTCTTTTATTACTGTTAATTACATTGCCTTGTCAGACTATAATTGTTTACTGACTATAGTTCCAGTCTCTCTGTGCTGCAATTTGAAAATATTTAACAGAAAAACGCAATAGCTCCTTGTCCGACGCAAGCATCGATCCTGGGAGGTCATGCACAACAGTTTCATCCAGAGTCACGCTATCGAGGCAGTCATACTGGGGTAAAAGATAGCATGGGTTATTTGTGTGCTAAGATATAACAAACGCCCAACGGTCTTCACAAATATATTAGTAGGATAATTATGTATACTCATGCTTGCTCTTGCGCAATTATGAACTTCCTTCATCAATATATTTTGGACTATACCACTCGTATATCTAAACTTTATTACTGCATTATGGTTATACTGTTATTGTTACATAATGATCTTTGATCACACTAATGATAGAAAGAATGACATTACAGTTTGTTGATAACTTATTATAAATCGATTTGTAAGTTACGATATACCATTATCACTACATATTATAAAATATTAATAATAATTCATTTATTTTTCTCTGCACAAAATTACAAAATTACAAATAGGAGGTACATGGAACTGGTAACAAGGTATACGTTGAATTTTGTGAGAGGCTGGTGCCAAATATCTTATCTTATCTTATGTGGGGGCCAGTCAGTGCAGACCAGCGACACTTCGACCCAGTGGGATCTTTTGTGTCGACACTCTCCCAATAACGACTGTCACAGATGTTCATGGCAGCCGGGACCGACGGCTTAACGTGCTCTCCGAGGCACGGAGCAGGCGATAATTATTGTCAATCAATACGCACATAATTTCGAAAAGTCATATAACTGCCGAAAGTCAGAGGTGCGCGACGTGGGTTCGAACCTGAGACCCTCTGCATTGCAGTCTGTTAGTCTCCCCACTGAGCTATCGCTGCTCGTGCCTACATATACTGGTACATATTAAGAAACACAGTGTTCCGCCGCGTCTGCCTGTCTATTCGCAATAAACTCTAAAAGTACTGAATGGATTTTCATGCAGTTTTTACCAATAGATAGAGTGATTCATGAGGAAGGTTTGGGTGTACAACTTATTAAGGTTTTGTAGTACCCGGGCAAAGTCGGGGCGGGTCGCTAGTTTTTATAATAATACTAAATTTTATCGCGTAAATGTTGGTTATGTTATGTTAGTAACAGTACTTGTTTCTGGATGAAAGATACGCTATGTCCTATTGACTGTCCTTTTGTGTTCTCCTGAAAACGTGTATGCGAAATTTTATGATGATCAGTCGAGTAGTTAAGGCGTGGAGGAGTAACAAACAAATAAACAAACTCACATTCGCATTTATAATATTATTCATTGATTAGAAATGATTTTGTATACACACAGATCATTTTTTAAAACACTAAACTGCCGTCCTTTAATTAAAATGCCGTTAACCCGCAAGCGTGCTATTATGACTTTTTAATGAAAAGTAATATAGTTTAGAATTCTATACTAGAATATAGATATATATAGATAATTATATAGATAAATAGTTTTAAATTCTAGTAAAATTATAGATAGACAATTCAAAACTATTTTACTATCCATTAAAAAGTCATATTCGCGCGCTTGTGTCGGTTAACGGCATTTTAGTTAAAGGACGGCAGTAAATGTTGTTGATTTAGTTTAATTAATTATTAGCATTGCTAATCCTAAATATAAAATTAGTTTATGCTTTATATTAATTATTATTTATAATTATAATAATTATTAATATAATTTATGTTAATGTGCATCATTATCAAAAATTGTAGATAGAAGAAGATCTAGCAGTATTATCTAGATTTATTCAAGCTTAACTTATAAGTTTTCTAACCTGTTACTATTATTGCAAATACGAATGTATTTTTGTCGATATCTTCATATATCCCCTTGAATCGATTAATTTTATCGCAGCAGTATTTACAAGGCTTAGAGGACGAATAAGGCGGTACTTATTCGAAGAGATGTATAAGCATAAATAATAGTTCTATTCTTTGGCTTGCGTTGAAAATCTTGCATTACAACGCAAGTAAGTCGTTTTTATTTAAGTCCTATTTCGATGTTTTGCCGCTTTTATCAGTTGTCACATATTTTTCATAGTTTGTTTATAACTCAAACATTATGCTAAAAGATTTAATAGTCTATTTACAATTCTTCAAATTACAATCTCGTTAGTTATATTGTAAACTAACTTTTCATTTACCTACCTGTAGTTGGTACTGAAACACATATGTTAGTCTTTCTTCTTAAAAGGCTAGTACTTACCAGGTAACAGTCGATAGGCTTCTCCCTCGGCCTGTGGTACGCCTTTTGCAGCTCCGTCTGTTTGAGCGCATGCGCGATGTGTAGTGCGCTCACGTCGAAGCGCCCGTATTGGTAGTCCGGCGTGTTGCGCGACAACTCACGCGCAGGCGACGCATGCGCGCTGCCGCCGTTTGTTGCGCGCGTCGGCGACACTGCTGACAATACTGTTTTATGTTATAGTAATTCTATATTTTAGAATTTGAAAGGATTACTGGTGTTTATGGGATCGTATTGTAATCATAAATGTAAATAAGAAGCAGGAGAAGAAATAAAAATGACATCACAGACGTCCCGGATTCACAGTCGCTTATAGATTCCGGATTTGTAGTTGGTCTATTACGTAGATCATTTAACGATAGCTTGAGCTGAGAGAAGGGCTGCAGATTACAGAAAAAACTCCAGAGAAAACTCTAATCCTATAGTCAGATAATATAATTTAAATACGGAAGCAAAATCAGATATATTAGGCTGACCTTATTGCGATTTTCCAGGTACAATATCGCTGCCTGACCTGGCAATCGAATCCCTAAATATAGCAGTTGCATTCACTACCGCTGCACCCACGAGGCAGTATACTCAACACTAACGGCAAAATGCAATAAATCGTGTTATAAACGAGTGATTAAGTCGCCGGTACGCAACCGCTCGTGTGTATCGAACCGGCGGTCTATCGTTATACTAACTGGACCCGTGTCCTCTGTAATACGTGTAATGGGTACACGATTTAAATTATCCACTGTATTGCATTTAATTGCTCAATTTTCAGTCGCTGCTCCGCCTTTGATATAGCGTTGTATCGATAAGTCGACGCGGTTCTTTGAGTGAGAAGTTTTGATTTGGTCGCCATGTTTAGCGTTTTGGTAAGATTGTGTTTGGTTATATGTTCAAATTCAAATTCAAATAATTTATTTGTAAACTAAGTGTACATAATTTGTCGGCCTTGATGGCGTAGTGGTTAGTGTAACCGACTGCCACGCCTGAGGTCGCGGGTTCGATTTCCGCTCAAGTCAAACATTTGTGTGCATGAACATGGATGTTGATCATGGTCTGGGTGTTTCTATGTATAATGTTTCTACATATATTAGCACATAAAAATAGTATACATATGTTTATCCATTGTCTACTACCCATAGTACAAGCTCTTTTTAGTTTGGCATGCTGTTATGTGTATGTGATAGAATATTATTGTTATTATTATATAAGGTCTTAAATATTTTATAAGTACCTAAAACTTAGCTGGCTTTTACTGCCATAGCAAATTAGAGAGCACTGCAAAATATTTTTTACTTATAGCTAGTTTACATAAAACAGATGTTATTGGGATCGAGATGCATACCGTGGAGATGTAGGGTAAGCAAAGGTGTCTTACAGACTTATTGATCAACTATGTAATTAGGTCTCACATAACAGAGGGTGAATGTACATTTTTAGACCTCATAGTGTTCAGAAACTCAAACGGGAAGACATAATGAAATTTTGTCTGACCCCATGTCATATCGTTAGTAAATTTTATTTATTTAATCAAGCTTTTACTACCCACAGTCGGTCTCGATGGCGTAGTGGTTAGTGTAACCGACTGCCACGCCTGAGGTCGCGGGTTCGATCCCCGCACAAGTCAAACATTTGTGTGCATGAACATGAATGTTTGTCTTGGTCTGGGTGTTTCTATGTATAATATGTGTGTATTTACAAAAAAAAAGTATATATGTATGTTTATCCATTGTCTAGTACCCATAGTACAAGCTCTGCTTAGTTTGGGCTAGATGGTGTTGTGTGTATGTGGTAGAATATTATTATTATTATTATTATATTATCTGTACGGGATAAAAACTTAATGCGACAGTACAGCCAACAAAAACAATATTACATATAGCTTAACAATTGTTCAGTTATAGATATAGAGAAAATTTGATTGCAGGCAGTCAAAAATCGGTATTCGTTGATATCGAACGTTCAAATATCGATGGTCGATTAAATTAATAAAGTCAATGGTTGATGCATATACCTAAACGAGAAAACGAGAAGTGCGAGTTATAAAAAGTTCATCTCTTTCTTTCCGTTTGTTGTATCCGTACTTGTAGATCGATAGATACATGTTGTTGTATTCGAATTCAGTTTCTTCGTAATAACGTTAATCGGTCTCATGCATCGGGTGCTAAGATCGATTCAGTGTATGATCCATCTAAAAATCGAGACTACCTTAAAACATTGAGTTTCCGATAATTTCATCCAGATTTTCTAATTCCAGATCATTATTCCTATGCACACACATATATTATGTCGTACGAGGCTGTATCGATTGATTAGCTATGCGTGTTAAGCATACACATAAGGCTAAAGTGCGTATTTAGTATGCGTTCGCTTAAGAAAATCTGTCATCATTGGCATCTGGCCATTGCTAGGATATGTACATTTCTGCGCGTAGGGTCATCTTGGCTAATAGTTGGAACTGCTTTCCTAAGCAGACATCCTTGTCGCAATAACCAATCGAGTGACTTGCATATATCTTAATATATTTCAAAAGTTAAAAACAGCGATAGCTCAGTGGGGAGACCAACAGACTGCAATGCAGAGGGTCTCGGGTTCGAACCCACGTCGCGCACCTCTGACTTTCGGAAGTTATATGACTTTTCGAAATTATGTACGTATTGATTGACAATTATAGCCTGCTCCGTGCCTCGGAGAGCACGTTAAGCCGTTGGTCCCGGCTGCTATGAACATCTATGGCAGTCGTTATTGGGAAAGGCAGTACCCTCTAATATCCTGACACTGGTCTAGCCTTAGGGTATCGTTAGCCTTCAGGTTGCGGAGGTCAGGTGGCAGCCGCTCCGTGTAAAAACTGATATCCAGTCAAATCCGGTTAGACTAGAAAAGCCGACCCCAAGTGACTTGGGAATAATAAAGGCTAAGGGAGAAGATTTAAAAAGATAACTTCCGCATTAGGTTGTGTCTGAATCTGAATGTTTGTGCCGCGGGCGATTTTACAAACCTTCAAGCAACGGACATAAATAAGACTCAGACTCTGAAGAACTATTTGTGGATGACACAAATGTTCGCCCCGTGTGGGATCGAACTGATAACACTCGAAGAAGCAGTGGCGAGGCGATCACATAAAATATTACGCCCTGTGTGCAGTCAAATATATCTAAAATGTCTATATGATAAGGATGTCAGACATTTCTGATTTCATTTAGACTAGTGGTCGCTTGGTCGAAATTCGACCGTAATTTTATAATTTTTTCTAATTTTTACAGCCTGCGCTTCTTCTCCATCTAAACATTAACTACGCCAAATAACACACACCTCCGTGTACGCAATGTGTTACCAGGTGTACAACATATTTTCATTTCTGATAATATACAGATTATCAGATATGTCTATATATATGACAATAAGGTTGAACATTTCTGGTAAAAGTGTTTGACCGAGACATTCACTGGTTACTACATATACTGATACAAATGTAACGACATTCTTTGTTTGTTTGGACGCACTAATCCCTAGCCTCTATGAAAAATTCTTTTGTATTTTCCATTATTCCTTTGGCGTGGAGTAGGTGAAACCGCGAGACACAGCGAGCATACGAACTTTTAGCAGCTGATCACGGAGTCCCGTATTATGCCGCGGTCTGTATAAAATATATTAATGTTTATTTTTACGTGTTGTATAATAAGTTAATCGTCTATTATGATATATCAAAGTATAGATGGCGGAATAAAATGTATCGCATTTCGGGGATATAATATAATAATAATATAATATTCTACCACATACACACAACACCGTCTAGCCCAAACTAAGCAGAGCTTGTACTATGGGTACTAGACAAAAATGATACATGCAGATTTAAGAACTCCATATACATAAATTGACGCCTTTTTATTTCCTGGGAGGCAGATAGAATATACAGCTTTCTATAATAGTAATTCGACTTGAAATAAATAATTGTTTTAATAGGTTATCAGCGTAGTTTTATCTCTTAGGCACCTTAAAGAGTTGGTGAAATTTTGGTGTATTACACATATTACATTTTCGGGCACAGAGGCGTGATTCTATTAGATAATTATCCATAGTATCTATAGATAATTTGTTAAATCGTAATTACGCAGCGTTACCCGGCTTTACTGCACGTACTGTTGTAGATACTCATCGTATAGAATAATAACACAAGAGTATTAATTGCACAACATAAAAACTACAGCACGTATCTACAGTCATGTTCGCATTTTTTCTCGATGAGAATACAAAAACGTTGGTTCTTCGTTGTAAGACTCTTTGACTCCTCATGCAAAATGTGGACGTAATCAGATAAGCAGAGTATGGTAATTTGTCGAACAGTTGTTCATTCATTGAATGTAAATAATTTGCATGTTATTACAGCCAAGGTGGACGGGAGATCAAGCATTCGCGACGTGCGATAGATAGCTGGCAATTTAAATTACAATAATTATTATTAGTATACGTATTTATATACATAAATATAAATGTATGTTTGCTTGTTTGTTGTAAATGCGTTTATATGCTACTTATTTAGATTTTGATCTGACAATGAGGCGTTGTATTGCGCGCGTCTGCAAAAGATTGAAGAAAAATAATGAACATTTTCAAGAGACAATGCAATTATGCAACGCTTGCTAACATTGGCTATATAATTAAGTATATGTTCTTTTATAACCATACTGGTTATAAAAGAGCAGCGATAGCTCAGTGGGGAGACTAACAGACTGCAATGCAGAGGGTTCGAGGTTCGAACCCACGTCGCGCACCTCTGACTTTCGGAAGTTATATGACTTTCCGAAATTATGTGCGTATTAATTGACAATTATCGCCTGCTTCGTGCCTCGGAGAGCACGTTAAGCCGTTGGTCCCGGCTGCCATGAACATCTCTGGCAGTCGTTATTGGGAAAATCAGTACCCTCTAATATCCTGACTCTGGTCTAGCCTTAGGGTATCGTTAGCCTTCGGGTTGCGGAGGTCAGGTGGCAGCCGCTCCGTGTAAAAACTGATATCCAGTCAAATACGGTTAGACCAGAAAGGCCGACCCCAAGTGACTTGGGAATAATAAAGGCTAAGAGAGAAGATTATGATACTGGTTATTAATCTCAGGGGATGTTTGTTTAGCATTTATTATTGAGAAAAATAATTTACAATCAATAAACCCTTTAAGGTATTTAAAGGATTAACTGATAAAACTCTGATTTGGGTTATCAATTCAATGACTAGGATGTTACGAATGGAAAGAGAAAATGGCTTCTGTTTCGTTACCATATCTGGTAGATGCTTGCAATACCAAAGGCTTCTCGTACTTGTTTTTAACCGTCGTTAAAATGGTGGGCCAATTTTAAAAACTTTGTGAACGTGGAATTACATTTTGTTGCTTACCAGGCCGTAACGCATCGATTTGCATTGTTAAAATATTCAAAAACACCTTACAAATATGATTTTGAAAATAGGTACACAAGCATAAAACAGAAAAGCGTATAAAACCATTTAAAATATATTAAATTTGTGTCTTTTCTCTTACTAGGGTTTGAAATTGCACAGCTGAAAAGGTATTCAAGATGGGATGAAAGTAAAATAATGATATGTATGTGGGTCTTTGTATCGTTTACTGGGCGAAATGCAGTAACGGTGTTATTACTTTTAAGTCTGTTTTATGTAAGATAGTCGTATTCGCCTGGCTTATTCGAACTGCCACCAAATAATAAGCCAAGTAAAGGCGTGATACCCAATCTAACGTTCTTTATATTATCAAGAAGAAATATTTGTATATATGTTTGTCATGAATAAACTCAACCGCTAAAGATCCAATTTAAAAAATTCTTACTCCGTTAGAAAGTTTCTTTATCCAGAAGCAACATAGACTATATAATATCACGATACGAGCCACAGGAGCGGAGCACTAATCATAAACGTGGGTGAAACCGTGCTCGTCCTTAAGACTGCGCCGAGCGTAAGACAGATAATGACAGAGCTCGTGCGGCGCATATTCAAATCGGCGCGCGGCCGCCATAGTGAAATTGTATGGAGGATTTGAATTGCTTTTTTGATAAATATGTATCTTTATTGTCAACCAATAACGTAAATATTTGGGACGCATAAATTGTAATACAACTATTTATGTTTCGTTTAAGCTTAAAAATAGGATATACATATTTCTACTGTTATAATCTAAAAATCACGTAACACGAGCTTACGTTTTTGCAAATTTACGTAATTTTGTAGGCGAAAATATTAATTATATTAAGTTTTTACACGGAGTAATTGTAAACACATTCATTGTTATAGTAAATGTATATTTTATATCTGTATTAGACAAAAAGTGTTGATTTTATTCTCTTAACTACGACCGCCTGTTTTGGCACATTTCGCTCGGCGCAGTCTTAACATAGCTACCGATCAATACATCTTATTGGCAACCTAGCCACTTCGACAACTTAATGTAAGAGGAACAATAGTACTAGCGAGTAATAAACACATAGATAATACCGTGGGCTGTGTGTGGTGCATTTAAACGGCAAATAAACAAGCCGGCACGTCCTTGTATTACTTAAAGCACGTAAAGATATGCGGCTATAGAAGAGATCTTCTTTGACTTAGTGCTATCGTTATGTGCCGCTTAGGTGCTATTTATATTGATGATGTATTGGTTTAAATGTTTACCTCGCTACTGCACACCGCACTACAACATATTTTTGTGATACAAAAATTTGTGTGCTCCACAAATAATTTCCCGACTCTTCATTTTCTGTGTTTGAATGTTTGTAATGTTACGGCGACACTGGATTAATTCCTAATGCGGGAGTGGCTTTTATAAAAATAGAAGGCCATGAACCCTTTTTCGATCGATGGATTATTCTCTTGCCCCGGTCCCAATTTATTTGGGGTCGGCGCAGTATGTCCTTCGCTTCCATACTTCTCTGTCACCCGTTATCTGATTATTTACCCCTTTTCCTTTCATATCCATCCTCACACAGTCCATCCATCTTTTCCTTGGCCTTCCTCTCCCTTTTCGTCCCTCTACCCTCATATCCATCACTTGCTTACCTACATACGTATCATCTCTTCGCATAACATGTCCATACCAAGCCAAACGATTTCCTTTCATCTTCTCATCTTCGATCGATGGATCCCTATATGGGACAAATATGATCCACGGATAGTTGTTCCGAGTCTAGAGTTTTCGATGTGTCCATTGTTTGAATGTTTGTAACGTCCTTACAGGAAACATTTCTGGTGCGGGAGTAGCCTCTAAAATCTAAATATGAGTTTTGGCTTAAAACAGTTGCATATGCAATGCGACTGCTGTGCATGAGGTCTCGGGTTCGAATCCCGGGTCGGGTCAACAGAAAAAGTTATTGGGTTTTTTTGATAAGAAATCTCAATACGAGCCCGGTGTTAGGAAGCTTGCGGTGTTAGACACCTCCGTGCCTCGGAAAGCACGTTAATATATAATATATATATACATATATATATAATAACGATTTTATTTCGCGTGGCATAGACGCATAGATAAATACCTTATAGACTACCATACATACAATTTCTGTTAGTATATATAACTTATTAACTATGTTAGTAATGCTTCACTTGCACTCCGTTGTTGTGCGTTCATGTGGTACTTGTCCGCGCAAGCGACGGAACACCATACCCTTCAGCCAAAAGTCCTCCTTCATAAATACTTGAAGAAAGCAAGTTGGTACTCGCACCACGAACACCTTGAAGTTGACTTTGCGACGCGACTCCAGCAGCTGCACTCTTGGCATGTACTTGGACAAATACTTAATATTTATACTAAAAATATGAATAATAATTAAAAGTCCTTAAATAAAATCGATTATTATTTCAAATCGAATCGGTAACGTGTAAGAGCGTCACTAATTTCGAACTGTCTCAAACTGTCAAAAAGAAAATAAACGGATGGACAAGGTATAATCGTAGTGTTGTAAAGTTCCTTGTGTCACAAAGCTTGATCCCTAAAGCGGCAGGTGTATTTAATAAATACATAACTAGATTATGCCTAAATGTTAGGTTAAGGCAAGGTTATGTTTTCAATCCCTCGGAAACAGTACTTTTTCTTGATAAACCCTATGCCCTTTTCTGTGACCCTGACCACGTGTATGCAAAATTTCATGAACATTGGTCAAGTAGTTAAGATGTCAAAGCGAAAATATTAGTGAGCATTTCTAATACAATAATTATAATAGCTTCTTGATATCTGTATTTTAAAATGGCGTTTTAAATATTACTATCTAAAACTGCCTTTTTAATATCATTGCTTAGGTTGTCGCTTACGACCTATTGAGGTAAATACCGTGTTATTAGAGTATCAGGAAATTTTCAGTAGCGTCACTATGTCTACAATTGAAGTAAGTCGAAAACTCGCTCTATTAAATACGACCTAAAATATGGCACTACAAAATGTTGGTGTTTAATTTGCGTTCGAGGCAATAGGCGTTATAAAATTATGTAGATTACACATCAACAAATAAAGTTATACTTCATTAAGCCATAACTAATTCAATGCCTCAAATATTATCGCAAAGAAAATGTATATAACTAAATACTTTAATCATAAAATTATCCAATAATCAAGTTCGCTTACTATAAGATTAGTTGTTGAACTATTATAAATTTGCTTTAAGTGCCAATTAAATGGCTCCCTAATCTTGTTATGCTTTATTATTATGCCATAATTATCAATATTACCATTTTAATGCATTGACTTAGGCCCAGGTGTCTCGATCACATATAACTTTCGTATTTTAAAAGTCACTTTGCGAAATATACCTGCAAGACCAACTTAACGAACGTTTTGATTTTACTTTAAATATTTCCATATTAATCCTTGTTATATCATACCTCAACTTCAATGGAAATTCAACTGTATTGTTCAGTGATAAGGCTGGAATTCAATCGTACGGTATGGTTACGTTGGAATGGTGTCAATGACCTGGCATACTCCCATAAGTTACACACTATTTGGTCGGCTTTATAAGTAAAAACGCGCGAACAAAAAACTAGGTAAAACTCTTTGGTAGAAACAGTTGCGGTGCAAAATGTTCGAAATTCAAATGTTTACATGCGACATGTTGGTTTGGAATGTCGGGTACAGAATTTCTCTTGTGAGAGAGCAAGAGTATTTATTCTATTTTTTTATCTAAAAATACCATCGCTGGTTTCGCATGGCTAACTACTTTTCGTGTGTCCCACTGCTGGGTAAAAGCCTTGCATGACTGGCGTATTGTTAATATGATAATCTTGCCATTTCAAAATGTAGCATAATATGAATGGCCCAGGAATGGATAATGAGAATAATTGTGTCAGGTTGCCTGTTTGCTTAAAAAACATCGTGGCAATTTTCTTCAAATATAATTTGAATGAATACCGTGGGATAATGCTTTATGAGAGCTGGGCATCCATTATAATATATGCATAAAAATACAAAATTATGTGCCCTAGATTTTTCTCACGACTAAACAGCTGAACCGATTTCGTCAGTTTCAGAAGTATATAATATAAAGTATATACTTAAACCCTGAGAAAGGACATAAGCTGTTTGTATAACAACATAGTTAACGTAATAAAAGTTTATGCAATGACCACAAATATCTAATTACTTAGTTGTTTTTTAACCGTTTATATCAGTAAAGCTCTTACGACACATAAATTATGTCTGAATGTGGAAGCTGCATTTTAGTAACAAAAATAAGTGAATAACTAAATAACTTACTTACTTAACAAAAAAAAATTTCATTCGTCATATTTTATCTTTTAAGATTCTAAAGAGTTAGGATGTTTGAACAAGATAAATTTACAAATAACCAGTCTGATTTGAAAAAATATTCCTTGAACAGTCCGTTCATTAACGATGTTAATCGGCTGTAAAATATCACGCATCGATGTAAAGGAGCGAAGCCATACCCATAGACGTCCAATTTAACACGGCTGAAACCGCAGGGCATTGTTAGTCAGTCAACATTTGTTAGCAACATCCATCCGAAGCAGGGACCATGGGATAATACCATATCTGATTGTTTATATATAAACCAAAGATATTTTAAGTGTAGGTCATGGTCTAACCAAACAGAATGAGAGAAAGTGGTGAGGAATGGCCGCGTCAAGTGGACTGCTCACTGCTGAACCAAGGTCGTTACGGCTTTAACTAAACAATAGTCGATAAGACATGTATTATTACTGCCGGATAGTCAGGGCTGACTGTGATGTGTCAGATCCGGTGTTACTAAGAACTAAGACCGTGTACACTAACAGGAATTTGGAAGAAACCGTAGAAAATCATTCGTAAAATTAGTTTTGTGGAGAAAATGGTAATTTTGGGGATTTCCTATTATTCTTGACGTAAAAACCAATAACAGAAATTATCCTGTGTATGAGAGATGAATCATTACGGTTGCTAGATTTTATAATAATTACTAAGGTGGTTAACAAGCATAAGACTAGCCATGGCAAGCGGTTAGATGCTTCAAACACCAGGAGTCACTTGTGCCAGAGTAAGAAGCAAAGATAATGCTGATCCCCTGCTGACAGCATAGTGTATCTTACAATTTCTAGTGATAATTCTGAAAAAATTCTTACCAGTCAGACTTAGAATAAACACAAACACACACACACTCACACACACACACACACACACACGCACACACGCACACACACACACACACACACACACACACACACTCACACACACGTACGCACACGCTCAAAGATACGCACATGCAGATGTTTTGTATTGCCTTATTTTATTTTTGGTTTGTAATAAATATCTTACCGTAAACTAATGTAAGCTGTACATAATAAGATGTTAAGCCTAAGGGGTGGAGACCTGGTAGCCTGAAATACAGGCCTTGAGTCTAGTTTAGGTACCAGTCTCCCCACAATATCTAATTGAAATAATTATGTAACCTACCAAATGTAAATAATGTTTATATTGTGGTGAGAAAATAAATAAATTATTATTATTATTATTATTATATTGTCTTCTGTTTACGCGAATATTATTAATTGAAATTAAACTACTATATACGGATTTTATCGCGTTATTTATTTGACACTTTATTACATAATTTTGAAAACTGTTACACTACTACTACTATTAAACTTTACTAAATTTTACTCTTTCCCCGACGTTTCGGTTGCTTTTCAGCAGCCATGGTCACGGGGAGACTAACATGGTAGTTGTCTCAATGTTCCAGTCTATAATTAAATTTAATTTAATTAAATCTAAATAGTTTTAATAGTATTAATAATAATTTAATTAGCTTAAAAATTAGTTAAGTTTAATAGTAGTAGTAGTGCAACAGTTTTCAAAATTATGTAATAAAGTGTCAAATAAACAACGTGATAAAATCCGTATATAGTAGTTTAATTTCAATGAATTTCTAGTCACTTTAGAAATATATTACAGTATTTGGCGACGCTTTCCTGTAGGATGGCGGAACTGGAACAGATCTCAGATCCATCTAACATTCCACAATTTTTTGTTAGTATAGAGATACTTAAAGCAAAGCCAGTATTTATTTGCACCAAATAAAACCAAATAAATATCGAAGGATTATGCAAAGATGTTGAATACCCACATTTGGATCATCACTTATGCAATGGGACCGCCCAGGCAACCTATATTTCCCATATTAGCATTACCTCTACTAAGAATTTCCCGGAAAATTACGGAGACATATTTTACAAAACAGGCGTAACAATGCCTTCCTCAGACGTTGCGATATGACGATCGTAGGTAACACGCCAGTGTTGCAAGCATAGGCACTTCAAAATGGTGCCGTTTGTCGCTAAATATAGCAGATCAACTAATATGGATAGGCCTTTAGGCGTTTTAGGACAAAAATTTATGCGAGACACCGATGAGATCTGGTACGGTTGGTAGTGTACATATTATATAGTTTATAGTTTGTAGAAGGTAGGATTGTTGTAGGTAGGATTGATAAGTTAATCTTTAGCGTATGGACATATATTCCTGAGTAGGACCAATATTTTGGACCAAAATTTATCAAGACTTTCGAAGTAACTATGTCCAAAACTGGTGGTTTCAATTTACACGTACTTTGAGCAGCGATAGCTCAGTGAGGAGACCAACAGACTGCAATGCAGAGGGTCTCGTGTTCGAACCCACGTCGCGCACCTCTGACTTTCGGAAATCATATGACTTTTCGAAATTATGTGCGTATTGATTGACAATAATTATCACCTGCTCCGTGCCTTGGAGAGCACGTTAAGCCGTCGATCCCGGCTGCTATGAACATCTATGGCAGTTGTTATTGGGAAAGTCAGTACCCTCTAATATCCTGACACTGGTCTAGCCTTAGGGTATTGTTAGCCTTCGGGTTGCGGAGGTCAGGTGGCAGCCGCTCCGTGTAAAAACGGATATCCAGTCAAATCCGGTTAGACCAGAAAAGCCGACCCCAAGTGACTTGGGAATAATAAAGGCTAAGAGAAAAGAAGAAGGCTGAAACATAGACAGAAGCAAAAATAAAATATCTATATGAACTTAATATAGTTGTAGATAATACTTATTTTTATTTTTCTCAAATGATAAACGAAAACCTGTTGCAGACAAACCGACTACTAAAATTTTATACCCCAGGGCGTTAACCAACACATGATTACCAACATCCTAAGTGACGCAAATGTCCGCACATACATTCTTGCATTTAAATCGTTGCACAACCGTTGCGTCACACCGCAACGATGTTCTTAAATCGTTTACTTAACAGCATCATACTGAGATATCACTGGGTTGGGCACAGTTACTGAATTAGAGATGCGCGACTGTCACCGAAATATAAACTTATACACACACACTCACAGATTCATGCCTATATAACTAGAACGTAGGCAGAAGTGTGTTTTTTTAAAAGTCAAGTACACACTAATATTCATCCCTGTGTCGCGGGGTACCTTACAAACATTTAAACAACGGACGGAAAATATATTTAAAAAGATCAAACTAAGTCGACGGAGCCCGGCGAGGCGGGACTCCTATTTTTGGGTGGGTTTAAGAAGGAACCTCACGTAACCTAACCCTTCCGAGACGAAATGCAGTGATTTGAGGCGTATAGATGCTCGTTATGCTATGCAATTAATATTTTTGATGATCATTATATTTAATCCCTTAAAAAATCACCGTCGTTACACTTTTTTTCGTGTCTGTATAAATCATAAAATGTATCAATGGGATCAGTTGCCCGATTCAAAACATTCGTTAGGTCAATTGATCCCGCGGGTCCAGTTCAAGCGGGATCAGTTAACTTAAGAGCCTAGTTTATTGCCATCTACTGGACACACAGTCCCAAACGTGCTACTTAAAATTTCGTGGTATAATATCCTAATAACATTTCACCCGATCTGGGAACCCGAGATGCATAACAATTGCATTTTTTACACGACATCAAACCAGTAGAAAAACAGCTTACCTAACCTATTACCTGAACTTGAGACCTTACAATCAGCAATTGCGCCAACACATTACGCCACTGGATCAACAAGTTAATAGTTAAGTTAAACGCTTGATTAATCCGAGGTTTGAGTCAACAACCTTATTTTTCCTTCGTCATGGAAGACAGTTTTTGTCAGTTAAGTTTCTCGGTTTGTAATTTTATAATGAGTGGAGGTGGTTTTTACCAGATTTCGGTGATTATACCGTCCACTTGTAATTAGCTTTATAGGCCCCACTTGTGGGTCAACAGATTTTTACATAACTAACGCAAATATAACTTACATCCAGGTTCTGAAAGGCAGTGTCGCTTAGGATACAGACAGCGAACTCTTGAATAAGGTAATTTAAGCACAGATTCGATACTTAGGGTCGAGTTTCTTTTAGGAAATTTGTATTGGCGTGAAGTGTGGAAATGTGACCGGAGTGGGATCTAAAACCAAGAATAACTAACGGAATTTATACGTACCCATAGGTATTAGATTTCTTAATTTGGATGAAATGGTACTCCTCTGTCTACCCGGTACCCTTTTGAAGATATAGTCTTTATACGATAATGATTACAGGTGTAATAAGACTAGGACGCAAAGTTATTATCGATTTTATTAATAGTGGGCTATAATTCTAACTTCCTTACTAATATTATAACTCTGTCTGTCTGTCCGTCTGTCTGTCTGTTATCTCTTAAAAGCTAAACCACTTAATCAATTTGGATAAAATTTGGTACAAAGATGGTTTAAAACCTAGGAAAGGACATAGGCTACGTTTTATTTATGCAGGTACCACGCGAGCGAAGCCGCGCGCCAAATCTAGTTATACATAAATCTTCTTTACTAGTAGACTATATTATTTATTCATAAAGAAACAATATAAGCTTACAGCAATACACCAACACGCTTACATGTTATGCTAATTTAAAACTAGGTTAAAAATGTATTTATTATACTATACTTATACTATATGATGATCCCTAAGTTATGGATGCTTGTGTCTCCAGGAGTATTTTTCTAAGGTTGATATTTTGAATATGGACAGGTGTTGGAACTTGGAACACCTGTTGGATGAAGTCTGGTAATTAATGCGATAACTACGTGGAAAATTTGTTACATCAGGCTTCTATCGATCGAAACGTGAGATGCGTAAATTGCAGATTTGTATGATACTGTGCAATTGCCATAATAATGTTTACTAGACTAAGATCCTATCCAGATCTTAGTAAAGCCAGCCTATATTCAGGCATTTTGAAATTTGCCCATATTTTTTTTTGTTTTAGTGCTGATAGGTTCTTCAATAACTTTAAAGACTATTCAGTAAACGGCCAGATTCGAAAAGAACCATACGAAAAATACAAAATAAAATAACGACAGCCTTTGAATTTCAGACAGTCTTAGGTTCAGATCCCACGTAATTAGTGGCGATCCTATTGCCGCTTCTTCTTGCAAGGCCCGGGAATCGAAACCTGTACGTCATGCAGTATCGTTATTGGCATACCCTACTGATGCGCTACCGAGGTATATTTAGTTAGTTGAACATGTGTTATCCGCACTTAGGCTCACAATTGGTCCATTGTGCGTAAGTGACCGACGCGAAGGGTGTACGGATAGAAGTACCACCTCAGCTCCGTCCAAAAAATTCATAATATTTCCTTCATAGTTTCGGGATCGTTCAGAAGCCTCGCTTGCTATACCCTCACACCGAAGTATATAAGTGAGATACAGATTATTTTTAAATGCATCTCTGTGTTCATATACCGTACGGATGCTACTTTATATGATAATCACCATATTACAATAACTCGTATAAGCACAGGTAGTTCTGTTGCAATTAATTGTCCTCGTGCGTGTGTGCGTGCGTGCATTGCACAACAACAGTCGTGTAAAACAACAAACAACAACTTAAACATATTGTGTAACAATGGTGACCGTTCTGATATAAGTAACATACATATTAACTAGTGTAGTTGTCGTAAATGTAACTGCTGTGCATGAGGGCTCGGATATGAAGTTCAGGTCGGGCTAATAAAAAGTTATTGGGTTTTTTGCCAATACATCTCAGTAGCAAACAGCCCAGAGTTAGGAGGCTGGCGGTGTTACTCACCTCCTTGTCTGAGAAAGCACGTAAAAGTGGTCTGTGCCTGATCTCTCTCCAGTCGTGTCGGATTGCCGTCTCATCGTATTATAAGAGTTAGGGAACATAGAGCGCACTCGTTTTTGCACACACTTCTACACTATAATCTCCTGCGCAGATGGCTAATCGCCGTTAAGATTGGTCGCTGTGACCAAAATTTGATACTGGCTTTTGTCTTCACGCAGTAGCGGGCACAGTTCCAGACTAAAAGAAGAAAAGCGCATTGCCCGATCCGGGACCCGAACCCAAGAACTCTTGCACATGCAGTCATCCTTCATACAAAATAATATACTACAATATTTCAAACCAGATTTTCTTTTTTTAAATAAGTATATAGATTGGATCTATATATGTATACACTAACGCTTTGAAAGAGGTTGTATTTATTGGTCTTTGTATTACATAATCTGTTTTGGTGAGCCACCCAGATTGCCATTCGGAATTAATGGCGGACCTATGACACAAACCAATAAAAGTCGTCATCATGGTCGATAAAACGGGCGACAATAAAATTATAATATGCTGATGAACACGCCTTGCCTATGAAGAATCAGGACGCTATAATGTGTTCATAAATGTCATAATTTATTAATTATGACATTTATGACAACATTATACTCAAATCACCAATCAGCATGTCCAAGGTATTCCTTGGACATGCTGATTGGTGATTTAAGTTAACTTTGAATTTAATCAGCATTTTGATTGAAACATTACTTTGGGACTAAAAATGTAAAGATTAACTCAAAACCGTTTGTTCATATTGGTCCCAAAATATGAAGTTTATTCATCTTGTTCACAGAATATTTTGGGGCCAAAACGATAAAGTTTATTCATATGGGATACAAAATATTTGAGGCCAAAACTAGAGTTAAATTTTAGGAGTTTTCTTTATGACGATATGGACACTAGAAATTCTCAGCCAGTCTCTAAAATATAAAAAGGTATGTTATGATACCATCTGTTTTGTGACATATATTTCCTGTCTCTCTATTTATATACTTAGATGACGAAGTCATTTAAGTTGTTATGGATGGCATTAGCCTTATTAGCTGGGATTATAGCCTCATTATATGGGACCTAAAACAGGTGGCAAGAATTGAGTGTTTTACGCCTCTGCCTATCTTCTCGAGAATATACAAACATGAGTTTCTATATGTACACGACAGAAGACATTGTAGAATTGTTAATAGCAGAAACATCATACATCCATAGTCTTAAACGTATATCCCCGCAAGGATAGGCAGAGATGCACTTTAACCACATTCTACCAACTATTTTTCAGTTACCTCGTAGTGGACTTCACGTTTATTGCCGTCTACAAAGCATACTTATGCTAGTGAGAACTCTTTAACAGAAAAACCCAAAAACATGTCACTTGACTCACGAATCGAACCCAACACTTAATACATCGCAGCCGCACTTACTACCGAAGTGCCACCAATTCGGCATATTAATATAGATGCTAATATACCCATAAGCGCTGACCACGATTGACCTTATAAACATCATGCATTTATTCATTTCATTAGTCTAACATACCAATTTGACAACTAATAAATTATTTTAATATTGTAAAATAATTAAATTACCAACTGAACATAGGGCAGTAAAATTGTAAAATAAAGTTTTTAACATAACCTAAGCTCGTATAAGGTCCACAGCTTATGGTACCCAAGCTTTAGGTCACTGGGCTGCCGTCGGCGGAATGTGGTCGGTTGTTTTGCAACAAGTTCTCCCCCCTCGCTTCCGCACGCATCGCCCTTTCACACCGCCACCCGAACCGGGCCGAAGTGGGCCGAAGTTTGCCGAAGTTCAAGAGCTTTCGCGTAACGTCGTGCTTCTTCGGAAGTGAGACTGGATTCTTGCAGGTTGTCTGTTATTTATGCCTTTTTGATGCGGATTTGTGATAGTAATTTTTGTTGCTGGGTAACGGATCTTGCCTTTAGCACATTCTTGGTGAAATACTTTTGATTATAACCGTGTAGTTTGTGACTGATAACATCTTTTGATCATCGATAACCTCAAAAATCCTATTTATACAAATTTTTGTGTTTTTTTATATAACCTTAATTTTTGCGACGCAGATTTCTACTATAGATACATTTATTTATGAGTAATAAAAATTCAATTAAGTTATATTTTTAGCCAAACCGATCAATCAAGGTTACTATAATTATATTCTGAAGACCACACACCCATTCATTAATAACAAATTGACGAAAATTAAAATTAATAACCTTATCGTCAGTATGGTCGAACGAGCCGTAAGAAATATACGACCATCGTAAAACTGGGTTTGGCTTCACACCAAAATGCTACATTCATGTTCGGTGACCACACAGTGACGTGTCGGTGACGTCACCGGTACACGCGCACCGTGTCCGAGATTTGGCTTGACGAATCCGATGTCACGTGACTGGGACAGTTTGCAGAAACATCGTTTGTGATGGTTTTTTTGTATTATGATATTTGTATGTTTGATGTCGACATTAATATGTTGTTGTAAATTGTAAAATGTATGCCAAACACTAATTAATTATCCGACATATTAATAAGATGTACACCTATCTTATCTTATGTGGGGGCCAGTCAGTGCAGACCGGCGACACTTCGACCCAGTGGGATCTTTTGTGTCGACACTCTCCCAATAACGACTGTCATAGATGTTTATGGCAGCCGGTACCGGTGACGGCTTAGCGTGATCTCAGGCGATAATTGTCAATCAATACGTACATCGTTTCGAAAAGTCATATATCCTCCGAAATTTGGAGGTGCGCGGCGTGGGTTCGAACCCGAGACCCTCTGCATTGCAGTTTGTTGGTCTCCCCACTGAGCTATCGCTGCTGCTTCACGACCTTATACATGCGTAAGTGAGTTTATTTGTTTGTGATGCTTTCAAAACTTAACTACTCAACCGATCATCATGAAACGCATACACGTCAGGGCTACAAAAAAAGAACATAAGGTACCATTCATCCAGAAAAAGAACTGATGCCGAGCGAATAAAAGCTAGTCTCCTTATAAAGTCAACTTTTTTTTTATGGTTTGTGGTTTGAAGGTTGAAAACAAATCGAATGTCCGCATTTCGGCATACATGGCTCATGCCTCAGTATAGGTAATATTTACGTAAGAGTTCAACAACTACAAATGTGCCGTTACTTCGAGTTTACACATCGATAAACCTAATTAAACATATTAAGTTGGAACGTGATATTTGCCATCATATTTACTGTTTTATTTGTCATAAAGATTTATTTAAGACATAGTTCTTGGTCTCAAACTGTAATGCCTTTAATTTCCATGTACGTAGGTATTTTGTCTTTTTATAAGATAATGATAGTTTTATGTTAAAACATAAGTATGCTCACATAAGTATACAAGTTAGAAATTATAAAACATAGTAGCTGTCATGTTAAGCCGTTGTTTTAAATAAAAATAATTTCTTATTCTTTAATTTTTTTAAGTTTCAGGCAAATATTTTTTTAATTACACGTTTAAACAAAAATTAGAAAACTATTTCATATACTTAAAATACTATATGCAAATTAAAATTACTTTCTTGTTATTACATAAATCAAATTCTTAAAGTAAAATACGTTTAATGAATTAGGTACATCTTTTCATTTATGAACTCCTGGTTGTCCTTTCAGCATTTGTGTATCTTATTGTAAATTATATGCCTACTTTTATATGTACAACATATATGGAAACACAGAAAGCTTGTATGTAAGTCATAAAATATTATGAGGCTGTAAGCTTTCTTTAAATAAATTATCCCTATTGGCAGATGACCCCTTCATTTTAACAGATATATTTCAAGGTCGATATATATATATACATATATATAGTTGATTAAGGCGTACATAGACCGATTTCTACTATTGTTATTTCTGATTAATATTTTAGTCGACCTAGGAACCGAATCCTTATGTCCATATACCACGAGACTGAGTCGATGCAGTTTACTTTAGAGACTTCATGACATTAGCAAATAAAATACTGATTTTATTGTGCTGAAACGAATTTGCGTTGTAAATTTACTAGTACCCTTGTTAATCCCTCCAGCTGTATTTTAAATACTGGCTGAGAAGGGATTCAGGGTTCCCGTCGGCAATGCAATAAGTACATATATGTATATAAGAGGAAGTTGAACCCACGACCCAAAATCGCTAGATACTACTACAAAAATTACACTGTTACTCCTAGTCTTTAAAATATATAAAATTTTCTGCCATACGAAACTCTAAAAATAGCTCTCGATACCGAATTAATATTAGGTGCACAACTGTGGTCAACAAACCAGGACAATGCCAGCGCGCAAGGGCATGCCCATTGTCTAAGTGCACTCATACAATGCAATACAAATCCACTTTTATCCAATCAATCATTCGATCGAAATCATTCGTTCCAATCTCTTTTGTTCAATCCGTATCTAGCAATGTTTATTTGTACTATATTTTTAATTTATTTTAAACAGGCAAGAGTTAAATAGCGCTCATTGAAAAGTTTCACGGTTAAGCAATGGCGCGTCGGGTGTACCCTTTTTGTTTTTTCTATGGATATGATAATTTGTATACGGTTTTAAGGCAACGGTAATTCGGCGGTTACGCTCGGGCCTTAATAGAATATTTACGGTGGTAAGCAGCGTCCACCCATGGATTACTAATGAAGATTTCGTATCACCCATTATTTTGACTCCGGAGATTCTACGTTATTTGTTTTTTTTGACTAACTTTTTCATCTAGTTTACCGATGTTTCACCTAGAGAATCAAGAATATTAGCTTATAGACTCATAAAAAAAGATTAGTGGCTGCTGGCCAGGCTGCAGTTTGGCCAGGTTTGAGACAGTTTGAGATATAATAATAGTTGGTAATATTTTAAGAATTAACGAGGTGGGTGTATAAACCCAGAATTCAACCTCTGCGTCTTCATGTGAGAATTTTTTTTACCCTCTGCTTTTTGTAATGTCCCACTGCTGGGCAAAAGCCTCTCCCTTGGACTTCCAAATCACTCTGTTGGTGGATATCCCCTGACCTTATGATCTTGTGCCCCTATATCTCGGGGGTCTTCTGACCCACTGTCTGCAAACCAAGTTATAAATCAATCGGTCCAGTGGTGCTGGAGCTATGCTTGTCACACAGACCCACATAGTGTTTTCATTAACCTCTCCGAAGACGACTCAGAGGTTAATAATACCTATTGTTGACAACGCAGAATGGAAAGAGAAGACATGTGTTTTCTTATGTGTTATAGCATTTATTTATAATTTAGCTATTCACTAACATACATAAATATCTACTTGCCACGAATTTATTAGAATTATAGTGAATAAAGAAACAACTTTAAGCAATGCATATTGAGAATAACTATTTGAGGATGAATCTTGATTTGTTCAAAAATGCTGTATTTTAACGGCGATAACTTGACTACGTCGCGTCGCTACTATAAGATTTTAGCATAGCAACAAACCATCGTTTTGTCAAACAAATTAAATTTATTAGATTGTGAAAAGACCTCAATCGTTTAATAAATAATTACTTGATTTCAATCATGACCAACATATCTTCTTCTCCCTAGCCTTTATTAATCCCAAGTCACTTGGGGTCGGCTTTTCTAGTCTAACTGGATTTGACTGGATATCAATTTTTACACGGAGCGGCTGCCACCTGACCTCCGCAACCCGAAGGCTAACGATACCCTAAGGCTAGACCAGTGTCAGGATATTAGAGGGTACTGATTTTCCCAATAACGACTGCCATAGATGTTCACGGCACGGCACTGAGCAGGCAATAACTGTCAATCAATACGTACATAATTTCGAAAAGTCATATAACTTCCGAAAGTCAGAGGTGCGCGACGTGGGTTCGAATCCGAGACCCTCTGCATTGCAGTCTGTTGGTCTCCCCACTGAGCTATCGCGCTTAGACCGATAAATATATATATATAAAAGTCGCGAAATATGTAACTTTTTAAATATCAAGTCGTCAATTTCCGTCCTAAAAATAAATCTCTTCGCGGGGGAAAAATAATTAAATATTTGAACTCACAGCACTCTTGTGTCTTCTCATGGTGCAGTGGCAATGGCGAGATGACCTCTTAAATCACTACACCATGCGCTGATGGCATGCATCATTAAATAATATATAGTAATACTCACATTCATTATCATGACTGTTCCTGGCGAGTCCTCGGATCTGTTCGTTTACATAGTTGTTACTCTTGGGTACGTTGAGAGCACTGCGTATGCCCACAGACGAGTTGTCTAGATGCCCAGGCCCAATTTTGGGCACATGGCTGGAGCAGTACACCTCCTTGTCTTCCGTCCAGTGCTGGTTGTTGTAATATGTCTGGGGAAGAAGTAAATACATTTATTGGCATGCTCAAGTGTTCGGCATAATGTGGACTCATACATGTAGCATCAAGCCTATAAGACGACTATTTCCGAAGGTGTAGAGTGTTATACATTCAAATTTCGCCAGCCATATACAGGATCTGTCGTTAATAATGGATAACCCGTTAGCTGGAGGTTAACCAGTTATCAGGCAGTAAGAAAATAATATTTTTATGTCAGGGTTGCCAACAGCGTGAAAATGGCGTACATTTTTGTGTATTTTGTTAAAATTCACTTCTTTACCCTTTCAATTGGTGGCCATTTTAACTAAATTAGTTTTTTTTTGGGTAATTCTTTTGCCATCGTACTTGCGAATACTTGTATTATTTAATTTACCTACAGTTTTAGGCGCCATTAACGCAAAACAGTACCAAAATTAACATTTTAATCAATTTCTTAAAATTAATCTTTCCGTACGTCTAGTTTTAACCACTGACTGTGAAAAAAAAAGTATGGCAACCTGACATAAAAATATTATTTTTTTACTGCCTGATAACTGGTTAACCTCCAGCTAACGGGCTATCTTTATTAACGACAGATCCTGTATATATTATATGTCCCACGTAACAGAGAATGAGCCTATTGCAGTCTATAAGGATTTCTAGACTCCGTACTACTTGCTACTACTAACCTATTCTTGACAATAAAACCAAATAATACAATCCAACTTGGGCGTTAATCCCGAGACCTCATGCAAATCAATCAGTATCGCTATGTCACCGAGACAGAGCACCGAACTGACATGAAAAATTAAAAAATTAAAAGACGTAAACCACAGCTAGACTTCATGATACTTTGAGCTCATTCTGCGTAAATAGAAACACCAATGATTAAATTATGTTCGGGTACTTTGAAATAACTACACTGGAACATTGAGACAACTACCATCTTAGTCTCCCCGTGACTATGGCTGCTGAAAAGCAACCGAAACGTCGGGGAAAGTGTAAAATTAAATTAAATCTAAATTTTTAGTTTTAATAATAATTTAATTAGCTTAAAAGTTAGTAAAGTTTAATAGTAGTATAGTGTAACAGTTTTCAAAATTTTGTAATAAGGTGTTAAATAAACAACGCGATAAAATCCGTATATAGTAGTTTCATTTCAATGAAAAATTACATAAATTTTACCCTGTATTAAACGCAACTGTTGTTAATAAAGTACTAGCTGACCTGCGCAACTTCGTCTGCTTCAATAAGATAAGAGAATCGACCCCGTTTTTTCAAAATTGTTCATTGTTGCTCCGCTCCTATTGGTCGTAGCGTGATATTATATAGCCTATAGCCTTCCTCGATAAATAGGCTATCCAACAATAAAATAATTTTCTAATTCGAACCAGTACTTCCTGAGATTAGCGCGTTCAAACAAACAAACAAACAAACTCTTTAGCTTTATAATATTAGTATAGATTGGACTCGAATTCCGTGCAAGACAAACTGTTATTAGATTTCTGTAAAAGAATCCTCAGCAGCAGCATGAAGTCTGCAATTGTGGCGATACCTTCGCCTCAATACGTGGGACTTCAAACAGCTGTGCGAAATGTGGGGAAAATACATCTCTGCATACCTTTTATATACATATATCGGCGTAAGACTATGTACTAAGTATGGGATACCTTTCATATGAATGAAAGAACACTTGCGCAGATGGCCAGGTATGCCGGTAATTTTCTTTTTTCTTTATACACGACAACTCATGCACTAGTAATAATTTCTGTGTCGCGAGGGGTTTTACAAACATTCAAACAACGGACACAAAGAACACCCAGACGTGCAACGACTATTTGTGGATCACACAAATTTTTGTCCCGTGGAGGAATCGAGCCCACAACACTTGGCGTGTCGGCGACCACCACGCCACCCATGCAGTTCGATCGTCTATTTATTATTATTTATTTATTTATTTAAATAAATAAATTATTATTATTATTTATTATTTATTTAATTATTTATTTAAATAAATAAATTATTATTATTATTTATTATCAGGCAAGCAGTTGTGTACAACTGATAAATGCCTATATCCGACTACAGCATTACATGCTCATCAGTTTGAGTTGAGTAGATGTTTATCTAATCTAATTTTAAATAGGTTTATATTTTCGTCTGATACTACATCTCTTGGAAGCTAGTTCCACGCTCTGACTATTTGCGCTTCAAGTGTGAGATTGCTTTCATATAGGAATGTAAGAACACTTGCGCAGATGGCCAGGTGTGCCGGTAATTGAACGGTACAGCTTCGGTATGTGTCAGATTGTGTCATCGACACTTCACTCGCTACACGTGCTTATTAAAAGTACATTACCTAACTATATGCTTGTATCTCGAACAGTTAGGTGCGGTATTATCTGTAGCGACAGTTATTTAAAACAAAAGAGTCCGTTGTTATAATTTTTTCGGTAGTGATACGCATGTCCCCGCTTGACTTGGGAAGTTGGTTCTTTCAAGGATGGTGGATACTCCCACGTACAAGAGACCAGCTGGCTTAAGGGACAAGCACGTTCGTACAGAAAATGACTGATACTGCGTTTAGCCCTATGTCTCACCTATAGGTATCTACCTAAATACATTCCTACGCATACTGATATTTAAAAAAATACATCTCCCCCTCTAGAAATAATGCTCGTGTCGCGACATCCTTTGCAAACATTCAAACAACGGACACAACGTACACCCAGACTTGGAACAATTATTTGTGTATCACACAAATTGTTCCGTGTGGGGATCGAACCCATAACACTCTACGCAGTAATATGACGGCCCCTTAAACCATGACTGCACGTCAACATTTAACCTATTTTTATTTTTCCTAGAGTCAGCAAAGCGTAAGTATACCTCAAGTATAGTAAACGAATATAGGCTACGATAATCAGTTACATTATGCACATTAAAATAATTATACTAGCGGTCATTGAAATTAAATTACTATATACGGATTTTATCGCGTTGTTTATTTTACACTTTATTACATAATTTAGAAACTGTTACACTACTATTACTAGATACTATTAAACTTTACTAATTTTAAGCTAATTAAATTATTAAAACACTTCACTACACTTTCCCCGATGTTTCGCTGCTGAAAAAAATGTATATAGTATGTTTATCCATTGTCTAGTACCCATAGTACCTACCAGCTCTGCCTAGTTTGGGCTAGATGGTGTTGTGTGTATGTGGTAGAATATTATTATTATAATTATATTTTATAAAAATATTAGGATTCGTCACTCCTTCTCCATATAAACTTTAAATGCCAAATTTCATAATCCTCCGTCCGCGCAATTTTCGTAAAAAGGGGTACAAAGTTTTTGCATAACGTATTATTATATAGATTTATATGCCAATTTTGTATGTTAAGGTTCCATATCAAATAAAGCATGCTTGTAGCTAACAAAGTATCAATAATATCAAGAGGCTACTAACACATACTACTCTTGTGTTTTAACGACAAAATAACCATAAACACATTAACATACTTGATTGGTACATGATTTATGTTCGCTTAACTATAAATGTTCTTCAAAGCACGTCACAGAACATACAGGTACAGAATACCAAAGAGATCAATACAACGCAAGACTACAGACACGCGTTAAGGGATTTCTAAATGCAGTAGATGACTGATCGGATAACTTGATCAAAACATGCATATACACTTTGTTGACCTTTTGAACGCCAACGTCGTCTATACTCGACATGCGCAAGCGTGCCCTGTGCGCCAACGTCGTCTATACTCGACAAAACTGTTTTTGTCGGTTCACAGAAAAATACAAAATAAACATATTAAATCATTAGTTTTCTGTGTTTTAGTGATACAACCTAAAAATTGAATCCCCAATTATTACTTAATTGTACAGCAAACAAAATTGTTATTAGTTATTGAAATATTTGATCATAAAATGATATAATATATAGATTTTCGGGCTTGGCGTACAGGAAATGGAGGTGCTGTTATGGCGTGGCGTTCAAAAGGTTAAGTGATAATCGCGGCTTACGATTGTTTGTAATTGTAGTCATCTTATGGAAACGAAATTATAGATGCGTTAAAAGGAACAAACAGGAAAGGGTAGGTGTGTTAGCCTTTGAAAGGCAGTAACACAGTATTACTTCTCTGGTGACGATAATCCGTAAACGGACTAGATTAAGAACAAGAGTGTGCTTATTCGTTCCGTTATCCAATTATTGGCAAAAGCGGGCAATTCTTCTACGGGCCACTTTTTCTTACGTGTCTTGTTTAGTAAACAAATATGGCGTAAACGAGCTACATAAAAAATACATTGAGAGAGACATAAAAATGTATGTATAGTCTATTTCTTGTCATTATATTTGAGATAATATATATAGATAACAGATAGATAATAAAAGAGAATATATAAAGATAGAATCAGGAATAGTGTGATTAGAGAGAGATGCGGCATGAAAGTGGATATAGTGACAAGAATAGAAAAGGGTATGTTAAGCTGGTTTGGGCATGTAGAAAGAATGGACGAGGAAAGACTAACTAAGAAAGTTTATAAGGCTAGTGTGAGTGGAACAGTCGCAAGAGGAAGACCTAGGCGAACGTTTCTTGATCAGATCGGAGGTGTTCTGGACAAAGGCCAGGTTAAGAGCACCTTGAACCGACGGGCGTGTATGAGGAATGCGATGAAAGTGAATGAAGCCAGAGAAGTGTGTCAGGATCGTAGCAAATGGAAATCCGTAGTTTCTGCCTACCCCTCTGGGAAACAGGCGTGAATCTATGTATGTATGTATGTATATTTGAGAACGAAGTTTAAATACAGAATTTTTCGTCGGCAAGCGGTCACTGAATGATTTGATAATGTTTAATTATCAACATTATCAAATCATTCAGTGGCCGCTTGCCGCCTATATTTCTTCTCTAATAAAGATTAATGAGAGAGTTTGTAAAAAGTACTATATTTAAACTTCGTTCTCACTCGCGTTGTCTATGCGAGTATTTACGTGTGTTTTCACGTGTCGTATTGAGCCGGACTTCTGTGCCTATGTAACCTGTGACTGTGCTACAAGAAAGTGTTAACCGATAGATCCTATGACACTTTTACCTGCACCAGGAAACGAAAAGTCACGATCGGGAGACGCACCTGCACTTACATCATTAAATCAATAAACCGGTCGAATCTACGAATTTATCACCATAATAAAATATTATCTGTTAACAATTAAACTACTTTCATTCATAATGTCAGTGAAACCGATTCATTTCATACAATTTATACAAATTACAATAGGACTCCACTCCAATTTAACCTGACCTCTGAGGTGACACCGGCTGTTTAGTTTCCGTTTTATCACGAAAAGTATGGTAGTTCATTTTATGTTGGCTATAGACAATAGTTTTAGCGGTATGGGACAGTGTTGTGGCCAGTTAATTTGTGACAAAGAGAATTTTATTAAATTACGTATTGTGTTTATGTTTATGTTTTTAATAATAGTTACTTTTGTTTCAAACAGGCTGCCTGATGGTAAATGCTTATAATTGACTATGTATTTTTCACATCAGAGCTAGCACGTTGTTTGTGCGAAATAAAATTGCTTTGCTGAAATCACAAATGACAATATAAATAGTAACCCAAAGATTTACAGCCACCCCAGACTCCGTTTTTCGACCCAAAATCCCAATAACACTGACTGCCCTGACTTGGTAAATAGATTGTGCTACCTTGTTCCTCGTACAGTGCACGGACGTGAGGTGCGCACCAGACGCCTATTTGCTACTGGTCTGTGCAGGACGAATTCTGGCATGCGCTCGCCACTACACTGTTTGGTAGACACTGATAACAAGAACTTTACTGACATCGATATACTACATCTTAATAAGCCGAGATTTAAAAGTAGCATCATTGAAATGTTAAAGGAACGGCAGTAGGTCCACGAGGCATATATTAGATAAGATTTTTATTAACTTTCATATATATTATTTTTTAGTAGTTAATTCTAATAGGCATAGTTACAACTTTATACTATCTGTAAAGCACGCACTTAATTAATTCTAGTTAACTTGCTTATGTACCATAGCCCGTTATTATAATTTATTACTTTTTTTTTCTCTTTGGATATGTTACTAAGTTAACCTTTGCTACTATTGGTTAACTCCAGATGACAGCTATTGTCTGCTTACAGTTTTAAAGGAGGGTGAGAACACCAGGGCCCACCAGTTATCACATTGTAATTGATACCAAAAAATTCGTTCTATTTTTAGGTACTTACCACCAAATAAGTTAACCAATAATCAATTAATATGCAAGTCTAATTATTTACTATCGAGTTTTATTAAATCGGTATACTCTCAAAAAGATGTGTTCTATAATCGAATGATAATAATAAAAAACTTAATCGATTGAATATCGTTTTTTGGTTATTAATTATCTGTGGTCACCGACTGACAAGTTTAACGGCTAATGTCAAAATCAAGTTCAACACTCGTTCGGTTTGTTCCCTATGAGTGCGCACGTATTTTTTTTGTTTTGTTATTTTGTTTGCTTTACCCCACGACTTTGGCTTGCTAAAGGACTGTTCGACGGATCTTGTGACTTACAATTACCTGGCACTTCATATTGGACAACTGATTACGCTTCTGAATTGGATGTTGACGACATGGATCGCTGTGTGAACTGTACCATTGCATTTTATATAACTTAATTCCTGGGAAGCAAAATATCACAAAATTTTTGGTGACGACTTGTTATTATATTCTCTTTCAATTATGGCTACTTTGATTATGATAAAAACTGGGCCCAGATATATATGGAGTGATTCCTTCGTCCTTTAAGTATTACAAGTAATCTGTGGAAAATGTAGTGGGTGGTATATTTGTAAAGTTTAAGAGTTAAGTACCTACTCAATGTATCCTCCTAATATACTACTGTTTTCCCATGTTCAATAAATAAATAAACACTGCCCGATCGAATCAAATTCAGCACCTCATACACTACTCCTGCGGCACCAAGGCAGTATCTCCAAATCTCGTGTGTAGAAGACTGTAAATACGTTATTTTGGGCACTTGTGTTCTAATACTAACTTCAGTAGAGCTTTACTTTTCTTCTTTTATATTTTAATACGATTAAATGTTATGGGATCGGTGGTAAACGATCAGACGGATCGCCTCATGTTAAGCAATTGCCGCTTACCGCCCATGGACACCCGCAACACCAGAGAAGGTACAAATGCGTTGCCGGCCTTTTAAAAAGGAGTACGCTCTTTTCTTGAAGATTTGAAGTCATCGTATTAGTTCGGAAATACCGCAGGCGACAGTTCATTCCACAGTTTTGTTGTGCGAGGCAGAATATTTCTGGGAAAACGCACAGTTGTGGACTGCCAACCATCTAAATGATGGGGATGGAAATGCTGATTGTTCCAATATTTGTAGATCACACAATTTTTCGTCCTGTATGCCGATCGAACCCGGCGCAGCGGCGCGGCGAGGTAACTACTTCAACCACAATGTTATCAGAGCAATCAAGGAATCGCAAAAAAATAACGACACTGTAACAAACATTAGTTTAATCTATCAAATCTTAGAATTCCAGACAATTAAAATCTATTCTTTCTGGCCATGGGCGTGCCGCTGCGAGTCTATAGGTTAATAATAAACCTATGTATAGTCAAAATATAAATGACTAATATCTATGTTTATCACTGTAGTAAAAAGGCACGCAACGGTTAATCGTGAACAGGTATTAAGGAAATGACGAATACATCAGATTGATATCTGTCGTGACTCAGAATTGTGTTGTCATATACAATGATTAACTGTATTATTCTGGCTTCCTAGTCTCGGAATCATTTGATGTGGTTGGCGATTAACTTACATTACTTACTTACAGATCATGTGAGGACCTGAATTAGATTTTTGGTTTGGCCAATTGGTTTTGGGATTTTCTGTTACTTAGTAAATTCTTAACAAGGAGTTAGACTTACACTGCAATAACTGCGCCCCCTATACAACGGTCTAAACATAGATAAAAAAGTTTATCTATGCCCTAGAGGGTTAAACCGTAATGCGAAAGCTATAATTAAAAGTAAATAGAGGTGCAATACACTCAGATTATTTCGTCTCAGCTATAATTTTAGTATTTATGTAACAAAACTAATAATAATATTAATAATATTCTACCACATACACACAGCACCATCTAGCGCAAACTAAGCAGAGCTTATACTATGGGTACTAGACAATGGATAAACATACATATATACATTTTTTTTGTAAATACTTACATTTTATACATAGAAACGCCCAGACCAAAACAAACATCCATATTCATGCACACAAATGTTTGACTTGTGCGGGAATAGAACCCGTGAGCTCAGGCGTGGCAGTCGGTTACACTAACCACTACACCATCGAGGCCCATGACTAAGGTTCTAGACTTCGTGTTGCTAATGACGATCACTTGACAAAAAGATGAAAAAGAAGAATAGTATCATTGGGCTTTTATGTCAAAACATACCCCATACACAGCAATCGCATTCACTACCGCTAAACCGTTTTGATAATATAAAACAAACACAACCTACTACGGGACCGACAATAATCAATCAACACATTCCAACTAAGTAGTTAATCATTAATTTATTGAAAATTAAACCTTTCTGATTATTTTTCGACAGAACGCTACATTTTACTGCTTTAATTGATTTGTTAGAAAATTAACAAATTAATTAAAAAGCAATACACCAGAAATACATAAAGCTTATCTACCTAATTATACATAAACGTGTTAATATATAATGCCAATATGTTTAAGCTTTTAAAAGTTGGTGTGACAAGGTTGACCAAATGCCAGGCACTTAGGAAGGTCACGAAGATATCCCAAGGTCAACGAGGTCCAAAAATGTAGGAAATAGCAACATTGTTGTTTAAAATGTCAGTTATGATGATCACAGAACGTAAATGTTGAATGGAGCTGTTAGAATATGCGTGTATTTGTATGTCTGTTTTATTTATCTCGTGATATAAGTGCGTTTTTGCTAACGCCGATTGTAAGATATCGATTTTGTTTCTGGGGTCGGGTAAGTTCTGTTTATCAGTCGAGAAATTTTCGTATGCTGCACGAAAAAGTTTACGCTTATGTTTGCGCTTACGTTTACGCAGATTGTAAAGTTCTGAATCCGATTATAGGGTCGATCAAGTAGGTTTTTCGATCTTCTTCTTCTCTCTTAGCCTTTATTATTCCCAAGTCACTTGGGGTCGGCTTTTCTGGTCTAACCGGATTTGACTGGATATCAGTTTTTACACGGAGCGGCTGCCACCTGAGCTCCGCAACCCAAAGGCTAACGATACCCTAAGGCTAGACCAGTGTCAGGATATTAGAGGGTACTGACTTTCCCAATAACGACTGCCATAGATGTTTATGGCAGCCGGGACCAACGGCTTAACGTGCTCTCCGAGGCACGGAGCAGGCGATAATTGTCAATCAATACGCACATAATTTCGAAAAGTCATATAACTTCCGAAAGTCAGAGGTGCGCGACGTGGGTTCGAACCCGAGACCCTCTGCATTGCAGTCTATTGGTCTCCCCACTGAGCTATCGCTGCTTTTAGGTAGGTTTTTCGATCTATGTATTCTTATTAGTGTGAGGCTAGTTGATACAGCAGCGATGATTTTATAAGCATGTTTGAAGATTTTTGAGAATGATGAGGGATCGGTATTATCTTGTTTCTTTTATTCCGTAAATATTTTTATATTGTTATGTTTAGTTAGTATTACTAGCCTGTAGCCGTACTTATTAAACTAAATTTATAAAATGGTGCACTGTCTGTGGAGAATCGACCGCTTAAACTATCCATCTCCAGCCGTCTATTTGTACTATTGCTATATACTCCTAACCTAACATACATGCAATTAAATGTAAACTTAAATACAAATAGTTAATATAATAATTTAATTAGCTTAAAAATTAATAAAGTTTAATAGCAGTAGTAGTGTAACAGTTTTCAAAATTATGTAATAAAGTGTAAAATAAACAACGCGATAAAATCCGTATATAGTAGTTTAATTTCAATGAATAATATTCGCGAAAACAGAAGACAATATTATACATGCATACTCAAAAACGCCTACTGTAGAGTAACCAGATTATTTCTTAACCATACTAGTGAAATACTAAATTTGGATTCTAAAACTAACACTATATGTATATCGGTTTCGGTAAAGGAGATCAACACATCAATTAACAGACGATTAAACGCATATCAACTGCTTGTATTGGCTAACTGAATTAGTAACAGCCAAGTCACTTGACATAAGTTTAATTTTGACACATCGTTGATTAGCTACTCAGAAACCGGGTGTTGATCTAGTGTCACAGATTATCAAACAAGCTATCAATCATAGAACCGGAACTGTGTTACGTAGAGGACATTTTTAATTAGGCGATATAACGTAGGATGTAAATATCGCAGGCTCAATATAATTTCTTATTTTAATATAACCAAGGTGATAAGTATGTATAAAACCCGTCTAATGATAAGCATAGAGATACATATGATTACACCTATATCCCAAAAGTTTGAGGTTCCGTGTAACAGAAGACTTCTTCTGGGCAAAGTTACGAATTTAGTATTGCTACTCAAAATTTATGGACAGCTGTAACCAAAACACTTTGTTCGACACGGCAATCGAACTAAAGATCTCATGCATAGCAGTCGCACTCAAACGCTTCGTCATCAAGCAGCAGACACTGCAGAAATAATCAAAAGCAGTAGTAGTATGTAGACGTTTGCGACACCAGGAGTATCACTCGCGCCCACCACAAAAAATCGCCGCTCTTTTACCCGTGTAAGGATACAAAACTTTCTGGTTTCTTGCTACACAGTTCCTCTCGAAGAAATCCTACTTATCATAAAAATAATTCAAGGTTATTTGACTGCGAATATAGATATACATATATATATATATATATATATCGGTGCCTATCTTTAGGGTTTGCAGACGTGATGGTATGTTGTATTAGAAGTGAAATGTTGAATGAAGCTGGCGGCGACATGTTTGCGGTCTGGTGTGTGAAGAGTCGGTGACGGTTCTGTGAGTATTCATACCGAGCTGCTAGGGTTGCCATTGCTGACTCACTACTAAGTTGCGGAACCATCAGATAGAGTTCAAAACTGATTACGACAAGTCGTGAGAAGTAGTCGCCAAGAATATTCATACGTTTTTGATTACCAGGTAGCTCTAATAATGTAGAGAATATTAGTTAGCGTGAGAAGACGGTAAATCTGATCGCCTGAGCCTTTGAGATAAACCTCATGGATGACGTAGCAGGCAAGCGATGACCTCGCCGTTGAAGTTTTTCTGGGTTCGACACGATACAAAAACATGTGTGGATCACAAATTGTAGTGCAGGCTCTGGGTGGTCTTTGCGTCCGTTGTTTGAATGTTTCTATAGTCCCTGCGACACACACATTACTGTGCGAGAGCAGTCCATTAAAAAATATACGCATGATTATAGTATATCATTATTACGCGATAATATAATATTCTACCACATACACACAACACCATCTAGCCCAAACTAATGCGATGATTACTGCAAGACGGCGGTTTTTTCGCAGGCAAGTCAGGTCATTCGTAGTATTACCAAAAACATTGACAACGGTGGGCTTTTTCACTTAAGAATAAGCTAGTAAATACTAGTAGTATTGTAAAGTTTAGTTGACAACCCTAGCACTAGGCATGTTTGTTCTGCGAGCGTGTTGGTATAACCTCTCATAGATGAAGAAAACATTGGCACCCATAGTCATTCATATTGACATCAAGATAAACACACTTTCAAACGAAGAACAGAGTTTGAACATCAACAACCAAGTACCGTTTCTGTTTAACTCATAGCTGTGCTCTCACTGCATTGCCGTCCACTGACTAAAGGGACGTTTACTGATATGACTATGACTTAACATCTTTTTAGTTAGCGGACGGCAGTGTACTGAGATCGACACGAAAATGTGACTCTATTATCCAATTGGGCCACGTTATGAGTCCACGCTAATAATAGTAAGCTCATTAATTACATATTATAGGCGTTACTTGGCGGCAATCCACTGTAATAATATTATTGGAAAGAGAGGAACCCGCCATGAACCCTTGGATTGCAAACCCCAACAATTGCAATAACGTGTATTGCCAACCTTAAATTTACCTATTGCAATAGATGGCGTAGGCAATCCGGAGGTGCGTGGCGGGCTCTCTCTTCCCAATTATTTTTCTCACTAGTTACATTTATGTACATGATATAGAACGATAGTGTTCTTAATATATGCGAGCGTGATAATACTATATTTATAATTTAGATGTCGGCATTGTGTGCCAGATGACAACTAAATGTTCAGAAGGTTCTATTAAACGCAGTTGAGCGCATGCATAGTTTAAATAATTTTCTGTGAGTGAGTCCCTGGTTGGCTTATAAACATAAACCATAAGAGGACTCACACAAACATAAGAAGTTAGTCAAAATAAATTCAGCCTTTTAGAAGAGATACACAGGATAGACTGACTGACTGATATATTTACACAACTTTCATTTCGCAAATAAATACCGCTCAAAATAGAGTTCCGATTTAGTCCCAGTATCAGGACCACAAATAGTATTCTGTGAGTGCATACATTAATAAAATACATGTAGGTAATAAAGAAATAAACTCACCTTTAGTGTCAACTTAGTACCACAAACGGCACACTTGAAGCACCCGCTGTGGAAGAAGGTGAAATCCTTAAGCGGTCCCACCCGGTCCACTTGGTACACAATCTCGTTGCAACGAAAGCACGTGCTTTCATAGAAGTTCGGTCGATACATCGTTGGAACGATATCATTTACGGCATCATTCACTACACTACATCTGTGTCACTTGCTAAGTCACTTGTTGTCACACTGACACTCAAACACTCATTTGGATGCCTGAAAACAATTTTCTTTTAGTAAGCCGCCTTTGTGGTAAACAAGGTTCGTTCGTGTATTAAGTTGTAGAGTTGCCAGTCGTATCATTGGTGAAAAAAGAATATTGTGGAGAAACCTGTATGTATAGGAGTAGTTAATGTTGTCAATGACTGCACGAATGGTGTAGGGGTTGATGTGGTCAGTTTGCAACGTTACGAACATGATTTTTGGATTAGGAATAGTTATTGAGCTGAAGATGACATGGATTGCTATATCCCGAAAATACGTATTGCTCCCGTGAGACAGTTATTTTACGGTAATATATTATATATACAATACTTTTAAAAGACATAAAAAAGATAGGACTGTTTTTTTTCTTAAATTAATGTATTTTAATTACACTAGCGAAATGCCATGTCTAAAAACAATACATTCTAGTTATTGTTCTAAGCGCCATATCATAATGGCTATGGTTATGAAATAAATATATTTATCCGCAATTTCTGGTCGTATAGATTCGGTGTCTATGGATATTATAGTCGTTAGAGGTTTAATTTACCATTTTAGCGGTCACCACGTAAAGCAACACGCGACCATATTGATCCAATAACACCCTCCGACAAGTGACCACACAGGTTCGTTGACCGCTCAATCGTTAGGGAGGTAAATACATGTACTTATAGAGAACTAGCTATTGTTCGCGGCTTCACTCGCTTTTTTATTGATGAAAGATACCCTATGTTCTTTTCTGTACCTCTGACAACGTGTATGCGAAATTTCATGATGATCGGTCGAGTAGTTAAGCCGTGAGAGCGTAACAAAGAGATAAGCTGACATTGGCATTTATAATATTAGACAGAAACATTGTAGGTTATTTTGTAGCCTAGCTAGGAGAACAGCGCTCCACCCAAAAAAAATTGTAGATGTACAATCAAATGTAATTTATATGTGAAATTATTGTAAATCTGTCTGCAATCACTTTTCTTCAATAAACATTTATTATTATTATTATTATTATTATGTTACATGGTAAACAGCTAAGCAGATTTTAATGGAATTTGGTATGTGGATAGCTTGAGCGCCGGCTACTTTAGGCCACGAGCCAACGGTATAGTCTTTGTCCACTTTTGAACGAAAAATTAATGATTCCGAGGAGTAATAAACACACACTAGCGGTCGCCTAGTGGTCAAAATTCGACCAAAATACCTAAGCTTGCTACTTTGCTATCTGTTTTTCTTTATTACATGTATGTAAATACCTAAGGTATAGGTAACCATAGTTACAAAAAAAAAAAAAAATAATAATAATAATAATATTCTACCACATACACACAACACCGTCTAGCCCAAACTAAGCAGAGCTTGTACTATGGGATACTAGACAATGGATAAACATACATATACACTTTTTTTTTGTTTTTGTAAATACATACATATTATACATAGAAACACCCAGACCAAGACAAACATCCATGTTCATGCACACAAATGTTTGATTTGTGCGGGAATCGAACCCGCGACCTCAGGCGTGGCTGTTGGTTACACTAACCACTACGCCATCGAGGCCGACAATTGTACGACGTCAGACGAACAATGTCGAAATACTACGAACGCGATTCGACTGCGTGTTTCAAATGCATGGTTGTGTGCGTGTAGAGTTTTTCCATTAATTTAATGTATTTCCAATGAATATTTAAAAAAAATATTAGTATTCACCACTCCTTCTCCATATAAACTTTAACTGCCAAATTTCATACTCCTCCGTCCGCGCAATTTTCGTAAAAAGGGGTACAAAGTTTTTGCTTTACGTATTAATATATAGAATATTACTTAGATTTATTATATATAATAACACAATACTTATATGGTTATCTAGGTGGTGTAGTGATAGTGAATGCGACTGTTGTGTTGTAAACATGGTTCGATTCTTGCGTCAATACACGGTGTCAATAAACTATCTAATATTTCCATGCTTAATTATCAGTTGCATTTCAAACAATGCAATCAAAATGTTACGCTGAATTTAGATAAATATGTTGTTGTCAAAATTAAAATGAAGCGAAACATTTTTCCGTAAATGTTATACATTGAAATGTAAACTACTTTATATGGATTTAACCGTGTTGTTTATTTTAGATCACGTTTATTACATAATTTTGAAACGATTGCTCTACAACTGTTAAACTTTATTACTATTTAAATCATTTTTTAATAATTTAAATAGTACATATTATTAGCTGTCCCGAAAGACGTCGTCCTGTACACACGAAAAAAAAATACAAGTCTAAACCATTCTTGAATCCACTTGAACACACATAAAGAATTTCATCAAAATCGGTCCAGCCGTTTAGGAGGAGTTAAATTACAAACACACGCACAGAAGATTTATATATCGAAAGATTTAGATTTGAGTTTTTACTGTCCCCGACGCGACGTTTCGGTTTGCTTTACAGTAGCCATGTTCATGGAGGTCTCCCCATTGTCAGCAGAGCCATGTACATAAGAAGACTCTTTTTCTTATGAACATGGCTGCTGAAAAGCAACCTAAAGAAAACTCCGTGTCAAGTAGTTTATTTTAATTTTTACCGTAATTGACTAATTAAGCTGCTACGTCATTACTGTTAATAAAAATTTAAACATGCATACACAATCTTAATTAGTTAATCTACATTCCTTACTACAGTTTCGCATGCTGAGCTATCGTTTGATCATTGCATCACTATTGTTAGCTTAGCCCGAGTTCCTCATTCTTTAGTGCAGAATATTAGCTATGGTACACGTGCCGGTTGCGTTTAGCCACCGGTGCTTGTGGCACAAATTAAGAGAGGCAGAGAGTTGTGGTGCAAGTAATAAGATGAAGCGAATAGTGCATTATAAGTGTGTTATTGTGTTTTATTAGAGAGAGCGTGAGGAAGGTAAGTATTTTATCTACATTCTGAATGGATAATGAATGAATGATCGACGTGAAATAGCATTATTCCCACTGTTGTGTTTCAATCGGTGAGTGAGAGTGCCGGAGGCCCAATCACCATCTTTCCCCCTTCCCACTCCTTCTCCTTCCCACTTCCTTTCCTAAAGGGTCGGCAACGCGCAAGTAATGGCTCTGGTGTTGCAGGCGTCCATAGGCTACGATGACCACTTAACATCAAGTGGGCTGTGTGCTTGTTTGTCACGTTAGTTGTATAAAAAAAACAAATGCATGCAAAACATGGGCACTGGTTCTTAGTTAGATTAAATCCGATCTTAAAATTGAACCTGGATCCTTACAATGGGTATGATTACTAGGCAAGGTACTAATGACACTTGACCAATAGTTTAGTGTCATACTTATGTATATAATGTCCACCAGACTGGATTTCAGTCTGGTGGACTATGTGGACGTGGTGACGTCGACGGTGGATGTGATGTGTGTGGTGGACGTGGTGCCAATCTTAACAAAGACTGCACATCTGCGCAGGAGATATTATAGTGCACAAGTGTGTGCGCAATCACAAGTGCACTCTCTATTCCCTAGCTCATAATCCGATGGGTCGGCAATTAGAAATGTCCGGAAAGATCAGAAGCCACATTCTAGTCAAACACTTATCCATACGAGTCTGTTAACGACTGTCAACGATGGTATACAGGTAACAGAAAGTACCGAGTAACCAAGTGGCTAGCTGCTATGTTCCAAATCTATTATTTCCCGTATGTGAACATTGTTTAGCTAAAATTTAATATTACTTCTTAGTAATATTACAAAGTTACAAGTATTAAATAAACTCTTGTTAAGAGCTTATTTGATACTTGTTAAATCAAAAGTACAATAACAGCTCCTACACAAAACAATTTGCCTACTTAACTAATTTAAATATCAAGGGAGCAATGTCACAGGATGGAGCTAGTTACTAGTCCAATTTATATGTCTCGTTAAAATTTGTTTGTGAAATATTGTACCGATACAAAGTATAGTTTTTATGCTTATGACGGACAAAGCTTTATTTGGTTTCCTGTTCAGAAATTCTTAGAAATGTGCCCGTTTTGTGATTTTAATAAGCGGATCAGATCCATGTATAACATCAAATTATTTACCGTATTTTATAAGTTTTGCTAAATAATTTAATAGCTATATCTACGTATGTAAAAGTATACAGCAGCGATAGCTCAGCGGGGAGACCAACAGACTGCAATGCAGCGGGTCTCGGGTTCGAACCCACGTCGCGCACCTCTGACTTTCGGAAGTTATATGACTTTTCGAAATTATGTGCGTATCGATTGACAATTATCGCCTGCTCCGTACCTCGGAGAGCACGTTAAGCCATTGGTCCCGGCTGCCATGAACATCTATAACAGTCGTTATTAGGAAAGTCAGTACCCTCTAATATCCTGACACTGGTCTAGCCTTAGGGTATCGTTAGCTTTCGGGTTACGGAGGTCAGGTGGCAACCGCTCCGTGTAAAAACTGATATCCAGTCAAATCCGGTTAGACCAGAAAAGCCGACCCCAAGTGACTTGGGAATAATAAAGGCTAAGAGAGAAGAAGATCTACGTATGTAAAAGTTTGTCAAACATAGATGTGGCCTATCAAAATCAAAATACAGGAAAGCACGTTATCTTTATCAAACAATTTAAACATTTCTCAGCGCTTTTCAAATAAGGATTTATACCTTAGCCTGCGATACAAAACCAATTTATTTAAAAAGTAAAAAATAAAATGGCAAACGTAACACATTTATCCGTATTTTGAATGTTTCTTTCAACACTTCCTCCAATAATATTCTGACTGTTTGTCAAACAAAGGCAGGCAATGGGCGTGTCTCTATTACGTGGCATGTTTTCCTTCACCGTTATAGCAAGGGGTAATTAAGTTATTAATACGTGCATAAATTAGACAAGCCAGAGATGCGTGTCTTAACATCGAACCCGAGACTTCTGCTTGGCTGTCCAACGTTCTCCGATCAGGCTATCCTAATATTTATTTGCTTAAAATGTTATATTATCATTTATTATGGCATATGTTTTTTTTCTTTTTTTTTTTAACATGGGGGAATGCATGACGCATACCCCTCCGCGGGGACGGGCGGAGGGGTTATGTCGGACTCGCCGGGGTAAAAGAAAGATGGAATAAGAATAATGTACCTCCCGGAATACCGACTAAACCTACCACGGTGTTCCTCGACAAAACCACTATCGACGGGGCCGCGCGAAACACTTGCGCGTGCAGTCGCGACCCCGCCGAGGTTTCGGCCCGCCATATGAAACGGCAGGCCACTACCCGATAAGACCTACCCTATAGGCACTTCGCAAAAATAATCCCTACTGTCCCCCCTAGAGGGGAGACGGACTCGACACAGAGGCGCGCGTGGGAACACGCACGCCGCCTCTCGGACCTGGTGCTGAACGGATGGCGGGCAGGCCCACATTCTCCGATCAGGCTATCCTAATATTGATTTGCTTAAAATTTTATATTATCATTTATTATGGCATATGTACTTTTACTTATCCTAATTATCGTTATGCATAATAATAATAACTAGTGGTCGAAATTCGACCATAAACGATTAAAATTTAAATTTGATAATTATTAAGGTTTTATTGTCTGGAAATATCCCTTATAACCATATTTCATTCAGATTTCGTAAAGGCTATACAGGTTAATTTACCTATCTTTTTCAAACAAATTCCTAAGCTTGCTACTTTGTTTTCTTTTTTTTCTTAATATACATATATAATGCATGGTTGTGTGCGTGTAGTGTTTTTCCATTAATTTAATGTATTTCTAATGCATATTTTATATAAATATTAGGATTCGCCACTCCTTCTCCATATAAACTTTAATTGTGCCAAATTTCATACTCCTCCGTCCGTGCAATTTTCGTAAAAAGGGGTACAAAGTTTTTGCTTCACGTAATAATATGTAGATTTTATGCTCAAAATTAGATTGAAAATAAGCCTAAATTATATTTAAGCCTCTTGTAACAGTATGCTATAAAAATTATGTCACAGTGATATTATGCAATTTAACGTTATACCTAACTCGTCGTGCCAAGATAGATTAAGAATTAAAAATCTATGCGAGTCAAAGGGATCCCATCTTTCACTCATAACACAGACCACAGATCAAGTCATCGAGAAAATACTTGTAAAGTGCGACCATAATGATAGCTTGCGATAAATTTACATATCCCGCTATTAGTACGCATTTCAACAAAAACTATACCGATTGCGACAACTATGTAGCCGTAATGGCTTCCGACGCACGATATTGTCATAAACATGGCTTCGAATGGGTTACGATACGAAAGCTATTAGCTATTAAACACCATTGCGTTATGGTGTTATGAGAGAACTGGGTGATTGGTTTGTATGTTGTTATTGCATGAATGGTTTTATGGTGTTATCGGGGCCATTTGTCATGGTATGGGTTAGTAGACCATTTGTATGTAATAAATGGTATGTAGGCTCACGACTGTGCCTCAAAGGGCGTTAGCAGAAGTGTATTACACTGACATATCGGTAGTTTTTTTAAACGTAAAAAGTCGTTCCCGGTTGTTGTCAAATTGACAGCGGTCGTTAAGCCATGTCAGAGGCCTACGGGCGGCTTGAACAACTCTTGACAACAGGTTGGCCAATAACCACACGAAAAGAAGATCGGTAGTTTTATCCTAACTATCATTATAAATGCGAATATGATAAATAATATAATAACGACTCGATGGCGTAGTGGTTAGTGTAACCGACTGCCACGCCTGAGGTCGCGGGTTCGATTCCTGCACAAGTCAAACATTTGTGGACATGGATGTTTGTCTTGGTCCGGGTGTTTTTATTGTATAATATGTATATATTCACAAAAAAAGTATATACGTATGTTTATCCATTGTCTAGTACCCATAGTACAAGCTCGGCTTAGTTTGGGCTAGATGGTGTTGTGTGTATGTGATAGAATATTATATTATTGTATATGAGTTTGTATTTTACGCTTTCATGCTTTAACTACTCGAACGATTCGCACACTTACACGTTGTCAGGGATATAGAAAAGGACTAATTTATTCTAACCTACATTTATACGAGCGATGACACGGATAAAAGCTAGTTATTACATAAAACTAACGATACGAGGTGAGCCTACAGGTGTTTTTAGAACATGTTTATAGACATCGTGGTGTTTTTTAGAGTTCGAAAATACTCTTATACAACAGCTTTGTCCGTCCGTCTGTTATACAACTTTCAACTCAAGAACCGTAAGAGCTAGAGAATCGCGGTTAACGCCATTGGACTCAGCATAGTCGATATACCCACAAGGTCACGTGACCTTTGCATATTACTTGCACCATTTTTTCGAACTCTGAGATTTAAAATCAAACCAAATTAAATATCATTTATTCTATTAAATAGTTTATGAACGTTCAAGATTCTTGGTAAGTAAAGTTTAATAAACTTACTCAAGTTACATTGATGCAAAGATATTAACATTATTTTTCTTAGAGTCCGACACAAACTACACAATCTTTAGGGCCAGTTTTTGCTACGCCCGGCCCAGATAATATAATACAATCTATACCAATACCTACGGAACTAATTAAAGGAGTAAACAGCAACAAATCGCACTGATTGCATATTAGAAGCTAAACAGAGTAAGAAATATATGATATACTACCAAAATTTCAAATATTTACAACTAAATCTATTATAATATTTAATATAAAGATCGCTTAGGTGAGCATTAGTTGCAAACAAGACTTCTTCTCTCTTAGCCTTTATTATTCCCAAGTCACTTGGGGTCGGCTTTTCTGGTCTAACCGGATTTGACTGGATATCAGTTTTTACACGGAGCGGCTGCCACCTGACCTCCGCAACCCGAAGGCTAAGGATACCCTAAGGCTAGACCAGTGTCAGGATATTAGAGGGTACTGAACAGGCGATAAATTGTCAATCAATACGCACATAATTTCGAAAAGTCATATAATTTCCGAAAGTCAGAGGTGCGCGACGTGGGTTCGAACCCGAGACCTTCTGCATTGCAGTCAGTTGGTCTCCCCACTGAGCTATCATTTATTATTCATTATACTATATTGTAGCCCGTGGAAATGTTGAGCATAAACTGACTAAAATATTATTATATATAAATTTTAATTTACGTTATTTGAAAAACAAACGACGAGTAATGGAAACCTATAGGTTTTATTATATAGTTTAATTTATTTTACTAGAAGTATAGATTAAAAAAATATTTTAATACTTATGATATCAATTTACGATGCAAATTCGTTTGCTTTACAAATAAAGTAAATTTAAAAAAAATAGCATCTTCTTATGACATAAATTTACGATGCTAATTCTTTTGTTTTACAAGTAACATGAGTATCATAATTTATAATAAAGTACCGACCATTATAAAAAATGCTCCGATTCAATTATTTAAAACTAAACTGACTGCATTGTTGCTGGAAAAATGTTATTATACCATAGATGACTTCTTAAAAGACATTTTGTAATTGTATTTTAATTCTGACATTTAAATTCTGACATCTTTTAATAAATAATAATACAATTTTTTTATATAAATATTTGCATGCCTAGTCTAAGGTAGATTGTATAAGGATCTGAAATTATGTTAACATCTGTATTCTATTTTGTACTTACAATCTAAGCAAATAAATGATTTATTATTATTATTATTATTATCAAGAAATAAATAGAATCTTCTTAATCTTTTCATATTCAAACAATATGACACTATCTTTAGTAACAGACTGATCGCCTAAATTGTCTATTAAAATCGTTTAACTTATGAATTAGTCTAAATCGATATATATAAAATAAACCATAGGCGAAATGTGAGTATAACCAACCCTTTCGGGGCGGGGCTATAGGCATAGCTATGTATATTATCTTATATATAAAATTCTCGTGTCACAATGTTAGTTACCATACCCGAAACGGCTTAACCGATTTTTATGATATTTTATATGCACGTTTAGTAGGTCTGAGAATCGTCTACTATTTATTTTTCATACCTCTTAGTGAAAAAGTTAACATAAAAAAGAAACATTACTTTTGACAGAACGAATTCTGTCCGGGCAGCTAGTATAATATAAACATTGTGCAAACCACAACGCTAATAATGTTCAGAACTTCAGCAACAGTACGACAGAAATTTGCATTCGTATCTAATCAGTGCGGAAACACTAACCACAACTTCCTTCGCACGACTAAATCCGAAACGTCACGAACAAATGTCAAACTACCCACGGGAACAGTGACACCATACATACATAATATGTAGCGACACTGCTGACACTTTAGTTGTATTGCACGGATGGCGCAGTGGTTTAAGTGGTCGTCTTGCTACTGCCACTGCGCCGAGTGTTGTGGATTAGAATCAAACATGGTACAAAATTTTATGTGATCCACAAATGGTTGTTCCGAGTCTGGGTGTTCTTTGTGTCCGTTGTTTGAATGTTTTTAAAGTCCCCTGCGACAAAGGATTTATTACTAGTGCGGCCGTAGTCTTTAAAAAATAAAATTAATAGTCAGGTGCAAGTATGTCGTAGCGCCGCGCGGCGGTCGTCTCCCCGAAACCACTCAACTAGGTCGTAGCTTATATGTATGTACCTATTACTGCCTCAGCGGCGCAGAGGTATTGTATGCAACTGTTGTGCATTCTCCGGTTCGAAAACCGGATCGGGCCACCAAAAAAAAAAAGGGTTTTCTGTCAGAAAATTCTTAGGAGCAGCCTGGAGTTAAAAAGTTGGCAGTGTTATACCCCCAAGTCTCAGGAAGCACGTAATGCCATTTCTTCTGCGCCTGATCTCTATTAGATCGTGTCAGATTGCCGTCGAATCGGATTATGGGAGTCAGGGAATTGAGAGTGCACTTGTGTTGGCGCACACACTTGTGCACTATAATATTTCCTGCGCCATGGCCATCTGGCCAGTCTCCGTTAAGATTGGCTGCCGTGACAGAAATTCGGTCTGGACATTTCACTAGCTATATTTTAGGTCCTATGTAAAAGGTTGCGAGTCTACTGAGGTCAACAAATTTCCAGATTCCTTGCTGCTAAAAATGTTCTCACATCAAATCTCAATCAAACTTTATCAACTGGGACCATTGACCATGCCATGGAAGTCAAAACTCAAATTTGTCATAATACTCTATAAATGGAATCACGTAATAGATTTTGAAAGTCATACTATTATAGTATTCACGTAGGTGCTGTTTTTGGCCAGTGTTGGTCAACGGTTCGATACTGGTGATACCTGCGCGTGGGCATAAGCGTGGGACGTGTTTGAATGATCCCTAAAAACTACTTTTACTTCGTATTTCTTAATACCCGAGTGCAATAAGGCAGGTGCCATTTGTATATACTGGCACTACAGAAATGTAAAGTAAGGGGTCACTGTAGAACTATTGATATGCTAGGTTAAGAAATAGTAAAACTTTTGGTGAATAGATTGGAGACGAGGGTAGGCAAATGTGTATTAAAGGCAACCCTCACATAAGTCCTGTGTCGAGGGTAACTTTACGGACATTCAAACAACGAACACAAACAAAACTACAACTATTTGTACATCACACAAATTTGTGTCGTCTTTTCGCGCCTACAACATTCGTGGTGACGTAGTGGTCGACTTGCACCATTACGCCATCCGTGCAATGAATTAATAAAAGTATGCTGTGGGTTCAATCACGCGGGACAAAGTTATGTGTGCTCCACAAATAGTTGTTTTGAGTCCAAATGTTCTTTGTGTCCATTGTTTGAATCTTTGTAATGTACTCCACGACACAGGAATTATTCCTAGTGCGAGATTGTCTTAATAAAAAAGGACGCATATATGGTACACACAGCTACACACCAATCTAGACTGTTTGGACTTTGAACTATTAGAAGTTGAACGCTGCGAATCGTGCGAGAGAGTGCGTTATATTTTTGTTACGCTCTATCCTTACCATTAAATCGACACCACTATGCACTGTCCCTTTCCGACAATTCTCTATTTTGTATGTAGCGTAGTTATGCGTATATAGAGTGTCTAACATGATGTGTAGCTGTGTGTACCGATGATTAATAAGTTTTATTGATATAAAGACATTTAATGACTTATAATCGCAATTTCTACATACTTATATTATAAATGCGAATGTGAGTTAGATTGTTATACTTGCATGCCTTAACTACCTAGAGAAAATACCTATATAAAAGATAAAACAATAAAACATCGATCATCGTAAAATTTCATATACAGGTTGTCCCAAAAGATGTGAATCAAATTGAAACGGGACATTCCATAGATAAGGACCTTTCAAATATGCTAAAAAATATTTAAAAATTATGACCTTTGGTTAAAATAAAAGAATCTAAGTTTTTAAAAAAGTAAGACTTTTTCCAGACTTTTAACTACAGGTGTTTCGTTTATGGCAATTTTTTTTTTCACTATTATTTGTGAAGGATTGATTCGTCAAACTACAAACGATGTTTTTTTTAAACTGACGTAGTTTTGAAATCGCAGCATTATTTTGGTGTATTTTTTGCGCCATATAAAATCTTGTACGTTTGACCAACAACACAACATATGTTTTTTTTATTTTTTTATTTAGCACTTTTGAACTGTCTTTACTTAAGGAATCTCCCGTTACAATTTGATTTACATCTTCTGGGACAGCCTTTATACGTTTTCATCCAGGTATATGTACTGTACACGAGTAATAGAACCTTATTGACAAAATTTTGATAAACGCGAGCGCGGGCTAAATCTTGTGAAACTACAAACCCTACCGCACAAATATCACATACCTAACAAAAGATGATTGCCATACTTATCTATAAAACCGTTAAAACATTAACAAGCGTGATACCCTTGCAATATGACGTCATAAGACAGATACCGTTGTGACGCAATTGTTTTTCTCAATAGATTTAGTGAAGGTTTCCGCTAGTAGGTGCCATTCTCACGCTATGAAAGCCTTCGGTACCCAGCGAGCGAGGCGAGGCCCATTCAAACCACTGTGTAATACGTATCTGAATGAATATAACTGTAGCAAAGAGTATCTAGGTTCAGTAGTTTATTAGTTTTATTAATGTATCCTAACTAATATTATAAATACGAATGTGTTTATTTGTTTGTTACACATTCACGACTTAACTACTTGACCGATAGTTATGAAATTGCGCATTCACGTTATCAGCAGCAGAGAAAAGAATATAGCGTGCCTTTAATTTAGAAAAATATACTGTTTCCAAGAGAAAATAATTTGTGATAAGATCTAGATTAATGGGAACGAATTCTAGTAATATTATAAAAGAGAATTATAATAATAATAACTGCTGCTGGCTTGTATGCCTATCGTGGCTATTCAGGGGACCCATCTAGTGAGTTGGCGAGTCACTGTCTACCCATTCGATTGATGCTATTAGAGTATTCAGGGCAGACGCCGTTTTATCATCCATAGTTACCAATATACCAGTCCATCAAACACCCGTATCCATAGCCCATATATTAGAATCCATACGTAGCAATAGTCCTACGCCTGCTGCGGCTAGTGCCGCTGTCGTTGTTCTATCCCACCTTTGATTAAAACTCTCGAAGGGCCTCTTCACGGTGCACGTTGCACGTCTCCGTGTAAGCCTCCCAAAGGACCGGGTATTCTCCTAACGTATCAGGGAAATACCCGTGAAAGAGATACAAATAATAATAATAATATTCTATCACATACACACAACACCGTCTAGCCCAAACTAAGCAGAGCTTGTACTATGGGTACTAGACAATGGATAAACATACATATATGTTATTTTTTTGTAAATACATACATATTATACATAGAAACGCCCAGACCAAGACAAACATCCATGTTTATGAACACAAATGTTTGACTTGTGCGGGAATCGAACCCGCGACCTCAGGCGTGGCAGTCGGTTACACTAACTACTACGCCATCGAGGCCGCATGAATTTATAATATTTGCAGTAATTTCCTATAGTCTTGTAGTCTTTATAACGAAGAACGAAAAAACGCTTTCACGCATACTTTATCTATTTGCCCACTTTTAGCAATTAATTAATTGGTGAGAACTGGTTTTTGGATAATCCAAATTTATATTTGCTAAATAATTAATTGAATATTAGCAAATTTTAAGATCTAGTTAGAAACTACAACAATGATGTAACTTAACTTAAAACACAATTATTTCCTACGGTTATAGACGCCTGCAATCGGTCAGATGTAATAGTGCTTCTAGAGTGCGGTTCTTAAGAACAGCAAGCCTATAATTTTAAATACTTTAACACCAAACCTATAGAAAAAGGTAGTTAAATAACTGCTCCTTTTACGAAACAATTTAGACTGTTTTGTTAGTCAGTTACGACGTCCTGGGTCGGACCGACTGTAATTCAGTAGATATATCTGATAAGAAATTCTTAATAGCAGTACGAAGGGTAAAATATACCCGGCACACCGCATGCAGCTCAACCTCAACTTAATCCTACGAGGGGCCAGTGTAAGTCAAAGTCAACAATCATTTATTCATTTAGGGCACTTACACTTATGAAGTTTGTGACGTAAAATTTACTTTTAGGTTAGTTGCTAGATTTAGGCAAAAGGTTGAGCCTATGGTGGCCAACCGAGGCCCCTTTTTAAATCGCCATTTAACTATCTATACTAAGAGAGCAGCGATAGCTCAGTGTGGAGACCAACAGACTGCAATGCAGAGGGTCTCGGGTTCGAACCCACATCGCGCACCTCAGACTATCGGAAGTTATATGACTTTTCAAAATTATGTGCGTATTGATTGACAATTATCGCTTTCTCCGTGCCTCGGAGAGCACGTTAAGCCGTCGGTCCCGGCTGCCATGAACATCTATGGCAGTCGTTATTGGGAGAGCGTCGACACAAAAGATCCCACTGGATTGAAGTGTCGCCGGTCTGCACTGACTGGCCCCAACATAAGATAAGATAAGATCTATACTAATATTATAAAGAGGAAATATTTAATTTCTGTTTGTTTGTTTATAAGGATTTAACTTAAAAACTACTCAACTGATTTTAATAATTCTTTCACTATAGAAAGCTATGTTATCACTGAGTTACATCGGCTATATTATTATTTTCGCTATATACTATTACCATCATAATCTAATTTAACCTACCCTACATTTATGCGAGCGAGCGAAAAAGCCAATTAAATTATAATTTCAGTATTTTACAAGTGTAGTTTGTAGCTGGCAAAATCTGCATACTTGGGGAAATACAGACTACACATGACTAATAAAACGAATCCAGGCTAAGCACCCACCAGTGCTATAACGCAGTACATTTAGCGGGTAAGCAGTGGTCTAGATGAGGTGTATCTACGTACAGTGAGTAGTTGGCGGCACATATTTGTGACAGTAACCGTACCGTAAGTGTGCGGTCATGCATGCGTCCATATTCACGAGCTACATGCGACGCTTATCACTTACTATTTGCATACTGACTGCCATATAGTGATCTCGTTTATTTTAGGGATGTGAAAATGTTTATCGATAATTATAATAATGAGCTTATAATTATATTTTAAAATTGTAATAATATTATTCAATTGAGTAGGTAACAAAGTTATGAACGTCAAAAACAAATTTATCAAGCTTTTTTTACCTGTTGCCATGTTTAGACATTTTTTAATAATACTTTGACCAGAGTCGGCCTCGATGGCGTAGTGGTTAGTGTAACCGACTGCCACGCCCGAGGTCGCTGGTTCGATTCCCGCACAAGTCAAACATTTGTGTGCATGAACATGGATGTTTGTCTTGGTCTGGGTGTTTCTATGTATAATATGCATGTATTTACAAAAAAAAAATATATTTATATGTATGTTTATCCATTGTCTAGTACCCATAGTACAAGCTCTGCTTAGTTTGGGCTAGATGACGTTGTGTATATGTGGTAGAATATTATTATTATTAGTTTCTTAACGCGACAGATAGGTTCGTATGGACAGAAATGAAAAGCCTTTGCTTTGCAATTAGATATTATGGATTAAAAATTATTATAACAACTTGCTAAAAACCGGCTTCGTCTTCTTCTTTTCGTGTGGTTAGTGGCCAACCCGTTGTCAAGAGTTGTTCAAGCCGCCCGTAGGCCTTTGACATGACTTACCGACTGCTGTCAATTTGACAACAACTGGGACCGACTTTTACGTACCCTCCGAAGCACGGACACGCTCAGATGAAATACCACTAAGCGGTCACCTATCTACAGACCGACCGCACCTAACGTTGCTTAACCTCGCTAATCGTTTACCGGTTAGTGATTGCAACTGGCTATGAGCGCCTCAAAAACTGGCTGAAAGGTATGCTTCACCTGCATTTTGTTTTAACGACATTAAGCCAAAACTAATAATTGCACTTTCGCATAATGTAACTATCATCAATCAAGCATTACAATTACAATATAGTGTGAAATTTGAATTTATATTAATTTTAGACAGTATATTTTACGTTATAAAAACGTATTACGCAAAACATAGTAAAATACTTATCCATAAAGCAAGAGCAGCGATAGCTCAGTGGGGAGACCAACAAACTGCAATGCAGAGGGTCTCGGGTTCGAACCCACGTCGCGCACCTCTGACTTTCGGAAGTTATATTACTTTTCGAAATTATGTACGTATTGATTGACAATTATCACCTGCTCCGTGCCTCGGAGAGCACGTTAAGCCGTCAGTCCCGGCTGCCATGAACATCTATGGCAGTCGTTATTGGGAGAGTGTCGACACAAAAGATCCCACTGGGTCGAAGTGTCGCCGGTCTGCACTGACTGGCCCCTACATAAGATAAAATAAGATATCCACAAAGCATCAGCAAGAATTAAAAGATAGTATTAAAAGTTAAGAACCTACATCTTATCCAATCACTTATCACTTACATCATTTTTCAAATATTTATATATATATTCCTCAACTTGACATTTAACTAGTGCAAGTCCCAACACTACTCGTCTAAACTCGAGTAAGCCCGACACAGTGGCATCACTAGCGAGGCGCGTGCGCACCTAGTTGTTTTCATTGTGCTGGCATGCTGTTTGCCCACATCCCAGTTATAAGGCGAAGGTAAACGACGGCTTAGCACCAAATGTTAGAATAAATTAGACATTTATAGAAATATATATCTTATTGCGTTTTAGACGAACAACAAGTATTTAATATTGCCTAAAAGCAGCGATAGCTCTGTGGGGACACCAACAGACTGCAATGCAGAGAGTCTCGGGTTCAAAGCCACGTCGCACACCTCTAACTTTCGGAAGTTATATGACTTTTCGAAATTATGTGCGTGTTGATTGACAATTATCGCCTGCTCCGTTTCTCGGAGAGCACGTTAAACCGTCGGTCCCGGCTGCCATGGACATCTATGGCAGTCGTTATTGGGAGAGTGTCGACACAAAACATCCCACTGGGTCGAAGTGTCGCCGATCTGCACTGACTGGCCTCCACATAAGATACATACATACATTTAATATTGCCTATATGTATATATGCCATAACTGTGTAAAAATATTAATACTAAAATATACTAGATTGTGCTGGCGTAAATGTCGGTTAGGTCATTCTATCCTTCGGAAACAGACTTTTTTACTGGATGAAAGGTACCCTATTTCTTTTTGTGTTCCTATGACAACGTGTATGTGATATTTCATGATGATCAGTCGGTAACTTAACGCGTAAAATCGTGACAAATAAACAAATCCACATTCCCATTTATGATATTAGTTAGGATTATAAAGAAGTATTTTTTTGTTTGTAAGGGGTAATCTCGTGAAATCAGTTCCTAAGGTGCTTTTATCAATAATAATCCTTGAGTAACAACAATGGACGGCATCGAGTAAAATTTTTTTTTTATTGTAATTAATCTACTATATACGGATTTTATCGTGTTATTTATTTTACACTTTATTACAAAATTTAGGAACTGTCACACTACTACTAGATACTATTGAACTTTACTAATTTTTAAGCTAATTAAAAATTAGTCTCCCCGTGACCATGGCTGCTGAAAAGCAACCGAAACGTCGGGGAAAGTGTAATTTTAAATATAAATGGTTTTAATAGTTTCAATAAATTAATTACCTTAAAAATTAGTAAAGTTCAATAGTATCTAGTAGTAGTGTGACAGTTCCTAAATTTTGTAATAAAGTGTATAATAATCAACGCGATAAAATCCGTATATAGTAGTTTAATTTCAATGAATAACATTCGCGTAAACAGAAGAAAATATTTTTGTTTGATATAAAATGAAGACCGAGTGCATTGGTGTGCCTTGGGAGACACCGCTGTCTATCAGTGAATCGACACAAGTTGAATATGATGACATGATATATCTTGGAATGGAATGCTGTATCAAAGTATTACATTCAAATTTTCGTCATCTATGTTTGAATTTTCACGTAATTTATGTGTGACGTAATAAATTGAACTAGCTGTGCCCGGGGTACACCCGCGTTTATAGTTACTGCGCCGCCCCCGGGTCTTAGCGTGATGTTATATAGCCTATAGCCTTCCTCGATAAATAGGCTATCTAACACTAAAATAATTTTTCAATTCGAACTAGTAGTTACTGAGATTAGCGCGTTCAAACTAACAAACAAACTCTTCAGCTTTATAATATAAGTATAGATTATCTTTTTACATACTTGCATACATTCTTTTTTTTTGCCCAGGCTTCTAACTCGACAGCTCATGTATACAGTCGAAATTACTACTGTACAACAGTGAAATTCTATTACCACGCGACTGAAGCGGTCATATTTTTATATAACGCTAAGATTTATCTTAAAAATATATTAATACTAGTAGTTTTCCCGCGGTTTTACCCGCGTATGTCCCACTCCCGTGTGAATATCGGGTTCCACCCCTTTCACCCCCTTCGGGGTGGAATTTTCAAAAATCCTCTTTTAGTGCTCCCCTACACTCTCCAAGGAACATACATGCCAAATTTCAGCTTCTTGCGTTCAGTAGTTTCGGCTGTGCGTTGTCTGTCAGTCACTCAGTAACGGAAGAGTTTTATATATATAGATAAATCCTGTTATTCTATTCATAATTCTGCTGATGTAAGCTCTAAATCATTTGAATGAGTAAGGTTTCGATAATATCCGGCATAGTTTATTAAATAATACATAATCTTTAATGTATAACTCAATGTCCCTGACATTTTTTATATCGCTTCTCGTACTTATAACACGCTTGCTTTTATACAATACTGTTGTTCGCTTTGTAAATATAATCCTTAGTAATATTATAAATGCGAATGCGATTTTGTTTGTTTATTACATTTTCACGCCTTAATTACTTGACCGATAATCATGAAATTATGCATACATGTTGTCAGGGAAACAGAATAGGACATAGGCACCTTTCATCCAGAAAAAGTACTGTTACTAATGTAACCTTTTTTTATCGTGTGGAAATGCTCCTTATCTATCTCTCGCCCCAAGGGAAAGCGAGAGGCTTATGACGGGCTCTCCCGAGACTTCGGGCCTACCGACTAAAACTCCACGGTGTGCCAACTCGCTGCTTTGTATGATGGGTGAGTCGCTGAAACTAAAACTGCATCATTGATCTTACTTTTTTTTTACTTTGTTAATGCTTTGACGCATATCTCTCCGCAAGGCGACAGAGAGGTTACGTAGGGCTCACCAGGGAAAAGATATCCCGGTTATAACGACTAAATCTACCATGGTGTTCCTCGACATAACCATAGATGGCGAGACCGCGCGAATCGCTTTCACATGCAATAGAGACCCCGCCGAGCAGTGCCGCCGTGTGAAACGGCAGGTCACTACACAAAAGTACTTCCTCCGCCATCTCCCTGGAGGGGCAAAGACAGAACACGGACGCTACCTCTCGGACCTGGTGTTGATCGGGTGGCGAGCAGGCCCACGCAGCCTACCACCCCAAGGTCAAACCTCAGGGTGGCTGGAGGTCATCTTGCGATCAGCGACCTTACTAATCTAACTAAACGTAATCTACATTTACGCGAGCCACGCCGCGGGCAAAATCTAGTATAAATAATAGTTCGTTCGTTTCTTTCTTTCTCTTCTTCTTTCTTTCTTTCGTATAAAGTAGTATTCGATCTATACTAATATAAAGAGGAAAGAAGACTGACTAAGAAAGATTATAAGGCTAGTGTGAATGGATCAGTCGTAAGAGGCAGACCAAGGCGAATGTTTCTTGACCAGATCAGTTCTAGACAAAGGCCAGGTTAAGAGCACCTTCAACCGGCGAGCGTGTATGAGGAATGTGATGAAAGTGAATGAAGCCAGGGAAGTGTGTCAGGATCGTAGCAAATGGAAATCCGTAGTCTCTGCCTACCCCTCTGGGAAACAGGCGTGAATCTATGTATGTATGAATAAAGTGGAAAGTTTTTTTTTGTTTGTTTGTTTGTAACAATTTAACTCAAAAATTACATTACCGATTTAAAAAATTCTTTCCCCATTGGAAAGCTATATTATCACCGAGTAACATAGTTTATAGTTCATTTTTAAAAAAAGGTACTGTTACTAACATAACTTAACCTACTTTTACGCGAACGAGGCCGCGGGCATTAGCTAGTTATTTGTCCATGATCTTTTAAATTGAAGCGTATCGATAGCATATTTTGGCGAATTTGGAATAGAAATACTACCGGTTGTAAAACTTTTCGTCCTGTAGCATCACGGCGGTTGAAACCTCAAGCCTAAGGCTTCAGAATATGACAAACCGCATATGTATTTCTTACAGTAAAAGAGGTGCAATTCACCTTGTATCCTTTTTATTCTTTAACGGCACTTGCATGTCCTGAATGACACACCAAGGCAAGTTTAAGGCATGCCAGTTTTAGATTAAATAATGTAAGCTATTTATGTGAAGCTGGCTCGGTTTTTGAGTTTATATGGTTAGGCCTTCGTCTACCACGTTGGCCCAGTATGAAGACTTCACATATTTTAGAGAACATATGTAGAACTCTCAGGTACCCTCACGATGTTTGATTGACGCTGACACCTGTAGTACAGTGAATTTCACTAGCACAGGTGCCTTCGTTACAAACTAAATCGAGTTTCTCTGGACCAATTATAAATATTATTGTATGTGTATTTTCAAACCTTTACGAAATAAAGTTATTATTATTATTCTCTTTATTACTTTTTTTTCTAATAATTACATTTTTAAATATAAATATAAAAACTATACAAATTAAAAAATATAAAAACTGAAATGACCCACCGACATCGGGAACAGGCTCCAAGCCAAGAGAGGAATCTCCTCACAATACGCGCCGTGTCGAGTAGTACTGCCTTTTGTATCAAGGACTTATTATTATTATTATTATTATTTTCCTTTATTGTTAATGTAAACGATAATTAACTATTTAATGCGCACATTACATCGAAAAATTAGATGTGCGTGCCATGGAATCGAACTTGAGAGCTCTACGTGGCTTTTTAACGGGCTATATTTTTAATAGGCTATCGTTGCATTTTTATTAAATCTATTCGTAATCCAATGATCTCCCCTAAGGCTATCGTTGCATCTTTGTTAAATCTGCACTAATAGCATTACGCTAAAGAGTTTGTTTTTTGTTTGAACGCGCTAATCTCGAGAAATACTAGTTGGATCTGAAAAAATCTTATTGCATTTGATAGCCCAATTCTTAAGAAAGGTTATAGGCTATATAACATCATGTTACGAGCTACGGGAGCGAAGCAGTTGGCATAAACGTGGGTGAAACCGCGGGGGACAGTAGTCTATACTAATATTATAAAGCTTCAGAGTTTGTTTGTTTGGTTGAACGTGCTAATCTCAGGAACTTCTGGTACGAATTGAAAAATTATTTTAGTGTTGGATAGCCCATTTATCGAAGAAGCCTATAGGCTATATAACATCACGCTATGACCCATAGGAGCGGAGCATTAATGAAAAATGTTGCAAAAACGGGGTAAATTCTCTTATGTGAAGCAGACGCAGTTGCGCGGTTCAGCCAGTTTCTAATAAAAGTTAAAACGGTTCGGTCCGGTATCGTAGGCACGGTGGCGAGTGAATGTTTGTTGGTCTGTGTACCGAATTCTCGGGACCTTGAATACTGTTACTAAAGTTAGGCAAACCTATCTAAAACGTAGAGCTAAATAACGACGAATATATTTAGTGCTATTTTTAAAGAGATAGTGATGTTTTGTGGGTTCTTGCAAATAGACATATGTATAATAATAATAATATTCATAATATTCTACCACATACACACAACACCATCTAGCCCAAACTAAGCAGAGCTTGTACTATGGGTACTAGACAATGGATAAACATACATATATACTTTTTTTTTGTAAATTCGTACATATTATACATAGAAACACCCAGACCAAGACAAACATCCATATTCATGCACACAAATGTTTGACTTGTGCGGGAATTGAAACTGCGACCTCAGGCGTGGCAGTCGGTTACACTAACCACTACACCATCGAGGCCGATATAATGATGTATGAGTATATCCTAAGAAGGAGCAGACAGGAGTGTATTGCAATCAAATATTGCTTATTTTCTTTAGGACCTAGTAAAAATATGCGACATCTTACAGAAATTTCATCATCATCTCAGCCGAAAGACTTCCACTGCTGTGATTTTGTGTGGAAAACCTTAGGTCACCCGTGAGGCTTTTTTGGAAAATAAAATATATACATACATGTATATACTTGAAGGACTAAGCACATGTGTAAGAGCAGCGATAGCCCAGTGGAAAGACCAACAGACTGCAATGCAGAGGGTCTCGGGTTCAAACCCACGTCGCGCACCTCTGACTTTGGGAAGTTATATGACTTTTCGAAATTATGTGCGTAGTGATTGACAATTATAGCCTGCTCCGTGTCTCGGAGAGCACGTTAAGCCGTCGGTCCCGGCTGCCATGAACATCTATGGCAGTCGTTATTGGGAGAGTGTCGACACAAAAGATCCCACTGGGTCGAAGTGTCGCCGGTCTGCACTGACTGGCCCCCACATAATATAAGATAAGCACAAGTGTATTGCAATTACATTTCGCCTATTGTCTTTGATGGCCAGTCTCACAACTAATAAGTAAAAGATATCCGAAAGATAAATCGATGCTGTCTCACTCTTGTTAGGTTAAAGAAGAGAGATGGCGATACTTCTATCTTATAGATAAATACTATTTGGAGGTGGTGGGACAAGCCCTAAGTCTCTGTAGAAGACTATTGCAGTCTTCTGAGCACATTTCTAGCTGCACATTTTTAATTGTTATTAAGACTTAACATAGTATCTATATATTAATGCCCGAATATCCCCAAAGAGGTCGGAAAAGAGGTGTTAAACTAAAATAATGTTTTTGGATCCTACGTAATACGGACAACTCTATTACCTTCTACAGAGCACATTTCTAGACTCTATGCTCTTTTAGAACCTAACATATAAAACTTAGCCCAACTCGAGAATAAAAATTCTGACGATCACGGAAACACAAGCACTTATTTATGCCACGCAGCCATATTACAGTACTATTTGTGCCCGCGGTTCCACTCGCGTTTATGCTTACTGCGCCGCCTCTGTGGGTCGTAGCATGATATTATATAGCCTTCCTCAATAAATAGGCTATCCAACACTAAAATAATTTTTCAATTCGAGCTAGTAGTTCCTGAGATTAGCGCGTTCAACCAAACAAACTCTTCAGCTTTATATATTAGTACAGATAAGACTATCGCTTTTTCTAACTTAAATGTAAAACTGTATGTCAAAACATACCGACCACAGCCTGCAATCGAGAACACTCAATGAAAAAACTGTTTACATAATTCGCAACATTTTATTGCAAAATAATTTTGCAATTTTAACGTCTCAGCGCTAACTACCTTTATGACATACATATGTACATTATATATATACGTACATATATGTATACAGACAGATATGTATGTGACAAGGTATTTTCTACGTCTAGAGCAGAGGTTCTCAGACATTTTTTCTCATAGACCACTTTAAAAATTTTGCTGGTTCCAGTGAACCCCTGCAGCTACATTTCTACTATATTCCTTGGAAATTCTCGGGACTAAACCTACTACGGTAGGCGAGATGACCTTTTTTTTGTTTTAATATTCGAGGACTTTTGCGGAGTGGTATTCCTCAAAATATTTATAGGTGTAGTCAAACCAACATTTTAGTTCTTTACTATTTTTTTGTCACGCCTACGTAGAACCCCGTCGATTCTCCCGTAGACCCCTAGGGGTCCACCTGGACTACTGGTCTAGAGGAAAGAGTTAGGGGTTATAGTGATTGACCGATTTTTATAAAGATAAATCGATTATATGACCGGCGTGTTGAAATAACGATGTTTCTTGCAGGTATCTTCTCATAGGGTCAACCCTTGGTCTAAACCTAGCAACTAACCTAAATGTAAATGTATGTTCAGGTACTTCATTGAACTTACTAACTCATAAACTTTGACGTTCATAAGTGTTACTTTGTGACCTAAATGATTTTTGAGTTTGGTGTACATATTGACTCTACCACTGCTAGCTCTACCAGGCAATCGCCTAGGAGATTCACTTGCCGTCTAAAGAGCCTAGGGCCTTATTGTTCTAGGGTAGCACCCTGATTTCTGAAGGTAGAGTCATGAAACCGTGGCTGGGATAGATTGAATTTGGATTGGATGTTATGATGCAAATAAGAAGACTTATGTGTAACAATGGACTAAAATAGGCTGCCAAATATAAAGGTATTATAATTGTGTATAAAACCGTTTTGTGTATGACCGTTTTCTATAATTAAAGCAGTAAGTTTCAAAATATAGAGTCTTAGTTTAGGTAAATAGATACCGACGACTTTAAATTCATGCAGCAGAAATAACATATACGGGCTTTGATAAGTTTTATTGCCTACTAATTTATTGATTTAGCTGTTTCAATACCAGGTTATGTAAAACAATCAAAAGCAGTTCATAACCATAAAATATAAATATTACAAAAAATTTAGTGCCAATAAAAATGTTTTCGTTACGCTTACGCGAATATAAAACTAAAATCTACCAAGAGGTCACAAGTTCAAATCCCCGTTGAAAGATAGCTGTGAGCCGAGACACTCGCTCTCTACATACACGTTTTAAATTCTAACATAATTTTATTTTTAGGCGGTTGTTTTGCTAAACTGAAAAGTATGTTATTTTCGTAATAGAGCAGTGAGTTTATTGTTATATTTTGTGCAACAAGCCACGAACGAGACTGTGACTGATACTTACTTAATGCAACCTTGTAAGGACGCCAGACTACCTCGACTGGTATAAATGTAGGATATATTACATACAACGCTATCATAACCTTACAACTTTAGACCGACAAAAACCAACAAAAAACTTAATCAAACATTAACCAGACATCCAAACCTATTCCATTCAGTCAGCAACGTCACTTAAACGTCAAAAATTTGACGTTTCAACTCAAAAATGGAATACATTTAAACCATTTTCCATGAGAACAGTCCATCGGATCCCACAGCACAATACACACAGTTAACGGCAACACAACGGTACTACAACTTTGTGAGAAAAAAATATAAATAAAAAAAGAGACGAACGAATCTTGTTTCTTTTTTTTTCTCTCGATATTTAAATTTGTATCACAAACACCTGTCAGGTAGGTCATTTATAATGTCGAATACGCGCGCCGCTCGCGGGGCCCGGCCGAGGACTGTCCGCAATTGTTTACTGTAGGTACGCCGTCGACTGTGCAAAGAGCCGTTTCGTTGGTTGATACATTTGTGGATTAAGAGGTAAAGCCTCTGTGCGGCTGAGGAGATAGTAAAATGTTTTGAGTGTATGATGTATATCAGTCGTCTTATTAAGTTTTATACTTATCTTTAATTATAAAGTTAAATTATCTAAAAATATTATAGTATAATTTCAACTTCTACGTTCATGACATAATGCATTGATTTGAACGTGCTTTCCATTAATAACAGATTTATTAAACCGCACGTTTTAAAATTTTACTTTTATTATCAAATTTGAATGTTTTGCATCTATATATTTCAAATGTCAGTATTTACAACATTAATAAGCAGTTCAGTCCAGTTTAAATTTAAACTTCAATCAGCCTTTGATAAAGTGGCAGGAATGACAACCCAATAACTTTGTATTGCAAGACGACTTTATGTATAGAGCTTAAAAGGATTAACAAAAAATATATCACACAACAATAGCAGCCACAAATACTAGCAACTTTCATACTGATTTGAATTTCTAGAATATTTTTATTAAGAACGCACAGAATACAAATATTATTCACCTGAGGTTGTGTGTTTTCTTAGTAGTATCTTTGTAGGAAGTCAACATTGCTAATATTAGTCATCGATCCCTGCCTTAAGACTGCGCCAAGCGAAATGTGCCAAAACAGGCGGTTACAGATAAGTGAATAAAATCAACACTTTTTGTTTAATACAACTATAAATTATACATTTACTATAACAATGAATGTGTTTACAATTACTCCGTGTAAAAAACATAAAATAATTAATATGTTCGCCTACAAAATTACGTAAATTTGCACGAAAAATGCAAAAACGTAAGCTTGTGTGATTGACGTGATTTTTAGATTATAACAATAAAAATCTATCCTATTTTACAGCTTAAACGAAACACAAATAATTATATTACAATTTGTCCGTCCCAAATATTTAAGTTATTGGTTGACAATAACACAGACATATTTATCAAAAAAGTACTTCAAATCCTCCATTCAATTTTACTATGGCGACCGCGCGCCGATTTGAATATGCGCCGCACGAGCTCTGTTATTATCTGTCTTACACTCGGCGCAGTCTTAATTATTTATGCTTTCATTTATACAAGGAGGCCTGATATATGATATCCTGGTTTTACTTTTTTGAGGTTTTACTTAGTAATTAGTGCTTGGCTAAAGTATAGAATGGATTTACATAACTCGCTCGAGCATACGTACGTTAAACAATATTGTGAAAATTGATATGATAAGTTTGATTTCTTTAATTGTTATTATATAGTTTGCTGCGTTAGTTAAACTTCTAAAGTTGATTTAAAATATATACTGTGCAAAATTTGCTGCAAGTTTTAAAAATCTAATTTAATCAATATAAGACACACTGATTTAAATAAAAGCCATCTGATTTTAAATAAAATAACAAGCATAAATAAATAAAAATAAAGAAACGTTGACTTCAATCGGATCGATTACTATCAATCTTATTTATGTTCGTGTTCAAAATAAAAGATTTCAAAGGGTTCATTAGAAAAAAGAAACACCTTATTTTATTCGCCGAAGCGATAACTCAGATAGAATTCTTCAAATAAAACAAGCACAACAAAACCTTGCAACACGTCATAACGAAAGTAACCTACCTAGTTTAATACCTACTCACCCATCTGTATACATGTATAGTATTTGTACACATGGTAGACGCGGCACCACGGCTAGTCGGCACATCGGGCATTCCGGCCGACATCGCCCGCTGGCGAAAGTAAACCTTACCAATCTTACGCGAGCCTCTTCACACTTAAACTACAACTCAAAACCCACTTAATGATCAACAGAACAACGTTTAAATTCGCTTGTCAAATTATCGGAACATCTTGAGTTAATTTTTGTTCGATTTGCACTTTAGTGCTAAAGAAATAAGGTTGATTTTGCAATGGATATCTTATATTTTAATAGTATTATGATGGTCAGAGTATAGTGGATGGTGAAATAATGCCCCGTAAGGCCTAGGGATTCGTTTCTTATTGTGTTTAATTGTATGTAAATAGTACTTGCGTGAGGATGTGAGTGCCCTTATAGTTCAACTTTCTGTAATAATATTTTGATTTGATAGAGCAATTCCATAGAGAAAATAGAATGTTATAAGATCATTGCTTGAGTACTAGAAATTTGAGTTTTGTATAAAGTACATTTGGTTATGGTTGAATATTTTAGAACATTCAAATAATATATATGTCAATAAATATTAATTCCTTGTGCAGAAACTCACTATAGGAACAGTTAATGATGTATATTAAGGTAAATTTTGTAATAAAGTTTGCAACTTAACCAAATTTCCAAAAACATAAAATTTTCGTAATATTCCAAGCCTCTAAACATTTAAACAAACCCATTCTTTTAAATATCGCGGTTGTACATTTTGTAAAGTAAACAATTATTTTTTTATACATTTAATGTGATTTCGTAACTTGAGTTGGAAAACCCATCTGCAGAGGAGCCTCACTACAGTTTAAAAAAGCCTAGGAGTAAATGTTTGATCAACATTCAGTTTTCTAAATAAAATAATTTCCACCTTACTTTTTCATCCATACAAAAGACATCAACGTACAACGTACACCCAAATCCAAAACTACAATGGCGTCCTGAGAGAAATAAATACTTTTACGTTGTTTGTGACGATTGTTGTAATTTGTATATAAATATTATCTTCCATACCGAATTTCGGTCGTAGCAGGCATTCTCAACGGAGACTGGCCATCTGTGCAAGAGATATAGATATGTAGAGTTCATATGTGTGTGCAAACAAGTGCGGTTTCTATTCCATTTCTCTTATAGTCCGATGGGACTGCATGCGGCAATCCGACACGGCCAAGTGAGATCAGACGCAGTACCAACGGCTTGCCAAAGCATAAGTGTGTGCAAACAGCGCCGGACTTACCCCTTGATCAGGGTAGAGCCAGATTGTCTTTCATCGCCATTTGGTCGACACTTCACATAAATTCTACTTCTGTTTTTATGTTAAATAAATAAGAATAGGTACTCAAATTTTCTCTTGTACTCAAAGGTTCAGTTTTACCAATCTGCATTGGAAAAAAAGATATCTCCTGCACTAGGAATGATTCTTGTGTCACGGGGGACTCTACATTCAGACAAAGGACACGATTTACAAAGAACATCCAGACACGAAACAACCTTTTTTTTTTATTTACAGGCGTCAAACAAGCATTCGTACCACCTGATGGTAAGTGGTCACCGTAGCCTATGGACGCCTGTAACACCAGAGGCATCACTTGCGCGTTGCCGACCCTTTAGGAAAGGAAGTGAGAAGGAGGAGCGGGAATGGGAGAAAGGGGGTGGGATATGGTGATAGAGGCTACGGAACTCTCACTCACTGAACGAAACACAACAGTAGGAATACTGGTATTTCACGTCGATATTCTGTGAGAGGGTAGTCCTTCCTCGGTCGAGCCGGCCCATTCATGCTGAAATCATCGAGGCTCTACAACTCTTATTTGTGGATCACACAAATTTTTGTCCCATGTGGGATTCGGACCCACAATACTCAGCGCAGTGAGAGTCCTGAAGTGACCACTTAAACCACAACGCCATCCGTGCATTTGTCTCTACCCCAGAGCTTTACCCTAGAGCCGACGCTATGCCCAACACTGCCAACTACCTAACTTCGAGCTTCTAATGAGAATTTCTTCTTAAAATACCCAGTACCTTTTTTGTTGGCCCGTCTTGGGAGTCAAACTACCGCTTCTCTACGTGTCTTGGGCTACATGGGCTGACTTTGATACCGATAATGCTATCCCGTGTGATGTACATAAGACGTACTGTTTGATATAACTTCTATTCAATTTCTAGTAGATCAAACTATAAAAAAATGCATGTTTCATATGATATTATGGATAGTAGAAGAAATAATGTACTTTTATTTTTATCGGATATTTAGTGGCATGTTCCGTTTAAAATACGTGTTAAGTTTTCTCATGTATGTATGTATCTTATATGGGAGCCAGTCAGTGCAGACCGGCGACACTTCGACCCAGTGGGATCTTTTGTGTCAACACTCTCCCAATAACGACTGCCATAGATGTTCATGGCAGCTGGGACCTACGACGGCTTAACGTGCTCTCCGAGGCACGAAGCAGGCGATAATTGTCAATCAATACACAAATAATTTCGAAAAGTCATATATCTTCCGAAAGTCAGAGGTGCGCGACGTGGGTTTGAACCCGAGACCTTCTGCATTGCAGTCTATTGGTCTCCCCACTGAGCTATCGCTGCTCAAATTCAATTTCTCATGGAAGTGAATGCCTATTTTTTTTGGAAATTAAGGATATTAAACCATAAAGATCGAATATTAAAAAAGCCTTTAGTACTACGAGTACATAAGGGTATTGATCTTAAATATCATTAGTACTAATAACTATAATTAACAGGTGTACGCATGATATGTGATATGTGATGAAGCAATCAAATGATATGATATAATTGATACTTACTTAATTTGATTTATTATAACTTATAGTGTAGGCGTTGTATTACTTGTGAACAAGTGATTGGTGTCAGATATCATGCTAGTTGTTGGTTTGCGTTTGTGAAGTAGCATTTGTCCTTTGGAGCTATCTGCATTACAAATCTTATCAAAATCGGTTCAGTAATTTAGTCATGTATACGTGTCAAACCTATAGATAGAGTTAATTTATAATATCAGTTTGTTCCGTGATCTTTTGTTGAAATTACACTTACGACGCCGGAAGACTGATTTTTGGTTCGAATTCCAATTCGGGCAAAATGTTATTGAAATTCAGAAAATTCTTAAAAGTTGCTGCTTATAAGAATTTTCTGGAAATTTCCCCGGTTTACGTTTTACCTGAGGGTTATACTAATAAAGGAATATGAGGAATGTGATGAAAGCGAATGAAGCCAGAGAAGTGTGTCAGGATCGTATCAAATGGAAATCCGTAGTCTCTGCCTACCCCTCTGGGAAACAGGCGTGAATCTATGTATGTATGTATACTAATAAGTAATAACAGCGGGTGAACTATCGGTGTAAAAATACAACTCTACTACCTATTGATGTCGGTCGCAAACATAGCACAATCTTATACCACGGGAATAACAAAGCAGCAAGAATTAATTATAATTAAAACAAAAAACATTATCACATACAACATCAAAATTATACATAATTGCGCTATTATTTATATTGAATTGTTTGCAATCAAAATATGATAATTTCTCACATGCTATTACTTGCTTACTTTAAATTAATATAGAGTAAAGGTTATGCTTAAGAATTTGTTTTCAAATAAAATGTCGAAGAAAGAAATAAATATGTTTATTCTGAAAAAACTTAAGTGTAGTCTCTATAAGCTAATATAAGCTGTACTCGGCTTAAAATATTCCTTAATAGATTGGAATAAGTTACACGGCGCTGCACACTTTGGCGGTTTACCCCGCCTGGGCATCGCAGCGCCGTGAGTTGATCGCGGCAGTCGGATTGGTTGCCCTCTCGCTCCCGGCCGTAGATCAGTCTGTGGTCCGGAGTGAGAGGTCATGGAACGCCGTCGCCTCCTTTTGTGAGGAAGTCATTTCCATCAAGGAGGCGGTGGAGCGGGAGAGGGAGCGTTTAAACCCTCTCCGCAACCGCAGAACCGGGCGCCGGACGGCGCGAGATGACCTCCAGCCACCCTGAGGATTGACCTGGGGGTGGTGGGCTTTGTGGGCCTGCCCGCCATCCGTTCAGCACCAGGTCCGAGAGGCGGCGTGCGTGTTCCCACGCGCGCCTCTGTTTCGAGTCCGTCTTCGCTCTAGGGAGGGGACAGTAGGGTTTAAAGTGAGTCAGTGCCTTTGGGTAGGTCTGTTCGTGTAGTGGCCTGCCGTTTCATACGGCGGGCCGAAACCTCGGCGGGGTCGCGACCGCATGTGCAAGTGATTCGCGCGGCCCCGTCGATAGTGGTTTTGTCGAGGAACACCGTGGTAGGTTTAGTCGGTATTCCGGGAGGTACATTATTCTTATTCTATCTTTCTTTTACCCCGGCGAGTCCGACATAACCCCTCCGCCCGCCCCCGCGGAGGGGCAAGCGTAATGCATTACCCCAAGTAAAAAAAAAAAAAATTGATTGGCATAAGTTAATTTCTTAATAATTAAATTGTTCGTATTGTTTTGTTTTGCTGGAACAAGTAAAGCGATTGGTTGCTAAAGCCAATAAATATCGATAAAGTTTCGTCGTTTTAAGCGATATGTCGCTGTATCCGATATTGTTATAGCCGGTATGGTTACTTTATTGTTTATATTGGGATTCGGCCGGGACCTTGCATTTGGTCGTAATAACCGATTCGTCGTTATAAACGATGTCGTTTATTAGGTTTCGATTGTATTTATATGAAATGTGGATAATTTTATTATTTAATATGTGGAGTTACAAGTAAAAATAAATTGCATTGTGACTGAATGAATGGCGTAATGATTTAAGTACTCGCGTCGCCACGAAAAGTAGGTGCTATACGTCTCTGCCTCATCCATTAAGAGATATAGGCTTTATAATAGGTTGTATGTATTGGGTGGATATCTAATTGTAGATAGACCAGTCAAAAAGATTTTTCATTTCATTTTAAAAAAGACCCCTCCCGCCCTATGAGTAATTCCTGTATCGCGTTGGACTTTACAAACATCCAAACGACAGACACGAAGAACATTCAGACGCAGAAAATTTGTGGATCACACAATTTTTTGTCCCGTGTGGGATTCGAACCCACAACGCTTGCTACAGTACCAGTAGTGAGGCGACCATTCAACTACACAGCCATGCAGTAATTCTCGTGATCTATACTAATATTACCTATAAAGAGGAAAGATTTGATTTTTGCTTGTTTATAAGGATTAAACTCAAAAACACAACCGATTTTTAAAATTATTCCCGCCATTAGAAAACTATATTATCACCTAGTAACAAAGGTGATAATTTATTTTTAAAAGTACTGTTTCTAATATAATCTATCCTACTTTTACACAAGCGAAATCGGGGGCAAAAGCTAGTCTAGTATAATTTTATTTTTATCTCTACACATTACATACTTGTCTTCTACCTGTTGATAATGCTAGGTGACTGGATTTAATCAGTTATATCCTTCGCAGTAATACGAGTAGTTATTACCATGTTATTAAGTAATTATATGTTTAATAGTAGTAGTAGTGTAACAGTTTTCAAAATTCTGTAATAAAGTGTCAAATAAACAACGCGATAAAATCCGTATATAGTAGTTTAATTTCAATAATTATAACATCCTTAATAAAACAGAGAGAGATCTCAGTATTTTGGATTAAACAAATTTGAACTCTATTGCAAAGATTTAACACTAATATAATATTAGAATTTAACATATACAATTAGAGTTCAAATTGCCTTACTTTCAAATTTCGAGTTAAGTCGCTGTTTTATTAAGAGTGCGATATGTACTAGCGGTCGCCAAATGGTCGAAATTCGACCACGATTGATTTAAATTTTAAGTTTGATCGTTATTAAGCTTTTATTGTCTACTAGATGACCCGGGGTACTTCGTATCACCTATCCTAGCGATTTTTCTATATTTTCTCACCGTTTAAATCTTCCCTGGACTACGACAAACATTTCAAAACTAAAATCAGCTAAATCAGCCCAGCCGTTCTTGAGTTTTAGCGAAATAAACGAACAGCAATTGTTTTTTTTATATGTAGATAACTATCCCCTCACATTTCATGGTACTTAAGATATGTAACAGCTACGAAGAATTCTACGACATCAGCCGAACAATGCCGAAATACTATGAACACGATTCGACTGCGTGTGTCAAATGCATGATTGTGTGCGTGTAGTGTTTTTTCATTAATTTAATGTATTTCTAATGCATATTTTATATAAATTTTACGATTCGCCACTCCTTCTCCATATAAACTATAACTGTGCTAAATTTTATACACCTCCGTCCGTGCAATTTTCGTAAAAAGGGGTACAAAGTTTTTGCTTCACGTATTAATATATAGATACATATCATACATGACATGCACTCACGACAGCAAGATATAGGCACCTATTTCCGCGTATGTATGGTTTTATAATGGCAGGCCACTCGATTTAATCAGTATACTAGCCTAGTAAGAAACTGCTGGACCGCACGCAGAGGTCCCACTCAAGTTCGAGCTGAACACACGCACCTCTGACGTTTCCAAGTTATGTGCGTATTAAATAGTTAATTATCGCTCGCTTTAACGGTAAAGGTAAACATTGTGGGAAAACCTGCATGTCTGAGAGATTTCCATAATATTCTCGAAGATATGTGAAGTCTGCCAGCGTAGTGGATTATGGCCTAACCTTTCTCACACTGAGGAGGGGCCTGTGCCCAGCAGTGAGAATGTTTACCTATATTCAGGGCTGATATAATTGTTATTATTTATAGTTTTAGGTCCCATATAATAAGGGACAAGCCTATTCACGCCTATTGGCTTTCAGTTCTAGACACCATGCAGCTACTGAGAACATCCCAATAACATTTTAGCAGACCCGAAAATTGAAAACGAAATATTATGCACAGCAACCGCATTCGGTACAGCTTCACGAACAAGGCAGTCTATATCAAAGGTCTGTACTATAAATAATATACCTACACCTTTGTCTTATCAGCAGCAAAATTCGAAACAGAAATAATTTCTGATGGCCGGCAGGTGCTCGGCGATCGCTGTTTTGACTACATATTTTACATCACTCATCCGTCTCGTACAATGTTCATGTATACGAATCAGCTCTTCATAGCTCATGCAAATGTTTTAATTTTTATATATTTAGTATTATTATATACTTTCTAGTATAATATAGCCTTAGGGTATCGTTAGCCTTCGGCTTGCGGCGGTCAAAAACTGATATCTAGTCAAATCCGGTTAGAACAGAAAAGCCGACCCCAAGTGACTTGGGAATAATAAAGGCTAGGGAGAAGTATTTGTTTTTTTTTTTTTTTTTTTTAACTCACAGCTATCATTACAAGTAAACCCAATTCAATAGTGCGCTACATCTAAATTATATACATGAAAAAATTAACATAAAAACTCAACTAAGTAACTAAAAGAAACAAAAATAGAACTAAAATAAAAACAAAAATACAAATGAACTTTTAACTTTTAACTACTTACAATACTAGGAACAATAGGACACTGTGTAAATAATAATTTCTGTCAACTCACTAATGTGACAGCAAAATATGTCAACATTCTTGCTTATCATATTAATTACTTTAATAGACCTGGATATGGGACACTTTGCCAGTAAGTTGGTCCTGGCGTTTGGTACTACTAAGAGTGGTGGACGTCGCCGCCGCCATACGTATCGATCTGGTACACAGAGACTAATGCATCGCAGTACTCCAGGATTGTATTCAATTCCACGTAACAGCCTAAGATATACTAAGATATACTTCCTACTATCAGCACGAACTCTGGCAATGTGACTGGCAGACAGCAATAGGCTTGCTGCTGTCGCTCTTGTATATTTATCATTAAGTAAGTCACTACTATGCATAAGTGTGCTGACTAATGTGTATATTTTAGTAGGCGCAAATCGTTATTGCATATAATCAATTTTCCTGATAACATAATAGAGATACGGACTATGAAAATAACTATCCTAAAGGAATTTGACACATCGATACATTATATATCTGTCTAAGATCTTGGTAATTCTAGTCTATATAATTAATACGTGAAGCAAAAACTCTGTACCCCTTTTTACGAAAATTGCGCGTACGGAGGAGTATGAAATTTGGCACAGTTAAAGTTTATATGGAGAAGGAGTGGCGAATCGTAATATTTTTATAAAATATGCATTAGAAATACATTAAATTAATGAAAGCACTACACGCACACAACCATGCATTTGACACAAGCAGTTGAATCGCGTTCGTAGTATTACGGAATTGTTCGTTTGACTTCATAGAATGCTTCGTAACTATGGTTACATACATATTATGTATATGGAATAGATAACTAAATGAAATGTGATTATAGGGGTATAGTTATAGACAATAACACCTTAATAACGATCAAATTTAAATAAATTATGGGCGAATTTCGACCACTTGGCGACCGCTAGTACCTATATATTAATTGTTGGCATTTTGATTGCCATCGGTGGCACTGTACCTACATAGGTCGCTCTATTAAATCTCGATCGTTAACCGGGATAGTTCAAGGCTTTGTTCTACTACTGAAAAATTCTAGACTGCAAAATCTCAATGACTCTTTACACGGAGACCGAACCCGAAACATCATGCTCGACAGTCGCATTGCCAGCTTTAAGTGAGAATCCCGGGGCGCCTGACATCGAAGGCGTTTGCAATCACATTTTGTTAAATTGCTGTTACTAAACTTTCAGGCGCATAAGAATTTATATCTGTTTGGGTTTATATAAGCTTCTAGTTATATATCTTACTAGCACTTGCCCGCGACTTCGCTAGCATTAGTGTTTCTATTCTGTGAATAAATTTCTATCCTTCGGGAACTCCACTTTTTACTGGATGAAAGGTATGCCATTTTCTGTATCGATCATCATCAAATTGTCAGGCAACGTGTACCTATACACGTTGCCTGACAATTTGATGATGATCGATATTTATAATATTCTATCACATACACGCAATACCATCTAGCCCAAACTAAGCATGTACTGTGGATACTAGACAATGGATAAACATACATATATACTTTTTTTTTAAATACATATGTATTATTCATAGAAACACCCAGACCAAGACAAACATCTATGTTCATGCACACAAATGTTTGACTTGTGCGGGAATCGAACCGGCGACCTCAGGTGTGGCAGTCGGTTACTCTAACCACTATGCCATCGAGTCGTCAAACAAGTTAAGTCGTGAAAGTGTAATAAACAAACTCACATTCGCATTTATAATATTAGTTATTAGTTAATAGGATACTTTAATATCTATAACACATTTTAATTACATATATTGCGGCAAATAAGCATAGACCGGTGAATAATAAGTCTTTATCGTGGCATCTGATCGCTTGCAATAGGTGTTCCGTGATAAGGGTATTATTGTCAACCTTAAGAAACAGGAATTAAAGATAGGATGAATGTTAAGGAATAAGAACAACATACATTGTTTCTTAATTTGATTATTATTGAAGAATGTAAATCCACAACCGCATTTAGTCACTGACTGCCTTTGCACAAAGTGTACTTAAGTGTATGCGCCATCATGCCATCCTACTGTCTATTTTAGATTTATATTAAAACATATACCTTAGCCCAAATTATTTCATCTCTATAATATTATAAGTTATTGTTATTATCTTGTTAATATTAGTTTTTTATAGTCAGTATTATATGCCATAAAAGGCTGCAACACCTTGTTAATCTGAGTTGTAAAATACTGAAATTATATTAAATTGGCGATTTAAAAGAGTGGTCGTGAGTGTCTTGCAGGTTTCTTCTCATAGGCTCAACCCTTTTCCTGAACGTAGCTACTAACCTAAATGTAGCTTCAGTAACTTAGTAAACTCACTAACCTATATATTTCGACGTTCATAAGTGTTACTTTGTGACCTAAATGAGTAATGATTTTTGACTTTGACTTTGACTAACAGATCTTAGCCTCATATATATTTTGTTACCAGGCGATATGAAAAAATATACTGGGTTTTTGCTAGGCGCCTGGTTATTTTCATCTTCAAGAGTACTCAATTCAGCTGTAAGTTTAGTTTACTTATCGACTTGAATATGCTGATATCAACAAGTCGATAAAAAGAAAATGCTAGGTATATCTTAGTGAAAATAATGACCATACTAAAAAACACATTTCTATAGCAGCGATAGCTCAGTGGGGAGACCAACAGACTGCAATGCAGAGGGTCTCGGGTTCGAACCCACTCGCGCTACTCTGACTTTCGGAAGTTATATGACTTTTCGAAATTATGTGCGTATTGATTGACAATTATCGCCTGCTCCGTGCCTCGGAGAGCACGTCAAGCCGTTGGTCTCGGCCGCCATGAACATCTATGGCAGTCGTTATTGGAAAAATCAGTACCCTCTAATATCCTGACACTGGTCTAGCCTTAGGGTATCGTTAGCCATCGGGTTGCGGAGGTCAGGTGGCAGCCGCTCCGTGTAAAAACTGATATCCAGTCAAATCCGGTTAGACCAGAAAAGCCGACCCCAAGTGACTTGGGAATAATAAAGGCTAAGAGAGAAGAAGACTGAAAAACACATTTCTGCCGTTATTCTGTCTTAATTTCGGTGCACAACCTCTCGATTGTCCTAAACCCTACCATGAAACGGTCCAAACAACGGAGTAATATCATTTTAAAAGTAAGAAAGCCGAAGAATCTTCTTTGTAAGTTCTTTTCGGTCAGCTCGAAGTTTCGAATAAACTTGTTTATGGTAAGCCTGCAGATTTAATCCTCTCGGTTTTTCACTGTACACAAAGTATATTGTGTGCGGCTTACATATAACCATATCTTTCTGTTACACGCTATATATTGCAAGCTTCTTATTAAGATTTGTTAAAGAATGCAGGCGGTTTCTGACTAGACCAGTGACGCTCTAGGAACAGTATGCATAGGTATGATAATTTTACTACTCCTTTATCAATCTAAACTAATATTATAAAGAGGAAACATTTGTGTTTTTGTATGTATGTTTGTAATGTTTTCACACGAAAACTACTGAACCGATTTCAAAAATTCTTTCACCATTAGAAAGCTGCATCTTCACTGAGTGACATAGACTAAATAACATTAAAAAAAAATAGGGATCCTTAATAAAAGTGCAATAATATAACGCAAGGTGTGAAAAAATTAGTCATAAAAAATCTGTCATCGCGTGCGCTGCGGAAACTATTGACGATAGAACAAAAAAATGTTCTACAGTATTATAGAACGTATCAATATCTACAAAAAAGTCTTAGGCAATACCATATATATTTTTTGAATATATAGTTAACTACACCAATATAGGTGTAGTTAGACTTATTAATTTCTTTAGTTGTAGTTTTATATATTAAAATTAGATAACAAATTAAAAGTAGGTATTGGGTAATAAATTAAAGTCCACGCGGACGAAGTTGCGGGCAACAGCTAGTGACCTATATGAGAGTTCTAATTTCTCGGGCAAGCTGCTTCATTTGAACCATCACTGAGTAGTCGAATTAACGGCTTCTTCCACATAACCTGGCAGTTTAACTGTATTATCCTAACTTTCCTAATTTAATCCTACTAATATTATAAATGTGAAAGTTTGTGAGGATGTATGGATGGATGGATGTTAGATGTTTATTACTCTTTTACGTAAAAACTACTGAACGGATTTTGATGAAACTTTACAGTATAATTGTTTATTAGAATAACATATAGGCTACCGCCACCCAGAGCATTCTCGATATGTGATATCGCTTTTTTAGAGTTCGAAAAACCTCTTATACTAAAGCTTTGTCCGTCCGTCTGTCTGTCATACAAATTTCAGCTCAAGAACCGTAAGAGCTAGAGACTCGCGGTCAACGCCATTTGACTCAGCATAGTCGATATACCCCCGAAATGATTATGGCCCTTGACCTCTGACCTTAAAATGTCCCAGGACAGTCTGGAGTCCACAGACAGGATTTCCAAGGGTCAATATGCAAAGGTCACGTGGTATTACGTGACCTTTGCATATTACTTAAACAATTTTTTCGAATTCTAAGATTTACGGCAATTCATTGCCGATTCTCACTTTTTGTTTCATTGAATATGTTACAAAAATTAACTCTCTTCTCCTTAGCCGTTATTATTCCCAAGTCACTTGGGGTCGGCTTTTCTAGTCTAACCGGGTTTGACTGGATATCAGTTTTTACACGGAGCGGCTGCCACCTGACCTCCGCAACCCGAAGGCTAACGGGTATCTAAGGCTAGACCAGTGTCAGGATATTAGAGGGTACTGACTTTCCCAATAACGACTGCCATAGATGTTCATGGCAGCCGGGACCGACGGCTTAACGTGCTCTTCGAGGCACGGAGCAAGCGATAATTGTCAATCAATACGCACATAATTTCGAAAAGTCATATGACTTCCAAAAGTCAGAGGTGCGTGACGTGGGTTCGAACTCAAGACCCTCTGCATTGCAGTCTGGTGGTCTCCCCACTGAGCGACACCAATTTACAAAAATTAACTGTCCGTAGTTAAAATGACTCGTATCTTGATGAACCGGGCCTTAGTCATCACTCGCTTCAATGCTCTAAGTAACAGTTGTGATTATTGATTTTTGACATTATTGTAGTATGAGCAACGTCGATAATGGTTTAGCAATGAATGTGCTCTACGTTACAACTTGTCAAATATGCGCCGGCGCTTAGCGTTGTGTCTGGACGTCGGCGTCTGTATTCTGATGCACGAATAACATAGTGACTAACCAGATTAATGTCAATGATATCATACTTACGTATTCGTGCTAAATTATTCAATTATACTATCATACGTGGTTTTTGATTGTCACGTTATTATCTAATTAGCAACTACGAAATAGCCGGCTCGTTCGTATCGTCATCAAATACTAAAGATAGATTATTCTCTGTGACGTAAATACTAAATAAATCATAGAGAGTGAGCGAGGGAGATATTAAATTTATTCTAAGCTTGTCAATGTCATCAATTTATTTGTGTGCTATAAAATACGATTATTCTCTCTGGATATCGCAGTTCTCACAAATTTGGTTTCATACTTCTCCCTGCTGAGTCCACCACCACCACTTCTTTATGTTAGAATGGTTAGGTCATATTCTAGTCTTCACATATCTCCAAGAACATTATGGAGAAACTCTCAGACATGCAAGTTTCCTCACAAAGTATTCCTTGATCGTTAAGCGAGCGATAATTAATTAAAATGCACAAATCTTTGATAGTCCAGAAGTGCGAGCGTGCTGCTACCGTTACATAGCTTATTAAAATTAAAACACAACACTCGGTTATTAATTTATTTAATTTATATAAAATTAATATAGTTGAAACTTTAAAACTAACATTAATTTATTAGTAGTAATTAATTATTATAAATAAAATATAATCTATACGTTGATACAACGTAATTGCACAGCCTTCTTAAACATTAATAACAATAATAATAACAAAAGGTATATCTTCACGACTTTCTCTCCTGGGCATAAGTAGAACAGGATATAAATACACCCTTAATAACCTTGTCTAATAATTATTGTGTTAATTTTGTTAGAAAATGCAGATAGATTTACATCCAAGGATGAATCAATCTGATCTATCTAATAATCTGTCTAAAATTATAAAGAAATATAAAGTTATATATTAATATTCGCTGGCAATCATTATTAGAAATATTTAAACCATAGATTCGCCCTATTAGTTTTTAATGATGGTCACCTTTCTGGATATAAAGTGGTAATCTGACACACAATGCCATCTGAATTATAAATATAGTATTATAACGTTCACACATAATGGAAATTGTACACTATCGTTCTCTATCGTGTAAATGTAATTTTTGAGCTTACTCTTCCAAGATTGGACGACTTATCGCGCAAAGAGGCACGTCTATGGTTTAAATCTTTACTTTATGTTACATGTAGCAAGAACATGAAATTGTTTATGGTTGGCTTCGATCGTCTGTAAAACATGTTTTATAGATGATGAGCTGTGTAAAACATTGTTCTGCTTGTAAAAGAAGAGAAAGAAAGAAGGATGGTTATATGTATTAGATCTATTTGTAGTCTTCCAATTCACGAAGGCGCGAGGTTTTACTTGTATTGAATTATTAAATTAGTTCTTATACGTGTCTATGTGTGCGTAAACAATGGTGGCCCATACAAATATTTAAAATTCGAATAACTACATTCGATGTTTTGCAACACTTGATAGTAGATTACATGTTATACAAGCAAATTTCAATCTAATCACTTTGCTAATAAGGCTACATTTAGAATGCCATATAATATGACATAGTACACATGTAGTTGTAAACGAAATTGCACTTTATACGAATGTATTAAGTTAAAAATTTGCTTAACATATAATTTATATTAAAGTCATAAATTAAGCTTGATGCGTTCGTGAATTGCAGAACTATATTAATTTAAAAAAATATTATAATTAGGTTGATGAATTAATGTTTCCATTTTGAGCTGGCACTCGCTGAGTAGTCACTGTGAAATCGTACTGGGGCGACGTGGTATTATTCTTTTGCTTCTGAATGATATCAGTGCCCCAAGCCCACTGAAACGATCGAAATAAAAAAGAATTAACTATGGTTCTTTTTAGATAGTAATACAATAATAATGAATATATAATTCAAGGTCCGAAGGCCTACCATTATTTTAAATTATTGTGTAATTTTATAGACTGGTAACAATGTCCTTGTCATTCGATAATGACAGTCACGATTATGTTTAAAAAACGTTATATCCAAAGTCATCGTAAGAAGGGCGAAAGGTGTTGCCAGCTAAGAATTTTTGCAAAAGACGTCAATGTTAAAATTGATTTGGATCTAAGAAACCTCTTGTCCTAGCTTCGAGTAGAGTTGTCAAAAATATTGTTAATCTTTTTTGTGTTTTATCTTTTTTCTTTCATAGTAGCTGCATGAAATTTTGTACTTAGGCAATTTAAGGCAGCTGTCGGCTAGCTACGTAGGATTTAAGAACTTACATACATATACTCAAACCTGTATCGAACAACGGACAGTCAGATATGTATTTAATTACTTAAAGTTCGACAGATTTTTTTTTCTACGTAGTAGAAAGACAGCCTATCGCCGTTTACACGCCTAGGTTTCCAGGCTTCGTGCCGTTACAGACAATTCATTTTGCTCGACCCGGGAGTCGAACCTGGATACCAGATCTGCTCTAAAGATAACTAAAGCAAAGGGCAGTTAACAAGATCTGCCCTAACGGTAAAAACAGCGGAATTACAGCAAGCCGTATTTTTTGCCACCGTAGTGGTTTGTAAGAGTAAATACTGACCACGACGACAGCGAATATGGCGCCCAGGGTGTATCCAGCGAGGACATCGCTCCAGTGGTGCTTGAAGTCTGAGATCCTGGAGAGGGCGCAGTACCAGCTCATCATCACGGCACCAAACTGCAGAGTGTGGCGGAGAGAGCGGCTGCCGCGCCATTGCATTCGGCTTTCTAGGTACATCTAGAACGAAACCAAATAATGATGTTTAATAATTGACTGGATAGACGTTGTCGTTGAAGGTAGGTTTGCAACCTGATCGCAGCGCCATCTACTGGGTCGTATTGTGAATTTTAAACCAGGCAGGGATCGACTAACACAAACACAAAAAATTTAGGAAGAGTTTAGTAACATATTTATAGGCGTACACATAAATATAAAAATATAAGGTCCTCCAGAGTGAGTTACGATGGCGGCCAATCTTAATGAAAACTAGCTATAAGTCCCTATTTTCTTATTCTCATCGTCTAATGGGAAGACATCAGACATGATCGGAGAGAGATCAGGCGCAGGACCAACGGGTTTACGTGCTTACCGAAATAGGAAATTCTTGTGTCGCGATAGGTTTTACAAACATTCGAACAACGGACACAAGAACACCCGAAACAAAAATTTGTGAATCACACAAATTTTTTGTCGTGTGGGTATCGAATCCACAACACACAGCGCAGTACTTCAACTTTTATAAGACTATTGCGCTTTATATGTAATACCTGTAACGTAAAGCCTTAACAAGCATCAACAATACAAAGCCTACTTATTAAAAGAATCTACAGGTAAATTCAACTACCTATTTGTCTATAATTAATTTATATTCTAAGAGTGTCAATTCAATGTCGTGACGCCATTTTCCTGGTAAAACAAATGCCAGAGATAACCACACTCGCACGAGGTCGTATTTGACGTAAAATAAGGAAAAGCTTGGTTCATACGTGTATAGTGTCACATGTATCCATGATTGGGTAGACAGAGGTGTTAAAACACATTTTGTTGCCTATGGTCTTAGACCTTACGTAATAGAGAGTTTAGAACTGTGGCCGGTAAAAAGCTATAGGCTCACAAAAATATTTTAGGCTTCCTTTTGCCCGCGACTTCGCTTGCATAAAAGTAGGTTAGGATACTTTATTTTTCAAATAAAATATAGCTTATGTTACTTGGTGATAATATAGCTTTCCAAAGTTGAAAGAATTTTCAAAATCGGTTGACCAGTTTTTGAGTTAAATCTTTATATACAAACAAACAAAAAATCTACACTTTACTCTTTTTTTAAAATTAAACTGCTATATACGGATTTTGTCGCGTTATTTATTTTATACTTTATTACAAAATTTTATTTACTCTGAGCTCATTCTGTGCAAATAGAAACACCAATGATTAAATTATGTTCGTGTACTTTGAAATAACGACGCTGAAACATTGAGACAACTACCATCTTAGTCTCCCCGTGACCATGGCTGCTGAAAAGCAACCGAAACGTCGGGGAAAGTGTAAACTTAAATATAAATAGTTTTAATAGTTTAAATAATTTAATTAGCTTAAAAATTAGTAAAGTTTAATAGTATCTAGTAGTAGAGTAACCGTTTCAAAATTTTGTAATAAAGTGTAAAATAAATAACGCGATAAAATCCGTATATAGTAGTTTAATTTCAATGAATAACGTTCGCGTAAACAGAAGACAATATTATTTACTCTTTTTAATATTATAAGTAAGTATATAGTTTTTAAATATAGTTTGCTTTATGAGGGTTTAATACAAGTCAATCCTTCCCTTCAGGCATATTCAGGATTGAATCTATATATGCAAATTACATAAGACTATTTATGATTTAAGTAATGCTTATTTGTATTTTGTTCCCATCACTAAGCGCTACATTATTAGTCATTTGAAAAATAGTAAAAGTAAAAGTCTAAAAGCTGACTATGGAACAAAATAATCGCTACATATTATAAAACAAAGTTCCCCACCGCGTCTTTCTGTCTATTTGTTCGCGATAAACTCAAAAACTACTGAACGGATTTTCATGCGGTTTGCACCAATAGACAGAGTGGTTCATGAGAAAGGTTTAGGTAGGTATGTGATTTGTTAAGGTTTTGTATTACCCATGCGAAGCCGGGGCGGGTCGCTAGTTATAATTAAAAGTAACTTTCAAAACCTATTAATTTGACTACGAGTAAATAAAATAAAATAAAGTAGATACAAGTTAGGCTTTCATTGCTATCATTGTCTTATTGAAATTGAGAAGACCCTTAACATGCTAGATATTACTATTTATTTAATTCTAATAATGTCTCCTGACTTTTTCACATAAATATTATTACTATTAAATACAAATCGACGCGATTGAAGCCGGCGAAAAATAATTCTATTATATAAAACTTACGGCTACATAGATCATGGTGAAGGCAGCCCACGCTGAGTGTCCGCTGAGGAAACTCTTGCGCATATCCTCGAATTTGTCCATCTCAGAGCCGTTGCATGAGTACTCGTGGGGTTGGATGTATCTGTTCTGCCATTCCGGTAGACTGCAATCTATCGATGGCTGGCAGATCTGCAACAAATAATACATTTATAAGTCATCTACGAATTGATTGAAAAAGGCACAATGTATTCCAAAAGAGTCTTTTCATTAGTCTCGAAATTGGACTCTGACCACACAGAACACATATTGGACTATCCAAATGTCCTGATAGGACTTTGGACTATCCAAAAACATCAGACATCAGATATGACATTGTAGATTCGCCGTCCATAGGTACTTGGTACATGGCTAATGCTTGTATATGGCACGCGATATGTCCGACAGGATAAAATGTATGTTGTGTTTTAAAAGAGTTTTAATTGATCACTTCGCCTGAAGCGAAGCCAATATACTAGTCATAGATATGAAAATTAAACTAATGTGGTATGATAGTGAAATTCAATGCTCATATTGAGAAAAGTTTTATTCGGTATTTCAGTTAGGAAATTTTCAGAAGCAAAACTGTATTTGGCAATGAGTCTTGTAAATGGAAGTATATTGTTATTAATTTTCGAAATTATGTGCGTATTGATTGACAATTATCGCCTGCTCCGTGCCTTGGAGAGCACGTTAAGCCGTCGGTCCCGGCTGCCATGAACATCTATGGCAGTCGTTATTGGGAAAGTGTCGACACAAAAGATCCCACTGGGTCGAAGTGTCGCCGGTCTGCACTGACTGGCACCCATATAAGATACATACATACATACTGTTATTAAGTATGACATACATAGACTGCGAAATGTAGGTATTACACACCCATACCTTCAGGGCTATAATAAAAATAATAATGTTCTCCTGACCGAATTTCGGTCATGGCGGCCAATCTTAACGGAGACTAGCCATCTGCGCAGGAGATATATAGTGCACGAGTGTGTGCGCAAACACAAGTGCACTCTCTGTTCCCTAACTCTCATGATCCGATGGGACGGATAATCCGACACGACCGGAGAGAGATCAGGCGCAGGACCAACGGCTTTACGTGCTTGCCGAGGCACGAGGGTGTCTAACACCACCAACTTCCTAACTCCAGGATCGTATTGAGATTTCTTAACAGAAAAACCCAATAACTTATTGTTGGTCCGACCCGGGATTCGAACCCGACACCTCATGTACAGCAGTCGCGTTCACTACCGCTGCGCCACGCAGACGGTCGAGGCTTCAGGGCTATACAAGGTAGATGTTGTGTTATGTAAAATGTTGTATGCACATTAAAACATTAACATTACAAAAAGATAAAAAAAAATGTTATACGGAATCGAACTTGCAATCCATCGTAGACCAACACAAGGAAATATGAACTACCACCTTTGCTATCAATACGATAAACATTTTATCTGAAAGATTTATTGAACAAGTCCGATGTATGTTTATTTGAAATATAATACAGGAAATATTCAGAGCAATAGAGATTATTTATCTAATAAGTAATTGGAGTTATCTTGTAAATCATAGCAATTAGTTAATAACATGCCATTTGAATGGTATGATAATTGAATTAGTACGTCTACGTAAGTAGATATCAGCTATCCTTACTATACGATTGCATATCTCAGAGTTCTCCTTAAAATTCTTGAAGGTATGTGAAGTCTGCCAACCCGCACTGTGCACTGTGGAGTACGGCCTAAGGGCGCGTTCCCACTATGTCGTGACGATAGATTATCGTGTCGTTTAAAGCGTCGTGGCTAATACTAATATAATAATAATGAGAGGGCAATTGTAGACCTTATAGAAAGAGGAAAGTATTGCAACCTACCAAGATTTAAATGCAAAAATTCGTTTGAACCTTTAACACTTAAGTGTTAGTATTATACATGCACACATAGATTTACGCCTACTTCTCTGGGAAACAGGCGTGAATCTATGTATGTACGTCAGTGTTATGTGCTTGGTGAATTAAAATTCTAAACGCTCTCATAGCTACCTCGCCCATTCATTTTCTTTCATCGCATCCCTATTTCCTTTTACCTAACACAATATGAGTATGACATAGCAGAAGTATAGTAACTGTTATATAGAAAACGACATTTCGTAGCGATTTCTATTTTGAAAATATTATTTTAGCACTTAAGTTCACACTCTGAGTTGCGGAGGACTTTGCAAACAACGGACATAAAATATGTCCAGATTTAAAACAATAATTTGTAGACCATACAAATAATTATCCCGCGTGAGATCCATAGAGCCGAGAAAACCGTTTGCTGGCGTCTACATTTATGAAGTCAGTATATTGCTAGTCCATAAAAGTCATAGTAAACAATATCAGCCTTGTATGAAACTGTCTTTTTGCTGGGCACGGGCCTCTTCTGAGTGTGAAAAGGGTAAGGGCACGTTCCCACTATGTCGTGACGATTAATCTATCGTTGGACGCCTGTCGTTTCTAGTTGTTCCCATTATATCGACTGTTTATCGTCACTGTATCGTCGCAATATTTTATCGTTGAACGTGTAAACGATGAGACGATGTTTTTATCGTGGCTACGATGGATAGTTGCAACAACGACACACTGCTGTCATGATTAGTCGTGACGTATTTTTATCATTTTACGACTGTCGTGCTAGCAGTTCCCATTGACTTGACAATCTGTTGTCACTGCAAAAAGAAGTCGTGGACGATAGTAATAATAATAATAGTTTATTGTTTCTCTCTCACATAGATACATAATAAGAAATTACACAAAAGAAACTTAATCTAGACATATACATAAACGCAACTATGTGAGAGACTGGTATCTGTACTAGGCTCGACCTGTATGGACTCGTGCAGTACTGGCATGTCAGGTAAGTGTTCCGGTGGGCGTGTATACCTAAGCATTACTACCAATTGCAATTGGCAGTATGAATACTGTATAAGTTATGAATGTGTGTGTGTGTGTGTGTGTGTGTATGCGTGTGATGTGTGTGTGTATGCGTGTGATGTGGGGGTGTGTCAATTCAGGAAATAATGTGTAAAAGATTTTCTGTCTTCGTAACCAAGGGATTTCAGCCAAGTTGTGACAACCTTTTTACAATTAAAGCGTGTGAGTGAATAAATGCTGATAGTTAATCGTGTCGTCCTGTATGTGAACACCTCTATTTAAATACACAAGCCACGACGCTTTAAACGACACGATAATCTATCGTCACGACATAGTGGGAACGCGTCCTTAGGCTACGGCCTGTCTGCCAACCCGCACTGTGCACTGTGGAGTACGCTCCACAGTGCACAGTGCGGGTTGGCAGACTTCACATACCTTCGAGAATTTTAAGGAGAACTCTGAGATATGCAGGTTTCCACACGATGGTTTCCTTCAACGTTAAAGCGGGTGACAATTAATTATTTCTACACGCATGTAACTTCAAAAAGTCAGAGACTCGAGATCTCTGCGTGGCAATCCAACGTATCCCACTAGGCTATCGCTGGTTTTAATATCTTATAGTAAACTTACATAGAAGAAATGCGGTCTGGGTCTTCCGATGGTGCTCTTGGCAATGTTGATAGCCAGCTCGACGAAGCAGCAGCCGATACCGAAGCAGGCCGCCGTGCTGTAGAATCCACGAACCCACGTGGGGATCAGTAGGCCCAGACACCGCTGGTACTCTGTATCCTTGCGTAAGACGCACCATTCGCATATGAAGATCTGTGGGTAGAAAAAATTATAATTAATAACATACATAACAGTGGGGAGACCATCAGACTGCAATGCAGAGGGTCTCGGGTTCGAACCCACGTCGCGCACCTCTGATTTTAGGAAATTATATGACTTTTCGAAATGATGTGCGTATTTATTGATAATTATCGCCTGCTCCGTGCCTCGGAGAGCACGTTAAGCCGTCGGTCCTGGCTGCCATAAACATCTATGGCAGTCGTTATTGGGAAGTCTGTCTGTGGTTTACAGCTGTTCGTCGGTACAATATAAGCTATTATTCGAATTAGTTTCTTTTGTAATGTAAACTACACGATTGATTTTAAAAGATTCTAATGGCCAGTCCCACAACTAACAGGTAAAAGTTATCAGAAAGATAAATCGCATGCTGTCTCACTCGTGTTAGGTTAAAGAATGACTGTCCTACACTACAAACGTAGACCTACGCCAGTATATTTCAGAAGCTATGTTTTAGCTACCTAATATAGTTGTTCCCCGCGGTTTTAGTCACATTTATAAAGAAGAGATGGCTAGACTTTTATCTTATAGATAAATACTATTTGGAGGTGGTGGGACAAGCCCTAAGAATGCTATTTTATCCACAAGTAACATCACGATACGAGTCACGAAGGCGTAGCAATAATTATAAACCATTTTATAAATTCGTAATATTGCCTGCCTGGCCTTGCTTGCACTTATGTTTCATAGATAAATTGGTTTTCTATTAGAAAATTTTCTGTAATGGGTACGGAGTTTGGAAATTTGCCCGGCAGACGGCAGTAAGCTTGCCCGATATTAGGTACCTAATCATAGCTTCGGAAATATACTGGCGTAAGTCTACGTATGTAGTCTAGGACAAGGTTTATGTCCAATATTGGGATAATTAATGAATATGATTGATATATAAGTAGAAGCTCTACGCGTTTTTATGAACAGTGGAAATGTTTCCGAAAAGGCACGTTTGGCTGTTCATAGCGGACTATCAGTGCCCACACTTATGTATGGAAGTGAAAGTTGGGTATGGCAAAAGATGCATGAGAGCAGAATAAATGCTGTAGAAATGAGAGCGCTGAGAAATATACATATGTGGTGTGACTCTGAAAGATAGAATAAGGAATAGTGTGATTAGAGAGAGATGCGGCATGAAAGTGGATATAGTGACAAGAATAGAAAAGGGTATGTTAAGCTGGTTTGGGCATGTAGAAAGAATGGACGAGGAAAGACTCACTAAGAAAGTTTATAAAGCTAGTGTGAATGGAACAGTCGCAAGAGGAAGACCTAGGTCAACGTTTCTTGATCAGATCGGAGGCATTCTGGACAAAGGCCAGGTTAAGAGCACCTTGAACCGACGGGCGTGTATGAGGAATGTGATGAAAGTGAATGAAGGCAGAGAAGTGTGTCAGGATCGTAGCAAATGGAAATCCGTAGTCTCTGTCTACCCCTCTAGGAAACAGGCGTGAATCTATGTATGTATGTATAAGTTTATAAAAGTATTGCCATCTTATAATATTATGCAAGAGTTCGTAAAGACGTTTGAACGTTTGTTACTCCATTACGCCCAAACCGTAGAACGGATTTGGACGAAACTAGGTATACAGATAGACTATGTCCTCAAATAACACATAGGATTTCAGGCAGGCATTTCTTCCCGGTATGCGTTCCCGTAGATTTCACGCGACCAAAATCATGGGTAAAAGCACATATTGACTTTAATTTTACCTAAAATATTGGTTTTCTGTATATCGTTTTCATCTTATCATTACGTAAGCCTCTTCTAATAATAGATTTTCTTATAGTATCACTGAGTTAGGTATCTCATTATGTTATCCATTAGACCGCAACGCTAGCCAATACCTACGTTTGTTAATACATAAATAGAAACAATCGGTATTGAGTCGGTTTCTATTATTTCCTACGGCACTTTTAATTAAAAGGTTAAATTAACAGTGTTTCATAATTCCAATTATCTATGTGCCCAGCAGTGGGACAGTTTAATACAGGGTTGATATTATATTATATACACAGGTTTCGTGGGTTCAATTCCCACACTTTGCACTACCAGCGTAACCTCATTCCTAGCAAGCATTCTAGATAAGCCCATAGATTTTAGAGAATTCTGTATTATGCTTACTAGCTAACCGATAGCTCACTGGGGAGACCAACAGACTGCAATGCAGAGGGTCTCGGGTTCGAACCCACGTAGCGCACCTCTGACTTTCGGAAGTTATATGAATTTTTGAAATGATGTGCGTATTTATTGACAACTATCGCCTGCTCCGTGCCTCGGAGAGAACGTTAAGCCGTCGGTCCTGGCTGCCATGAACATCTATAGCTGTCGTTATTGGGAAGTCAGCGCCCTATAATATCCTGACACTGGTCTAGCCTTAGGGTATGGTTAGCCTTCGGGTTGCGGAGGTCAGGTGGCAGCCGATCCGTGTAAAAACTGATATCCAGTCAAAGCCGGTTAGACCAGAAAAGCCGACCCAAGTGACTTGGGAATAATAAATGCTAGGGAGAAGACTACATTATGCCTACTAATATTGACGCTTTCATACCATAACTACTTGACCGATCATCATAAAATTTCGCATACACGTTGTCAGGGACAGACCTTACCCTCATATAGAAAAAGGTACTGAACTGAACCTACATTTACGCGAGTGAAGCCACGGGAAAAATCTAATGCAATTTAAATTGCAAGTTATCTTTTTTAAAAGGTTTTTCTTGGTCACTTCTTTGTAATGACACGTTTGTCCCCTGAAGACGTCTCGTGCTTAAACAATGGCACAAAAATAATTGATTATTGTTTTTATTAAATGATCTATGAACGGTAACTGATTTGCTGTGATTATCATAAGTTATTTGCGGCTAACAATAGGTGATTGAATTGATAAGTAGGAGTTGGAAAGTCTATATATAATGGCTTTGTTTGTTTGTGTACGTTTTGGAGAAAATATTGTTTTTATACTAGAATGTATCTTATGTGGGGACCAGTCAGTACAGACCGGCGACACTTCGACTCAGTGGGATCTTTTGTGTCGACACTCTCCCAATAACGACTGCCATAGATGTTCAAGGCAGGCGGGACCGACGGCTTAACGTGCTCTCCGAGGCACGGAGCAGGCGATAATTGTTAAACAATACGCACATAATTTCGAAAAGTCATATAACTTCCGAAAGTCAGAGGTGCGCGACGTGGGTTCGAACCCGAGACCCTCTGCTTTGCAGTCTGTTGGTCTCCCCACTGAGCTATCGCTGCGCAGTGGGGAGTTTTTACACTCACAAATATATGTCTCGCCTGGTGTTTGGGTGCTACTGCAGGATTAAAAACTTTTGACGTAAGGAGTCGTTATGCTGTCAATCATTGCTGTATATGTAAGGGACCACTATATAGTAGTATACCTACAGTTTTTTACATTCATACATACATAGATTCACGTCTGTTTCCCAGAGGGGTAGGCAGAGACTACGGATTTCCATTTGCTACGATCCTGACACACTTCTCTGGCTTCATTCACTTTCATCACATTCCTCATACACGCCCGTCGGTTCAAGGTGCTCTTTACCCTTTACATTTTTTTACCCTTTATAAAATTAAAATATAGTCTGCTCCTCCTGTTCTTGTCAATCTGAGTGCCTGTCGTTGTTTTCGCTTATCTCCTTCCATCTTCTAAGTTTGCTTCTATGTTTCTACTACTAATATTTGTGTTGTTTTTGTTGTAGCCCAAAGAAGAAACATCGCACTTATTACCGCTCAATGGTCACCTTACTGTCTGTTTATCAATACATTTATTTAATTATTTTTGTCTCTTTCCACCCTACCCTTACTTTCGCAGAATCATCGGTACCTATACTACTTCTTCCATGGAGCCATTCGAAGCCGAGAAAAGTTGAACATGAAGTTCAAACATACACGATACAAAAATGGGTGTAAGGTTAAAATAATAACATCGCAACAATCAATAACATAACGTAAAAAACAATCGCCACGACCTGAATACGTGTTGAATCGAAAGCACATTGATAGTTCTCTCAGAAATTATAACACATTCAAATGTTAGTAGATTTTCCAGTGCTCAATAAACATTACTTAAATATAAAAGGGATGAATTAAAATAGGAAAATCTGCTATCACTTATCGGTCGCTTTGTTAGCGTTTCATTAATGTAATAAAAGTATGGTCAACCTTGAATCTGGATCTAAATACTTATGTTTGAGTACACACAATAATTGTAATGTTACACTCGTAGTAGTTATATATTGGAATCCGTAACAAATGCAATACATTTTCTTTGTTTATATACGATTTGTATATCTGTTTCGCACGTTAGTCTACAAGGTCGTTTCATATACAGACGCGTATAACAGATACTTTAGCGTGTAGGTACTATAAATGTTAAAAATATAAATAAAGCGAAAATGTTAATCAGATAAAACAGCTCTTGTATAAGTCCTCTTGTTTTGTCTTTAACCTTTTGTAAACTTGAACAAGATATCCTAACTAATATTATAAATGCGAACGTATCTTTGCGATCTCGCTTCAACTATTCGACCGATCATCATGGCATTTTACATGCATGTTGTCAGAAAATGACACAGGGTAGCTTTCATTCAGAAAAAGTACTGTACAATAGCAACCGATGCTGCAGGAAAAAACAAGATCTAAATAAACATTTAAACTATTTTATGAAAGTATTCATATCAGGACTGTGTACACACATACTAGTGCAGCCGATAAAAATGCGTTGAAAATGCTCACACCGATTTTTCCATTACAGTACCGAGATTAGAAATACGATTGTATAAGTTGAAAACATTCCGCATTTTCAATGCACAAACGCATTATCCACTTACTGCTTGTAACTAGCTAGCCGGCGTTATTAGAGCACAATAGGAAGGATGTAACGTAGTGCAGTCGGATCACGTTCAGACATAGGAACGGTGTCAATTTCTTTCAATTGTTCGATGTCTTACTGGATATTTCTGGTCTTTGAACAGTTACTGCGTAGTAGAGTATTTTGAATGCCAAGAAACATAAGACCGGACCAGGGTAAGCGAATTGCTATACCATGCAACTCAATAAAAAAGAGATAATTATAGGAATAGTGAATGAGAGATGAAACATAGTAAAGAACAAACATAAAAGTCACTGCGATGTAATAGCAAGAAACAAAGACCGTTCAAAGCAAAGAATCCCAATAACAAATAAAGAAACTCTGGAAACCTACTACTTCTACTAAATAGTGTTGTTTTAAAATGCAAAGCTATTTAGCTTCTATTGTCCTAATGACTAAGTTATTGCCTCAGTTTTAAATCGGAAGCCGCATTGTTGCCGAATTAAACAAGAATTTCTTTGGGTGCGTCTCATAACATATAAACTCATTTGGTCTAATTTCATTTTATTATCGTTCATAAGATATAATCAACGTGAGATATACCAACTGTTGATATAATTTCTTTACATATAACATTTATTTATTCTAAAACTTAATTAGTATAACGTTGTTTGATATAACGTTTATGTAATCGAAAATCATTTGGTCTAACGTTTAATACATATTAAACGTTAGACCAAATGATGATGTATATTGTTTATTTAATTTGTATTAAATAAACAATATACATATATTGTTTATTTAATCGAAAATCATTAGGTCTAAAGTTTAATATATATAAAAAACGTTATTATGGTTAACATAGCTCGTGAGTTAATCGCGGCAGTCGGATTGGTTGCCCTCTCGCTCCCGGCCGTAGTTCAGTCTATGGTCCGGAGTGAGAGGTCGTGGAACGCCGTCGCCTCCTTTTGTGAGGAAGTCATTTCCATCAAGGAGGCGGCGGAGTGGGAGAGGGAGCGTTTGAACCCTCTCCCCAACCGCAGAGCCGGGCGCCGGAGGGCGCGAGACGACCTCCAGCCACCCTGAGGTTTGACCTGGGGGTGGCGGGCTTTGTGGGCCTGCCCGCCATCCGTTCAGCACCAGGTCCGAGAGGCGGCGTGCGTGTTCCCACGCGCGCCTCTGTTGTTTCGAGTCCGTCTCCCCTCTAGGGGGGACAGTAGGGGTACTATTGTGAGAAGTGCCTTTGGGTAGGTCTTTTGCGTAGTGGCCTGCCGTTTCATACGGCGGGCCGAAACCTCGGCGGGGTCGCGACCGCATGCGAAAGTGATTCGCGCGGCCCCGTCGATAGTGGTTTTGTCGAGGAACACCGTGGTAGGTTTAGTCGGTATTCCGGGAGGTACGCTATCATCTTTACCATCTTCCATGCATTCCCACACGTAAAAAAAAAAAAAAAAAAAAAAAGCTCTTGAGTTAATCGCGGCAGTCGGATTGGTTGCCCTCTCGCTCCCGGCCGTAGTTCAGTCTATGGTCCGGAGTGAGAGGTCGTGGAACGCCGTCGCCTCCTTTTGTGAGGAAGTCATTTCCATCAAGGAGGCGGCGGAGTGGGAGAGGGAGCGTTTGAACCCTCTCCCCAACCGCAGAGCCGGGCGCCGGAGGGCGCGAGACGACCTCCAGCCACCCAGAGGATTGACCTGGGGGTGGCGGGCTTTGTGGGCCTGCCCGCCATCCGTTCAGCACCAGGTCCGAAAGGCGGCGTGCGTGTTCCCACGCGCGCCTCTGTGTCGAGTCCGTCTCCCCTCTAGGGGGGACAGTAGGGAGTTTTTAGATGTGCCTATAGGGTAGGTCTTTCGTGTAGTGGCCTGCCGTTTCATACGGCGGGCCGTAACCTTGGCGGGGTCGCGACCGCATGCGAAAGTGATTCGCGCGGCCCCGTCGATAGTGGTTTTGTTGAGGAACACCGTGGTAGGTTTAGTCGGTTTTCCGGGAGGTACTTTAACATCTTTACCATCTTTCTTTTACCCCGGCGAGTCCGACATAACCCCTCCGCCCGCCCCCGCGGAGGGGTATGCGTCATGCATTACCGCACGTAGAAAAAAAAAAAAAAAAAAAGCTACAGCATACGGAGCTCCCGCCTTAGCCTCCGTGGTTATTTTTTTTAAACCACCCAGAATTAGGAGCTCCGCGAAGCGGGGCTCCGTCGACCTATCTTAGCGCAGGTGGTAATCAGTTCTAACTAGTAGACCAAATAAGTTTTGTATCTTTTGAGTGGTATGTCAAACGGTTTTATATTTAATGTATGTTATGTCAATCGATGTTATATTTGATGTATGCTATGCTTATAAAAATTAGTTATTTTAAAATTATATCAATCTTTTATTATATTAACTAATCGCTATATTAAATAAAATTATAGGTTCCGTTGTTATATGTTGTTAATATTAGAGATTTTGTTGTTATATCATCTATTACTTACCCAATTTCTTTAGACCCCAACAAAGATAAAGTAGTAGATACAGAGAGTTAAAGAACAATTGCTCGTAAAGAATGGAAAAATGTCAAGTCAATAGACACAGGCTCATAATATCAATGTTTTAATCCTTACTAATATTATATATGAGTATATGAGTTTGTTACGCTTACACGCCTCAACTATTTGACCGATCATCATTAAAATTCGCGAATACGTTAAGCGTAAAGGAACAGAAAAGGGCATAGGGTATCATCCAGGAAAACACAACGATATAACCTACGAAATCCAATAAACAATAAACCAAATCAGATATATTTTAATGTACAAATCTTTTAATATGAGAAGCAAATAGCGATGTCACACATTAGACATGAATCACATCACGTACTAGAATATTTACACACTTATATCACTATGCAGCACTGTTATATGCTGAAGTATACTAATTTCTATTAGAATTAATAAATAATGGTAATAACAGAAACATAACATGGTTGCAGCACCTTACAGCTCTTATGATTTGTAAACAAAAACTTGGCGATTAAAAAGAGTGACCATGAGTTTCTTGCTCGTTCTTCTCATGAGCCCTACACCCTTGCTTTGCTGAACGTGGCAGTAAATGTAAATTCGCAGAAAAATTAGTGTAACTTTGACATTCATAAGTGTTACCTTGTAACCTAATCTGAATAAATTTATTTTGAATTTTGAATTTTGAATTTCATTTTGATAATATATTTAGATTAACTCTTATGTAACGACGTATTGTGAGTTATTTTGGGTCTTCAGTAAGAAAGAGACTAAAGCAACGTGCTATAATAAAAAAAATTAGGAATCTTCTGTCAAAAACACGACAAGCGTCGTTGTGCAGAAGATAGAAATAAGATATAGTAACAGAATTGATGAATATAAAAGGCGTACATAGATGGTTTGTGGTTTGGGCGCCGTGACCAAATTCTTTAACGCAAATGTGAGGAAGGTAGACAATAAAGGAAGACCAGATTAGACATTATTATAAAGACTCGGGTAATACTTACATATATACCGACGAGTGCACATGATGACAAGAGAAAACAGTTTGAATACCAGTGGTGCATAAATTATCTTAATTACGACATTCACACTTAATTGCTTAACAACCATTAATTATACCATTGCACAGAATGTCTAACAATATTATCATGCAGTAGGATCACGGATCCAATGTGTGGCAGTAAAGTTCCACAAACTCACGTTTCATTCTCATAACATCACAATCTAATAATACGCATGCCTACAAATATAATGTTTAATAAACCTTTCAACTTTTGTTAATATTTCCGCTATTATACATATTTTTAGAAACCTCCAATGCATGTTTCACACTAAAATCTTATCAAATAGTAAATCTAATCTATTAAATAGGCAGAAATCATGTGCAATGTTTCATCATTATAAAGCCTTTGATTGCATGTATCAAATCGTATTGGGGTTGATTTATAGTCTAATGAGATAACGGTTGATTATCAGTTATTCCTCAGAGCAGCAGCGATGTGTATTTTACATGCCGCGCAGAATGAAAACATGTTCAGAATGTATAGTTATTTATGACACCACTGGTAATTAAGAAGTTCTTAGAGCGACACGTGAGGAGTACCACAAGGTGCTTCGCTAATACCCATGCTATTCTCACTGGCATCCGATAATAATTTAAGCTAAGCATCACGTTCGTAACATATCTACAGACAAGGTATAAACACTACAACTTTTTTATATTTCGTTTTATGGACGTGGTAAGGCCAGCTATAGTGCACCATTTGTCCAGATTAGACCACGCAAAAACTTATTCAAAGAGTTTATTACTTACAGCAGCTAAGGGAAACCCAAGCCCCACAAGTCGCAACATCAGGACTGTGACGGTGTCAGGACTATAGGGGTACATGAGGCTTTCGTCCCCACAGAAGAAACCCCTCTGGAACGGCTCCCATGCATAATTCGTCGCGAATATGCCCAGGGTCACTGTAACAAAGATATTTACAATTTATAGCGTTATAGCGTTGCGTTATATACAAGACGGGTAGCGGTACATTGCTGTTTATAATACATTTAGTTATTATTTTATAACCTATACCACTCAAAGTAATTTTCTATCAAATAATTAGAGATTTTTTTCATTTAAGCTTCTTCATATGTAGATGAAAGTTGAGGTTTCTGTTTTGTTTTTTGTGTGGTTAGTGGCCAACCTGTTGTCAAGAGATGTTCAAGCCGCACGTAGGCCTCTGACATGGCTTAACGACTGCTGTCAATTTGACAACAACCGGAACCGACTTTTTACGTGCCCTCCGAAGCACGGAGACGCTCAGATGAAATACCACTAAGCGGTCACCTATCTATTTTTTTTTTTTTTTTTTTTTTTGACCCAGGAAAATCCTTTATGGATACCCCCTCCCCCGGGGGGGGAAGGGTGGTTATGTGAGACTCTCCGCCCCTGAAAGGGGTCGGTATACACACTAAAAACCTGGGGTGAGCAGTCCCTCCGCCAACGGAGTGGGGCGGGATGGGGTCGCGTTAGCAATCACCATCCCGCCCTGGCGGTTGGCCCGGCTGATGGTGACCGGGCCTCAGCACCTATGGAGGGAAGGCCTTGCTCACCAAGACCATCCCCCAGACGTGTGGGGCCGTGCAAGCCGGTATCTCTACCCTCTCTCGTCCCCCGACTCTGTACCAGTGACCCCACTATACAGGAGCGAAAAGGCGGGCAAATCGCCTCCTTCTCGCTCCCGTCCGTCTGCGCCGGAGAGGGTCAGCGAGGAGGTTGTTCTCCCTGACCCTCTCCGCGGTCTCCTTCTGCGCTATGACAGCTTCGCAGAAGGAGACCACTGCCTGCCACGACCTCTCGCCGCCGAGCATGGCGTTGATCACGCTCGGCAGGGAGAGATCTCCGCCTATTATGGCCGAAAGCGTGTGCCGCTGCGGCCCCCACGCGGCACACGCCTCCAGCGTGTGAAGCGCCGTGTCTTCCGGCGCTCCACACTCGTGGCAGGCCGGGGTCGCCTCCCGTCTCGCGATCTGGTGCAAATACTTTCCGAAGCATCCATGCCCGGAAAGCACCTGCACCAGTCGGAAGGTCAGCGACCCGAATCGCCGCCCTATCCACCCCCGGAGGACCGGGCGAATGGCCTCCACCGTCCACTGGCCCGGGGCCGGTGGAGCCAGGTCCTCCGTCCATCGCCTCAACAGGGCGACCCGCGCCTGTCGCCGCATGCGTGCGACCTCCTCCCACCCCGGGGACTCCCCGCGGGACCTCCTCGCCGCCACGAAGTGGTAAACTTCGGCGAGGACCTCCGCTTGTAGCTCCCAGGGGGGGTCACTGGCCAGCACGCAAGCCGCCGTCCAGGACACCGTCCGGTAACCGCGTATGGCCCTCGTCGCGACGACCCGCTGCGGACGTCGCAGCAGGGTCTTATTGTCGCGACTAAGGGCGTCCGCCCAGACCGGTGCCCCGTAAAGGGCCATACTCCGGATCACTCCGGAGTACAGTCGGCGACAGGTGGCACTCGGGCCACCCACGTTGGGCAGCAGCCTCCCCAGGGCGGCCGCCGCTCCCAGGACTCTTGGGGCCAGCTGGGTGAAGTGTGCCCCAAAAGTCCACCTCCCATCCAGGATGAGACCCAAGTACCTCATTTGGGTCCCAACCCGGACCAGGACCCCGTCCAGTGCCACTCGCGTACCTGGAGGAGGTCCTCCCCGAGGCCCATGGAACAATAGGGCCTCGGTCTTGGAGAGGGCAACCTCCAATCCCAGGGCGCGGATACGGTCGACCACTAGGGCAGCTCCCACCGCGGCCAACCGCACCGCCTCCCCGAGATCCCTCCCCTTGACTACGACCAGGGTGTCATCGGCATAGCACGCCACCCGCATACTCGCGGGAAGCGTGCCTCGAAGCACCCAGTCGTAGCCAACGTTCCACAGGAGCGGTCCCAGCACCGACCCCTGTGGAACCCCGCAGGATACGCGACGGCGCCTCAAACCGTCGCGTCCCTCCACCAGGACCTCGCGGTCCTGGAGGTAGTCGGCTAACAGCCTCCGCAAATACAGGGGCACTCCGTGATACCGGAGCGCCTCCTGTACTGTTCCATGCGGGAGGCTGTTGAAGGCGTTGGCAATGTCCAGCGAGACAGCCAACGCCTTGTTCCCCCCACCGACCGCTTCCTGCGTCCAGTCTTTGAGCCAGAGCAGGGCGTCTATCGTGGACCGCCCCGCTCTGAACCCATACTGGGCCTGCGATAGCGCCGGCCCAGTCCTCTCCAAGTGTTGGATGACACGGGCAGTCACCACTCTCTCTAGCAGCTTTCCCGTGTCATCCAGCACCTATCTATAGACTGACCACACCCAACGTTGCTTATCCTCGCTAATCGTTTACCGATCAGTGAGTGCAACTGGCTATGATTGTTGTTGTTATTGTTGTAACAGATACCGTGCTCGACGCGTAGTGCTAAATATGGCACCATGAAACACGTTATATGAAATGGAAGAATCAAAATAATGAATTGATGTCCATGGTTTAGGTCAAAGGCTCAGCATTCAGCGCGGAGATTTTGATAGTATTATAAACCCTATAAAGTTCGTTTACGCAACTAAATGAACGTCGACAATTGTTATACATGAATGAGTACAAATGGTATATAAATTCTTATCGTTGTTTGTTTTGATTGGTACCAGAACGGTCATGCGCCTTGTACGTTTAAATATTAGCTGTATAAATATGGAATGCGAATAAATTAAATATTAGTTCCGATTCTGTACTTAAAAATTCAATTTATTATATTATTATTATCGTGATTATTATACAATCACAGTATTCATTGGATCTGAAATATTGTATAAGAGACGTAACTCAATGCAAGTGCTGCTCCAGGAGTAGCTGGATAGGGCAGTACCTCCACCGACAGCAAGATTAGCGTAGTGCTTCAAGTTGCCTCGACTCGACACCGCCATTGCGAATCCCAACCGGGATAAAATTTGTGCGATCCACAAATGGTCCGAGGCTGGATATTCTTTGTGTCCGTTATTTGAATGTTTGTAAAGTCCCCGCGACATAGGAGCTATTCCAAATGCGGGAGTTGTCCTTTTTATAGAAAAAAGATCGCAGGCGTATTATTTTATGTGGTCACTTAGCTACTCCCAGTGCACCAACTGTTCTAATTGCGATCCTCACACGGGATAAACATTTATGTTTTTTTTTTATGGTATTTGACGCAAACGAGCAGTCGGATCGCCTGATGGTAAGTGATTACCGCCGCCCATGGACACTCGCACAAGTGCGTTGCGTTCCTTTTAAATCTACCCCACCTGAAGCGGTGGGATGGTTGGGCCTCCGGTACCCTCACTCACTCGACGAACCACAACGCAAGCGCTGTTTCACGCCGGTTTTCTTTGAGGCCGTGGTATCACTCCGATCGAGCCGGCCCATTCGTGCCGAAGCGTAAGGTGCGCTCTCCCACGATAAAAATGTGTCATTCCTTCTTTTATATTTGCAGGGTCGTCTATATACGAGCGTTACGTCAAATGATGTTTTAGAGTCCATAAATTACGTTAAATACTATCGGATCATATACTAGTTAATGTATTAAAAACTACTTTCCATCCGTGGCTTTGCTCGAGTCATTCCCACGGACTAAAAGTATCTTAACACATTCACTGACACAAAACCACTCTTAATAATTTGTGATATGGCACACAAACTTTCCATACAAAATGACATTACGTCTGGGGACGTATTGCCACACTACACGGTTTTAAAAGTATGTGTCGCGGCATTAACGGTCAGAGACGTAACCGCCTGTAGGCGGACATTCATACCAAGTGAGTTCTAAACCGTGTGTTACAGCAGGAGTGTTTGCTGTGGCTCTAGCGGTCTGTATTTTAGCCTAAAGCGACACAGAGTCATATCCTACCTATAAACGCTATGGGAAATAGTCGGCCGTGGATGGAGTTTTACTTTTAGTGTATTTTAAATAGCTGCCTACAGCCGTAGTGCCATATTATGAGGGTCATAATTCACGTCTCTCGACGTACTGTCCGAGAATGTGTTAAGTGCTAATCCTGGGTATGGTCTATCTATGAGACAAGTTTCAAAACATTCAACGGAAAACAAGTAATTAACATGTGTACGTTTTCATAAACTTTCACATTTAGTAAGATATCAACCGGGTCCAGTTTACTTGATGACTTTCTTTGCTAATCGATCCAGTACGCGCGATGCTATATGACCATTAAAACCATTGATATACAGGGTGCCGATTTCATGTGTGTATTTGAATATATAAGTTACTAGAGGACCCGAACGAAAAAAAATGTTGATAATAGTATTAATATTTATCCCAAACAAACGCAGATAAGATGCGCACCTAATTGTACATTGAATCGATAGTATACCTGTGCTCAGTGACCGCATGCGAGCTACCGTATGATCGATGCGGGTCGTCGACCGCAATTCATCGGGATTGAATGCGTAGTTAAAAATTAATAGATATTTTATACAAAAAATTTTTAGTAATCAAAAATTAATATATAAAAATTAAGGTTCGTTGTATCTCATACATCGTGGTGTCATTCACGTCTTTCAATATTGGCCGGTGTTTAAATCAGCATGTTTAAGTTGATGGTATTGAAGCTATAATATTTTGTGACGTCACCTCGTCCATTATTAATTAGTTTGGCGGTTTCACGTCACGACACGTGTAGCTACTTATTATCCATTTTTCCTTATGATTCGAATTAAAAAGAATTCCTTATGATGACCCTCGACGTAGTTGGCAATAGAGAAGCTACGACCTAAACCACTACGCCATTAGTTCAATCAGTCAGTCAGATTTTTCCGGAAATGTGCCCCAAATATCCTAATTAGGCAATTGCAAAGAAAACATTCGAATACGCATTGTATGACCTCATCCGAATTTCGAATAATTCGTTGTAACTGATTAGAATTCGAATCATAATCAATTATTCAAATTTTATTTGACGGCGTTACTGCATCGTATTTACAAAAGGCTAACACGTAATTAAATAATCAATCAATATCATTCATATATTCGTCAAAGTTTCGAATGTTTCTTGATAATGATTCGACTTTTTCTGATATTCCTAATATTTACGAAACAGTAATATAATGCGGAACGACGGATGATGTAGATAACGTCTCGGTAATGACTCCTTCATATCACGTACACCTGATTATGAATAAATCAATACATTGTCATGGCCTCTGTATGCAAATACTACAATGAGAGGAAAGAAAACATCACATGAAGTTCAACAAACAGATACTATTCAAACTCAAAGTAAAAGAGTTGTTATTGAAAAAGTGTCGGTTCAGGCACCAGTGGCAAGTTTTCAATAATATCCGATTCGATACCTGTAAATTCACTTACAGTCTCACGCCTTCATCGCTGAAGGAACAGTGAGAGGTGTTTATAATAATATCAACACTGTAATGAACTGTCCCGCTGCTGGGCACGGGCCTCTTCTCAGTGTAAGAAGGGTTGTTAGTCCACCACGCTGGCCCAGTGCGGAATGGCAGACTTCACATATCTTCGGAAACATATTATTATTATGTCTCAGACATGCAGCTTTTCGCACGATGTTTTCCTCCACAGCAGTAAGCGATAATTAACTATACGCACATAACTTCGAAAAGTCAGAAAAGTCTAGGTAAAACACCCACAATAAGGTGTAGGTCAAACGTAATAGGAGGTAAGCCTGGGAACCGTTCTAAACTTAATGGCGCTACTGAGAAAATTTTGATGATCATTACATATACATATAATAAAATTTTAACTGTTTGACGTCCGAAGTCTGTGTGTGGGAGATATTTAAAAAAAAATGTATTATTAATCTGTATAAGAGCTACAGAAGCTTTAACAATTATTATTAGAATTTCTGACTGTATCTTACGCATAACGCAAAAGCTACTAAAGGAAATTGAATGCGGTTTTCAGAGTTGTATTGCTGGAGATCCAACTTAAAATTGAGTGCATGTTTCATCAAAATACGACGCCGAGAAGTAAAAAGTGTAGATAGGCATCTACTTCCCAGTGTCGTAAAACTAGTTACCAAATAAAACTTTACACGACTCGTGAATGGAATCCTCATGTACATTCACTAAAACCTGCGCCACTGAAGTACATACATACTTACAAATATTAAACACAATAAAATATGTAGTTCTATTTAACCAGAGTCCAAGGGTTTGTTTACATTTCGGCTCTTTCTGCCTAGTTCATATTTTATAAGTTCCCTTTTTAAATTCGGAATAGCGGTGCAACAATCCGATTCATGTTTAACGAATTTTTGTTTGTATATTATAATACATAAAAAATCTCGCATTTACATATAATATAAAAAACCTCCGAAAGGTCATATTTGGCAAAAGAACTGGTTTTATATAATTATGTGCCACGTCTAAATGTTTAAGAAGACATGTTAAAAGGCAGGTTGTTGACTTAATGACCACAGACAAAAACGCAATATTTTTATAACATAAAACTTAAAATTAACAATCACTATCTATATAATTAAACTCTTCCGTTACTGAGTGACTGACAGACAACGCACAGCCGAAACTTGAACGCAAGAAGCTGAAATTTGGCATGTATGTTCCTTGGAGAGTGTAGGGGAGCACTAAGAGAGGATTTTTGGAAATTCCACCCTTAAGCGGGTGTAAGGGGTGAAACCTGATATTCACATGGGAACGGGACTTATGCGGGTGAAACCGCGGGCAAACTACTAGTATATTATGAAACAAAGTCCCCCGCCGAGTCTGTCTGTCTCTTCGCAATCAACTCAAAAACTATTCAACGGATTTTCAATATCATGATTTGATTGGCTGTTATTTATGTAGTCAGTCAATCACAACAGTTGACAAGTGATTATCTGTTTACTAATGTTTGTTTTAATGTGCCTTTATGAAACCGCGTGTAAAACAGGAAACTGGACACGGGCGATGCAACCTGAAGGCATCCCTTACCGTGGAACCTATTTTTCAGAGCTTCGCAGTCAAAAACACATGAGCTTCTGCTGAGATTAGATTCGTTAAATTTGTTTATAAGGTAAGACCTAATTGCGGATCAATCTTAACGTAGATCCACCTACATATGTAAGATACATTATAGTGAGCAAGTGTGTGTTATATTCTCTAAATATCATTATCCGATAAGAAGACAATCAGACAATACCAGACCAACACTTTTACGCGATTTCCAACACACACCGCGGTGTGTAACACCGCCAACGTCCTAACGCTGAGCTGCTTGACAACTTCTTGACAGAAAAGCCTTTGAACTTTCTCTTAACCGGATCCTATGTCTCATCACAGCACAGCAATTCTATTCATTACAGCTGCAGGCAAGCAGTCAGAGTCGTTAAATTAGGCGCTATGCTTTTAGTTGTGGCAATCTTTGCATCTTACATTGCCAGTGATTCTTTTTTACAAGGTCATTAGGCATTTGATATTGACCGCAGATATTTCTAGCCGCTTTAGGAATCGAGGTCTTGGCAAACAATTTGATGACACAGTGATGTTATTATGAGTCGTATTTTATCTAAACAGGTATTAAAAGGACATGCATGACGTCTATGTTAACTGCACGGATGGCGTAGAAGTGGTTGTCACGCCTTTGATCCGTGTTCGCTTCGACATGGGACAAACTATTGTGTATTACAAATAGTTGTTTCGGGTCTTGGTGTTATTTGAATCCGTTGCTTGGATGTACGTAAAGAGCCCTAAGGCACAGAATTTATTAATGAGGGGCATTAATAAATTATGTGTCATAGGGCATGAGTTATTACGTGGTTAACACGTAATAACTTTGTTTTCAGACCCGGGATTCGAACCAGAAGTCTCATGTACAACATATAACCCGCGCGAGTATATTGCATATAATAACATAACCAGCGATAGCTCAGTGGGGAGACCAACAGACTGCAATGCAGAAGGTCTCGGGTTCGAACCCACGTCGCGCACCTGTGACTTTCGGAAGTTATATGAATTTTCGAAATTATGTGCGTATTGATTGACAATTATCGCCTGCTCCGTGCCTCTGAAAGCACGTTAAGCCGTTAGTCCTGGCTGCCATGAACATGTATGGCAATCGTTATTGGGAAGTCAGGGCCCTCTAATATCCTGACACTGATCTAGCCTTAGCGTATCGTTAGCCTTCGGGTTGCGGAGGTCAAGTGGCAGCCGCTCCTTGTAAAAACTGGATATCCAGTCAAATCCGGTTAGACTAGAAAAGCCGACCCCAAGTGACTTGGGAATAATAAAGGCTAGTGAGACGAAGACTAACATAACTAGTGACTTGCATCACCGTTACTGCTAGCAAATCGTCACATCAAAATGCGTGCTCTAAAGTCACATTCACTTGTTTTTTTATATGATCGACGTAACCTTTTTCTATGCGATAGTTTAGATAATCTGCAGGTTGCCGCCCTGTCGCATCTTAGGGTCAATATAATTGAAACTATTTGACTTTGCGATTTAACCCTAACGATAAGCAAGATGAGATCAACGTTCAATTAAGTTGGTATTTTTTATAACAGTCAAATAAAAATTATATGAAATATTTTTAAGTTTCTGGTTTTATAGTTGTGTAGCATGAGGACACGTGATTTGACACGTGTAATAATATCAAATTATTGTGTCCATTACTAGGTTTTTTGTCGAATGTAAAAAAACTGTGGTATAAAGATTATGTCAGCATTTTGGCGGTAATTTAGCACCTAAATTATTTTAGAATGATTACTTGTAAATCCGTTTCAAATATTCTTGTTAAGCTGGCTTAACTAAGACCTTGTGATAGGAATGGGTGCACGACAGTAGTGTAATAGGTGGGCATCGAACCACGAGCTCTCGATCACATGTCCTAATGCGTTATTAATTGGGCTTCCGCGTATTTATAACAAGTTTTTTTTATTACTTATGTAATAAAGTGTAATGGTGTGTCTACGTGGTAGAGTAAGAGGCCTGTTAGCAGCTAGAATTGTGCAATACCATTGCTAAGAGAAACATGTTTGATGAAGCGAATATGTTTCAATAATATGAATTATAAAATAGTGTTGAAACTGTGTCTGTAGGACCTGTTCGAATGAACTAATTAGAGTTTCTTAATTAGATAGTATGTTTTGTTTGTCCATGTCTGTTTGATTAAACTATTGACACGCAGTGGCACACCAGCAGCCAATAGATTTTTAATTATATCTGGTATTCTAAGACGTGGCAGATTAAGCTTCATGTAATAAATGGCAAAATTTAATTATTTTATATTTACCTTGTTAATACTATTTTCTTTTATTTTTCAAATAAATTAATTTCCTGTCTTTCTTTTTTCTTAATAGCCATTGAATGTATTTTAATACGGTTTAGCTTAGGCTTAAATGTAAGCGTAATGATTAATTGTCATTCATGTAACTGAAGAAAAAGAAGTAAGAGGATGGTAGATGCGTAGTATGAGCAGCGATAGCTCAGTGGGGAGACCAACAGACTGCAATGCAGAGGGTCTCGGGTTCGAACCACGTCGCGCACGTCTGACTTTCAGAAGTTATATGACTTTTCGAAATTATGTGCGTATTGATTGACAATTATCGCCAACTCCGTGCCTCGGATAGCACGTTAAGCCGTCGGTCCCGGCTGCCATGAACATCTATGGCAGTCGTTATTGGGAGAGTGTCGGTACAAAAGATCCCACTGGTTCGAAGTGTCGCCGGTCTGCACTGACTGGCCCCCACATAAGATACATACATACATGGTAGATGCGTATTTTAAAATTAGATATAGAAGGGAAAACTGACTGGCTGATAAGGCGCAGCCCAAACCGACCAAACTTTTTGAACAAAGATACCTTATACTGGGATATCATCAACCATAAAAACCTGTTTAGAATTGGGTGATTTTTGTAATCAACGTATTGAAAAATCTTTTGAAGGCGGTTTGCAATATAATCTAATCACAGGAACAAAGCCCGGGACAACAGCTCGATAAAATATTAATATTTAGAGGTGTCCTAGAGAAATACTAGATGTCTCGTTCGATTGCTGGTAACAGTGATCTCAGTAAAAGCACAGCTAATCATAATGTGCTGGAACGATAGCAGTATCCTCACCCTCCTTTACATGAGTGGTCAAAAATGACTGTAGGCCACACATCCCTATCTTCCTCTTGGGTATAAACCGCCATGAAATTATCAATATCTTAATATTACGAACGCGCATAACAATCCTAATTAACATTATAAATGCGAATGTGAGTTTGTTGGTTACGGTTTCACGCCTTAACTACTTGACCGATCATCATGAAATTTTGCATACATGTTGCCAGGGAATAAAAATGACAAAGGGTAGCTTTCACCTAAAAAAAGTACTGTTGCCTAGGAATTGAAAATTTATATAACCGACATTTACGCGAGCAAAGCCACGGGCTTAATCTAGTTATAATATAAAATATGAATGTATGTAAGAATCGTAGCAAAGGATTATTCTTTGGCTGACTATCCAATAGTAAAACAGAGAATATGGATAATTATTTAATTGTATTAATTGAACAAGTTGACGTACAACTGTTGTAAAATAATTATAGATCAATTGATACGCCAGGGTGGGCACGGACCGGAAAGGCAGTTACAATTTTGCGGTAATTTACTCATCATATCTGTCAGTACCATGGTATACACTCATGCATGAACATTTCAACGGTTTTGTTTCTGAATAAAATTTATCAGAGAAAAATATTTTTGATCCCAACTAATATTATAAATGCGAATGTGAGTTTGTTTGTTACACTTTCACGCCTTAACTGCTCAACTGACCACAAAGAAAATACAAAAATACTTAGCACAAGGTCTCGACTTAGATTCTCGCATCGAGGAAACTAGATATACATATTTCAATCAGGCAATTATCTTTGATATATAAAGTCTGGAAATAACACCGACAGATACAAGAAAGCGCACTTTTACCTGGACCTAAATATGGCTACGAGAAATATGAGTAAAATACACCATTTTTTACCTTTGTAACAAGTTGTAAGTTAAAACTAATATACAGCAAAATACAATAATAAAAAAACTACTTACACCCGATAATAATGAATCCATCCACGACAAGCTTCTTTATGATATGCATTGATTCTTCTTCCCGAGACATCTTGCTTGTTTTTCCGAAATTCTTCCTCGCGAAAATAACCGTCCCCCAAACGAAACGCGCCGGGAAACACAGGATGTCTAATATAATAAACGCACGATATATTTTCTTTTATACGATTTCGATCACGTACAGCCGATGTTTTTATCGTGTGGTATTGTGCCCGATCATGCGTCAGTCACGCAGCAAGCCGGCGTTCGTACTAATAATTTATGCCGGTGCTCTGCGCTTATATACTGGCGGTTATCTTACTGGCCGGTAAATAAAATCATTCAGATATAAAAACTATTAAAAAAAATTATATACCGGGCTAGATGCTGTTTTATTTAGATACTCCTGCGGGCCTGTTGGTATAAATTTGCGGCAGATTAAGATTTAAGAGGTTTTGAGTTCGATTTGGTTGGACAAAGTGTTTTTGGATTTTTCAGTTAGGAAATTATCTGTAGCAGTACGGAATGAAGATGTAGGTACTCGGTAAACGTCAATAGGTAGATAGTTTTGTAGTACCTGAAATAGAGATAGTAAGAAGTGGGTGTGATAAATCTAGCTTAGACCATCACAGATATACAGATATGAGATTCTATGAAGTTACGTGTGTATGTTCCTTTGTGTTGCTTTTTTAGCTATGATCAGATAGGGGTTGAGATTTTTTTCAACAAGCCTATATGTCAGGAAAATATAACTATATCTGTAAGTAACAGTATCTTACTATATTTTAGTCAATTATACTATATATAATAGAAAAATAATATAGTACCAATAATACTATATTTTCAACGCTAAAATTATTACGATTGTTGTGGTTGTTGTGATAAATAATATATAAAATAAATATTAATATAATAAAAAAATGTAAGTGTTCTTTTAGGAAATTTAGGAAAATACCACTTTTGATTAAATTTTCCAAAAGCACTATATTTTTGCAGTTAAAAATAAAATAGTGGCAATTACAATATCTGTATCTAGTAAAATTTTTGATAAATCAGTAAATATCGACCACGAACAATCTTAGTTTTGTGGTCAGTATCGTTTGTCATGTATTTGTAAATAAATTTCCATACAGGCCCGACAGTGGCACTGAACGCGTACATGTGATTGGGTTTTTCTGTCAAAGAAATTCTTAGAAGTGTAACGTAATCTGTCCTAGAGACCGCAATAGGCCCGCTCTTTGGCTCCTATAGAGTCTTTAAGCCGTAGCTGACGAAATTGGGGATGAGTTGACAAAGAGGAGAATTTCATTACATATTTGCCTATCCCTTTGGTAACCACTTACTATCAGGGCGGTTGGAGGACAATTTGCCATCATTTTGTATAAAATAAAAATGTTAAGAATCTACCTTGTATGTTCTATTTTATTCACACCCTTCTATCCATATTAATATTATAAATGCGAATGTGATTTGTTTGTTACGCTTTCAAGCCTTAACAACTTGACCGATTATCATGAAATTTCGCTTACACATTTTCAGGACGTACCAGGAAAGGGACTGTTCTCAAGCGGGCGAATACGCGGCGAAAATCTAGTTATCTTATATAACAGCATTTTAATGTTACTCGGTGGCACAGCAGTTGGATTAATTGGATGGTTAGAATTACCGGTCAGGCCAGCAAAAAGTTATTGGGTTTTCATGCGAAGACATTTTCAATACCAACCCGAGGTTAGGAAATGGACAGTGCTGCATACCGCCGTGCCTCTTAAAACGTAAAAGCTGTTAATCCTGCGTCCAATCTTTCTTCGGTACCTAGTGTCGGATCGCCGTGCTATCGGACTATGAGAGAGGATACAGAGAGTGCACTTTTGTTTGTGCGAACGCTTGTGCACTATAAAATCTCCTGCGTTGCGGTCTATCTCTATTAAGATTGGCCGCCGTGAACGAAATTTGGTCTGGAGGACATTATTATTATTATGACATATGTCACAAAAAGTAAAGACAGTGTAGTGCTTTAAATGTTAGCTTCGCCATGACCACTGCGTCAAGTGCTATGGGGTCACATCCACACAAGGCAATATTTTGTGTGATCGGAAAATATTAGTTCTCAACCTGGGTGATCTTTGTGTCTGTTATTTTAGAGATTGTAAAGTCAACCGTGTTCAAATAATATTACGAAGAAGTTATCTAATAAATTAAATTATACATATATATATGTATATGTATCTAGATTTTGCGCCCGCGACTTTGCTTGCGTAAATAAAGATTAGGCTATATTAGTAACAATAATTTTTCTGGATGAAAGGTATGCGAAATTTCATGATTATCGGTCGAGTTATTAAAGCGTGCAAGCGTTACAAAAAACAAACAAACTCACATTCAGATATATAATATTATTATAATTTATATCTAATATAAGTTAGGATGTCAAAGAGAGGAATATAGATAGGCGAACTGTTATAGGCGAAACAATTTGTAAATAAATAATTAATCATAGTCTTATCATAATAGTATTGTGATAAAAACATAATGGAAAAGGGACTTTTTGCTTGCAATCGTAACTTTAGTTATACCTATCTAAAAGGTGGTAATAGTAATATTCCTGGTGACCACTTACCATCACAATACCTACAGCTTTCCATTATTTGTCATCTTGTTTGAGAAGGCTAAATATGTAACGAATACTTCCAAAGAAATTCTTTCAGATGCCTTCATTTTAATAATAATATGCCTACTTTGTACAGGACCGTATATTTGGTTAACGCCGTTTTTAGAGTTCGAAAAAACTCTTATACAACAGCTTTGTCCGTCTGTCCGTCCGTCTGTCTGTTATACAACTTTCAACTCAAGAACCGTAAGAGCTAGAGACACATGGTCAACGCCATTCGACTCAGCGCAGTCGATATACCCCCGAAATGACTATGACCTTTGACCTCTGACCAAGGTCACGTGATACCAATTTTTCGAACTCTCAGATTTACGGCAATTCATGGCTGCTTCTCACTTGTTATATATAGTTTCCATTATACTAGTCCAGCAATCACCTATCCCTATCAATCAATCAATCAATCAATCAGCCCACCGCAGTCCACTGCTGGACATAGGCCTCTCCCTATAGCTCAACTTTATTAGCTTCTATATGAAACAATAGTCTCCTACGCCTGGACTCTCCGTATGTGTCCTATTTTACTCTGGATTAAAACTTTTGAAGGACCTCTGCATGTTTGAATGTGTCTAACATGCAGACGCCCTTGGGGCTCCGTTACTACACTAGAAAAACACCCATAGAAAGAATAATAATCAGATCTTTTTGTAACATGTCCCATTGCTGGATCCGGATCTCTTCTTGATGCTAGAAAGGTTAGGCCGAACTCCAGCACGCTATTTACTGGTCCAGCAGTATAGCAAACTTCACTACTTTTGAGAACATTATGTAGAACTCTCGGACACGCAGGTTTCCTCACGATGATTTCCTTTACCGTTAAAACGAGCTGTCATTGCCTGTTTGATCCGCAAAAAACTTAAACTTAAAAAGATAAAAGACTGTTTTTTTTCTAAATGACAATTCCTGCTCTAGGGCTAAATTCTGTGTCGCGGGGATCCTTACAAACACTAAAGTAACGGACACAAAGAACATCCAAGCTCGGAACAATTATGGATCACACAAATTTTTGTCCCGAGTGGGGATCGAACCCATAACACTCGGCCTAGCGGCAATGGCGAGGCGACCACTTAAATCAGTACGGTAAGAAGTGCATGCCTTAGGATCTAACGTTAGATTTCGCATAAAGATACAAGTTTGTATCTATCACAAGCAAACACTTGAGGAAAATTCTTTATATTAGCGATAAAATTTATATTCAAGATCGCCGTGTCTATTTCAATATTAGCGACTATATGTATAATATTGTCTTCTGTTTACACGAATATCATTCATTGAAATTAAACTACTATATACGGATTTTATCGATGACAACTACCATCTTAGTCTCCCCGTGACCATGGCTGCTGAAAAGCAACCGAAACGTCGGGGAAATTGTAAAATTGAATTAAATCTAAATAGTTTTAATAATAATTTAATTAGCTTAAAAATTAGTAAAGTAAAGTAGTAGTAGTGTAACAATTTTCAATATTATGTAATAAAGTGTCAAATAAACAACGCGATAAAATCCGTATATAGTAGTTTAATTTCAATGACTATATGTATGTTCTTTGATACTTTGTGTCGTTCGTTTACCTTGTCACAAAGCAAAAAAGCTATGGCCTCATAGTGAGAGACTTGGACTGCGACGCAGAGGTTTCGAGTTAGATCCCAAGGCATGCATCTCTTACTTTTCGAAATCATGTGCGTATTAAATAGTTTATTATCGCGCGCTTTAACGGTGAAGGAAAACATTGTGAGGCAACCTGTTTCCTCACAATTGCAGGCATGTCTGAGAGTTGTCCATAAAGCTCTCGAGGATATGTAAAGTCTGGCAACTCGCACTGGGCAAGCGTGGTGGACTATGGCCTAACCCTTCTCACAGTGAGAAGAGGCCCGTGCCCAGCAGTGGGACAGTTTAGTACAGGGCTCATGATGAACCTAATTAACGCACCTAGCAAAGGAACACAGTGCATAGGATCATACATACCAGTGTGTCACCGGTATTCACCGGATTCTATACTGCTCGTAAAAGCGTACCTACAAAAATGTACATAGGTAAATTATGGCAGGTACGCTTTACGCAACTGTCCATCAGGAAATATGTGTTCTACATATAGACGTGGAATACATATTTCCTGATGGACAGTTGGATATGCTGTGCGTTCGTCCGTCAGGTCGATTAGAGTCGATATGATGATGATAATATTAACGACATGTATAACTTCTATAAATGTAAGGAAAATTTAAGTGTCTGCTACATTATAATATAATATAATATAATATTCTATCACATACACACAACACCATCTAACCCAAACTAAGCAGAGCTTGTATTATGGGTACTAGACAATGGATAAACATACATATATACTTTTTTTTTTGTAAATACATACATATTATACATAGAAACACCCAGACCAAGACAAACATTCATGTTCATGCACACAAATGTTTGACTTGTGCGGGGATCGAACCCGCGACCTCAGGCGTGGCAGTCGGTTACACTAACCACTAGCACTCAAGCAGCAAGCTCTCATTGTAAGCATCATCTATTTATAGTACTGGTATATGTTAAAGTCAAAGTCAAACTCTAGGTATATGACGTATCATCAAATAAACAAGTAGGCAGTTCATTGGGTTTCTTCTAGTAAATTCGTAGTAGAGGCATGGAGTCTAAAATGTACCCGGATGACGGCAATGCTCACGTCCTATTACGTTAAATCTAAAAACAACAGAAGAAATGTGGGTGTAATAGGTACACCTCTGCGTATCCCTTTAGCAATATACAGATATAATTTTATACTCCAATAAAAGTCTTGTTTATAAGTTATCAGTATGAGAAAGGTTAGAACATAAATCTATCTTCCTGTACCGATGCAGAGAATTTGCAGACACTCATATTTCCACGTGATGATTTCCTTCAAGAGAGCCATCTACTACTACCTTACTAGACAAGTCAATATCATTAATTTATTTCGATCACAAATTAACACGATACTTAAGTTACTATATTTTAAGAGCAGCAATAGCTCAGTGGGGAGACCAACAGACTGCAATGCAGAGGGTCTCGGGTATGAATCCACGTCGCGCACCTCTGACTTTCGGAAGTTATATGACTTTTCGAAGTTATGTGCGTATTGCTTGACAATTATCGCCTGCTCCGTGCCTCGGAGAGCACGTTAAGCCGTCGGTCCAGGCTGCCATGAACATCTATGGCAGTCATTATTGGGAGAGTGTCGACACAAAAGATCCCACTGGGTCGAAGTGTCGCCAGTCTGCACTGACTGGCCCCCACATAAGATACATACATACATACATACTATATTTTAATGTATGTTAGTTACTAGGTATAGGCAAACGGGTTCCTATAAGAAGAGAAGACTTGCAAGGATTTCGAAGCCACTCGTTTAAATCATCATTAAACTATTTGTTACCCACAGGAGTAATTTAGACTTCTGCGTTGCAATCCAACTTATGAGTATGTTGGAATGCAACGCAGAATTTGAACGCATGGCGCCTGGCTATAATCTTATATTTAAAACCAATTCATAACAAATCTAAATTCTTATTATATCTAATACTTATAACTTTTATTTTATTATACTCAAAATAAAGAGGAATGGCACAAAATACATAACTGTAAATAAAATAACGTCGTAAAACGCCTCAGCATCGCTGTCGACAGAAAACGTGCCCAGAGACATGGCAACATTGTCACGTTGAATAACAATGCTGACTTTTTGAGTCCAGCCTTCTGGTCACGCATAGCGTCGATCAGCCACTTAAATCTCTAAAAAGACCACGAGACTCGGACCCCATGAACCTAGCGTCGCCACCCCAAACGTGATTACAATTATATAACTATATTTGCGCTGTTTGAGGTCTTCCGCAACTGCAGCAACAGCACCGGCACAGCTCACCGTACTCGGAAGATGTGATGGCGCAAGGTGTCGACGCATGTGGCATACCACACTAAAGGCCTATCCATGTTTCAAGGTAACAAAGACATACAATCGGGTCATTTCCCATCGTCGCAGTCATTGTTAAAATGAATAACATATATCTCAGTAGTAGGTAAAAATCATTCCAATGATTATAATTTAGGATTTCCATATGCGGATATTGACGCAGTTTAATTGAATGATTGATTGTCGACGTATTGATGAAATAGTCGTAATGATTATTGTGTTGGGTTAAACCACTACGGGATATCGAACCAGAATTAGGTAAAAGCGAGACGTACGTAGCACGTAGTCTGCATTCACTATAGGTTTTTAAAGAAGGCGTGGGTAGAGCTAAAATCGTCCCTAGTATAGACAGGAGCAAAACTGTCACTATTTCCAGAAACATCATGCAAAGAGACCACAGAAGTCCTGTTACTCGTTTCATATGTATAATAACTAAGTTAAACTTGTATTTCTTAGTGCAATTGTATTCTGTTTTGAGAAATAAACGTCTTAAACAATTATTTCACGACTGCATGTCAGATATAAGGACAGATTTAAAAAAAAATAATGCTACGTTGATTCATTATAAAAAACATATCAGCCCTGTTTATAATATGTCCTATTTCCTACTGGTTGGCATGGGCTTATTCTCAGAATGAGTGAGAAGGATTAGGCCATAGTCAACCACGCTGGCTAAGTGCGGATTGGCAGTCATCACATATATTTGTAAACATTATGGAGAACTCTCAAACATGCAGGTTTTCTCACGATGATTTACTACAACGTTAATGCGAGCGATAAATAACTATTTATATGAGACGTCGCAAAAACATTTCCTTTTTAAGAAATGTTTACTTTCTTTAGTTCTTATAATTGTAAACATAACTTCGCAAAGTCAGAGATGCGAGCCTTGGAATTACAACATTCTCTTTTTTATAATTTTTTACTTTCTTAACTTCTTACTGCTCTAGTACTGCCTCCGTGGCGCAGAGGTAGTGAATGCGACTGCTGTGCATGAGGTCTGGGGTTCGAATCGCAGGTCGGGCCAACAAAAAGTTATTGGGTTTTTCTGTAAAGAAATCTCAATACGAGCCCTTAGGAAGTTGGCGGTGTTAGACATCCCCGTGCCTCGGGAAGCACGTAAAGCCGTAGGTCCTGCGCCTGATCTCTCTCCGGTCGTGTCGGATTATCCGTCCCATCGGATCATGAGAGTTAGGGAACAGAGAGTGCACTTGTGTCTGCGCACATACTTGTACACTATAATATCTCCTACGCAGTTGGCTAATCTTCGTTAAGATCGGCCGCCATGACCGAAATTCGGTCTGGAGGACATTATTACTTCTTACCGCTATGATCGGAGGCCTTATAGTTCTAGAAATGAATTCACTATATCCATAGCTATGCCAACATAAACACTGCAAAATCAACATAAACACTGCAAAACCAACATAAACACTGCAAAACCAACATAAACACTGCAAAACCAAAATAAACACTGCAAAACCAACATAAACACTGCAAAACCAACATAAACACTGCAAAATGAGCACGTTAGTCGAAGTGGTTACATAAAATGTATGAAGGGTAAGCTTATCTATTTTAATAGCAGCACTTACAATAAATCCCTAGTAGTACAAACAATATAATAACGCACTTAAATATGAAAGATAATTAGTGCAAATAAACAGTTTTATAATATTTATTACATATACATAATTAACATTCAACAATATATACTCCCTTAACACTAGTCGAGCCGAGATTTAGATATGATCATAAGTTTACACATAGTAAAATTGACTTCTTGTTGACATAATATTTTATATGCTTTGTTTGAGTAGTAGAGCCTCGCTGATTTCAGCATTTCTCGACCGGGGACGGACTACCCTCTCACAGAATATCGACGTGAAATAGCAGTTTTTCTGCTGATGTGTTTCGTTCCTCTTGCCCCCTTCCCACTTCTTCTCCTTCCCACTTCCTTATTCTCTTCTTCCATTCCTAAAGGACCGGCAACGCGCAAGTGATGCCTCTGGTGTTGCAGGCGTCCGTAGGCTACGGTGACCACTTACCATCAGGAACAGAGCAGCGATAGCTCAGTGCGGAGACCAACAGACTGTAATGCAGAGGGTCTCGGGTTCGAACCCACGTTGCGCACCTCTGACTTTCGGAAGTCATATGATTTTTCGAAATTATGTGCGTATTGATTGACAATTATCGCCTACTCCGTGCCTCGGAGAGCACGTTAAGCAGTCGGTCCCAGCTGCCATGAACATCTATGGCAGTCGTTATTGGGAGAATGTCGACACAAAAAATCCCACTGGGTCGAAGTGTCGCCGGTCTGCACTGACTGGCCCCCACATAAGATACATACCATCAGGAACGCTCGTATGCCCCCGTAGTCATATAAAAAAAAATGCTTTGTGAAGGCACGTGAGATACCGGATTTAAGCGGTAGGTCGTGTAAAATGTTATTGGGATTTTCTCTGTTATGCTGCTGAATGAATTATTATATATAATTATATGCTATTCTTCTCCTTCTCGAGTCCATGTTACAATTTTTAGCCACGGCAATTGCTTCAGCAGTTGCGTCCATCAAGTCCTGCATGGTGCCCCTACTGGGCCGATTTGGGCATTTCAACAGATATGACATGCTATTGTAGAAAGTGATAATTTCTTGACAGATAAACCTATTAGCAAATGAAATTCTTTGTCAAGATATTTTTACTTTGCCCGACCCGGATGTCGAGCCCGAGGCGTTATGCTCAGCAGTTGCATTTACAACCGTAGTGCCAACGAGGCTTTATACGTTACGTTAAAACCAGCAATAACTAACTCACAAGTTCTGTGCGTTTTTGTTCCGCTCGATTTGACTATGAGGAAAGCATAATAATATAATATTGTATAATATTCTACCACATACACACAACACCATATAGCCCAAACTAAGCAGAGCTTGTACTATGAGTACTAGACAATGGATAAACATAGATATATACTTTTTTTTTGTAAATACATATATATTATACATAGAAACACCTAGACCAAGACAAATATCCATGTTCATGCATACAAATATATATAAATAAAAAATATATATAATGCGTACCGCTAAGGAGAGAAAATTCGCTACCTAAGTCTGTGTTTCCCGATGAGTACAATCTGGGGGTCTTCAAGTTGCGAGTGAATAGGTATCTTCTAGACAAGCGTGCTCCATCGTCGACTGCATCTTCACTTAAGATCAGGTGAGATCGTGGTCAAATGCAAGCCTATTAGAGTATAAAAAAAAAACAAATGTTTGACTTGTGCGGGGATCGAACCCGCGACTTCAGGCGTGGCAGTCGGTTACACTAACTACTACGCCATCGAGGCCTACTATGCATCGATAGCAAATTTGTACATCTGGCTGCTTTTCATAGTGTTCTTAATTCCAACCCGCGCTAGCCCAGCGTCTGAATAACTGAGAGTGTTTCATAATGTTCTCTACTTCAATCCGCCCTGGGCCAGAGCGGTGGTGGACTATCGACAAATCCTTCTTAGAGTAAGAAAGCCTATGCCCAACAGTGGGACAGTTTACAAACAACACTGACGTTACTATAATATTTCCTTGAAGTTAAACTGCTATAACTATACTGCTGCTGCGTTGTTTATTTGACAATTTATTACAAAATTTTGAAAATTTTTACAGCAGCCATGGTCACGGTGAGTGTATGGCTGCTGAAAAGCAACCGAAATGTCGGGGAAAGTGTTAAAATAAATTAAATCTAAATAGTTTAATAATAATTTAATTAGCTTAAAAATTAGTAAAGTTTAATAGTAGTAGTAGTGTAAAAAATTTCAAAATTTTGTAATAAAGTGTCAAATAAACAACGGGATAAAATCCGTATATAGCAGTTTAATTTCAATGAATAATATTCGCGTAAATAGAAGACAATATTATAATATTTCCTGTCCGAATTCCATTATCATTATATATATATACGCAAAATACCTATCAACAATAACAAATAAACCAGAATAAAGAGTGACGGTGATTCAAGCGTCATGAATGTTATTTACAAATTCACTTTATTTGTATTACAACGCACGATGCCGGTCCCAAAACTTAAATATTATGATACATAAAGACAAGTATTTTGAACGTACACATACGTAAACTAACACCCATTTCCCGGAAAGGTCGACAGAGACTACCGACATATCCTATGGTTCTGATATAATGCCTTGCTTCACCTACTATCATTTCAATCTTTGAGTGTTCATTTAATATACTGTTAATCTGGCGTTTGTTCATAATTCTACTATTACGTGGGACCTAACAGATAGCTGACAAAATGGATATAATATACCCCTGGCTACCCCTTTCAATCTAATTGTGAGTTCTTTAGTCCCAGAGTTAGATCCCAGAGTCACACCTAAATTATTTTAGCACAGTTTTTCGGTAGCTACATTAATTTTCAGTAGCTTTCGACAGCTTTTACAGTAATTTTCGGTAGTTTGAAAGTAGTTAAAACATAATCCTTAGCCTGGCATATGCTGAACTAGGTCCCATTTGGCAAATTTTATTATATTTTTTTTTATTTTACTTGTTATTATTATATATTTTATTTTGTCAAATAAATATTTTTTTCTTTCTTTCTTTCTTCTTCTTCTTATAAACATTTGGTCCTTTTTAATACAGTGGTTGGGGTCTCCTTTTCAGTATTATGAATACTTGCAACAGAAGGCCCTGCTCTTTACTATAGATATATGAAAATAACTGTTATATTTACAATTATAAACTGACAAATACTTTTTTGGTTTTATGATTGGTTTACGGTTGATATAAATGATACTAGAATTACGACTTTAAATTAATAATGTATTAGAAAAATAACAAGAAAGTATAAATAGTTACTAAAGTAAACTAATGGTTTAAATATAAATGGTTAGCTAAACTAGAATAATCTGATATTGATAGGTTTGGTAAATGGTTTGAATTACGCGCGCCTGATTCGACAGCTGATACAGTAGTTAGTACACGACTAACTTTAATAACTTAATGCCGATGTATTTATAAAATTGTGCAACGACAAAACTGCTGATCTGTTCGTTGCAGTGCACCGAACACGAATGTTTGCAAAAATTTTATCTCGGGAAATGAATATAGCACCTAGAACAATGTCGCCTATTTTAAAAGATGACATAGGACTTGCAGCTTATGAGAGACGCACTGGTCATTAAATTAAAAATGAATAGGGTGGTAAAATCAAAACATCTTAAACGGTAGGCAACAGGAAAAAATTATTTACTGATAAGATACATTTTACTATTAATGTTTTAATAAGCAGAATGATCGAGTTTCGTTGTGTGTTTCGTTCATGCTCTAAACGCCATGATAATTTGGAGTCTCTAAAATAAACCATAAGATTGGGAGTGAACAATTTTCCCATGGAGAGGGTGCGTGTTTCTAGTGATAACAGGCCTCATCGTTTAAAGGACTTAATATTAAAGCCGATGGAGATCATTTTGAATGATCTTCATATAATTTTAATGTGATTATATCAATTTATAAACTAACACACATTACAGTAATAAATGTTTTACGCAATAGAAAAAAAGATTTTTCTTTGTAACAATATTTATGGCAAGACTAGGTAGGTATATCTTATCGTATATGTGTGTATTATCGCGTGTGTACGTATGTATGTTTATACATGTGTATGTTTGCACGTGTGTGTGTGTGTATACAGGTTGTGGCGTAAATAATGGATAACCCTGAAACTGTCGACTGGCCAGATAGATTATCATCTATCATTTACCCCACTTATATCACCATATGCCCATGGATGATCAGATTATTGCTAATTTTGATATTTTAAATAAAAATCGTACTTACTCATATAAAATCAGCTGCCATTTCTACAATCGGCAACATTTACTCGTTCTGTTTTTTTATGTTACTTCTGAATACTTGTATCATCAGACCAATATCAAGTTTTTTGTTACAATCTAAGACAACTTCACAAAAAATACTCATTCTCATATTTTAATATATTTTCTAAGGAATTAAGCATTTTTGGCCCCACCAATGGGAAAAAAACTGTCCATGGGCATATGGTGATATAAGTGGGGTAAATGATAGATGATAATCTGGCCAGTCGACAGTTTCAAGGCTATCCATTATTTACGCCACAACCTGTATGTGTGTTTTTATATAATATTATAAATGGTTATATAATAATAAATATATTTAAGTGTGAAGCTGATTTTATTTGTTTTTTTGTTCTCATTATACACTTTCAAACAGTTTATCTGTGTAGTCGTATGAAAGTTTTGCAATATCACTCAGTACGTCTACGCGAATGTTATAAACTAGTAAAACAATAAAGATCTATTTATCTATCTATATACATATCCATCTATCTATATATCTATCTACTTTATATAGATAATTTTGAAACTATTATTCAATAGGATAATTTTCAAAATTGTAAATTATCCAAACGTGTTTTCAAATAAACTGTGATAAAATCGGTACTGCTATCAATTTTCAGGAAATGCCCTCATTTATTTCTATTGTGTTTTCCTTAAGCTGACAAGTCTTTTATATCAATCTATCCGCTTACAAATACATAGATTAAAACTGAGATATCTATAACTTAAGCTAAAAATATACCAAAGGAAAAAATCAGCCCTTGTACTTAAATAACTCAGCTTATTATACATATATTTGCAAGACTGATTTTTATATGTGTTATTCAACTATTACGACAATAGAAAATAATAAAATATTAATCGCAATTTCAAAGTATGCAAACGTGTTATTTATTTATCAACATGTTACACACTACTGTAAAAAAATCAGCTGTGCTAAGATGACGTAAGGCTTTGATTTTTAGTCTTTAGGTATATATGTATGATATTATTTAAAAAAATATATACATATAACGCGAAGTCATCTGCTGCTAGTAAAATATTATTACAATACGCACGTCATTAAACATCGATATCTCATAAGATAACAATAGCAATAAATAATAATCTAATATTGCTAATAAATCATACGATATCTAATAATATTATCTATTCTTAGTCGCTTTTATTATTACATCATGACATTTTATCAACTGCACGGATGCGCAGTAGTTTAAAAGGTCATCTCTTTTTCGTGGGTAGCCTATTCGATTTCCTTGCAGTGCATTTATTTATGGGGTCCACAGATAGCTGTTTCGCATTTACGTGATTTGTAAGTTAATAAAGTTATAGACAAAATGTACACTCACTATTTGTTTGTCTATATTTTTGGTAAAAAGAACAGCTTAACTCGGAACAATGATATATATCTTATCTTATCTTAATTAGATAATCTTATCTTATCTTGGGGGCCAGTCAGTGCACACCGGCGACACTTCGACCCAGTGGGATCTTTTGTGTCGACACTCTCCCAATAACGACTGCCATAGATGTTCATGGCAGCCGGGACCGACGGCTTAACGTGCTCTCCGAGGCACGGAGCAGGCGATAATTGTCAATCAATACGCACATAATTTCGAAAAGTCATATAACTTCCGAAAGTCAGAGGTGCGCGACGTGAGTTCGAACCCGAGACCCTCTGCATTGCAGTCTGTTGGTCTCCCCGCTGAGCTATCGCTGCTCTAATGATATATATAATATATGTATATATATATATGTATATCTAGCTATAATATAATAATTTTAGTTAAGTAGCATTGTGAATTATTTGCGCTTTTAAGTAAATATACTTTGGAAATGTTGTTAATTGTAATTTTTATAGTTTATTGTAAAGCACAATAGTTTATTTCCCCAAAATTTCAAATAAAACCAAAAACGATTTCTAAGTCACACTAATTCTTGTCCCCAATACAGGACGAACCAACGATACGAAACTAACCAGGCAACCACTTAAAGTCAGTTTCAATGTCCAAAAAACATATTGTTTTACCTACGGACAGTTAATTTTTGACACATATTTCATTGAAAACATGACAATATTTGACCGTAGCTAAAATGACTCGTTTTAGAGTTCGAAAAAACTTATACAACGACTTTGTCCGTCCGTCTGTTATACAACTTTCAACTCAAGAACCGTAAAAGCTAGAGACTCGCGGTCAACGCCATTCGACTCAGCATAGTCGATATAGCCCCGAAATGACTATGACCTTTGACCTCTGACCTTAAGGTCACGTGATACCATCTTTCAACTCAAGAACCGTAAGAGCTAGAGACTCGCGGTCAACGCCATTCGACTCAGCATAGTCGATATAGCCCCGAAATGACTATGACCTTTGACCTCTGACCTTAAGGTCACGTGATACCATCTTTCAACTCAAGAACCGTAAGAGCTAGAGACTCGCGGTCAACGCCATTCGACTCAGCATAGTCGATATAGCCCCGAAATGACTATGACCTTTGACCTCTGACCTTAAGGTCACGTGATACCATCTTTCAACTCAAGAACCGTAAGAGCTAGAGACTCGCGGTCAACGCCATTCGACTCAGCATAGTCGATATAGCCCCGAAATGACTATGACCTTTGACCTCTGACCAATCAAGGTCACGTGATGCCATTTTTTCGAACTTTGAGATTTACGGCAATTCTTTGCCGTTTCTCACTTGTTTTATATTGAAATCGATATAGTTTCTATCACTTATCAATCTACATAGGTACCTCAACAGATTTGATTATCCTCGTTTTGTTTACGATTTGAATGAGACGTCCCTGGGACAGTTATCATCTGTTCAGATTGCGGGAGGCCTAATATTACCCAACATGTCTCCTCTGCGTGGGTGTGTTTCCGATATCAAGTAACCTTTGTAAGTGTAGATTACAATTTAAAATAAGCCAATACACGCTATTTTTACCAGAAATAATATTAATCGTTAAATTATGAACATTGTGCAATATTCTGATGGTACCTATGTATAATCTTTTCATTCTTTGATAAGTAGATAATACAAGAGTTTTGTACCGGAATGGGACCCTAAGGCCGGACCCAATAGGTAAATATATATTGTAAATAAATATATTACCTTTATAATCTCAAATTCTAACGTAATATTTGTTTGTTATTTACTTAAACGAGTAAATAGTTTAGTAATATTTTTCTGAGGTTTAAATTCCGTCATATAAAATTTTGATAAAATGTATATAGCCTATGTCACGCGGGCCATTATAACGAATCTATTGACACCTCATTCATTAAAATCGGTTCAGTAGTTTAGGCGCTACGGTAGAACATACAAACATACATACCCAGACTGCCAAAATTATTACCTTTTTGGCTTCGCCGTAGTCGGGTAAAAATAATTAATTTTGTGTGAAGTTACTGAAATTTGGAATAATTGATAGGTTCAGGCAAAGTGTTTCTCAAAGAAGATTTCCAAACATTGTGCCTCCCGCGCCACTTAGAATTGCCTAGTAAAAAATCCAATAACATTTCAACCATCAGAAAATCCACATCTCCAAACACCGTGCATTCTGACTTTTATATACAAAACCCAATAAAAATTCGATCCGGTAATTAAAATCGGGACCCCGTGATCGGTCGCATACATAACCACGGTACCAACTGAGCCTAACATTACGGTAGTTATGACGCAATTCCGCCTCAGATAGGAACAAGCGGTTACAAGTATTATCTTAATATTTTGTGTATTTAGGTTTAATAGCACAACAATATTTATATTACATTAAGTACAACGATATAACACAGTTACTTTAACATAAGGCAGCTTGCAAATATAATTTTATAATTTATAATATTCTATCACAATCTAGCCCAAAAGCTCTGCGTGCTTATACTATAGGTACTAGACAATGGATAAACATACATATATAATAATAATAATATAATATAATATTCTACACTTACACACAACACCATCTAGCCCAAACTAAGCAGTGCTTGTACTATGGGTTCTAGACAATGGAAATATACCTACATTTTGTACATAGAAACACCCAGACCAAGACAAACATATGGATGATATGGGTCCATGCACACAAATGTTTGACTTGTGCAGGAATCGAATCTGCGACCTCAGGCGTGGCAGTCGGTTACACTAACCACTACGCTATCGAGGCCGCCCTATATCTAGTTGAACTTATTTTCTATTTACTTTAAAATTCATTCTGATCATGGGTTTGATGGCCACGTCGACCAGTGTTAATTGAGTCTTAAAATTGAGTCGCAATACAGAGCCTGGATATGTTCCCGATAGACGGTAATTGATTTGCACATTACATGGACCTTATAACATAAGTTACATAATGTGGATTGGGGAGTTATTTCTCTCTCTTTTAGGGGATAAATATTTCTAAGGGGTGAGCAGATACATATATGAATCTACTTTGGAAAAATTAATAAAAATAAACTGAAATTAAATACTTAGACCAAAAGTTCACATTTCCTTTTATAGGTACAACAAAAATGGCAAATAACTGTAGACACGCTTAGTGCTAATAAATGTTTTTGGGAATATATGCTTGCAACAAAGAACACACAAACAATAAAGAAATAAAGCGCTTGCTTCATTAATGCGCCAAACGATGCATAAAGCGTCTGCAGCGCCCGACGCGGACTGACGCTGCGTTCAATGCAAAAAATAGAAGCTTATAAAATCAAAGCTCAGCAACTACTATATACATGACTAGTAATTTTCCCGCGGTTTCACCCGCGTGGGTCCTGTTCCCGTGTGAATATCGGGTTTCACCCCTTTCACCCACTTCGGGGTGGAATTTCCAAAAATCCTCTCTTAGTGCTCCCCTACACTCTCCGAGAAACATACATGCCAAATTTCAGCTTCTTGCGTTCAGTAGTTTCGGCTGTGCGTTGTCTGTCAGTCACTCAGTAACGGAAGAGTTTTATATATATAGATTTAAAACAGCATCCTCCTCTCTTCTACATTGCCGTGCCCTACAGGGCCCATGTTGTACCTACTGTGATATTGTAACACCTTTATATAATATATGGAGTGCAATAAAGATATTGAGTATTGAGTTATTACTTATTTTTCAATGAACACTGTATATTATAAAATAGTAGGCAGCAATCGCAATCCTTCTAACGCACCGTATGACGCACAAACGGACCGAGCCCTTTAGGATATGGCTTTATAATCGATTTAGATAATCGATTACGTTGCCTCATTTCTAAACAGTTGTTTATGGGAAAGTTTATCTTTCTTAAATGGTCGCTATCTAACAGTTAATAACATGCACAATATAATATTGGTCATGGCAATTGGTATAATATGCTTTTATAATCTCTCTCTCATAATCTATACAAATAAATAAAATTGAAGTGTCTGTTTGTAATGTCAAAATAACAGCTTCTTACCAAATGCATATGAAAGTGTATACGGTACTTAGAACACAATTTTTAAATTTTTATTTTTTCCTGTCTGTCTTTGTTCCGGCTAATCTCTGAAACGGCTGTACTGATTTTGACGGGACTTTCACTGGTTGAATGCTTGTGTTATAAGGAGTAACTTATGCTAATTTTATTTTAGAAAAAGGCACCGCGAAGAAACTATATCCACGCGACTGAAGTCGCGGGTAACAGTTTGTAACCTAAATAAAAATGTAAAAATAATCGTGTAATGTTTTTTTTCCGGTTGTCGTGAATGTTTATCAGGTATAAGATACTCCACACGTTACTGTTTCATGTCAATACGTTTTTATCTCATTATATTTTAGTTTCGATAACCCGAGGTTGACGTAGTCGCTCTTAGTGTGTGTCTAGTGAAGGTTCTAAGCATCGTCCTAATACAACGCGAATAGACGACTAACCCAAATCAATTCTATTTCAAAAATAATAGACTCTCTGCGTGCTTGTACTATAGGTACTAGACAATGGATAAACATACATATATAATAATAATAATATAATATAATATTCTACACTTACACACAACACCATCTAGCCCAAACTAAGCAGAGCTTGTACTATGGGTTCTAGACAATGGATAAACATACATATTATTATATACTTATTTTTTGTAAATAGATACATATTATACATATAAACACTTAGACCAAGACAAACATCCATGTTCATGCACACAAATGTTTGGCTTGTGCGGGAATCGGACCTGCGACCTCAGGCGTGGCAGTCGGTTACACTAACCACTACGCCATCGAGGTCGTCAAATAATATATAGATTTTCGATTTGTTTAATGGTACAACTCTCGACTTAGGAATAATTCCTGTGTCGCGGCGGACTTTACAAACATTCAAACAATGGACACAAAGAACACCAAGACTCGTAACAATCATTTGTGGATCACACAAATTTTTGTATCGTATGGGATTCGAACCCCTTACACTCAGCGCAGTGGCAGCGGCGAGGTGACCACTTAATCCACTCCACCATCCGTACAATCAAAGACAAAGTATTACTGTATCTTTGTAGGACATGTTTTGGAGGGTATCTTGGACAATACTCTTATATTATTGTAGATGAGATGAATGTGCCCGATTGGTCTGACTTGGCACAAAATAGGAAGGAATGGCGTTCTTTAAGGAGACTAATTTCCACTTTGGATCGGTGGGCCAGCGAAGTAAGTAAATAACTAATGTTAATATGAATGTTTTTCATTTCATCTATACTAATATTAGGGGCTAAAGTATGAAATTGCCGATTTGTACTGAAAAATTTAAACTCGTTTTTTCCTAAGATGTAACCATATTTATTTAATCAAATATTTACCCACATTATCTATAAATTACTGCCATATAAACGGAAGTTCATTTATGCCTTTCCGATAGAATTTCGGGGATCTAGATTCGACAAACTGTGCGAAAGCATTTTGTACTGCCACAAAAAATTTCTGCCCAGGAGGGAAGAAATTTTTTTATTACATAAAAAATTGTCCATATCACGAAAAATATGGTAGTCCGTTGGAGCAAGGTCTGGCGAGTACGAAGGATGACGTATGGTTTCTAACTGCAGCTCCTGTAGAGTTGCAACGGTTTCTCGTGCAGTGTGAGATCTTGCGTTATCATGGAGCAATAATGGTGAAGATCAATTCACGAGTCGGAGCTGTTTCACTGCCAGTTTCACCATCATTGTTTGAAGTTCGGCACAGTAAACATCTGCTGTTATTGCTTGACCAGACCTGAGAAATCTATAGTGAATAACACCATGAAGAGACCACCAAACAGTTACCATTACCTTTTTATTGGTAAGCTTTGCTTTAAGGCACTGTTGCGTCATTTGACCTGAGGTCAGCCATTGCATATTTCGCTTACGGTTATCGTAAGATTCTACTTTTCGTCACATGTCACAATTCGATCCAATATTGCTTCATTTCTGTATCGATTCAACAAGGCAACACAAGTTTCAACACGCATTTCTTTCTGCAGATCAGTCAAATCATGAGGCACCCATTTTACATATTTTTCATCTTATTGGTTTGAAGCAAATGAGCCAATATTGTAGGTAGGGTAACATTAAACCATGCCGCTAATTCCTGGGTAGTTTGACTCCGATCGGCTTTCACCATCTCCTTCAATTCAGCGTTATTTACCCGTGTGAGCGGTCTTCCACGTGGTTCGTTCTTTAAATCGAAGTTTCCATTACGAAAGCGTTTAAACCAAAAACACACGCTGCGTTCATTAGCAGTTTCCTCTCCAAACGCAACGTTAATATTGCGAGCCGTTTCTGCCGCGTTAGTTCCACGTCGGAACTCGTATTCAAAAATGAGTCGGGTTTTCGAAGTATCCATCTTTCCCGTCGAAGCTGAATAAAAAAACAATTGAAAGTCGAAAATCAAGTATTGTACATTTTTTAAAAGAACAATATAGTTATCATGTGAAAAAAGTTTTACTCGAAAATCTCACACCATGAAGGTTTTATGTCAATTCAAAGTATCTATTACTATACAACGGCAACTTCATACTTTAACGGGTATTATTATAAAGCTAAGTTTGTTCGTTTGGTTGAACGCGCTAATCTCACGAACTACTGGTTTGAATTGAAAAATTCTTTTAGTGTTGGATAGCCTATTTATCGAGGAAGGTTACCTATAGGCTATATAACATCACGCTACGACCTACGGGGGTATCGCAGTAATCATAAACGCAGGTAAAACCGCGGGCACAGCTAGTTTAATATATTCTGGAGTGAGAGAGAGTGTAGGAATGCATAAAATATATAAAATTCATAACATAACATATCTTATATGAAAGCAATGGATACATTTCCGTTTTTTATTACTGAATTTATTACTGTTAAGTGAAGAAGAAGTGAGAAAGGAAGCGTGCTGTTGCAGAAAATGTTACATTCATAAGTTCGCGTACCTTTAATTATTAAAGGTTTAATTGAAACTTCGAGGCGAACAAAATATTAAGATTGCACAAACCATTCGGACATTTTCAGGTCTTTACAGCATCTCAAACTGTGCCCGGTAGACGCCAATGGGTTCCCCGACTAAAGCTATAACTAGCGAGATATTGGTGTTAGTTACAACTTCCTATTCTGTTGGCTATAAAGGTTTACGCTGGCGTTAACGTTGACAGAGAATGGATTTGGTCTAGGGACATAGCTTTCTACCGAGCCGCATTGCTTAGAAAAACGAGAAACGGTTTGTACTACTGTTTTTCTTCCATCGTACCCGCGTTACTGCTTCAATAATATATAATAATAATATTCTACCACATACACACAACACCATCTAGCCCAAACTAAGCAGAGCTTGTACTATGGGTTCTAGACAATGGATAAACATACATAGATACTTTTTTTTTTGTAAATACATACATATTATACATAGAAACACCCAGACCAAGACAAACATCCATGTTCATGCACACAAATGTTTGACTTGCGCGGGAATCGAACCCGCGACCTCAGGCGTGGCAGTCAGTTACACTAACCACTACGCCATCGAGGCCGACTGGCAATGGCACAGCAGTTGTGAATGCGACTGCTTTGCGGATCGGGCAAACAATTTATTTTGATATTCTTTTAATTTACAGTTTTTCTGTTTTATACTCACGTGTTGCAACCCCGTGCCTCAGAGAACACGTAAAGTCATTGGTCCTGGGCCTAATCTCTATCTGGTTCTGTCAGGTTGCCGCCTTATCGGACTATGATAGCTAGGAAAAATTGAGTGCTCTTTTATTAGCGCATACGCTGGTGCACTATAATATTTCCTGCGCAGATGGTTGGTCTCTGTTAAGATTGGCCGGCTTGTCTCCCCGCCTGGGCATCGCAGCGCCGTGAGTTGATCGTGGCAGTCGGATTGGTGGCAACCAATCCCTGAACTACGCCCGGGAACGAGAGGGCACTCTCTGTCCCGGCCGTAGTTCAGTCTATGGTCCGGAGTGAAAGGTCGTGGAACGCTGTCGCCTCCTTTTGTGAGGAAGTCATTTCCATCAAGGAGGTGGCAGAGCGGGAGAGGGTGCGTTTAAACTTCGTCCCCAACCGCAGAACTGGAAGCTGAAGGGCGCGAGATGACCTCCAGCCACCCTGATTGACCTGGGGGTGGTGGGCTTTGTGGGCCTGCCCGCCATCTGTTCAGCACCAGGTTCGAGTGGCGGCGTGCGTGTTCCCACGCGCGCCTCTGTTTCGAGTCCGTCTCTCCTCTAGGGGGGGGGGGGGGCAGTAGGGTTTGTGGGGGGTTTTGCCTAAAAGGTAGGCCTCTTCGTGCACACATCATGCATTCTCCCACGTTAAAAAAAATAATAAATGGCCGGCTTGTCTCAATGCAATTCAAATAGGCAATAGCTTAAATAAAAAGAGGTAGGGCTGTAGCTTAATCTTGCCCTAGTTACGTTACCTCAGACATTATAGATGAAGATCAAAAACACCTTTAAATAGATTTTCTTTTTTTTTATTCAACATTGACGTACAACCCTACGCAGGGGCGGACGAAGCGGTTATGTCGGACTCACCTGGTGATAGATGGCAACGTTCTGGTCATACCAACTAATCCTACCACGGTGTTCTTCGAATAACCAGAGACGGCGAGGCCGCGCGAATCATTTTCACATACAATGGTGACCTTGCCGAGGTTTCAGCCCGCCGTGTGAAACGACGGGCCCCTACACGACACTACCAATCCCGACACTACCAATAACAAAATGTATATTTTGCCCTACAGTATTGCGGGGGGACGAAGACAACACGACAGAGAGGCGCGCGTGGGAACACGCACGCCGTCTCTCGGACCTGGAACTGATCGGGTGGTAAGCATGCTAGGGAAAATTGCTTCTCTTTATTAAAAATGAAAATATCTTATACTATTTGCACACATTTTCTTGTTTTAACCTATTTAGAGGTAGCAGCACACCGGCGGCCAGCCACAGCAAGTTTTCAATGAAGTCTGGCATTCCAAAACTTTACAGGTTAAAAAGGATTCGCACTGCATTACACTTAGTTTATGGCATCAAAAAATCCTGTTTTGCAGGAAAGTAATGAAATAACGGACACAAGAACACGCAGACTAGCAATTGTAGAACAAACTTTATGAGCAGGGATCTTAGCGAGCTGATCTCTTAAACTGCATGGTTGTATGCAACATGCTGCGTGTTGGTAAAACCCATTCCCCCAATACATCTTAAACAATAATTAAATAAGATAACCCATTCTCATATACAGATAAGAGGAGGTGTGTGACGATCGCTACATTGTGGCACCGCGTGTCGATATCACGAGCCAGCGATAGGAACGCGATGCAGAGAGCGCGTGCGACCGAAATACAGATTAAAATAATATGTACAAAGCAAACGATCAAATAATATACAGCTTTGTCTTATAAAATAATATTAAAATCCTAATCCTAACTAACTAACTAATATTATAAATGCGAGTGTCAGTTTGTTTTTTACGCTTTCACGCCTTAATTACTCGGCCGATCATCATGAAATTTCGCATACACGTTGTCAGCGGTACAGAAAAGGGGAAAAAGTACTGTTGCCGAGGTATACAACATTGAAATAACCTACACTTCCGTCGCGGGCATAACCTCGTTATTTATGTTTACGCCAATTATATATTAAAATAAAACTACTATATACAGCTTTCGCAGTTTATTTGAAAACAGTACTTTTAGAAGGTATTTAAATTTACCCACTTGGTTGCTTTTCAGTTGGCATGGTTACAGAGAGAACAATATGGTTTTATTTATACTACTAAGGTGGCAATCAAGCGTACGGCCCACCTGATAGTAAGTGGTCACCGTAGCCTATAGACGCCTGCAACACTAGTGGCATCACTTGTGCGTTGCCGACCCTTTAGGAGAAAAAGGAAGTGGGAAGAAGAAGGAGCGGGAAGGGGGGAAAAGGGTGATTGGGCTTCCGGCACTCTCACTCACCGAATGAACCACAACAATAGGAATACTGCTATTTCACGTCGATATTCTGTGAGAGGGTAGTCCTTCCCTGGTGGAGCCGGCCCATTTATGCTGAAATCAGCTGGGCTCTACTACTCATGAATGGTGGTCGTATCATTGTCTCGAAGTCTAGTTAATTTATTCTATGGAGAAACTAAATACAGCAGGTCTTCATGATTAGCCCTACAAGCCAAGGTAAAGACTTGTGCTAGTAATGGGTTCATTTTGGTGGTGCAACATCTGTGGTGCCCACGGTGGCAAGTTCAAGAGCCGAGTAAAGTTTTGTAGTACCAATTCTTATTCTACTACGGTCTTCTAATGTAAGTAGGAGCTTAGTATAGATATGGGTATATATTTCTGGACTTTAATTTACGGTTCTATAAGGCAGAGGTTCCAAGACTTTTTTCTCATAGACCACTTTCAAAGTTTAGCAGGTGCCGCTGGACCCACGCAGTTAAATTTCTACCATATTATTTGATGTAATCTTTACGGGCCGAGTTACTTCTTTTTTTTTTGCAATTTTTTGAAATATGCAATATGCAAGTTTTTACAAGTAACAGTCGTTGAGCTTCTTAAAATATTATCTGCCTACATTGATGGGTGAAGTCAAGCCAACATTTTAGTTATTCACTATCGAAGGCAAACAAATTTTCGTGGACCTCTGCTTACGAATTGTAGACTCCCATTTTTTTGTCACGTCAACGTAGTCCCCCGTCGAGGCTCCCGTGGACCGCTGGGGGACCACTTGGACCACTTTGGGAACTAATGCTCTAAGGGATAGGCAGATGTGTACACTCATATTGTCTCAACCATTCAAGCAAGTCTATTGCCATCTATCGAACACAGTACTGAACTCTGCGCTGATTCTATGAAAGTCTTGACAGAAAAACTCAATAATACTATGCCACCCGGTGTGGTTATTGAATTCGACACTTTACGCATATTTTTTTCCTTCACTGCGCCACTAAAGCAATCACAGATAGTTTATTTTTTTTATTTAGTAAACAAAGATGGAGTACTTATTTATTTGATAGCAAGAGACAACACAAAGAAATCGAATCGAAATCTCTATATAGAATCTCTCTTTTTTGTCATTCCTATTTATTAGAGAATGTATAATATAGTCTACAGGCAGAAGCTGAATGATTTTATAATGATGTAAATGAACCATACATATCCACAAGTATATAAAATATCGATTATCGACCTGTTTCAAATCAGCTACAATAGAATCAATTGTCAATCAAGCATTGCAAGATCGATTTTGGATTAATCGATTCGTAATTTTTATAGACTAGATGTCCATGGTAAAATTGGCGACTTTATTTACAGTGATATTGTAATTGTGAGACTTCAATTATTATATTTAAAGATTATCGTTCACCTTGTACTTCGATCTTAGATATAGGGATTTTGCAAATCAATTAATCGATTGAGGAAACGTGATTGTTTCAGATTGTACTAAAATATCGACGAGGGACTTCGGACTTGCTTCGACCGCGTAGCCGTATTACGTCGTGCCGGTAGCACAGTGATAATGGATGCGACTCCTGTGCATACAATCTCGGGTTCAATACCTGTTTTTTTTTAAGGACATTTAATTCTCCATCTGTTATTATAGCCGGCAGACAGCAATAGAATCGCCTATACGGCACCAAATAAGCTTATCTGACAAAACAAGTGGACTTGCGAAATACAACAAAAAGTAAAATGATTATTAATTATAGAAGCTTTCGTTTTTGCTACAGTATTTAAGGTTCCGTTTATATAATTACGACTCATAATAACGACGCTTAAATCTATTGGAAGTAGATTTAGAAATGTCAGGGTATATCAAACACTATGGCCTTCAAATTAATCAAGGCCATTGCAAAACGCGACGTAGTTTTATAGCAAGCCAGTTTAAAAAAACACGTTTTGAATTCCATGCCACCTAAATAGCAATAAATAATGCAAAAAATCTATATACGGAATAGAATTCTTATCATTCTTAGCCTTTTGTTATTGCCCACTGTTGGGCAAAAGCTTAGCTCTTTAAAGCCTTGGTCTTCCAAACCACTCTGTTCGAAGATATTCCCTGCCACCGCCTTTGGGAGACATCCAAGTCATCTCGTCATTTCCGTTTAGGTCTGCCCCATCGATGTCAACGGTCTTTTAGCACCCAATTGGTCCGAATTTCTGCCCACCTCTCTGGGTGAATGGAATTCCTATTGGGATGAAAACGTAGCGGGCCAAATGAGCGTGAAATACATTTCGGCTTACTCATTATACATGCATAGGATCATCAGCATATATCCTCTGCGGCGGTTGTGAATGCGACTGCTGTGTTAAGGTCTCGGGTTCGAATCGTAGGTCGGCCCAACAGAAATTTATTGGGTGTTTGTTTAAGAAATCTCAATAGCAGCCCGTAGTGTGGAAGTTGGCGGTCTTAGAAACCCCATACCTGGGAAAGCACTAAAAGCAGTTAATCCTGCGCCTGATCTCTCTCCGATCGTGTTGGATTACCGTCCCATCCGATCATGAGAGTTAGGGAACAGAGAGTGCACTTGTGTTTGTGCACACATTGTGCACTATAATATTTCCTGCGCAGATGACCAATCTCCGTTAAGATTGGCCGCCGTGACCGAAATTTGGGCTGGAGGACATTATATCCCTATGAGTTTAGAAAAGAACGAACATATCACAAGTAATGCGTAAATAAAACAATCTCTATGTAATATAATTATGTATTTATGTCAGCTATTCAAACAAGGTCGCTAAAGAAAATATCAAGTGCATCAGAAGCCGTACTTATAACAACAATCTTAAGTGCCTAATAATTTCTATTGTAACATAATACGCTGATTTATTAAGTGTTTTCTTAGAATAATGTATCTGTAACGATAGTAGATAATATTTGTCATATTTTAAATATATTTTTCAACTCGTTGACGACACCAAATAATATTTTTTTTGGGCGCGATAAGCTATTTATAAATCGGGTAAACAATACTGTTGTAAGTCATGTCTGTATATAAACTAAAGTTAGTGATTATTGTTATATTTTTAACCGATTATTTTGCAATTGGTCGACTAGTTGGGCCAAAGCTATAGACACCGAAAAGGCATAATTATCTGTGATTATAATATAATCAAACTCTATTCCCCAAAAACAAAGCTTCAAAGATTCAATACATCATGCAGAGCCGATTATCAGACTAGTTGACTGCTTGTGCCAAAAAGGCAAAAGTGCCTATGATAAATAACACCTATTCTAGAAAATAATAGACTTACTAAGCACAGTCGTCCGACTAGTTGGGATCAGAGCTACTAAAGACAGGAAGGCAAAATAACCATGATGAAAAAAAATGCTATGAGGCGTATTAATAAGTTTCGAGGTTTTTAGAATTTTCCGATAGTTCAATAATACTTTGCTGTTCAAGGATATCTAAGCCATGACCATGTGATCGGCGGCTCATCCGTAGAGAGTATTTAAGAGTAAAGATATAGCTGGAACAAAGTGCACATTTTGCCAAAGATTTAATTAATTAAAGATGTCGCGGTAAACTCGAATATAGCTTTTGAAGTACTTAGATTTTTAATTTAAATCTATAACTTTAATCGCAGAAAAAGTATTCCATTGAGAAGAGTGCGCTCATACATTGGATAGATAATAAAATTGATTCTTTTTTAATATAAGTGGTGTGGTAATAATGTACTTTAGATGCCATATTAGAATTCTGTTTCAGATGACAACTTAACGTTCAGAAAGGTGACCATATCTAAGCTTGGCTTATCGCAGCTGTGTTGTTAAATCTTTGCATTTCCTAACTATATTTTTTCTGACTACTCTACCTTTGACAACCCATATTAGCCCATTTATATATTAAGAGCAGCGATAGCTCAGTGGGGAGACCAACAGACTGCAATGCAGAGGGTCTCGGGTACGAACCCACGTCGCGCACATCTGACTTTCGGAAGTTAATTATGACATTTCGAAATTATGTGCGTATTGATTGACAATTATCGCCTGCTCCGTGCCTCGGAGAGCACGTTAAGCCGTCGGTCCCGGCTGCCATGAACATCTATGGCAGTCGTTATTGGGAGAGAGTCGACACAAAAGATCCCACTGGGTCGAAGTGTCGCCGGTCTGCACTGACTGCCCCACATATTATACATACATACATACATATATTATGTTCGAAAAATACTACTCCCGCATTAGGAATAAACCTGTATGGGGGACTTTACAATCAATAAAACAACGGACACAAAGAACATCCAAACGCAGGACAACTTTTTGTGGCACAATTTTTGTGGCACAAGTTGCAATGCGACCACTCAAACCACTAAAACAGCCGAACAGTCTGCGCCATATGGACATTTATATTATTCTAGAACAAATTAAAGTTCTACATCCATGAACTGGGATGTCCACCCTCCATGAGCGCGCCACGCCCACCCCACGCCACTATCACACGCAACAACTGACGCAGGACGGCGATAAACTTATTTATAATTATTACTTTATTAGTTATCTCATGTTATTGTCTAACTCACTGTCTAAAAGAGAAGCCTATATCATTCCAGGAAGAATCAGGACAATTCTTATATTCTGAAAGAAATTCCAGGACAGCAATTTGAAAAATACATCGCGTCATTGACCTAATTATTGTGTCTCGGGCGAATTTAGTCAAATAGCGAACACAAAGAACACTTTTTAGAGTACTAGAGCCTCGCTGATTTCAGCATGAATGGCCGGCTTGACCGGGGAAGGACTACCCTCTCATAGAATATCGACGTGAAATAGCAGTATTCCTACTATTGTGTTTCGTTCGGTGAGATAGAGTGCCGGAAGCTCATTCACCCTCTTCCCCCCTCCCGCTCCTTCTCCTTCCCACTTCCTTTTTCTCCTAAAAGGTCGGCAACGCGCAAGTGATGCCTCTGGTGTTGCAGGCGTCCATAGGCTACGGTGACCACTTACCATCAGGAGGGCCGTATGATTGTTTGCCTCATTAGTGGTAGAAAAGCAAAAAAAAACAAAACTCAGACTCGGAACGACTGTGGATTTGGACGAGTTTACGTACCATGTAGGGATGAATCCACATCCCTCAGTGCAATGACAGTCTTCCCGCTGTCGAGGCGGCTAGGTCCGAGCTCCGTCAGGTCATAGTGGAGAAGTGGAAGAAGCGACTTGTGCACTCCAGTGCCGGGCACGCCACGATCGTGGCGGTAAGTCCCGTGTTTGAGGAGTTGCTGGAGAGGTGGCATGGTGCCCTCACTTTCCGGCTGACACAGGTAATGACTGGCCACGGTTGTTTTAGCCAGTTCCTGTGTCGTATACGCCGGCAAGAGACGCCCGGTTGTCACCACTGCGGCGACTCCCGCGACGTTGTTGAGGACACGGCGCTGCACACTTTGGCGGTCTGCCCCGACTGAGCATCGCAGCGCCGTGAGTTGATCGCGGCAGTCAGATTGGTTGCCGTCTCGCTCCCGGCCGTAGTTCGGTCTACGGTCCGGAGTGAGAGGTCGTGGAACGCCGTCGCCTCCTTCTGTAGCAAGTGATTTTCATCAAGGAGGCGGCGGAGCGGGAGAAGGAGCGCTTAAACCCTCTGCTCAACCGCAGAGCCAGGCGCCGAAGGGCGCGGGACTACCTCCAGCCACCCTGAGGTTTGACCTGGTGGTGGGCTTTGTGAGCCTGCCCGCCATCCGTTCAGCATCAGGTGTGAGAGGCAGCGTGCGTGTTCCCACTCGCGCCTCTGTGTCGAGTCCGTCTCCTCTCTAGGGGGGAGACAGTAGGGTTTGGGAGACTTTTGCCTGAAAGGTAGGCCTCTTTGTGTAGTGGCCTGTCGTTTCATGCGGCGGGCCGAAACCACGGCGGGGTCGCGATCGCATGTGCAAGTGATTCGCGCGGCCCTGTCGGTAGTGGTTTTGTCGAGAAACACCGTGGTAGGTTTAGTCGGTATTCCTGGAGGGCCTTTATCTTTTCAACATCTTTCTTTTACCCCAGTGAGTCCGACATAACCCCTCCGCCCGCTCCCGCGGAGGGTCATACGTCAATGCATTCGCCCAAATAAAAAATTAAAAAATAATAAAAAGCGCAATGACAGTGATGATGCCTCATCATCACTTAAACCACAACGCCATCTTCTCTTTGTGGTCCTGTTTCTCTATTCAACAAACAAGTCGTTTTACCTACATTAATTAAAAAAAACAACTCGTTAATTTTGACACATTTTTTATGAAAAATATGACATAATTTATTCGAAAAACTACTCGTTTCATAATATAGGGACCTAAGACAATGGAAGAGTAGAAACAATAGAGATGAGGATATGATGGCAATGATGTTGAAACACTTGTAGGTTGAAGGCAAGCGTATGACCCGCTGATAGTAAGCGGTTATTGTAGTCAGTTGTCCACTGACTTGACTTGACCTGTACTAGGGGTAACCGATCCATAAAAAAACAGAAGAGAAGTCAGTGTGCTAAGAGAGAGACAACACCACATAATGGTCTCCTGTTGACAATGCAATTCCTCCTGAAGAGTCTAGGTTCTAACAGCAAGGCTAAATAAGAAATATTCGAACATTCAGTCTTTCATATTTCAATAATAACAAGAGCATTTCAAATAGTATGATATTTCTTTAGCTTTTAATTACAGATTTGAATTCCAACCATCGCACCACATATATAAATGTCAATAATTTTTTTTAATAATTATTTTAAAAAAGCGTTGGGTAATTAGTTTACTAAAGTTACTAAAACTACTAAGGATTCATAGCAATCTTCGATATTTTTCTAACGTATGGCATGTAAGAATAGATCACTCACTTAATTGTCTTGGACTAATTAAAATTTTAGACTATCGCGATTTGTACACATACTTAATATAATGCTAGACAACTGGTCTTACTCGCGATAAAGTACTTAATAAGGTCTAAGTAGTCTTAGACTTTTCAACAGTCCATTTAATCATTGTGACCTACTTAGGTCACAATGATTAAATAATAAAAAGATTATTTGATTAAGCATGTAAATGTCAGCAATACAAGTAGCCAATCATTTAAGATATTTTATACAGCATTATATGAATTAAAATCCTAATTATTAAACTTACTTATGAATTTTGAATAAATTAGCGATGTTTTGAAAGGTAATATATAAATCAGAATCTCGTACGTGTGTGTACTTATGCTGCTAACTGTACAAACATGAGCGTTAATATTGTCTCAAGATAAACTGGATTGAGGATCCAGAGATAAATTATTCACTTATCGCGTTGAACATTAAACGGCTGATATCAATATGGCGGTGTATTACAAGACTCCCTACGCTGACAAACATGTTTACGTTACGATAACAATTATATTATTCTGATGAAACCCTTAACATAGATTTTTTAACGAACTATATAACCTACTGCCTCATGGTAAGCAGTTACTGAAGCTAGTGGCGGCATGCAAAGTAAGGATGACCTTTCAAAAGCGAGCAACTTTCTAACAGCGCACAAGGCAAGATTTCTGGTATGCCTGTTATGCCTAAGCATAGCGCTCCCTTAAGCAACATAAGGTTGTTTATCTGCAAACTTCTGTGGGGAAAAGGTTCTTCCCCAGCTAGACTGGTCTATTATTGTAAATTAAGTAATCACTTCTCTATCTTCGCGTTGCATAATTTATATAAAAGAGGAATGAGAAATAACACGAGTATACCAGAAATGTATATATATGTACTTGTTGTGACTACAGCCAGCTGCCGTGCCGAAATGTCAAGTGTTTCAAAAAGATATTACCATACTATGCATAATTGCCTGTATTTCTGTTTTTGTATAACTTAGGCTTAGGTAAGTATACGTGTAGTGTAGTATCTGTTAGGTAATATGCGACATAACACGATTTTTTGAAGACTACAAGCTTACGACTCTGTCAATATACTAGTAAAAATATCAGTAAACTTACTGGTTATTCTTGTTGAGACACAAGGCCCGATTTTGAAGCAGGTGTCCAGTAAAGATAAATAGTTTCACAAAAAAAAATCGTATCGAATCGTATTTAAAGACTAATCACTCGTTATTATTATATGTAGATGGTCTTATCAGCACGATTTCGATAAATTTTGGGGAAGGGTTCCAAAAAATAAAACGGTGAATTTCAGAAGCTGAAAATGACTTTAGCGAGGTAGGTATTGCACAAGTAATACCAGTTGATGGGTGCATGGGGTAGGTAAACGACTATCACCACCATATACCATCATTCTATATATGCTTGTATTTATCTCTATAAAAGATCAAAAATTTTATCGATACATCGACAAAGCTAGCTTTTTATAGCGTTTGAGTAGTACCTGGGCCAGACATACCAGATATTTTTACTTCTTCTTAAAAACAGCAAGTCACATTTTATAAACAAGAAATTAATAACATTTATCAAGTTTCTTGTTCGTCTACAGTCACTAATGGAATATTTATAAGATTAAGTCACTTAATTAATCACACATAATTCGTCGACATTTGTGAAAAGTTTCTTCAATACTAATGTTAAATGCGATGGTCCCTTTTTTTATTACGTTTCCATGGTCAAACTACTGAACCAGTTTGGATTAAATTTTATAAGATGTCTAACACTCTGAAGAAAAAGTTAGATTACTTTTTTAGAAAGTAATCAATTTTTCTAAGAGGACATAATTGGGCGTACTTTAAACACTTCTATATAAATATTCAGAGGCCTTTAGCAATTTTCATTACTGATGTTTATTTTAATGAGCCATTTGATAAAAATCGTAGTGCCGTGTTATGATAGGTAAGGCTACAAGTAGGATTACATTCCCATGAGCTGATTGCTATAATAAACAAACCTATTAATTAAAAGTTTATACTGATTATTCGATGTTTGCTATTTAATCATGCGTAAAACGTTGAGCGGATTTAGATGCAAATTGGCACACACATAGATCAAGGCCAGCGTCTCGGTATGCGCTTTCATAAGATCACGTAAAACTCACGTGAAAAGCAACTGGCTAAGGCCAGTACACAATATTTTAGACTATATGAATACATACATACATAGATTCACGCCTGTTTCTCAGAGCAGTAGGCAGAGACTACGGATTTCCATTTGCTACGATCCTGACACACTTCCCTGGCTTCATTCACTTTCATCACATTCCTCATATACGCTCGCCGATTTAAGGTGCTCTTAAACCGGCGAGTGTGACTATATGAATAGCATTTAAATTAAGAGGAATAAGAAGAAATGACGTATATGATATTATACAGAAATGCCAAAACTAATGATGCGGAAACAGACAAGTGAGAAACGCCAATAAATTGCCCAAAATTTCAGAGTTCGAAAAAATGGTAGAGACGGTTAAAAACTTGAGGTTAGAGAACACAGGTAATAGTAATTTCGGGGCTATATGGACTATGCTGAGTCGAATGGCGTTGACCGCGAGTCTCTAGCTCTTACGGTTCTTGAGTTGAAAGTTGTATAACAGACAGACGGACGGACAAAGCTATTGTATAAGTTTTTCCGAAGATTTTTTTTTTATTCTAGACTACGCTTTTAAGCAAGGTCACTTATTTTTACGGTCATAGTTCACACGGTATGGTCACACGTTGTAATACGAGGGTTACTCACGAGATGCAGTATTTAAAAAAAAAAATGATTCGCCGTACTGGCCGCCGCCGTACTATCACTACCACTGCGCCTCTTCAAGGAGCCTAAAAGCCCTATTCATTAAATGAACATAGCCCAAGGTTGTTTGGCTGCAATTTGATTGTAATTAATAGTAGAGCCTCGCTGATTTCAACATAAATAGGCCGGGCCTGCTAGATGAGGGAAGGACTACCCTCTCACAGAATATCGACGTGAAATAGCAGTATTCCTACTGTTGTGTTTCGTTCGGTGAGTGAGAGTGCTGGAAGCCCCATTACCCTCTTTCCCCCTTCCCGCTTCTTCTCCTTCCCACTTCCTTTCCTAAAGGGTCGGCAACGCGCAAGTGATGCGTCTGGTCCATAGGCTACAGTGACCACTTACCATCAGGGGCCGTATGCTTGTTTGCCACCTTAGTTGTATAAAAAGAAAAATCTTCTGTAGAGTAGTTTCTCCAGCCAGGCTGTATCAGTTCGAGTGAAACGCGTTTTCCATTATCATTGTCGCGTATCATTGTCGCCATAGCTAGTGCATCAGACGCGTTTTTAGTACAGCCTCGGTGTCAAAGCTATTGCGGATATCCCTGTTTTGTATGAGACTTCGACTCAATGATAGCCCGAAATTAGAAAGTTGGCTGTATTGCAAAGCTCCGTAACTCGGAAGGACGTCAAGCGGATTATCCTGCGCCAGATCCCTATCCGCTCGTGTCGGATTGCCGTCCAATCACAGTCAAGGGGTGAAGAGAGCATTTTTGTTTGCGCATACAGCTGTGCGCTAAAATATATCTTGCGGGCATGGCCGGTCTCTCTTAAGATTGGTCGGAGAGACCGAAATTCGGTCTGCAGAACCTTATCGTAAAGCCTACCAAACGTAACCTACCATTAGTAATCAAGTACTACGAACTAGTAAGATTGTATTTGTAACTATCGCTGAAACACGTGTTGACGTTGTGTAGTGTTCAACAAATTGTTTTCCTTATCTTCACGCCAATATTCATCCGAGAACATATTAGTATTCTTGTTATTAAAGTGTAAGTGAGAGGCTGATCACGCATAATAGCATTTGGTCTCCAAAGTTATTATTTTCCAACAAACGTGTATAATTTTGAGGCCCTAGTATTTTTAATATGGCCTTCGTTTGCATAGCAGCGAAGGCTTTAATAGAGAGTCAGATTGCTACGCAGAGGTCTCAAGAAGGGTTCCCAACCATACTGTTAAAAACAGTCTTCTCCCTAGCCTTTATTATTCCCAAGTCGGATTTTCTAGTCTAACCGGATTTGACTGAATATCAGTTTTTACACGGAGCGGCTGCCCCCTGACCTCCGCAACCCGAAGGCTAACGATACCCTAAAGCTAGACCAGTGTCAGGATATTATAGGGTACTGACTTCCCAATAACGACTGCCATAGATGTTCATGGCAGCCGGGACCAACGGCTTAACGTGCTCTCCGAGGAAAAAACAGTATTATATCAGTATTATACCTTTTATCGTTCGTTATAACTTTTTACTGTTCTATAAAAAAAAGTATACAAAATACAGTTTTTATGTCCGCTGGTATCCGGAGCCATACGTAAAGTCTGTACAAAATGTAAACGTCCGTATACAAACTACATTTCAGAACGAAACTGTCAATGTCAAGTGAGGCACTCATGCGCAGCGCAGAACGCATGTATAATATAATTAATATTATAAATTAATTTCCCTTCTCCCTAGCCTTTATTATTCCCAAGTCATTTGGGGTTGGCTTTTCTGGTCTAACCGGATTTGACTGGATATCAGTTTTTACACGGAGCGGCTGCCACCTGACCTCCGCAACCCGAAGGCTAACGATACCCTAAGGCTAGACCAGTGTCAGGATATTAGAGGGTACTGACTTTCCCAATAACGACTGCCATAGATGTTCATGGCAGCCGGGACCAACGGCTTAACGTGCTCTTCGAGGCACGGAGCAGGCGATAATTGTCAATCAATACGCACATAATTTCGAAAAGTCATATAACTTCCGAAAGTCAGAGGTGCGCGACGTGGGTTCGAACCCGAGAGCCTCTGCATTGCAGTCTGTTGGTCTCCCCACTGAGCTATCGCTGCTATAAATTAATATACAATAAAATACAGTTTTCTTTTGTAAAATACTGTTCATTTTATTTCTCTGATCTTAATATACTTCATTTATCGTACAAAAAGTTGGGAACCCTAGTGTCAAGTTCAATCAGACTACTATGATTCTCTAACTTATCGAAATTATGTGCGTATTCTACCAATAAAACTAATTTAATGAGTTAGTTTTCTTTGAAATTAAACTACTATATACGGATTTTATCGCGTTGTTTATTTGACACTTTATTACATAATTTTGAAAATTGTTACACTACTACTACTATAAAACTTTACTAATTTTTAAGCTAATTAAATTATTATTAAAACTATTTAGATTTAATTTAATTTTACACTTTCGGTTGTCCCGACGTTTCGGTTGCTTTTCAGCAGTCATGGTCACGGGGAGACTAAGATGGGAGTTGTCTCAATGTTCTAGAGTAGTTATTTCAAAGTGTTTCTATATACGCAGAATGAGCTCAGAGTATCATAAAGTCTAGCTGTGGTTTGTTTCTTCTTGGGTTTGACTATTTGAATGACTGGATCCCAAGCTGGTGGTACATTTCAACCGTCTACTCTATTAAAATTAGGATGTTTTTTGATTTTAATAGCCTCGCGAAGCATCCTTCGTAGGAATCGGTGTTCTTTAGCGATAGTCTGTGGTTTGTCAAATCTCAGGTAGTGGTTGGTCCCCTGTTGCACATGTTCACACACAGCATGATTTCTTTGTCTAGACAGAGCAGTAACAAACTTATGTTAGAGGTGTTTTAGGTCCCACTCTAGCATATTCATCTATCTGACACATTTCCGGACACCTGCTACTAAGAATGCCAATTATAGAAAATAAGAAAGTTAATTATGGCCTGCTTTAACTGTGAAGTAAAACATCGTGAGGTGCCTACTCTTCTTATCGCAAGAGTTGGGCCAGAGACCAACACGCTTTCGCATTACCAGCCTTCTTGCGACTTCTGAGAAATGTCTAATAGAAAACGCAGCAATATTTTACCTTTAAATTACAGGTAGTCTTATCGTCTTCTTCTTCTTCTTCTTATTTAAGTCTAAGTGACTTGTCGGTGTAGTTTGTCTCTCCATATCTGTCTGTCTAGTGCCATTTCTTGCATTTCTCTGTACGACATGACACCTAACTTTTCCCTGATCTGACTAATGTATCTTATTCTTGGCCTTCCTCTTCCGCGCTTTCTTTCTACCTTTCCCTCAATGATGTTTTTAATAAAAGTGTCATGTCGTAAGAGATGGCCAATCGTCTTACATATTATATAATAGTTAGGATAGTCGATAAGACTGTCTACCTGCGTACCTATAAATGCGAATGTGAGTTTGTTTGTTTATTACACGTTCACACCTTAACTACTCGATTGATCATCATGAAATTTCGCATACACGTTGTTAGAGGAACAAAAAAAACATAGAGTAGTTTTTCTCCGGACACAAAACTGTTCTCAAACGGAGCCGCGGGGAAAAGTTAGTTGAAAATAATTGAACAACGAATATTTGGGAAATGTAGGTACTTATAGTTTATTGTCTATGGATTATTTACGTCTACAGATTTTTATGTAACGATTGAATACGTAGCGTCGCTATTGTCTTATTGAATGGGCTTTATTGATTCGTTCATACGCCAAGAGATTAACAATCAGAATAAATATTTTGGGCTGCCTCGGTAGTACCGTCGTGATAGGTATAAGTTTATGTTTGCAGACAATTACGTTGACCCGGTTTTGATAAAACTAGTATTGGGTTATCTTTCGAAAAATTAATTACTTAAAAGAAAAATTGCTTGCTCATCAGACAAGCCCGTTGAAGAAAGTGGAAAAGACATGTATAGAGTTTGACTAGAACGTTTAACGCTATTGATGGGACAGCTAACACGTGACCGCTTCGTCCGCTGCTGCCAATGTGTTGTGGGTTCGAATCCGTGGCGTTTATTTGGGTAATCTAAAAATAATTGTTCCGAGTCTTGATAAACTTTGAATCCATTCTTTAAATGTATGATAAGACACCAGCGACAATCTTAAAAAATGTGATAAGGTAGCGTTAGCCCAAAGGATGGCATTGGATTTGCCATCAAGAGGATAACCCACGAGGGTTCGAATCTCACTTCTTGCCCTACCGACCTGAACCCACTCCTAACACAGACATTTTAGCTTAGCTGGAGGGGTTACCAAGAATACCAGTAATTTGTAACGGAAAAGGCAAGTAAATAAAAAGAATTTTTTTCCGTAAGATCAGTAAGGGTAACGCCCGCTCACCTTTATTGTATAAAAAATAAATTATATGACCGATACGTTTAAATAATCAACTCTATAAATAAATTGAACCACTTACCCAATGTAGCATAAATAATACAAACCGTTGATTCATTATTTACATTCACATCACTTAGATATCAAATATTTATAATTGTAAACAACTTCTCCATTATTTACATTGTTTTATGACATGCTATTGTTATATCTCTTTCATTCATCGGATGACCGATGCTTTTTAATGTGACGTAGGTGACAAAACAATGTCGTTGACCCGATGGTCAATAAATGATAAATTAAAAATATTGTTGTAGGTACTTATGAAGTTGTGGTTGGTTGCTGTTCATTATTGCAAAGTAGACGCATTTTAATCTTGGTATGATGACATATGCAAGTTGAGACACTTTCCCCATTACCATTAACATTTCCCTTTTCTTCTTTCCTCTTTTCCCATTCCTCTTTCTTTGAGAGGTAGACAAAGTAGACGACCTCGATGGCGTAGTGGTTAGTGTAACCGACTGCCACCCCTGAGGTCGCGGGTTCGATTCCCGCACAAGTCAAACATTTGGATGTTTGTCTTGGTCTGGGTGTTTCTGTGTATAAGATGTATGAATTTACAAAAAAAAAAGTATATAAGTATGTTTATCCATTGTCTAGTACCCATAGTACAAGCTCTGCTTAGTTTGGGCTAGATGGTGTTGTGTGTATGGGGTAGAATATTATTATTATTATTATATTAAAGTCCACAGATTTCTTGTTACGATACTGATATACTACTCTAGCCTTATATTCTTCATGAATGCTCGACGGTTTAGAATACTCTTGGCTTGGCCTTTCTCTAAAATGTCTTCGAAGGGATCAGAGAACATTCACTGAGGTTTTCCATTTCCGGATTTTCTATTCTCTTTTGTCTTATGTAATTTCTTGGTCAGTCTTTTGTCGCCCATTCTTTCTTCATGCCCAAACCATCCTAGCACACTTTTCTCAATTCTTTTCACCACCTATATGTCATCATCTACTTTACAGTGTGCTCTTATAATATATTACTATACCTCACAACGTTTTGGATTAAGGCCAGGTTAAGAGCACCTTAAACTGGAGCGTGTATGAGGAATGTGATGAAAGTGAATGAAGCCAGTGTCAAGTGTGTCCGGGTCGTAGCAAATAAAAATCCGTATCTCTGTCTATCACTTTGTATGTACTATAATAATATATCAGCCCTGTATTGAACTGTCCCACTGCTGGGCACGGGCCTCTTCTCAGTGTGAGAAGGGTTAGGCCATAGTCCACGCTGACCTAGTGCGGATTCGTAGACTTCACGTATCTACGAGAAAATTATGGAGAACTCTCAGACATGCAGGTTTCCTCACGATGTTTACCTTCACCGTTAAAGCAAGCGATAATTAACTATTATAGCTTATTATCGGCCTCGATGGCGTAGTGGTTAGTGTAACGGACTGCCACGCCTGAGGTCACGGATTCGATTCCCGCACAAGTCAAACATTTGTGTGCATGAACATGGATGTTTGTCTTGGTCTGGGTGTTTCTATGTATAATATTATGTATGCATATACAAAAAAAATTATATATGTATGTTTATCCATTGTCTAGTACCCATAGTACAAGCTCTGCTTAGTTTGGGCTAGATGGTGTTGCGTGTATGTGATAGAATATTATTATTATTATTATTATTTAATAGCAGCGATAGCTCAGTGCGGAGAATTTCGGGTTCGAACCCACGTCGCGCACCTCTGACTTTCGGGAGTTATATGACTTTTCGAAATTATGTGCGTATTGATTGACAATTATCGCCTGCTCCGTGCCTCGGAGAGCACGTTAAGCCGTCGGTCCCGGCTGCCATGAACATCTATGGCAGTCGTTATTAGGAGAGTGTCGGCACAAAAGATCCCACTGGGTCGAAGTGTCGCCGGTCTGCACTGACTGGCCCACATATTATACATACATACATACATATATTATGTTCGAAAAATACTACTCCCGCATTAGGAATAAACCTGTATGGGGGACTTTACAATCAATAAAACAACGGACACAAAGAACATCCAAACGCAGGACAACTTTTTGTGGCACAATTTTTGTGGCACAAGTTGAGATAAGATATATTGTAAGATACATACATACATACATAAAAATGTAGATAATATTCGACTATATAGGTACAGATTGTAAACCGAACTGAACTGTCAACACCTCAGACAATGAAAAAACATTTACACGAACATTTAACTAAATTGCAATCAATGTTTATTTAATTAACCTAACTTATCGGCACAAATATTGTTTTAAATTATTGTAAAGTTTGTAAACATTGTAGAACTATGAGTAACTTATTAACCATTGCACGTCTTGAAGCACATATCTGTCCATGCACAAAGGGAAAAAGAAGGTATAATAATGTCCTCCACACCGAATTTCGGTCATGGCGGCCAATCTTAACGGAGATTGGCCAACTGCGCAGGAGATATTATAGTGCACAAGTATATGCGCAGACACAAGTGCACTCTCTGTTCCCTAACTCTCATGATCCGATGGGACGGATAATCCGACACGACCGGAGAGAGATCAGGCGCAGGACCTACGGCTTTACGTGCTTTCCGAGGCACGGGGATGTCTAACACCGCCAACTTCCTAACTCCGGGCTCGTATTGAGATTTCTTAACAGAAAAACCCAATAACTTTTTGTTGGCCCGACCCGGGATTCGAACCCGAGACCTCATGCACAGCAGTCGCATTCACTACCGCTGCGCCACGGAGGCAGTTAAAGTCAAAGAACGTATAGTACCTATATACATAGGATAATTATATTTATTAAAATTACAAGCTGTTGCCCGCGATTTCGATACCAAATTTTTTCCTTAAATTTAGGTAGCTTAAGTTACTCCCTACATCAAAAGCACAACCCAGCTCACAAAGGAATATATTAATAGCAGATAAGACAATAGAAAATGTCAAAAGTTTTAAATATTTAGGTAGCATAATTACAGCAGACTCCAGATGTACACCAGATATTAAAGCTGGAATAGCAATAGCAAAACAAGCGTTTAAAAATAAAAATAATATATTTACATCGAAAATATGCAGGAACACCAAGAAAAAGTTTATAAAAACATAAGTATGGAGTCTGGCATTGTATGGGTGTGAGACGTGGACACTTACACAAAGGGATAGAGAAATTTTAGAGGCGTTCGAGATGTGGTGCTGGAGACGAATGGAAAAGATTAGCTGGACAGAAATGGTTAGGAACGAGGACGTCTTGGTAAAGATCAATGAAACCAGAACGCTACTTAACTCTATTGCAGCTAGAACACATAAAATGGTTGGCCATCTCTTGGGAAAGGTAGAAGGATAGCGCGGAAGAGGAAGGCCAAGAATAAGATACATTAGTCAGATCAGGAAAAAGTTAGGTGTCATGTCGTACAGAGAAATGCAAGAAATGGCGCTAGACAGACAGATATGGAGAGACAAGCTACACCGACAAGTCACTTACACTTAAATAAGAAGAAGAAGAAGTTACTCCTTATAACATCAGCTGTCTGCCAGTGAAAGACCCGTAAAAAATTGTCCATTGTCCGTTTCAGAGATAAGCCGGCACAAACGGACAGACAAAAATATTTTTTGATATAAATTTATATGCATTTAGTAAAAAGCTGTTATTTTGACATTACAAACAGACACTTCAATTTTATTTATTTGTAGATATAGATTACATTTCCTAAACAAGATTTTATGTAAAAGGAGACAAGCTTACTGCCATCTACCCAACATCCACTCGTCATGACACGTTTCTAGGCGGATGGAAAAGTTGTAATATATATTTGCCTCAGGCTTAAAAGTCTAATTTATAAGTAGTTTATTCGTTTTGGTAAAAATAGAACTTATAAAGATAAAACATTATCGGTAGTCGAGTTTATTAAAAATCCCTCGCCATGGGATAATTTTACACACACTACTTTATTTTACTGCATAAAATGTTAGCTTCAGAGTTAGGCCAATAGATAAGGCATTAGCACTAAAGGCGCGATTCGATTTGTCTAGTCGAATCGCGCCTTTAGTGCTAGTTACCTCCATGCAAGTTGCAAATTGCATAAAACTTGCACAAACCTGCATACAAGTTACAACTTGTATGCAGCTTTGTACTACAACTACAACAACTTGTAAGAGCAGAGATAGCTCAGTGGGGAGGCTAACAGACTGCAATGCAGAGGGTCTCGGGTTCGAACCCACGTCGCGCACCCCTGACTTTCGGAAGTTATATGACTTTTCGAAATTATGAGCGTATTGATTGACAATTATCGCCTGCTCCGTGCCTCGGAGAGCACGTTAAGCCGTCGGTCCCGGCTGCCATGAACATCTATGGCAGTCGTTATTGGGAGAGTGTCGACACTAAAGATCCCACTGGGTTGAAGTGTCGCCGGTCTGCACTGACTGGCCCCCACATAAGATACATACATACATACAACTTGTATGGAGTAGTTTGAACTTGTACATATTTTTATTCAAGTGACCTGCACGGGCAAACGTTAGTTGCACATTTCGAATTAATTTCGAACGAGTGATGTGTACGCACATGATATCTATCGCTGTTTAAGTTATCGAAACATAATGTCTGTTGGGTGGGCGCACGGGAAATAATAATTTTTATTGAGGAGCACGTCTTCCACCTTTAATGGTCTACTCAATTGCTGAATATCTCCACTTGTATGCAAGTGAAATCTGCATGCAAATTGCACACTTTCGAAAGCATGTTTCTAGTGCAAGCGACTTGTACGCAAATGTGACGTCATACTTGCATGCAAGAGTTGGCTAATGAAATCGCGCCTTTATGATCGATGGCGAGGTGTTCCGTTCTATCGCTACCCATCACACTACCTAATATTGTTTAACCATTTGATATCGACGGGGTTACAAAAAATACAAGTTATTAGTAACACAAACTGCTAATAAGCTATCTAAATAAAAATAAACCTTGTCTGTTGAGTTAGTCGGATGGTTGTTGAGGCTAGATATAGCACTAGGTACTTTCTACCGTCCTGTCTTTTACATGATACCGAAGCCCAACATACATAATTTTTTTTGAATTATTCGAATATCATTCTAAATAGTTTATCCCTATAAGATTAAAAGAAGGCATGACCAATAATTTTCAGTTAGCTTTCAAAAATACCTCGGTTATCATTCTCTTATCTTGATCTCAATTTAATCAGAGTCGACATAATACGTATTTTTCCGCAAATCCCTATCATTGTTACCTGGCATTAGGGACCTGTTGCTTTCATATAATTCCTTACACGCACATCCATATCTTCTTTAGCCTTTCTCTACTTTTCTGACCAGTAACTTCATAAAGTTTTAAAAATTTCTACACATGTGGAATGGATGGTGTTGTGTGTATGTGATAGAATATTATTTATTTTTATAATTACATGTGTTTCATTACTCCTCATACCATACCAACACAAACAACTTCCCTTTCAACTTTTTTACAACTGATGGCCCTTTCAAACTAACACTCATTCATTATAATATGGATATGTATGTACGTAATAGAAATACTTTGAGTTTTACGGTACATGGATAATTAAAATGTGCATAAGGTGAGGATGGATAAAGATTATTCAGCCTCTCAAACTGACCCCAGACATTGGCGAATCAGTCAGCTTGTGACCATGGCTGGTGTAACATGGCAAGCACCTCAAAGTAAACGATATGCATGAGTGCGTTAATGTCCGTTACAAATTAAAATTATAGGTACCTACTAGATTTTGTCTGTTTTTAAATGTAGGTTAGTAACAGTGCTTTTTCTGAATTATAAGTAAGTATTCCCCTAAAAACGTCTGTGTGTTTCATGATGATCGGTCCAGTTACCACACACTAACAAAGAAACTCACATTCACACTTATAATATTAGTTACGATTACGACATGATACAACGCGAAGTTTTGTAAGTAAAATTATCGCTTCGACCAATAATTAAATACAATCATCAATTAATCATATGTAATTATTGGACTATGCACTTAATATTTTGAACTGTAGTCTATAATCCAATCATTGCATTTTGATTAGTTTGGTACCTAGAGTTCAAAGAGTAAGTTATAACTGACGTTTATATTTGATCTGACGATTGACATTAGTCACGTATGTGATAAGCAAGATCAAGGGTGCGTTGAGGCGATTACATTGACGTATGTATTAAATACAGAGCGATGTATATACAAGTATGTACTATATACAGACTGCACGGATTGCGTAGTGGTTTAAATGGTTGTCCGCGGCCACGGCGCCAAGTGTTGTGGGTTCGAGTCCCACACGGGACAAAAATTTGTGTAATCAATATATAGTTGTTCCGAGTCTGGATGTTCTTCGTGTCCGTCGCTTAAATGTTTGTAAAGTCCCCCGCGACACAGGATTTACTCCTAGTGCGGGAGTTGACTTATAAATATAAAATAAAAATATATATACAGCATATGACAATTTAGTATGGTCATACACATATTAATGACGTAATAATAAGACCGAATATCGGTCACGGCGGCCAATCTTAACGGACACTGATCATCTTCATGGGAGATATTATAGTGCACAAGTGCGTTATCTAAATCTCATGATCCGATGGAACAGTAATCCGACATTACTGGAGAGAGATCAGGCGCAGGACCAACGGCTTTACGTACTTTCCGAGGCACGGGGGTGTCTAACACCGCCAACTTCTTAACTTCGAGCTGCTATTGAGATTTCTTAACAGAAAACCAAATAACTTTGTTTTAGCCCGACCCGGGATTCGAACCCGAGACTCATGCACAGCAGTCGCATTCACTACCGCTGCGTCACAAATTTTACCCTTTGTGTTCTGCTGTATAACAAAATATGACGATAGAAGCCGTAGCCAATGATGACATCTTTTTATTTCTTCATTGTTGAATATGAGATCTAGTCTCTAGACGATGCACTTGCTTATTTCATTTAGGAAAGGGCTGCTACTCAAATTGAAAAAAAAAGAAAAAACAATTTGCTGCCTTTATTTTTATTTTTTAACGAGATGAGTTTTAAATTACTATTATTCTTGTTAACCCCTCCAGCTAAGCTAGAATGCTTGTGTTGCGAGTGGGTTCACGTCAGTAGTGCAATGGGTAGAATTCGAATCCGCAACCTCTCGATCAATTCGATAAGATAATTAAGCAAAGGTGTACAAATGAGGTGATTTTGTGTTAAGGAAACAAGCTCCTACAAGCAAGTAATGATGATTTCCCGACTGATTTCGGTCACGGCGACCTTCATCTCCTTGAAGAAAGTTGTCGTTGATGTGCTCTCAAGTGACTGCTGTAACCAATCTTGTGAGAGAAGGTTTGCGTACATAGCGGACATGTGAGTACACCATTCACATAGTTATAACTGATCGCCACAGCTGGTCAGGCTTTCAGTTCGTCGCGTCTCGAGTCAAGCTTAAGACTGCGCCGAGCGTAAGACCCGGTTGGACTGAATGACAGAGCTCGATATTCAAATCGGCGCGCGGCCGCCATAGAAAAATTGTATAGAGGATTTGAAGTGCTTTTTTGATAAATATGTATCTTTATTGTCAACCAATAACTTAAATATTTGGAACGGACAAATTGTAATATAACTATTTATGTTTCGTTTAAGCTGTAAAATAGGATAGATTTCTACTGTTATAATCTAAAAATCACGTAACACGAGCTTACGTTTTTGCAAATTTACGTAATTATATAGACGTAAATATTAATTATTTTAAGATTTTACACGAAGTAATTGTAAACACATTAATTGTTATGGTAAATGTATATTTTATATTTGTATTAAACAAAAAGTGTTGATTTTATCAACTTAACTGTGACCGCCTGTTTCGGCACATTTCGCTCGGCGCAGTCTTAAACAAACCAAGCAAGTAATTACTAATACAGTACATAAGCCCCCGACCTCCGGTAAATACACGTAAGTAACAAATAAAAGCCAAAGTTACAAAAAGAAAGAATTTTATTAACTTTCAACATATATAAATACAAAATCTGGTAGTTTTAAACAACAGCCGGTAACTTTATAATTGCACGTGTAACTTATCAAATATCTTAGCACCTAAATATTGTACAATTCATTTTGTGACAACAAATCTACAATGTATAAAATACTTTTCAAACTGACAATGTAAATCATAATAATAGTTTAATTTTTATTACATAGCAGGCCTATTAGCGATGATAAATAATTACCGAAATATCCAACGAATCTTTGTATAAGTAATAATACCACATTCGAATTTAATTTAGTCTAACGCAGCACTCGAATAATTAAATATTCGAATATAATGCGTGGTATTATACTCAGATAGTAATCAAATAAACTTTTTGAGGCATTCGAATTTTAATGTTTTAGTAATTATTGTGTATCGGTAACTTGCATACATAATCATCATTCACGATCGAATATTATGAATATAATAAATGAACTACTTAATAGATAATTATTTTGTAAAATCTATCATACTTACGACGAAGATGAATTCATTAGTTGATTTGATGTAAACGTAACCTTGAGATTAACTTCATACATATTGTTTAACTAACTGACCCGCGCAACTTCGACTGCTTCACATAAGAGAATTTTACCGTTTTTGCAACATTTTTCATTGACGCTCCTATTGGTCGTGGCGATAAGTTATATAGCCTATAGCCTTCCTCGATAAAAGCGCGTTCAACCAAACAAACAAACTCTTCAGTTTTATAATATTAGTATAGATTTGATGAAGAAATACTGCAAATGAGATAGCATTTCTTCACAGGACGCCAGGGTATTTTAAACTATACGCGAAATTTTAAATTCTGTAGTCTCGTAATTACTAGAATGAAAAACAATTATTGTGTTCAGTCGCCGACAAGCTAGGGCAGCTCAAAAGGGTAAAGCATACAAAAATAAATAATATACATGTAGCGCCACCTAGTTACTAACATAGTAGGTACAATGGCAAACCGTCAACCACTCATTATACAAAATTTTTGAAATCTCGTCTTTAGAACAACGTATTCTTCTTTTAAAAGCAAATATATATAAGTAATTTAGAGTGTTTGTAACGCATTGGAATTGTAATCATAGTTTAAATATACACACAAGTACGTATTGGCTATTCAAATAACTAAAGAGTTCTTAAATTTGCTTAAAAATACATATTCATCTTCTATTTTCTTATTTACCTTACTTGGTAATCAGATATGGCGTACTGTTAGCCAAAAACAATACATAAAGAACTTTATAAAGTGTGCCTATATTTTTGTCATCTCGATTTATAAGGTAGCGAATATTATATTATTAAAGCAGAACTTAATTATTTTATATAAGATATATAATAAGACAATTAAGGAGGAATTACTTCATATAACACTTTATGTAAAATCTTATGTACAATCACCTGTAATAGTGCATGGATATCTTAAGATCCAAAATCCTGTGAACACTCGAATTAGAATGAATATGAATAAACTAGATAGCGCTGTATTAGAAATATTGCAACGCGTACGCATTTTAGCAAATAGGTTTAATTTATAAGAAATTATAATCTCAAACGAAAAGGCACTTGAACACGGACAGAATAATGTTTGCCTACGAAAAAAATAGCGAGTCATCGAAAGTATCTATAAAATAAACTACCCACTATAAATTCATTTGTCATTCTTTGCCTTTTGTTTTACTCTAAAATATGTTTATTTTTTAAATTAATTGTTTTGTGATTTTAAAATATTTTAAAGTAAATTTATCAAAATTGAGTTATTGAAATCTACTTCTTTTTATTTTATAGTAATACACCGCCATCTATTACAATATAAATAAACTACTTAACTACTTAACTTACTCTTGTATTGATTCCGTTAGATGGCATCAATTACCGGCTCATATTTTATTTTAATATTTTCATAGGTAAGTATATATATATATATATCTCTTAATTATATAGCCTGAGAGAGCTACATAAAGTTTTCAAAGATGTGTGAAGGCTGCCAACCCGCACTGGGCCAGCGTGGTGGACTATGATCTAATCCTTCTCAAGCTAAGGGAAAACTCGTGCCCAGGTGTGGGAGAGTTGATAAACCGGTCTATTATATTATTATATATCAGCTTACCAATACACGTGATTCCATAGTTTCATTGCCACAAAGAACGCTACGCAAAGAAACACATACAGAAAGTTCGAGCAAGATGCAAAACTATTATTTGCTATTCTCGATGTGTTTTAAAGATATAGTTATTCTCTCTTTCATTCAGTCTTTATTATTAATATATAAAAGAAGACGGAAAGCACTTTATCTGAACTGTGTTTGAACCAAGTTTATTGAAAGTCCGATACGCTAAAACCTATAGGATCCAATTCGTGTCTTTCGAAGTAAAGTGATTGTACCCTGCATCGTTAAAAATAAATATGTTTTATAGAGCCACCGTTTTATATTCCATAATCTACAAATTATAATGTAATTATTTATATTTATTGTACTTAAATAACTTAGTAATTTTGCAAAATAAACAAGAATCAATTTACATTTTGGAATGTTTCGTTTTTATAAGTACAATTTGCTTGCGTGATAAGTAGTGTATGCTTAGAAAAGTATAGTTTTATCAATTATTACTAACAGGAAAAAATAATTATATAGATCAATTTATAACGGCAACATGTTTTAAGTAACTACAAATATTTTAAAATAAATAAGTAACTTCATTTGATTTTACAAAGAACTTATAATAAATAAACGTATTACGCAAGCAATTTAGGCCGTCTTAAGATACTTAAGTGTGAAAAGTTATTTTTCTTTCATTCCGTCCATCTTTCGTTAATTGTCGCTTAAGTCTCTTCGTTGGAGATAATACTGTTATTTATAATAATAATAGATGTTACCGTCTTAAAAACAGCAATATCAACCATATAAATGAACCAATAAGGCCTTTCACATTTCATTTTAACTTTGTTATATGAAACAGCATCATTAATTCGAGAAATCATGTCGTTAAAACCGCATTAAAATTGATTGTAAAGTGAAGAAGCATTTTATTTTTAAATTAAGTTATTCGAAATAATGTGAGTCGTATTGGGAGTATCACGCTATCTCTTTCGCACGCCTGCACTTAAATAGGGTTTACGTTACAACGAAGCATCGCGCGTCCTTTTTCTGTAGTTGGACCATAAGTACCACCAGATTAGAAAGGGCTGTATCGTTTTTTAAAGAGGCTTTAATAAATATTTTAGCCTATTAGATCTTTGACAACGTAATTCATTGATAACAATAATATGTACTCATCGCTCATATACTCTGTCTCGTTTCAAGCAGCTGCAATAACTTAAAGAAAGATGGAGGAAGTAGTTGACGAATATCTTTTGTCCTGGTCAAACATCTCCAAATTGGTCCATAAGATGTTCTGAAGGTCATCGTGCGAGTGCTGCCCGTGGGAGAGCGTTCGTCGGCGCAGGAGGTTCATCCCAATTCGAAGGCAATGCGTGGTACTTCTTTGGTTTCAACATGAAGATGAACTGGAATTAAAAGATTTGGATAAGTGAAACCAAGGCTTTTTAAAGAAGAAACATATACTTATACCGCACTACGCCTGGATCCTGTGTCGCAGGGATTTTAGGACACAACCCTTGCAACAGTGGCAACAATTAACAGTGACAAGGACTGGTACTTGCCAAACTTCTGGCGGTCTTTAGTCAAACACAACCCTCGCAATAGTGGCGACAATTGACAGTGGTAAGGACTAGTTCTTGCCAACTTACTGACAGACTATAGTCAAACCCAATATGATCTTACCACAAGACAGCCGTAGACAGCGCCGATGGCGAAGCCCACGGCGACGTCGCTCCAGTGATGCATGTGGTCGACGACGCGCGAGAGCCCCACGTACCACGCGCCCAGCAGCACTGCGAACTGCGCCGCGTGACGCAGTAGCTTCGAGCCGCGCCACTTGCCCTTCACCTGGATATACAACTGCAAACGAAAGATATGTATTGAATCGCAGGAGTACATCAGCGGCCAGACACATTAGGATTTTAATTATGTCTGGCATTTCAAGACTTGAGAGAAAATTATTTGGTATCAGCAATGGTAGCTGAAGACTGATGAAATGCTACGCAGAGATTTCAAGCTCGATGTCAAGGCGCGCATCTCTGTCTTTTGGAAGTTATGGTAGTAGTTAATAGTTAATTATCAAGTGTGAAAATATCCAGTAAGAAGTAAATCCAGTTGTCACCAGCTGGAAATGAACGCATGTCAAAGGGGGTTTGACACCCAAATTTAGCTAGCTATGGTTTGTGCACGTCAGAACTCCTGGACCAAATAAGATGTTTGATGTTTAATCGATAAGAAAATGTTATACGCTTTTCCTATTATTTGATAGTTATATTCTAATAATAATTTAGTACCTCGATAGACAGCGGCAAAACGTAAAAAGCCAGTGACCAGACATTATGACGTCGGGATCTCTAGACCACATTTTTTTTACATAGTTCGAGACAATATAGCTTATTTCTATGTTTGTTAATGTTGATTACTTTTTTGGTACCTCAACGTATAATTTTATTATACATATTATATATATATTCTCTCTCTCTCTTAGGTATATTCTCTCTCATTTATTTTTTGATAATTGTTATTTAACTTGCAGCGTACAACAAATTGGTTTGGATATTTGCATAATTCGGGTTGGCAGAATTCACATATTTTCGAGAACATTATGGAGAACTCTCAGACATGCAGGTTTTATGGTACCATTTTCCTTCACCATTAAAGCGGGCTATAATTAACTAATTAATAATTACCCACATAACTTCGAAAAGCCGAACTCAAGACCTCTGCGAGGAAGTCTAACGGACTCCCACTATACTATCGCTTATCAAGTTAGTATTTAATTCGTACAATAGACCTTTTAAAACTTACAATAAAGAATACGGCGCAATACATGGAGAAGCTGGCATGTGAGCTAGGGAAGGACAGCCTCATATCCTTCAAAAGAGTCGGGTTATTATTGTTCAACGTGCAACGGAAGGTCTGGATATAGGGACCACTCCCTGAAGCCGGCACCGGACCACACACCTGAAATGAAAACCAAGTTACGGTCAGAAAATTAACAAAAATCTGTACCTGTGTAGCTTACCATAATCTACCAGACACTCTTCCAGAACTGCACGTATGGTTTAAGTGGCCTCAACACTGTTACTGCGTCGAGTGTTGTGGGTTCGAATCCCACATAGGACAAAACTTTGTGTGATTCACAAATGGTTGTTCCGAGTCTGGGTGTTCTTTTTGCCAGTTGTTTGACAGTTTGTAAAGTCCTCCGTGACACAGGATTTATTCCTAGTGCGGGACTAGACCTTTTTTATAAGAAAGAAGGAATACTTAGTAGTACTGATTATTTAATTACAGAAGACTCAATACTCTTTAACTTGCCCAGAGAAACCTAAGGCCGACTCCATAGAGCCAAGAGGGTGGCCGAGACCCCTTAATGGTATTATTGGTAAGCCTGAGCACACTCAAAAATTTATTTTCTATTAATTTCTAATCATAACTAATATTATAAAATTGAATGTGAGTTTTTTGTTATGCTTTCAAGCGTCAACGACTCGACCGATTATCATAAAATTTCAAGCCGCGTACAGACATCGCGAGGCGTGCGTTGCGAATGGTTCATATTGCATGCCTCGGGCTGTGTGGACGTGTGTGCTCACAGTGAGCATTCGCGTCATACGATCGTTGCGAACGCCGCCTCAGTGCGAGCCGTGCGCTCCGTGTGGACGGAAGGGTGTTATTTGCGTTGCGCGCTCATGTGTCATGGAGGCCGATACCGAATCAATGCGTGAACTTTCGGACTCGGACTCTAAACATTCTGATTATTACAATAAATGTAAAATGGAAGACGCGTGGCATCAAATATCACAGCAAGTCAACATTCCTGTCACAGACTTGAAGAAAAAAATACAGTCACTAACGGGATCCTTTCGACGGGAGAAATCTCGAGTTAAGAAGAGTCAAAATACTGAATCAGGTAAATATTTTATACACTAAAACACTGCAATTCTCAGTCTAATTCTGACTTAACCTGTTTTTTTCGTAAACAAATTAAAAACAACCGTCAAATGAATATAATATTGATTTATTTCTAATTTTAAAGAGAAAAGTAAATGTAAATGGAACTAATGTACAGACAAGTCAAAAATTTGTGTGCATGAACATGGATGTTTGTCTTGGTCTGGGTGTTTCTATGTATAATATGTATGTATTTACAAAAAAAAGTATATATGTATGTTTATCCATTGTCTAATACCCATAGTACAAGCTCTGCTTAGTTTGGGCTAGATGGTGTTGTGTGTTTGTGATAGAATATAATATAATTATTATTATAATGTATTTTAAAGGTGACGACACATATACTTCTAAATGGTTTGGATACACATGGTTCCAGATTTTACACGATAAGGATATTCCAAAAAACAATAGATTCAGACAGCCGACGTCACTAGGAGGTAATACGAAAAATCACAATAGATTCAGATAGCCGACGTCATCAGGAGGTAATGATAAAAATAAGTTATTTTGCTGGTTTAATAAATTCCGAATAATGTTAATTTTAATAATTATTTTGCCATGAAGGAGTATAGTTTGTTTTAAAATGTTCTGCTAAATGCAATCGTATGTCTTTGGCAGAGTTAGGTGGTCTTTGCAGTATATTATCGATGAGCTGAAAAGCATTACCTCCCTGTTCCGTTCTCCAAATTCCAGCAATTATATTTCCATTTACCTCTCTGTCGAAGGTTCCATCAGGTGTGTAAATACCTCTCGAAGTAGTACTCTTGCGTAGAAAATTGTGTAAGTACATAATCGCTAAGACCACCTTCTTGGCTGTTTCTGGTTGAAGCAAAGTGGTTTTCTTAAAACTCGAAAGACAGAACTGGATATTCCAAAAGCATTCTCCACCACTCGTCGCGCCCTAGACAGGCGATAATTAAATATTCTTTCAACTGATCCCGTTACTGGTGTTCCCCTGAATGGTTTCATAGTGTAGTTATTCAATTCAAATGCTTGATCTCCTTATGTCATGTATGGGACTTTAATAGCATAAGGAATTTGTAATACTTCTGGTTGTGGTATATTTAGTTGGTGGTTTTCTAGCTTCCGATATAATTGTGTGTTTTTAAATACACCGGGTACCAACCTCTACTAAATAGCCAAAATATAACGATGGAGTTTTTACAGGACGCAAATCCAGATGCTACTGATTCTGCCGATCCTTTTGTCATGAATACATTTTCTAATAATAACGCTGACACTTCATCATAAATTAAGATTAATAAAGAAATTACTGTACTTTTACTTTAATCAAATAATAAAGACTGGTGATTAAATAATTGAGCTCATTTATATCTTACCTTTATACAGTCCTTGAATGCTTCGATTAGTGCGTCGCATACTTCTGGAATAATCGATGAAATACTTTGTCTAGATATACGAAATAAGTATTGTAAAACTCGCGTAGGAATCACCCGTCGCTAAAAACCTTAGTGTGACCATAACTCGTTCATTAACAGAAATAGCATCACGCATGTAAGTATTACTCTTTTCCACGGCAGGCCTTATTAAATTTGTAAGACGCTCCAAATCTTCCTTTGGAATTCGTAAAAAGTTTTTATGATCTTCTTCAAATGTGATATCGTCGTATAATGTATTCCCGTAGTGTAATCGATTCGTAAAAAATCGTTTTGTCCACCAGCGTCTTTCCTTCTTGCCTCTTTTTTTAAATATTGAATGAATCACTATATAGGCCGCAGTTGCAATCTGCACGTCTCGCCTTGTCGAAGCCATTTTTCTACTGACGAACACCGTGCGTGGTTGTTTGCGTGCTCAGCTTGAGCATGTGTCGTTCGGGACGCATGCATAAATGTACCGTCGTATGCCTCAGGTTGAGGCATGCGTGGCGAACCATTCGCGACGCACGCCTCACGATGTCTGTACGCGGCTTCAGATACACGTTGTCAAGGGTACAAAAAGGACATAGGGTACTTTTCATCCAGAATTACCCTACATTAAAGCGAGTGAAATCGCGGACAAAATCTAGTTGTCAATAAATCTATAATGTAGGCGAATTTTTGTTTACCATTCCATAGTTGAATAATGAATACCTATTTTCTTTACTACTCCATAGATGTGATGAAAGTGAATAAAGCCAGAGAAGTGTGTCAGGATCGTAGCAAATGGAAATCCGTAGTCTCTGCCTACCCCTCTGGGAAACAGGCGTGAATCTATGTATGTATGTATGTACTCCATAGAAATTATGGTTCACAAATTTTTATTTTATATTGAAGCTTCCAATATCTTTATGAAGTCGTCGTTCGTTCGTTTTAGTTCGTCCTTTGGAATCGAACCTGGCGCCAGACGACAGAGCGCAAACTTACGCGGCAAGATCAACGAGGCAGAGAAAAACTTATTAATTTATTATAAATGTAATAGTTTGGATGTTCTTTACACGCAAATTATTTAATGTGTGTTATTACGCGTAAACTGCTACGTAACGGATTCAAAAGAAACTTGGCACACAGTCCATTGCCTGGATTAACACACAGATAACTTTTTAGTTTTCAGGCAGGCAAAGCAGCAGGCTGACACTAGTCTGTACTGAAAGATAATAAAGATTTATTTGTAATCGATAAACTCTGAAACTACCAAACCGATTTACTAATTCTTTCACCATTATAAGGCTACTTTCACATAGACTGATAACATCACGCTACGAGCCACGGGAGCGGCTCAGTAATTGTAAGCAAAACCTCAGAGGACAGCTAGTATATTATAAAGAGGAAAAATGATTTTTTGTTTGTTTGTTTGTAAGGATTAAACTCAAAAACTACACAACCGATTTTAAAAATTCTTCCACCATTAGAAATTGTATTATCTACGAATAACAAGCTATATTTTATTTAAAAACTCTACTGTTACTAACATAAACTAACCTTACCTACATGTACGCCAGCAAAGCCGCGTGAAAAAGCAAGTATTTAATAAAATCCGTTTAGTATTAAAACTTACATCGAAAAAGTGGGGTCTTAGCCTTCCAATGACGGACTTAGCGAGGTCTGACGTCAGCTGCTGGCAAGCTGCCCCGAAGACGAAAACGCCTATAGTCGTGTAACTCTCCCAAAGCCACCCGGACACCAGAGAGCCGCCGAGGAACTTCTCACCAATGCCTTTGCCTTGCTTGTCGCGAACTATCTCTACTATCAGTACCTGAAAATAAGAAACACATCTTAACAAGTGAGAATCGGCAATGCATTGCCGTAAATCTTAAGAGTTCGAAAAAATGGTTCAAATAATATGCAAAGGTCACGTGATACCACGTGACCTTGAGGTCAGAGGTCAAAGGTCATAGTAATTTCGAGGGTCTATCGACTATGCTAAGTCGAAAGGCGTTGACCGCGAGTCTCTAGCTCTTACGGTTGAAAGATGGTATCACGTGACCTTGAGGTCAAAGGTCATAGTCATTTCAGGGGTATATTAGACGGACAGACAAAGCTGTTGTATAAGAGTGTTTTCGAACTCTAAAAAGGTTAGCTGACTCACATTTTTATAATTAAAGTCCTATAGTTACACCGAACAGCAGCGAGAGCTTAGTATGAATCCGTTGGATTGCCACGCAGAGATAGCGAGTTCGATCCCAAGGCACCTCTGACTTTTCAAAGTTATGTGCGTTTAAATAGTTCACTATCGCGTGCTGTAACGGTGAAGGAATACATCGTGAGGAAACACGTTTGAGAGTTCTCCATAATATTCTCGAAGATATGTGAAGTCTGCCAACCCGCACTGGGCCAGCGTGGTGGACTATGGCCTAACCCTTCTCACACTGAGAATAGGCCCGTGCCCAACAGTGGGACAGTTTAATACATGTCTGATATTATTACGTTTCTCTTATCACAGATATTTTATTACTTATTAGAAAAATATCTGGCCCTTCGGTGGGTTTACACGGAGACATGGGTCCAACGCCAAGAGGCCCTTCAAGAGATTTAATCTAAACAGTGGTGTTCCGAGTCTGGATTCTTTGTCGGCCTCGATGGCGTAGTGGTTAGTGTAACCGACTGCCATGCCTGAGGTCGCGGGTTCGATCCCCGCACAAGTCAAACATTTGTGTGCATGAACATGGATGTTTGTCTTGGTCTGGGTGTTTCTATGTATAATATGCATGTATTTACAAAAAAAAAAGTATATATGTATGTATATCCATTGTCTAGTACCCATAGTACAAGCTCTGCTTAGTTTGGGCTAGATGGTGTTGTGTGTATGTGGTAGAATATTATATTATTATATTATATTTGTGCCCATTGTTTGAATATTTGTAAAGTCCACCGCAACACAGGATTTGTTGTTGTCCTAGTTGGAGATTGTCAAATTTAAACGAAAAGACGCTGTATGCTGTTTTTAAAACCAAGGTGAGAATTTGGTACAAAAAAAATTATACCAAAAAAGCAAGGGAATCTATAAAGATAAAAAATATCTGTGGAAAAATATACATACAAAATTTGCAAAGAAACTCATATCGGACCTAAGACTGCGCCGAGCGAAATGTGCCAAAACAGGCGGTCACAGTTAAGTGAATAAAATCAACACTTTTTGTTTAATAGAAATATAAGATATACATTTAGCATAACAATGAATGTGTTTACAAAACTTAAAATAATTAATATTTTCGCCTACAAAATTACGTAAATTTATTACGTGTTACGTGATTTTAAGATTATAACAGTAGAAATCTATCCTATTTTACAGCTTAAAAGAAACATAAATAGTTATATTACAATTTGTCCGTCCCGTCCGTTTTTGTCCTGATAGCTCACTGGGGAGACCAATAGACTGCAATGCAGAGGGTCTCGGGTTTAAAACCACGTCGCGCACCTCTGACTTTCGGAAGTAATATGACTTTTCGAAATGATGTGCATATTGATAGACAATTATCGCCTGCTCCGTGCCTCGGAGCGCACGTTAAGCCGTCGGTCCCGGCTGCCATGAACATCTATGGCAGTCGTTATTGGGATAGTCAGTACCCTATAATATCCTAATACTGGTCTAGCCTTAGGGTATCGTTAGCCTTCAGGTTGCGGAGGTCAGGTGGCAGCCGCTCCGTATAAAATCTGATATCCAGTCAAAGCTGGTTAGACTAGACAAGCCGACCCCAAGTGACTTGGGAATAATAAAGGCTAAGGGAGAAGAAGAATTTTTTGTTCCGTGTGGGTATTGAATCCACTAGACTCGACGCAATGGCAATGGCGAGGCGATTACTACGTCATCTGTGCCGTCAACTATGACTTTGAAAATAAGTTTTATATTAGCATGTTTCCCTTTCACCCATTGTGACGTTAGCACGATCAGCCAACAACAAAGTCATTAAAAAGAAGAACAACATTTTCATAATAATACATTGTGTTGTTAATTCGTTCGCCATTGTTTGATAATGTTTAAAAACACACCAAGGTCTATAGACTGATACCATTCTATAATTACAAGTCTATCGGGTATTAATCTGCCCTTGTAAAGGAGACTATAATTACATTGACAGAAAATAATGGGTAAACAAACTAGTAAGGGCTGATGCGCAACAAAGATGTGTATTGGCATTTTGCAAAACACAAACATAAGTACATCTTATCTTTGTTTAAAAATACAGCTCCTGTACTAGTAATAAATCCTATGTCGCGGGCGGCTTCACAAATATTTAGATAATCTACATATAATAGACCTAGACTCGAAACAAATTTGTGGTTCCCACAAAATGTTGTCCCGTGTGAGGCCGTCCGCTACGTTAAGTGGGTACCCGGAGCGGGCGCCCGCCGTGGAGACCCGCGCCGTGCTCCGTCACGAACTCGCGGGCGCCCGCGACGGAATCCTGCCTCTTGCAGCGCCAGGGAACAAAGCGGCGCTCACTGATTTCCTAGAAACAAGCTCCGCTCGCGTGCTCCGTCGCGCGGACACGTTGTCCGCGGGGCGGGCCATGATAATAGAAAAAAGCACGCCGCGCGGGCGCCCGCTCCGTGCACCCGCTTAACGCAGCGGACGGCCTGAGGATCTAACCTTCGCGTAGCGGCAATGGCAAGGCGCCTGTCAAAACCACTACACCGTCCACGGGGTTAAAACACACATACTAATCACAATTTCTGAAACTCACATCAATAGAACAATTTGTTAACAAACGCTTAATGCGCACGTCTGCTACTGAGGTTAGCTAACAGTCAGCCGACTGCGTTGTCATTGATTAGCCTTTTATGAAATGGTGACGGTCTCCTGTCTATGTCCTAGACCAGTGGTCCGCATCCCGCGGCTCGCGAGCCGCATGCGGCTCTTTGATTCCTCGGCTGCGGCTCTTGCACGAAATGTTTAGTGCAAGCAGGGAATATTATTTATTATCTGGCTTTTTAAGTATGATACCAAATTTTATTGAATTTACTGTTAGTTAAACTAAAACTTATTTGACAAAAGTAAGCTCGAGAGTGCTCTTTTGATCCTAATTATTTACGTAATTACGACTTCTGCTAAAGCAAAGCTTAAGATAAAAAATGGCTCTTTGAATAGGTTTCAAGTGTGTATTATCTATATTTGGCTCTTTTGGTCGACAAGGTTGCCGACCACTGTCCTAGACGATAAGTTTCGATTGACGACAGTATATACCAGTTCCCTAAGAGTGCGAGGGGTGTCGGTACACGTGTCCGAGCCTATCTAATTATATTGCAAAATATATATGTATGCATAAGTTACTCCTTATAACATCAGCTTTCTGCCAGTAAAAGTCCCGAACACACAGACAAAAAGAAAAATTTAAAAAACGAATTTTTTTTGATATAATTACCGAATGTATGTATTTTCATATGCATTTAGTAAAAAGCTGTTATTTTGACATTACAAAGAGACACTTCAATATTATTTATTTGTGTAGAGGACCACTAAATTGTCGCCTAGGAGGTGCTATGCTCTTTCGATATTTAATCCCAACCCCCCCCCCCCCCCCCCCTTCCCCGAAAGTAAAACCGTTCTCTGTTATTTTTAGTAACAGAGAACGCTTACTTTAGTCTTGGTCTTCTTCTGCGCTAGGCATAATGCCTGCCTAACATAGAATTATATATATTAAAGCAATGGACACAAAAACAATGCCTCGTTCTGTCGACAGGTCAGATGGTGCACACACAATTGACTAGCTATGTTTAAGTTCAAATGGCATCTAAAGCGCACATTTTTTTGAATTTAGCTCCTTTGAGAATTCCTTTAGGAGAAAGTCCGGCATGAAAATGGAACTTGGGAATTTACTATCGCTATTACTGGCGGCTTCGTCCGCATTTCTTTACAAGTAGCCCATGTCCTTTCTCAGCTTTCAAGTCATACCAAAACGGTGGTGCTGATATACAGACAAGTTGCTTTCAAATCTATAAAATTAGCATAGATGTATGGATATGAAATTATTAAAACTGTAACTCATTTACATATTTTAAAGAACAGTTACTGAAACTGGCTTGGTATGGCAGGGCAAGCGAAAGCGTCTGCTGTATATTACGTTTTGGGTTCGAATTCCAGGCAGAGTGCCAATGGGTTTACCGCCAAGAAATTTAGTAGCAGCGTAAAGGAGAGAGCAGGTTGACAGAAATAACCTAGTGGAAAACCGTTGAACTGCGTCACAGAGGTCTCCAGTTTGATCTCAAGGCAGGCACCTCTGACTTTTCGAAGTTATGTGCGTATTAAATGGGATACGATAACCGCCTACTGTCAGGCGGGGTAGTATGCTTCCTTGTTATTTTCATACATATTTCAACTGCGGTGTCAGTAGTAAAAAAAATTCACATTTACTGCTACGTATGAGGGATTCAAGCCAACAAGAGTTGACGTGTTTTCTTAAGAAATTCAAGATTCCCAAGCGCAGTGCAGAATTTAGGGCGCACTGATTCCCGTCGTAACTCCTGAGCTTGATCTCCTTCCGGTCAAGTCAGATTGGCATCATATCGGAGTATTAGAGTGAGGAAACATAATACACACATATATAATACAACATAATTTCTCCTGCGCAGATGGCGAGTCTTGAGATTAGTCGTGACCGAAATTCGGTCTGGAGGATTCTGAGGACCTATTTATTTGTGTTTTAAACTTACCGTAGCTATTATAAAGATGAAGCCAGCTCCGGCCAGCATCTCGATTGAGATTTGCTGCGGTTTGTATGGCAGCCGGAGGGACAAGTCATCTTCGAAGTAACCGCGTTTATAGGGCTCCACCCATAGCAGCAACGCCAGGAGAGGGAACGCCACTGGAAAGAAAAAGTACCAGAATAATTATGACGTCATTATCTTGGATATATAGCTTTTGTCTGTAAAAGAGAGGCAGCAATTAGAAGACATGAACTACTAGATTATGCACGCGGCTTCGCTCCCGTTAATCAATAAATTTCTATCCTACGAGAATAGTACCTTTTCTCTATTGCATGATAATCGGTTGAGTGGTTACTTCGTTAAAGTGTATCAAACGGACTCACATTCGCATTTATAATATTAGTAATTATTATGACTAGACAAGTAAGCAAGCGTAAGAGTAATTTGTATCTAGTTACACGAGAACACGTGTAATTGGGGCATAAATGACACATGCCAAAGGCACAAAGTCACCAAGACTTCATCTTTACCTCGGACTGCAATGTGGTCTCGTGTTGTTTTTATTCTGTGTACACGTAAGTGGATGCTTCTATTCTACCATAAAGCGCTAACAAAGGCAAACAATATAATTTAAATATTACTTATTGCTTGAGTGTTTCATAAGTACCTACTATATAAGTGGTTTGATAGTTACAGTTACAGAAACAGATGCTAACAAATATAATTTAAATATTACTTATTGCTTGAGTGTTCATAAGTACCCACTATATAAATAAGTGTTTGATAGTGACAGAACAGATTTGTAAAATATTCTGGGATGAAAACTACCCTGCGCCTTTTCTGTACTCCTGACAACGTGTATGCGAAATTTCATGATGATTACTCGACTAGTGAACGCGTAATAGCGTAACAAACGAACTCACAGTAGAATTTACCTATAATATTAAGTTAGGATAATAAAATGTTTAAGATATAATAATTAATAATATCCTAATTAATGTAGATAATTGGTTTTAAATCGTTTTAGTCAAAAAATAAATAAACAAAAATAATTTATGGAGCAGTTGAATTGGTTGCACCTTTTTTTACAGGTCAATTAACGTATAGAAATTTCTAAAGATATTTATTTAAGCTGTCGAGTTCTTCGTTAGTCTAGTCGAGTTTGCGCTTACATGTAGGTACTGGCGATCGTCGTTCTAGCTTCGATTGCCGAGTCATGCAATAATAATAAATAATATCAGCCCTGTATTAAACGGTCCCACTGCTGGGCACGGACCTCTTCTCACTGTGAGAAGGGTTAGGCCATAGTCCACCACGCTAGCCCAGTGCGGGTTGGCAGACTTCACGTATCTTCGAGAACATTATGCAGAACTCTCAGACATGCAGGTTTCCTCACGATGTTTTCCTTCACCGTTAAAGCAAGCGATAATTAACTATTTAATACGCACATAACTTCGAAAAGTCAGAGGTGCGCGCCTTGGGATCGAACTCGAGATCTCTGCGTGGCAGTCTAATGGTTTCCCACTAGGCTATCGCTGCTAGAGTCATGCAAAGTGTGAAGAAAATTCTCACTAGTACCGCAGTTTGATTGTATTCGATAGACGGGGAACAAGCGCCAATGCGCGACCGGTATTCATATTTTTATATACTTACGTTGTGAAATGCGCTTTATTCATATCCCCTCGCCACAAGGGGAGGCGAGAGTGTTATGTCGGACTCTTCCGAGACTTCGGGCCTACCGACCAAAACCCCACGGTGTGCCAACTCGTTGCCTTTAATAATAGGTGGGTCGCCGAAATTATAATTTCATCAGCGACCCACCCAGCAGCACCCTCTGCAGGCTTGTGCGACTGGTTTTCCAAGCAACTATAGGCTAATCGTTAGCTATGAGGAGACCCGTATGCATATTTAAAACTATTGTTGAATAAAAAATTCTTGTCCCTTTCGCGTAGACCTTTTATATTTGAAATCTTGTCAGTTATTCTTTCTACTTGCCCAAACCGTCTTAGTAAACCTTTTTTTATTAATCTTGGAACTAATACCTAAAATAAAGAAGATATGATACGGATATTATATATAAAAGTATTTCAAATTTATTAAGATAAAAGGTGCTTAAATGTTATATGAGTAGATATATTTTATCAACATAACTAACGTAATACATAAGTATAGACAATCTTATCTAATTTAATTATATGTATGATAAAAATAACAAAAAAGTCAAATACAAAGGTCCTTTTTTTAAAATTACATCTTCTTCACTATGAATAATTCCTGTTCCTGTCCGAAGGTCTTTACAAATATTGAAGCAATCCATTGTCACAAAGTACACCCAGAGTCGAACCAACATTTGTGGATCGCACAATTTTTTTTCCCATGTGGTGATCGAACCCATAGCATTATGCGTACCGGCAGTAGCTAGCTACTAATTTAACCAACCCTCTTTAAAGTAAAATAATATTTAGTTGTTACCTCTTCATAACAAAATGAAACAATTGATCAGTTACATCAATGAAATTAAAAATTTTACATCAGCTATGTGTTCTTTCATGCGGGTGCCTATGCTTCTCTTGGTTTGATCAATGTATCCGCGTCACAATATATTAGGAGTCCACAGTCGCAATCTATTTTATAGACCCCTGCATCTTGTAAAGGTAGTTGGCACTTGACGGATGGTAAAAATCAAGTTTAATAGTATCTAGTAATAGTATAACGGTTTCTAAATGTTGTAATAAAGTGTAAAATAAATAACGCTATAAAATCCGTATATAGTAGTTTAATTTCAATGAATAACATTCGTGTAAACAGAAGACAATATTACAGTTACTTACATCAACATCATGCAGCAGCGATAGCTCAGTGGGGAGACCAACAGACTGCAATGCAGAGGGTCTCGGGTTCGAACCCACGACGCGCACCTCTGACTTTCGGAAGTTATACATATGACTTTTCGAAATTATGTGCGTATTGATTGACAATTATCGCCTGCTCCGTGCCTCGGAGAGCACGTTAAGCTGTCGGTCCCGGCTGCCGTGAAAATCTATGGCAGTTGTTATTGGGAGAGTGTCGACACAAAAGATCCCACTGGGCCGAAGTGTCGCCGGTCTGCACTGACTGGCCCCCACATAAGATACATAAGATATTTACATCAACTTAAGGTTGATATACCTAAGCAAGTTTGTTGCGTCTCATCAACTCTTTGCTTGAACCTAGCAGCTAACATTATTATATAAAATCGGTACCTTCACTAGACTCCCTAACTTGTAAACTTTGACGTTCATAATTATTACAATGTAACCTTCACTATCACTATCACAACATATTATAAAGAAAAGTCTGCCGCCGCGTCTGTCTGTCATTTGTAAATTACAGTTATACAAGTATAATAACGATTAAAACGTAGTCGTACTACATCATATTAAAATTTGATGCGTTTAGTTAGTTTAAGATCACGCTATGTGTTTTCATTAACTGAATAGTGGTCCCGCCATTTTGATATCAAAATAGCGGAACCACTTTCTTTGTAGAATATTTTGAAATTTTATGAGTGTAGAATTTTCTATGAAAGTATAAAATAGTAGAAATAGTGTATAAAATCCTATTCACATGATATTCGAAAAGCCTGGCGTGGTCCCGCCATCTTGACGTTCATGAATAAATCCGTTTATAGTTCGATTTGCCTGGTTTTTTAATTTAGAATTACATAATAAGTACGACTAAAACTCTACTAAAAAATTACTTACTTAAACCTTTTTTTGCTTCTTTATAAAGTTTCCTAATTCTGTAATAACAATTTATTAGGTATTTGTATATCATATACTTAAGTAAATGCTCAATTAATAGCGGTTTGATGAAATTGGATTCTGTAAATATATTTGAGAATACTCAGTCTAGATAACTGAACGGATGCCGTAGTAGTTTAAGTGGTCGCCTCGCCACTGTCGCTGTGCCTAGTGTTATGGGTTCGATCCCCATACGGGACAAAAATTCGTGTGATCCATAAATTGTTGTTCCGAGTCTGGGAGTTCTTTGTGTCCGTTGCCTAAATGTTTTATGTAAAGTAACCTGATCTGATCTGACCAGTCAGATGTCTTTAAAAAAAGAATAGATGATTTTTTACTTTTCTCTACATAGAAACCAGGTTCTGTCTTTGAAACAAGTATCATACGATCCCTGTTTTCTACACTAAGTTAGACATAGACAGAAATATACTTGCTTTAAGAAGCTCGTATGCCTGTAATGATTTGATGACTGTAGTAGTCACCTATCAACAAACAACATTAACGTTAATCCGTTTTAAACATTGATGACGATACGCCAGATGGTTTTGTATATTTTTTTATCAGTAAGGTAGCTAATAAGATTGTGATACTATGGGTATCAACTATCGATCGCGCGTTGACGATCTTAAGCAGAAAGAATTAGAGTTAGGATGCTAGAAAGGACCCTGTCCTTGTCCAAGAGCGTTTCTGTTTTTAAATATAGAAGTAGGTACTTATTTATATTTTCTTTCTTAATTCTCGACTTCTAGGCTGCGGATCGAGATAAATCATGAATACACCAGATTTTAAGTTAGACCATCAGCAACTATGGAAACCGCATTCAATTTTGTGCAGTAGTTTTTGCGTGATACACGTACAGATATACAGACAGACGAGCAGACTTTTATAGCAAGATCTATAGAAGCCATATCAATTAGATATATATAGAATTTTAAAAAGTGTCTTTTTAAAAATATAGACTCCTTTTTCTTGAATATCTCCTATGTACAGACATCGAGCAAGCAAAATATTATACTACTAGCTGTTGCCCGCTATTTCGTCCGCGTGGACTTTAATTTATTACCCAATATCTACTTTTAATTTGTTATCTAATTTTAATATATAAAACTACAACTAAAGAAATTAATAAGCCTAACTACACCTATATAGGTGTAGTTAGCTATATATTCAAAAAATACATATGGTATCCCGAGCTTTTTGTAGATATTGATACGTTCTATAATACTGTAGAACAACTATAACACTATTATATAACACTATTGATGATAGAACAAAATGTTCTATCATCAATAGTTACCGCAGCAAACGCGATGACAGATTTTTTATGACAAATTTTTCACACCTTGGGTTATATTATGGCATTTTTATTAAGGATTCCTATTTTGTTGATAATGTAATATAGCCTATGTCACTCAGTGAAGATGCAGCTTTCTAATGGTGAAAGAATTTTTGAAATCGGTCCAGTAGTTTTTGTGTGAAAATATTACAAACATACATACAAAAACACTAATGTTTCCTCTTTATAATATTAGTTTAGTTAGTTTTGAAGATTAGATTTAGATATGTATTATGTAGGCCAACGCCCGTTTTGATGATTAAGCCTTGTATCACGGGGGATTTCATACAATCAAACAACAGACGCAAACTACACCTAACCACAAATAATCATTTGTGGGCCACACAAAGGTCTAACTCTAGTGCACTATTACGTTACCTCCGCTTACCTCTAGAAATAAATTGGCATTCATCTATATTATACATATTTATCTCATATTATATATCTATATTAGACGACTCGATGGCGTAGTGGTTAGTGTAACTAACTGCCACGCCTGAGGTCGCGGGTTCGATTCCCGCACAAGTCAAACATTTGTGTGCATGAACATGGATGATTGTCTTGGTCTGGGTGTTTCTATGTATAATATGTATGTATTTACAAAAAGAAAGTATATATGTATGTTTATCCATTGTCTAGTACCCATAGTACAAGCTCTGTTTAGTTTGGGCTAGATGGTGTTGTGTGTATGTGATAGAATATTATATTATTATTATTTAAATCTAATCTACATAGAATCTAAAAAGGAAGGAATAATTAAATACATTATATGAAATCATCTTTTTGTTCGTCACTATCACAAATCAATATTGATTATAGCGTTATCAGTGCGCCAGGCTATCAGCAATGCCATGACACGATAAGTACCTATTGTAAATTAAGCGTATCTCTCTTGTCCCAGAGGTATACACTGAAAAAGGCGGCCGCACACTTGGCTACTAGTGTCTGCGACCAGTGGCAAAAACGAGCCACTAGATGCAACCACAAGGATCTGGTTGAAACCCTCAGTTGTAGCTTCGACACGCTAATTCATTGTAGCTAGCCTCCCAATTCCACAAATACATCATTTTACGTTCTATCTGTGTGTTTGTGTGTTTCTACAATAAATTTCTAAGCAACATACATAACCTCTTTTTTTTAACGTGGGATGCTTTGATACATACCTCTCCGCGGAAAAGGGGAGCGAGGAGGTTATGTCGGGCTCACCCTGGAAAAGATGGAATGTACCAGGCACTACCGACTAAACCTACCACGGTGTGCCAGCTCGCTGCCTTGGATGGTTGGTGGGTCACTGGAACTGAAACTACATCAGTGACCCACCCAGAACATTCATAACCTAAATTATGTTTACAAGGACATTAGTTGGTCATAGACTACATCGAAGATAAAAGTGCTTGGAATTGAACTGTTCTCATAGAAAGTTTATTTCTAAACATATTATTAAGTGAAATATTGTTAATAATATTGGCGATTGAAAAACTAATAACTGGCTTTTTCTTGATGCATTTTTGTCCAAGAAATGTTATACCAGTTTTATGGAAATAAAGAATCTTTAACTTCATTTTTACTCAGTATTTGCGCGAGTTGAACCCGCTAGCCAGCGACTGTGGCTGAGTGCGGGGTCGACGGGCCATTAAGACTGCGCCGAGCGAAATGTGCCAAAATAGGCAGTCACAGTTAAATGAACAAAATCAACATTTTTTGTTTAAGACAAATATAAAATATACATTAACCATAAAAAAGAATGTGCTTACAATTACTCCGTGTAAAAACTTAAAATAATTAATATTTTCGCTCACAAAATTACGTAAATTTGCACGAAAAATGCAAAAACGTAAGCTCGTGTTACGTGATTTTTAGATTATAACAGTTGTAAATTTTACAGCTTAAACGAAACATAAATAGTTATATTAATTTTTTCCGTTAATATTAGGGAATATTTAAGTTATTGGTTGACAATAAAGATACATATTTATCAAAAAAGCACTTCAAATAATCCATACAATTTTACTATGGCGGCCGCGCGCCGATTTGAATATGCGCCGCACGAGCTCTGTCATTATCTGTCTTACGCTCGGCGCAGTGATAAGCGTGACTACAAGTAATTAACCCTGGCTGCTCTCGCGGCTTGTGGCTTAGAAGCGGTCACTTGAATGCTGTGTGTGCCGGCTTCTGAGACTTTGTCTATAACTTGTGGCAGCTTAGTGGATTTACGGTAACCAGCGTTGGCCCAATGTACGCGAGCACTAAAGGAAATTATTAATTTAAAAGACACTGGCACTCATATATGTATAAATGTGAGACGAGGGTGAGTGGTCGGTATAAGCTAACTTTTGTAGCTGCCTGTCTCTTTGAGCGATACATGAATTTAGTGCTCGCCTACGCTGTATAAGGCAAGCGAAATTCTAGGCCCACAAGTTTAGGCTCTGCTTTGATATATCAGTTAGTGGGCCAATAAGTCAGATAGGGTCCTTTATCCATATATAGTCATAGATAAAACAGTACGCGGCAATCGCAATACGTTTAACGCAGGGTACGACGCATAAGCGAACCAAGCGCTTAAGCATTTCTATAATAATAAATGTTCTAGAGCGTTTAGAGCTGACGCAGGTACCTAATTTGCTCTCCATACTATAATATTGTTCTATATATTTATATCAATATATAGAAGCAGCGATAGCTCAGTGGGTAGACCAACAGACTGCAATGCAGAGGGTCTCGGGTACGAACCCACGTCACGCACCTCTGACTTTCGGAAGTTAATTATGACATTTCGAAATTATGTGCGTATTGATTGACAATTATCGCCTGCTCCGTGCCTCGGAGAGCACGTTAAGCCGTTGGTCCCGGCTGCCATGAACATCTATGGCAGTCGTTATTGGGCAAGTCAGTACCCTCTAATATCCTGACACTGGTCTAGCCTACCCTATATCCCTAGTACCTAGATACCCGAGTATCGTTAGCCTTCGGGTTGCGGAGGTCAGGTGGCAGCCGCTCCGTGTAAAACTGATATCCAGTCAAATCCGGTTAGACCAGAAAAGCCGACCCCAAGTGACTTGGGAATAATAAAGGCTAAGAGAGAAGAAGATATTTATGTCAATATATCTATATTATATTATATCTATAGTGTATTGAAAACATTTTGAAAATACAGCTCAAATAATTTAAAAACACATTTGACACCAATCTGCGACATTATCCTTCGAATAAGGCATAAACACTTTTAAAACTTCATTTATAGGAGTCGCTAAAACATAAAGCTATTTCATTAAATCCAAAGTAGGTGCAATAAAGTATTTCGACATTTTACGATATGCAAATATTGATAGTGATAATATTTGTATCTACTGCTAATGGCGATATCCGTTATACGGCTGACTCATGACTATGTATGACACGACTTTCTATTTAGGTTTATATGTATATGTAGAAGCAATAAGCATATATATAATCTTATACACCGTATCTAAATTCATATGGATATTAATTAATAATAATAATAATATGTGTGTGAACATGTGCAACAGGGGACCAACCACTACCTGAGATTTGACAAACCACAGATTCTCGCTAAAGAACACCGATTCCTACCAAGGATGCTTCGCGAGGCTATTGAAATCAAAATACATCCTAATTTTAATAGAGAAGGTGGTTGGAATGCCCCACCAGCTTGGGATCCAGTAATACAAATAGTCAAACCCAAGAAGAAGCAAACAGCTAGATTTCATGATACTTTGAGCTCATTCTGCGTAAATAGAAACACCAATGATTAAATTATGTTCGGGTACTTTGAAATAACGACTCTGGAACATTGAGACAACTACCATCTTAGTTTCCCCGTGACCATGGCTGCTGAAAAGCAACCGAAACTAACTTAAATCTAAATAGTTTTAATAATAATTTAATTAGCTTAAAAATTAGTAAAGTTTAAAAGTAAAAGTAGTGTAACAGTTTTCAAAATTATGTAATAAAGTGTCAAATAAACATCGCGATAAAATCCGTATATAGTAGTTTAATTTCAATGAATAATATCCGCGTAAACAGAAGACAATCTTATAATAATAATAACTTTTATTTTCCAATATATTTGTACAAAAATATAAGTACGTTAATGGCTGCAATAGTATTTTAAACTGTGACACACACAAAGAACACAATAAAAAAAAAAATTGCAATAAAGAAAAAGTTCATGCAATGTTCTGGTGTGTGTATTTAAGTGTGTGTGTGTGTGTGTGTGTGTGTGTGTGTGTGTGTGTGTTCGTGTGTGTGTGTGTGTGTGTGTGTGTGTGTGTGTGTGTGTGTGTGTGTGTGTGTGTGTGTGTGTGTGTAAAAGAGGCATGTACGTTTGAGTAGGTTGAAGATTATATACTGTGAAATAATGCTTTACTATATGTTATTAATGAAAATATAGATAATTAATATTTGTTATTTTCTTATCTCACCAATAGTTCTTCACATTAAGATAAGATAAGATAAGATAATATTTATTTGCATAAACATGTGTATACATACAATTTCAGGCATGTAGGATGTTACAGGATAATTACTGTTCTTAGATGTTTGCCACACAGTGGCGTGCAAATGTTGTTTGGTTTAGACATTTTATAGAAATGAATCATTAACAAAATTTATATAATAATAAAGTAAGTACAATTAAAGTATCTTAAAATCTTAATGAGTTTAGTAATTAAATTATAAATATTTAAAAAAAAATCATATCAATGTCAAAATAAAACAAAATAAAAAATACAAAATAGAAAATGAAATGAAATGTGTTGTTTAAATGAAATAATAATAAAATGTCATGAATCATTAATAACTACTTAAATGCTATTCTGTTATATTTATTAGAATTAAAATAAGTCTTGTCATGTTTTATAGAATATACTAATTATAACAATTCCTGTAGAAAATCGGTGACATTATAATACTCTTTCTCCGCTAAGAATTATTTTATTTTTTCTTAAATTTATCGAGAGGTAACTCATGACAACTTATAGGTATTTTATTATAAATTACCGGGGCTAAACAACGCTTTTGCGCATAAGTGCAGTTCTTGCGGTGAGTATGCATAGATTACAGTTATTGCGCCTGTTTCGTGGTACTACGTATGCCATGCGAGGAAACAGATTAGTATTAGATTTAACGAATATTAAGATTTCTAGAATGTAGAGAGAAGGCAAAGTTAATATACCATATATTTTTTAAATAGGGCACGCAACTGTTGGTAGTTTGTAAATTTAACATACTTCTTAAGCATCTTTTTTGAGATTTAAATACGATATCTTTATTAGTTGCGTTTCCCCAAAAGGTTATTCCGTATCGGAGAATGGACTCAACTAGTCCATAATATGCTGAAAGAAGTGCGTTTATACTAAGCATTCGAGACAGGGAGTACAAAACGTATGCACTACTACAAATTGTATATGAGCTTTCCAATTGAGATTTCTGTCAATTGTTGTTTTTGAATGAAGGGTAGGGAGAGGTACCAATTTTTGAGTTTTACCTTACATTTGCAAGTTGTTAAGGGATATATAGTAAGTATTTTATTGATTTTATTGTAAATCTTCCGACTTAATTAATTTAATACTTTATTTAATAACTCATTTCTTTAAATAATTACTCGTTTCTTTAAATAATTACTAATTTCTTTAAATAATTACTTATTTTTTAAATAATTACTAATTTCCTTAAATAATTACTATTTTTTTTATTAATTTTTGAATTAAATACTTTAATAGCAACATATGTTGTTCACCATACGAAATTTCAGTTACGGCGGCTAATTTTAACGAAAACTAGCTACCGTAAAAACTGTTTGAAAATATTGGGTAGACACCCAGGACACATAATTGTGAGCGCAAACATAAGTGCACTCTTCTTTCCTTCACACTCTAAGTCAATGGGAGAGCAATAGGACACGACTGGAGAGAGATCAGCGCTTGGTCCAAGATGTCACATACTTTCTGAGGCTCCGAGGTGTCTTACAAAAGCCTTCGTTATCCTTATAATTTTCGCTTGGACCATTAACTTGACAATTAATTCAAGACGACGTTTTTTTTGTCTGTTGAAGTTGAATGTTCGAATTGTTCGAATATTCCCGCGAATATTAAGTTGATTAATAAATACAAGTGGTATCAGCGCATTCCTCGATAAGTGGCTCGCTGATAACAACCGGATTACTTAATGAGTATCTACTAAATTTCGCGATATATGGAGTAAGCACTAGGACTATAATTTGACCTAAATAATTATTATTTAGCTGAACTGCCTTAATGGCACAGCCGTAGTGGTATAGTACATCCTAACTATAAATGCGAATGTGAGTTTGTTTGTTTGTTTGTTACGCTTTCTCGCCTTAACTAGTAAACCGATCAGCATGAAATTTTGCAAATACGTTGTCAGGGGAACAAAAAAGGACATAGGGTACCTTTCATCCAGAAAAAGTACTGTCACTAACCTTTTTTTTTTACGTGGATTATTGCTTTGATGCATACCCCTCCGCGGGGGCGGACGGAGGGGTTATGTCGGACTCGCCGGGGTAAAAGAGAAAGATGGAATAAAAATAATGTACCTATGACGGGGCCGCGCGAATCACTTGCACATGCGGTCGCGACCCCGCCGAGGTTTCAGCCCGCCGTATGAAACGGCAGGCCACTACACGAAGAGGCCTACCTTTTAGGCAAAACACCCTCCCCAAACCCTACTCTCTTCCCTCCAGAGGGGAGAAGGACTCGACACAGAGGCACGCGTGGGAACACGCACGCCGCCTCTCGGACCTGGTGCTGAACGGGTGGTGGGCCCACGAAGCCTACGTCAAACCTCAGGGTGGCTGGAGGTTGTCTCGCGCCCTCCGGCGCCCGGCTTTGCGGTTGGGGAGAGGGTTTGAGCGCTCCTTCTGCCGCTCCGCTGCATCCTTGATGGAAATCACTTCCTTACAGAAGGAGGCGACGGCGTTCCACGACCTCTCACTCCGGACCATAGACTGAACTACGGCCGGTAGCGAGAGGGCAACCAATCCGACTGCCGCGATTAACTCACGGCGCTGTGATGCCCAGGCGGGGCAATCAACCAAAGTGTGCAGCGCCGTGTCCTCAACAACGTCGCGACAGTCGCCGTAGTGGTGACAACCGGGCGTCTCTTGCTGGCGTATGCATGGACAGATTATATTATAATTAAGTACATTATTTCATATATTAATCCAGGGTTATGTTTTTATAATCTACCTGTGTGATACCACGTGACCTTGAGGTCAGAGGTCAAAGGTATAGTCATTTCGAAGGTATTTCGACTATGCTGAGTCGAGTGGCGTGGACCGCGAGTCTCTAGCTCTTACGGTTCTTGAGTTGAAATTTGTATAACAGACGTCTGTCTGTTATACAAATTTCTACGGACGGACAGACAAAGCTGTATAAGAGATTTTTGAACTCTAAAAAAAGGACAATTAACCTATATTTACGCGAGTGAAGCCGCGCGCAAAAACTAGTGACAAATAAACTCCATGCGGACAGAGATACAGGCAAAAGCTAGTATATACAAAAGTGACGTAATCGAGTAATAGATTAAATGAATCAACATCGCATGAAATCACCTGGTACTAGACAGTTTCCGACTGACGAGCCTTCCTCGTAGAACAAGGTTAAACATAAATTCAGTTGTCTATCATAAGAAACAGATAAATTGAACAAACTAGGTATCAATTTTGAAAATTTTGTAATGTTAATAAAGTAAATTAGTACAAGTCATTAGTAACATAATGTCGACCGAGCAATGTAATCGTAAATGGTAATCGACACGGTACCCACAGGACAGGCTTGCCTAGTGTGGGGCCACTGTATATCTTTACATTGTTGTAATCTTTTTTGCAATAAACAATTTTTATTTAAAAAAAAATGTTGGGATCAGTTTATGGCATTTTATAATTTGTATTATGTTATTCAGTCATTTAATTAACATATTTAACTATTTTTCATTTAAGTGACCCATTAAAAAAAATCGCGCACAAAGTAACGGTTCATTTGTTTTCAGAGTTGCATTATATAAATTTATAATTCAGAACGCTTAAAATAACGACACGTGGTTTACCGGTCTGATCACAAAAAGCGTCCATAAAGACCAGGACCGCATGACCTGGATTAAATGTACCATAATATGTATTAACAGTAATAGCCCAGGTGGAAACCGTTGTTCTGCCACGCAAAGGTCTCGAGTTAAAATCCCAAGGTGCGCAAGGTGCGCAACTGTCTTTTCAAAGTTGTGTGTATTATATAGTAAATAATCATTTGTTTTAATGGTGATAGACAACATCGTGAGTAAACCTGTATATCTGAGAGTTATCCAAAAGTATTGAAAATATGTAAATTTAACCAACCTTCATTGCAGTGGACTACTGCCTTAAATCAAGAAGAAGTCTGTGCCCAGCAGTGGGACAGATTATATTATAATTAAATACATTATATCATATATTAATCCAGGGTTATGTTTTTATAATCTACCTGTGTGACAAGTTACCTCCAAAACCTTTTAAACCAGTGTTGTTGCGATAGCGATAGTCTATACTATCGATAGTCCTATCAAAACTATCGACTCTTGACGATACTATCAATACTATCGATAGTCCTATCGAAACTATCGACCCTTGACGATACTATCAATACTATCGACTGTATCGATTTATAAAAATAAGTAATACTTTACTCGAAAATATGTCGATAGTTACTAAAACAAAACTGTCAATGCTATTTAAACGCGTCGATAGGTTGTAGATAGTATCGATAGTATCGACTATTTTGATGCAAAACTATAGATAGTCTCAATACTATCGATAGTATCGTATCTCGATAGTATCGATAAAATTCTATAGTATCGCCTAATTTTAACTATCGATACTATATGTAACATTACAGCATTTCGATATTTTCGATAGGACTATTCGCGCTGTCGTCTGTATTTCAAGGTCAACTATCAGTAGCGAAACTATCGCTATTGCAACAAGACTAATTTTAACACACGTGATTAAGTAACAAACATCTATACCTCCAGATATCTTAACAAAGTTATACATTTATAATATTAGTATAGATAATAATCTAAACTAATATTATAAAGAGGAAACATTTGTGTTTTTGTATGTATGTTTGTAATGTTTTCACACAAAAACTATAGGACAGATTTCAAAAATTCTTTCACCATTAGAAAGCTGCCTCTTCACTGAGTGACATAGGCTATATAACATTTTAAAAAATAATATTTATCCTTAATAAAAATGCAATAATATAACCCAAGGTGTGAAAAAATTAGTCATAAAAATCTGTCATCACGTGCGCTGCGGAAACTCTTGATGATAGAACAAAAAAATGTTCTACAGTATTATAGAACGTATCAATATCTACAAAAAAATCTGCAATACCATATGTATTTTTTTAATATATAGCTAACTACACCTAAATAGGTGTAGTTAGACTTATTAATTTCTTTAGTTGTAGTTTTATATATTAAAATTAGATAACAAATTAAAAGTAGGTATAGGGTAATAAATTAAAGTCCACACGGACGAAGTTTCGGGCAACAGCTAGTATTAGATAAAATAGATAATAATATACATAAGAATCTTAATGTATATCATTTCCTTTATGTAGCCAGCAATCAAAAATGTTACACTATAAAAATCAGACACAAAAACAACCACTTAGAAAAAAGATACGTGTCAATTACATAAAAAGGCTCGTCAAAATTTAATCCACTTAGTGCGCTCAACATAAAATGGTTATCGGTTCAATCACATCGTTTGGGTGCGACGCACACCTGACATCACTGCCTTCCCAATGCTTTTTGTTACACGACATATGTATAAAAAAATGGCTAATGTTGCCGTGACGATACCAGAAACGAAGTCAATTTGTTCATATGGCAGTCACTTTCTTATTTGTATTTAATTTTTTAAAGTAAAGTAATGTTAAATGTAATTTATTACTGCAAAAAGATATAGAGGTAGGCAATCATAGAAGGAAAACAGGAATATTTATAATAGTACTCGTGCCACAAAATACATATTAATACTACAATATACATCGTATGCAACGATAGCTCAGTGGGGAGACCAACAGACTGCAATGCAGAGGGTCTCGGCTTCGAACCCACGTCGCGTACCTCTGACTATCGGAAGTTATATGACTTTTCGAAATTATGTGCGTATCGATTGACAATTATCGCCTGCTCCGTGCCTCGGAGAGCACGTTAAGCCGTCGGTCCCGGCTGCCATGAACATCTATGGCAGTCGTTATTGGGAGAGTGTCGACACAAAAGATCCCACTGGGTCGAAGTGTCGCCGGTCTGCACTGACTGGCCCCCACATAAGATACATACATACATACAATATACATCAGTATCAATATGTGCTTACACTATGTTACTGCTTACATTTAGCAGAGAGCTAATTTTATAACCTAAGTCTCCTTTGATTTCCTCACTAGGCAAGCCTGTATCGAGGAAACCTTGACTTGCATCAGAATAATTTTATTAATTGAGGAGACCTTGAATTTCATGAGAATTACTTTATTAATGAGCTTAGTAAAACTATTCAATAATATGAATACTTTTTTTTTTTTTATCTATATAACTGACTAGCTGTTGCCCGCGAGTTCGTCCGCGTGGACTTTAATTTATTACCCTATACCTACTTATAATTTGTTATCTAACTTTAATATATAAAACTACAACTAAAGAAATTAATAAGTCTAACTACACCTATATAGGTGTAGTTAAATTCAAATTCAAATTCAAATAGTTTATTGCGAATATAGGTTGTTACAGTGGTGTTAACATAGTTTTATCAGTATTGAACAAACATTTAGTGCAGCTATATTCCGCCAATTGGCATGCAATATTGCTCAGATTATATTATTCATTTATTAATTTTTTTATATTAAATTATTTAAACATACTGTAGTTATAATTGAGTTAGCTATATATTAAAAAAATACATATAGTATCGCGGATTTTTTTGTAGATTGATACTTTCTATAATACTGTAGAACATTTTTTTGTTCTATCATCAATAGTTTTCGCAGCGCACGCGATGACAGATTTTTTATGACTAATTTTTTCACACCTTGGGTTATATTACCTATTGCATTTTTATTAAGAAACCCTATTTTTTTTGAAAATGTAGTTTAGCCTATGCTACTTAGTGAAGATGTAGCTTTCTAATGGTGAAAGAATTTTTGAAATCGGTCCAGTAGTTTTTGTGTGAAAACATTACAAACATACATACAAAAACACAAATGTTTCCTCTTTATAATATTACTTTAGATTATTTGCTCCATATGTATTTTACGGAGTTGGTCTCATCGCTTGTGTGACATCAAATTACACTACGGTCTACGGTGGATACGATTGCCGTGTCTGTGAACAGTATTAGATCCACTTTCTTACGTAAAACCTAAAACATACCGGATTGTAGGGTTTTTTAGGGAGCTTTGTCACTTAGTGATAATGTCACCCCCATAACAAACATCTTATTAATTTGTATTTACTTATGGGTATTGACTACATTACATAACATTATATATTCTCATATACTACTGAGACAATCTATATATATAAAACTCTTCCGTTACTGAGTGACTGACAGACAACGCACAGCCGAAACTACTAAACGCAAGAAGCTGAAATTTGGCATGTATGTTCCTTGGAGAGTATAGGGGAGCACTAAGAGAGGATTTTTGGAAATTCCACCCTGAAGGGGGTGAAAGGGGTGAAACTCGATATTCACATGGGAACGAGACTTACGCGGGTGAAACCGCAGGAAAACTACTAGTTTATAATAAATAACACACAGCAGAACATCTTAGCCGCTTCTGACAACGGAGAGGTGTATACTTATGCTTACAATTTCGAGAATACACTGTCGTAAGCTCAAGTACTGCCCTCAGTGAAGCATTGGTAATAAACGCAACTGCTGTGCTTGGGATCTTGAGTTCAAATTTCCAGGTCAGGCTAAGTGTTATTGGGGTCGTTGGTCGGTTGGTTCTGTCAAGAAACTCATCAGTAGGCTAGCTCCAATTACGTGGGACCCATAAAATAGTTGGTAGGAATTGGGTGCAATACACCTCTGCTTATGCCATCGGGATAAAGGCTGACACTACGTAAGTATGCTTGTACAGTCCTAAAAAAATATGGCCAACCATCCTACGGTTAAGCCTTATTTGAACGTCTTGAAATAACAAGGTCGGTTTCCCCTTGCAATAAGTATTAAGTATTATGAAAGTGACCATTGCTCTCTTTTTTATATATTATATTTACCTCATGCTATATCAGGTTTGAATTACCACAGCTAACAACAACTCACCTCCTTGTCTAAGATCTCTTACACTCCGTTAGAAAAGTCAAACTGAGCGATAAACAGATCTCACAGAAACTTTTGTCAAAAATCGTAGTCCACTTTCTTGGCTGACTATATGACCCTATACGTATTCTGCCTTGGTAGGTCCTTTTGGCTGCTATGCCGGTTCAATAGATTCCCGAACCAGGCATTATGATATTAAGTCAAGAAAGTTTTATAAGTCTGGAACTGTGCATCGTAGAGGACAATCATAGCCCTTTTTGAGTGGGTACTAAAACCATGTCTGGCGAAATGTGTGCGTCAACTCTTCCTACCACTTCTGGGACACAGTCGTGTCAATGGAATGTATATACTTACGTAGTACTTCTAAATTTCTGGTTAGTTCAACTTGTTAAGCCGTATCATAATTAATGGTATATTACAACAGCCCTATGATTAATTCGTTTCTGTTGAGTTTATCGATTAGTCACAATCAAGTCAGGTATTCGACCTGTTAAGGTGTTGATAAAAATACATGAGTACTGTAATTATTCCGTTATGGAGAAACCGAAACTGAACTAGTTATGCGACTCGATTCCAATTCTGCTTGAGTGACTTGAGTAATGAGTTACTACGGTAAAAACGTATTCGAGTCAAACCATTATCGACTCGTTATCACTCAGACTCGATCGGGTTTTCTTCTCACCTCCCTGGTGTGGGAGTGGGGGAGCCTCTGGGAGTGGGTCTCCTTGAGGCGGACTTCGTCGCGGCCCATTACTATGGGCCGGTCGTTGTGTTTCACCGCCCCCGAGGCTGGCCAGCCGGGTGAGTCTCCGTTGGGAGAGGCCCAGCTAGCCGCCTACGAGAGGGCGGTGGTTCGCCTTCATTTAGTGGTAGGGGTGATGTCGCCCCGCTCGAGGGAGCTGGTATCAGTTCCCGAGCGGGGCGTTTTAGTTTCCTCCTTATCCACTTAACGATGTCTGGATGGGGGAGGGGAGCGATGTTGGTCAGGTGGGTGTAAGTTGAGCAGTCCGCTCGCTCAAACATCCGTCTGGCCAACCCGCCCACGAATCCCTCTATCGGCTCCCATTTGAGGTCCCGGTGGATGGTCGTGTTTCTGAGATACCTGGGCGCGTCGACCGCCCAGCGAAGGCAGATGTTCTCCACTGTTTGGAGACGCTGCCGTGTCGATCCTGCTGTCAAGTTGTACCAGGCCGGCCCCGCGTACGTGAGGCGCGACCTGATGTAGGTTTTATATATGGCGAGCTTCGCTCGCAGCGGCAGTCTGGAGGACAGCAGGGGACGCAGCTTCGCCCGCGCAGCTTGAGCCTTCGCAGCGGTCGTCTGCACATGTTGTGCCATTGACAGAGTTCTGTCAATGGTGACGCCCAGGTATTTGACCGTCGGTGACCAGGAGATTTCCTCCCCCATCAGCTTGAGGCATGGTGGTGGGTGCACCCGTCCAGTCACCATTGCCTGGGTCTTGGACACGTTGCACTTGAGCCTCCACTTTTTCAGCCACTCCGGGAGCGCTTCAAGTGTTTGGCTCATCTTTCGTGCAGCGTGTCTGGCGTTCTTAGAGCTGGACAGGTACGCAGCGTCGTCGGCGTAAAGCGCCAGTTTGACGTCGCCCACCATCGGGATGTCGTCTGTGTAGTGGGCGTAGAGGGTGGGAGAGAGGCAGCTCCCCTGCGGGACCCCAGCCTGGATGGGCTTCTCCTCTGACGTGGCGTCCTCGATGGCCACGTGGAATGTTCTTCCTTTAAGGAAGGAGGCGATGACCGCGATGAGTCGCCGTGGGAGCGTGGACGTCGACAGTTTGTGGATGAGACCATCATGCCACACCCTGTCGAACGCCTTCTCCATGTCGAGCATCGCGGTCACCGTGTATCCGCCCTTGTTCATGCACGTGACCATCTCGCCAAGTACGCGAGTCAGCTGCAGCGTGGTGGAGTGTTGGGCCCTGAAACCAAACTGTTCGGGCCTTGGTGTTAGGTGAGGGTTCATTCTTACCAGCAGCAGTCGCTCGAACACCTTGGACGTTGTCGAGAGGAGAGTTATCGGCCGGTAGCTCTCCGGCTTCCTGAGGTCTTTGCCGGGTTTCGGGAGTGCAATAACCCGGCCCCGCTTCCAGATGGTCGGGAAGTGGCCGGTCCTCAGGATGCCGTTGAAAAGCTGGGTCGTTGCCAGTAGTGCCTTCTTAGGGAGACGTTGCAGCGCCGAGTTGGGGATACCGTCCTCACCAGGCGCTTTACGAGGCTTAGTCTGGCGGATCACCGCGGCTATCTCTTTCGGAGTCACCAGCAGTTCATCATCCGATGGGACGAGGGGCGTCGAGAGGTAGGTCCGGACCGAGTCCTCTACCTCTCGTGAGTGTTCCTCGTCCTGGACCTCGTGTGGAGTGAACTGCTGTTCGAGGTTGCACGCGATGATCTCTGCCCTGTCTGTGGCCTTGTATCGCAGGAGGCCGTCCTGCCCAAATAGGGGGCGCGTGGGGGTGGGCTCCACTGACAGCTGCCTGCAAAGGCGTGTCAGTGAGGCTTGGTCATCTTCGATGTTAATTAGATGGTTCTCCCACGCATCTCCCCTATGTTCCCACAGGGCGGCCTTGAGCTCGTTGGTGAGGCGGTTGTAGGTGGTCTTGTCCCGAGGGTGGCGAGTTCTCTTCCAGGTCCTCATGGCCTGTCGCTTCTCCTCAAGCAGTCTCCGGAGGGGTACGGGTAGGGGTTCCCGTCGCTCAGAGTATGGTTTAGTGCTTGAGGAGGCTCGAAGTGCGGCCTGGATAGACCTGGAGAGATCCTCGGCGGCTGCGTCAACTTCCTCTGGTGTGCGGATGATGGCTGGTCTGTGGAATTGAGACAGCTCGGACACATAGGTGTCCCAGTTCCTTTTTGTCCTTGGCCTTGGGGGGTTCATCATCATCGCAGGTTCTCTGAACACCAGTAGCACCGGTCGGTGGTCTGATGGAAGGTCCAACAAGACTTCTTGCGTGGGGGGGCCGTCAGTCCCTTGTGTACGACGATATCCAGCACGTTGTCGGCGTGGAGCCCCGAGGGGTCCAGCCTGGTCGGTTCACGGGGACCCACTACTTCGTAGTGGTACGTGCTGGCGTCTCGGAAAAGAAGCTCCCCCGCACGGTCGCTACTGGCGCAGTGCCATGCCGGGTGTTTGGCGTTCAGATCTCCCGCTATGACGGTGGGTGTGGAGGGAAGAAGAAGTTCACGAATTTCGTCCACTCGGAAATTCGTGATAGCCCCAGTCCCTGGAGGGCGGTAGGTCGCGTAGAGGCGCATCTCTCGTCCACCGACTTGGATGTCAACACCGAGAGCGTAGACGGTGTTGAGTCTCTTCGGCTCGACGGGTTGATGCACCACTGACCTCTTTACAAAGACAGCAAGTCCCCGGTAGGCTATGCCTGCTGGCGAGACCTCATCTTGACGGTACACTAGGTACCCCGGGATCTTGAGGGGGGTGGATGCCTTCAGATGGGTCTCGCTTATCAGCATGACATCGACTTGCTGTTCCTTGACAAAGAGGCGTAGTAGGCCTATCTTCCCTTTCAAGGACTGGGCGTTCCAATGGACCACTCTTAATGGCTTATCCATTGAGGGGGATAGACTGCAGCATTCCTGTGGTGTCTATTTTGCCCGCCCTCACTCGCTGTGCGAATAGTGAGAGTAGGGCGGCAAGCTGATGTCTTTCCGCGTCGTTGTCGACGGCGGTAGTGGTGGTGGCTGCAGTTTCCCCCGCTGCTTTGGTCGCAGGAGGGGGGTCCAGTACTGGCTGCTTCTTCTTCCTTCTCCTCTTAGGGCGTTTGGTGGCGGGTGTGCCCTTGTCCACTGGGCCGTTGGCTTTCGCCATCAGCGTGGCCGTAGCTGTTTCACTTACTTGGTTGGGATGAGCAACCAGTTGAGAGGGGCCTGTCTTCGGGGGTGGGCCCATCCTGCGGTTGCGTGCTTCCCGTTTGTAGACTGGGCACACGGGGTTGCAGGCTGTATGTTTCCCCTTGCAGTTAGCGCAGGATGGGGGTTCCTCCCTGGGGCGTGGGCAGTCGTGTGCGTGGTGTCCGCCACCGCACCGTACGCAGGCTAGTGGTCTGTGGCAGTTTTGGGAACTGTGGCGGAAACCTTGGCAACGATGGCATTGCGATGGGCCCTTCTTGCCCCTCCAGGCCTCAATGACCACGCCGGGCATGAGAAGCACTTCGTTCACCGCATATGCGGCTTGTGCGGCGGCTGTCGACTTCTCCACCTCCGCGAAGAAGATGCACCCCGGTCTGCCCGTTCGGGCCCGGATGTGCTTGGCGTACTTGACCGGCACTCCCTTGCTGGTCAAGTCCGTAGTGATCTCTTCCGCGGGGGTGTCGGCGGGGAGGCCGCGAATGGCCACCTTAAGTGGCCTTTGGCTGGCCGGTGCAATGGCATAATAAGGTGCCTTCTCCTGCCCGACGTCGTCTAAGTACGCCTGGATGACCCGGAACTCCTGGTTATCTTTGGGCATGAAGCGAAAGCCCTTGCCATAGGGCCGTCCGTTGGGTGTGTGGCCAAGTTTGGCAGCCAGCTCCTTAAAATGGGCCGTCCAGTTCTCCAGACGGTCCACTACAAGTACTGGCTGCTTCTTGGCGGCGCTGGTGGTGGCTGCAGTGGTGGTGGCTGTTGGGGCTGGCTTCGGTTTCGGAGACGGCGCTGCCGCAAGCACGGCGGCTGCTGTCCTTGGTCCGGTTGCAGAGGCGGCGGTTGGTGTCATCCCTTGTGTCTGTGTCGACATTAAGGGCGTTGCCGTCGGTGCAGCGGGCAATGGTGTGGTTGCACTTCCCCTGGGGGGGATGGGAGGGGTGGTTCCCCTGGGCGTGATGCGTTTGGGTAGGGGGGGCGAGAGACTCGCAGGAGGGTGAAAGCTCCTCCTGCACGTCCATCTCCCCTTCCGGTATTGTTACTGGGCTGTTGGTGCGTTCCGATGTTGAGTGGTCATTATTGAGAGATAAGTTATCCTCTTCGGCGGTCAGGGAGTCATCCATGACGACCCGCTTGACTGGAGGACTACTTTTTCCCTCCTCTTCACGTGCCCTCTTCTTGGGTGTGACGTCCATGAGGGGGGCAGTGACGTTGGTAGTGATGGTGGTAGAGGGAGGAGGCCTCTTTCCCGGGAAGATTCCCGAGAGGTGAATCTCGGCTAACCGCAACGCGGCCATCTCCTCCGGGGTTGCCTCCTCTGACCTCTTTCCGTCCAGTGTCAAGTCCATGGTGGCAAAATATATGTCTAGCCAAGACCGCAATCCCCGCGAGACTCCCTTAGTGATAAGGGAGTTGCAAACGCGGCGATCCTCGTCGCATTTGCGACGCAGGGATTGCAGTTCCTTGGCCGTGGATTTCGCCTGTTGTTGTCCCTCCTTGTTGGTGGTGTTGGGTGGTGACGATGTAGTTTTCATTTCCTCCATCGTTGTTGTGTCGTCGTGCGGCGCCAAGGCGTGGTGGTTGGTGTCATTCATCATGAAGACAAGGTCGGGGCTTGGCGCTGGTGCCAGACCGACCTCTTCTACACGACAAGGACACCACCACGCCGGTTCTCAATTGTAGGCACTCCCCGCGCAGGACTACTGTCCTGGGTGCAATTTCGTATTTTTTATTTAATATTTAATATTAAATATTAAATAAAAGTTGAACTTGCTGTGTTTTTCCGGCGCCCGTGCGTACTGAGCGGAGCGTATCGGGACGTCCACTCCGTGCGACGATCTCGGCCGTCTACTCAGACTCGCTCAAGCCTATTTGTTTATGTTTGTCTCGCCAGCGACGGCCAGACAAACATAAACAAATGCGAATGTTAGTTTGTTTGTTACGCTTCCACGCCTTAACTACTCGACCGACGATCTTGAAATTTCGCATACACGTTGTCATAGAAGAGGACATAGGTACCATACATCTAAAAAAAAAGTGTTGTGCCCAGGGATAGAAATTTTTTGACAACGTCTAGATGTTGTTAAAAAAATGTCTATCCCTTTTATCTAGATAAAAGCGAGTAGAGCCGCGAGCTAAATCTTGTTGTATTATTATAAATTTAATTTATAGCCTAGAGTTAGTAACAAAAAAAAAATACAATTATGTTTGTGTCGCCCGCAGCACCTCATAAAGTGACCGTACTCCAATGAACGAACAAAATAAAAGCAGCTTTGTCCACAAGATTCCTATTTTCATCTAAATATTCGTGTGACACTTTAATCATTGATCATTTCTGTGTCAAGGTCTAAGACGCATTCACTGAGGTAAATACTAATCAGTAATCACTTTGTCCTTAGTAAACCATTTTTTGCAACAGAAAATATATAATCGACGTTAAATATTACAACTCAATGTACACTCGGTTAGAAAATTAATTGCAAAGGTCTATTCTAACATAATTTTGTTGTAATTAAGATTGTAATGATTTCGTTTACAAGTACTCTGTTTAATTTGTAATAGAAAATACTTGGCGCGGAGTAAAAATAGCTATTTTTATCTTCTACGATAAGTTATAATAATAATAATATCAGCCCTGTATTAAACTGTCCCACTGCTGGGCACGGGCCTCTTCTCACTGTGAGAAGGGTTAGACCATAGTCCACCACGCTGGCCCAGTGCGAGTTGCCAGACTTCACATATCCTCGAGAGCTTTATGGAGAACTCTCAGACATGCCTGCAATTGTGAGGAAACAGGTTGCCTCACAGGTTTTCCTTCACGGTTAAAGCGCGCGATAACAAACTATTTAATACGCACATGATTTCGAAAAGTAAGAGACGCATGCCTTGGGATCTAACTCGAAACCTCTGCGTCGCAGTCCAAGTCTCTCACTATGAGGCCATAGCTTTTTTGTCATAGTCCACCACGCTGCCCTAGTGCGGTTTGGTAGACTTCACATATCTTCGAGACCATTATCCAGACCAGTCAGCCTCGATGGCGTAGTGGTTAGTGTAACCGACTGCCACGCCCGATGTTGCGGGTTCGATTCCCGCACAAGTCAAACATTTGTGTGCATAAACTTGGATGTTTGTCTTGGTCTGGGTGTTTCTATGTATAATATAATAATAATAATAATATTCTATCACATACACACAACACCATCTAGCCCAAACTAAGCAGAGCTTGTACTATGGGTACTAGACAATGGATAAACATACACAATATGTATGTATTTACAAAAAAAAAGTATATATGTATGTTTATCCATTGTCTAGAACCCATAGTATAAGCTCTGCTTAGTTTGGGCTAGATGGTGTTGTGTTTATGTAGTAGAATATTATTATTATTATTATTATGGAGAAATCTCAGATATGCAGGTTTCCTCACGATGTTTTCCTTTACCGTTAAAGTAAACGATAATTAACTATTTAATACGCATATAACTTAGAAAAGTCAGAGATGCGCGCCTTGGGTTCGAACTCTGACTTTCGGAAGTTATATGACTTTTCGAAATTATGTGCGTATTGATTGACAATTATCGCCTGCTCCGTGCCTCGGAGAGCACGTTAAGCCGTTGGTCCCGGCTGCCATGAACATCTATGGCAGTCGTTATTGGGAAAGTCAGTACCCTCTAATATCCTGACACTGGTCTAGCCTTAGGATATCGTTAGCCTTCGGGTTGCGGAGGTCAGGTGGCAGCCGCTCCGTGTAAAAACTGATATTCAGTCAAATCCAGTTAGACCAGAAAAGCCGACCCCAAGTGACTTAGGAATAATAAAGGCTAAGAGAGAAGAAGTGGATTGACTCGGAAACTAGGTACCTACATATTTTCTCTAATTTCATGCTGTGTCGCACTGTGTACCAAGTTTAGTTCAATAAAATATTAACAGGAAAATATGTAAGTACCTATAATAAATCACCAACCGAAAATACACTCATAAAATTTTGCAAGTATTATATTTAATAGGAATTAATCTGACTAACCTCACTGTTTTTAGATTCTCTTTGTTTTCAAATCTATTTTGATGCTTCCCCTATGAATGGTATGTACCGTTATAAAAAGAGTATTCATACCTACACTCTTGCGGTCTGCGAAGCTAGGTCCAGTAGTTGTGACCTCAAAAAGACTATGCTAGGACTAAGACTAAAACGTAACGGACTGACAGACAAAAATTCTTAAAACCATTGTTCTAGATAGGTACCGAATTCTCTAGTTTGAGAAGCAACGCTCTCTAGAGCTAGTTAAGCTATTTCAGAACCATTTTTACAATTTTTATTTAATACTTAAATATATTTTTTTAGGAAGATATCAACGTACTAGAAATAATTCCTGTTCCGGAAAAGCAATAAAATGGATGAGATCGAGGCGTTAGAATGATAAAAAGCACCTAATGAAAGTAACTATAATAACCAAAGGTAGAAAAATCTTACACAATCATTTAAACTAGAAAAAGATTTTTGTATCGTTGTCGTAACTAAATAAACAAGACAATTTTTTCTGGCAGTTTACTTTTATCATAGATAATATCATACGTCCCAGAGCAGCGATAGCTTAGTGGGGAGACCAACAGACTGCAATGCAGAGGGTCTATGGTTCAAACCCACATCACGAACCTCTGACTTTCGGAAGTTATATGACTTTTCGAAATTATGTGCGTATTGATTGACAATTATCGCCTGCTCCGTGCCTCGGAGAGCACGTTAAGCCGTTGGTCCCGGCTGCCATGAACATCTATGGCAGTCGTTATTGGGAGAGTGTCGACACAAAAGATCCCACGGGGTCGAAGTGTCGCCGGTCTGCACTGACTGGCCCCCACATAAGATAAGATAATATCATACGACCCACTCTTGAACTTCTAAAGTCGTAGAGATGCCACCACCTATCCAATAAAATAAAATTTACAAAAGTTGCATGGGCAAAAATTATTTTGGAAAATAACCAGTTTTATAACCGTTATAGATCTGAATACCGATTTTGAAAACTTATTTTTATATAACAGTAAATAGTACCGTTGCTTTTTGTGTCGCAATATTGCTATATTATATTAAGTATATAGAGCGCAATAAGTGTAAGACTCGTTTGATAAGTATGGGTAGTAGTCCTATACAAATACACCTGACTAATTTGTCTATATTTTTTACATATTCTAAAAACAATAGAGAACAGAAGACGGAAAATGTTGGGCCACTTGATACGACATGACACTTTTATAAGAAATATCTTGGAAGGAAAAATAGAAGGCAGAAGGGGAAGAGGTAAGCCAAGGAGAACGTTCATAGATCAAGTGAAAGAAAAGGTAAAAGTTACGTCGTATCAAGAAGTCAAAGCGCTGGCTGAAGATACGACATTATGGAAGAAGCTCCACCGACAAGAGCTTGGCTCTTAAATTAAAGAGAATTTGTCTATACTAAAATTATAAAGAAGAAAAATGTTATTTTTGTTTGTTTGTTTGAAGCAATTTAACTCAAAAACACCACAACCGATTGTAAAAATTCTTTCACTATTTGAAAGCTATATTATCACCGAGCAACATAGGCCATATTTTATTTTTAAAAGTACTGTTACTAACGTATTAATCTTCTTTTACGCGAGCGTAACCGCGAGCAAAATCTTGTTATCAATACACCCAGGTATAATAGTCGTGGTTGTGACAATCAAAAGTACCAATCTTTGACGTGTGAATTCCCACAGAACGTGAGAATGTCTTGAAACCATTAGTGTACATAAGGGGGAGGAATGTGCATGTGCACTTTACCCAACCTGGAATTGTCTGGTCTACTCCAGGATGTTAGATGTCAAATCAAAATTCTGGAGTTATATATTATATAGGCTATCATTGTGTAGGGTCCAGGTCACCTAGATCACAATCAACTTAGTCGAAAGTATTTCAGCTATTGGAAGAACTTATAACACTTCTTAGCAAAGCGGGCGGCAAAATTAACAATACAAATATTGTTAGTCCCAGCTTGGGATTTTACGACATTCAAATGTAAATAAGAGGACAAAGGTAAGCAAACCTTATCTGAGCTCATAAGATAAGAACCAATGCAATAGTTCCCTAAATCGATAAAGATACACGAGAATGTGTTAAGACTGCGCCGAGCGAAATATGCCGAAACAGGCGGTCACAGTTAAGTGAATAAAATCAACACTTTTTGTTTAATAAAAATGTAAAATATACATTTACAATAACAATGAATGTGTTTACAATTACTCCGTGTAAAAAACTTAAAATAATTAAATTTTCGCCCACATAATTACGTAAATTTGCACGAAAAATGCAAAAACGTAGACTCGTGTTACGTGATTTTTAGATTATAACAGTAGAAATCTATTCTATTTTAGCTTAAACGAAACATCGTTATATTACAATTTGTCCGTCCCAGATATTTAAGTTATTGGTTGACAATAAAGATACATATTTATCAAAAAAGCACTTCAAATCGTCCATACAATTTTACTATGGCGGCCGCGCGCCGATTTGCATATGCGCCGCACGAGCTCTGTCATTATCTGTCTTACGATCGGCGCAGTCTTAAAAGTAAATGAATCAAGAGAGATATCATAGGAAGAAGCATGTAGCAATCTGATATATTAGACCCCTAGACAAAAGACGTAATTTGGTCAATGGTACGCACGCACATTGTGCTTTAGATAAATCGTTTCTACCTATAGTTGAAATATTTCGCGTTCACTGTACTTACGCCATTCTTTATCTTAAACAGCACCTGCTATATCACTATATATTATAAAACAAAGTTACCCGCCGTGTCTGTTCGCGATAAACTTCAAAACTACTGAACGGATTTTCATGCAGTTTTTACCAATAGACAGAGCAATTTGTGAGTAAGGTCTAGGTGTATAATTTGTTAAGGTTTTGTAATAGCCGTGCGTAGTCGGCTGCGCACGGTACGACGGGTTGCAAGTAACTTAATATGGTACTAGCTTATTGTATTTTTAACAGACATACATTTATGTTTAGTATAATAATATACCATTCATTATTATATTTAGGTTATCAAGGATATAGGAAATCTCTCTAGAATCATTTACTTATTCAGTTAAACCACAAAGTCACACGTATGATTGTCAAAGTTTAATAAATACTGCTCGCCCAGTGATTGAAAATCGACCGTATTTCATATTTTTTTTTAAATTTTAGCTTTCTCGCACTAGGAATAATTCATGTGTCGCGACGGACTTTACAAACATTCGAACAACGGACACAAAGAACACCCAGACTCGAAACAACTATTTAATTTTATGGATCACACAAAATTTTGTCCCGTCTGGGTATCGAACCCACAACACTCGGCGCGGCGCAGTGGCAGTAGCGAGGCACTTAAATATAAGTAAGTAACTTATTCCAAATCTCATATACCTACATCGTGCGCGCAATATGGTTAGCAAGGGTACCATCCTACTAAGTTTTCTATACACGTATTCATTGTCTTCGCCAACTCTCGGTCTCCAGGGCCCAGACACAACGCTTTTGTCTTAGTGTCTGATTTCTGGCTAATTAACTCATTATTTAGTTACGTTTATTGTTGCTACGTTCAGGTAACTAGTTAAGCTGAATCTAAGAAGCGATAGTTGTAGGGGTACCCATAGAATATGTTATAGGTACTAGATATCTTAGTATCCCTACAGTAAACTGACTTCAAAGTTTTCATGCACACTAATCGTTTAGAAAAGCAGCTATAGCTCAGTGGGGAGACCAACAGACTGCAATGCAGAGGGTCCCGGGTTCCAACCCACGTCGCGCACCTCTGACTTTCGGAAGTTATATGACTTTTCGAAATATATGTGCGTATTGATTGACAATTATCGCCTGCTCTGTGCCTCGGAGAGCACGTTAAGCCGTCGGTCCCGGCTGCCGCGAACATCTATGGCAGTCGTTATTGGGAGAGTATCGACACAAAAGATCCCACTGTGTCGAAGTGTCGCCGGTCTGCACTGACTGGCCACCATATAAGATAAGATAAGATAATCGTTTAGAATAATTATCATAGCCTCTTCTCAGATAATTTGTACCTAATTAATTTGCTTGAGTAGGTACTACTCCTTCCAATCACAAGTGTCTAAATCATATTATGTCGTCCAATCTTGACATTTTACATACATATCTAAATGATTTGGCTGTGTTACTCACGTCGGTATTTTCGTATAAGCCGTAGAAGTTTCAGACCTAAATGGGGCTCGTAATCATAAGCATTGTCAAACTGTCGAACTGCATAGGTTTGTTCTGCTCCTAAATAAGGACCCCTGACCAGAAAATATCAATGTCAGTAAAACTGTATTATTTATTAGCTTGCACTCTTGAGTGTATACTAATGTAACGCATACCAGGATAAATACATTTTATCCTACCAGAATACATCCTGTGTTCACCCAAGACATGCTCTATGGTCTATATAATATGTGCCAAAGTTCATCCAAGTTTGTTCAACGGTGTACCAACACATGATTGAGTAACAAACGGTAACAGATTCACAAACTTTCAAAATTTATTAAACGTTTTAGTAGGATGTAATTAATACCATTTACGAAAGTGATTATTCTAATTCTTCGATGTCCGATTTATCTAAGCATACTACCTACCTTTATTAAATCTTCCTTCAGTCAACAATGCTCTCTCATTTAGTAGGTACACTGATCCTCATTATATTTTTCATGAAAGATATTAGTAAGTAAGTATCTAGATACTTATTCGTCACTTTTATTTACAAACGTTGAAATATTTTACTTTTATTTTCATTAAATAAATTGTATGTATTTACAAGAAAATTAAAATTCATACTTAAGTACGAATATTGTTCCAAACCATAATTACTTACCGCACACATGTAAACAATAGGTTTGTGGGTAGAATAACAATCTAATATAAAGAAACTGTCAAAGGCTGATTAACTACAAACTACACATAATTGGAACATATCAAGTAACATAACTTATTTACCTACTTCACAGGTAAATAACAAACAATGCTATCAAACGGGCAGTCGACCTTTATATAATTGCTCTTTATAAGAAAAGTTTCATTCAAAAGAACGAATGCAGTTTTGCACGCTAACAAAGTTAAAACATATGGTCACAAAAACATAGTTATAAATAATATTTTGTACTCACCACAAGCTAAAATGACGAAATCCAGTAAGATTTTACATATTAATCTGTCAACTGCCATTTTTTTGACACTATAATAACATTATATTGACGTTTTTCTGTATAAGAACACGCGTGGCACAGGCGAACGCGATAAACGCCTCCACGGCACTGATAAAATAACCAATCTGCGGGTAAGGCTGTAGGCGGTAGGTATTAGTCATTGCCAAACATTGCAAAAAGTACCGTAAGTTGTAAACAACAGAGGTCCTTGCTCCTTTGGTTTATGTTTCTCTGTAGTGTGCGATAATGTGTTGTTTACTGCTCTAGTGTTCTAAATTACTATAGTAATGCAGATAGTTCTGTTGTTGATAATAATAAACCTCATTTATTAAAGCTATTTATAGCGCCATCTGTGATCTATGTTACAAACTATTCATATTGAGGTTATGGTTGTCATTAGTTTCCAGTGATACCAATAGATGGTGCTTATCACAATGCAATTTTAATGTGTATATTGCTTCTATACAGTATTGGAAATAGGTTGATTTAAAATAAAAATATAAACACTTTATACAGATTTATTATGCTTTATAAACTTTTAACCACTTTTAAAAAATAAGTAAATAAATAGCTGCCTCAAAGCTACAATACATCGAGAATTACTAAAGGCAGTGCATTTAAGGATCTACTATACACAAAAAACATACAATAAACAGTTTTATTTTAAAATAGTTTAAAAATGGACACCATTGTGTCGATATAGGTAAAATATGTTAACTATATTACATTTAGCTAGCACCTAATTGGACCTAAAGCTAACATTTCTATGGGGCATTTGTAACAGAGATGCAATAAGGATAAGATGAATAGTCGATCCTTTACCAAACGAACATCAAACTAACTAGCAGACTCAATACTGACCTTTCAGAAGGCATAAATGTACACTATACACCTACATTTCCAGAAATTAGAAAGAGAGTCAGAGAGAAGTACAAGACTTGGGCTCATATAAAGAATTGACAGTTAACCAAAGATCCAGGGATCGAACCAGTAGGGAAGCAAATCAACGGGAAAGCGGGAAAGCGGGTTGCCGTAGTGTATGAAAGCCAGCACCCGAAACAGCCGTCAGTAAAACAAAAATAAAAGTAGTGTAGATAGGAAATATTTACACAGGCCATCTGCCATGTGGGAGTAAATGTCACTTGACAAGGAGTATTTTCTCTAGGCATCAGCCATTTGAAGTGACACTTGGGGTAAATGTCACTTAGACTTATTTTATTATTTGAAGTCACAGTCACAGTTAGAGTGATGAAGTATTCATATAGATATATATAAAAATGAATCCCTGTTTTCCTTGGTCACGTCATAACTTGAGAACGACTTTATCAATTTCATTCATTTTTCTTTATAAGTTTTCTAATACTTTGTAGAAGGCTCTTATGGAAAGAAAAGTTAAGAAAACAGCGCAGAAAATTTGATAATTTAAATTTTTATAAGAAAACTTAACGACGATTTTAACCTTGTGAGTTTGACAGTTCGTCTAAGACAGGATAACGTCTGTCAGGTCAGGTAGTTATTGATAAAGTTCGACTATCCACCATCAATGATGTATACACCTCAGATCTCGTTCCTTTAAAAGCCTATATCACAGTATAAAAATACATTACAGCTGTCTTCAAGACTTTATTGTTTACTATGACTAACATAAATAAAAGAGCTGCCTGTACGTGTAATTGTTGAATTTGTGTGTGATTGCAATATAGCGGCTGGCACCCTGGCCCGGAATTATCTCCATACTGTGCAATACACGACGATACAATTACGCATGTCACCGAAAGTACAGTCAGCGGCATAAGTAGCTACAGTTTGTGAATTAAATTTTCTAATTATTATAACGTATTCATTAATATTAAATTCACTGTCCATTATCGATTATTGTTGTAAACAAATAATAACGATGATTACTTTGACAGAATAATTCAAAATCTAACATGTTTAGGGACTTGTGTCGTTGACTGTACAAGCATGTATTATCCACATTTCGCATGCTGTGTTTTAACTTTTTAAACAATTAGTTTTCCGATAAGATTGTTCATTAACTTAGGCATTGTTTAAGAAATTGCTACAAGCCCTTGTTACTGCGTTCAACACAAAAACAACATATTAAAACATTTAGTCATCAAATGTTATATATACATTCAAATTTTTTTTATACTTGATAGTTTTTATAAAAACTATATGACTTTTTTATAAGAATCGTCATAATATAAAAAACAGATTGAAGCTTCTAAATTCGTTTCAAAAATTGACAAAAACATACATGTGATATCTTATTATTTATAAACTTAAATGTAAGTTGTACTTTAACATTAAACGTGCAACTAAGTTGTTTAATATAATATCTTTAAATTACTTACAATATTAATTATTTTAATTAACAACATAAAACTTTCTAATTCACGTAAAGATTAAATTATTACAATTGTATTTATTACAATTGTAATATATTTTCTTTAATAAATCGCAATAGTATTAAATATTTTTTATCTACATTACAATTGAAATTTAAGTAAGTTAAATATACTACAGCTGTAATAACAAACAACAATTGTAACCCTTTTTATTTTGATATTACAATTCATCTGTATTTTTTTAATTTATATTTAATTACAATTGTAAAATCAATAAATTTTAAATATAAATATATTTCAATTGTAATAAATATTTAACACAAAGCGAGGGTTAAGTAGAAGATGCTGCCAAGTGACATATTTCTAGCTACACTCTCGGTTAATTTAATGTTCGTGAGCCGCTCAATTCAAATAAGTCGCTCGATTTGGAAGACTTCAAAATATACTGGATATACATTTACGGTAACTTTTAATCAGTAATTATGTTTATATAGAATTAACTTTTTACTATAGCACAGAATATATTGAATAGCTTAATATTTAGACAAGTAAAATGCATTGTTTTTCTGTTCCTGCAATTATTTAGTCGATGTTATAAAACTGAATTAAAGTGCAAGCGAATATTGTACTGTCCTTAAAATATTTTTATACAGAGATTACCTAGTTATTACTGCTCAATCTGGGTGACAGTGCAAGGCCATGAGCGTTTTCTGGCTATTACTAAAACTCGTAAACTCGAAAACAACAATTATTAAATTGAGTTTTCTGTCCGTCTAGTCGTTGATGTTGTTTCCCAGCAGCGTGAAACAAAACTGCCAATAGCCAACCTCCAGTTAGTTAAAGTATACCTACTGCCTTCTACGGGCTCATTAACAGACTTTGTGACTGAGTATTCTTGACACGAATTCATGCAGTAAAATAGTACTTTCTACCAACCGAGATAACAAATCTAGAATCCCACGATCATACATCGATGACCCCACGAGCCTATAAGCAGTTTTCCCACTAAGATTGAGAAACAATAACACTTTTCTATCCTCCGTAGGTAACTCTAATTTCTACATTATAAAATATTCGAAAAAAATATCAACATACAATTTTACAGAAGATTCACAAGTAAATTCTACCAACAAATACTTGTATAGATAGAATACTATGTCCAACATAGTATTCTATCTATACATATATGATTACTCCTCCATATTAAACAAAAGTTTAAATTTCTATAGTGTTTGCCAAAAAATGGCAACATTAGTTAAAAGACAAATTGTCGATTGAAGATAACCATTGGCTGCAAACATGACAAGAAACTGTCAATCGTCTTGTCCATCGCTATCAATTGCTGAAACGATTGACAATTTTAGTTGCAAACAAAAAATGACAATTCACTTAATCTTACAATAACAACATTATATTTTACATACCTATAGTCAACAGATTTTAAATTGACTTTAGATTAAAATGATTTGCTCTGGTGACGATCCTACTCAATTACAAGAATGTAATTTGAAATAATGTTTCCGACGACGTTTCAAGCAGCTTGAATTGATCTTCATTAGTTGACAACCTGAGCGAAACGTCGGGCAATCAATCGCAATTCGGCTTATAAAGTCACGATTGATCATGGCAACCCTACAAGATGGCTGCCTTCAATCAACGTTAATAAATAAAATAATAGCCTTAAATAGAGTACTATAGTACCTATTTATATTTATAATATAATTATGTATAATATATACAATCGGTTATCAATTTATATAGGTATATATAAGATTGCACAAGCCTCAAAATATCATTATTATGGGTATCGTTCTAATTTTCGATAGCACTGTTGTATTACAGGTAATAAAGAATAAAAAAGAGATATAAAATTGATCCATTAGATTCAAATAAACATTTTTGCGACAAGAAAAGAGCAAGATCGCAAGTGTCAGACATTTATTTATGAATAGTGCAACGTTATTTTCATAAAAATACATGCATATCATTTTTATGAATATAATCATGCAATGCCGTAACCCGTCACCCGTATTTCGGAGTAACCTAAATGAAGATTAAAATTGGTTTTCACTATAATTGTAACCAAAATTGTCGTTGTAAATGCAAAATGTCATAATTTTTTTTATTAGATGTCACAGAACAAAACAATACAGAAGACCTTAGGCCCAGTAGTACAACAGTAGCTATAGATTAACAACAGAATATAAACGCCGACTTTAACTCAAAACACACCTCAGAAGGCACACTTCAATAAACAAACCGAAAATAAATACATAAGTATAAGTCCACACAAAAACAAAATAAATTTACAATCCAAATTAGAACAACAAATTTAAGTAGCAGTGTTTTAAGCTATTATGTATTGAAGTTCAATATTTATAATTAGACCTTTGAAATACAGAACGTCCTAAAACCAACAATGACAAATTAGTGTTATCCTTATAGAAAATATAGACCCAAATCACAAAATATAAAGGTACAGAATGCAGTCCAAAACAACGGTAAAAACAGATGCACTCACATTAAGTGTGAATGTATACAGGCATTTTAGATCAAGTCCGACTGCTTTCTCTCGTTGTATTAAGCCGGTCATCTGCATCTTAGTAATTTGTGTCTATATATTCGTTTAACTACGCAGTTATATGATTGGTTCAGATCAAACTGTATGAAAATACTTATTAAACAGTAGGTAATTTAGCGACAAACAAAACATTTAGGCCTAATTTATTCATCTTGATTCACCACATAAGTGAACAGTAGATATGTTTTATAAAGTTTACTTGTACAATTGAGGGTAGTTTTAACAGTTACATTCAAATCCTTAAACTGTTCCATCACTTACACACACATACACACACGTTACTCGCGCGACTGTCTACAGGCGTCTATGTACTCGTGTGAGATCCACGAGATAGTGGGCTGTTCGTATCATAGTTCCTCACCACTGTCGGAATGTGAGCTGACGGGGGATGACTGTCAAACTTGCACTCGGGTGTTTCCGTTGGTCGCTCGGAGCTCCGCCTCGTGGCCGTGTGCGCGGGAGCGTGAGGTTTTGCGAAGGTTCGATACGAAGGAGAACTGTGGAAGAGAGTAGAAGAGTGTTTAATATTATGTCAAGTATGGTTTGGAACTTCGAGGGTATACATAGGCCTGTATATCCTCAAAGACCTGATGTTTGTAGAATAATACCGGAGTCCTTACAGTTATATAAAAACATCGTCTCATGCCAGTATACATTAAAAATTTAAGGTAGACGTGTTATATTGCCCTTACATAATAAGCTATTTTTAGGTTCACGTAATATAGGTGGCGAGTTGCCATGATATTGCTATATGTCGTGTACTTTTAGAGTTCGGAAAAACTCTTATACAACAGCTTTGTCCGTCCGTCCGTCCGTCCGTCCGTCTGTTATACAACTTTCAACTCAAGAACCGTAAGAACTAGAGACTCGCGGTCAACGCCATTCGACTCAGCATAGTCGATATACCCCGAAATGACTATGATCTTCGACCTCTGACGTCAAGGTCACGTGACCTTTGCATATTACTTGAACCATTTTCTCGAACTCTACGATTTACGGCGATTCATTGCCGATTCTCACTTGTTTCAGATTACACTGCTACTGATTCATATACGGTATTGCCTAAAAAACACCCAATAAAACTTTGGCCGACCCAAGAACCGAACTTTGGACACACGACTGCATGCAAACTTAATAACAAATAAAACAACAACCGCATATTCTAAACAATCGATGAGGCAGGCAAGTATAATGATAATAATGATGCAGATAATTTAAGTCTAGCACTTATACTTGCCTATCATAATAGGGCACTGTCTTAGTCCATTAAGCTCAAATCTTGTATCGAGTGTTTCACTGCATAACCACAGGAGTATGGGCTTTAAAGACTTCTCTACACATTATTCTGCTAGACAGATTGACAGCATTGTTCTCTGTTACACATGTAAGAGAAAACAATGCTGTGCTATTACCATGGGAAACTGTCCTCCACTCGAGATAACCATGAGCACAGAAGTACAACAGTAAGATGTACTCACAATAACTACAGCATACAGCAGACCGATGCTAAATCCAGCCAGCACGTCGCTCCAGTGGTGTTTGTAGTCGGACACCCTGGTCATGATGGTGTACCACGCGAACAGCATCAGGATGAACTGGATACCGTGACGAAGCAGCTTCGAGCCGCGCCAGGTGAAGCGTTTTTGAAGATACATCTATGAATACAAACGATTGAGGTTAAAAGAGTTAATTTAAGTCTTGTTTGTATATTGTTATATCTTAAATGAGAGTAATATTGCGAATTTAATCGAGTATTGAATAGTTAATTATTGCTCGCTTTAACGGTGAAGGAAAACATCGTGTGGAAATCTACATGTCTGAGAGTTCTCCATAATATTCTCGAAAATATGTGAAGTCTGCTAACCCGCCGTAGGCCAGCGTGGTTGATTAAGGTACTACTTCTCACTCTGAGAAGAGGCCCACGCCCAGCAGTGGCACAGTATACAGGGCTAATTTATTATAAGCCTAAAATATTTGTTTCATTTAGATCAAAGTAACACTCATGAACGACAAAGTTAAGTGGTTAGTGAGTTTACCTAAATTACTGAAGTTACAATTAGGTTAGTTGTTATAGTTTAAGAACCACTTACGCAGAAGTATAACATAGTATAAGCTGAGAAGGAGGAATGTCCACTGGGGAAGGAGAGCCTCATCTCTTTCTGCAGCTTGGACTTCTCCGCGAGGCAGGTGAACTCTTCGATGTACCGCCACTTGTTCTCCGGGAGGGTGCAGTCTATGTCCGGTCTACAGACCTGCAAAGATGGAAACAGATTTTGATATATTTGAGCCGGTAAAACTGGTGGAAAACTTCGAGTAGGTGTGGTGAGACGGCTGCGTCGGCTCCGTGGTGTATATTTATGTGAGTCGTAAGGGCCCGGGTTCATTTCCCGCATCGTGCAAAGTAATACAAGGGCTTGTCCGTTAGGAAATTTACAATTGTAGCACGGAGAAGTAAAGCGCACAATTGTGCATAAACGGAAATGTTATATATGTATACGTTCGTATGTAATTCGAATGTTTTTGAGCTCGTCGCTAGTTTGGAATCTGGAAATGTGCCGGTAGTCGGAAGGTTCATTTTCTATTACGTGGGGTACCACACCACGAATTTTGCAGCAGAGTTTTATGTAAAATACTGCTGGTAAAAGTTTGGTGTTAGGCACCTTTTGCTATCTTTTTGAGAATATACAAACGTTAATCGATACATGTAAAGTATTAAGGTATGATTCTTCAGCTACCAGGACGTTTTGATACTTTCGCTAAACTATCAATACGTGTGCGATCGCTACCCTTCACAGACGATCTTTAACTTTCACTCGCCATCATTCATTGGGTTTGTACTCGGTATTTACAAATAGGTACATAGAATATCATTCATTCCGATGCACACCCACTATATATTTAAGTTCGTGCAAACTTTCACTGAATTTAAAAACTGGGTCAGGCACTATTGTTATACCAAGCTGTCTGGTAACCTGTGAAATATGTTCTATCACGTACTACCTATGACAATGACAGTAATTTAAATAATTTGTTTTCACTTACTATACAAATCTATCTATAAAAACGTGAAGAGAAAACTTTGTACCGTTTTTAAGCATATTGTGCTCACGAGATATTGAAATTTGGCATGGTAATGGGGAGAATCTTTGTCTCTCGGGTGCTGAAAAGCACCCTAAACGTCGAAGAAAGTGTAAAATGAAATCTAAATAGTTCTTATAATTTAAATAGCTTACATAGAAGTAAACAGTAACTAGTACAAGTCGTACTACTACTGTCGTAGCCTACTTTATAAAGTCATTTTACGCTCTTTCTTTCTTTTCGTGTGGTTAGTGGCCAACCTGATGTCAAGAGTTGTTGAAGCCGCCCATAGGCCTCTAACATGGCTTAACGACTACTGTCAATTTGACAACAACCGGAACCGACTATTTACGTGCCCTCCAAAGCACGGAGACGCTCAGATGAAATACCACTAAGCGGTCACCCATCTATAGACTGACCGCACCCAACGTTGCGTAACCTCGTTAATCGTTTACTGATCAGTGAGTGCAACTGGCTATCAGCGCCTTTTACGCTTAGAATTCAATATTGATTATTCATTATTAATTAGAACGGAATGCCTATCACTAAGTTTATGGATATAATTTATGACTTCCATTAGTAATAAATTTCGAAAATAATAACTTAATACTTGAATCGAATGCTCAAGAAATGTTTCCGGCAAAACTAGTTGAACATGTCGCTAAACTAATTTAAATTAACTGTTGATATTTAACGCGTTTACAATTAAAAATATTGTACGATTAATATTCTTTATGTTAATCTTATTAAACCTAATTCTATTGTGGCTTTTTAGACTGGACAATGTAAAAGTAATACCTCTGGTATTGCAATCATAACTTGGAGTAACGGCTTACCTTTAGGCAAGCGTTTGCTTGTATACCACCTACTTTTGTAATATTTAAGGAAAAGACAACATGCTTGTGATTTTATAAAATTGGCCGCATGTATTTTATTCCTGATAATAATAACAGAATGAAAGAAGTTAATAAACCTAAGGGCGAATATCACAAAGTAGCTTTTGAACAGTACTATGTCTAGTTGAAGTGTCCTTTTCTGGACCTCTGACATCATGTATGCGAAATTGCATGATGTTCGCTCGAGTACATAGTTAAGGCATAAAAACGAAATAAACTCACATTCGCATTTCTAATATTAGTTAGGATGGTATTCTCCTAAATTAAAATAAACGTCACAAGTAAACACAAATTGCATTTCAATTCACATTTGACTCTACTACACTGGATCGGAACTTTATGTTGAACAATCTTTATTACGAAATTTGGATCTCTGATCATAATTATACAGCCGGATTTAGGTACACACCTTTTCTATCATGACTTTAACCTGGTTTACCCAATTAAGGTATCTCCGATAGAAGCAGACTGCACACGGTGTGCCCATAACAAGATTAAACAAGTCAATTAAAAAGGACCTCGGCTGCTTTGCGCGTATGCTTTTTATCCTATCGATAATCTAATATGCAGCAATAAATAGATAGAGCTTGTCCCATGTCGTGATGTCAATATCTAATAGTCCTGATAGAACAGGCATCAAGTTGTTATCTACAGTGATGTTATCTAGGATCTTGTTAAGCAGTATACACGGATCGTTTAATGAGCAGATGAATGTAAATAGTCAGGTGAAGTAGCTGAGTAAGATGTTGTGTAAGATGATGTGTGTACTGATATCACGTTGTTAATGCAGAATTATTCTGTCGGCTAAATATAAAGGTTTTCTTTAAAGAAAATCTTGCACTAGGTATACTGTATCGCGAGGGTTTTACAAACATTTACACATCGGACACAGAACATCTAACTTGAAACGAACATTTAAAGACTACGATTTTTTTGGCGCGTGTAGGTTGGAAGCCCATATCACTTGGCGTAATGGCTGAATATTCACAGATCTTAGTTTCATAAGGGTAGTATTTAACTGTTCCTCAATTTTTTGCCTTTGTTCCACCAAAAATACTAATTGCACACCAAAATATGCTTACTAAAATACTTTAAAGAGATCAAACTAAGTCAACGGAGCCCCGCTCCGTGGGACGCCTATTTTTGAGTAGGTTTAAGAAGGAACCTAACATAACCTAACCCTTCCGAGACGGAATGCAGTGATTCGAGGCGTATAGGTGCTCGTTATGATACATTTTAGTAAGCGTATTTTGCTGTGCAATTAGTATTTTTGGTGGTCATTATATTTAATCCTCTTTTATAATACTTTTCCGGTCTATGTTACCGAAAATCTTCGGTACTAAAGATGACGAAAACATGGAAATCACAATTATTACGGACAATGATATATAATATAAGTAAGTATAATAATATCAGCCCTGTATTAAAATGTCCCACTGCTGGGCACGGGCCTCTTCTCAGTGTGAGAAGGGTTAGGCATAGTCCACTACGTTGGCCTAGTGTGGGTTGGCAGACTTCACATATCTTCGAGAACATTATGGAGAACTCTCAGACATGCAGGTTTCCTCACGATGATTTCCTTCACCGTTAAAGCATGCGATAATTAACTATTACCTATATTAATACGCATATAACTTCGAAAAGTCAGAGATGCGCACCTCAGGTTCGACCTCGAGACCTCTGCGTGGCAGTCCAATGGTTTCCCACTAGGCAATCGCTGCTTAATTATTCATAATTATAATAATCCTGTTTATAAACTGTCCCACTCCTCCGTACTATTTTAAGTATGAGAAGTGCTAGGGCGTCCACCGCGCTAACCCAATGCGAGTTGTCAACTTTTACACATCTTTGAAAACTTTATGAAATCGCTCGTACATGCAGGTTGTCTTACCATGTGTTTCTTCACCGTTAAAGCGAATAATAAACAAATTAAGAATAAAGAACAAGCTAAAATATTGTTTTATTTACCGCTACCATCTAAATTGCTGATGTAAATATTTAATTTATTTTCACCGATACCGCTATTATATGTATTTAATACTTTAAGGGCTTAAAACCATTAACAACCTACATGTTCCAGATTAAAATCAATTTACCTCGGTAACCTTACTTCGAACGTAAATAATATTTAATATCGCCGGACCTGTACCAACAGGGTCCGTGAAAAAACCTGATGGATTGCCGTGAGACAATCCAATTATTATGCGGCGTCAGACTTTTCCATGACATCGTAAAGTGCCCCGCAATTAATATTCTTTTACAACAATCTTATGATTGACGGATACCCTGAAGGCATGAAAGGCTTGCGTTCGCGCATTGAGCATATTCAACTTTTAAAGGTAGAAAGTGTTTCTAAAGATATAACTTATAAGTTTAATTGCGAATCGCCGTTCATTTATAGTGTGTTAATAGCTTGGTGTAATATTGGAGTTTCGATCAGCCGACTTGTTGATAATCGAAATTTCATCATAATTTACTTATAGATTTCTCATCAATTATCCAGTTTTATTGATACTTATTTCACGTAAGAACCAGTGGGAGCACACATTAAAGTGCTCCGAATCGAATCAGTGAAGTTTTTATTACATCTAGATAGAATGCAACGATGAATAAAACATAAAGAGAGTAAAAATAAATCGGTATTATTGTTATTTATGGCGCCATAAAGTGTGAAACATTGGCATCTATTGTTTTGCGTAAAACATCAAAGTCGGTGGTTAAGGCACTGGGAGGGAAAAATATTATTCGAGGCGAAATTCCTTAGACTATGCACAAAAAATAAATTCTGGACTGGTGCATAATAAATCGTAGTCTTTTAAGATCTAGATTGTTACTGTTTACGTAACAACATTGCGTTATAAGCAAGGAATGCATGAAATTGCGTATTTTATCAATTTAGATCATCATCAATTCAGAAAACTGCGATCAAAAACTAAAAACAGTATTCATTTCGTAGCAAAATTTATTCAGTAAAAAATCTTCTATGTAACTTAGTAAGACGTAAAGCTTTATCTACAAATGTTAATCATGTCCATCTATCAGTAACCATGCGTAAACATAGCAGAGACGTCTGAAAAGTACTTGTAATCACCAATTTTACAATTTTGTGTGCCATGTCGTCATCTGTATTATTCAAAACAAGATTGTCATCTTTGAATTCATCAGCGAATAAATATCTACATAAATGGCGGATGCTAGATGTGTAATCTCGAAATTGTGATCAAAACAACGTGACATACTAAGAATTATATCATTAAGTACACATACTACCTAACTATGTTTTATTTTAATATCTGTCCTGTTTCTCTTTGTTATCGTCACGAACGATAAGGTTCATTCTATTTTCCACTTCATTTTATTTTCCACTTAGAGTTAAAGATTTGCAAGGTGCAGCTAACAGCCAAACAATTTATAATTTACGAGGGGAAATTTATGATTTTGTTTACAATGTCGATAACATGTTGTTAACTGCTTTTATATACTTTTTTCGCCTTTTACGGACGAGTCAATCATCCAATCAAGTTGGCCCCTTCACTGGCCTAAAAACAAGTTTGCAACTTAAGAGTAAGGCTGCCTTGAATAGAAAATAATTTACAAGGAAAAAATTTTTAGTAATACGACCTTTTCGGCATACGGAATGTCGGCCACCTTATCAGGCCCACTGATTTGAAGACAAACCGGTTGGGTTAGGTTAATTTTTACTGCTAGTTACAAGCGTCAGAAATAATTGAAGCTTACGAATTTTGGCATATTCGTCTTGACATTTCCTTTACCTTTTAAGGGCACCACGTTACTCAAAGCAAAAATGGTGTAACAGATAGAGGTATTCAAAAATGTCACATAAATCGAGCAAATATGTAGTTTCTTTTAATATTAAATGATTGTATTTTACTTATAGGAGTGGGTCGAGAGTTGGTCTGTAATCTATTCAATACTTCAATTAGCAGTAAGGTGTTAAATTTATGTTTACTATTTTGGTCATAAATAACGCTAGGCCGCTAGTTCAAATCGATAAATAAGATGATATTATTTCCTAAGATTATTTCGTTACTATAATATATACATTGTAGTGTTGAAATTGGTTACCAAATACGTAGTCTATAATAAAGTAAGTTAGTGCCTACAAAGGAAGTGTACTGCCAATTACCAGTCTCAAGCTAAATTGTATAAGAAAATAGTATAAGAAGTATTGGCACCACTATCGAATTACAGATAGTGAACCAATACAATGGAATGCGTCAGGGTTGACCCTTGGTGCCATCAACGTTCGCTGAAAAGAAATACTATAACTCAATGGGAATATTATTATTTTATCGTTATATTATATTTAGTTATTTACGTAAAATTTTTGATGCAGGTACTTAATTATAATTTTCCAAAAGTCTAAAAAATCGTTGCTATTTGACACCAACGACATCTTTTTGTCAAAAATGGTTACTAAATTATATTCGAATAGTCGTCTAAGTCTTTTAAAATGCTTTATTGTGTCTTAAGTTTGCTTATGTGATTCGTAAGGTGATGAAATCATTTATTACCTTGAAGTTGTCAAAAGCATTGTTTCCTTTTACGACAAAGACCCATTGTCATTACAAGAAATATTATTTTTTGATAAATCAATGTTATCTTTTTTGCTCAAACTTTGTTTTATTATTACGTAACATTGAACATAGCAACTTGAATCACACAAAACATTTACAGAATTTATAAAAATGTCTTTTTACCTGCGTAAAAATATGTGAATTATATATATTATAAATGCACAAGACTAAAAAATAGCAAATAATAAAATCATATCAACATATATTATTATAAAATAATGCAGAATGCAGATTTCATTGACAATTTGTGACAACTTTACTTACAATTTTCCAGGTTTAAAATTATTTATTAGGTTAGACGAAGCTACAATATTTCAAATAAAATATTCTAAGAACAAACTTTTTAAACGCAATATGCTCGCCTTAACAAACTTTTTAAACGGAATATGCTCACGTCTTTTTAGCGTATACCGCGCGTAAACAGGTAAAGTATTTATTTTTCATGCTGTGCATACTAAATGTTCGGTAATTTAGTGATTATGGCAACGAGGTAAGGGGCGGGTTTGAAATGCTTCGGGCGATTACTGACCATATCGCCAGTTCGTGAGAACGTATGGAAAATAGGTTGTCTGTAAATTGATTTTGGACGTTTTGTGGCCATATTTAAATATGGAAATTGGCTGCTGTGTACACTCAGCATGGAAAATATCCAAGCAGATGAACTGATAAGCACTGTGGCAGCATGTGACTATTTATAAATAATCTTTTGAATAATATTATACGGTCACACTCAATACAAAGTAATTTCAGAGCCTTGTAAATTCTTCACACATATTTCTCGTATAATTTTGTTATACAATTTAATTTACCATATAATTTACTACATCGTATACCATCGGTAGAGTAGCTTCGTTAAACGTAGGCGAGTTAACTTGTAGTGTCAGTTATGCCAACATTATGGGGGTTATATGTTATAATCTTTATTGGTATTTTCGTCTATCGACAAGGGCGTAAAATGCCTACATAATCCCCGTTACTTAGTTACGACGATGAGAAAACGTACCAAGACTTAAGGGTACAGTTATTATGCTGATAATAATATCTTCGTGTGTATAGCAGGTACGCACATAGCAATTAAGTCGAGGAAGGTTGTTCCTATAAATAATTTAATATCTGGTTAATTGTAGCAAACATGGACTTACACTCTTTCTCGACAAGCAAATAATTACGGATTTCATCTGACTACGATCCTGGCATGTCTCTCTTACTTTATTCACTTGCATTCTATTCTTCTGGAATACTTGTTGGTTTAGAATATTTTTGGCCAAGTTAATAGTTGCAACAACATAATCAAACTAAAGAAATAGTTATTATAATTGTGATTGACTTAGTAATCTAGTGATCTATGTATAAGAAAATTCGTTATCCTTGGTTCCTTTCAAGAGTAAACGGCCATGTTTCAAAAGGGTTTTAAATACAGTATTCGCTTAACATTTACAGTACATACACATTTTACAGTTAGCTTCTCAACTACATTTTTAAATATTTACTCAGGTGTAACACACTATAGGCTCTTTAAGACACCACAACATTTCTATAATAATATAATACGAATCAAATTATATATTTATACTAGTTGTCCCGACAGACGTTGTCCTGTACACACGAAAAAAAAAACTCAAATCTAAACCATCCTCGAATCCACATGACGCCGTTTAGGAGGAGTTCAGTGACATACACACGTACAGTAGATTTACAGCATAAGTTACAGCGCCATAACTAAGCCCTAACGATGGAGCGGTGAAAATGTTAATGTCAGGTATTACGGCGGTTATATGCGCAAGCGCCGATACGACTTTCGCTCGGCGATACACGACAATTTTGTCATTATCCGCTTCGCGCGTTGTCGCTGAATACATTACTGATAAGCCACTGGAAGCCGTCGCCTTTTATGGAGTCTGTGTATTACTGTATATAGCCATTACGAATCAATGTATTATTTAAACAATGTCGCTTGTTAACAGAGTTGTTTGTGAGATTGATTGTACTGTAGTTTAATCTTATATACACATAGACATGTAGATTTCCTCACGATATTTTCTATCACAGTTCAAGCGAGCCTTAATTAACTATTTAATAAGCAAATAACTTCGAAAAGACAGAGATGCTTGCCTTAGGATCGAATTTGGCTTGCCTTAGGATCGAATTTGGCTTGCCTTAGGATCGAATTAGAGACCTCTGCGGGACAGTCCAACGGTCTACCATGGGTACATAATATGAATATGGGGATAAAAGTCTAAATGCCGAAAGTGAACTGTGTTAGCAAGAGAGTATGTGTGCGATTGAGATGAGGGAAGCAAAAGTCTCGGAAAGAATATGGGAGAGAAGTGAAAAGATGAAGATGAGGAAATTATAATACAAAGATTTCGGAAACCGTATCCGTGTATTCTGGTGTGTGATTTCTCATTCTCATGAATGTCTAAGGTACGTATGATACTGAACAAAAATACAAATGATGAAGGTTCCTTCAACTAGCCTATCAACAATTTATCTATGATACACATTTATTTCCATGATAAGCTTTTCTTAAGTGCCCTTTTACTCATAATTATAATCTACCTGACATTATTCGATAATGTCGCGTTCGATTAATAAATACATGAATTTGGATAACATTAAACTATCAAACCCGGTAACTGGTTGGAATAGGAAAATGGAGCTATTTTTTAAAAATTTGATGTCGATCCTTATTGGTTAATACCAGTGAGGTCCAATATCAATTTTTTACGATATGACACCAACAAGAGATCACAACCCATTCATGTGATACAGAAAGTATTAAGAGCGGTCAAAATTGTATTCGTCGCGACGACGCAATTTAAGAAACATTAAAAGATGCTGTAGAGAGTCGGGATACATCAGATATCATTATATGAGGGAAGTAAACTAGAAAAGGGCATAACAGCATAAAATGTTGTGACGCCATTGAGAAGCATGCAAAGCCGCTAAGATATATTGGACGATTAAAAAGGGATCACAACCGCACATTACATTATTTTGTGACTTGGAAAAGAGTAGAGCTACATTGGTTGCGAAAACAAGAATTGTTTTTGTAGAAGCTAAAATCAGGTGTTGTGCTGCTGACATTTAACATTTTCTTTATATTGCATTTGATTTACATTCGACAGTAAATAGACAATGAAAGTAAACAATTGAATTATTTCAGTCCGACATCAGAAATGAAAACATCAAGATCTATGCCGCAATACTTGTTTTCTTTTAGTTATTTACAACCTGCATCACTTTAGGATTTGGGACAAATGTTTCGACATCATGAATACTAAAATCTATAACGCCATTTTGGCTCAACAGTTTAAACGCATAGATGCAAGAATTGGCACCGACCACTAATTATTAAGAAATTATTTGTGCTTGTATTAAATTATTAGGACGTTTTCTGTTATCGAATAATAAATAAAAGTTCATAATGTCAAAAGCAATATTGCAGGCCATATCCTTACTAATATTATAAATGCGAATGGGTGTTTGTTCGTTTGTTACGATATCATGCGTTAACTGCTCGACCGATCATTATGAAATTTTGTATACATGTTGTCAAGTGTACAGAAAAGAACACACAGTTTCCGAGCAAGCGAAGCCGCGGGAAAATGCTACACTAAAAATAAAGGTTCTTGAATTTTCAGGCTGCAGCTGGGCATACTACCAAAAGGACTTATAATATAATTATTTTGCTATTCCTCTAAAACTCACAATATAAAAGTTTATACTTAGAAGTATAAAACTGAACTGATATCTGAAAACAACTTCATAATTAAAAACCGTAAATGATAAAATAAATCCAGAACCGTTATTATTATGTGATCTATTTGTATATGAATTAATGCTGAGTCTGTCTTTATACTATCAGCATATCCTGGTACATATTTCGGTAACTTTTGAATATAATTTCCCCTTTGGTAAAATAAACTGGATAGATTAGCCGATAACAAAAGAATCGGGAATATTAAGAAGAATACATTCATACAATTTTATATGCAACTTGATAACCAAATATACAACACGACAGCCTTATAAATGGCTCACATAAATTTGACCACCTAACTTATCATGGTAGCTGTATATTAAAAATGTAAATCAAATCAATAAATCGTTCATACAAGCGAGGCTGTCATAACCTCATACATGAGTTTTCAAAGAAATATATAAAAACAAGCCTTTCAATTACCACAGTTTATCGTCGCGGAATACGTTGACACAGTTGTGGAACACGCACGGCTCGTAAGGAGAATTAATTTAGTGAATATTTACATGTACTGGAAACCTTTCAATATTCATAGCCGTACGAGAATACTCGATACAAGCGGGTGTAGTAAACTCGTGAGTGACGAGCAGCCAGAGCCGGCTTCGGCCGTCAGTCGACAAGGATATGAAGATATGAGCTATATAAAAGAAGGAAAAAGAAAAGAAAAATAGTCTCTCCATGAATGAATGGCTACTGGAAATATATCATAAATCATTGAAATTAAACTACTATATACGGATTTTATCGCGTTGTTTATTTGACACTTTAATACATCATTTTGAAAAACTACTACACTACTACTACTATTAAAGTTTACAAATTTTTGAGCTAATTTAATTATTATTAAAACTATTAAAACTATTTAGATTTAATTTAATTTTACTCTTTTTCAAATAAACAACGCGATAAAATCCGTAGTTTAATTTCAATTAATAATATTCGCGTAAACAGAAGACAATATTATATATCATAAATCGTTTATTATTTATGTTATGTTATTGAAGTAATGTGTATACAATCTAATGAATCATGATTAAGCCATCTGAGTCATGAGACAATTTTATTACAGACATTTGAAGTGCCTTGGCTACCTAGGTCTGCGCTCCAGCACGTGTTCATTTTAGACTTTTGAATTTAAGTTGGACATTTAGTGCTCTACTACACTGTATCTGTGACTGAGAAGTGACTATGGCTACTTTCCCGAACGAGGAATATGCCGACATCGTTTTTATGTATGGCAAAGCAGATGGCAATGGATCTTTAGCACGACGGATGTACCAAGAACGCTATCCCAATCGCAGAGTACAGAATGTGAGAGTGTTTTACAATACATTTCGTCGGCTTGCTGAAGATGTGATACACCGTGTTGAACCTGCAGTCAATCCAGGTAGACATGGTACCGACATTGAGGAAGATATCTTGGCGACATTTCAAGCTGATGCACATACCAGCACCAGAAAAGTAGCTCGAAATTTAAACATTTCCTATTGGAAGGTGTAGAATACTATGCACCAAAACAACAATTTCAAAACAACATTCTTACCCGTTTCATGGCACGGGTGTTCAGGGCCTTGAAGAACGAGATCCTCAGAGAAGAATTCAGTTTTGTCGTTTTCCTCTCAACTCAGACATTGAAGATGCAAGGTTCCTAAAGTCGATCTTGTGGACAGTTGAAAGTAAATTTTCTAGGGAATGGATTACTAATTTCCATAACCTTTATAAATGGGCTGAGATACAGCACAATCCACATTGGAAAAAGCAAAAGACCTTTCAACGAAAATTCTCGGTCAACGTCCGGGCCGTAGTGATTGGCAGAATACTGATAGGGCCTCATTTCTTGCCAGAAAATTGAAATGACAACAATTATTTGAGATTTCTACAAAATGATCTTCCAGAGTTTGTAGAGGCATCCGGGGCTCCGATATTCACTACAGACCGAGAAATAATCTTTCAACAAGATGGTTGCCCAGCACATTGGACATTAAATGAACGGAAGCACTTAAATAATTTTTTCCCTAACAGCTGGATCGGCAGAGAATATAGAATATTATTACTTCTTGCAGATAGGAGATATAAGATGACCACATATTATATTGATTTCTTTTAAATGATATTTACGTTTCGGTAATCTAAATTGCCTTATGTCCTTGTCGTTCTCCGTGCTGTTGACTTTGCGGTTATGCAAAGCCTAAGAAAATCTCAACCTAAATAAAACCAGTGTTTGCACCATCAGCAGTCAATGTTACGCTTACCATACTGGGAAGCGAAGCGAACTGGGTTAATATAAATTTATATTTAAATTTGATTTAACCGAAGTGTCATATTATTATATTTACCATATCTAATAAGCCATTTGCATTGAATAATACTCCATCATTACCTAGTAACGGTGAAAGAAACACCGTGACGAAAGATTGAATTACATATTACAACGTGAAAACGCCTTGGAGCATGACGCGTGGCCATACCATCTGTCATCATGGCCATAGATTATAGCCGTATCGTTGTATTGTGACTTCGGGCGAAAAATATCAAGAAAGCTATATTAATTAAATTATTTTCTGCTCATCATTGATAAATAGTTATCAATGAATGAGCGATCACTTGCAACATGTTGATTAATGAGTCGAATGTTTATCAAAAATCGAAGTTCAATCTATATTTTAAAATACGCAGCTTTTGATGCTGTCTTTTTGGCGTATGATCGACGGGTAAGTTATGATGAATAAAGTATCGGTTATAAAGGATAAAATACGTTTGGTTTATGAAGTAGTTATGCTCAGATAGTTTCTGAAATGTTAATAAATATACATGTGTTGGTAACATTTTAAGTCTGTATTAATTTCAATAATCAGCCAGAGATTCACCACACGACAAAGTGGCAGTCATATGGAAAACTCTTGTAATTGGAAGCAGGCCTGATAAACTAAGGCACAGTGCAAAAAACTATGTTGCTTGCAAGGATTTCCAGTAGTTTACAACCAAAAATTAGATTTCCTTTGAAAATCAAAAAATTTGCGGTGTCCATACGCTATTGGATAAAACTACCGGGCAGCTTAACGTATGCCATTTGGTTTTATTAGATGTACAGCATTTTTTATTACTCCTGCACGCCTATTCTAACGCCTAGTAGCTATTGCCACTCTTATACAGCAGCATTATACAGTCAAGCTGCTGCCTACCAAAACTCGCTTTGACTTGTTATAAAGACCCACCTCAGAACACCTTATATGTATTCCCAACTCCATCCCTGTTCACCTACATACAACAATAAAATCGTCCGAAACAATTATCGGAAACAATACTTTGCATCGACATCACGTAACCCTTTATTGATGGCCAGTCACGACCCGTACGGGGCTTGCATATATCCAGCGCTGCACCAGTGAGAGTAGATCGAGATAAAAGATAGCTCATTGTTGTCCTTCAAGATACCTTTGTGGTTTACACTCGTAAAGAATATTGAGTGATGCAAATCGACGAGGCGCGTGGAATAATGTAGTAATTTTTTTATTAGTAGCCATAGGATAAGTTTGATGATTCTTATTCAAATATGTTAAATTATGTTGCGTTTTCTGCTAGCGCCATTGTGATGAAGCTACGCTGAATAAAGATAAAGTAAAATTCTTGGGGTCGCGATTGCATGTGAAAGCGATTCCCGCGGCCTCGCCGTCTATGGTTATGTCGAGGAACACCGTGGTAGGTTTAGTCGGTATTACCGTGGTATCTTTTACCCGGGCGTGCCCGACATAACCTCTCCGTCGCCCCGCGGAGAGGTATGCGTCAAAGCATTGACCCACGTAAAAAAAAATATATACGGTTTTAGTTAATAAGTGTTTGTTAGTTAGTTTTAAACTATAATATGTAATATCAGCCCTGTATATAAACTGTCCTATTGCAATTCACGGGCCTCTTCTCAGTCAGTATGAGAAGAATTAGGCCCTAGTCGACCACGCTAGGCCATTGGCAGACTTCACATAACATCGAGCGCTTTATGAAAATCTCTCAGACATGCAGGTTTCCCCGTGTTGTTTCTTTCGCCGTTATTTTGAGTAATATTATACTTTTGAATTCATACATAACTTCGAAAAATCAAAATGGAGTGTCTTGGGATAGAATTAGAGACACGTAAGTCCAACGTATCGCTGCTAAAATATTGTATTAGCTTTTAATTAAGATTCTCTCTTTCATGTATCTTCTTATAACCTATTAACAAAATACCCGACTGTTCTGGTATACGAATTTTATGAATGACGAAAAATCCTCAGTGTATATGCAGGAAAAGTATTTTTAGCTTTTATTAGTATTCAGGGATTTCGTCATGAGTCAAATGTTATATTTTTGAAAGAAACGTATAAATCTGGTAAATGGCTTTATAAAAAAGCAATTTATGAAAAGAGATTATTTTGTTGAAAGTTTTGAAGTTATCACTGTTTTTTTTTTTTATGTAGAAATTCAGTTTCGTTGCAGACGATGCACCTGTGAGACAAACAGGAGTAAATTTATACAACGTTTTTTTAGTATACACAAACGTTATGAATAATTATCGTGACTGCACGGATGGCGTAATTTTTCAAGTGGCCTCGCCACTGCTGCACCGCCGAGTGTCGTGGGTTTGAATCCTACAATGCACAAACATTTCTACAATACATAAATTGCTGGGTGTTCTTTAAGTTCATTTTGTAAATGTTTGTAAAGTCCTTTTGCGACAGAAATCTTTTTTAGTTGTCTTTTTAAGACAAAAAGAAACAAAAGCTAGATAGAGGTATGTTGCCCAGCGTCTACGTAATCCTATGTTTCTCATTTAACTGAGGGATAGGCACATTACGCAATCGTACGTAGTCTTGGCACGTAAGTTATAAACGAGATGTCTAGATAAGTTCTTACAACCTGTTCTAACTATGCGATGAAGTTTTTAGGAGAGGTTTCACTTAATAGATCATCTAATACGGATTCTTCTTGTACGGACGTATAAAAAGCAAAGAAGCTGAGAGCTCGAGGTCAGCTCCTAAGCGACGTCATGTGTTAAGTAGCATTCAAGAAATCTTATAACATTGGTGAGGTTACGAATAAGCTGGCTCGCCAAGGGAAGTATCACCGGACACCAACACAAGAGTAGAGATTGGTATTCGGTAAGAGCATTGGTACAGCGATACGCCTAGTAAGTAAGGGTGCAGGAGCTGCTACACCTTATGCAACAGTCCTGTGTGTCTTTTATTCCCACTTTAATGCATTGGCTTAGAGTCAACAACGCGTACTGGTATTACAAACGATCATAATTACGGTAACTACCATCCATCAGAGGGTCTATATTACGAAAAAAAAATTTAAACGCTAGCAAAACCTGTCCATCCTTTGGTTACTATTATGTAAAAGGAAATGTCTATAAGTCCACACTTATTCTATTAAATTACATACTAAATTGTTCAAACAACTTGCAACTAATTACCATAAATAAACGACATAACCCACTCATATTAAACAGTAAAATACACACGCGAAGTCGCTCATAAAACCGGGAATTTAATCTCGGAGTTATCTAAGCGGAAGAAGAGATTTTCTTGATAGACGTCTAAAGGCTTTGGCGCACAAATTGCACACAGCCTTATCTGACAGTGTAGGCGCGAAGGCTCGAGAGTACAGCCTGCAAATAACGCCATGTTAAATTGATTCACTCACGTTTAATGCGTGAAAACCGTCGATATTAATCATACAGATAGGCTGTCAGTTCGGTTGTGAAAGTATAGCGAGGAGTCAGAAAGTTAGCATTGGCTTACGGTTATGTAAATGTTAGATATTGAAATTAAACTACTTTCAGCAGTGAAGTAAATTAATTAAGTATTTAAATAATAGTTTTAACTATAGGTATGTTTATAAAATGATCAGTGGCAAAATCTAATAGAGTAGTTAAAATGATGGTCATACTTTCAAGGTAGTCGTTTAATTTAAATGTATTGTACAATTTGTAAGGTTTCTTAGCTTCTATGGAGTTCAAAGCATAGTAACCTGTTGAAGAAAATGTAGCTCAAATACAATCGTAACTAAACGTATTCCTACAGTTCGGAGCTGGAGTGAAAATACCAGAAACCTTAAGGAGACAAAGAAAAGTGTAAGTGTAGTAGAGCCTCGCTGATTTCAGCATGAATGGGCCGGCTCGACCGGGGAAGGACTACCCTCTCACAGAATATCGACGTGAAACACCAATATTCCTACTGTTGTGTTTCGTTCGGTGAGTGAGAGTGCCGGAGGCCCAATCACCCCCTTTCTCCCTTCCCGCTCCTTCTCCTTCCTACTTCCTTTCCTAAAGGGTTGGTAACGCGGCAGTGATGCCTCTGGTGTTGCAGGCGTCTATAGGCTACGGTGGCCACTTACAATCAGGTGGGCCGTAAGATTGATAGCCACGTTAGTGGTATTAAAAAAAATGACAGGAGCTACGGACAGGGCTATAGACTACCTAGATTACTAAGCACTTATGAGTTCCTTAAGGAGACACTGTGTCAGAGTAGGCATATCATGCGTCAGTAAGCCAGTTATTGCAAAGTCAGCATCGCCTGTCTAATAGCTGCTGTCAACACTTATTACTAAACGAACCATATACCTATACTAGGCGAATAGGTATACGGTCCGTCTCAATGGTGTAACAAACTTGAAATTTATCCGTTTTATAAATATTCTAACATTATCCATACAAGTACCGTATCAAATATAGTTCGTATCTAAACATTTCCAAGCGCATATCTAAGATGCATTTAGTTACGGACGGGCACACGCGTCAAATGTGCCGTGTTGATCGTATATCGCCTTCGTAACTTAAAACCTGACTGTCTTGGTCGTCATGATGCGGAAGTATGAGTGTGATCGAGATTCCGGCTTTGGTTCTCGAATAATGTATAGTATTTGTAGTTTTTCTAAACTTCTAAACTAATATTATAAAGAGGAAACATTTGTGTTTTTGTATGTATGTTTGTAATATTTTCACACAAAAACTATAGGACCGATTTCAAAAATTCTTTCACCATTAGAAAGCTGCATCTTCACGGAGTGATATAGGGTATATAACATTTTCAAAAAAAATTGGGATCCTCAATAAAAATGCAATAATATAACCAAAGGTGTGAAACAATTAGTCATAAAAAATCTGTCATCACGTGCGCTGCGGAAACTTTTGATGATAGAACAAAAAAATGTTCTACAGTATTATAGAACGTATTAATATCTACAAAAAAGTCCGCGATACCATATGTCCAACTACTGTAGTTATGTTACTATAACTACTTTTATACATTTTAAATGTTGATAAAAGTGTCGACAATAATCAAACCATATTATTCATCATATTTTATTAACCGGTCGTATACCGCCGGCTCGCATACCAGCCGGCAGATTTGTACCCGTCGTAGGCCGGTGGCTCGCATGCGAGCCACCAAATTGGCGCCAAAACGCCGCGCGCCGCCTTCGCTTTAGCTTAAGCTAACGTAAAACCAATTTGGTGGCTCGCATGCGAGCCACCGGCCTACGACGGGTACAAATCTGCCGGCTGGTATGCGAGCCGGCGGTATACGACCGGTTAAAGACCGTTTCAATACCCGTAAAATACTTTTTAAATAATTAAAATCGGAGGTTTCATTCAAAATATATAGTTTTTTAGATATAGTAGGTAGTGTCTAAATATTAGTAGGTAATTTTTAAGTATTAGCTATATATATGTATATAAATATAACTAACTACACCTATATAGGTGTAGTTAGACTTATTAATTTCTTTAGTTGTAGTTTTATATATTAAAATTAAATAAAAAATTAAAAGTAGGTATTGGGTAATAAATTAAAGTCCACGCGGACGAAGTCGCGGGCAACAGCTAGTAGGAGATATTTTGTACACGTCGTATTTTAAATAGTACGTATACACTGTCTCGGCTGCCGTGAGCTTACATGGCAGTCATTATGGGACATTAAAATTGTTTGGTTTATTGGTTTTCTAGCAAAAGTTGTTTTAATGTTTGCCTACGATCATACAGTTCCGGGCTAGTTTTCCGAGTCGGGTACATTGTGTTGGCCTATCAAGAAATTCTCAATAACAACATGGAGTCTGGCAAAAGTGTCTGAGGGTATGACTTTATGTAAAAGTGTATGTAAAAGTTTCCTTAGAGAGGCGGACATCAAAACAATTAAAGAAAAGGTAACTAATGTATTTTTGTCGAGTTGTGCCTGAATGAAATCTTCTTCTTTCGTGTGGTTAGTGGCCAACCTGTTGTCAAGAGTTGTTCAAGCCGCCCCTAGGCCTCTCACATGGCTTAACGACTGCTGTCAATTTGACAACAACCGGGACCGACTTTTACGTGCCCTCCGAAGCACGGAGATGCTCAGGTGAAATACCACTAAGCGGTCACCCATCTATAGATTGACAGCACCCAACGTTGCTTAACCTCGCTAATCGTTTACCGATCAGTGAGTGCAACTAACTATGAGCGCCTCCCTCTGAATGAAATATCAATGTCAGACTATGCAAAATCATCAATATTTTTGTCTTGCATTCTCCAGTTTCCTTTTACAAACCAAAAGTAATATTATTCATGGAAATATAAAAAGGATTTTGGCTTTAACTAAATGTTTAATTAGTTGCTTTTAATATGAAGAAATAAACAATATGTCTGGATAATTTATATAATTCTAAAATATTGCTAGATATATAAATTAGGAAAAATGCAGAACATTTTCTCCTAAGACGATAAGTAAAGTCACTTAGGACATTTAGACCAGCGGGCGCCTATAACAGCAGGCATTATCATTGAAACCACTTAAGGCTTAAACAGAGGTCAGTATTTGCATATCGACATTGTACTTGATGACAGTTATTTTCAATCTATGCATTTAATGTAACCTATAATTTACCTTTTATAGACGTGTAGGTCAAGACTAGATAAGCAAGCGGAAAAACAAAGATGTTATACGCAGCTGAAGGTTTATTTAGTTGAGGTGACTTTTGCAATGTACCGACATATACAGTACACAGACGAGAGAGTGTACATAGACAATATGTAATAGACGATTATCGATTAAAATCAAATTATTCGATCCTTCAAGTAAATCGAAATGTAGGATAGATCTAGAAAAATGTCATCGCTGTCGTTCAAGGCTAGTTAATACATTATCGAGCACAAGCAAACAAACCGACCGAATAATGACCTGTCTTCTCTATAATATCTTGAATATTTGATTATGATTCGAATTATAATAAGTGTCAACGAATTGATCTTTAGTCGGAAGCGAGATCATATAATGTTCGAATTTCTTAGTTATATAATAATTGCACGTCGTTATTGCAATATTGGCGGCATTATAAATATTGCAGTTGCAAGCTTCTTTAGATAAGCAATCTATGATCACCAGGTGTAGGTAATCTATTCATCTATGTATTAATACGTGAAGCAAAAACTTTGTACCCCTTTTTACGAAAATCGCACGGACGGAGGAGTATGAAATTTCGCACAGTTGAAGTTTATATGAAGGAGGAGTGGCGAATCCTAATATTATTGTAAAATATGTATTAGAAATACATTAAATTAATGAAAAAACACCGCACGCACACTACCATGCATTTGACACACGCAGTCGAATCGCGTTCGTAGTATTTCGCCATGGTTCGGCTAATGTCGTATAATTCTTCGTAACTATGGTTACATACCTTAAGTACCTATTGCAATTACGCGGTATATATATAATAACGATTAAACTTAAAATATGGTTGAATTTCGACCACTTGGCGACCGCTAGTATTTATTAATACGTGAAAACATTGTAGTACTTTTTAACTTTTCATAGTAATTTTTCATTTTCTACTCTTATTTTCATATCGCGCTCACGAGCTCAGAGACTGATGTCGCATTGTAAAAATTTATGTGAAAAAGGAGGTGCAAAAAATTTTCTGTCGAATATTCGCCAATGGCCAATCACTGGTCTTTTTATAACGCTTACCTAAACCAAAGTGCTTACCAAAAAGCAATTTCTGTGCTAAAGATATTATTTTGCATTGGAAATGACAGACGAGATATGAGGGTAGACAGAGGTGTAATCCACATCTCGACAGCTTTAGTTTTGGTCCCACGCAAAGGCAGGAGAACATATTGGCGTCTCCCAAGCACAGCTGCAGACTCGTTAATGCTACTAAGATTTCTTGTAAGAAATATCCAATAACACGTTGCCCGATCAGGACATCGAAAACGAGCCCTAAATATACAGCAGTTGTACTTAATACCTACTTAATACCTTAATACCTTATTTGTAGTCAAAATTCTTTTGGACTTAAGTAGGGCTCTATAAAGCTGTACTCTAAGGAATAGACTCCTAAAGAACCCTACTGGACAAGTACCTAGAGTTGAAAGTACTTTTAGGTCCTTTCCCAGTTCGGCTAGTTAATGCCAGGGTTGTGATTAACGTTCAGTTGATCGCACGCAATTAACATTGGGATTAAATATAATGACCATCAAAAATACTAATTGCACAGCAAATATTGCACAGCATAACGAGCACCAATACACCTCAAATCACTGCATTCTGTCTCGGAAGGGTGAGGTTATGTTAGGTTCCTTCTTAAACCCAGCCAAAAATAGGAGTCCCGCGAAGCAGGGCTCCGTCGATTTAGTTTGATCTCTTTAAATATATTTTGCTGTGCAATTAGTATTTTTTTGCTGTGCAGTTAAATACTACCCATTAACATTATATGTTTTTCTCGGTCTCCTAAGTACGTACTTAGTCTTCACTTGGTTTTACTTGGTTTCACGTCTTATATATTGTTTGACGATGAATTGCATGCTTTAGTCTCGCCCAGGTTATAGGACTCTAGAATTATTAGATATTCCTCATTTCGACGTTAACCGGGCATATTTCTAAACTACTTAGCAATAAGTACTGAGAATTCATTCATAGGAAAACCCTGTAGCACTTTTCCCGTCTCTGGAACTAAACTCAGATCATCACAACTAAAAGTAAACATACCGTAACAAGTACCAAAGGTATTTAACAGCTATACATTAATACGTGAAGAGAAACTTAGTACACCTTCTTAAACATATTGTGCGCCCGGACGAGTGTGACAGATTTAAAGTTTATATGGAGAAAGAGCTCATAAACCAAAAATGTATATAAAATAATGAAACACGAGGCTACTACTAAAAATAAACCCACAAGAAATCCAAAAAGCCGACGACTCATTAACACACAGCTAGTCGTGCGATGTAAAAATATTATGGCAGTAATGTTCGCATTATATCGCCGACACATCGTGCTGAAAGCGGACAGAAGAACCGGCTCACGTTGAACGATACGTGCGAATGCAATTATAGAAATGTTGGGATAATATTACGGTGCATGAATGTGCCATCACGCCTGCATCGCCTACGGGGTTAGGCAGAAGTGTATTATGCTTGTATTTTGCTAGGAGGCTTATGTAATGAGAAATGAGCCTAGCAGGCATATTGATATCATTGCTTGTAGATTTAATTCGGTATAAGTTAGTTGAGAATACCTCGGTAGCGCAGCATTAATGAATAAGGTTTCTGGTCAGTGAAAGTATTATTGGGCTTTTCTGTCGGAATCGCCTCAATGACAGCAAGGAGTCTGTGCCCAGTAGACCTCAAAAGACTTGCCCCCTATTAAATGGGACCTAAATCCAGAGTTAGCGAAATGAGGTTGTAATACATCTATGCCTATATTTTCGGAAATATGAGCGTAAAACTGTATGTATGTATGATATAAGCTTGGTACACTCATACTAAGAACCCATTGCAAGGTTTCGGATTTAATACCCGATTTGGGCTGATTGGATTTTCCGCTAGACAATTTTCAGCAGCAACTTCTGTATAATTATCTGATAGTCTGATTTCCAGACTTCGAAAATAGTTCAAGCATGATTTAGCTATTTGGGCCCTTAAACATAGCTGCCGAAATGTAGTTGTAACTCACCTCTTACTTACTTTCTTCGACCTACGTAGGCGTGATACTAAGTGAAGTTAATGCCTTGTTGTAAAGCCGTGGGATTGCCAATATATTAATGTTAAAGTAGCCACATACATAAAACGGTTGATCAATTATTTAAATTAAATGTGGGCGTTGAAACATGGCACAGCGTTTTAATTACTTGACGAAGTTATAGCGTTTCCTGTTGTTTATAGTAATTGCAATTCTTTAACACAAACGTATCATTTTTGTAGGTGTGTTTAAAAAATGAATTTTCTGTCTATGCTTTAAGAAATATAGTTATATGCGTCTAAGTTCATAGACTTGCGTCTGCATGTAAGCCTCCAGAATCATTTCTTGTTAGGACATTTCGTAATAGCCTATTGCTAACGACTAGGCACATTCCCACACCTGGACCGATTCAAGAATTGAATCTGGGACGTCCTAAACGCACATCAGCAAATGCAAACTTTTGTTAAATTGATTTTTGAATTATGCACCAACGAGACTATTAAATGTAGCTTAATTTTTACATCAGTCGGATTTGAATTATGATAAACGGTTTCGAATTTCTTACTTACAACTGCAAAAATTGTTTATTGCCACGGCGAAACCAATGAACCGAATGAGGTGAAATTTTGTATGGGGATTGCTTAAAAGCTGGACATTCCGTGTACTGAAGTAATTTATCTCTAAAAAGAGAAGAATGTATATTTGGAACACTTGCTGTAACTCTAACATATTATTCAAAACACATACAAAAGCGGACATGTATTTAGAACTCGTAATTTTAATCGCATCAAAACGATCACAAAGCGACCAAAATAGCTAGTAGAAGTTCCTTCGCACGGAATATTAGACACAACAAATGTCTCCAAATAATACATTAAATTCCGTCAAAACGACAATTTCCAAACGACTTTTTTATTGCCATTCAAGTGCACGCAATGAATTTAACTGTTCACGTCAGCAGTAAATTGTTTGACCTTAAGGTCAACAATGTCTTATAAAATGAGCTCGTTACACAAAAATACATTTTCAGTTTAATTTCTGAACGTAAAACTTAAATAACTGAGATAATGGTTCGTCGTAAAATGTAGAAAATATAATGGGAGTCTTCCTAAATAGAGTTTGGATGTCATACTTGAAATAATAACAGCAGCGTAAGCCTAGTGTGAAACCGTTGGACTGCCACTCAGAGGTCTCGAGTTCGATCCCAAGGCGCACATCTCTGACTTTTCGAAGTTATATGCGTATTAAATAGTGAATTATCGCTTGCTTTAACGGTGAAGGAAAACATCGTGAGGAAACCTGCACCTGTCTAAGAGTTCTCAATAATGTTTTCAAAGATATGTGGAGTCTGCCAACCCGCACTGGGTCAGCGTGGTGGACTATGGCCTAACCCTTCTCACACTGAGAAGAGGCCCGTGCCCAGCAGTGGGACAGTTTAATACAGGGCTGATATTATTACTTGAAATAGGTACATATGTATGTATTATATACATAGTCTCTTACGTCTGTACATTCTTGAAGAGTTACGCAGAGGAGCATTTACATTTCTACCGGGTACAGCTTCATTTAGGTCCGACGTGACAGACACCGAGCATTTTGCCGTCTACCGGGCACAGTTCCAGACTCTTGTGCTGTGACTGGGCATTCCTTGATAGGAAACCCAGAAAATGTTGCCCGCCCAACAATCGAATCCAAGCCCTCAGTCACAGCGGTCGATTGAATACCTAAACCACCCAAACACCTGGGCTCATTCGTTGCACGAAGCATCCTCAGGACCGTTTGTCCTGAGGATGCTTCGCGCTGAGGCGAAACACGTGTCGACGCATATTTTGTGCTCGAAGCGGAATACTGCAAGTTGGAGTACGCCCGGGTCCCACGTAGTGGCTGTCCCTATCCTGAGGAGTTCGATATTATCTACCTTTTTCTATTGTAACGATTGCGGTGGGCAATCCGAGGGTGCATGGCGGGTTCCTCTCTTCCCAATCATTTTATAAACACCTAAACCTCTGCAAAACTAACTAACCAGTCCCATGAATAGCTTAGTAGGCAAAACCACTATACGATAGAGCTTGCAAGTTGTAGTACAGCTTCTTTGTCTTTTTTATGTAGACCACACATATATTTCTACCGCAACAGTCACACTGACAATTCTGAAGTGACCACTTCAACCACAGCGGCGTCAGTGCAATACCGATCAATCAGTTCATCAATAGTTAACGCCATCCCATTAGCATAAACCAACGATACCCAGTCAGCTCAACTTCACTGATCGACTGACGTCATTTAAAACAATAGACTTATGATTGATAGATTGAAAGGTTGAATAGACGATCAGCTTTATACGGCACGTGCCAACAGTACTTAGGGCCTAAACGGCACGTGTACTTGCGTGTAAATTATAATTAATATGTGTAATTAGTGAAGCTTATACGTCATGTTATATGTAGTTAGGTGTGGTTGAGGATTGTAAATTAATTATTAATATATTTTTTAAGGTGGCAAATTAACAAACAATCATAGTGGCGTAGCGTTAATGAATTCGATCGAATGCATTAAGTCTTAAGTTCGATTCCTGTCTCGGGTGAAGGTAATTGTAGTTTACTGACAATAAATTTGTCAGTAGCAATACTGAAATTGTAAGACAGCATTAGGGTCGACCATCTTACGTGAGACCTAAAACAAATCTGTCGAAATGTGTGACTAATTTACTACATACGTCCTTAATCTACATATGTATGAACATATATTTTTATAATTTCCTTTATTTTTAAAAGACGACGCACGAGGAATGAATCCTGTATCGTGGGGAACTTTACAAATTTTAAAACAACGGCCACAAAGTACATCCTAACTCAGAATAACTATTTGTGGATCACACAATTTTTTGTCTCGTGTAGGATTCGAACCCACAACATTCAGTGCAATGGCAGTGGCGAGCCGACCACTTAAAGTGCAGTCATTCGCAGATCCATACATAATAGACCCTGTTTCTATTTATATACATTTTTAAGTCACAGACACATAAAAGTGTTGAACCCGTAAACCTCAACGCATTGGCAATGATCATACGAACGACTGTTCCATCCGTGTCTTGACTCATACTAGTGACCTATTTTTGTCAATGGATAGAATTACATTCAATTTGCGCGAACAAGAAAGACATTCCAGTTTAATAGCAACTAGACAATTCTAGGAAGAAAAGTTAGATCGATTCAATATTCTGTATATGGTTTGGATAAGAAAATAATAAGTCGAACTTATACCAGTGATACTTATACATATATTGTCTCACTAGATGTGCCCGCGTTTATAGTTACTGCGCCGCTTCCGTGGGTTGTAGCGTGATGTTATATAGCCTATAGCCTTCCTCGATAAATAGGCTATCGAACACTAAAATAAATTTTCAATTCGAACCAGTAGTTTCTGAGATTAGCGTGTTCAAACAAACAAACAAACTCTTAATCTTTATAATATTAATATAGATGACTATATTCCTCCGAAAGGGTAGGTAGATGGTTTATAACCACATTTAGCCAGCTATGGTTATAAATCCTACTTTCAGGAACATGTACATTTGACTGGCACAGTAAAAGATTACGTGCTTCTACTAAGAATATTTTAACTGTACCGGTACCGGTACCGGAATGTTATGCATGACGTCTCAAGTTCAATTTCCAGGTCGGACAGATTGTTTTTGGATTTTCCTGTCAAGAAACTCTCAATAACAACAGCAGTCTGAAAGCCCAGGAAACGGCAGTAGGCACGTCGCTTGTTATGTGGTAGTTGTCAGCTATTGCTGGAAAAATCTGGGGGTGTAATATAACTCTGCCTAGTTCTTCGGAGATATTGGCGCGAGTCTATGTATGTGTTGCTTTAAATATTAAGCTTTAACACTTTTTAACCGACTTCATAAAAGGAGGAGGATCTCAATCTAACTGTATTTTTTCATGTTTGTTACCGCAGAACTTTTTGTGGTCCCATTTAAATTTGATCAAGATATGACCAATGGTTTTTGAGTTATACATAATAATGCGTATTTGGTTGAATGCGACTACATCGATGTTGACTGCAGTCGGCTTCCGCTTTTGTTAATTCTTTTGTATATTTACTAATTTTGTCGCAGTTTATTTAAATTTATACTATTATTATACTTTCATTTTAACCTTATTCTGTGAAATACAATACGCCACAAAGGAACAAAAAGCTACTATCCTAACAAAGGAAACATCTAATTAGAACGTAATAACAAAACTATTGTTATTAAAACACAATTTGTGCTATTTAGTAACAATGTGGAATACGTGTCTGAAGCAAAAACATGCGCACGCGTCGCTGTCGACCTATGTAATGTATCGATATTATCGATATATGTATCGATTCGCCAACAATAGTATCGACTTTTTGTTCACCTATGTGGGAGGTGAGATTTAGATTATAATAGGTAACTGTCGATTGATTTATTGAAGTCCGTCAGACTAGTTTCGTATATTGATGGATGTGGTATGTACTCCGAGTTCTTATTATGTTAGGTGAGTGGCAAATATTATGATATGGTTGGCGTAAGAAAAATAAAGGTGATTGATGTAGAACTGAATTTTATAGAAAAATAATGTACAGCATAAAATTTTATTTTTCAGTATTTATTTGTTATTGTTTGCTATTTTCTACGCAGCTCCTACTAGGTATTTTAAGAAAATCTTGTATATTGCTGAACCTGCTGTAAAAATTGGCAAACAGATATATGACTCCACGTCCTGAAATAAAACATAGTACATAGCTATAATTGAGCAGCGATAGCTCAGTGGGGAGACCAACAGACTGCAATGCAGAGGGTCTCGGATTCGAACCCACGTCGCGCACCTCTGACTTTCGGAAGTTATATGACTTTTCGAAATTATGTGCGTATTGATTGACAATAATCGCCTGCTCCGTGCCTCGGAAAGCACGTTAAGCCGTTGGTCCTGGCTGCCATGAACATCTATGGCAGTCGTTATTGGGAAGTCAGTGCCCTCTAATATCCTGACACTGGTCTAGCCTTAGGGTATCGTTAGCCTTCGGGTTGCGGAGGTCAGGTGACAGCCGCTCCGTGTAAAAACTGATATCCAGTCAAATCCGGTTAGACCAGAAAAGCCGACCCCAAGTGACTTGGGAATAATAAAGGCTAAGAGAGAAGACATAGCTATAATTTATATGCCAGCCGTGGACAAATTTGTATTGGCAATTGTTTTGTATATTGAAAGTCAAAGACCAAAAACCATTCATTCCTTTAGGTCATAAAGTAATACTTATGAACGTCAAAGGTTATTGATTAGCGGGTTTACTGAATGAACTGAATTTACATTTATGTTAGTTGCTAGGTTTAGGCCGTTGCCTAAAAATGTAAACATAAATTATTTATTACCAATTATTACCAAACCGTAGTAAGCCTATTAGAAAATACCTGCAAAATATCTCAGAAATTTACAACACATACTGGTATGTATAAGGTGTTGCAGCCGTTATAGCTATATATGACTACTTGCTACATAAATCTGAAAAATAAATAACATTAAATATTTTTGATACATATACATTATTGTTATGCATACCATCTAAAAGCATTCTAAAGAACGCAATTTATTTATTGAAATTAAACTGCTATATACGGATTTTATCGCGTTGTTTATTTGACACTTTATAACAAAATTTTGAAAATTGTCACACTACTACTACTATGAAAATTTGGGAGAGAGTCTCCCCGTGACCATGGCTGCTGAAAAGCAACCGAAACGTCGGGGAAAGTTTTAATAATAATTTAATTAGCTTAAAAATTAGTAAAGTTTTATAGAAGTAGTAGTGTAACAATTTTCAAAATTTTGTAATAAAGTGTCAAATAAACAACGCGATGAAATCCGTATATAGCAGTTTAATTTCAATGAATAATATTCGCGTAAATAGAAGACAATATTATGCAATTTATTTATTTATATTCTCGTGAGCTTTCTTTCAATACTATCGCAACAATATCTTCCTCGTTAAAACCTCACAACATTTTAGAAAGCAAAACACCTAGAGATTTATTTCCACGAACACGAGTGTCCGTCAGATGGAGAATAGTTAATAAAACAAATGGTGTGCGCGCGTTTGAAACGAGAAATGTTTGTGAGACGTGCGAAACCGCTCTGTCAATATGGGAAATGAATAATGTTTATATTGTAGCTAACAATATTTGCTAGCTCTCAAACAAACGATAGAAATACTAGCTTGTAACCGTAGCTTCGCCTTACACAAGAACGTTTACCGGGATAAAATTATCCAAGATATGATCTCTATGTGTAAATTTTCACCCCGAACCGATCATTGTGTACTTGTCATGACGTAACAAAGTCCAGACCGGTCTATGTGGAAGGCCTTAGGCAAAGCCTATGTCCAGAATTGGACGTTTTCCGGCTGAGATGATGATAATGATGAAGTAACAAAGTTCGAAGGATTATTGCTATTGTTAAGAATTAAGTCCTGAAAATTAAGAATGTATGTATCTTATGTGGGGGCCAGTCAGTGCAGACCGGCGACACTTCGACCCAGTGGGTTTTTTTGTGTCGACACTCTCCCAATAACGACTGCCATAGATGTTCATGGCAGCCGCGACTGACGGCTTGACATGCTCTCCGAGGCACAGAGCAGGCGATAATTGTCAATCAATACGCACATAATTTCGAAACGTCATATAACTTCCGAAAGTCAAAGGTGCGTGACGTGGGTTCGAACTCGAGACCATCTGCATTGCAGTCTGTTGGTCACCCCACTGAGCTATCGCTGCTCTTGAAAATGAAGTAACTACCATATAATTGAGGCCTTTATAACACACTCTACACATCTGCCCACAGAGTCAGACTATCGCCGTCTATCAGGCACGAATCAAGACTCTGATAATAATGTCCTTCAGACCGAATTTCGGTCACGATCGCCAATCTTAACGGAGACTGACTATCTGCGCAGGAGATATTATAGTGCACAAGTATATGGGCAAACACAAGTATATTCTCTGTTTCCTAGATCTTATGATCCAATCCGACACGACTGGAGGGAGATCAGGCGCAGGAACAACGGCTTCACGTGCTTTCCAAAGCACGGGGGTGACTAACACCGCAAATTTTCCAACTCCGGGCTGGTATGCAGATTTCTTAATAGAAAACCCAACATCGTTTTGTTGGTTCGACCTGGGATTCGAACCCGGGACCTTATGCACAGCAGTCGCATCCTCTATATAGAGAATGCGACTGCATTTTAATTCGGAGCGCTTGGTGAGAGTCCTAACTGCCTACAGTTAAGACTCTCATCAAAAGTTCCGAATGAAAATTACACTTTTTTCGATTCGAGACTTAAATTTGGTTCACACGATAGGTAGTTGTATAAGTGTGTAAGTGCCACAGGGCCAAAGAGGCAATGTTTAAACAAATAATAATGTACCTCTTTCTATCTGTACATAGCATCGCTAGACATAATGACGGATGCCATACGGATGATTCACGTGAGAATATATACTTATTTTACTATTCTATACGAGGTTTAGTGATCAAGTTCACTGATAGAATGCATTGTTATCTGTAGTCAATATGTTAAATTCATTCTAGATAGAAATATCCAATAAGATTGCTTGTTATAAGATTTTATTCCCGGACTCTTCGATCGCCTTACGTCATTCATACGTTTGTACAGATAATGATAAATAGTCAATGATTAATTATTAAATATGCAGTAATGAGTTAAGATTTCTATAAAGAGGCTTCTAAGCTGGCAATATTTCTGCAGTTCGGCCATTCCAATAACAGTTTTACGAGTCGGCCATGTTGAACATAATTGTCTGGTTATATAGAAAAGCATTGTCGGTATTGCACAGTACAATTTTTTAGAACGGTGCTAGATACTATTCTGCAACCGCAAATTGTAGTAAAATAAATTTAGGAGCCTGAAAATGATTTGATACTTAATTTTTTTTAACGGTATCTTTTATAGAGAAAATAATTTAAAGGTGGTATGCAAGGAATGTGATGGGATATGTAATAATTTGAGTTTCCGGAACGCTCACTTACCAGATAACCAAAACATTGTGCCTTCACACAATAATTAGATAGAACTTTATATAGCGTTCCCTAAGGAGATGATGTGCAGTAAATAGAGGTACAAATTTATCAAATACTAGATTTGCCCTAGGGCTTCACTCGCGTAAATGTAAGTTACATTAGTAAAAGTACTTTTTCCTAGATCAAAGGTAGGTACCCCATGTCTTTTTCTGTTCCCTTGACAACGTTTATGCGAAATTTCATGATGATCAGTCGAGAAGGTAAGCCGTGAAAGCTTAACACACAAACAAACAAACTGACATTCGCATTTATAATATTAAGTTAGGCAGTTAGCATAGCAGTGTCTACGGGAAAATAGTAAATATGCTTATGTGCCACCATAACAGTGTAAAATAAATAAATATAAGTATTTTAATCACTCGAATCACAACGCAACTTCAAACATAACCCCAATTGAAACCATTATTTGAACTGCTAAGCCGTCATTCTCAATTAGCGGCACAGAGGCACTTAGTTGGAACATCTCTCTGTCAACTAGATAATATTGGCTGAAGAAATTAACCGTAACATTTAGACGGTGTTCGGTTCTGTACGTATTTGTATACTATTGGTAATTAAGTTGTTAGATTGTAGAGTAGACAGAGAGGAAGAGAACTAACTAATAGTTACTTGGATGTGTATTATCCGCCACACAACTGGGCCATTGTGCGTAGTAAGTGACCCACGCGAAAATTAGTTCGATTTCTCATACCATCTAAGCTCCATCCAGAAAAATAGTAAAGGACCTATATTTGACAGTGCTTCCTTCATCGTTTCTGAACTGTTTAGTAGTTTCGCCAGTAAGTTGCTCACGATTTTACAATGTAGAAGCATCTTCTCGTTTTCCATGCAGCCCTTACATAGGGATGTATTAGTGATTGAGCAGCGATAGCTCAGTGGGGAGACCAACAAACTGCAATGCAGAGGGTCTCAGGTTCGAACCCACGTCGCGCACCTCTGATTTTCGGAAGTTATATGACGTTTCGACATTATGTGCGTATTGATTGACAATTATCGCCTGCTCTGTGCCTCGGAGAGCACGTTAGTCCGTCGGCCCCGGCTACCATGAGCATCTATGGCAGTCGTTATTGGGAGTATCGACACAAAAGATCCCACTGGGTCGAAGTGTCGCCGGTCTGTACTGACTGGCCCCCACATAAGATAAGATAAGATAAGATTAGTGATAGGCAGAGAGGTAAGAACACACAGATTTAAATAAGTGACTATAGCCTAAATGATAGTATGAACTTGTGATTGAAAGGTCGTGGTTTCCATTGCCATCTATTGCATTACCGACGCAAACCTCGTAACACAAGCATTTAACTTGGTTTGCGAGGTTAACAAGGATGATAGTAATTTGTCAACCAAATATAAAAATGAATGAAAAGGCAAACAATGTAGTGGTAAGCACAGCTGTACATCACATTTCGCCACTTATATTTTAGAGTTATCTCCGTGGCGCAGCAGTAGTGAACGCGACTGATGTGCGGGAGGATTTGATTCCGGGGTTGGGATTCCCATTGGCCAGATTGGCCGCCATGACCGGTCTGGTGAACATTATTATTTAAGATCCACGTAATAGGATACAGATTTATTGCCATCTGCCAAATCAAATAACAATCTGCCCAGCCCGGAAATCAAATATAAAATGCGTTTGCGCTTGTATTTGCATCCGATAATGAGGTACAGTGATCACTATGCGGAGCGCTGACAGTTATTCTCAAATGTAATACACGTCTGCTAACCCCTTTGGAGTTATACAGTTTTCTATATATGGATTCGCATGTTTGAACCTATTAACACTGGCTGGCCCCCTCTGTTCAATAATCACGAACAATTGCCGACAATAAAAGTGCAGCAACAACAATCAGTCAATCAATCTGAAGAGGAACATGTCGACTTTTTGTTTAAACCAGTGTGAAGGGCCTTTATTATTGAGAACATTCAATGGATGAATCAAGACATGAATAACTTGAAGCTCAAGTGAGCACGATTCTTAAATTACTTTGATTACGGCCTTTGTGCTCGTGGTATTGTTTTATAAAGATGTGGGTAGAGTTACTGGCGAGAGAGTTGTATGTAGTGTTGCATATATCTTATCACCTTGCATTTTACTTTATAGTAGCTGGATGAGCTCTGGTTGTGGTTTTACAAATAGCCACCTCAGAAATGTAAAGCGATTAAAAGGTCAATATTTATAGTTATTCAAAGTTGCTGCATGCATTCATCATTGCCATCGAAGATTGAATGATTGTAATCAGCATTCGAATGTCGATTCATAAGTTCACTGGTTCGAATATTGATTGAATATTCAAATCGCAATTTTCGTTTCATTATGTGGCCAAACGTGTTAGTGTAATTTTTTGTGCTATCATTCGATTCTTTCGTCAGCTTGTGTGCGTCGAGAGAAAGGTTCCAAGTCTAATTGCACGTTTGTTTACGTAAAACTTAATCAATTAACTATTAAAGCATTCAAATAACGATTAGTAATAATTTAATTCAATTCCACATCTACATAAAGTGGAATGTATAATTTAACTTGCATTTTACATATTGCTTAACTTAAATCTGATAAATTATTTTGTAATCTTGAAGCCTCACTTTGTTTCATAATAATATTATTTAGATAAGTCCTGACAATGACGACGAAAGATCTAAAGGAACGCCAAATGCAAAAAATAGCACACAGGATGCGAGAGTGCCGCCCATCTTAACGACAGGTGAGATCAAATTCAATAGAAATGATACAGGTAACTTGTACAATGAACGAAATACACGACAATCTTTAGATCTATCAGAAAAAGAGACGAATAATAATATATAACAATTTCACGGTGATTCCACTAATCCCTATAGACAGCCATCACACCACAAAAGGTGTAAAAGAGACAGACTGACATTCATTCAAGCGAACAGTCTCATTGTAAACTTCACCAAATTACAAAGAAACCTCACGTTGGGAAGCTTAAAGAATACGTCAAAGTAAGGGAGGATCAAGCTAGAATGGTTGCGCGGAGTTATGCGAAGGGGGAACGCGAACAAATCAACACACACAATAGTGGGACTATATTTTCGTAGGGGCGACGTTGATGCGTCATAACTTTTAATTAATATGGAACATTAATTTGGGGCGAAACCTGAAGCTGGTCGTAGTGTGAATGTGTAAGAATCGATAGACATTGACATGTAATTGTTCGGAAATGGGACGATTTAATAAATTGTATGGGACGGTTTAGGATGGTATTAAAAATGTTGTCACGCGTATTTCTGGAGAGGGAGCCGCTGACATTGTTTGCAGTGATAATGACGTTGCACTATTATGTCGTGACCGTTAGAAAAAAAAACAATCGCTTTATTGAAATGATACTTAGATAAACATTATCGTACATGTTAGTTTTTGGAATACAGTAATCTAAATATGTAGATACTTAACCATTTTGAATAAGCTTGGATATTTCCTTCCTACGATATTTTTATTTCAATAGATTGACAAATAGGAAATCTATCGACCGAACGGCCTTTATATGTAGGTATATAAAGTGTGCTTTACATATAGTATGTAATATAATATAGTATAGGATAGGTGTATTGAGCTCTATCCCTATTAAATAATATTTAACATACAGTTTATGTTGCGTGTCGGCTAGCAGCCGACATCGAGCTAATAAGCACGTCATCGCACGACATTTTAGAAAAAAAATATTTATTTATTACACATACAATTATCATTACAGTCATATACCTAATGCGATAATGTAGATTGTCACAAATTCATAATTCAAAGTTAGTGCATACAATCATAATTTTATAGTTTAGTCAGTAATAAGAAATTTAAACATTAATAATCATTAAAATAAATTTTAAGCAACTTTAAACTATTTTTATAATAATGTCATCAATAATGACATCGGCTAACGACGATAAGACTGATATGCGCGATCGCGCGACGACCCACGAATACTACGCCTCGACACTGCACCAATGCTACATCAGTTTATTTTTATTATCGCGGCCTTGTCCCGTACCACTCCTTGGAAAAGGGGAGCGGAGAGGTTATATCGGGCTCACCCGGGAAAATATGACTTGAGCCTAGGCCGAGGTACTTTCTTAACCGGACAGCACCAGACTGAGCAAAATCCCAGCTTTAAAGGAGAATTTCGCTGTGCCCTTTCGCTTCAAAATCTAATCAAACGAAAAATTCACGCGTCTTGTTGCTTGTGTATTTCATGAAACAGCAAGCGATAATTCCCTACATTCAATTAAAAGTAAATTCACTAAATAATAGTCTATAGACTACAATCGACAGCAAAGCCGATACAATCTTATTTCAATCGTATCTTCTGACAACGATCGTAAAGCACATTCGCAATTATATCAGATAACATTTGTATGGAGATGCCGAACAGCCAATTATGAGCTACGCCTACAAAACACCATATATTTAGATATTTATAACATTCTATGAGACAGATAAATGCATATGGTGACCGTTTAAAATATCGTACGGATCGTACAAGCACATATTGGATCTATAAAGTAGAATGTTCTAATTTAAGTCGGAGTGATGTTTTCGTTGCAGGCCCTAACAGGTCGGCTTAAGCTATGGTTATTAAGTTTATGGATGAAATAAAATGGTTACAGAAGTCTCAGTTTTTAATAAATTTTGTTGTCATCAAGGATAAGGGTTGTCATGTGGATATACAATATTTTAAAACGTCTGGATCTTGTATAATTTCAAATGGCTGGATGATTAGATTGTTGAAATCGTTTCGAAATGGTGCAACATTGTGTATTTTTATTTAATAATAAAAATTGTAGGATTGTAAATAGGGTGATACTTATTTTCGATCCAACACGCGACAATTCTAATTACTTGACCCAATGACCCAAAACTGATCAAAATAATCAGGAAAACAATTTTGACTTTGTATTTTATCTGGATTAAATTAGTATTGCATATTACATAATAATAAAACGTTGAACAAGATAATATACGACTTCAAAATGTGAGCAGCAATTGCTGCATAAAATATTTAACTCTCAAGAACATCACTTTTAGTGATCACTTTCTCCCACGTACGTGCAAGCTCTGGAATGAACTGCCTGCTTCGGTGTTACCCGAGCGCTATGATATGTCCTTCTTCAAACAAGGTTTAAAGAGAGTTCTTCTTTCACGGTAGGCAGCGGCTTTGCTGTGTCCTGACATTGCTGTAATCCATGAGCAGCGGTTACCACTTTCCATCAGGTGGACCATATGCTCGTCTGCCAACAAAGGCAAAAAAAAAACCAATAGCATTTCTAGTTTTACCGATAATGTTTTGGCTCACAAATTATATCGTGACAAACAGATATTGAATAAATTTCTTTTGCGATATTATGTAGCATTCAGCACTTATTGCGAATTGAATAAGGCTATATGAAGATTTAAACCTCTACGGCCTACCTGACTGTACATATTATGTACACTTTAGTAACCAAATAAATCCTAATCATTTGACAACCCTATTTGAAAAAGCAGGTTCACAGCAGGTTTAGGTCGCCAGTGAGCCGGATCCATTCATTCGTAATAGGCCTTTAAACGCCTTAAAAGTCATCTACGTTATATCAGTGTCTTTAAGATAAGCTGGAGCAAGATTGTAAACCACATAAACTTAAAGGAATTGTTAGGTTGTCGTTTATTAGACTGGTTGATAGGAGAGACTTGTGGCAACGGTATTATTTCCGTATATATATATACTACATTTATGTTGATGATGTATCTTGTATCTTATGTGGGGGCCAGTCAGTGCAGACCGGCGACACTTCGACCCAGTGGGATCTTTTGTGTCGACACTCTCCCAATAACGACTGCCATAGATGTTCATGGGAGCCGGGACCGACGGCTTAACGTGCTCTCCGAGGCACGGAGCAGGCGATAATTGTCAATCAATACGCACATAATTTCGAAAAGTCATATAACTTCCGAAGTCAGAGGTGCGCGACGTGGGTTCGGACCCAAGACCCTCTGCATTCCAGTTTGTTGGTCTCCCCACTGAGCTATCGCTGCTTATCATGTTGATGATAAAGAGTTATTGGATTCTGGATGAAGATGAAGATTCAAAATCTTACTAATTACATAAATGTGTATATTTGTGAAGATATTTGCATTGTTTCTTACATTTAAATGGATTTAGTTGAATTTTGGAACACTATAAACCAGGCCTTGAATCAAGATACCTATAGAATATTTTATACTTACCTACTTACATATTTGCCTTGTTCAAGAAGAACGCAACATTTTGACAACAATTGAGAATAGAAGAGGAAAGATGTTTAGCCACCCTATAAGATATGACGACTTTATAAAAAACATAATTGAAGGAAAAATTGAAGGAGCAGACCCAGAAGGGCATTCACAGACCAAATAAAAGAAGGCGAAGGTCTTATAAGGATGTCAAAGTATTGGCTGAAAATCGAGAAAGATGTATACTCCACCGAAAAGAGCAAAGCAAAAAAATACATATTTCGTCTTATAACTCTGGGTTAGCATAGCTCAATACTTTTAATTGCAAACACGGCACTCGACAAGAAACCTTACGGTCAACGGTAAACATCATCATAAGACCGTCTTCGTTAAAATGGACTAACGAGGCCTCTCATATCAAGTATAGTACGGTCTCGTCACGCAATCCTTTCCTAATTGACAAAATTACTGGTTTATAATTCAATAAAGAGATGTTATGATTGAAACAATTTAAATGGTACTTCTGTTAATATTTCGTTGTGGCTCAATAGCGTTTCATGTTAACTGGATTGATTCGAGACGGGGAATTGGTTAATGTTTCGACGAACGCGCCTTCATGCCGGTTACGTATGGCTGTATGTATTGTAAATTAATTTGATATAGTTTAATGGTTTAATAGATCTTTGTTGAGAAGGTTTGTTGTTCGAAAAGTATATTATTAGTAATGTTATGCCTGATTCGATAGCACAGCGGTAGTGAATGTATGTTGTGCATGAGGTCTCGGGTTCCATTCCTAGGTTCGGAATAGTGTTATTGGATTTTTCATATAAGAAATTCTCGGTAGCAGCACGTAGTCAGATACTATGCGTGGTAAGCAACAACAGTCTCACGTAAAGGAGCGTATTATGTGGGATCTAAAATCATAATGGGCGAAATCTGGGTGTAACAGGTACCTACACCTCTGCGTATCCTTTCGGGGATAGAGGAGCTGATTCTTGATCAAGAGCCTAATACTATTAGGTTCAACCAAAGGTTCAAACCCGGGATCTAATACTTGGCTTACAAAAACAATAAAAATATGAGAGATCCTTGCTTAGTTTTATATTACCCACTTGTCAAATAATGTGGTTTACTCAAACACTGAAATATAGAAAATAAATTTAACAGTCATTATCAAAAGTAAGAGAAAATTATATATTTTACCGGTAGGTATACTATGCGAATAACGCTAAGGGTAGCCTCGTTTAACCATGAATAAAAGTGTTTTCCACACGGAGGTTAATATTTTATGACTGTGTTACATTACCGTGTCTAAATACATATTTATAAACAAGTTCTATGAATGAAAAGAAATATATGTTGTATAATAAGAATAAGACCGATTTGCATTTTGCAATCGTATTTTGGCAAATCGTTTGCTGTTATAGCAGAGATTTTCTGTTAGAAAATTCAATAGTCGATAATAGGACTACCTAAATTATAGACTTGATTTGATTGCAAAAGAAATATTTTAGGTAACCATAATTGTTTCATTCTATACAAAATTATTAAGTATTAATTTTATTTTAATACCTTGTGTGACTGCGGTTTCACCCGCAGTTTCACCCGCGGTTATCGTTACTGCGCCACGCCGTGTGTCGTAGCGTGATGTTACGTAGCCTATAGCCTTCCTCGATAAATAGGCAATCCAACACTAAAATAATTTTTCAATTTGAACCAGCTGTTCCTGAGACTGGCGCGTCCAACCAAACAAAATGGCGCAACGGCTGCAATGTCTTGTAGATATGAATTGTAAAACATCAAGATTGAATGGTGAATCAAAAATGAGTAGTCGTAAGTATTTTGCATGTTATCTATATATATAAAACTCTTCCGTTACTGAGTGACTGACAGACAACGCGCAGCCGAAACTACTGAACGCAAGAAGCTGAAATTTGACATGTATGTTCCTTGGAGAGTGTAGGGGAGCACTAAGAGAGGATTTTTGGAAATTCCACCCTGGAGGGGATGAAAGGGGTGAAACCCGATATTCACACGGGAACGGGACTTACGCGGGTGAAACCGCGGGAGAACTACTAGTTTTCACATATAATAATAAAACCCTTTACTTGAACCTGTAACTAACCACTATACCTTCACATTCGTAGGAGTTGTTTTGTGTCCTAAATAAATAAATAATTTTTTGACTTTGATTACACCTATAATACATTTTTGCTTACCCCTTTTGAGATACATAGATATCAGCCTACGTACGTATGTTAGCCCTATCTTCTTCTCAACCGACAATGACTAATATACCTACGTCTAATCAGCGAGCGTCCGTGTTCCAGCGCGCATACACGCTTAGAACACATTACGAGCATGATATGCGCGTTTAGAGAAAATAAAACGGTCTCACTTTAAAACGCATAAAGTTTAACATAAAATAATACAGCCAGGAAGCGGGCTTGACGTTAATAAAAAGAAATTGCCTTTACGCTTTACTTTAACGACAATAAACATCTTTACGAGGGGATTGTGGACTTAGAACAAGCGATTACGGTGAGCTGTATCGGGTATATGGATAAGGGATTTAAGACCGTAATTGTGGACACGCGTGTCTAAAGTATGGACTTAAGAATAGCAAGTGCTCACTAAGTGGTGAAAATTCAGCCCTAATCATTATTGAAAATTTGGAGAAAGCATAATGAATTTAATGGCGCACCCTGGGGGAGGCTTATGTCCAGCAGTGGACTGCAATAGGCTGAAATGATGATGATGAATTTAATCTAAATTTTTTTTTGTTTATGTACCGAAAAAGTTAACATTGAGGAGTCTGCCCACAACTCGTCTCATACCATGACCGTGCTAGGAACGTGTCAGGCAAAAAAATATTCTTTGTAAGGAAATGTATAAGACTATGCCCACTAGACCGTTCCATCACCGACCAGCAGCTCCTATAGCAGGGCGTATCGTGTTACTTTTCGTGTCTGACACGATCCTAGCACGGTCATGGTAAGAGACGGTGTAGTGGGCAGACTCCTTTAAGCTTACACTATAAATAGCTACGAAATATATTTTCGCTTCTATAGAATGTAACCATAGATTAACGCTTTTGTATCACCAAAAGGGTTAACACACCTCATATAACACCAACATGTCACTAGCTAAAGTCAAAGCCCATGTTATACTGACGAGCCTAATATAATCCAGTATATGACATACTGGGCACTCGAGGATTTTCAAAAAGGGTAACTCAGTACTTTTTGTTTGACCGGCAATCAAATCCTCATATTCGTACGCAGACATATTCCACTAGCATATACACGATCAGGCTTTATGATCCAATGACATAAATAGAGTTGTCCCGCATTACCTATCCAATATTATGTATACAAGATTACAATACCCATAATATATAAGACGACTCGATGGCGTAGTGGTTAGTGTAACCGATTGCCACGCCTGAGGTCGCGGGTTCGATTCCCGCACAAGTCAAACATTTGTGTGCATGAACATGGATGTTTGTCTTGGTCTGGGTGTTTCTATGTATAATATGTATGTATTTACAAAAATAAAAGTATATATGTATGTTTATCCATTGTCTAGTACCCATAGTACAAGCTCTGCTTAGTTTGGGCTAGATGGTGATGTGTGTATGTGGTAGAATATTATTAATATATATATATATATATATATATATATATATATATATATATATATATATATATATATATATATATATATATATATATATATATATATATATATATATATATATATATATATATATATATATATATATATATATATATATATATATATATATATAAAATACCTTTTTTATGCTTGACGTTTCGACCAGGTTACACCGGCCGTGGTCACAAGCTGAATGGTGCTGCGATGTCATGTCTCCGTTTGTGAGGCAGAAGAATCTTGATTCACCCTCACTTTTGGCATATTTTTGTTTGTCCATGTACCGTACACGTAACCATAATATAGTTCGTAAAGACGCTATTTTCATGGCCATATCATTACTAAACGAGATCGTTGACCCAGTTCACGTGAGGCACACACTATATATCAGTTTAAAAGAGAGAAAGCAAAAGGAACATATAAACTAACAAGTGACAACAAGTTAAGTGGTTAGTGTAACCGACTGCCACGCCTGAGGTCGCGGGTTCGATTCCCGCACAAGTCAAACATTTGTGTGCATAAACATGGATGTTTGTCTTGGTCTGGGCGTTTCTATGTATAATAAGTATAAATTTACAAAAACAACATATATGTATGTTTATCCATTGTCTAGTACCCATAGTACAAGCTCTGCTTAGCTTGGGCTAGATGGTGTTATGTGTATGTGGTAGAATATTATTATTATTATTATTATTATTTATATTAGCATACATTACAATTATATATTATGGAAATTCAAAGTTTTGGAATAATTATACATACATGTTGCATACATTGATTTTAACATAACCCATATTCAGGCAAATAAATGATATGATTTGATTCATTGTTTTGTGGTATAGGTACTAAGTAAGTTTTTACTTTTGTCACGCTGGACGTTGTAGGTTCGAATCCCAATCGGTACAATTATTTTTGTAATCCATAAATTATAGTTCCAAGTCACATCCAGACTTAGTACAATAAATTATTTTATTTACTTTATGTCGGTTAATTGTATGTCAGTAAAATCCTGCGCTGACTACAGAGAGAAACGTATTTAATAAATAAACAAAACTGAGATTGATAGATACTTTCGTCTATGGACGCTTCAGACACCAAGATCATAATTCGTGCATTGATCCAGAGAAAAGGAACATCTGAACTAATACCAATAGAGTAGAAAGACCACTGAACTTCAAATCAGGCACTCGGCAAACCTCCTAGCTTGAGATCTGGATCACCAAGGCAGTCATATTAAAACAACAAACACGAAGATCATCAAAATTCAAAAGGTTGTAATTAACTGTAGACCTTATAATTTATATCCCGTTCTAAGACTTATTTTTCCGACGTAATATTAAAACTCCAAAAGAAAGACCATGGAAAGCAAAAATACTTATCATGGACTAGATTTTGCCCGCGGCTTCACTCGCGCACAACAACAATACCCTTTTAGAATTCGATAAAACTCTTCTACAACAGCTTTGTCCGTCCGTCCATCCATCTGTCTGTTATACAACTTTCAACTCAAGAACCGTAAGAGCTAGAGACTCGCAGTCAACGCCATTCGACTCAGCATAGTCGATATACCTCCAAAATTACTATGACCTTCGACCTTTAACCTCAAGGTCACGTGATACCATCTTTCAACTCAAGAACCGTAAGAGCTAGAGACTCGCGGTCAACGCCATTCGACTCAGCATAGTCGATATACCCCAAAATGACTATAACCTTTGACCTCTGACCTCAAGGTCACGTGATACAATTTTTTCGAACTCGTAAGATTTACGGCAATTCATGGCCGTTTCTTATTTGTTTCGGAATGAAAGCTGTCCATTGTCCTTTTCTGTTCCGTTGACAACGTGTGTGCGAATTTTCATAATGATCGGTCGAGTATTTTAGGCGTGAAGGCGTTCCAAACATACTCACATTTGCATTTATAATATTAGTTAGGATAATCATAAATTCAACCACACAAATATATTTATTGTTCGCTTTGACCGTTTTAAATCTTTATACAATTGTTTTGGTATCTCACTAAGCTTGCTGACATTTGAATAAGCGTGGGCGGCTTTTAACTCTCGTGTTTGAGGCTAAAGGCCAACGTGCATAATTGGCTGTCATCGGTTTATAATTCAACTATGCGGCCTTTTGCGGCCTTTGCGATTGCCCAGCCCATCTAGGCAGGTGTTGAAAGTTGCGAAAGTGCAAAACCTACTAAGAAAGCTTTAGTACACAGGTACCTATGTTAATTTGTACTTTACAAATAAAAGGTGCTCACCAAGTATTTTTGTCATGATAGAAGAAATATGACTCAACGCTCTCCTTGTGGACAACACTCAGTGTGATATATATGCGGATGAATGGAAGAAGATACTGTCAGTATGTAAGGAATAAAGAGCAGCGATAGCTCAGTGGGGAGACCAACAGACTGCAATGCAGAGGGTCTCGGGTTCGAATCCACGTCGCGCACCTCTGACTTTCGGAAGTAATATGACTTTTCGAAATTATGTGCGTATTGATTGACAATTATCGCCTGCTCCGTGCCTCGGAGAGCACGTTTAGCCGTCGGTCCCGGCTGCCATGAACATCTATGGCAGTCGTTATTGGGAGAGTGTCGACACAAAAGATCCCACTGGGTCGAAGTGTCGCCGGTCTGCACTGACTGGCCCCCACATAAGATACAAGATACAAGATGTAAGGAATATTGTGAAAAGGTAGTATGATAGTTGCGTCCTTAATTAGTACAAGTGGCTGCGGCCGTTCTAATTAATTAAGTAAATCAATAAATCGCCATACTATTTTATATGACGTGACACGGACTCGTATAATGTCACTTACTGTTGTGTAGAAAGTGATAAGCGCAGAAAAATAACGCGACAAAAATTTGCGTGACAAAAATTTTACTTGTGGTCATGAGCTGACGCATGAATCCTGAGCCTCGATTTACCAATACATAATAATTAATAGTAGCATTAGTATCTTTGACAATATTTCTAATATTAGCCTTAAACATAATATTTTCTCAAATGAACCTGTATATGTAGTGAATATTATTCTTCCATTTTCCATTCTTACGACTGAATTATAACTGGGTTGCTCCGTATTCATCCTATGAGGTCTCATGTTTTGTTTTCATCATAGGGTAGTATTTAACTGTTCCTCAATTTTTGGCCTTTGTTTCACCAAAAATACTACTTGCGCAAAATATGCTTACTAAAATATTTAAAAGAGATCATACTAAGTCGACAGAGTCCCGGCCCGCGGGGCTCCTATTTTTGGGTAGGTTTAAGAAGGAACCTAACATAACCTAACCCTTTCGAGACAGAATGCAGTGATTTGAGGCATATAGGTGCTCGTTATGATATATTTCAGCAAGCATATTTTGCTGTGCAATTAGTATTTTTGGTGGTCATTATATTTAATCCCAAACAAATACAGGTATGTTAGTACCTACATCATCTTAAATAAAATGCGAACATGTACCGGACTCCTACAAGGGAACGAAAGTAACTCTGTCCCTCTCTTTCTGCGTCATTTGACACATTTATTGGTAAAACCATTGAACCTATTTTTAACAAACTTTAGGAAAAATATAGCTTATATTTCTTTAAAATAAACCATCAAAGAGATTAATAAAAGCTAGTGTTGACATTAATCCAACATAAATTACAAAAAATATAAATTACAATCGTTTTTATAGAAAATGTCTGACAATATGATTACTTAATTTTGTACCAAAACAATCAACATTAATTTTTAAGTTTATATCTACAGTTCTGCTAACACGCTAACAGAACTTTAGCCAATTAGTTACCGTTACACTGATAACGATCTACTCGTCAATTAAGTATTTTTTATTATATTTGATTAGCCGTTTTGCACTGTTGAAATAACGTTAACAAAAAATACGATACATGTTCTTTGAGTGTACTGACTAGTGGTGCATGGTTTAAAGGCTGACTGATCCAGACATTTGCTACAGGGTAGCCATTTACAATATGGTCGGATTTAAAACCAATCAGGGTCACATCAGTAGCTATTACATTTTTGCATTTCAATACCAATCGGGGTCGAATCGGTAGTTATATCAAGCATTAGACTACAATTAATCATAAGCTAGGTGCTCGCTTACCATTAGACCGACTACGATTTGTGCCACCCGATATCTAGTGTGTACGCGTGGCATCAACGTCGGTAAATAATAGGTATAAGCGATATTAATAATTAGATTTTATCGATATTATATCGAATATCGATGTCGATGACAATCGAATTATTCGAATGTTCAAAGAAATCGAAATATTCGGAACTGACGAATATTTAAAAGCATGAAACTTTGTTACTGATTGATTATTCGACTACGAATTAGCCTTATGCGAATACGACTGCGATACCGCCATTCGATTATTCACGTAGCGTAAGGAGTGAGGCTTGGAAATATTAGGAATATGACAGTAAAAAACATGGTCGGTCGAGAAATCAAGTTACGAATATTCGAATATAATTCGAATAATAATCAGTGACAACGCAGCAATTAACATAGGATGCGCGGTTATACAATTCTAGTATTGTACAACACATATCTACAAGGCGTTGAAATCATTACATGTTATATTGTGAAACACGCACATCGACCAATCACGTCATCTGATTAGCACGCACATAAACCAAAATGAGACATTTATGCTACAAGCAAAATAATTGCACATTTCGAGCGTATACTTATTATTCAGAGCTTGTTGACTTATAATTAATGGTTATTACGCAGTCAGCTATTAAATGCAAAACGATTTGAATTATTAGTAGTGCATAAATTCAAAGATCACCGCCTACAATCAAGCCCTAGTTGCTTTGCCGAGCATGACGTTCAGATATGTCAAGTCATGCTCGGTGCTACCAAAACAAGTGGAAAACGGTAATGAATTGCCGTAAATCTTAGAGTTCGAAAAAATGGTTCAAGTAATATGCAAAGGTCATTTGATACCACGTGACCTTGAGGTTTGAGGTCAAAAGTCATAGTCATTTCGGGGGTATATCGACTATGCTGAGTCGAATGGCATTGACCGCGAATCTCTAGCTCTTACGGTTCTTGAGTTGAAAGTTGTATAACAGACGGACGGACGGACGGACGGACAAACAGATGTATAACATTATTTCGAACTCTAACAACTTAAAATATATATGTGGTACATTTAACATGTTTTCGCCTTATTCCTTTAAAACTACTATTTCTCAAAAAGGGTATAAGGGTATAAATTTACTAGTGATCGACAAAACTACGAAAAAAAAAAATTTGAATTTAAAAAAAGATTGATAGTAAATATAAATAGCGATTTAATAAAGTGGCCATTGATTTCGTGGATACTTTATAGCGTATCTTCTCATAGACAACTAACGAAAATGTATATTGGGTAAACGCACTAACCGATACATATTTTAAATTTAAGGAAAGGTTTTACATAACTTAACTTTTACGACATTACAAGTTATATGCAAGATAAAGATCTAACTCATTTTTTTTTATTGCCAATTTGGCAGACTTGCAAGTGGTCCACCTGATGGAAAGTGGTAACCGCTGCTCATGGACTTCAGCAATGTCAGGACACAGCAAAGCCGCTACCTACCGTGAAAGAAGAACTCTCTTTAAACCTCGTTTGAAGAAGGACATATCATAGCGCTCGGGAAACACCGAAGCAGGCAGTTCATTCCAGAGCTTGCACGTACGCGGGAGAAACAGTTCTTCAGAGCACTTTTCGTGAAAGAGTCGGTAGACAACACATTTTTATGTAAGTTTAAGGAATATTTTTGGAGCTCAATAAAATTCGTTATAAATGAGTAACGTGACAATGAAAAATGGAAGTATCTGTCTTGCAATTAAAATTGCAAAACATAATCAACGTGCCATTTACTTAGCCACCACCAGCCCATAAATTAATTAAAAGAGTTAGCAAGAATGCCAATCATGTGCAAAGCAAAATGTAACTCTATTCACAATCTACTTCTAGCATTCATCTTTTGGCACATCTTGCCTTTTATTAAATACTAGTTCACTAGCGCAACTTCGTCTGCTTCACATAAGAGATTTTGCCGCGTTTCTGCAAATTTTGTATTGATGTTCCGGTCCTATCGGTCGTAGCGCGATGTTATATAGCCTACAGTCTTCCTCGATAAACAAGCTATCCAACAATAAAAACAAATTTTAATTCTGACCAGTACATAGTTTCTAAGATTAACACGTTCAAACAAACAAACAAACTCTTCAGCTTTATAATATTAGTGTAGATAATAATAATAATTTCAGCCCTGTATTAAACTGTCCCACTGCTGGGCACGGGCCTCTTCTCAGTGTGAGAAGGTTTAGGGCATAGTCCATGACGCTGATCCAGTGCGAGAACATTATGGAGAACTCTTAGACATGCAGGTTTTATCACGATGTTTTCCTTCACCGTTAAAGCTAGCGATAATTATTTATTTTAATACGCATATAACTTCGAAAAGTCAGACATGCTCGCCTTAGGATCGAACTCGAGACCTTTGCGTGGCAGTCCAACAGTCTTCCACTGGACTATCGCTACCATCTTTCGTTATTTATAATACCAGCTGTATTTATACCAGGGATGTTGCGCATGCAGATTTTTTGACATCCGCGGATGCAGATGCGGATACGGATATTTGAAGACTCACATCTGCGGATGTGGATGCGGATGTCCAAATCGATGCAGAAGCTCCGCAATTGCGGATGCGGATGTTGATGAAAATTATTCACCTTAATTAATAAAAAGTATCTGATATCACCGCCTTCGCAGGTTCAAGCCTGTCTCGCAAAGGTTCATAAATTAAACACGTACTACAGAACAACTGATTTCTTTATTATTGTAACCTACGCTATATCTGGATCCGCATTAACATCCGCGTTGATTACTGCGGATGCGGATGCAGATGTCAAAATCGATGCGGAAGGTCCACAATTGCGAATGCCGATGCGAATATTCGCAACATCCCTGATTTATACTACCAGCTGACCAGTCAGTCATGAAATATAAAACACTAATCTCTGAGACACGTCGATATTCAATTGGGAAATTAATGAACCGTTCACATTTCCATATAAAGTACCACTAAACTTGTTACTATGCATTAGTCGTAGTATTCCCGAAATCGGACAGCAATTTTTACATGAATTTTGTATTTACATATGTGGGAGAAATAATGAGTTAAGTTGTAGGGAATACGAATTGATTATTTGTATTAATAATTATTAGAAATAATTGGACATATGAATACAAGAATTTTGTTTGAGTAGCTTGCTTGATGAGTATCTACGTGGGGGTCCTTAATAAAATGTGAATTGACTGGTGACTTTGAAACGTTTTATTGGCATTTTTATTTAATGTTAGTATAGATTGTCGATTGAGTTTGACCCCTGCAGATTGATTTAACGGTGCCCTGTGAACATTGATGTAGTATTAGGTAGATACCGCTTTGTATGAATATTTATGTGTTAGCCCTCTGTATGGCTAACCTTAAGTTTTCAGTTTTATTAAAAGTAAAGTATTATATAAAAAGTATTTAAGTTATATTAGCATCAGAAGATAAGGAGAGGAATGATTAACAGAAGTGACGAAGCATCGCGTCTGACTTGTTTTTCTGCATGTTTTTTACTTTTGTATATAAAACCTATCGAAGTGGCAAGTATCACGTTCTAAGCTCATTCTCCTACTACGGTTTCTCATACCTAACATATAGGTCCGTGATTTCAATTAGTTATCTATGTATGTATGTATCTTATGTGGGGGGGCAGTCAGTGCAGACCGGCGATACTTCGAGCCAGTGGGATCTTTTGTGTCGACAGTCTCCCAATAACGACTGCCATAGATGTTCATGGCAGCCGGGACCGATGGCTTAACGTGCTCGCCGAGGTACGGAACAGGCGATAATTGTCAATCAATACGCACATAATTTCGAAAAGTCATATAACTTCCGAAAGTCAGAGGTGCGCGACGTGGGTTCGAATACGAGACCCTCTGCATTGCAGTCTGTTGGTCTCCTCACTGAGCTGTCGCTATCTATCTATTATCTATACTAATATTATAAACAGAAAATAATACATTTTTTGTTTGTTTATTTGTTTGTAAGGGTTTAACTCAAAAACTATTCAACCAAATTTAATTTTTTCACTAATGGAAAGCTATATTATCACCGAGTAACATAGGCTATATTTTATTTAAAACAGTACTGTTACTAACATAACCTACTTTTACGGAAGCGAAACCGCGAGCAAAAGCTAGTTATTACATAAATAGCTGCTGAACATGCTAAAAATAAAATCTAAAAAGAAGTTACTAAATAACATTATATACTTATTCAATTATAGACATGGTTCTCGTTAGCAACTCCCAGTGTTATGGGTGGTGAGCTGCTTTATTGCTCCGGTACCTATCTGGTGAATAGGTAGTGTCACTTGGGTACGAGGTAGCTCGCTTACGAGAACCGGATCTCTGAGGTTAGGGTGGAGAGTCGAGATTTTGGGACAAGACCTGTCTATAACTGGTCCCGGAAGGTGCTCTTGTGCACTGGAAGATACAACGGCTCCCCTAATATAACCTTGACGGTTGGTGTAGGAGAATGCTATATCATAAACTGGACTAGTCGTAGAGAGAGGGAATGCTACTCTTCTCTCTTAGCCTTATTATTCCCAAGTCACTTGGGGTCGGCTTTTCTGGTCTAATCGGATTTGAATGGATATCAGTTTTTACACGGAGCGACTGCCACCTGACCTCCGCAACCCGAAGGCTAACGATACCCTAAGGCTAGACCAGTGTCAGGATATTAGAGGGTATTGACTTTCCCAATAACGACTGCCATAGATGTTCATGGCAGCCGGGACCAACGGCTTTACGTGCTTTCCGAGGCACGGAGCAGGCGATAATTGTCAATCAATACGCACATAATTTCGAAAAGTCATATATTTTCCGAAAGTCAGAGGTGCGCGACGTGGGTTCGAACCCGAGACCCTCTGCATTGCAATCTGTTGGTCTCCCCACTGAGCTATCGCTGCTTACAGAGAGGGAATGCTACTACTATAGGAAATTGAGAATTAGATTTGTTCTGTATGAAAAAGCGATGAAATCTCGCAATGTTTATCATTTTATGATGCTGATGTACCATACGTTGTTACTACCATAAAGGCTCGCCGCACAACAGCTACTATCGCGCCAACTACTGGTTGTTTCTGCCGATAAAGTACTGCCTTTATCAAACAAAACAACATAAACTTATCAAAAGCGATAACTACTGAGCTGCCGTATTTTACAAGTTGCTTTTGCAATCGTTGAATTGCTTATCTTTTAGCGAATTTCTCGCAGATACAAACGAGTAAAGATTGAGTCGAATAGAATATTTATGTATGCGAATATGCAGTCAGCTTTGACGATTAGAGAAATAACATGTGTCTGACTAAGCCAGAAAGAATACATACATACATACATAGATTCACGCCTATTTCCCAGAGGGGTAGGCAGAGACTACGGATTTCCAGTTGCTACGATCCTGACACACTTCTCTGGCTTCATTCACTTTCATCACATTCCTCATACGCGCCCGTCGGTTCAAGGTGCTCTTAACCTGGCCTTTGTCCAGAAAGAAGAATGGCACAAAATATTAGCGCGTCTATGTATTAGTGCGTATATTTACCTGAATTGATTTGAACCCAAAAGTAGTACGTTAGATTAGGTTATGTATTTGTTTTTAAAAGTAAAATATAGCTATCTAATGTTGAAAGAAATTTTTAAATAGGTTGCGTAGTTTTTGGGTTAAATCCTTACAAACATACAAATAAACAAAAAATCAAATCTTTTTCTTTATAATACTGGTATAGAAGTATAGATATAAATAATTATAAAAATAATATAATATTCTACCACATACACACAACACTATCTAGCCCAAACTAATCAGAGCTTGTACTATGGGTACTAGACAATGGATAAACATACATATATACACCTATACTTTTTTTTTGTAAATATATACATTTTATACATAATCAGTATAACTACTTTTGTAGAGAGTACTCAAAATTTATCTTGACGTTTGTTGGAAGGTTGTTTGACTTTAGACCAAAACTCATAGACCCATGAATTCTATGACAGAAGATTTTACCACAAATTACAGACGTACAGATTTCCGGTTCATTTATAAAGATAGCACTTATAAAACATGACACCACATGGCTTTGTAGATTAAGTGGCAGAGTCTCCTTGGCAACCCATACGTACGGTATACTAAGACTACAATATAAATGACTGTCTAAGATATAGTGGTTTAAACATCCTAAAGAACATAAAAATAACACAACTATCCAGGAAACTGCACCACAGCTAAATAAAACTAATATCGTCCAGGAAACGTAAGAGAATCTCATTCCACTGTTAAATTTACTCTGTCCATTGTTTTAACATAAGCGTGGGACGAAATGGTCTATAAAACGCGATCCGACGACCCACTCCATACAACACCAACTTTAACTCATAGTCAATAAACTAAAATCCATTAGGAATTCAACCTTATGGATTAAGGTTTAAGGGTGATGGTTAAAGAGATGGTGTGCATGTGTTTTTGTGTTGATATCAGACAGATGGAACAAGTTTTATTGACAGATTGTCAAGTAGAGTTGAATAGAGATTAGAGGAAGGCATCAAATCGTGGCGTGTGGTTGGATGCTATAGATGCTTCTATGTTGGAACATCTGGAATGACATAGCATCGCCTCCTTTAATGGTTAGGCGGAACGGTATTTTGATCAATTATGTTAAGGTCCTTCACTACGACTAAAAGTTCTTTGCAGTCTGATACGCTCAGTCTTACACTATCCTTGGGTTATTGTGGTGGATCTTGTATAGAGATTTTCTTTTCGGTAAATCTCCATGACAGCACAAGGCCTGATATAATATACCCGAGAAACGGTAACAGAGACGCCTTTAATTACGTTAGTCAAAGTAATATTTAGTGAAATGTAAGCATGAGTCCATGTACAAAATTGTCTTCTGTTTACGCGAATGTTATTCATTGAAATTGAACTACTTCATACGGATTTTATCGCGTTGTTTATTTGACACTTTATTACATAATTTAGACACTATTACACTACTACTACGATTAACGTTTTCAAATTTTTAAGCTAATAAATTATTAATTCTATTTATATTTAAGTTTACACTATACCCGACGATTTGGTTGCTTTTCAGCAGCCACGGTCACGGGGAGACTGAGTCCATGTACCCGTAAACATAACAAATTTTCAAGCTCGTGAAATGCCACCTATCCCATCAGGATTACATAGGCATTAGATTACGTTTAAGTAAATTACAAATTGTAAACTTGAAATTTATATTTGTAAATGATATACACAGTTCAAAGTTTATGCAAACTTAAGTAGGCTACAAAAGGGGCATGCATGCGATAGCTCACTTATGTTATGACGTCAGAACATAAACAAACAGTAGTTTAACCAGCGATACGTAGTGCCCACGTACCAGTTAAGTACCTGATCCGTTCGCCTCGTACCACCTGGGTGGTCTTGTGTTCTTGTACCAACCTATTGTGATTACAGAGGTCATAGAGTAATGAACAATCCAATTGTAATGATTTTTTTCGTATTGTTAATAATTGCTTCTGTAGTCCCGTGATATAAGTTTTGCTGATCGTAAGACCGTTGATTCGATTCTTGGGTTGAGTAAAATGTTATTTGATTTCTATTCAGATATTAAGATTGGTTGAGGTTTATATATTTCATTCATATATTATTGTGACGAGCTGCCTCCGTGGCGCAGCGGTAGTGAATGCAACTGCTGTGCTTGCGGTCTTGAGTTCAAATCCCGGGTCGAGCAAACAAAATGTTATTGAGTTTTCCTGTTAGGACACTCAATAGCATCACAGAGTTAGGATGTGTCGGTGTAAGACACCCCTGTGCCTCGGAAAGCACGTGAAGCCGTTCAGCGCCTGATCTCTATACGGTCGTGTCGGATAATAGTCCATCGGATCATGAAAATTAGGGAACTGATAGTGCACTTGCGTTTGCGCTCACTTTTGTGCACTATATAATATATCCTGCGCAGTTAGCGAGTCTCCGTTAAGATTGGCCGCCGTGACTAAAATTCGGTCTGGAGGATATTATTATTATTGTGACGAAAAAACATCGTACAATGTTTAAATCATAATAAGTGCGTACATAGCAGTTGTAGATCTGGCTTTTACTACCGCCCATTGTTCACAAATCTTTCTTTATGATAACTGATAAGCCTTTCTATATCATAAGCCCGGATCTCATGACGCAACCGTCTATCAATATACTAGTTCGGTATTGTCAATCTTTTTCTATTACAACAGTTGGGTTGGTCAATCCAAGTGTGTGTGGCCGATTCCACTTCTCGCAATTATTATTAGACCCTTAATTAATTTCGCTAAAATAGAACGCTACTTCTATTTCTGTTTAAAAATAATCCCATCATATTTTATCTAAACACGGACTCAGGAAATATATTTAGAACTTTAAAATTAGTCCGTTTGTTAGTCATCACCTTAAATTAGACGCCGTTATTATTACAACATCTGTGATCAATTATAATTACTAGCATCTGTCCGCAGCTTTGCTCGCGTGAATCCTAACTTCTCCCTTCCTTATATGTTGGTACTAAAAACATAGTTAGCGAAATGATGATGTAATACATTTTTACCTGCTACTTTACGAATGAACAAGTGTGAATCTATGTGTGTTGCCGTTGTTGTAAGTCATTATAATATGAAGCTACGACACTATAGGAATTCGTTTTTTTTACTGTCTCGGTGGGGCAGCGGTATGAAAAGTGGCTAGTGTGCATGAAAACTCAAGTTAGATTGCCTGCTCGAACAAAGTGTTATTAAATATTTCTGTCAAAGAATTGTCGGCACGATGTAATTGTACGGAGTCTGGAATTGTGCCAGCGTTTCCCTTCAATAGGCATTTGGTAACTAAAACATAGTTGGTGAGATGTGAGTGTAAAACACTTCTGGTTATCCTTACGAGGAATGGTAACGTCGGACTACATATATATGTACTTATATATACATATTATTTTAAGTAGAATAAGTAGGTGAAGTGTTACGTTTGTTTGTTTACTCTGCTTCTTTTTTAATGTACTCATTATAAAATTTTAAAACGCTATCTAGTGTTTATTGATATTTAAGCTTTACATTTTATGAACATTGTTTGTAAACATTTAACATAACTGTTGTCTCAACTATGAATGCTGTATTAGCTCGTAAGTGGCATATATAGGTACTAGAACGCTATAATCTAAATTTTTCATTCAATTGTACCTAACATATATATGCTGTGAGTTAACCAAATAAATAAATATATATTTTAAAACAACTCCCACTCTTGGAATCATTCCTGTGTCGCGGGGGACTTTTCAAACATACAAACAACGGACATAAAGAACATCCAGACTCGGGACAACCATTTGTGGATCGCACAAATTTTTGTCCCATGTGGGGATCGAACCCACAACATTCGGCGCGGTGGCAGTAGCGAACACTTAAACCACTACCCCATCCGAGCAGTCCGTCAGTATATGTCGCATGCTTAATAAAACAGCGACTTAACTCGAAATTTGAAAGTAAGCCAATTTGAACTCTAATTGTATATGTTAAATTCTAATATTATATTTGTGTTAAATCTTTTCAATGGAGTTCAAATTTGTTTAATCAAAAATACTGAGATAAGTCTCTGTTTTATTAAGGATGCGATGTGTGTTATAAAAACTCTTATACAACAGCTTTGTCCGTCCGACTGTTAGACAAATTTCAACTCAAGAACCGTAAGAGCTAGAGACTCGCGGTCAACGCCATTCGACTCAGCATAGTCGATGTACTCCCAAAATGACTATGACCATTGACCTCTGACGGTGGTCACGTGGTATCACGTGACCTTTGCATATTGTATCTTGTATCTTATGTGGAGGCCAGTCAGTGCGGACCGGCGACACTTCGACCCAGTGGGATCTTTTGTGTCGACACTCTCCCAATAACGACTGCCATAGATGTTCATGGCAGCCGGGACCGACGGCTTAACGTGCTCTCCGAGGCACAGAGCAGGCGATAATTGTCAATCAATACGCACATCATTTCGAAAAGTCATGTAACTTCCGAAAGTCATAGGTGCGCGACGTGGTTTCGAACCCGAGACCCTCTGCATTGCAGTCTGTTGGTCTCCCCACTGAGCTATCGCTGCTCGACCTTTGCATATTACTCGAACCATTTTTTCGAACTCTAAGATTTACGGCAATTCATGGCCGATTCTCACTTGTTTTAAGAGGTAATTGGAGACGGCTGACATTCTGAAATCAGTTACAGTTGCGAAGTGTTCGTTCGTTACCGATTCGATTCAATTACAAACTCATGTTACAAAACAAATCCAATTAACTGTACGGTTTGGTCCACAGGACACGACACAAGCGGTTTTATAAGCTAGTATCTATACCTTAGGAACAGTGCCTTTTCTGGATGAAAGGTATCCTATGTCCTTTTTTGTACCCCTGACGACGTGTATGCGAAATTTCTTGATGATCGGTCGAATAGTTAAGGCGTGACAAGCAAACAAATTCACATAAGCATTTACAAATATTTAGTTAGGATTTCCTGCTTAGGCAATGTATTAGTCAATAAATATCAATCATAAGTAAAATATGTAAATAATAAAATATGTAAAACTTCCTCCTCTCTCCTACATCTTGCCGTGCCGACATGGCTCACACATATAGATTCATAGATTCACGCCTGTTTCCCAGAGGGGTAGGCAGAGACTACGGATTTCCATTTGCTACGATCCTGACACACTTCTCTGGCTTCATTCACTTTCATCACATTCCTCATACACGCCCGTCGGTTCAAGGTGCTCTTAACCTGGCCTTTGTCCAGAACGCCTCCGATCTGATCTAAAAACGTTCGCCTAGGTCGTCCTCTTGCGACTGTTCCATTCACACTAGCCTTATAAACTTTCTTAGTCAGTCTTTCCTCGTCCATTCTTTCTACATGCCCAAACCAGCTTAACATACCCTTTTCTATTCTTGTCACTATATCAACTTTATAGTGACAAGAATAGAAAAGGGTATGTTAAGCTGGTTTGGGCATGTAGAAAGAATGGACGAGGAAAGACTCACACATGTTTCTTATATTATACCATTGTACCATCTATTTAACTTGTGGAGTGCAATAAATGTATTCAGTATTGAGTATTGAGTATTATATATTCTATCACATACACGAAATTATTGTCATCGTCCTTGTCAGTTAATCTGAAATTACAAAAAGCACGCTTTATCTTTGTATAATTCTTTGTTATTTTTGTTTTTACCATGCATAGCTTTTTTTATTATTATTTTATATATTATTATATTGTGTTATAACATATACAAGCAGCGATAGCTCAGTGGGGAGACCAACAGACTGCAATACAGAGGGTCTCGGGTTCGAACCCACGACGCGCACTTCCGACTTTCGGAAGTTATATGACTTTTCGAAATGATGTGCGTATTGATTGACAATTATCGCCTGCTCCGTGCCTCGGCGAGCACGTTAAGCCGTCGGTCCCGGCTGTCATGAACATCTATGGCAGTCGTTATTGGGAAAGTCAGTTCCCTCTAATATCCTGACACTGGTCTAGCCTTAGGGTATCGTTAGCCTTCGGGTTGTGCGGAGGTCAGGTGGCAGCCGCTCCGTGTAAAAACTGATATCCAGTCAAATCGGGTTAAACTAGAAAAGCCGACCCCAAGTCACTTGGGAATAATAAAGGCTAAGGGAGAAGATTATATTGTGTTATATTAGTAACCGTGTTTATATTATAACTTTATTTTATTAACATTTAAATAACTCATGTGTTGTTTACCTATAAGTAATTGTTACACAATGTTATTTTCTATAAGTTTGTATTAAGAATAAGTAATTGTGTACCGTGCTTTGGAGAGCAAGTTAAGCCGTCGGTCCCGGCTGCCATGAACATCTATGGCAGTCGTTATTGGGAGAGAGTCGACACAAAAGATCCCACTGAGTCGAAGTGTCGCCGGTCTGCATTGACTGGCCCCCACATAAGATAAGATAAGTAATTGTGTATACAATTGTTTTTGAACCAAATAAATAAAATAAAATACACACAACATCATCTAGCCCAAACTAAGCAGAGCTTGTACTATGGGTACTAGACAATGGAGAAACATACATAGATACTTTTTTTTTTGTAAATACATACAAATTATACATAGAAACACCCAGACCAAGACAAACATCCATGTTCATGCACACTAATGTTTGACTTGTGCGGAAATCGAACCCGCGACCTCAGGCGTGGCAGTCGGTTACACTAACCACTACGCCATCGAGGCCGACAGGATTATGTAGGACTTAAACAAATCCAACAATATGTAAGTGTCACTTGTCTCTTGCGAAACCAGACCGGCAATGATCCAGCGTCCAGTTAACAGATAGCAAGATGGCCGACCAAGGTAAGTGATTAATAGACGCGAGCTTTAATTGAAAAATATTGACGTTAGTTATGTGCGAACCAATCAAATATTCTTGAGAAACTACATATGTATATCGAACCGGACTATCTACATTCAGATTTATAACCTAGAGCAAAAGCAACGATATCCTAACGGGAGACCGTTGGACGCAGAGGTATCGAGTTCGATCCCACAGCACACACCTCTGACTTTTTGGAGTTACATATGTGTGTTTTGAATGGTTAATTATCGCTTATATTAATAGTGAATGACAACAACGTGAAGAAAGCTGCATATGAGAGAGTTCTTTATAATGTTCTGAAAGATATGTGAAGTCTGCTAACACGTACTGAGCCAGCGTAGTGTACTCTTATCCCTACGTGATCATTATGAGATATATTATGTAAAATATAAAATTTGTTAATTGAGTCTTTTACCGATGGCTAAAGTGTTAAAGCGATCGCCTCGCTGCGACCGTTAAGCCGAACATTCAAACGAATAATTCCTAAATTCTGGAATCCTTACAAAAATTCTAACAACACCCAACCTCGGAGATACTATTTACCAATCACACCATTTTTTGTCCCGTGCGGACTTGAACTTGAAACACTCAACGAAGAGACAGTGACGAGGCAACCTATTAAATCACTACGCCATCTGTACAGTCATTTCCGTACACCGAATAAATATTATGACAATTAAGTTGTTGCAAAGTATACTGCTTATAAACGCTAAGATACAATTTAATACTTCAAATAAATATTGTAAAAGAAGTCAAAGATAATGCCAGAACATTACTATTTACTTAAGTGGTCCTATCTTTCAAGTAGTCACTGTAAGAACTTAAGCTATTGCCGACATTACTTTAGATTTGCGGTGTGAGATTAGAGAATAAATCGGCAAAACACACAGGCCTATGCTGTAATCCACGCATCGTAAGGTACAAACTGTGTTGCAGTTATAATAAAATTGATTTCATGCGTATTTCTATATCTATACTTACTATAAAAGGTTATTAAATGTTCTTATGAGAAAATACAATAAATATAGGTATGATATAATGTAGAATATGAATGGATAAATTTCTCAAAATATACAAGAAAATTTACAATAAAATAATAAATATGAAAAGAAACTTGAACTATTTGTAAGCTTTCACAACTTATGTGGTGTATCGCTTTTATGACATATTTCTATAATTACAGTAAGCGCATTAAGGAAAGATACAGACTATTTAAGAAAACTATTTTAATTTATAAAGATCAAGTTCACCCCTTCGACGATAGTGGGGTAAGATTATGTATGTATAAACAAAATTAAATGTCGCTTTCTCTTGCCACTCACACCGCAGCCACGCTCAGATGGCGTTTCAATCGTCGGCGTATAGATAGCGCTAATTGATCGTTTGAGACGCGCCGCTAATGCGCGCGCGCACCCCACGTACGATGACCCGATTGGTCGCGCAGATAGCGCGGGACTCTTGCCAAACACGCCTGCCTTATTAAGTGTGAAAAAAATATTACTATAATATCTCTTTTAATAATTATTTTGCTGAGTTTCATATATTTATTTCAATATATTTATTTTTATTTTAGTAAGATTTCTGTGTGTGAACATGTGCAACAGGGGACCAACCACTACCTGAGATTTGACAAACCACAGATTCTCGCTAAAGAACACCGATTCCTACCAAGGATGATTCGCGAGGCTATTGAAATCAAAAATCATCCTAATTTTAATAAAGAAGATGGTTGGAATGTACCACCAGCTTGGGATCCAGTAATACAAATAGGCAAACCCAAGAAGAAGCAAACCACAGCTAGACTTCACGATACTCTGAGCTCATTCTGCGTAAATAGAAACACCAATGATTAAATTATGTTCGGGTACTATGAAATAACTACACTGGAACATTGAGACAACTACCATTTTAGTCTCCCTGTGACCATGGCTGCTGAAAAGCAACCGAAACGTCGGGGAAAGTGTAAAATTAAATTAATTCTAAATAGTTTTAATAGTTTTAATAGTAATTTAATTAGCTTAAAAATTAGTAAAGTTTAAAAGTAAAAGTAGTGTAACAGTTTTCAAAATTATGTAATAAAGTGTCAAATAAACAATGCGATAAAATCCGTATATAGTAGTTTAATTTCAATTCAATAAATTATCCTGTGTTGCGGGAACCGTTGCCGAGTTTAGCTAGTAATAGATCTTGGGGTGTAATACACCTTACCTTCCCCATCCTAACTAATATTATAAATGCGAATGCGAGTGTGTTTGTTTATTAATTTGTTAGTACGCTATCACGCCTTAATTATTCGACCGATAATCATGAAATTTCGCTTACACATTGTCAGAGGTATAGATGGTTTTCTTTCAACCAGAAAAAAGTAATGATAGCAATTTATTGACAATAAGGAATATTGAACGCGAACGAAGCCGCGGACATAATCTAATGAATTCTAGTGTAATATAAAAGTTTGGCAGATGTGGCTCCAATAATATCATTCTCTTGACCCGGTCCCAATTTATATGGGGTCAGCGCAGTATGTCCTTCGCTTCCATACTTCTCTGTCACCCGTCATCTGATCATTTACCCCTTTCTCTGTCACATCCATCCTCACACAATCCATCCATATTTGCCTTGGCCTTCCTATCCCTTTTCGTCCCTCTACCCTCATATTCATCACCTTTTTTTTACGTTGCGGAATGTATTGGCGCCGACCCCTCCGCGGGGGCGGGCGGAGGGGTTTATGTCGGACTCACCCGTGAAAAGATGGAGATATCCCGGTAATACCGATTAAACCTACCACGGTGCTCCTTCTCACAATCTATGGCCGGGGCGCAGGGATCACTCGCGCATTCATCCTGCAGACCCTCATATCCATCACTTGCTTACCTACATACGTATCATCTCTTCGCATAATATCCACACCAAGCCAAACGATTTCCTGTCACCTTTTCGTTTTTGGGCACCACTTTTAACCTACCTCTTACGTATTCATTCCTAATTCTGACCATTCTCATCACTCCACACATCCATAGTAATATTCTCATCTCACCTACATTTTTTTTTATTTTTTTTTTATTGCCTTCAGTGGCAGACGAGCAAGTGGTCCACCTGATGGAAAGTGGTAACCGCTGCTCATGGACTTCAGCAATGTCAGGACACAGCAAAGCCGCTGCCTACCGTGAAAGAAGAACTCTCTTTAAACCTCGTTTGAAGAAGGACATATCATAGCGCTCGGGAAACATGCAATCGTTTGTCCTCCATCTTCTTAGTATACAATTTCTTCTATACAATAGTATATAAATCTATATAATGATGTATACAATCAATGATAATATATCCGTAATGCGAGAAATCCGTTAATCAAACTAAATATGAAGACATTGAAGGCTGATATCGATTTCAATACAAGTCTCGCCCCACCCCACCTCCATATTCCCCCACAAGTCAAACATTTGTGTGCATGAACATGGATGTTTGTCTTGGTCTGGGTGTTTCTATGTATAATATGTATGTATTCACAAAAAAAAAGTATATATGTATGTTTATCCATTGTCTAGTACCCATAGTACAAGCTCTGCTTAGTTTGGGCTAGATGGTGTTGTGTGTATGTGATAGAATATTATATTATTATTATGAGGCTTATGTCCAGCAGTGGACTGCAATAGGCTGAAATGATGACGATGATGATGATGTATACAATAAAATTGCATATAGGTAGGTACACATATTACCATGACGGGGATTCAAAGCCATGTTTGGCATATGGAGCTATCACATATGGGGATAGAACAACACTAAAATTATCTTTTATATGACATATATGACGTATTATGAGTGAATATGACGCAGACCTTCTATAATAATAAAATAAAATTTTACATTTTGCATTTATTTCGCCGAAGGACAGGCAGAATCGCTCATATACATTCCGCACAATTTTGAACTTTCTATGGCTGCTTATAAATACCTGATAGAAACACAGAATAAATCTTCTTCGTCAACTCAAGCATAAAACTCACGAGTAAATTTCTTATCCACTTACTTTATAGATATACTTAGAATAGGTAATATATGAGTCACGGAGGACTTTATAAACACAGAAACAATGGACACGAGAAAATCCCGGCTCGGACCACCCATTTGTAGTACCCCTGCACAAATTTGTATACCGTCCGGCAAAAGACGGCGTGAATGTTTATAAACAAGCATACCTACGCAAAAACTGTGATAGACACATACGTGGTCCCTTGTCTGTATCCCCAATTAGTTAGACAGTAATGTATCACACTCACACTTCGCTATTTACGGTTTTAGGTCCCAGATAACGGCGAGCTTTTTGCCGTTCACCGGGGCCAGTTGCAGACCCCTGTTGCTACTAAAAATTCCTTGACGGAAAAACCTAATAACATTTTGACCGACCCGGGAATTCAACCCAAGACGTTATGTACAGCAGTAGCATACACTATCGCCGCGCCACTGAGTAAAAACAACCAAACTACACAAAGGTGGTAGAATACACAATCATGTTTACGCCATTAGGCTGGCAAGGTAATCATATTAAGAGGACACACTGAAAAAATGCACTAACTTTCATCGAATAGTATAGGACTATGAGAAGACCAATTAATCTAGAATATTGATATAGGTAAATTGATGTCTTTAACTAGAATTTCCTAGCTCAAAAACACGATATTGTGATTTTAGCTCGATCATAATTATTATTGAAATCACCTCTGAAAAATTACTATTTTTGAAATTACAAGTAAGTTACACTATCATTATGCTTAGGAATTACTCAAATATATTCGTAACATCAATATTAGTGATTTGCTAGCTCATTATTTCCATAACTAAAACCAATCATTTTTAAATAATATTTCTAAGCGTTCTCGCTCATTGCGGGCGCATCGCAATTATAGACCTTTTTAGGTCTTCTTAGGCTAAAATCACAATATCGTGTTTTTGAGTTAGGAAATTCTAGTTAAAGACATCAATTTACCTATGTCAAAATTCTAGATTAATTGGTCTTCTCATAGTCCTATACTATTCGATGAAAGTTAGTGCATTTTTTCAGTGTGTCCTCTTAATACGAAACATATAAACATTTTTTATATTGAACTATAGTTCAAGTTCGAGTCGATAACGAGAATCGGAGCATCGGTTTATTTGCTGTCGCTATTAATAATTCTAAGAAAGGCACGAGGAAGATTGCGATTTGACGATATATTATCCTACTATATCAGACATGTTCATCGTCACATAACTTGTCTTTAAATAAGCATATCACTAAAAAACAGACATCGTAATCATTTAGAAGACCTTAATAATTATGATGACATAAATAAAAACAAAAGCAAGTTTGCTGTAGCGACAACAACGCACAGACAAAGAAATTACGACAGACGTCAACAGATGGCGCCGTATACAATCACATCCTTTGCCATACATTCCGAAATCACGCAAGCGAAATTTACACAGCGAGTTACTATATATGTTTCCGACATCAGCTGTCTGGTCGTAGCCCGCTAGGCACGAACACCCAGCCTGGTTGGAGGATCCTCCCTTTGTTCAGAAAGGACTTCACACCACGTTCCTGTACATTCGTAACATCTCGTACAGAATTATTCGAGATGATGTTACTTAGGCAAAATTGTCTGATTTATGGATAGTTATATATACAAGGACTTCAAGAAGTTCAAGAATTTAACTAAATATATTTAGATATATCTATATATATATCTAAATAAAATCTACGATAACATTTCCGTGTGAATATTGACAAACTTTAATTACTCACTTTATTATTAGTTCTAATTGTAATAGATTTTATATTTTATTTTTTATTTTTATTTGCTATACCTAATTTTATTTGATTTATTAGTAATATAACATTTACAATATATTTACATTATTAATTTTAATTTTATATTTCTATCTGATTGTTAAAATTTACTGGATTTTGATATAATTTAATTGTTAAACTTAACTTTAATATTGATATTTCGTCACTTTTAATATTTATCTTTGTTTCTTATGCCATATTATTTATGTAATGTTTAAAATGTAATGCATGCTGAATTCACCTGTAATTAGTTATACAATTGGTTAGACTCAAAATGTCTGTCTTATGTGTATGTGATATTGTAGTAACTGTTGGTGAATCTTAATAAATAAATAAATAAATAAATAAATAAATAAATAAATAGCGTATTTTATTTTAAATTAAATACATTTTATAATAAGATGATATAGTAACTGCATGCATAGAGCAGTAGGTTAAGTAGACACTTCACCACTCCGAGTTTGACGAGTGTTGTGAGTTCGATCGTCGTACGAGACAAACAGTTACATCCACAAATGTTTGCTCTATGTCTGGATGTTCTTAGTATATATTATTTCAGTGTTGGTATAATCCCCTTAGGGATTATCCGTATTGCGAGAAATCCGTTAATCAAATTAAATATGAAGACATTGAAGGCTGATATTGATTTCAATACAAGTCTCGCCCCACCCCACCTCCATATTCCCGCACAAGTCAAACATTTGTGTGCATGAACATGGATGTTTGTCTTGGTCTGGGTGATTCTATGTATAATATGTATGTATTCACAAAAAAAAAGTATATATGTATGTTTATCCATTGTCTAGTACCCATAGTACAAGCTTTGCTTAGTTTGGGCTAGATGGTGTTGCGTGTATGTGATAGAATATTATATTATTATTATTATTATTATTGTATAAATAGCATATTAATCTATTGTAGTATCTACTCGATTTACAATTTCAATGTTACACAGAACTTACATATAAATCACTGCGCAAATTGCCATTACATACAAATTACAACAATAAAACATAATAAAATCTTTATTGATATATCACGGTATCTGCAATACTAACGTTAATGGAGCCAAGGCTCTTTATACAATTGTATAATCACTACATATTATAAAACAAAGTCAAAAACTACTGAACGGATTTTCATGCAGTTTTTACCAATAGACAGAGTGAGGAAGGTTTAGGTGAATAATAATAATAATAAATATATTTATTTCCTCTTTCACAAAGGTAAGTACTTATTATCTAATACAATACATGTTGAAAAATTCTCATTCCTTTGTGAGAGGCTGGTGTCTATAGTAGGTAAAAACCTGTGTTACAGATCACCAGGCTCCCATCTCCTGGACAAGTGTTAGTGGTGATTTTAGTTTATTAAGACATGTACTTAAAAACTACCTATGCATATTTTGAATTAGAAATAAAATGTGTGTGTGTTTGCGTGTGCGTGTGCGTGTGCGTGCGCGTGTGCGTTTGTGTGTGTGTGTGTGTGTGTGTGTGTGTGTGTGTGTTTGTGATTTGTTCACATGTAAGTAGGTTTTGTACTACCCGTGCGTAGCCGAGGCGGGTCGCTAGTAGTCGTACAAATAATAAAAACGAAATACCGTCTTTGAAACGGACAAATAGTTCTAGATGAAGCAGCTTTCTGTAAGTGAAAGATTTTTTAAAATCATGCATGTAGAGTTTGAATGTATTCATAACAAACAAAGATACAAATATTTTCTCTTTGTAATATTAGTATAAACAGAGCAGCGATAGCTCAGTGGGGAGACCAACAGACTGCAATGCAGAGGGTTTCGGGTTCGAACCCACGTCACGCACCTCTGACTTTCGGAAGTTATATGACTTTTCGAAATTATGTGCGTATTGATTGACAATTATCGCCTGCTCCGTGCCTCGGAGAGCACGTTAAGCCGTTGGTCCCGGCTGCCATGAACATCTATGGCAGTCGTTATTGGGAAAGTCAGTACCCTCTAATATCCTGACACTGGTCTAGCCTTAGGGTATCGTTAGCCTTCGGGTTGCGGAGGTCAGGTGGCAGCCGCTCTGTGTAAAAACTGATATCCAGTCAAATCCGGTTAGACCAGGAAAGCCGACCCCAAGTAACTTGGGAATAATAAAGGCTAAGAGAGAAGAAGAATATTAGTATATATTTGATCTGCATTAGAAAAATTATAATCCTTTTAAAATTTGACCACACTTATGACGTAGCGCGCAAGCATTCGCCTCGCTGCTATCGCCTGTGCCGAATGGTGTAGGTTCAAATCATACAGAACAATCATTTCAATGATCTACAAATAATTGTTGTAAGTACCCCATGATATAGGGCTTGATCTCTAGAGCGAGAGAGGGAATTTGTACAATGAATTTCGATCGTATGACTTTCTATGCTATAATATGTCATAAGACATTATTCTGCACATATATTTGCGCAAGAGATATTATAGTGCACAAGTATGTGCGCAAACACACTGCACTCTCTGTACCCCAACACTCATGATCCGATCGGACAGCAATCCGATACGACCAGAGAGAAATCAGGCGCAGGTGGCGGGTAGGCGACCAACGGCTTAACGTGCTTTCCAAGGCATGTGGGTGTCTAACATCGCCTATTTCCTTACTACGGGCTGGTATTGAAATTTATTAACAGAAAATTCTAATAACTTTTTGTTGGCCCGACTCGGGTTTTAAACCCGAGACCTCATACACACCAATTGCATTTACTAACGCTGTACCACGGAAGCAGTTGTCCAAATGCGATATAATAATAATAATATTTTTTATTGCCATAAAAAATACAAATAATACAGAACAGGTTTTAAAATTCAAGAAATGTTTACATTGCTCACAATTTTTCTGGATCAATTAAATTCCCCGCAGTAGGCTAAGCCTGTCCTGCGGGAAATTGTTGGATAAGGCCGATTCATCAGATAAAATAAAATGGTAATGGAACAATCATATACAATAAAAATGTATTGTGATAGACATGAACAAAACCAAAGTACAATTAAAATTCAACATTAAGAATAATTAATAACATCAAGCAAGACTAATATGGTAAATAAGGTAAATAGAACAAAGAGTTTTAATTTTCTAAATATATTTTAACTACAATAAAACTGTCTTCAAAACGTATCGCTTTAATTACAATGGATGAAACTTTAATTATACAAACGCATCTTAATTATACTGAACGAACAATAATTATATCACGACCCACTCTGCTGAGCCTATGCATATGATCCTTAATGGATTTATAATTATAAATAGAATGTTCTATAATATTGTATTACGTTTACGCGAATGTAAACATTGAATTGAAATTAAACTACTATATACGGATTTTATCGCGTTGTTTATTTGACACTTTATTGCATAATTTTTAAAACTGTTACACTACTACTACTATTAAACTTTACTAATTTTAAACTAATTAAATTATTATTAAAACTATTTAGATTTAATTTAATTTTACACTTTCCCCGACGTTTCGGTTGCTTTTCAGCAGCCATGGTCACGGGGAGACTTGGTAGTTGTCTCAATGTTCCAGTGGAGTTATTTCAAAGTACCCGAACATAATTGTTTCTATTTACGCAGAATGAGCTCAAAGTATCATGAAGTCTAGCTGTGGTTTGCTTCTTCTTGGGTTTGACTATTTGTATTACTGGATTCCAAGCTGGTGGTACATTGAGACAACTACCATCTTAGTCAACAGAAGACAATATTATGTAAACATTGAAAGTAAATTACTTTATATGGATTTCATTTAGATCTTTATTTAAAAAATCCTATGATACTACTATTATTGAACTTTACTACAAATTAAACTATTTAAATTAATTAAAGCTATTTACTTACTTATATTTAAGTTTAAACTTTCTCCGACGTTTCGGTTGCTTTTCAACAGCCATGCTCACGAGGAGAATTTTCTATAATAAACATAATTATAATTGTGAAATTGAATTAATGTTATAGCAGGGATCTTATCTTATCTTATCTTATGTGGGGGCCAGTCAGTGCAGACCGGCGACACTTCGACCCAGTGGGATCTTTTGTGTCGACACTCTCCCAATAACGACTGCCATTACATAGATGTTCATGGCAGCCGGGACCGATGGCTTAACGTGCTCTCCGAGGCACGGAGTAGGCGATAATTGTCAATCAATACGCACATAATTTCGAAAAGTCATATAACTTCCGAAAGTCAGAGGTGCGCGACGTGGGTTCGAACCCGAGACCCTCTGCATTGCAGTCTGTTGGTCTCCCCACTGAGCTATCGCTGCTCTTTATAGCAGGGATAATGTAACTACAAAGTTCGACAATACAAGTTTTTACGATCGAACCCTGCACAGGACAAAACGTGATCTAGGGATCGTTCTACCAGAACTGGTTTATTTGTTGTATAGCCATTTAAAACAGCCTTTGAAAAATTGCCTCCACTGTAATGTTCAGTGGCGAAGCTTGTCAAGTTTTAACTCTAGTTATAGGTTTATTGAGTCTTTCTAATAACTAGCACATATGCTTATACATACCAGGTAGATTTAAGACTTGCCCTCTAAAGAGGTTCTTAAACATAGCTGTAGTTTGCGTGATAAGTCCTCTCTAACACTCCGGGAATATACATGCGTGATACTATGCCATAAATCTTTTAGTGTGGTAGAATATTTTCTTAAACTAAAGAAGATACAAGACGAGTCTTGAACATTTTGTTATTTTGTTAATGACAACTCCCGCACTACGATTTATTCCTGTGTCACGGGGGTTTGTACAAACAATGGACACAAAGAACATCCAGACTCGTAACAATGATTTGTGGATCACACAAAGTTTTGTCCCGTTTGGTATTCGAACCAACAACAGTGGCGAGGCGACCAATTAAACCACTACACCATCGATACAGTCAAGGTTAATCTTGAATCCCAGGTTTCAGTTTACTGAGTCTTTTTAAAATCCAGCACAGATTCAGATACATACCAGGCAGGTGAAAATAAACTCGCCCCTTAAAGCAGTTTTTAAACATAGCTATGGTTTGCGTGCTAAGTCCTGTCTTACCCTCCGGGAATATACATGCGTGATACTATATCATAAATATTTTAGTGTGATAGCATGTTCTCTCGAAATAATAAAGGAGAAAAATAAACTGGACGATTTATCGAGACCCGGAAAGGTAATGTTTGACATAATTTTCTTGAAATAAAGTAAAACAACTCGATTTTTGAATAAATATAGGAACCGGGCATATGTCAAATTACTGGTGACTGTAACTGGTGACTGCTGCCTGTGCATCCCGGATCGGTAATAGAAAGTGACGCACGTGTGCGCAGCGCCTTACAATCTTTCGGTAGGTAAATGACACACGACACGCGACGAGACAAAATTGATGCGAAAAGGAAACGGATTGAAAGATTTGTGTTGCGCAAATGTTTTGTGAAAATAAAATTGGAACTCTTTTGATATTAACATGAACACATTTTTCAAGTAATAAAATACTTTGATCACGTTTTTCAACATTATAAATGTGAACATGTACCTTAAAAGTTTGAATAAGACTGAAAGAAGGATATTAAAGTGATTTATGTGTCCATTTTGCGATTTTGATTATTTGGACTGAATCTGCAAGCAAAGTCAGGACGGCATACAATGATTCACGCTTGTATATACCCGAAAAGGTAGTTGAAGGTACTTAAATATATAATTGCCCCACATTTCGCTAGCTACATTGCATGTAGCAAAGGGCGACTTTTAAGTAGTTTCATAATTTACCAGACCCCGTAGTGCCCTTGAGAACTCCTGAATAGAGAATCATAATAACACTTTACACGACCCGGTAGTTAATTAAACAAGAGACTTCATGATCTACATACTTAGACTGTCACCTATAGCCCCAAAGGGATAGGCAGACATGTATTTTATACTCACATCCTAACCTTGCTAGCTATTATTTTAGATTCCTTGTAATATTGGCGAACCATCTGCAAATATAACTGTAAAGTACGTTACGGGCCTAAATAAATGCCGTCTATACAAAAACCTCTAGCGTAAAGCCTTTTCCACAAATCTCATGCGCGCACTTAATCATCATTAACATTGACATACCAGACTTAAACGTATTTCCATTCCACAGCAAAGATGAATCACGACTCAACTCAAGCCCTAGAGAATAACACTAGAGAACAATAAACATTGGCCTAAGCTCAATAAATAAAATCATGTGACACAAAGGATACATCTAACACATTCGCAAATCATCGGCGTGACATTAAAAATAAAACGCAAAAGGAAATGACACGACAGGTTTAAACGGTGGACGTCGTCTAAATACACTTCAAAGTGCCACCGAAGTGAACGGAATTAATGTTATTGTACATGACGATGGACGTTTTCCAATAAAAGACACAAAAGACACGGTGGCAAACAAAGATGTGTGTGACGGGAATGAAGTTCTTAAGGTCTTTGCACACTAAGAGCTTATACGTGACGCGTGTAAACGCTGTAAAACGCGGCGCAGACAGCTTTATATTACCGAATCATAGTACCCTGTTCGCTGTTCTTTTACGGTAGCAGTTTGGTTATGTCTCTTAAGTATGGCTTCTGTAATGATGAAACCCAGTCATTACCGTAAGCTTGTAGTTAAGCTATTGGTAAAGACAATACAACTAAAACATAAAATAAATTATTGATTAAATCTTACATTTGTATTACCACTTACGCGTAATTACGTTGATACGAAACTAATTAGCAAGCAATTGAGGCAATATACAGCAACTTAAACGACATTTACAAGTGCGTTTTTATCGCGTTTCGTGTATCTTCGTATCAATATGGACGCAATCAATCAAGACTTTTTATGTTTTGCGGCGCAAGTTAGGCATGTGCCGCGTACCACGCGATTCGTTAACATGCGTCTTGCAAGACGCGCGTTGTCGCGTGTTAAATTTTACTCATGGTGCGCGTACACCCTTACATTATTAAGTCAAACTATAAGAGTGTTCCAAAGTGGTCGTTCATAAGTGGGTTTCGAGGACGACTTTTTGTATAGAAATAGTTCCATATGGTAACTATTGTAGTATCACGTGTTGGGGAAACGTTGGTACGTGACATTATATTAAAAATAGTGTCTTTATACGTAACATCAGGCTTATATCAACGGAATGGGAATGATAGACAGATGTAAAAAAACAAACCATAATATTACCAAACGTAGTTACTAAGGTGATAGATAGGATAATTACAATTCTATACAATTATTTTATAATTTTAAAAGTAAAATGAGAGATCATCATCATCCTCTTGTCCTGGTCCCAATTTATTTGGGGTCGGCGCAGTATGTCCTTCGCTTCCATACTTCTCTGTCACCCGTCATCTAAACATTTACCCCTTTCCCTTTCATATCCATCCTCACACAGTCCATCCATCTTTTCCATGGCCTACAATTTAAACGAAAAGGGAGACCATTTCGTTTAAATTGAAATGAGAGATATAATACATAATTTATTCGTTAGAAATATTATCATGTTTTACGTCAACAAACAAATTATTGTCTACCTGGCACGCAACTTGCAAGTTATAATTAATTTAACAACATTTCAGATTTTAGCTATTGTGTTATTAACAAGGAAGCCGAATATTTAAAATAATTTCGAAATCATAACCATCACGATCAACGGCAATAAGCATAAAGTTGACACCACTGCACCAATGAAGTATTCAAAATACATATAATAATAATCTCAGCAGTATTAAACTGTCCCACAGCCGGGCTCGGGCGTCTTCTCAGTGTGAGCAGGGTTAGGCCTTATTCCACCACGTACGACCCGGATTGGCAGACTTCACATATCTTCGAAAACATTATGGAGAACTCTCAGACATGCAGACTTCCTCACGATGTTATACTTTACCGTTAAAGCGGGCGATATTTAGCCATATTATACGCACATAACTTCTAAAATACAGAGATGGCGTGCCTTGGGATCGAACTCGAGACTTCCGCGTGGCAGACCAACGGTCTCCTAATAGCCAATCGCTGCTATTAAACAATTTAATAACAAAGGTATAATCGACAAATGATTTCCGATCACGTTTTCAATTTTAATACAAAAAGAATATAGAGATGTTAATACCTACGTGAGTTTGTTGCGAAACTCGATGTGAATAATATTCTGCGGCACTTTGTACATAATAACGAACATCTGCATCGCTCTTATTCATAATTTACAATGTATAGTGGATCCTATTTTATTCTTCTCCCTTAGCCTTTATTATTCCCAAGTCACTTGGGGTCGGCTTTTCTAGTCTAACCGGATTTGACTGGATATCAGTTTTTACACGGAGCGGCTGCCACCTGACCTCCGCAACCCGAAGGCTAACAATACCCTAAGGCTAGACCAGTGTCAGGATATTATAAGGCACTGACTTTCCTAATAACGACTGCCATAGATGTTTATGGCAGCCGGGACAGACGGCTTAACGTGCTCTCCGAGGCATGGAGCAGGCGATAATTGTCAATCACTACGCACATAATTTCGAAGAGTCATATAACTTCCGAAAGTCAGAGGTGCGCGACGTGGGTTCGAACCCGAGACCCTCTGTATTGCAGTCTGTTGGTCTCCCCACTGAGCTATCGCTGCTTCTATTCTATTGGATCCTATTTTATTGTGACGGAATAATAAAAATAAGCGAAGCGGTATTATATACCCTCATATGCGTGTCATATTTCTGGCAACTTGAACTCCTTTGACTAAAGTTACACTCCCGGACTACGTAAAAATCAATCTCAAGAATTTCAATGGTGACTACGGATTTTTTTTAAAAGTTATGCAAGTTTTCATCGAATTAGTTCTAATTTATGTTCTATTCAGATGAAGATTTAGATATATCAGCTAATTACAATACATATATTATAAATTATAAAAAAACATTGGACTGTTTTTTTTCATTTTCACTGTTAAACCCTCGAAACGATAAGGATGAAATTTGGCATCGAGATAGATTCAAACCTAAATAATGACAAAGACTATTTTATAAATGCGAATGAAGTAGCAAGTAATTGTCATATAAAAAGTCAATATAAAATGTTTGTTATAAAAGAAAAGACATGTAATAGATATTAATCCTTACTTAATATTATATACGCTAAAGTTTGTATGGATGTATAGATGTTTGTTACTCTTTCACGCAAAACCTACTGGACCGATTGCGATAAAACTTGGTATGTAGATAGCTGGAGACTGAAGGACTGAAGCTGGATTCACACATAGGCTACTTTTTATCCCGATATTCCCACCGGAACGGGACTTACGCAAGTGAAACCGCGGTAGTAATTAATAAATAAATTAAAAGTAAACAAATAAACATGTTTCAAGACAAACACACCGGATTACAAAGCAAGCAACAAATAAAAATGCGATGACTAAATATTAAGAGTATGCCCCAACAACACGCAATCTAAAAATAAACAACGCAACCACTCTTTCTCAATTAAAATCAAATCCAAACTAAAAACAAACATGCGACAAATGTTGTGTTGGCTGCGCCGGCGCAGCGTCACACGTCATCAGTCAAGCGTGAACCGTTTCAAGCGCACCCTTGTTTGTGTTAACCCTTTTGCTGTTACTAATACGATCTCTTGTTCCATTTTGTTACAGAATTGGATTCTAATTATACGGTTAGGAATTTGAGAGGGAATTTATCAGTGTAAGTGAAAATAAATATTAATTTGTGGACTAAAGAAAAATACATAGACGCTTGATTTTATTTATTTATTTATATTTGGGTAATATGCAGAACAATGTTACATAAAAAATTATAAATGATTAATAAATTAATTTATTTGTTTAATTATGTCGAAAGTGAAGTATATCATACCCAATTTTTGCTAGTTATGTAAGTATATATATTCTGTTTTCACGCGTAGTCCGTAAACTGATATACATATTATATCTAATTTAATAAGATGTTAGCTTGCAACTTTAAGCTCTTGCTAGACTTTTGAAAAAGGCGGGCGCAGTCGCATGCGTCTACTAGTATAATAATTACATTTTACACTTGTCATCGCGTCACTGGCAAGTCGCCGAGTCTTACATTTCCGCACGGAACAAAAACAAATACATTCAAAGATAATTCCTAGTATGGGTGGTCTTTGTTTCCGATAATTTAATATTTGCTAAAACTCACTGATGTTTAGGAGTTATCGCTACACAAGTATTTGCATGTTTGTACGAAAAAGTATGCATTCATACACATACTTTGCTTAGTATAGGAGCCAATAATTCTATTAGAATAAGCTGCAAATTGGACAACCGTATCATGAATATTATTTAGATGTAAATTAGCAATATGCATTAATGATGTTGTACTTAATATGAAGAAAATTATTTATTATTATTTATATCCCCAAAGATAGCAGACCGAAGTACGTTCACTTATCGCCAATTATAGTTTTTAATCTCACGTAATAATCGTCAAGCCTAATGCCGATGCAGACTTCGTGCTCTACTAAAATTTATTAACAGACAAACCCAACAACACTTTTCTAGTCGCAGAAATGGAAATTTAGACCTCATGCATAGAAGTCACATTTTTACCACAATTCTACCGTGGACTACGTTCTAAACAGTCTGCAGTAAACATATTATGATTAAGCAGTTTAAGCATTAAACATCAAAGCTGATATACACAATAATTTACCGTTGCAACCCTACATCATACACAGACACCAAAGGAATACCACAAGCATCCACTTTCACAAAATCAAAAACACTATTAACACACTCTGTTTAACCAAAAACACATGTCGAAGAACTAACAGGCTCCACCCAGGTGGTCGCACCTGACTGGTCCAATAAAACATAAACCAAAATATATAATCCAACTAAATGTCTTGTTTCCGACTTCACAGACAGCAATACCGTCCATCAAACACGCAAATGGCGATATAATTCAATCTAAATGTTCAACAATCAATTTCTCTAATAGTTTCCCACGACCTAGTCTAATTTAGAAGATGGTGTTATCTTAATTCATAACGGGCCATCGCCAAAGATTTAAAAGCTAATAAATCGATTAAGGAAATACAATCTCAAGTTGTGTGATTGATAACGAATCCATTGGTTGATAAACTTTTAATGTATCTGTTATGATTGACGGTGGGTTAGTACAGAGCCATGCTATAGTGCTCGTTTTCTGCTTAATGTGCCAAGCAGCTTAGATACTTCTAGTTTATTTAAAAAATAAAGACCTCGTAGATACAGTTCAACACCAAACATGACGGCAAAATTCACATGATTTGTGCCTAGGTTGAGTTCGAAACTAGTCGGGGAAATCCAAGTAACACATATGAGTCTTACAGATTTTAATATCGCAGTAAAAACATAATTACATATATTGACTATTTCGCCTAACACTTGTGTCGGTTTATAAATAAATAAAATAAAATATGTTTATTTCGTGCGTACCAATCTACAATTTTTAAGTGTCAAGTTGATAACAGTTTGTGCTAATAATTATGATATATTAGTATAATTTATCATCTCAGCCGAAAGACGTCCACTGGTTGACAAAGTACTCCCCCATAGTAATCCTCTTTTTTTTGTTCTCTTTTTTGGGTGTATAGATTTGTATTTATATAAAAAGGCAGTTCAATCATTTATCAGGTTAATAATGAGTACCTTGACATACATTAATAAAAAAATAAAGCTGAACATATGATTAATTTTACCAGATAGGTAGAACTCTTTCTGGATATTGCCTTGATGTAAGTTTAAATGATCTTATACCAACGCTTTCATATTTTAGAAGTACGGTGCCAAAAATTATATTACTATTTACAGCGTCCTATCATGACTAAGATGATTAAGATGATAATGGGGAAAGTGTAAACTTAAATATAAATAGCTTTAATGATAATTCAATTAGCTTAAAAATTAATAACGCGATAAAATCCATATATAGTAGTTTAATTTCAATGAATAATATTAATATATACCTAATATAAACATAAGACAATATTATGACTAAGAGTCATTTGAATACGTATACGAAATCAAAGTCATACACGGCTTCGGATTAGCTCAGTTGAATTGTCTCTTAGCGATATATTAAGCTCATCATCTATATCCATGCAAATAAATGATTTAGTCAAAGACAGAAACACGATATTGCAGTAATAAAAACACCTAAAATATTTTAACAAACCAAAAGGAAAACAGAACTTGAGCACTGTAGCGTGGTCACATCCTAAAATCTGTAAATGATAATGAACTGTACTGTACAAGCTTAACCAATAAGTCAAAATCACACGGCTAAGCGTGAAGAGCGCGTTAGTATGGAAATTTATTTATATGACGACGATGCTTAGAGATGAAATAGAGGGTAACATAATAGCAGCGCGCCCGCTGTGAACAATATAAAGTTTGAAATATTCCCTCGCCTGTCGCCAGTTATCGTGTGCGAACGGCTTTATGTAGTGTGAACTGTGAAAATATATTTGAGTTTCTACAATTTTGAGAATCTTTAAACACAAGAAGCATGTACGTAACAAAGTTTTATTAGAAAAGACACTACGATCAAAGGTGCTCAAAATATCTAAAACATAACTTGAAGTCGTAAAACGAAAATAAATCAATAAATCATCATTGAATGTGTAATATTGACATAAACATAAAAATACCGGTTTAATTTCAACTATTATATTAACATCCTAAATAATATTATGAATGCTAATATGAGTCTGTCTGTTTGTTACGCTTTCACGCCTCAACTACTGGACCGATCATCATGAAATTTCGCATGCACGTTGTCTGGAGCACAGAAAAGGACATTGGGTACTCTTCAACCAGAAAAATAGTACTGTTACTAATCTAGGCTATTCTACATATAAGCGAGCGAAGCCTCAGGTAAAATCTAGAATATAATAAAATCGTAACTGGTCGATGTACATACGAGATATTCAAGAAAAATGTATATGAGGGGTCTTTATAAAAGCTATACAAGACAAAATAATTATCTTAGAATCTTTATCTGTTTGTCTGCATGCTTGTACGCACTTCACGCACAACTACTGCAGAAAATTGTAATCACTTATCACAGTTGTATTGTTGTAAGTCTAACTTAAAAATTGATGCATGAATAAACTTGATGCGATTTGAAATTCCACGTGTACAAAGCCGCAGGCAAAGGCAAGTATACTTATATTTTGATTAATATTAAGAATACATAAATATCTTAAATACATGCATAATCACTAGTGTTTTATAACACTTTATAAAACACATTTCTAATCGAGAATATATGACTCCCAATAAATTCGTTCACGTGTAATCACTAATCAGTGATAATTAAACGTTATAATTACAAGATAGTAAGTCAATTCTAGTTCTTAATGAAAAGCAAATCAGTTATTTTTATAGATTGGTATCTTTAATAGGCACGGGCCTTTATACCAGTTTTAATCAATACTATTTCTTACGATGTAATTAATCGTAACTGACAGCGCAGTCTCCTTTTTTAGAGCTGGCAACACGCGCAGCGATACGCTGGTACTGCACTTGCGTCCGAACGCTTCGAAGACTTTTACCATCACGAAGACTTGTTTAATAAAGATATAAGTAGTTTATTATCGTAGGAGTAGAACGCAAAAAATGTTTATAATGCTTTTCACCTAAACATACTAAATGCGAAAGTATTATATGCTATCGGTCTGTTAGACCTACACAGATAAGCCACTAAACCCATTTTTATGAAATTTTGCAAAGGGATATATCGTACCCTGAAGAAGGACAAGGTCTGCTTTTTATCTCGGTATGTAACCCCGTGGGATTTATGCGGGTAAATCCGCAGGCAAAACTAGTGGTAATTGCGTTTTGGATTTGAAATTTGAATGAGTAATAAAATAGCATTTAAAAAAAAGGTCCGTTTTTTTCTTGCTAGTATCTTGTCAGAGGCTTTGCCTGACTGTAGAATCTTATCTAAATCTTACTTTAGTAAACTCACTAGCCACTAAAGATTGACGTTCATAAGTATTACTTCGTGATCTAAATGAAAAAAATTTGATGGGTTGTCTAAATGTTTATAAAATGTATTAAAATAAATAATAGCGTGTCACGTAACGATGTAAAGTCTTTATCGATATACAAAGCGTCACAACAGCTAGAACATTTCTAAAGGCGTAACAGGCCCGCGCGTAGTTCACGCCCGTATGTTTCTCAATACTGACATCTTAGAACCACCCAGACGGTAAAACGTCATACAAAAGTGCAAGGTAAATATAGGAACGGCAGAATAACCCGCTTCACTTTAAATTAAACAGAGATCTCAACTTCACAGAAATATTTAGAATCACAATATCTTATACGATATTATTATTCCTATATTCTTCAGATAATTTATTCCCATATTCTTCATCCAGATTTATTCTCCATTTGGACGTTCGTATTGAGATAAGCTGTAAATCTTGTATTCGGTTTAAGTTTATGGAGCGATGATTGGCTTTATTGTTGCTTGTATGATATGACCACCGAAGTGGAAAGTCATAAACTATGATTGATAACCAGCTTTTGAGTATTCATCCGTGTGGAATTCGGTTGCATGTTTTAACAATAGTCATGTTTATTAATGGTCTTATTGCTAAACGCGAGCTTCCTTTTTGAGGTTTGGATATTGTGAACTAGTGGCCTCTTTAGATTTAAGGAGTTTGCTGTTCGCACATTCGAATGATTTTTAAATTCATTTCTGCACAACGCAATACCTCCTTTGCATCATTAATTTATGTGTCGTCTATATAAGGCCATACTCCACCACGCTGGCCGTGCGGGTTGGCAGACTTCACATGTCTTCGAGAACATTATCGAGAACTCTCAGACATGTAGGTTTCCTCACGATGTTTTCCTTCACCTTTAAAGCAAGCGATAATTAACTATTTAATACGCACATCATTTCGAAAAGTCAGAGATGCGCGCCTTGGGCTCGATCTCGAGACCTCTGCGTGGCAGTCCAACGGTTTCCCACTAGGATATCGCTATTCTATATTCGATCCCTATTAAAGATGATGAATAAAAGACAAAACATAGATTTAAGTATATCTCTGAGGCTACTAATTCGCTATATTTGTTTACTTACTAAATAAGGCAAATATAAAAATATACATAATGTATAGTCTATCCCAATAGAATTTGAGAAAAAGGTAAACAACTTTTAGTGACATTTACCATAAAATATTTTTCTGTAAAATAAATTTATGGATATTTATCAAAAGAAGGACTTCCATACGGCTTATTGTATTCAGTAACTACTTTTCAAAGAGAGTTTGAATTTTCTAAATGACTCTATATTTAATTAGGCATGAAACGATTGTTTACATAAAATATTAATTCTATTAGGACAGAGTATAGACGTAATAAAACGGGCATCATATGCATAAAATTTGTTCCAAAAAATGCCACTACTTTACGAATCGGCCCAATAGCATTAAATTCGTACATTGAGAAGATAATTTTATAATTAACTTATCGGTTACATCATCGCAATATTAAGACAGACGCAAGGCGATAAACTATATTATTATAAACAACAATACATAAGTCATAGTTCTTGTGATTGTAACTAACGAAACTAAAACCGATACCGATTTAAAATATAATCTATACTAATATTATAAAGAGGAAATATTTTATTTTTTGTTTGTTTGTTGTTTTGTAACACTAACTCAAATACTAATTAACGGATTTTTTAAATTTTCACATTTAATTAGCTATATTATCACCGAGTAACATAGGCAATATTTTGTTTGAAAAATTACTGGTACTAACATAACGTAACGTAACCAAGTTCTACGCGAGCAAAGCCGCAAGCAAAAGCTAGTTTTAAAGAAAGCCGCTGCCCGCGACTTTCTTAAAATTAAATTTAAGAAATATCCTGGCATGAAAAAGCATTGTTATCACTATTCACATGGACTGATTTATGTGTGTTTAGTACTTACGTGCTGTTTAGCCATTACAAAGATTAGCCTATATACAATCGCGAGCCTTTTCATAAAAATTACAATTATATTAAAAATCCGTCTAGACTTAAAGCCAAAAACCCCTTTAAAGATATCAAAGCTGCATCATTAATGTGTAAAATGACGCGCTATTTTAAAATACCCTACGGCGTCTATTAAATACTTCAATATTTAATAGACGGCTGCGATAAATGATCCAGTTTGGTAGCAACTTCGAGAAAGAGGTTAATCGTCGAATCCAACTCGGCTGGGCAGCGATCGGAAAGCTATAGCCATATGTTCGCGTCCAATATACTGCAGTGTATCAAGACAAAAGACCAGTGGGTGTGCCAGTGTTGACATACGGATCCGAGACGTGATCGCTCACTATGGGCCTTATCAGAAAGCTCAAAGTCACTCAGAGGGCGATGGAGAGAGCTATGCTCGGGGTTTGCGGGATCGAATCAGAAATGAGGAGATCCGCAGGAAAACTAAAGTTGCCGACATAGCTCTCCGGATAGCCAAGATGAAGTGGCACTGGGCAGGGCACATAGCGCGCAGAACTGATGACCGTTGGGGCAGAAAGTTTCCGGAGTGGCGGCCACGCACCGGAAGACGCAGCAGGGGTAGGCCTCCTACAAGGTGGACCGACGACCAGGTAGAGGTCGCGGAAGCGGTTGGATGCGGGTGGCTCAAGACCGGTCTGTGTGAAAGACCTTGAGGGAGGCCTATGTCCAGCGGTGGACGTCTTTCGGCTGAGATGATGATTTAAAAATAATTAGTTTGCAGTTGTAGCTCTTGAACCAAAGTTTCACAACATTACAATTGCCTTCTTTATGATTAAACAAACCTCCTTTGAAAATCGAAATGGTTATAAGTTCGATCGAGATAGGGTTTGTCCTAGTGCAGGTAATGTTTTCCTTAAATATGATGCTATCATGACAATATCGTGAATCACTGGGAACTAACTATGTACGTAAGTATTAATAAAGAATCCTATCCATACTTTCCGGTCCGAGTCATGGTCCAGTCAGCGGGAATACCTAAGGTTAATTCAATTATGATTTGAGAGACGAATATACATCAGGTTGCTAAAATATTCAATTTGAAGGAGTTATCTCGGTGGAGCAGCGGTAGTGATGCGACTGCTGTGTATGAGGTCTTGTGTTCAATTCCTATGCTCGACATGAGAATTAAGTTAAGGGATAAAGTGTTAATGAGATTAATGAGAGAATTTTGTCAAAATTCTCAGTTGCAGCACGGGGTCTGACAATTTGTCAGATGGACGGCCATAGGCTCGACCCCTATTAGGCCGTATACAGAACGAAAGCAGGCAATCTGCGCCGATCTACCAACGCTTATCGGAACCGGTCTGCGCAGGTAATCGGCACAAGTAGCAGGAGCAGATTTTCTATACAATGTGCCAAACCAGTACCGATAAGCGGTGTCGGAACCTGTCGGAGACGTTCGGCCACGTTCGGCGCTTGTAATACGGCGCAGACTGTCTGCTTTCTTTCTGTATACGGCCTTACGTAGGACCTAAACCTACAGCTAGCGAAATGTTGAAATAATATAATATTTTATCACATACACACAACACCATCTAGCCCAAACTAAGCAGAGCTTGTACTATGGGTACTAGACAATCGATAAACATAAATAAATTTCTTTTTTTGTAAATACATTCATTTTATATATAGAAACACCCAAACCAAGACAAACATACATGTTCATGCACACAAATGTTTGACAAGTGCGGGAATCGAACCCGCGACCTCAGGCGTGGCTGTTAGTTACACTAATCATTACGCCATCGAGGCCGACAATAGTAATACATCTTTGAATCTGAATTCGTATGGTTTACTCGAAAATAAATAATCAATAAATATCAAAGTTCAAACATTCGAATATTTACCACCGAATAATTCGATTCGCTTGACGCTTCGAATAATTCGATTACTATCGATAATTCGATAATCTATAATATTATAAAGCTGAAGAATGTGTTTGTTTGGTTGGTTGAACACGCTAATCTCAGGAAATACTGGTTCGAATTTAACAATTATTTTAGTGTTGGATAGCCCATTTATCGAGGCAGGCTATAGGCTTATAACATCAAGGTACGACCAATAGGAGCGGAGCATCAATGAAAAATGTTGCATTATGTGAAGAAGACGAAGTTGCGCGGGTCAGCTAGTTATCGATAATCGCAAATCGATATTCCGTAGCCAACCGATGTTTACATTTATGTCAGTCCTTTGCCCACAGTATACGTATTTTGTAGGTACGTATATATAGTAATAAATATCATTCAGTTGATATTCACGAGTAAGCCGATACTATTCGACGATAGATTCAAGTGGGCTAATGAGATAACTAATGGAGGTTAAATGATTTATACACTAGGCATACGTTTCTTGCGATTTCTCAAGAGCTGCGCCCACTATTAGGTTTTAGAAATACGTCATTTGCAGTTATCTATAGAGGGATACTGTCTTGTTACCGTGACGTTGAGAGTTCGATGCACGGGTCAGAAAAGTGTTACTGTATTTTGATACACGGCGTTTAGAAATGTGTACGGCAGACAGCAACAAGCTCGCATTTTGAATTTGAAGACTAAAAAGTTTTCTGTCAAAATACTGATATAATAGACCGCTGCGTACTCTTTCAGGAATAGGTATACATGTGTCAGTCTAAAGACTAGGTATGTTAGTCTGCCTTTTATGCCAGAAAGATAGCAAATGTATCTGTTGTAGCCTATGAGAACTTGCTGCGCAAAGCTACCAGGCCAACGTTGTTGATGCTTCAAGAGTTAATGGCTGCCATCGCAAGACAAACAAGCAGCTTATTATTCCATACTATAACGGCTGCTATCATGTGGGATGTCTGCTTACAATAAAATAAGTATATTCTTTAACTGCACGGATGGCGGTGGAATGGTTTAAGTGGTCGTCTTGCTGCTGCCACAGATATATACAAAAAGTAGTTCCAAATCTGAGTATTCATTGTGTTAATTTTCGGAATGTTTGCATAAACTCCCGCGACACAGAATTCTCTGTGCGGTAGTGATGTTGCCTTTCTTAACAAAAAAAAGCTGTCTAATCCTAGTGTGGCAGTTGTATTTCTTGACAAAAATTACTTTCAGGAAGATTTAGGCAAGACAGCTACAACATACTTTGCAATAAACTTGATCGGGCTTTCCACCATGATCGTTTAATATGGCATTAGTAGACCCCTACCATCGTTCCAGCGATTAACACATCACAGTTAAAAACCTGCATATTATCATAGAAATACTGGTCGGTGTAAACTGTTTCCGTCCATCTATTTTAGTCGTAAGTGTAATTTGATCGACTGCCATTCCTAACGTGGGGGGTAACTATAAACTGCTACAGTTCTGCAGTAAATAGAAACGGTAAATAGTTAATTCTTGGTATACGTTGTGAAATGCGAGGCAGAAAGAGTACCAACCGAATTAGTACTTAGGGCTATGAGTGTTTAACTAGTGTAGTAAACTTTTCCAGCAATAATAATAATAATAGTATTTTTTTATTGATAATAAAAGTACAGTACATAAAAACAAATTGAAACCCTGACTCCTGAGCTAGGCCGAGGCCTGTGTTACAGGAGACAGTGTCTTCCCCAGGAAAAACATAATTACGTAATTATCAATAAAATAATATATTAGTGCATGCTGTTGTACGTGTACATATGTGTATGAGTGTGTGTTGTATGTGTTGTGTGCATGTATGTGTGGTGTGTGCATGTGTATGTTAACATATAAGCGTCTGAGTGTGTATGTGGTTTAAGTAACATGTGTGCCCTGCCAATCTTAAATGATGAGTAAATGACTGTTACTAATAATTTACATACATAGATTCACGCCTGTTTCCCAGAGGGGTAGGCAGAGACTACGGATTTCCATTTGCTACGATCCTGACACACTTCTCTGGCTTCATTCACTAATAATTTAAAGTAAAATATTTTCTATTTGTGTGTAATCTAGTGATAAAAGCCATTTCTTAATCTTCTTTTGTGCTTCATTTCTAGTTATTGGGTTAATCCTAAGGATTTTATTCACTTTATTATAAATATAAGTGGCCAGGTAGCCAGCTATATTAATATTAAAAATGGACTGGTAATAGAAGATATCATAATACAAAAACCTTGTTATGTACTGTGAAGATATTGTTGGCAGATATATATGGCGTATTGTGAGAAAAAATTACATTAAATATTTCTTTATGTTTTATTATTGTATTGATTTAGTCATTAATTATTGTCTCAGGTATATACCTATTAAATAAATAATTTAAGTAAAATAGATAAACTGGAATGTATAGGAGTAGCGCGCTCTTTAATTATTTCAACCAAATGTTAAAAAATTTCGCAATAAGACGAATTTACAAACGTTACTAATAATCCAATACTATTATTCCACCTAGGGGTATGTATTTCTTCATATAGTTAACTATACACTTATTTTTTTACAAAAACCAACTCCCTCCTTATGAATAATTCCTACATCGCGTGTACTTTACAGACATTCAAATAAACGACACAAACGACTTTAAACTCGGCATAACCATCTCTGGATAATTTTTTGGTGGGATTAGTACCCACTACACGCGTATACGCAGTAAGTACTGGTGATGCTGCGTGATGATAAACTGCTACGTTACCAGTGCAGTTCCTATAGTTATATAGCAAATACTAAGCTAAAATATTAGACATTGCTATCGATTCACTAAGAAACAGACTAGGAAGCCTTTTACTCAGTATCTCCGAGTCCAATAAGTTCCTTAACATATCTTCCTAACCAATACACCTCACGATTAACAGACAAGCAGACAAATCCCTGGCTCTGCTAATCGTTCCAACAAGATTTTACTGCCTACCCTGCCTACTCAAAGGTATAATTGCTTCAATAGCAGCAATTTGCTAGTTCACTGCTTACAACCAGTGTAATGAGCCATTTCCTCAATTGAGTAATTGCTTCTGAGCCAGTAAATTAACGTTAGGTCATAGTTTTCTTACGAACAGGTACTGGATTTATTTGGTTTATTTGCACACTAGGCTGTATGGTATGAGAATACATTATAGTAGACTAGCTTATGCCCGCGGCTTCTTTCGCGAACAGAATTTTTCTGAATGAAAAGTATCCTATGTCGGTGTATGTTAGGAAAAAATGCAATAGTGTACTCGACTAGACTAGTATACTTGATGACGATCAGTTGAGTACTTAAGACGTGAAACGAACGGATTCTTATTAACATTTACAATACTAGCTTTTTCTCGCGGCTTTGCTTGCTTGGGAACAGTATTTTTTCTGGATGAAAAGTACTTAATGCCCTTTTCTGTACTGGGGACAACTTGTATGCAAAATTTCATGATGATTTGTAAAATATATAAAGCGTAACAAACAAGTTCACATTCGTATGTATAAAAATAGTTATGATTAGGATAATATCCACGCTACCGATCATGCACTCACTGATCAGTAAACGATTAGTGAGGTTAAGCAACGTTGGGTGCGGTCAGTCTATAGATGGGTTTCCGTTTCATATGGCGGGCCGAAACCTCGGCGGGGTCGCGACTGCATGCGCAAGTGTTTCGCGCGGCCCCGTCGATAGTGGTTTTGTCGAGGTACACCGTGGTAGGTTTAGTCGGTATTCCGGGAGGTACGTTATTCTTATTCCATCTTTCTTTTACGTTTCAAAATTCACGTTAAAAAAAAAATTGATAATAATATAATAATAATATTCTATCACATACACGCAACACTGTCCAGCCCAAACTAAGCAGAGCTTGTACTATGGGTACTAGACAATGGATAAACATACATATATACTATAAACACCCAGACCAAGACAAACATCCATGTTCATGCACACAAATGTTTGACTTGTGCGGGAATCGAACCCGCGACCTCAGGCGTGGCAGTCGGTTACACTAACCACTACGCCACCGAGGCCGACTGATGGTTGACCGCTTAGTGGTATTTCATCTGAGCGTCTTCGTGCTTCGGAGGGCACGTGAAAAGTCGGTCACGGTTGTTGTCAAATTGATAGCAGTTGTTAAGCCATGTCAGAGGCCTAGGTACGGGTGGCTTGAACAACTCTTGACAAAAGGTTGGCCACCAACCAAAAGAAAAAATGCGTTCATAAAACTACCGCAACTATGTATGTAAGATGTTAGCTTCCGCCCGCGGTTTACTCGCGCGGTATGTCATTAAAACATTCTATGTAACCCAGTGTTAGTGTGCATTATTATTCTAAGGTATATCTTCATTAGTGAAAGAATATTTAGAATTGTCTTTATTTTTTCTTTATTTATTTTGGGATTTTTATCCATAAGGATATGTGAATCCCATTGTACCTTATAGTTAGATACACATATTAAAATTAAAAGTACACTGTTAGATATAACTAGAGATACAACTATAGCTTAGATACTAGAGATTAGAACTAAGGATAACATAATCATTGCTGAATCATTTTTATCAAATTACATAGTTTTTTGGCAGCTTCTGACTTCGGATAACTTAAAATACTCTGTATCAGGCCCACATCTAGTAAATTTAAATTTAATTCCTTAACTAATGAATCACGTTCACTCCTATTTCGAGCACAATCCATCAGCAAATGTTGTACATCTTCAATTTTGTTGCATATCGAACAATTGGGCGTATTAGCTTTTTTCATTAAGAATGCAAACTTTGCTGATGGATAATGACCGGATCTAAGTCTAAAAGCTAGTTTAACATAATTTCTCCTTAACCTAGTATCGTCAAACCAGGGAAACTTTGGGTGCTCGCCTTGTATAGTTCTATACCATATGATTTTTCCTTAAAATACGTTAGCCAAGTTCCCAATGGTCTGGTCTGTACTCTACAACGGTGCCATTAACAGCTGCTAACTTAGCTACACTGTCCGCCTCCTCGTTTCCTTTTAGGCCTATATGTGCTGGAAACCATTGTAATCTTATATCTTTACCTTGATTATTTAATAAAATAATTATCTTTAAGATATCATAGGAAATCGATGCACCTCTGCCGTCAGAGGCGCATCGAGCCAAATGCTGCAAAGCACTCTTACTGTCCGAGAATAACAATGTTTGCAAAATTTTGTTTAAACGCGTAAGATAAGGCTTGCTCAATTGCAATTAGTTCCAGTGACATTATGCTTGCCTCACAGTTAATTTTAAAGCCACTTCGGTTTTGCAAACTTGGATCATAAAATCCAGCACCAAGACCATGAACACCTTTGGACCCATCCGTAAAAATCTTATGCCATCCATTATATGTATTACTTAATTCTATGTTTACTTTATTAACAAGGTTATTGGGTTCATAACAAACTGTTGTATATTGTATACTATTTAGATTTAAATTAAAATATTTTCTTGTTTCAATAGCTGTAGTTCAAGTTTCTAAATTAAACGTTTTAAGTATTTCAGAGGAGTTAATATTACAGTTTTTTTATAACTTCATTATAAGTTTTAATAAGTAACGGCTTCCTTTTGTTTGCCCAATTACTAGTATTAGAAAGAGAACTCAAACCTGAGATCGTGTTAACAGTATCATTGTTATACCAAGAATAGTTTCACTAAGCAGCAGCGATAGCTCAGTGGGAGACCAACAGACTGCAATGCAGAGGGTCTCGGGTTCGAACCCACGTCGCGCACCTCTGACTTTCGGAAGTTATATGACTTTTCGAAATTATGTGCGTATTGCTTGACAATTATCGCCTGCTCCGTGCCTCGGAGAGCACGTTAAGCCGTCGGTCCCAGCTGCCATGAACATCTGTGGCAGTCGTTATTGGGAGAGTGTCGACACAAAAGATCCCACTGGGTCGAAGTGTCGCCGGTCTGTACTGACTGGCCCCCACATAAGATACATAAATATATAGTTTCACTGGCTTTCTTGAAATTAGCTACATAAAGCAGTGGGACAGTTAATAAAATAGGGCCGATATCGATATTGTGTTTATAAACTGTTTAAGGCATGGACCTCTTCTCAGTGCGAGAATAGTCCATCACATTAATAAAATAAAAGTTGGCAGAGTCGCTACATATTCTAGAATATTATTATATTGAGACATTTAACAGTTATGAATAGTTTTCAGACATGTAGGATGACTGTAGGATCGAACCTAAGCCCTCTTGCACCCTGTCAGTCTCCTCGCTAGTCCTGCTACTATATAAATTCTGAATTCTAAAACAGCATATATGGTTAGCTATTAGAAATAAGATGACGCGTTATAATCGGTCAAAGGTACAACTCACAACAAACCAAAATCGTCAGACCCTTTGCTAGCAAACAGTTCTATGGCAATTCGAGTTCTATTCAGGCTGGTTATCTACACATTATAGCATAATTAAAAAGTTAGTTTTAACACACGTGCTGTAGAATGAAGGTGGTACATTGCCGCAGGGTGATGACCACAGCCATAAACTATGGGGGCCGACACCTTACATATCCGTTCTCTCAATTTTACGGGTTTTCGTAATTATTTTACGACTGAATGAAAATATCTTTGTTATTGATATGTTACGGTTGAGTGGTTTTTTATGGTTCACATTAACTACTTAATAAAATATTTATTGATTGCTCCGGCTATGTACGGCTATATACGGAAATGTGACGTCACTTAAAATTGATGAATGATGATACTATGTTAGGACTTCAGTTTGCTATATCGCACCCTTAATAAAACAGAGACTTATCTCAGTATTTTGGATTAAACAAATTTGAACTCTATTGCAAAGATTTAACACAAATATAATATTAGAATTTAACATATACAATAAGAGTTCAAATTGCCTTACTTTCAAATTTCGAGTAAAGTCGCTGTTTTATTAAGAGTGCGATATGTAAAAGCAATTTTAGCATCAAAAAGATTAGGGCGAGTTTTGCTGTTTTAAATGTTGGGTATTGTTGTATGGTGTCAGTGATAACCTCATTGCTGCTAGAGCAGAGTAGATACGTGTTTTGAGTTCAAACTCAAAAATCTCCTCCACAAACCCCTCGAGACAACCATTAGTGTGATCAACACATAGTTGTTGGTCAGACTAAGTTTCTTTGTATCCCCTCAGTCTGAGTTTCTTCAGGGTGGTCAATCTTAACGGCGACTGGCCATCTACGCAGGCGATAGTGACATGCAATCATTATCATGCAAGCGATTTGATTTTAAATTGTCGCCGGTACGCATGCGTTCATAAGTGCTCTCATTTAGTGTCATCATATTGAGGCCATTTGAATCTATGTAATTTACATAATATGACGTCATAATATATCTCGTATGAAACAGTTGAACATTCAGAGACATGTACGTTATGTCAACGACATTATAATGTATGTAAATAATATTTTCTTATAATATTTGCATTTTCGTCGTACGTGTAAGCCTGCACGTCTCGCTTCTATCCACACATACACGTGGTTAGTGAAACAATGGCAATTTACTTCCCTTGTAATGTTCGACAATCGTTTTGTTCATTACGTTGCACGTGCTCAATGTAATTGGTTTTTATATTTAATAAGTACTGTTGCAGAAATAGTATAAAGTGTTAGTTAGTTTTAGGAAATGTTTTTTAAATTTTTCTTAACATATTAACCGGTCGTATACCGCCGGCTCGCATACCAGCCGGCAGATTTGTACCCGTCGTAGGCCGGTGGCTCGCATGCGAGCCACCAAATTGGCGCCAAAACGCCGCGCGCCGCCTTCGCTTAAGCGAAGGCGGCGCGCGGCGTTCGACGTACGACGTACGACGTCGTACGACGTACGACGGGTACAAATCTGCCGGCTGGTATGCGAGCCGGCGGTATACGACCGGTTAATAGAATTGAAATTAGACTGCTATATACGGATTCGCTTAAGCGAAGGCGGCGCGCGGCGTTCGACGTACGACGTACGACGTCGTACGACGTACGACGGGTACAAATCTGCCGGCTGGTATGCGAGCCGGCGGTATACGACCGGTTAATAGAATTGAAATTAGACTGCTATATACGGATTTTATCGCGTTGTTTATTTGACACAAAATTTTGAAAATTATTTCGCTACTACTACTATTAAACTTTACTAATTTTCCTTAGTCTTAGTCTCCCCGTGACCATGGCTGCTGAAAAGCAACCGAAACGTCGGGGAAAGTGTAAAAATAAATTAAATCTAAATAGTTTTAATAATAATTTAATTAGCTTAAAAATTAGTAAAGTTTAATAGTAGCAGTAGTGTAACAATTTTAAAATTTTTGTAATAAAGTGTCAAATAAACAACGCGGTAAAATCCGTATATAGCAGTTTAATTTCATTGAATAATATTCGCGTAAATAGAAGACAATATTATATTAATAGAAATAAGGCACTTGCTTATGTCATCATGAGACATTGTCCTTTGCGTTGGCAACACAGCTATGCCTTCTTTTAAACGTCAGCAGTTAAATTTTCTTCTTATTCATGCTAAATAGACCACTATTTCTTGCACCAAGCAACGAATTTAACCAACAATGATTTTAGTCCATTTTTAGGCGAATTATGCGAATTTACCGCAAAAATCTTAACCTAGTTGAATCAGTTAATTATTATTTAAATCTTATAAACTCCTTAAATTAAATTGAACAATAAGTGGAAGCGAGAACGCCCCGGGCCAGATAGACCGACGACCTAAATAAGGTTGGGTTTAACTAAATACGGAAGGTGGAAGACCGGGCGTTGTGGTGTAAGCCCTATATCCAGCAGTGGACTGCAACGGGCTGATTGATTAATTGATACAATAAGGATCACTTACGTCAAAGAAATGTGGTCTCAGTCTTCCTATAGTATACTTGGCGACATCAGTGGTGAGCTGCTGACAGGCACATCCGAAAAGGAACACGCCAACCACCTGGTAGGCCTCCCACACCCACGCGGGGATCTCCCGCCCGAGCACCTTGCGGGAGTAACTGCTCACGTGGTCGCGGAGACGGATCCATTCCGTCAGACACATCTGTGGAAGAATGGAAATGGTTATTGTACAGCTATTAATAAAAGTAAATTGCTGAGGTAACAGTGTAACGCATAAAAATAAATATAGACCTGTTAAAAACCTTCGAAAGCAGCGATAGCTTAGTGGGAAACTGTTGGACTGCCATGCAGAGGTCTCGAGTTCGAACCCAAGGCGCGCATCTCTGACTTTTCGAAGTTAAATGCGTATTAAATAGCTAATTATCACTTGCTTTAACGGTGAAGGAAAACATCGTGAGGAAACCTGCATGTCTGAGAGTTCTCCATGTTCTCGAAGATTTGTGAAGTCTGCCAACCCGCACTAGGCCAGCGTGGTGGACTATGACCTAACCCTTCTCACAGTGAGAAGAGGCCCGTGCCCAGCAGTGGGACAGTTTAATCAGGGCTGATATTATATATCGATTTGGTACACAATTCCTTAGACCTGTGGACCAGACAAGCAAAACATGTTTACACTTATTATTATATAACCTTCACCTTTTTTTGAAATCGGTTAAAAATAGGCTAATTCAACGCACGCTTTAACAGGTTTCCTATCCAATGTAACACTTATGGGTATAACAATAGATTTGATATTGTTTATGTCACGGGACAGGGTAGGAATAAAGATTGACAATGGCGTAAGCAGTCACATTTATGCTATTAAAAGTGGAGCAATAAGATTATTATAAAAGAATTACTTTTATAACAGATATATCGATTAAGCATAAATGGATATTTTATTTTAAGGCTACTGATGTACGCATATTTCGTGCACCAGATAAATATTTTTGTGATCGACAGACAGATCGTAGATCACGCAAATATCAAGACCGGGTATTCTTTTTGTCTGATGTTGAAGAACATCCAGACTCAGCATTTGTGTGATCACCACCTATCTGTCGATCACATAAACTTTATAGCCAGTTCCACAAATGTCAAGTAAAAGTTTTCCGTAAGATAAATCACAAGCTATCTCAATCTTATTAGCTTAAAGAAGAGAGATGGCGAGACTCTTATCTTATGGGTCAATGCTATTTGGAGGTTGTGGAACAGGCCCCTAGTCTTATGTCGGGATAACCCACAAGATAACCCACTGACAAGAGTGACTTAATCCATTCAGCCATCCATCATAACATGTAAGTCAGATTCTCGTTCCACCTTCATCGTAGAGATAATAAAGACAGCAAACTTTTTATTAAATTAAAGTTTTTTTTTATTATATCAGTCATTAAAAAATATCTTGATCTAGTCTTCTGTTTACGCGAATGTTATTCATTGAAATTAAACTACTATAAACGGATTTTATCGCGTTATTTATTTTACACTTTATTACAAAATTTTGAAACTGTTACACTATTACTAGATACTATTAACCTTTACTAATTTTTAAGTTTATTAAATTATTCAAACTATTAAAACTATTTATATTTAAGTTTACACTTTCCACGACGTTTCGGTTGCTTTTCAGCAGCCATGGTCACAAAATAAATAACGCGATAAAATCCGTATATAGTAGTTTAATTTCAATAAATATCTTGATCCACAAATCTTAGCAGGGCATAATTTTGGCGCAAACCAATCCCACTTATTACCCGAATCACGCGCATAATTACACACACATGTCATTAAGTACATACAATTGTGTACTTGTTTATGTATAAATGCGTGAGATTACAATTGTGGCCTTGCAGTGATATGGTACAGGGTCGGGTCGCACGCGCGAGAAATGTCACACCGAATACAATTAATAATGTTGTTTGTTATATTTACGTGTTATTCGCCAGCTGCCGTTATATCGCGAGCCACGTGTTTTGTAACGCCATCTTTATATATGTATGGATATAGAATTTACGCCATGAACTGATCATTAAATCACGTCTGTATAATTAAATGTAGTATGACAACGGTTTAAGTAGTCGTCTTGTTATTGCCGCCACACCGAGGATTATCAGATTGATCCACAAATAAGTATCGTATGTGGGGGCCAGTCAGTGCAGGCCGGCGAAACATCGACCCAATCTTAACAGTAGTACGTACAGAGTCTATAAGAAACGTCTATTGCCTTCCTCGTAGATAATAAACTGCTGATTATAAACTGCCTCCGTGGCGCAGAGTTAGTGAATGCGACTGCTGTGCATGAGGTCTCGGGTTCGAATCCCGGGTCGGGCCAACAAAAAAAGCTATTGGGTTTTTCTGTAAAGAAATCTCAATAGCACCCCGGAGTTAGGAAGTTGGCGGTGTTAGACACCCCCGTGCCTCGGAAAGCACGTAAAGCCGTTGGTCCTGCGCCTGATCTCTCTCCGGTCGTGTCGGATTGCCGTCCCATCGGATCATGAGTTAGGCAACAGAGCGTGCACTTGTGTTTGCGCACACACTTGTGCACTATAATATCTCCTGCGCAGATGGCCAGTCTCTGTTAAGACTGGCCGCCGTGGCCGAAATTCGGTCTGGAAGACATAACATTATTATTATTAGATTATAAGCGTAACAACGTAACATCCCGACAGTCAAAAATTGTAATTCCAGTCAATGTGTAAATCCAGTATTAAGCTAAGCCCTAAGTCCCTAGCGAATATTAATATTTATGTCGTTAGCAATTTACGAGTTTCTGGGCTTGGTGGCGCAAGTTATGAGCCACTTAGACTCTCCTGCGGCTGATGTAGCTCTACGGGTTGATATGAATTCATAAAGCTGTATAGGATATCTTAGAGTCATAATAATAGTCATGATAAAAAACCTTTGTTGACGGCAAACTACTTTACGAAACAAGATATAAAAGATAAAACGATATGAATGAACACTTTCTTCTTTAGAAAAAATAATTTAATGATATTTCCTGTATTGTCATTTGTAGGTGTATCTGTATAACAAAATACCTTTATAATATTGTCTTCTGTTTACCCGAATGTTACTGTCTTCTGTTTACGCGAATATTATTCATTGAAATTAAACTACTATATAACGGATTTTATCGCGTTGTTTATTTGACACTTTTTTGACACACTACTAGTATTAAACTGTACTATTTTTTAAGCTAATTAAATTATTAAAACTATTTAGATTTAATTTAATTTTACACTTTCCCCGACGTTTCGGTTGCTTTTCAGCAGCCATGGTCACGGGGAGACTAAGATGGTAGTTGTCTCAATGTTCCAGTGTAGTTATTTTTGAAATAACTACACTGGAACATTGCTTAAAGCTTAAAAAAATTGTACATTTTAATAGTAGTAGTGTAACAATTTTCAAAATTATGTAATAAAGTGTTAAATAAACAACGCGATAAAATCCGTTATATAGTAGTTTAATTTCAACGAATGTTATTCATTGAAATTAAACTACTATATACGGTAAACTTAAATATAAATAGTTTAAATAATTTAATTAGCTTAAAATTAGTAAAGTTCAATAGTAGTAGTAGTGTAACAGTTTCTAAATTATGTAATACAGTGTTAAATAAACAACGCGATAAAAGCCGTATATAGTAGATTAATTAAAAAAAATACATTTACGTTCATACCAACGTACCTACATTACAAAATTATATAGGCTCGTTGTCTAATACTGTAAAATAGCTCATATTATTTTTGGATCAATATCTACTATAACATTGCATTTACATTTCTCGCCGATTGTTTGCTGCAGGATTATATTCAGGAATCGGAGAAAATGTTATTGATTTGTCTGTGCCTGAGAGACAAGCAATAGAACCGCGTAATTACCTAAATAAACATGGCTGCCAGACATGGGTGTTCTACACCTTCGTCTAACTCCTTGAGCCTTTTCTATGCCATACAATGATGGTGCAATGACTTAAGTGATAACTTAGCTAGTAAAGCACCTGATACTCACGCTTTGTCATGATCTGTGTGATCCTCAGATAAGTGATGTTTTACACCATACTTTTCTTAGAGAAAGTCTCACGAGCTATAACTGAGGATGGGTCATTGCTGCTCATTATGTGCGAGTTATCATTATGCACTGTTTCACAGTGACTGTGCTACTTGCATTGTTTGCATACGCATTGTTTTACTCGCTAATACTAGTAAGCAATTTACACGTTCGCGCTTGCACGAAGCTGAAATGCTCGGCGAAATATTTACAAATACGAATGAAGGTTTTCTGTTCACATGTTTACATGCGTTTGATGAGGTTACAAACATAAAATTACAAACGTAATTTTGGTAGATTATTGATAGTGTTGTAACGTCGCTATATGCATTGCGCATACAATGCACTTTTGTATCAAACAGACTATTGAACGTCTGTAGTCTCTGTACCGCGACCGTACATACACGCTAGACATTATTATTGTAACCGTTCTATAGTGGGTTCAATCAACGTCATTAAAGGTGTGTGACTATATTATTTATCGCCAACCTAACCTTTACAGAGACTACTCCATAGTGCAAACAAAGCATTACATCAATTCTTTTTTAAAATCTCTGCTCTGAAAGATAATAATCTATTTATCTTAGGTTCGCCCTCTATTGGATAGAACTCAACAAGTATTCGGTAAGCCGTGGGTGAAATCAATATCTGCTGATACAGGGATGCAGGATACAGGCTTGAATGTATGTATGTATTCGTCAAATTTTTAGACAGGTATCTAAAATTAGCAATAAATATTTGAGTTCTATTTTACTAAAAATGCATTGTAAGCTATTAGTAGTTTTATTAACTTTAAAATCTTTATGGGAGTGGATTTAGCCTCTGGTTTGCAAGCTCAATGCCTTCGTCATAAGGCTATCACCGCTTTATCAATAAGTATCAGGATCACACTCGTATTACCGTTCGCCAATGTTGACGTTCAATACTCACACGCGTAAATGTCAGATGTGTAAATGTAGCACAATATTCGCATCTCACTGAGTAAAGTCATAGTAACAAGAGAAAATGTGTCATAGTTTAAATGTTTTATCAAATCAAGTACCGAGAAATCTAATTAATATGACTGTACTTCTTTTACCAAGTAGATAAAATAAAATTTTTAGAAATTTTTGTCCTGTTTAAAATGCTTTGTGTCATGAAAAATCAACATGAGTTATTAATTAAACACATGACTATAATATGACTGGTATATAATATGTCTCAGACTATGTGTCTATGACTTTATACAAGTCAGAAACTGGCATGAATTGCCGTAAATCTTAGAGTTCGAAAAAATGGTATTACGTGACCTTGAGGTCAGAAGTCAAAGGTCATAGTCATTTCGGGGGTATATCAACTATGCTGAGTCGAATGGCGTTGACCGCGAGTCTCTAGCTCTTACGGTTCTTAAGTTGAAAGTTGTGTAACAGACAGATGGACGGACGGACGGACAAAGCTGTAGTATAAGATTGTCTTCTGTTTACGCGAATGTTATTCATTGAAATTAAACTACTATACGGATTTTATCGCGTTATTTATTTTACACTTTATTACAAAATTTTGAAACTGTCGCACTACTACTGGATACTATTAAACTTTACTAATTTTTAAGTCAAGTAAATTATTAAAACTATTAGAACTATTTATATTTAAGTTTACACTTTCCCCGACGTTTCAGTTGCTTTTCAGCAGCCATGTAGTATAAGAGTTTTTTCGAACTCTAAAAGACAAACTGACGAAAACCCAATCTACGACTTTATTATACGAATATATTGGTCTAAATAACACGAGCGGGATATTACACCGTAAGTAACAAATAAAAATTATATAAGTAACAGATGGTGGTACTTCAAGGGCGAGAATTGAACGTGTAAACAGACGTGAGTCATTGCAACCAACGTCTTCAACTTGTGGCGCCTTGACCGTTAGCGTAAGCAACACGGCCTTTTCACTGGCGAGAGGTTGTTTTGATTGTTTTGATGGCGTAGTGGCTTAACTGGTCTACTCGCCACTGCCGCTGCACCGAGTGTGGTGGGTTCGATCTCCACACGGAGCAAAAATTCGTGTGATCTACAAATGATTACGAATCTGAATTTTCTTTATAGTCAGGTGATTGAAGGTGTGTGTTCCTAGTGCGAGAACCGTCGAAAAAACGTCTTGCGCATGTATATATAAAAGGGTTAGTTAGGTATGTAAGCAGCGATCGCTCAGTGGGGAGAACAACAGACTGCAATGCAATGCAGAGGGTCTCTGTTTCGAACCCACGTCGCGCACCTCTGACTTTCGGAAGTTATATGACTTTTCGAAATTATGTGCCTATTGACTGACAATTATCGCCTGCTCCGTGCCTCGGAGAGCACGTTAAGCCGTTGGTGCCGGCTGCCATGAACATCTATGGCAGTCCTTATTGGGAAAGTCAGTACCCTCTAATATCCTGACACTGGTCTAGCCTTGGGGTATCGTTAGCCTTTAGCCGGGTTGCGGAGGTCATGTGGCAGCCGCTCCGTGTAAAAACTGATATCCAGTCAAATCCGGTTAGACCAGAAAAGCCGAACCCAAGTGACTTGGGAATAATAAAGGCTAGAAGAGAAGAAGTTAGATATGTATTGCATTTCGCCATTTCCGTTTCAAATCTCACATAATAGTCCTATTGTCGTCTTGTTGCGATATTGTTGTTGATATTGCGAGCATTTATTGCTCGAAGGCTGCTACTACTCAATTAATTATATCTAAGCTGGAAATGGAACTGAGATTATTATTTCTATACATGTAACTTATTTTCTTTAAGCAACTAATAAGCGTGTGCCATTATAATTAGATGGATGAATTTATATTTGTGACATTACATTGTTGTTATATTTTTAAATCTATGTACTAATTAAACATTTTTTTTGAAGTAATCATTTTGTATGACATATTATTCTAATTTCTAATTTTTATCTTTTTATTCACTGACATATAAACTTTTAGGTATTTTAATCTGTTTATTTATAATATGTTAAAAGAATGAAATAATCTAATAACCTATATTTACAAACGTATTAAAAAGATAACATAATTACAAAAACACAAATAATTATAATACTAAATATTTACAAAAATGGTTTAGGCATCGTAGAATTCTTCAGCATCGCTGTCAACTGGTAACGTGCCCAGAAGACTGGCAGCATTGCCACGTTGAATGGCAATGCTGATTCTTTGGGCTAAGAAAAGACCAGCCTTCTGATCACGTGAAACATCGATCAGGCGTTTTGCGATCTCCCTGACATATTGTATTATTATTTGCATGACATATTTAAAGTAGAAATTATAGTTTTGTATCAATTGTTATTATATGATCATACATCCACGCATAGAATTATAATAAATTATTGGTAACCAAACTGCTAAATGGCAAATAGTGATGTGCTTTAATTATGTACTGTAATTAACACTGTTCTAATTCATATACTTTTAACACAATGTAAAAATTGTTATGAAATATACAAATAAATATTATATGCAGTAAGTACAACTGCAATCAAATTTTATTCGAATGAATTGATAACGCTTCACATGTCTGTCAGTTCGTACGCTGCGCCCTTGACCATGCAAATATGTAAGGATCGCATTGTGCACCACTGTGTTCGAATATTTAAACACAGCGATACACAGCACGATCCTAATCGATTGATCATTGCACTCGAATGATGTTACACGAATACAATTATACGCATATCTAATCCCGGGTTTAGATTTCTGGGACCTACACTTTTTTTTTAAAGCTTACTTACTGACGGTACTGTCTGACGATCAAAAGTTGAAAGTTCATACTATATACGACATAAAATCAATAAAATGGCACACGTTATTTAAAAATATATTATATTATTATTGTTTCCGTCCGCGTGCATCCCATGGGAACTCATGCTGATTTAAAATGTATCCTACATGTTAATTTGAGACGTGGCTTCCCTGTGTGCTAATTGAGATAATAATATAATTTTTATCCAATATATAGTGAGATGAAGTGCGATGGTAAATTACGAAACCAAATGGAGTGCCATCGATTTCTAAAATATGAACATGTCTCTGTTTAGGAATCGCTATGTCCCTTAGTAGTATTTTATTGTACAATCATCATAATGTTTTCTCATATTTTGTGTTTTTATATATTATTTTTTGTACCTTTTTAAGCAATAAAATATTTATTTATTATATTTATAATTTATACGGAACTATTACACTACAATATCTACTTGTAATTCTCCACTTCTCTATTTCTTTATATTACATACATACGTATTATATTTTTTTAATTTATCTTAATATTTTTTTCGTGCATAACGATATGAGAAAGAAGTCTCCATTCCAGTTTCTACCCGGAACTGAAACATCATCACAGCCGTTCTTGAGATTGTTAAATAAATACGCACTGACACATTTCGTACGGTCATTAAGTGGCAAGGAATACACTGGCGCCATTCGAAGCTTCACTGATAAGGGAACGTACCCATATTACGTGACCCGTTCAGGGGGAGGGAGGTATCTACAAAAGACTACTTGGACACAGTCTCCTAGATTTTCGTTACGTAGTCCTTATATCCTTTAGGGAATATTCGTGCTTTTTCGAGCTATAGGCATATTTAATATTTAATATATATAATATATATTAAATATGGCAACAAATACGAGCCATTTTTTTTAGTTTCTGTTTTCATTATGTTCTTAAATCCATATTTATGAATAACAAGCTTTTGCTCACAGCTTTACTCGCATAAAAGTAGGTTAGGTTATGCTAGTAACAGTACTTATGTTTTAAATAAAATATGTCCTATATTACTCGGTGATAATGTAGCTTTCTAATGGTGAAAGAATTTTTAAAATGGTTGCATAGTTTTTGAGTTGAAGCGTTACAAACAAACATAAAATCTAATCTCTCCTCTTTATAATATTAGTATAGACTACGTAGAATCTAGAGGGAGAGGGAGGGCTTGATATATACTATGAGTGGTCACCGCGAGAATAAGCGGAGATCGTGATTTAAAAAAATGGGTCACGTTATATGTGTACGTTCCCAAATAGGTGATAAGATTGAGCGCTAAAGTAAGTACAAATATGATTCATTAGTCACTAATAGTTTTAGTAGAGCGATAAGTGATTGCGTGCGAAATAAACGGATGTAGGAACGGGAAACTATGTGGGCGGTGACCCCATTTTAGATTATAATTGCATATTATTAGGTACGTGTATAGTCCCACGGCTCTGGCAGCGGGGTAAGCAGAGGTGTGCCACACCAACTATGGTTTTAAATCTGGCGTATTAAGCTGCTACCAAGAATTTCTTGACAGCCCTTTAAACAATAGGAACGTCTCCCTATTAGTAAGAATGTATATTTGTTTCCTTCCAAAGAGCAGCGATAGCTCAGTGGGGAGACCAACAGACTGCAATGCAGAGGGTCTCGGGTTCGAACCCACGTCGCGCACCTCTGACTTTTCGAAATTATGTGCGTATTGATTGACAATTATCGCCTGCTCCGTGCCTCGGAGAGCACGTTAAGCCGTCGGTCCCGGCTGCCATGAACGTCTATGGCAGTCGTTATTGGGAAAGTCAGTACCCTCTAATATCCTGACACTGGTCTAGCCTTAGGGTATCGTTAGCCTTCGGGTTGCGGAGGTTAGGTGGCAGCCGCTCCGTGTAAAAACTGATATCCAGTCAAATCCGATTAGACTAGAAAAGCCGACCCCAAGTGACTTGAATAATAAAGGCTAGGGAGAAGAAGTATATTTGTTTCCTTTTCTTAAATGTTTTAAATGGCGATGATGATGGTGGCAGAAAGCCAACCAACTAAAATCCAGGTATTGAAATTAAATCTCACAACGGATTGCAGACGCGCGAACTTTTAACATGTGACAATTTAGAAACAGGCCATCTAGTTTTTTTCTATACAAGTTTGAATGTAAATTGTACAAGATTACCAATATTATTGACCTTGTATAATCGCCATAAAAATGTTGTCTACCTGTAACTATATAAACGTTTATAGTGCACTATCCATAACTTGTAACCGTGGCTGCGATAGCCTATAGGTGACCGTTGCACTGCTACACAGAGGTCTCGAATTTGAACCCAAGGCAAGCACCTCTGCCTTTTTGAATTTATGAGCGTATTAATTCGTTAATTATGACTCGCTTTAACGTCTATGGATAGCGGATGGAGAACTCTCAAACCCGCGTGTTTGAGAGTTCTCCATGACTCTTAAATATATATGAAATCTGTCAACCCACACTGGGCTAGCGTTATAAAGTTTGGCCTAACCCTTCTCAAACTGAGAAGAAGCCTTTGCCAGCAGTGGGACAGTATATAGGTATAATTACAGTATATAAGCTGATATTATTCAGCCTCGATGGCGTAGTGGTTAGTGTAACCGACTGCCACGCCCGAGGTCGCGGGTTCGATTACCGCTCAAGTCATACATTTGTGTGCATGAACATGGATGTTTGTCTTGATCTGGGTGTTTCTATGTATAATATGTATGTATTTACAACAAAAAACAGTATATATGTATGTATATCCATTGTCTAGTACCCATAGTACAAGCTCTGCTTAGTTGGGGCTAGACGGTGTTGTGTGTATGTGATAGAATATTATTATTATTATTATTGAACCGTTGACTCAGCATTGACAGTCCAGATTGCAATATTATAGACAGAAACTAAGCATAAACTTAATAATATTAAGGTTATGTTTAATAGAGCCCTATCGTTTACTTTCACATAAATGTACTATTAATTGAACGTAAACTCGTTTATTATGTACGTCAAGTTCGTCTGGTCATGTCAATTCACATAATTTCTGATAAAAAGCTCGTCAAACTTGCATAATGTTGTACTATAAAGATCGTGACACACAATGCGGTGCGGCGCCGCACCACTAAATTCTATACCACTAAAGCAGCAAGGAAGCTTACAGCCCGTTTGATAAAGCATTTACCTTAAGGTTTAACTTATCGATTCTTCAATTGAAAAGGTATCTCAGGCAAGTATACTTCAAAAATATAGTCAGGATGCTTCGAGCGTAAGAGGCGAGGATTGAAAGTCCTTTGTTGACAGAATATCACTTGATAAAGGAGACTGGCAACTATCGCTGCAAGAATTTGACGGACGGACATATATGATCTCTTAAGTTTACCTTCCTGGTCATCCTACTGATGAAAAATTGAATGCATCAACCAAGTTGATATATAAATATATAGCACCAACGTATGTATATATCTACCAAACATTAGTAAGCCTAAAAACTATTTTCATTTACACGTTCACGCGGTTCTAAAACGCACCGCGCCGCATGGTGTGACGAGGGTTTTATTAAAAGCAACTTTACACCACACACTGTTTTATGCTAAACACCGAGGAATCTTGTTTGCATATGTTATCTGTACGACCATTAGCGCCCCATTAGTGCCCATTTACATGTTATCTTTCTCTTTCATGTGTGGTTCCTTTATTTTGTGTGTTTGGGCATTTATGTGCGGTCAAAACTTTCATACTACGTAAAAATTTGTTGTATTTGACTCAAATCATTACTATATTATCCAATATCTTATTTATACATAAAATATGGTTGTACTTTCCATTCCATCTATTATATTATTTATATATCGTATGCCTACCAACGTCAACGCACTGCAGGGTGCTATCTGAAAACAAGCGCTGGTTCTTTGACGCCTAGCACATGCTGAGCTGGTAAGCTTTTCAGCAATACATGCTTTGTTACCTTGCTGAATAAATGATTTTTCTTTCTTGTTTTTTTTATAAGTAATAGTAGAAGAAAGAGAGTCGCAATATTAGTAGTACTAAATACTAGTTATGTTATCTTTGTGTTTAAATTATGTAGTCGTTTATATCTAGTCTCTAATGCATTGCCATCTAAAATGGCAGGCAATAGAGATACAGATGATATTGATGAAGATTTTCTATGTTGTGCTGACAGTAATGACTATGTTAAAGTGCCGTGTTAAGGATAAATAAGTACTCTTCGTCCGGTTAATATAGCGCTTAGGAATAATATATTTTAATATTTTGCATATATGTACATAGATTCATTCGAATTGGCCGGGATTTAGTTGACAATATTGCAGCCATATATTGCAATAAAATATTGCCCGTTTAGTAACGTCATTAATTATAAAGCGATACAATTGTAATGTAAGCAGCGATAGCTCAGTGGGGAGACCAACAGACTGCAATGCAGAGGGTCTCGAGTTCGAACCCACGTCGCGCACCTCTGACTTTTGGAAGTTATATGACTTTTCGAAATTATGTGCGTATTGATTGACAATTATCGCCTGCTCCGTGCCTCGGAGAGCACGTTAAGCCGTCAGTCCCGGCTGCCATGAACATCTATGGCAGTCGTTATTGGGAAAGTCAGTACCCTCTAATATCCTGACACTGGTCTAGCCTTAAGGTATCGTTAGCCTTCGGGTTGCGGAGGTCAGGTGGCAGCCGCTCCGTGTAAAAACTGATATCCAGTCAAATCCGGTTAGACTAGAAAAGCCGACCCCAAGTGACTTGGGAATAATATAGGCTAAGAGAGAAGAGAGAAGAAGACAAGTACTTTTTTGAAATAGCCCAGCCTGCCTATGTGAGTGACATCCTAATTACTATGATAAATGCAAATGTAAGTTTATTTGTTTGTTACGCTTTCACACCTTAATTTCTCGACAGATCATCATGCAATTTCGCAACAATATTGTCAGACATACAGAAAAGTATATAGGATACTTTACATCCTGAAAAAACAAGCAAAGCTGCGGGCAAAAGTTAGTTTGAAAATGGTAACTTAATATTATAAATAGTAAAACATAAAAAATGAAATGTGTTAAGAGCTCTGCCCCATTAGTGCGTTGCGTTGCGTCATCGCAGCGTCGTCACAGCGTCGTCGCAGCGTCGACGCTGCGTCGTTTTCCATATATTTTTTGTGACATGCCACATTAATGCCTTGCGTCGTCGCACGCGATATTTCAACGGATCGACGGACGAGAGACGTAGTGTGGGGAGGGTGATGCGCTGTGTTTTTGGAGCTCCGGTGCGACGACGGACAGTGTTCCACACGGACTGAGGACAAGCGTCGTCTTCTTGCGCTGCGACGTCGTGCGTCGTCGCAACGCAGGTGTAGCATACAATGCGTTGATCCGCTGCGACGACGCAACGCAACGCACTAATGGGCCGTTAATGTTAATACATAATAAGCTATAACAACTCTGACCATAAAAAAAGTGTATTACTCCACAGAAGCATTGCATCCATCTAAAACAGAGATCGCTAATCAAAAACGCATACAAAAACCAATCATTTTCAACACATTATCGCATGCTAACATTCTCTTCACCACGTTACCGACACCACAAAGTACCTACTTTACCTAATAGTTGTAATAAAACTGCCACGTTGTCTCATTAAGAGCTATTTTTTGCTTACTTTAGCACGGTTCCCACTACTCGCATATCTACACCGCTCTAATAAGCATTGAACTATACATCTATCATACTTCCCCGCGATTTATTGATCGTTTTCACAATGGAGAAAGGTTTTTCCGTATTATCGTTGTTTGCTGAGGGTACTGAGGGTAGGTACTGTTGAGGTTTCTTGTATCCTTCTCTCTTAGCCTTTATTATTCCCAAGTCACTTGGGGTCGGCTTTTCTGGTCTAACCGGATTTGACTGGATATCAGTTTTTACACGGAGCGGCTGCCACCTGACCTCCGCAACCCGAAGGCTAACGATACCCTAAGGCTAGACCAGTGTCAGGATATTAGAGGGTACTGACTTTCCCAATAACGACTGCCATAGATGTTCATGGCAGCCGGGACCGAAGGCTTAACGTGCTCTCCGAGGCATTGAGCAGGCGATAATTGTCAATCAATACGCACATAATTCCGAAAAGTCATATAACTTCCGAAAGTCAGCGGTGTGCGACGTGGGTTCGAACCCGAGACCCTCTGCATTGCAGTCTGATGGTCTCCCCACTGAGCTATCGCTGCTTTTTGTTGAGGTTTCTTGTATATGGCCAAATAAATTACTTAATTGTAAAATTATGTACATAGTTAAAATAAAACGTAGATAAGACGACTGTCGCGTAACGCTATCGCATACTTGCGCCTGAGTATACACAAACTAATATGTCAACAGTGTCCTTACAAGGGTTTACTGGTCTGGCTTGCTATTATATGAGTAAAAACACTTCTTAGTCATTTTAAAAGTTTGCTATTTACAGGCAGAGACAGCGTCCAGTGTGATATTTATTTTTGAACGATGGCATACCAAAAAAATTTGGTAACATATTTCTAGTATTCTTGTTGATCGTTCCAACTAAGCTAGAATGCTTTTGTAGGGACGGGTTTAAGTCGACAGTGGAAAAAGAAAATTCTAAAGGAAAAATTCTAAATCACAAGCTCTCAATCTAGCGCTATTACGATTAATAACACCATAAAAGATTTATTTTTCGTCATTGATACAAGAAAAACATGTGCAACAGCTTCTGTAATACTAAACAAAAAATAAATATTTCTTTTGATTACATTTCCAAGCATATTAATAACATCAAATATTGTCTTATGTTTACGCGAATGTTATAGGTACATTGAAATTAAATCACTTTTATACGGATTTTGTCACGTTGTTTATTTTAAAACAATTTTATTACATAATTTTGATACTCCAACACTACTATTACATATATATACATAGATTCACGCCTGTTTCCCAGAGGGGTAGGCAGAGACTACGGATTTCCATTTGCTACGATCCTGACACACTTCTCTGGCTTCATTCACTTTCATCACATTCCTCATACACGCCCGTCGGTTCAAGGTGCTCTTAACCTGGCCTTTGTCCAGAACGCCTCCGATCTGATCAAGAAACGTTCGCCTAGGTCTTCCTATTATTGATTATTATATTTATTAAATTATAATAATATTATTAAATATAAATAGATTTAATAAATTTAAATAGCTTAAATTCAGTAAAGTTCAATAATAGTAGTGTTAGAGTATCAAAATTATGTAATAAAAGTGTTTTAAAATAAACAACGCGACTAAATTCGTATGAAGTGGTTTGATTTCAAAACATTAAATATAAACGTCGGGGAAAGTGTAAAATTAAATTAAATTTAAATAGTTTTAATAATAATTTAATTAGCTAAAAAATTTGTACAGTTTAATAGTAGTAAGTAATAGTACAACAGTTTTCAAAATTATGTAATAAAGTGTCAAATAAACAACGCGGTAAAATCCGTATATAGTAGTTTAATTTCAATGAATAATATTCACGTAAACAGAAGACAATATTATGAACATCAAATATATTAAATACGGCGTGTATATTGTATAATCCGCAGAAACATAAATTAACAAACTACTGTTAATTGACGAAATACCTACATTAGCATACTTCCATATTGCTACTTAATTACAGCTAGAAACTAAATCTTCATACAACTCGCTGAATCAATTCTAACTGCGATCGTTAATTTTAGTGCCAATCATAGTAATTAAGGCAATCAAACGTTTTAATGGCAAGCTAATATTAATGCCAGGGTGATTAGCAATTATGTTCTATTTTAACTTATTATGGCAATAAAATTCCATTTACGTGCTTCAGAAATAGCTTGGTTACGGCATGCGGAACTTCGGATATTGTGACGATGGCATAAACTGAGAGAGAGCTATGTCCAGCACTCCAGCCGTGAATATAGATCGTGGACAACTGGGCTTAAGAACTAGAACTAATAACACATAAAAAATCTTTGCTCTTGTTAAGACCTCGTCACACCGAACATTGCGATGTCGCAGCGATACTTGGTAGTGTTGATTAAATAAACGTGCCTGTGCCGTATATAAAAAATCGCAGATCTGAGGTACCGCGCATATTTCGGATTATATTTAAATATTTTATTATAAATGTGAAAGTTTGTGAAGATATTCTAATGTTTGTTACTTCAATCACGCTAAAACCGTTGTACGCATTTGGACGAAACGTGACCCATAGATAGACCATTTTATGATCTATGACAAACAAACAGGATCTTGATCCCGGTACCCGTGAGATTCACAAAATTTTGTAATATTACAGTTATGAGAAAGAAGATAACCATCTTAAATCTTTAAATCGAAACTATAACAAGAAAAAAAGAAATCGAGTTGAAATCAAAAACGTGTACGCCTCTCAGTTATATGTGTCAATGCCAAGAGCAAAGACAATAAATAAAGGATCCCTGGTAGTATTGCATTACGTTGCGTTTACGCACGGTACCGTCTGATACACCCGTAACTTCAATCATAACCATATCATGTGTTTTTACTTTTATAATAAACTGAATTTTGCCCGCGGCCCCGCTCACGTAAGTATAGGTTATATACATTTTTATCCCTCAGGAATAGTATTTTTTCTGGTTGAAAGGTACACGCTACGTCCTTTTCTGTACCCTGACAAAGTTTATGAGAAACTTCTTGATGATCGGTCAAGTAGTTAATACGTGAAAGCGTAACAAACAAACAAACTCACAATCGCATTTATAATATTAGCTAGGATAAACGATCCATGGTACTACTGCATTACGTTGCGTCCACGCATGGTACAATCTGATACACCCCTAACTGCCATCATAACCATATCATGTACTTTTACTTTTATAATAAATAAACATTCCATGGTACTACAGCTTTACGTTGCGTCCACGCATGGTATCACTTGAAACTCTAATTTCCATCATAACCAAAACATGTGCTTTTACTTTTATAATAAATGAATGACCCAAGGCAGTTCTACATTACGTTGCGTCCACGCATGGTACAATCTGACACACCTCTAACTGCCATCATAACCATATCATGCGCTTTTACTGTCCCTATTATTAGAATTTAGTACAAAAGCTAACGTGTTACGACAACTGAATTATGGATACTGCACAAATGGGCTTCTCCCAGATGCAAATGCTAAGATATAAATTCTATAAGAGCATGTTTTCCATGGAAGCCGTGATGTATCATTTCGTGACCCGGTTATATTATTGAGCACACAATAGCTCATACATAGATTCATTACTGTTTATTAAAGATAGTCAGTGACTATACAGTAGATGTCTCATATCATCATATGGCTATATGAGACATCAACTTGATGAAAGTTACTTGAGTTTCTGCAGGTTTCTTCTCATAGGCTCAACCATTTGCTTGAACCTAGCAACTAACATAAATGTAGCTTCAGTAACTTAGTAAACTTACTAACCTATATATTTTGAGATACATAAATGTTACTTTGTGACCTAAATGAATAAATGATTTTTAGGACTTTGACTTTGAAAAGCGGAGTTGATAAAATAATACTGTTACTTATTACATACATGCAATATTATGAATATAGCGCCGAATGGATGGTTTTTAGAGCGTCTTCTCACCAGCTATGATTTAAATTAGACGACTCGATGGCGTAGTGGTTAGTGTAACCGACTGCCACGCCTGAGGTCGTGGGTTCGATTCCCGCACAAGTCAAACATTTGTGTGCATGAACATGGATGTTTGTCTTGGTCTGGGTGTTTCTATGTATAATATGTATGTATTTACAAAAAAAAAAAAAAAAGTATATATTTATGTTTATCCATTGTCTAGTACCCATAGTACAAGCTCTGCTTAGTTTGGGCTAGATGGTGTTGTGTGTATGTAATAGAATATTATTATTAAATGTCCACATGGTAAAAAGTAAGCTTCTTGCTAATTCTAAAGATGGCCATAATATGTCCAGCTTTGTGGCACACGCCTGATGAGTGTCTGGCTCATCCTTCGTTCAAATATTTTCGTATTTATTTTAATTTCTGGCCTGTAATTTCTTAAACGTTCCACTATGGGCGATACAATTTATTTAAAAAAAAATCTTCAATAGAGGTAAAATTATTAACTAAAAATTAAAATAAATTAAGATGCTATATTTTCCCATTATTTTTACCTAGATTAGGAAGAGAACAATTGACATTACAAAATGGTGAAATTATTACCAACTTGTTTAAAAGTAAGTACAAAAATCATTACAACTGGTCGTCAAGTTAATTTACTTTGAGAGAATGGTCACTGTAGTCAGTTGGGAGATAAATACATTAGTGTTGCGCTAACTATCGTTAATGTAACTAATTATTTTCACACCAATTAGCCGCATATCAGTGTGTAAGTGCAATTATCGTGTGTTGTGTACAGTCAGCGACATATGCACCTTAATATCCAGTTTTTTTTTTACACATGCAGCTTAATATTACATAGTTTATTTTATACACTAATTAAGTTTTTTTGTCTTTTAGTAAAAGATTACTAGAAATTGGGGCTACAAATTACTAATATTATTGTTAACCATTTCAGCCAAGCTAGATTGCTTGTATTAGGAGTGGGTTCATAGTGTAATTAGAAAGACAACTGTCAGGCTATGGGTCAAGTCATGTGTCGCAGAGGACCTTACAATTATTCTGTGTAGCAGGGTTACTATACAAACATACAGTTAATGGATATAATATTCACGTAGCCAGATCACACAAAGTATTGATTCGTGTGGTCAAACGCTTACTCGCTTAGATCCTTAACGCATGCCATAAAAATCGATATGCTAGTTTTATAAAATTGTCATTAAATAAGGAATCCCTTGACTATTATTGGCGTCTATTAAAGGAGATACAAATAAAAATATTTTTCTTTCTTCTTTGTGTTAAATCGACAGTGATTATTACAGTAAACGATTGAACCGTTTAAAATCTCTCAAATGTTTATCGACGTATAGCGCTTACTGTACACGTCGATCATTAAAAAAGTTATTAGTATCAAAAATGGAAGATGTACAAGAAACTGAATATATTATGGCTAGAGAATTTTCTAATGGTACATAATTTGTTCATGTACGATACAGTCGACTTCAGTATTTAGCCACGACTTCTAGCGCCGAAATCAGCTATCCAGACCGTGCGGCGTTTTATTTACTAGCGACCCGCCCCGGCTACGCACTGGCAGTACAAAACCTTAACAAATGATATACTTAAACCTTCCTCATGAATCACTCTTTCTATTGGTGAAAACCGCACTAAAATCCATTCAGTAGTTTCTAAGTTTATCGCGTACATACGCGGAGGGGGACTTTGTTTTATAATGTAGTGATTTGTGTAAAAAGACAACTGCCGCACTAGAACATCCAGACTTAGAACTGTCATGTGTGAATAACACAAAGGATTCGAACTCACAACAGTCGGTGCAATGGCAGTGGCGAGACGACCACGTAAACCACTACTCCATCCGTACAGTCTAATCTCGCTCCTTCTCTCAATCTTCTTTGAGAGGTGACAAGGTCTAGTATTCGTTCATTCTACCTTCATGTTATCCCTTATCGGGTTCTTACTACTTCTCAATGTCCATCAATTGCCAGAAAGATTTGCGTTGTGACTTGAGGGTAGAAGTACTTTTTCCACTTTTCTTAAGATAGGTAACGGCTGGGATGTTTTATTTTGGAATTGCTTTTGCAGTAATCATCCATCTCTTCATGAGCACTGGTCACACCTTACGTGATTCGCCTAGCATTACACTGATTCGACAACCACGAAAAGCAAACAATATATATTTTTGGTGGTACTTTTACAGATAGAAGCAACGTTAGATGAGAATACCGTTTGTTATTAATTTAATGATGAATTTTCATGGCGTCGTCTTAGTCATTTATTGTTATTATTGATATGATTATGGTGGTGAAGTATGGCCTAACCTTTCTTATATTAAAAAACATGCTCGCGCTCAATAGCAATCAAATTCATAAACAGCCCTCTCTCTCTATCCTCTTGACTAGATATCCCACATGGTAGCGGGTTCAGCGATCTTTATTTTAGCTCTCCACTTCGCTCTATCATTGACATCGTCCTTAGACAGCTTGCAATACCTTATGTCTCTCAAAATTACGTTTTTCCACACTGTCTTGGGTTGACATCTGGAGCTCTGACCAGGGATGGCAAGCTGAGGTGGTGACTTTCCTACGTAGTCTACTGGCCTTCTTTTTATGTGTTCATAAACAGCCCTGTTTATGATTTCTATTATTATTACTGCACATTTAGCTAAAACATACAGTCCATTCTCCGTCAATATATTCTATAGATACAAAGAAAAACCGAGTTACGTGTATGTCAGTTACATGCAATTATCTTGTATTTTGTAAACATGTTGGCTACTACAAATAGACACACTCCGATCGAAAAATAGATCAAAAGTGTTCTTTGTGCAATTTACGTTGAGAAAATAGCTCTTAGTGCCAATTTTTCTTTTTTATTGCGCATATGACGTAAGTACTGGAGCAATATGACGATTGTTATGGGTTCGAGCATTACATGGGCTAAAATACTAAAATAGTGTTCTAAAAAAGATTTTAATGAAATATTTACGTTACTAAAAATCTGAAAAAAAAATAACTTTTACATCTCCTCAAACATTTAAGACGAAATCATTTTTATACGTAACAGGTATTAACGCGATCATGCATGTTTGAATGTTTATTGTTTAGAGTTCGAAAATCCTCTTATACAACAGCTTTGTCCGTCCGTCTGTTATACAACTTTCAACTCAAGAACCGTAAGAGCTAGAGACTCGCGGTCAACGCCATTCGGCTAAGCATAGTCGATATACCCCGAAATTACTATGTCCTTTGACCTCTGACCTCAAGGTCACGTGACACAATTTTTTCGAACTCTGTGATTTACGGCAATTCATTGCCGTTTCTCACTTGTTAATGCTTGACGTTTCGACCAGGATACAACGGCCGTGGTCACAAGCTGACTGGTGCGGCGTTGTCATTATATATATCATGCAACGCTAAAGTTTAAAAGTTATTAAGGCCTTTTAAATCTGTTAAAGGAGTTAATTGTCAAATGACGATGAAAAAGAAAATGGACACGCGGGACTATTATGTGCCCTAACCGTACATGTGATATAGAATTTGTCAAGAAATTCTTGATAGCAGCATGAAGTTTGGAACTGCGTTTGATTGAAGGCAGTTGCCTCGCGCCCCTTTATATTGGACCTATAATCATAGTGATGCCTCTGGTGTTGCAGTCATCGATAGGCTATGGTGACCACTTACCATCAGGTGGGCCATAAGCTTGATACCACTTTAGAAGTATAAAAGAAACATGAATTGTTGGTGAAAGACAACTCTGCATACTTTTACGTAGTTCTGGATAGTTTGAAGCCTCTGTCTTTTTGAATTTATATAGGTTCGTATTTAATAGTTAACTGTCCCTTAAACGGTGAAGGAAAATACCGCGAGGAAACCTGCATGTCTGAGAGTTCTTCATAATTTTCTCTGTTGAAGTCTGCCAACCCGCACTGTGCCAGCGTGGTGGACTATGGCCTAAGCCTTTTTACCCTGAGATGAGGCCCGTGCCCAGCATTGGGACAGTATATATACAGGACTCATTTTATGTTATTATACTTCTGCGGGGGGTATTTATATGTAATTGAATTGGTCCATATGTATATGCAGTTATCGTGTATTATATAAACAAGTCGGTTACTCTAAACACACATTGCGATCGAAAGAGAGAAAATAAAAATAGTCTATCACATACACACAACACCATCTAGCCCAAACTAAGCAGAGCTTGTACTATGGGTACTAGACAATGGATAAACATACATATATACTTTGTTTTTTGTAAATACATACATATTATACATAGAAACACCCAGACCAAGACAAACATCCATGTTCATGCACACAAATGTTTGACTTGTGCGGGAATCGAACCCGCAACCTCAGGCGTGGCAGTCCGTTACACTAACCACTACGCCATCGAGTCGTCAAAAGTCAAAAAGAGTGTTTATTTAAAAAGTTTACTTTAAAATGAAAGTTCTCAGTGTGATGTTTCGTTTATTATGTACAGTAGATGCAGTGATTAGTGGTCAATTCCACAATATGAAGTGTCGCGAACTTGAAGACGGCTAGGGCGAAAATGTGTTTCGATGATAGTTAACCAAGTTTCGGATTCAGTCTGGGATGTCACTGACGCACAAGCGTCATCTTTAGTAATTAATTATAAGACATTGATAACTTCCAACAATAAAATTCATAAAATTAAATTTCAAGGTAATATAAATATAAAAATAAGATACAAAAACACGCAACAATTATTGCTCTCTGTTCCAAAAAAAAAATCGAATCTAAGACCATGTTTGTTAGCAAACTTAAGCATAACGCCACTACGCCTAAAGCCAATCGAAACAGTTTCTCACTCATCTGTATTTATTTTATTAAAGTCTTTAACGCTAATATTTACTGTCTAAATCGATGCTGATAAAACTAAAATAGCATCAATATACATTTGCGGTGTATATTATAAATAAACAACCTTTATTTATAGACTTGGGTGTATATTCTGGTATAGTGGATGCGGTTAGTTTATTAATTTGGTTGTCTTGATGGCCTAGGGACATAAAGCCGTCTACTCACACGCCTGCCGCAGGGGCAATACCGGTCGCACGGTGGTCGGAGCAATTTCGGCTGTTCTCTACACACAAGTCTGCCGTTCAGTGTGTAAGTGAACGTCCTGCTGAACGCACGTCCATGAGAATGGCACCAGTACTCTCGAAACACCAATTCAAATATTGGCCCTGCGGCAGCAATGTGAGTAGCCGGCTTAAGGTTGCGTTGGTGTATGCCAATTTTAAGGTTTATATTCCATTGTTTGGTTAGGTAATGTATAAGTAGCAGTACGGCGCCTGGACTTATACTCAGTAGATGGCGTTAGGCTCGTTTCATATTTCAATGGCCTTAAGCTTAATTAGCAAAGAGTGTGGCTTTTATGAAAGCCTTCTCATCCTGAGAAGAGGTCCGAGCCCAGCAGTGGGACAGTTTATAAACAAAGCAGATAATATTAACTCTTAGAAAAAGCTAATATGATAAAATGTAGAGCAGTGGTGGCATACACTTTAGACTGATCATAAGGCTGGCTTTGATTCATAAATCGAGAAAAGTATTTAAGTTTTTCTGTTAGACAATTTTCAGTAGCACCATTGAGTATATACCTAGTGTGGCCTCCATTTTTAGCTGGCATCTATAATTTAGCCACCAAAATGATGGTATAATACATCTCTGCCTACACCTGCGGAACTCTGCTTCTATCGACGCTAAATAAAGTCCAGATTGATATACATTAGAATCGGCACCAATACTTATTTATAAATGCCGTGTTGAAATAGCGTGCATGCAAAACACTCGAGACAAAGAGAGAGAATCGCATAAATTGGCATGCATCATGCATTGAAGCATCGACCCCGGTTTCGGTTTTTATCTCAAATACCGGAGAAGCAATGGACCAAAAGGTAAGACAGTCAGGCAAGAGACACGCTTTCTTTGCGTTACGGATACTGCAATATTGATTTAAATGTATCGGGTTGAGTTTAATTATGTGATAGTGCAGTATTATAGTATGTTTGTAAGTACAAAGAGACCTTTGGAGAGCGCCTAGTAGTAAAATATCTAGTGTAAACATGTTTTGCTTGTCTGGTCCACCTCTAAGGAATTGTGTACCTAATCGATCATAATATCAGCACTGTATTACACTGTCCTACTTCTGGGCACGAGCTTCTTCTCAGTGTGAGAAGGGTTAGGCCATAGTCCACCACGCTGGCGCAGTGCGGGTTGGTAGACTACATATCTTTGAGAACATTATTGAGAACTCTCAGACATGCAGGTTTCCTCACGATATTTTACTTCACCGTTAAAGCAAGCGATAATTAACTATTTAATACGCACATAACTTCGAAAAGTCAGAGATGCGCGCCTTGGGTCGAACTCGAGACGTCTGCGTGGCAGTCCAACGGTTTCCCACTTGGCTATCGCTGCTACCCTAATAAAATGGACCTAATCGATACAAAAGACGTAATTTTTTTTACGTATTTAGGGTACGTAGTGTCGCCGAAAATGAACTGCATGGAAGTGACGTAGACCGTAGTTGTATTAGCTGCTTTGCCACTATCATAGCGCCGAGATGCAAGTTTGTTTTTTATCCTGCATGAAGGCACATGGAGGATAAATATTTGTGAGACTGCATTTAATTGTTCTGTGTCTAGGGTTTCTTTGTGTCCATTGTTTTAATGTTTGTAAAATGCCACACGATACGAGAGTTAACTTGTACAATAAGAACAAAATAGTAAAAAGAAAAATGAAATTGATTTTTAGCCGACATTAAAAATGGGTTTTTTGAAGGTACAGTCACCGCTAGAGAAAACCGCCCAACTAATAGAAAATAAAAAATATATTGTGTTTTGTATTGAAAAGAGTTTCCTAGAGGCTCTTTTAGTAGGCGCCTTACTTTTTCTCGCTTAAACCTGTAATCTATGCCCTTTCTAACACACTGACACTATATGAGAATAGTCAAAGGCACGCGAGACAACTCAGAGTCCTGCAACTAAAAAAACATCCAAAGTACCTTACCAACCTTACCAACTAACTATAGTACTACTCATATAATCAAGCGAGTCGAACAAGTAGTCTTGTTTTCAATATGTAGATTATTGTATCGTTATACAATATTTCGGTCTGTGTGGGAAACCTTGAGGGTAGCCTATGTCCAGAAGTGGATGTCTTTCGGCTGAGATGATGATGAGCATGATACAATATTACAGATTTAAAACAAGAGTTTTACAAGTTAGAAGCATTCAGGCCTCATCTTAGGATATGACGACCAACCAATACTAAATATCTTCCAAAATCTATTTTCATAAAGTAATAACAGAAAAATGTATTGGCATTTTGTTTGCATATTCATAACATATCAATATTATCCGAAGAGTACCTAAGTAAAATTCCCTCTAAGAATATCTTGTATTTCGTAAGAAATAACAATTACAAAACTAACAGAACGTCTAAATAAAATGGCTACCATCACAATAAAATTTTATTACACTCATAATTGCATGGATTAGTTGTCACATTCTTAAAGGTTTACCTTTAATCCTTTGTAACGGGTTAGGGCTGTGTGTCACTCAGCCACACGCTAGTGATTTGGGTTGCCACATATCGTTAGCTATATTTTAAATCCCACACAATAGGATACAAGCCTATTGCTAGACTAAGTGGTGCTATTGAGGATTTCTTAACAGAAAATTGCAATAACGCTGCCCGATTCGACAAGCTGAACCCGACACCACATAATCAGTTCAAAACTAAAGTGTAAACTTATGCCATGAAACCTATGAGGCATTCTTATGACATGAAACCTATGTTGCATTCTTATGCCATGATACCTATGAACCCTGTGACAATTATTGTAAGAATATAACAAAAAGTAAGCTCATCAGAGCCAAGCTATTTTCAGCATTTGATTCACACCAGAAATTGATCTAGACTTTGCAGAAGATTTTATTAGTCAGAAGTCTGGCTATCACATAAAGAGTTGCGCTAATTCAGCCTATTCCTGTTTGTCTCCCAACCCTATTCAGTACAGAAATCTCATTATACCTTAAAAGAAAGTACCAGGAGAGAGCGAAACAATGTAAGAAGAGCACGTGTTCATGTCAAATGCCATCGACATCGCGGATACACGCTGTCGCCACATCTCACTCTCACCCACTACTATCCCATAAAGCTAGATAAGGTACACATACTCTCCATAACAGGGAAAGTGTATCGGATAACCAAAACACCCTAATCTGTACAAACAATTCACAGATGCCAGAGAACTTGTAACGAGATAAAACGTAATTACGTGATTATCTTGTGATGTGGAAACGATGTTATCTTTACGGCGCATTTTATGGTATTTCCTCAAGAATGCGAACTGTGAAGGATTATTGAGAGAATAGCTGCACATTATATGGCTTACCTTGTTATTGCAAGCGCAAGCCCTGTTATTGTAGGGTGCTGAGGTATTAGTGACCGTCGGAACGATCAGCTAAGATGTATAACCAGATTCCACTGAACTCTTACTTCTAATTTCTCTAACATAAAATTACATTAGATATTTTCCTGAGCTGGACATCAATGAATTAAATTGATTACACAGGTCAGTAAAGCTTGCAGTCTTGTAAAGAAACGTGTATTCAAGATGCAACTGTATAACAGTATTTATTATTAGACATGGATCAGAAGATTTAAAATCTGTTAAACAGATTAACCCAAGCCAAAGGACAAGAAACTTTAATGTGGAGTAATACTCCTTGTCTTGAGATCCTTACCCTTCAAAAATGTACTCAGTACTGAAATTGAACACCAATGCTTCCAATGGTAGTCGACAATACAAACTGACATAATTGAGATTATGGTTCGTGAACACCTGAAGCGATGCTCAATCGTTGTAATCAGTGGCAGTCCAATTAAAAAAGAATTATACCCTACAGAAGATTGAAGGCAAGCATCCTCGTGTTGTGAGTAGAACTGTGGGATCCAGTACAACTATGGTTAGTACAATTTGTAGCCTCTTATAAAGAGTGCTTATATTTACGCGTTGCTGGTAGCACTGCCACTCCATTATTGAAGGGTCGGCAAGACTGTAGTTATATTTCAGTAATAATTAATATAGTCGACGGTAACTGCATACCATTAATCAGGCTGTAAGCTTATTTGTTATCTTGTTATACTACTAAGACAACTAAAAAGGTAACTAATTAATTCAAGGACAGAAATCCCGCGCATTACTTAATTTTACCCGCTGCCATATTTGTTATTCTTTAAAATAAACTTCAAAGTTGCCATTAGTCCATGTCTTAATAAACATTGTATGTCATTACCGCTACCGGTTGGGTCTCGTGTCATCTCGCCCTAAGGATGTTACCATTTTAGGACATAAAAATAATGCTCGATGAACAAAGAAATATATTTCCACTAATAAGAATAGAAAAGTGTAATCGTTTGACAATCTTTTTTTAAGCAAAGACTGTCTAGTTTATGATATAGTATAGAGCGACTCGGATGTGCAATTGGGTTATTCAGTCAGGCAATGTGTGGTCAACGGCAGTAGGTTCACTCACTACTATCGTAATGGTGAATGAGCCGCCTAACAATGCTCTACGTATTTACAAGATATATTATGCCCTACGTATTACTTTTACGTAGGGTAGAGCATACATAATTATGTCTTAGGCCCTACGTGATAATATTACGTACGGCCCAGGACATATGAAATCATGTATACAGGGTGTCCGGTAATTAATGGATAACCTTGAAATGTCTTATAGTAGAAGTGATGGCCGGTCAGAAAAATAATATAAAAATTAAAATATTAAAAAAGTGCAATATCTAGTCATAGTTTTGACTGTCTATCTATTAGCATAATTAGTGTTTAATAATAAAACAATAAAGAACCGATGGAATTCATTCATTTATGGTCGTAATGTACAAGATAGTTAAATAGGGTAATTAATAAAACATCATATCTCAGGTAATAGTTAGGATAGATTTTTTCTTTTTTTTCTGAACGGCTATCTGTTCTGCTATAAGATATTTCAAGGTTATCCATTAATTACCAGACAACCTGTATAAGTACTTATGAAGAAGTAATAAATGAAATTGAAAAGACATATTTTAGTGAAGGCACGGCTGGCGTAAAGGTTTAAGTGGTGACGACCCCACTGCCACTGAGCCTAGTGTTATATAGGTTCGAACCCACACGAGACAAAACGTTGTTTGTTTAACAAAGAGTTGTTTCAAGCCCGCTAATTATTCCAACACAAGAATTATTTCTAGTGATGTCTTTTTGAAATAAAAGAAGCTAGTACATTGCTACCTTTTGCGATGTTTTTACATAGTATTAGGACTATATTGCCCGAGTCGTTTAACACAGGTGTAATACACGCATATTTCACTAGATATATCTAAGTACTACGTGATAGAAGGAGGCCATATATCAAAAATCTAGATCAACTTATACCTACACTGTCTAAGGCTATAGCTAGACGCTACACTTAAAATTCTTGGTCTAGATAGTATACTAAACCATATTCAGGGCTAGCCTTTAATGGTCCGTGTATATAAAGGTCACAATGACATCATAGCTAGACAGAAAGGTCAAGGACTGTCCTTGACTTTTCATAATGTTGAGCGCCGTTTTCACAATGCATAAATATGATGTATTTTAAATCAGCGAAAGACTGCGCGAATCGCGAAGTGGTTATTGCCAATTCGTATGTAAAGTGGTTCAATTCTTAGGCCGTCTGCTGCGTTAAGCGGGTGCACCGAGCGGGCGCCCGCGCGGCGTGTTGTTTTCTATTATCATCCTTACAGCAGCACCGCGTGCGACGGGGCTCGCCCCGCGGGCAACGTGTGTCCGCACGACAGAGCACGCGAGCGGAGCTGTTTCTAGGAAACAGTTCTGTTTGTTTCTGTTTCTTTCTGCGAGAGGCGGGAGCCCGGCCGCCCGTGATTGGTTAATTTGTCCGTGACGGAGCACGGCGTGGGTTCCCGCGGCGCGCGGGCGCCCACTCCGTGCACCTGCTTAAGGCCGTCCGCTGCGTTAAGCGGGCGGAGCGGGCGCCCACGCGGCGTGCTGTTTTCCTATTATCATGGGTCTCGTTCTCACGTTGTCCGCGGGCGACTGGGCCCGCCCCGTGGACAACGTGTCCGCGCGACGGGGCACGCGAGCGGAGCTCTTTCTAGGAATTTAGTGAGCGCTGCTTCGTTACTGTCGCCGCTGCGAGAGGCGGGTGTAAATCGCGGGCGCTCGCGAGTCCGTGACGGAGAACGGCGCGGATTTCTGCGAAGGGCGCCCGCTCCGTGCACCCGCTTTACGCAGCGGACGGCCTTAAATGGGGCAAATAAAGGTTGTTCCGAGTCAGGACAGTCTTTGTTTCCATTGTTTTATTTTTGGAAATGCCCACGCAATGCATGGATAATACATTGCACGCAGTGCGGACAATGTATTTTTAATTTATTATTATGGACTTTTTGAACTAAGTACCTATCCTAACTAATATTATAAATGTGAATGTGAGTTTATTTGTTTGTTATTTATTGTTTGCCTTATTTACTCGACCGATCCACCATGAAATTTCGCATACACGTTTTTAGGGAACAGAAAATATTATAGGATATCTTTCATCCAGAAAAGTACTATTAGCTATCTAATCTAACCTACATTTAAGCGGGCAAAGCCACGGGAAAAATCTAGTATTGCATATTTAATACAGTGCTGCATTTATGTCATAATCTAGCACTCAAGGTGGCAATTCTACGAATTGATCGCCAATTCGTTCGTAGGCCTTCGGGTTCGATTTCTAGGTCGAACATAGTATTATTTATTGGATTTTACTTAAGACGATGTCGAGGAAGCAGCAAAGGCAGGAATATTTTATTCCACAACCATGTTGGATATATAGGCAGAGAGAGTAACATAGAATATTATAAAAAAAATATATTTTAAGAAATATATTTTTTTAAAGACATCTCCCACGATATTTATAAATCCTGTGTCTCCCAACGTTACAAACATTCAAACAACGGACACAAAGAACACCCAGACTGAGAACAACCATTTGCGAATCCCATAAAGTTTATTCCCGTTTGGGATTCGAACCCACAACACTCGGCGCAGTGGCTGTGGCAAGACGACCACTTAAACTAATACACCATCCATGCAGTCGAATCAAATCAATATTGTTTTAGAAGTGTAACAATACTTAGTAAAGCAATAAATAAATAAAATACAATTGATTAAACATTGAGCGGCAGTGCTCCGCTGACGACCAGACCTGCCATTCCAATTAACAGGTTAAACAATCATTTAATGCTATTTCTTCTTCTTCTTCTTCTTTTAGAGTTCGAAAAAACTCTTATACAACAGCTTCGTCCGTCCGTCCGTCCGTCCGTCTGCCTGTTATACAACTTTCAACTCAAGAACCGTAAGAGTAGAACCGTAAGTCGATTGCGCGCCATTCGACTCAGCATAGTCGATATACCCTGAAATGACTATGACCTTTGACCTCAGACCTCAACGGGCCAAAAATTTGCATATAACGTACACCATTTTTTCGAACTCTAAGATTTACGGCAATTTATTGCCGATTCTCACTTGTTTCTTTTCGTGTGTAACCACACGAAACGAAACAAGTGAGAATCGGCAACCAACCTCTTGTCAAGAGTTGTTTAAGCCTCCCGTAGGCCTCTGACATGGCTTAACGACTGCTGTCAATTTGACAACAACCGGGAGCGACTTTTTACGTGCCCTCCGAAGCACGGAGATGCTCAGATGAAATACCACTAACCGGTCACCCATCTATAGACAGACCGCACCCAACGTTGCTTAACCTCGCTAATCGTTTACCGACCAGCGAGTGCAACTGTCTATGAGCGCCTAATAATAATACTACTCTGGTTGAAACATTCATTGAGCGCGCGCAGCAGACAGTATGTCAACTAGAGCGGCGCATGCGCAGCTTTAGGCACGTCCTATTATTGTAGCCGTTACGAAATTGTAACTGAACCAATTCACGTAGCACGATCCATTTATTACTGTGCACACTTTCTTACTAAAAGGGCCGAAAACCAAATATGTAGTATTGTCTTCTGTTTACGCGAATGTTATTTATTGAAATTAAACGGATTTTATCGCATTATTTATTTTACAATTTATTACAAAATTTTGAAACTGTTACTCTACTACTAGGTACTATTAAACTTTACTAATTTTTAAGCTAATTAAATTATAAAAACTATTAAAACTATTTATATTTAAGTTTACACTTTCCCCGACGTTTCGGTTGCTTTTCAGCAGCCATGGTCATGGTCAATAGTTTTAATAATTTAATTAGCTTAAAATTAATAAAGTTTAATAGTATCTAGTAGTAGTGTAACAGTTTCAAAATTTTGTAATAAGGTGTAAAATAAATAACGCGCTAAAAGCCGTATATAGTAGTTTAATTTCAATATGTAGTATTGTTTAAATATTAGTATTTGTTATTTTACGCTTTGCTAGCGTCAATATTTTAGCTTGTGTTTATATTTACCACTAGCTTTGTCCGCAACTTAGCTCGTGTGAATGTAGCTTGTGTTCAATAATTTTCAATTTCTCGGATACAGTACCTTTTTCCTTGATGAAAGGTGTATCCTTTTCTGTGCCCCTGACAATGTGTATGCGAAATTACATGATGATCGGTGGAATAGTTAAAGCGTAAAAACGAAACAAACAAACAGACTCATATTCGCATTTATAATATTAGTAAGGATACGATTTTATCGTGATTTTCTTACAGAGAAAATATTTATTGATTTCATGTAAAGTGCAACACACTGTACATAAAAGCTATAACTACTTATAATAATAATAATAATATTCTATCACATACACACAACAACATCTAGCCCAAACTAGGCAGAGCTTGTACTATGGGTACTAGACAATGGATAAACATACATATATACTTTTTTTTTTGTAAATACTTATATATTATACATAAAAACTTAAACAAGAAGTAGAAGAATGCGAAACCTCGTAGGTCCCGCAGCATAATTTGGCGCTTATGATTGCAAAGTCTTGAATTCAATTCCCGAGTAGAATAGTCTGAATTTGTGCCCGATAGATGTCTTGACCTCATAACATGGCTTCTAAAAAACAAAGCTCAGCTGGCAAAATGTTAGTGTAGAAAACCTACTTAGATGTAAGAATACGAAGGCATGCAGATACCGATTTTCAGATACTTTCTCAGTTAATTTTCTATAGGTTTGACAGGATATTTCGCTGCACACTATGACCTCCGATAAAGCAATATACACATGTGACGTAGCTATATATACACAAAGTAAGTGCGAAGTCTAAAAATCGGTCGGTATGCCCGCATGCTATATTTAGCTCCAATGCCGTCGCGACACACTTTACTGGCCAACTGTTTCCTATACATCGGCTGATGTACCTCAATCATGTGGTAGTTTCCATAGCTACCGTTTTGTATCATGGTGACATTATATTATATATACTTTACTGTCTTAGTTGCGCAGGGGTGCGCATGCGATTGCTGAACAAGAGTTCTGAGGTTCGATTTCCGGATAGGGGAAAGTGCGATTGAATATTTTTTCAAGATGTTCTTATAAAAATGGCAATAGACTCGTCACAGCTACATGAAACTGAACATAATAGCTAGCAAAATATGGATCTTACCTATACCTATGTATGTATGGCCTATTTCGCCCGAAAGTTTTGCGTACCCATCTATGAATTACGCAGTGTGATCGAAATATTACAACAGATTTTTGTCAGCTACGAGTATGTTCGAGCATTTGCAGACTTAATTTAATGTTACTAAAAATCTCTAAACAAATAAATCCAGGAACATTTTATTCGATGCAGAAATCGTACGCAGTTGCTCAGCACAAACATATTCCTTGCACCCTGGCATCGCTTCTCAACACAAGAATACAGTTCAAGATTTTCAGGCTAAAATATTTAGTAACTCTGCCTACACATAGACTGCCAGTCTATGTGTAGGTATGGTCTACTTCTTCAGCCGAATTGCTCCAGTTTGCGCGAGTTGCCAGAAGATAGAGTCCGTTCAACTTGCGCCCTACATTACCAGGATATACAAACGATATCACATCCAGTTAATATACGTTTCACACCTTTAAACTGTAAGTGACATTTCTAATACATGTTAATTGTCGTTTTAGCACGACGCTGATAATTTTAGACATTGTTTTTTGGCTTTTGCCAACAATGTTGTAACGGCATTGCGAAGGTGCATAACGTTTAAAATTCCTAATAGTTGTAGATATCGAGGGAGGATTAAACATCTGTCGCATAAATTAGTACATTTTAAAGAAAGGGCCCATAGCGGCCGGTCACTGTTAGCTCAACAAACACCTCTTTAATGGTGATTTAGCAATACCGATAGCCCGTATGCAGAGCATGCGCATATACCAAGAAAACACCTCAGGACTTCTTATATTACGTAAATGATCTAGGGGCGTAGCTCTTGAACAATACACAAACAACAAAGAAGCACCGAGTATAGCTGAGGTAGTCTCTGACATCGGTTTCCCTTACAATTGTACGATATGTCAAAATCAAACTCATGTGAAGTAACTTGATCAGCCAATCACAGCAGTTGTGATGCATGCATGTTGAAATTACTATATCGAATCAGAAAGAGCCTAGGTCCAGAAATATAATATCAGATCACCCAACAATCACCTCTTTAATATGGATTAAAGAGGTGTTTGTTGACCTGATATTATTCACCATTTGGGTGTCACCAGCAGCGTCTAATGCAAACGCTGCGTGAAGACAAATAAGACACCAGCTCATATTATTTTACATTGCAAAAACATAAGTGAGTAAAGCTTCTGAACAATATAGAAACTAATCACGCAGAAAGCACTGATCAACCTCGGTCGCCTACGATATTAGGCGACCGACGGTGCCTGTTTGCTTTCCTGGACTGAGCTGAGATGGTACAAATAACCAACTACCCTGATGACGGTTGTTCATGTACAATTGCGAAGATTACCCTTAGTCTTTTAGGAACCGTGTGGATTTTGAAAGGCTAATCAAGGACCGGTGAAAATCAAACTAGTATGTTTTGATAGACCAGTCGCCATCTGTTAACAAATTTTTTTATATTGCTAACTGCCTTTTAGAAAACTGATGGTCAATCAGCAATCACGCGTTACACTCACTAACTCACTGAAGGATGTCGACATCTGGTTATTTTTACAATATTTGTCGCAACCAAATAAATTAACCGAACTCGTAAACAACATCCACGGTCGAATCAGGGCCAGTTGAACCGTATTTAATTATCTAGGGCGGATATTTAAAATTTTTTATTACCGCGTCACATTTTCTTTAGAATTAAGAAAAATAATAAATCTTTACTTTATCGATGTCTACGGTTTAGACCGTTGGAGAAGTGAGTAAAGCCCTGACCCCACATAGCAGAATACTCGAATTAACTAGGGGATATACATACACCTACTTTATTTCTCTTTCGTTATCTTACGTGGCAGGTCGGGACGAATCAGACGGGTCTAAACAAACGCATAAAAAGAAAAATGGGCGGGCGGTCTTTGCCCTGCATTAGAACAATACAGGCTGATATAATAATAATAATACATATTCATTATGTTCGCTTAGTGATGTGTTGCGTGATTCGTAGGTTGGTGATAAACAAATTACCTTCTGGCGGTAAGCTGTTATGGTAACCTTGGCTGTTTAACCTATACATGGACAATTGTTTAAAAGATTTAAAAGATTGTAAATGGGGATTAAGAATGAATGAGTTATTTGTCAAATGTCTTCTTTATGCCGATGACCAAGTAATACTTGCGTCGTTAGCAGAAGAGTTGCAGGCGATGGTAACTATTATGCATGACGCTTTTGAGAGTAAAGGAATGGAAATAAATGTAAGCAAGACGAAAGTAATGGTATTTGAAAAGGAAGAGTGCGTGACGATGTGTAATATTATGACTGATGGAGAAAAGTGGAGCAATTGAAAGAGTTTGTATATTTGGGTACTTTGCACACACGTGCTCTAACAATTATACCAGCACCATTCGTGCGTCGTGATCGCCAGCGCCACTGCCAGGGGGCAAACCGTCTATGGTAAGTATATTAGTCGGTCCATAGGCTTGTTAGCCTTATTCGTAGTATAAAACTTTAATGATGATGAGCTTGATAATACGCGGCTGAGTGAGATCCAACCTTAAAATAGATTTCGTTTAAAGTATGGCCTACTATCTCTGCCCTAGTTCTTTATGTTTAGTGTACCTGTTTATATACTTACAGTGTAAGTTAGTCGAACAACTATCAACAATGGATTATTTGTTTATCATTTGACAAGATTATTTTAAAAGAATTTCAAGTTTGCATGACGTGATGTCCTATTTACTATATGGACATAGAAAAATAAAAACTATGTTTATAGTACTCAATAGAGCTTTTATTCTAAGAGTATGCCCGTCTGCAGCAGTAGAAATATTATTACACTAGCTGTTGCCCGCGACTTCGTCCGCGTGGACTTTAATTTATTACCCAATATCTACTTTTAATTTTTTATCTAATTTTATTATATAAAACTACAACTAAAGAAATTAATAAGTCTAACTACACCTATATAGGTGTAGTTAGCTATATATTCGAAAAATACATATGGTATCGCGGACTTTTTTGTAGATATTGATACGTTCTATAATACTGTAGAACATTTTTTGTTCTATCATCAATAGTTTCCGCAGCGCACGCGATGATAGATACTTTATGACTAATTTTTCACACCTTGGGTTATATTATTGCATTTTTATTAAGGAGCCCTATTGTTTTTGAAAATGTAATGTACCTATGTCACTCAGTGAAGATGCAGCTTTCTAATGGTGAAAGAATTTTTGAAATCGGTCCAATAGTTTTTGTGTGAAAACATTACAAGCATACATACAAAAACACAAATGTTTCCTCTTTATAATATTAGTTTAGACCTGGAATAAAACCATGGTATCTCACGATCGAGCTATTCAGCAGTCACGCTGACGACTCTGCTTACGTCACTCACGCTTAAAACCCAACGATACGATAAGTACTAAGGAATAATAGTTTTAAACACAACTACAACACACGTTTTATTACTGTCCATCTGTTTACAATAATCTTTCAAACGTTTCAGCCGTTGGCGACAGACGCCAATTTTTTCCGCTATTAATTTAATCACATCATCATGTGTGGTCTTGCTGTATCACCATTCAATTAAATTCGTAAAAACAACGTGATAAATGGCCAATAGCGATAAGATATCATGAACAATGCGGCCGCAAATATTTTAATAGTTAACAGTCATAGAATGTGATATGGAAGACAAGGGCAAATACATTGTAATGTGAAATCAAATATTACTATTTAATATATACTGGAAGGTACAGCGGCTTCCGCTATTATAACCTAATGGTTGGTGTAGGGGAACACTATATACGTATATACAGAGTCGGGGGACTCTCTACCGGCTTACACGGCCCCACACGTCTGGGGGATGGCCTTGGTGAGCAAGGCTTTCCCTCCACAGGTGCCGAGGGCCGGTTACCATCAGCCGCCCCACTTTGTCGGCGGAGGGACTGCTCACCCCAGGTTTTTAGTGTGTATACCGACCCCCTTCGGGGCGGAAAGTCTCACATAACCACCCTTCACGTTGGTAAGAAAGAAAGAAAGAAGAAAGAAAATATATTTTTATTTCTAAAAAACACGAAAGCCTTCAAACAATGTTCAGGAAATATGTACCTATATATTATTTCAGAAGATTTAATTAATTAATACAAGTGACGGCTGTCACGCGCGCCACAAATGCCAAGATTCAAACATCAGTACATATTAATAATCTGTGCCTCAGACGTGGCAGGCAACGTGTCATCTACGTGGCGTTCAACACGTGTCAACCGTCAAATGTAAAATTATGTTCAAGACTTATTTATCCTAATATTATATGAATAATTACAATAATACTTAAAGTTATTAGCGAAAGATACGTTCGTGTTTAAGAAATCTGGATGGACACTCAGCATACACTGAGTTGGGCATAACCCCCACCTCAGTACTGATTTTCAGTTCCAACCACGAGTATCGTATTACTTGACGTCGTCGGCGACGTCCACAAATATAAATTACAACAAATGAGACAGATGTAAATAGACAAAGCAGTACAAACTATGGTAAAAAGAAAGGGAAATAAAGGACAGAACAGAACAGTGGTACACCGTGGTGGGTTTATTTGGTAGTACCCGGGAATTTCCATCGTTTCCTGGGTGACCCCAACATAACCTCTCCGCTCCTCTTTTCCGCGGAGAGGAACGCGTAAAGGCATTTACCCACGTTAAAAAAAAAAGTGAGCGCTATATAATAAACTGGATATACCACGAATTACGTAAATACAGGTGACCGACGCAATACAGTGCGCGAAAACACTTGGAGACACTCGCTCACAGTCGATCGTGTCTAATTCTTAGGTTACATGCTCAGTCTGGCGCCAGACTGAGCGTGTAACCTAGGAATTAGTGCACTGTTGGCATAGCGGTTTAGGTCGCCTCGCCACTGCCATTGCAGCAAGCGGATGGGTTTGATAACGTGAGACAAATAATTATGAGTGTGTGATGGATCACCCAAATTTTCACCTAATTACTTATTAATAATTAATAATTTACGTTCTACGTTATGTATAAGCAAAATAGTTAACCTTTGGCCGTCTTTATCCAATACCGTTGTAGGCAGTTACAATTTTTCTGAACTAAAATTCACTGAAATTACATACGATGTATAAACGGAATCGATCGATAATATAATATATTTGTTATGAAGTTGTGAATCATACAACGTATTAAAGAAGTTACCTACAGAAAAGATATTGAGATTACCCTGGACCAACGAACGTGCATGGAGAATGCGATAGAAGAGTATGAAACAAGAGAGATATGCCAAGATCGTAGCAAGTGGAAATTCATAGTTTCTAGCTACCCCACCGAGAAAACGCATACGTTTATGTAACTATGTATATGTCACAGAGCAATTAGGATACCAGGGCTTACGTAAAATCCCCAAGAATACCACGAAACCACATCAATTCTGCACAAATCTTGAGACATATCCCAAAAACTCTGAATTTTATATCTACCCATACCACGCAAAAATAGTTTAATTAGTTAAAACAGATGTCATTCAAGCTCTAGTCTGTGTGTAATTAACGATAAGCTTGAACACGTTAATTGCTGAAACAGTTTGCCACACACATGCCTCAACTGTGCGAAACGCCGAATGGCCGAATGGTAATGCAAGCGCCCGCAACATGGTACCAACAATCCTGTATTAAAGTGCGGAAAATATATGCAATGCTTTTTGTACTGCGTTATTCATGAATAACGGATGCGTTTAAAAGAATTTTCATAATATATTGTATCGTGTGATATTTTTGACAAAATACCTACTTAATAACGTAATATATTGAATATAATAATATACATACATAGATTACGTAATCTATATCCAACAACGGACCAACAAAAAGTTATTAGGTTTTTCTGTTAAGAAATCTCAATACGAACCCAGAGTTAGGAAGTTTACGGTGTTAGACACACCCGTGCCTCGGAAAGCACGTAAAGCTGTTGGTCCTGCGCCTGATCTCTCTCCGGTCGTGTCCGATTATGTCTCATCGGATCATGAGGGTAAGGGAACAGAGAGCGCACTTGTGTTTGCGCACTCATTTATGCACTATAATATCTCCTGCGCAAATGGCTACTCTCCGTTGAGATTGGCCGCTGTGATCGAAATTCGGTCCGGAGGACAATATTATTAATCTATACCCTTGCAAAGATAGGTATTGTATTGCACCCACGTTTCACTAAGTATGTTTATAGGTACCACGTAATTCGCGGCGAGCCTTTTGTCACGCACAGTCTAGTCTCCGTGCTTCTACTGAGAAATCCTTAAAAGCTACCAATAACACTTTGCCCGACCCTGGAATCGACACCGAGACTTTATGCACAGAAATCGCCATTCAATACTTTGCGACACCGAGGCAAATGAAAATCAAAATATTTATAGTATACAGCTGGATTGTGGTAGTCATTGGCTGGGTTGGACTAATGCGGAAGGCGTCAGACAGAACGTTTTTTGTGAGTTAAAACGAAGGAGGCTCACGTCCAGCAGTGGAATTAGCATGACGTGATAATGTATTTATCAGGTACACAAGAATTTCATGGATGGCGCAATTGTTTTAGTGGAAACCTCGCCACTAAGCCGCACCGAATGTTGCGCGTCTAATACTTGCATGGCGCAACCATTTATATGATCCACAAATACATGTTTCTATGTCAATGTTTGAAAAGCTTATGTAAGCTCATCATTATCTTCTTCTCTCTAAGCCTTTTTTATTCCCATGTCACTTGGGGTCGGCTTTACTGATCTAACCGGATTTGGCTGGATATCAGTTTTTACACGGAGCGGCTACCACCTGACCTCCGCAACCCGAAGGCTAACGATACCCTAAGGCTAGACTAGTGTCAGAATATTAGAGGGTACTGACTTTCCCAATAACGACTGCCATAGATGTTCATGGCAGCCGGGACCAACGGCTTAACGTGCTCTCCGAGGCACGGAGCAGGCAATAATTGTCAATTAATACGCACATAATTTCGAAAAGTCATATAACTTCCGAAAGTCAGAGGTGCGCAACGTGGGTTCGAAACCCGAGACCCTCTGCATTGCAGTCTGTTGGTCTCCCCACTGAGCTATCGCTGCTAATTATAAAAAGGTAAAATATAAAGAGAAGAGTCATAGACATAGCCCATTTTCATGTGGATGTGGCAGAAACTTCATATTTCCACTAGCTACGATCCGGTCACAGTTCATCAGACATCCCATCTAGTTTATTGGAAATGCAAAAAGCTGCATACATTAAGCTATGTTGCCATTTATTTGATACTAGATTTTGCCCGCGGCTTTGTTTGCCTTAATGTAATAATAATAATAATGCTTTAATTACATGGCGATGGGTCAATTAATAAAGACGTGCAAGCTTAACAAATAAACAAACTCACAGTTGCATTAATAATATGTTAGGATTTATTTATAGGTTGTCCCAGAAGTCGACGTCAAGCCGGAATCAGGTACTTCTGGGACACCCTGTATAAAATACAACACAATTGAGTAGTAGAGCCTCGCTGATTTCAGCATGAATGGGCCGGCTCGACCGGGGAAGTACTACCCTCTCACAGAATATCGACGTAAAATAGCTGTATTCCTACTGTTGTGTTTCGTTTGGTGAGTGAGAGTGCCGGAGGCTACGGTGACCATTTACCATCAGGTGGGCCGTATGCTTGTTTGCCACTTAAGTGGTATAAAAAAAGCGCAATGTTATATCGCCAACTTTGTTGTTGTTGTGCCAACAACAACAAAGTTGGCAAAACTTGTTATAGTGCCAACTGTTCTAAAATGGCTGCAACAAAACATAACTTATTCATTTCATATGTGTACCTACACTAAAACTTCACTTTAACAAACATTGAAACAGGTGGCGAAGCGTCGCGCCGCCAATTCTTATTCCGTCATAAATTTTATCACGTTGTGTGGTCTTGTGTATAAACAATTCAATAAAACTAAATACCTATGAAAAACAACATGATATAAAATAGTCAATAACGATAAGAGATCATGAACAATGCGGCCGCAAATATTTTAATAGTTAACAATCACAGAATGTGATATGTAAGGCAAGGGCAAATACATTGTTATGTGAAATTTATTGTACGCGACATATGTATTTGATGTGTGTGGCGTAATTGGGAGACGCATGAATATGCTTATGCTGTGGACTGGAAAATTTACTGAACGATATTTCATTCAGTATATCATCAGAATAGATATAATTCACAGGGTAACCTATGAGAAAGTCATGTTAATTTTTACAAAAATATATTATATGGCTCTAGGAGACAAAAGAAAGACAGTCGTATTAGAAAATTAAGAAGTACATAAGTGTTCTATACACAAATCTAATTTTTAATAGAATGCAGGTACAACCCGATTTGCTGCAAATTATCTCCATCCCACAGAATATCATAGCATAAGCCGTGTGTTCGTAGACAGAGAAGGGTGGTCGGACACCTAGTGGACCAGTAAACAAACAACCATGCGAAACAATTCAAGCTCTAGATAACATACCTAATAATAGAATTATAACAATTTCGACCCAGCAGGAAATAGCCTTGATCAATTCGTTTCGAATGCAAATTTAGCACCCACATGCCTGCAATGTATTGGAATTTTCTAAAATGACATCATATGGTAGGTAGACATTACTTATTTATTTGCTAACTCATGCTCAACATGCGTTGCTATGTCGTTTTTTTATATGAGGATCTTTGCAAACTTGTGCACGACTAGCCTTCAAAGTATTATCGTAATTGGTTGAAGGTATAGGTAGTAAGGTAACATAGACATTTTTCAGGGTTCTGTGCCCAGAGGCGCTAATTGTATGCTATAATTAAGACTACACCACCTGTCTGTCTATCTGTCCAACCTTTAAAGGAGTCTATCTTTCGAAGTGTACTAGGTTGTATTAGCCGGCTGCAATATTCACTGAACCTGTATTTTTATATACATATGTATAGTATGTTTAGATTGCAATATGCAATAAAGGCAGTAGGTAAAAATAAAAGTAAAGGTCATAAAATATTCTACTAATGTGATAATAAAGCAAAATTTATTGGTAAAAATAAATTCAAACTTACATCGTAAATGCGAAAGACACCGTCCCTATGTTAAGTTTTCATGGCTAACCTAATAGTATGAAGATAGAAGTTGAACTTCGAGATAGAATGCTGGTTGAAATAAACGTGAAAATCACGAGTAGTTAGTGTTCATACGTTGCAAATGACTCACATTTATGGACGTTTCTTTTTACCGTCACTTTATAAATAATTATTAAATGCTTTGGTGCTCCATACTTATTACGTCACAATTAAGTAATATTCCCTTGGTTGAAATTAGTATGAACCTATATGAATACCATTTAACCCTGTAACGTTAACGTTATCACATAGACATAAATAGCAAAACGCAAAAAAATCATCGATTTGGCTAAAGCGTTTAATTCAATGCACACATTTAGAAACAAAATTACCCTTAGCCAAAGTACGACAACTACTTTTCTAAAAGGACTTTGATTAAGTACGTTTCCATTTTATTTGGAACAGGTGACGGCGAACGTAAACGTAATGATATGCGTAAAAATAACACGTTGACGTAATATGAAAAGTCAGACAAATATTTTGACGTTTACTCCTATATCGAATGACGGAAAGAATAGCAAACAAGATAACTGTGAATTCACGGTATATTTGGTTATTGTCTTAAATTAGGCAAGTCTCGCATCAGAAATATTTTACTGTATTGCGGAGTATTCTACAAACTGAAATAAAGAATACCAAGAACACCTAGACTAGAAACAAATATTAGTAGACTACATATTTTTTTACACTAGTAGTAAGGTGTCAAAAATTTCTAGTCAAATAGTTCCTTAGAGCAATTCCCATCAAAAAGACTGCAGTATGAAGAACTAGCTAAGGTGTCTATGTGGCTTGCAAAAGATTTGGGTGCCGAGTCAGAAACCAATCAGAGAGCCAAACGCGGTAAACGTTTCGATCGCGTTAACGAAAAAACAACTCGCATTCGGCACCCTGATCCCACTAATCACGGAACTAAATCAAGCTTGCGGCAAGCAGAGATGCTTTGACCTTGATCCCTATTATATGAGAATGTAATGTCAAAATATATGTGACCTTTGCATGATATAACCAATTGTACTTTGATCAACCTGATTAACATTGACAACTTGGGTGGCGTACTTAATAAAGCATTTTTATCAAATATATAATAAATTCCTTAATCAATGCTTAAAACAAAATATTCCGTTGATCTGGATAACCTTTGATTTTAAGATTTTAAGAACTGAGTAATTAAATATTATTACCGTGCAAACATAAACATTACTTGTGCATTTTATTGGTGATAAAAAGAGCTTACTTTAAATGTCTATCTATTTTATGATGTTCATGAATATATACATTTTGTTTTTGAAAGCTTGCTGTGCGTATATACTCCACGCTACATTTTCATGTAGGCATTTCAATTTTGTACAAGAATGTAGTAAAATCCATCTTCAACCGTTAATGTCATTTGCTTGTCATGGATAAGCACACCAAAGACACTGAAGGCATGCTAGTGCTAGATTGAAAATTATAAACTATTGTATTTTCAGGAACGAGCATCTGAGTAAGACAGGCTTTTGCACTTATGTGAAAGTACCGCCTCTACTGTCAGCCATATCGATACTGAACTTTCCTTAAGAAAATCACTGACTGCTTGGTCGTGTACCATAAACAGGTATAATAAAGGGTTATAATTGCAAGTTTATGTAAAATAATATACTTGTTTTTAACGCTATAGAAAAAGAAAACTCTCGCACTAGGAATGATTCATGTATCGCGGGGGACTTTACAAACATTCAAATAACGAACACAAAGAACAGCTAGACTCGGAACATCCATTTGTGGATCACACAAATTTTTGTCCCGTGTGGGATTCGAACCCACAAGTGTCCACAACACTCGCCGCAGAGGCAGTGGCGAGACCATCTAAACCACAACGAATAATTTCGGTAAAAGTACGGAGTACCTAGGAGTTTAGAATAGTGTCCGGTAGACAGTAAGAGTTTTATAAAAGGGACTTAAGACTGCGCCGAGCGTAAGTCAGATAATGACAGAGCTCGTGCGGCGCATATTCAAATCGGCGCGCGGCCGCCATAGTAAAATTGTATGGAGGATTTGAAGTGCTCCTTTGATAAATATGTATCTTTATTGTCAACCAATAACTTAAATATTTGGTACAGACAAATTGTAATATAACTATTTATGTTTCGTTTAATCTGTAAAATAGGATAGATTTATACTATTATAATCTATATATTATAATCTAAAAATTACGTAACACGAGCTTACGTTTTTGCATTTTACGTGCAAATTTACGTAATTTTGTAGGCGTAAATATTAATTATTTAAAGTTTTTTACACGGCGTGATTGTAAATACTTTCATTGTTATGGTAAATGTATATTTTATATTTGTATTAAACAAAATGTGTTGATTTTATTCACTTAACTGTGACCGCCTGTTTTGGCACATTTCGCTCGGCGCAGTCTTAAACATTCCAAGCAAGAACTTTTATAACCTGTATAATGAAAATAAACATATTGATTGATTGAATTAGTTGAAATGTCTGTGCAATATTTCTCTACGTTTAATAGCATTCATATACAGATGAAATGCGAATAAATCTTTAAAAAAAATACTACGAAGCTAAATACAAATATTTTTCAAAACACGCTGTGTTGGCATTTTTGCAATAGAGTATATTATAAAGCCAATTTGCATAAAATATATAGAGTATGTAACACATATGAAGACAAATATTAGCACCACGGATTATTGAGGCGTATAAATAGTAAGAAGTGACATACACGTACAGCCACGTGCCACTAAGCAGATCATTCGTTCAACTTTAAGTCCAGATCAAGTGCAAGAAGTACCTATAGTATCTATCAGGATTATTTTCTTCTTGCATACTAATAATAGTAAAAATGACTCCAGACCCAGTTTCGGTCACGGCGACCAATCTTAACAAAGACCAGCCATCTGCACAAGAGATATTATAGTGCACAAATGTGTGCGCAAACACAACTGCTCTCTCTATTCCCTAACTCTAATGATCCGATGAAATGAAATAAAATGAAATGAAAATTTAATGTTTGTCACAGGTACAATATAGATACAGGTAGTAAGATTTAGCATGTTTCACTGCAACATACCCATACAATGGTGTACAATAATAAAAACGTTGAATACATGATAATAGATAGGTCGGCAATCCGACATGACCGGAGTGTACCAGGCGCAGGATCAGTTTTACGTGCTTTCTGAGGCACGGGGTTGCCTAACTCTGTTGTGTTACACTCAGTCGTATTTTAATCAATAATAATGTGCAATAAAGGCAACTCGTGATCATGGACAGTTCCGTAAAGTTTTCTTTTTGAGTCTTATTCTGAGTTCGCATGCCAAGAACCGTCATGCTCACTCAAATGTAATTGCTTGTGGTATCGTCATGGGCCGGGTCAATCCCTTCCCTTCAATATGGCGAAGGGGGCGATGACTGGCCCATGCATCTTACTCGTGAACGGGTGCTACTTGTGGTGACTGGTCAACCTTAGTATCGTGGAATTCGATGATTTACTTACTACATTTTTATTTAAACAGTTAGATTAAACTACGGACTACAATCATGCCTTGCCTTGATTATTAATGTACATGTAAGTGGATGCTCCTATTTACCATTCTGCTGCTTTAGAGGCTACCATCAAATTTGATTAAATGCTTGAGTATGTTCAGTAGTAGTTCATGGAGAAATGGTTGCAGCACCTTACAGCTCTTATGATTTGTAAACAAAAACTTGGCGCTTAAAAAGAGTGACCATGAGTTTCTTGCCCGTTCTTCTCATGAGCCCTACACCCTTGCTTTGCTGAACGTGGCAGTAAAGGTAAATTCGCAGAAAAAATTAGTATAACTTTGACATTTATAAGTGTTACCTTGTAACCTAATCTGAATAAATTTATTGCGAATTCAGATTTTTTAAAATTTTAACACTGCTAACTTCTTAACTCCAGGCTGGTATTGAAATTTCTTGACAAAAAAACGGAATAACTTTTTGTTGGCCTGACACGGGATTCGAATCAGAGATCTCATGCACAGTATCGATCCACTACAGCTGCGCTAAGGAGGCAGTTATACTTGTTTACTACTAAGGTGGCTAACAGTCCATTTGATGATGAGCAATTACGATATGCAATGGGAGCTTGTAACATCAGCAGTATTAATCACGTGTTGCCGACCCTTCAAAAAACAAGTTATTGTGTCAACGCAAGGGGCAAAAACATGTTGGTAACAATACACTCTTTAGGTAGCGATGTTAATCTATTCACGGCAGGGAACACAAGGTTGTTTGGCCGTGAGGTACTCCATTTTAAAACGACATCCTAAGCTTTGGTTTTAGAATCCACAGTCCAATTCTTCTTTCACGGTAGGCAGCGGCTTTGCTATGTCCTGACATTGCTGAAGTCCATGAGCAGCAGTTACCACTTTCCATTAGGTGGACCACTTGCTTGTCTGCCATCAACGGCAATAAAAAAAAAGAACATCTCTCAAATAAGCAGCCTTTTACTTAACAGCATGAATAAAAGCTTTGAAGAGTAAGGTCATCTTACATAAGAAGTTCAAGTAAGTATATAAGATTTGTGTTAATTGAAAGGCTCACTGAAGACATGTAATTAAGTAAATAAATATATGAAAATATTTAATCAATATTTTAACGTTTTTGTCTTCACCTATTGAGTCGCAGTAGCACATTTGTGGCCAGAAACAATAGATTTTTTGTTGTGTGTAGTATTCAAAGACTCGACAGATTAATTGACACTAATTTCAACCTGCGACCTCGATTAACAGTGCCGTCGCTTTACCAACTAAGCTACCGATGATTCTATGTCTAGGATTGAAATTTTCGTCTGTGTTTACCTCGCTTATAACGTTCATACAACCTTAGCCTCGCAATGCTAATAAATATTTATTCACTAGACACTGATTACCATGCACAATGGGCAATGATATTAAAATAAATCTTAATATACCAGACACTTATTTCCATACACAATGCCGCTTCCATCGTCTTGGTGCTCCTATTCCTCGATCGGCACGTATCGGTTGGCTCCGTGCCAGAGTTCCACCGTCGACGGTCAAGGCTAACGTAATGGAACTTCTTCTTCAAATAAATATGGATGACAAGTGTAAAAAACTTGTAGACTATATTTTTCTGTCAGTGTTAATGTTGTGGTGAGATAAAAACGTAGTCAGTTTTTTGTAGTGATCTTGTAATGTCATATTTTTTTTGGATTTGTTATAAAAATATCTTGGTTTTACGGTGTTAGATGAAAATATTTTATTTGAAGTTTTAATAGGTTTTCATGGCATTTGTAAGCGAGACTTTATAACGCACAAAAATAAGTAGATACAAATAAGTAATACTACAACCTGCGTAACGAGGTCACCATATAACTTGTATATAGAGTATATATATTATATATACTCAGTTTCACCTACCCACAATTTAGCCTAGCGGTGTTTTAGTTCTCACGCAAACAGTGCGTGCATATCGCCGTCTACCAAGTAGCCGGTAATAATCAAGATACCGTAAGTTGGATGCCATTTAGAAGCATGAAAAAAAATTGAAGTTATTATACCTCTGGACCTTATTGGATTTGACTGGATTAACACTAGTTTAATTTCGTTTCTTTAATCAAAATCTCAAATGCAAAGGGAATATTAGGCAGTTTATGTATAAATAGTTTATAGACCGGTAGCAACAGGGTGTATTTAAGCAATCTTTATTCAGGGCTGACATATTTTGCATGTAATAATGACAATAGCAGCCCAGTATTAAACTGTCCCACTGCTGGGCACAAGCCTCTTCTGAGTGTGAGAAGAGTTAGGCTGTAAGTTCACCACACTGGTCTAGTGCAGGTTGGCAGACTTCACATATCTTCGAGAACATTACGGAGAATTCTCAGACTCAGGTTTCCTCACGATGTATTTCACCACCGTTAAAGTAAATAAGTAACTATTGAATACGCACATAATTTCGAAAAGTCAGGGATGCGCGCCTTGGGATCGAACTCGAGACCTCTGCGTGGCAGTCCAACGATCTCCCTCTAGGCTAACGCACCTTGCATTTTTGCCTGTGCGTGACCCTATTTAAATAACAAAATCCATCATGAACACCAGCCATGTTGAAGTCAAACGTCCGAATCCTGCCCTTATTTTACGACACACGATGATTCTATTCTTAGCAGAGTGCGATCGAACACTTTACGAGCAATAAATGCTAATGCACAAGCACTAAAAGTATTAAGAGAGAATGTTCAGCCCGTCCTCACGTGTGATGGGTCAGCGTCAGCAAAATGATAATAATAATAATAATAATCGATATCGGATATAAAAAATGTATCACCAGGTTAAATAAAAGCGCACAAACCGCAGGGCAGCTTGTGGCGAGCTGCTCAGCTCTGGCTTGCCTTGGTCGGCCGGTCAGAGGGAGCCCGCTAGAGCTAGAGCTTGGGGGTGGAAGTGTCATTTTCAAGGGCATAACCACGGGGAAACACGCTCCAGGTCCCCGTTGTCACGAGACCCGTGATGGTGAAACCGGCGCCGCACCGCTCGACACCCCCAGCCACTCGTACCGGTGTTGCCCTCTGCTGCTGGCGTGTATGCCTATAGTGGCTATTCAGGGGGCCCATCTAGTTAGTTGGCGAGTCACCGTTTGCCCATTGCATTGGTGCTATTAGAGTATTCAGGGCAGACGCCGTTTTTCATCCATAGTTAGCAATATACCGGTCCACCAGACACCCATACTAATAATATTCTACCACATACACACAACACCATGTCAGTCAGCATTTACGGCTTTAGGATACTTTTACCGTACCCTAACCCTTATAATGTCCTCCAGACCGAATTTCGGCCGCGGCGGCCAGTCTTAATGGAGACTGGCAATCTTTTTTTTTATGTGGTAAAAGGCAAACGAGCGTTCCGATCGCCTAATGGTAAGCGGTTACCGCTGCCTATGGACACCGGCAACACCAGAGGAGTTACAAGTGCGTTGCCGATGCAGGAGATATTATAGTGCACAAGTATGTGCGCAAACACAAGTGCACTCTCTGTTCCTTAACTCTCATGATCCGATGGGACGGTAATCCGACACGACCGGAGAGAGATCAGGCGCAGGACCAACGGCTTTACGTACTTTCCGAGGCACGGGGGGGTGTCTAACACCGCCAACTTCCTAACTCCGGGCTGCTATTGAGATTTCTTAACAGCAAAGTCCAATAACTTTTTATTGGCTCGACCCGGGATTCGAACCCGAGACCTCATGCACAGCAGTCGCGTTCGCTACCGCTGCGCCACGGAGGCAGTTATCCTAACCCTTACTAATATTATGAATACGAAAGTGACTTTGTTTATTACGCTATCACACCTTGACTACTCGACCAATAATTATGAAAGTTCGCATATACGTTGTCAGGAGTACAGAAAAGGCCATATGGTCCCTTTTTATTCAGAAATAAGTACTGTTCCCGAGTTATAGGCATTTATTGACAAACACTACATTAATGCGAGTGATGCCGCCGGCCAAAGCTAGTGGTAAATAGTTTGCTTTTAGAAGTTCAGATGGCGTAGTGGTTTAAGTGCTCTGAATTCGATTTCCATACGGAAGAAAAATTTGGGTGTTCCACAAATCATTGTTTCAAATTTGAGTGTGGTGTTTGTAAAGACACAGAAAATATTCGTAGTACAGGATTCATTTTAAAATATTATCATAAATAAGATGTGGTAATACATCTCTGCTGAGCCCCTCGATAATGCACGTACAGGTATAATGATAAGATCTCGTGATACATACTATAATAATACGCCAATTATAATTTAATTGCCTGTTATGAAACATAACGTTGGGTAAATATTAGTACAGTAATATAATGCAATTTTATTATCAGTCATTAAACAATTACAAGCTTAACATAGATTTAAACGTCTGGTGGAAAATTTTCGTTTAGTATTGCGAATTAATTTGGTTTGCTTTTTGGTTTGCTTAAAAGATAATTATACGATTGGAATAATTTCTGTATCGCGGGACACTTAACAAACATTTAAACTACAGATACAAAGATAAAAAATGAAGCAAATTCATAAAAAACTGGGCATTAGAGATCTCAACATATATGAAGTAAAATCTAAAGTGACTGAGTGGCTACAAAATCAAGACTATTTCCAAACAGAGTCCCTTTTAAAATACCTTTCGTGACCACACATACACACACCCACACACATACACATGCACTCATACACATGCACTCACGCACACACACATACACAAATATACACCATAAAATACATTCATATTATTGGATATTTAATATATACATACATACATAGATTCACGCCTGTTTCCCAGAGGGGTAGGCAGAGACTACGGATTTCCATTTGCTACGATCCTGACACACTTCTCTGGGTTCATTCACTTTCATCACATTCTTCATACACGCCCGTCGGTTCAAGGTGCTCTTAACCTGGCCTTTGTTCAGAACGTCTCCGATCTGATCGAGAAACGTTCGCCCAGATATTTAATATTATTTATAATAAGAAGTTTTGTTTAATTTAGTTTAATTTAATTTAATGAAGGATCAACACTGCTTTTCAATCTTTTGTATACATTTATTAGTGTTAATTGATAGGCTAACCCTAACAGGAATACCTACTTTAAGAGATGGGGTTTATTATTTTGTACAGATTTTAGCAACATAATCCCAGTACAATGCACTATTGTTCCATAATCTATACTCAATTGTGTTTTTATGTACCTATTATGTTTGTATGTATTTTATTTTAGGTAAATAAACAATATTATTATTATTATAAAGATCTTTTGTATCTGTAGATTGAATTTTGAGTTACGGACGCAAAGTTGTCCAGACTCGAAACAACTATTTGAGGATTACACAATCGTTTGTGCGTAATTGCAGTAGCGAGCCGAATATTTATACCACTAAAGCTCGTTCTTATATCAAGAACCGAGTCGTTTGAGCTACGGACAGTTAAATTTTAACAAATATTCTATGAAAATGTGTCAATATCTAACTAAAACTAGGCACTAGGCCGACGTACGTGACGTCAGAGTTTCAGTGACAACTTTGCCGAGGTGACAAAATCCTAACTAATATTATAAATGCTAATGTGAGTTTGTTTGTTAATCATAATATTGTCTTCTATTTACGCGAATATTATTCATTGAAATTAAACTGCTATATACGGATTTTATCGCGTTGTTTATTTGACACTTTATTACAAAAATTTTGAAAATTGTTACTCTACTACTACTATTAAACTTTACTAATTTTTAAGCTAATTAAATTATTATTAAACTATTTAGATTTAATTTATTTTTACACTTTCCCGATAAACAACGCGATAAAATCCATATATAGCAGTTTGTTTGTTAATCTTTTACGCCTTATGTTGCTTTGCCCACTTAGGTTCTTGTTCTAATATTATAAATGTGAAAGTTTGTGAAAATGTTTGTTATTCAATCACGCGTAAACCGCTGAACGGATATGGATGTTACTTGATACACAGATAGACTGATGAACATGGTCTAGATTAACATAAAGTATACTTGTCATTTCGTTCTGTTTGCACATGGGATGGGTAGACAAAGTGGCAGATAGAAGCTAGGCTTTTTCAAATCGTCTCATATAAGTGACTAGCTTTTTATACATCCGTTTGTAGAACTAGCACTGACCGTCTTTTGGTAAGTAATTTGCAAATTATCATTCACGCTTTTTACCAGCCTATTACGACTGGTCACACTGATGCCAGGCTTATTAAAACCGAGATCCTATACTACTATACCCGAGATACTATGGACACTGCAAATCTTTTGATAACTCCACTCGTTTCAGTAATGAATAGTAAGTTTTAGTGTAATTCACCCAGCTCCGAGGTCCTTTACTGACAAGGTGCTGACAAGAGAATATTCTGGTAACTCGACTCACCACAGGAACAAAGAATAAGTTTTAATTTGTTTGCTATGATTTTTGTGTAATAACGTAATGTATATATTAATAAACTATTTTATACTGTCTATGGAACAAGGTTTTATTAAAATATATAATTATTATTATGTAATCAATATTTACCAGAAAATGTTTACATGTTTTCTAGATTACAAGACTGTTCATTTAGTTGCAACTGTCTTCACCAACTGCACCGATGACGTAGTTTTAATGACGTCATTTATTAATACTGTCTTCACCAACTGCACCGATGACGTTGTGGTTTAAGTGGTCACCGCGCCACTGCCGCCGTGCCGAGCGTTGTGGGTTCGATCCCCACATGTGATAAAAATGTGTGTGGTCTACAAGTTTTTTTTGGTCTGTGTGTTCTATATGGCATTAGTTTGAATGTTTGTCAAGTGCCCCACGACACAGAAATTAATCATAGTGTTGGTGTTGTCTTTAAAAAGAAACAAAAATCTATTACATTTTATCTCTGGATCATCCTACGGTTGACTGGTAGAGAATACATACATACATACATTCACGCCTGTTTCCCAGAGGGGTAGGCAGAGACTACGGATTTCCATTTGCTACGATCCTGACACACTTCTCTGGCTTCATTCACTTTCATCACATTCCTCATACACGCCCGTCGGTTCAAGGTGCTCTTAACCTGGCCTTTGTCCAGAACGCCTCCGATCTGATCGAGAAACGTTCGCCTAGGTCTTCCCTTGCGACTGTTCCATTCACACTAGCCTTATAAACTTTCTTAGTCAGTCTTTCCTCGTCCATTCTTTCTACATGCCTATGCCCTTGGTATTAAGTTTAAATAAATAAATAAAAACAAAGAAATATGAAGAAACTGGCAAACTATTAGATGTTTTCTAGATTACAAGGCATTTAATTGCTCTTTAAAAGTATGGACAAACTATTTACTTTAAAAGAGCCGTTCTCCAAATTCATCGCGCAGACTTAAGTGCGCAATTATTTACAAAGATCATGAAGCCATTAAACAATTACTGTATGCAGCGAAGGTGACACTCTAATTTCTACAAAGGAATGAAAGCGTGACATCGCTGTTGCTTATCCTATAGTTTCTATCTTCATGTTTTCTTATTAATCTCTCAAGTCTTAGAAGTACCAGTCATAATTAAAAATCTATTGTGTCTAGCGACCGGTGTCCTGCCTCGGTTTGAGAGGTTAGACAGGTAAAAACTCTTCTTCTCTCTTAGCCTTTATTATTCCCAAGTCACTTGAGGTCGGCTTTTCTGGTCTAACAGGATTTGACTGGATATCAGTTTTTACACGGAGCGGCTGCCACCTGACCTCCGAAACCCGAAGGCTAACGATACCCTAAGCCTAGACCAGTGTCAGGATATTAGAGGGTACTGACTTTTCCAATAACGACTGCCATAGATGTTCATGGCAGCCGGGACCGACGGCTTAACGTGCTCTCTGAGGCACGGAGCAGGCGATAATTGTCAATCAATACGCACATAATTTCGAAAAGTCATATAACTTCCGAAAGTCAGAGGTGCGCGACGTGGGTTCGAACCCGAGATCCTCTGCATTGCAGTCTATTAGTGTCCCCACTGAGCTATCGCTGTAACAGCTAAAAACTACAAGCAGAAAATAAGAATAGGCACAATCTGTAAACCTAATGATAAAATAGAGGTGAAATATATTTCTTTGTATGTGGGATCAATCTCTGGAAGTAATAAACTGATTCTTAACATTTTATCACTACCAGCTGTACACTTTTTATTAGTCAATATCTGAGTAATATTCGATACATTTTGATGGCATACCACGCAAAGTTGCGGTTGGAAATTAGTATTAGTAAACCGAAAAAAATTAAAAGCGTATGTCATGTTCAGTCACCGTAGTAAATTATTAACAGACACTATGACGTCATAGATCGTTATTGCCTTGCAAAACAAATATCTATTGTATTCTGGCTATAGGTAGAAGATAGAATGACGTCAACAATTTCGACAGCTTACTCCACATTATGGTGCGTTTACTAATTGAATGCACGGATTGTGGTTTCGTTTCCCAAACCGGAAAAATTATCCATATATACAATGTGAATCTTCATAAAGTACACATATTAAAATGAGTGAAACTAGACATCATTTTACCGGAAGGAAAAAAAATTGAAAAATCTAAAAAAAATATTCTTCGATTTTACCCAGAGGGAGATGGAATGGGAGAGCCACGCTTCGGCACAAATGAGCCGGCTCGACCGGAGTGATACCACTGTCTCACAGAAAACCGGCGTGAAATAGCGCTTGCGTTGTGTTTCGTCGACTGAGTGAGGGTACCGGAAGCCCAACTCTCTTCCCCTCTCTGGGGAGGAGAGGGAAATTTAAAAGGCTGGCAACGCACTTGCGACTCTTCTGGTGTTGCGGGTGTCCATGGGCGGTTGTAATCGCTTACCATTAGGCGATCCATCTGCTCGTTTACCACCTATAACTTATTTCTTTTTAGTAGTTTTGTACCTTGTACAAAGAGAACCTTGTAACTTTTGAACCAGGTGGTTAATCGTGTCGAAACAAAAACAATAATAATACTGAACGTGTAGGCCATACCGACGCAATAATATTCACACCCAAAAAATGCCGGTGACATAAAAATAAGGAACATTTTACAGCAAAACTGATTTCTGTAGAGTGTTTTTTAAACATTGTTAAAAATCTAAGTAAAACGTCCTCATTGCCCCTAGTTATTATTAATCGAAGTTAAACGGTATCTAATAAACTTTAAAACAACATAAAAACCACATCTGTATCCCAAACAAAACACTTTTTATGAGAGGCTAAACAAAGACCTTGCCTTGCCTTGCTATACATTATCTTATCTCAGGTAGTGTGATACTTAGGTCCTTACCATTTGTCATAAATTACTAAACATACACTTGGGCTAGAAGTGCCACTTATTTTCTCTAAAGGTTCGAAAGGAATAAGGAATAAATACAAAATATCAAGTAGAAATCAGCACGTTTATTTAGTTTCAAAATCTGTTAATGTAACAAGTTTTCAAAATGATTACCGCATCAAACACATTCACTATTATTATTGTTTTTGTTTTAACACGAATAACCACCTTTTTTTTTTTTTTTTTACGTCGGGGAATGCTTGACGCTTACCCCTCCGCGGGGGCGGGCGGAGGGGTTATGTCGGACTCGCCGGGGTAAAATAAGATGTTAAGATGATAAGGTACCTCCCGGAATACCGACTAAACTTACCACGGTGTTCCTCGACAAAACCACTATCGACGGGGCCGCGCGAATCACTTTCGCATGCGGTCGCGACCCCGCCGAGGTTTTCGGCCCGCCGTATGAAACGGCAGGCCACTACACACGAATAACCACCTGGTTCAAAAGTTACAAGGTTCTCCTAGCACAAGAGACATAACTACAAAAAAAAAAAAAAATGGTATAAATCGAAGAATATTTTCTTTAGATTTTTCCTACCGGTAAAATGATGTCTAGTTTCACTCATTTTAATATGTGCACTTTATGACTACTCACACTGTATAGTTGTTCCAAGTCTGGGTCTGGGTCTGCAGTCCGCTAACTAAAAAGACGCTGTGCCATATGCCATCCATACCACTTCACATGCTTTTATTTAGTGGGCAGCAGCGATGTTCTTCGTGCTCGTTTTTCGAATGTTTGCGAAGTCCCCCAGAGGTACATATTATTCAAATCCGCTGTCTCGTTAAAAAAGAGATGGATTCGAAAGATCCCAATATCAATGACATTTTTGGTTTTTATCAAGAATATTCCACTAGCACGAAGTTGGAAACCCGTTAGTAGGCGATAGGCCTTAGTATATGAGACCTACACAGCTGGTGACTAAATACTAATAAACATTTCTGCTTTACCCCTCGCTGATATGAGCGTGATATATAAATAACGATATTGTGATAATAAGTTGCGTTGGTAATCTTAGGTATTTGCACGCAAAGCATGCCTACGCGCAGCTTCTAGTGATTTGTTTCCATGTTCAGAGCTCAAAATTTATTGAATCTTAAAGTCGAGTGAACTTCCTTAATCGTATTTTATAATATGTTTCCGACCGAATTTTGGTCATGGCGACCGAGCTGAACGAAGAATGGATGCCCATTATTCGCAGTACGCAGTAAACATTATAGAGTACAAGGTGCGCAAACGCACTTTCTGTCAGGGAATCGGATGGGACGGCAAATTGACAAGACCGGAGCGAGTGGCGTAGGACCAACAGATTTACGTGCTTGCCGAGTGACGGGGTTTTGCAATATCGTAAACAGTTACTAATAAAATATATTTACAGAAAATCCCAATCACTATTTGTACGGTTCGCGATTCCAACTCAACACCTCATGCACAGCAGTCGCATTCATTAATGCTTCGTCACCGTAGCAGCCAGTAGTAGTAGAGACTCCAGAAAGATATATAGTAGACTATAATAAGTTTTCTTTTTGCCACGTGGACCTAAACAAAACAGCAAGATATAGGTGCAACACACTTTTAAGTAACCTTTTGGAGAAATACGCAGACTTAAAGCTAACGTCTTACTAACTCTATTGTACTAGACAAAGTGACTGGTAGTAATATATATTTATCACACAATTACCTACCGTTTAACGATTAAAACAATTTCAATCTCGTTAAAAATCGTTCAATATTGTTAAGTGATACTTAAAGCAGACATAGAATGTAATAATTGGAATTGTTTTCAAGTACTTGACGGTAGTTTATTTTTTATTATCTGACTATTATGCAAGAAGAAGGGAATTTAGCATAAAATTTTTCCCGGAAAGGAAGGTGATGAATGATTTTGGCAGTCTGTGTATGTATGTTTGTATGTTCCACCGTAGCGCCTAAACTACTGGACCGATTTTAATAAATGAGGTGTCAATAGATTCGTAATAATGTGTCGGGTGACAGGCTATATAATTTTAATCAAAATTTTATATGACGGAATTTAAACCTCAGATTCTAACCTCGAAAAAAATTAACCTGAGATAATTATCACGTGTTTGGTATCAAAAAAAAAGGTCTTGGCGAGCACATTACAAATATGTTTACCTACATATATATGATAATAATAATTATATAAACGGAAAATTATTAAATAACAAATGAATGTGACTATGATTATGTGGGTGCCAGGAACAGCTCCATTAAACAGACAGGGTAGGTATACAATGGGTGCAACCGCGGCTCTACCTTAACCATTTTTGTACCTATGCTTTTCTGGATTTCTATCTAAATTATTTTCTAGATTCGTCTTTTTAAGACCCCTTTTTTACGTAATCGGGTTATAGTTTTAAAACTTTATTTTTTTTATGCTATTCATTTCGCAAACAAGAATATGGCTACCATGACAATGCTTGCACCACCAAGCATTTCGCGCGCGTTGTCGACCCTTTAATAAAAGAGTCGGTAAGCTGTTAGCGCAAGAGGCTAAAATCCTATTGGTCCTCTGCTGAGAGCACAGTACCTTCTTATCATTAAGAAGGCGATATGCTCTGTGTGGTGAGGACCTGCGGTGTGTAGTGTTCCTAGAAAGAATTCTAGGAATCATTCAAAATGCTAGAAGTACTTTCGCAGGCGATCTGCCAGTTTGAGCGGAATACCAAGTCTAAGCGAGTGCTCCATGTGGCTCCAATACCGGTCAATTATATAAAAGGCAGGCTTGCGCTATAAAATGCTTGTTTCAGAATTAAATAATAGTGTATAATATTCATAGTCTCTTTCACAATGGTCAAGTAAAGGTTATGCGAAATATTAATCGCATGCTTTCCCTATCTCGTTAGTATATATAGAAGCGATGGCGTGACATTTATCTTACAGATAAATGACCTTAGAGATAAATGTTACTTGGAGATTGTGAAACAGAACCTTCTAATATCAGCATGCCTTTATTTTCCTATAGTGAAAGTTCTACGATACACAAATTAAATTTAAGAATAAAGAGGAAACCATTTCATTGACAGTCAAAAACATATATCAAGCTTGCTTTAATCTGGAAGCCTAGGCAAGGTACCAAACTTAGTACAAAGTATTTCTCATGTAAAATTATTCTCCTATGGCAATAATCCCTGGCGTATCCTAGTGTGTGTGAGCGAAAGTGCCGCTATGTCCTACCTTCTCGCACACTCTCTATCAATTATCAAGCCTTAAGTAGACAAACCAGCGTGATATTATGTAAAGTAACATCTTAACTATGGCTACAAAACATGAAAGAGGCGTACACGTGCTTGCCTTCCTAAGACCATCGTACCGTAATGAAAATAAACACACTCGGTATCTACTACTATTTGACTTGCAAAATAATACACATTACCATTGACTGGTGTTTGTACATAAATATAAATATATTATAATAATATACAAGACTAGCGTTTGCTTACGACTTTGTACGCGGCGTATTTGGAGGTAGTATCTATCTATATTTAACAACTTTCAGGCGGCGTATCAGGATGAAACATGCTTCAGATTTTAAGTTAGACCTTTACCAATTCAACTGTGAAAACCGCATTCAATTTCGTGCAGTAGTTTTTGCGTGTTGCGCGTACAAACATACAGACAGAAAGACAAATATTCTAAATAAACATAATTGTTTCTATAGCTTTTGGCTTCTATAGCCCTTATAAAAAATCCTTACATATTTTCTTAAATGTATCCTATGTACAGATATCGAACAGTAACAATTTTATTATTATATGTGGATGATCTTGAAGAATATAACTCAATGTTATATTCTTTAATGCGTTGGAAGGGTGACTCAGCGGGTACTATGTAAGTAACTCCATTTTTGATGAGGAGACGTAAGTAGACTGACATTGCTATTGTAAAACTATATATTTTTATTACCTTGTTTATTCCAAGACATATAATAATAATAATAATATTATACCACATACACACAACACCATCTAGCCCAAACTAAGCAGAGCTTGTACTATGGGTACTAGACAATGGATAAACATACATATTGTAAATAGAAACACCCAGACCAAAAAAACATCCATGTTCATGCACACAAATGTTTGACTTGTGCGGGAATCGAACCCGCGACCTCAGGCGTAGCAGTCGGTTACACTAACCACTACGCCATCGAGGTCGTCAATATGTAAGTACGCGTTTAGGTTCACATTGAGATCCTAGGGTCATTACGCGGTTACTGGAGTTTTATGTTAAGAAACTCTGAGTAATCAGCACAAGGTCTGGTACTCAATGAATAGTTTGATCTACTATAAATAAACTGAAAAAAAGTGCAGGCCTCTTCAAAAATTCACTCATCTTTTCCTCTTAGAGGTACACAAGCGTAAGCATATTTATATACAACTAGTGGCCGCCAAGTGGTCAAAATTCGACCACAATTGATTAAAATTTTAAGTTTGATCGTTATTAAGGTTTTATTGTCTATAACTTTTCCTTATAATCACATTTCATTTAGACTTCGCCAAGGTAAATTATTTACCTGACTATACTCTTTCATTGAATGTCGGCCTCGATGGCGTAGTGGTTAGTGTAACCGACTGCCACGCCTGAGGTCGCGGGTTCGATTCCCGCACAAGTCAAACATTTTGTGTGCATGAACATGGATGTTTGTCTTGGTCTGGGTGTTTCTATGTATAATATGTATGTATTTACAAAAAAAAAAGTATATATGTATGTTTATCCATTGTCTAGTACCCATAGTACAAGCTCTGCTTAGTTTGGGCTAGATGGTGTTGTGTGTAAGTGGTAGAATATTATTATATTATTATTGAATTATCATCTATATTCCTAAGCTTGCTACTTTGTTTTCTTTATTACATATACCTAAATAAGGTATATATACAGAGTTATAGGTATATATATATACATAGTTACAAAGAATTGTATAAGCAGCGATAGTTCAGTGGGGAGACCAACAGACTGCAATGCAGAGGGTCTCGGGTTTGAACCCACGTCGCGCACCTCTGATTTTCGGAAGTTGTATGACTTTTCGAAATTATGTGCGTATTGATTGACAATTATCGCCTGCTCCGTGCCTCGGAGAGCACGTTAAGCCATCGGTCCCGGTTGCCATGAACATCTATGGCAGTCGTTATAAGGGAGAGTGTCGACACACGTATTATTATTATTATTATTAAAAGATCCCACTGCGTCGAAGTGTCACCGGTCTGCACTGACTGGCCCCCACATAAGATACATACAAAGAATTGTACGACGTCAGACGAACTATGCTGAAATACTACGAACGCGATTCGACTGCGTGTGTCAAATGCATGGTTATGTGCGTGTAGTGTTTTTCATTAATTTAATGTATATCTAATGCATATTTTATAAAAAATATTAGGATTCGCCACTTCTTCTCCATGTACATTTTAACTGTGCCAAATTTCATACTCCTCCGTACATGCAATTTTCGTAAAAAGGTGTACAAAGTTTTCGCTTCACGTATTAATATATAGCTGTGCTCTATCTTGTACATTATGGCTAGCTTACAAAAATGTATTTTCATCGAATACTATTTTCACGTTGGCAAACCTATACCTAATAGTCCTCATGAATATGAAGAATAAATCTCATGATTCTAAGACTGTGCTCGTTAGACCACACCCTTATTCCACGTTTTTAAAGAACTTCGATTACAAATCCGTTTCTAGTTCTAAACTCAGTATCCAATCAATACATCAGTAACAACCATCGGCGAATGTATGTTAAGGCGTTGCCTGTTAGCGCATTCACTGACATTCTAACAACTGGTCAACCTTAGCTTACAGGTATTCCAACTAATTGATATGCACGAAACATTCGACAGATTTATACTGACAACCATTCCATTGTTATGTGCTACTGAACTAAGAGCTAAATGATGTGAACGAGCTGCAGGCAATAATGAGTTGTTAATTATTTTGATTGACAGAATGAATAAGCCGGCTCACTCAGTGAATTACCTAATTTTTGCTGGAGTTCTGGAGACTCACATTCCCAAGGTCGGGATTACGCGAGTGATACCTTGGCATTGCAAGCCATCCATAGCTACGGTAACCGCTTACTATGAGACGGGTCGTGTGCTAGTCTGATGGCGTTATGTTTTAAGTGGTTCGAAGTCACAATACTTGACATACAATGTGACAATGGAGACACTGTCTCTGCGTCTACTATTGTGAGTACAGTTAAAACTTTACACAATACAAATATTTGTATGATCCACAAATAGTTGTTTAAACTCTGGGTGTATTATGCCCGTTGTTTTAAATGTTTGTAGAGTTTAAATAGGAATTATTCCTAGTGCAGGAGTTGTCTTCTTCAAAACAATATAAATAAAACTGTACATACCAACCATACTATTAAAAATGCTCTACATTTTAAAAAGCCTAAACAGAGACCAACACTTATTTCTATCACACTAAATCACTATAGAATATATGACCATACAACTATCATTGATCCACATTATCGACATATCGACATACTAGAGGCAAGTTTAAACCATGTTATTATCGATAAATTATAAACAGTTAGTCACGATAAATATATCATAACAGCTAATGCCGAAAGAAATTTCGATACAGCACTTAATTCGGATAGGAAATTTGATTCTGATAATGATAGTGTGATATAATGAATAGTTTCAATCGTAAATGATGCACTATTTTATTACTATAACGCTATTAATATCACTATTGAAGACAATCGGAACGACTGTGAAGTAATTTGGAAGTTCAGATTGGGTATCGATGAAAGGGCTGATCACGGAAGTACTCAGCCCATTATTAGAGATAGTAGTGCTGGCAGTAATAATAGGGATAGAGTACTAAGTACAGGTCAATAGATATCTTATAGGAGATGATTATATAGTAACGATTATACTAACTGTCGACCTACTAAGAACCGCATTAAGGCAAAAACGAAAATAAAGAACCGAATTTTAATAGGGACGCAATCGCAGCGCCGCTCATTGTAATAATCACATCAGAATTTCGAAGTAGATCAGACAAATGGAATGATACACATTTTAAATTCGTCTAGATCATCAACACAAAATGTAGAAATAGATAGCACGTAAAAGATCACAGAATAAAAAAATTGCAAATCTAGATACAAAGTTTAAAAACGATATTAAAGTGCAATCAACTCATGCGGTTCGCCGCAAGACCATTTAGCTTTCCTACATCCATCAACGCAAGTTTTTTCTGCGTCACGACTGAAGCAAAAAAGCATGTGAAGATATCTTGATGTTTTTTAGCAACGGCTAGATTGGCTGTATTTGTAATCGAAGCTTTGAAATTAAACGCTTACATCTTTCATAGAATGTACTGTATCAATTGATAGTTCAAGACGTGCGTGCGTATGTCTTAGGTGTATGTGTGTGTGTGTGTGTGTGTGTGTGTGGGTGTGTTTAAGCTTCAATCAGTATTTGAATGCCTGTGATGATGATGTTGTTTTTTTTTTACTATTTAGACATTGGAATTCGTTTCAAGTGTTTTCGCTATTTTAAGATACTTGTCAAAATGTAATTTGAGTACTATATCAAGAACAAAACTACCATTAACAGATTTTGACTGCATATTGGTAAAATGATTGTTTTGTTACCTAATACCTAGAAGTATTATGGGTTTGTCTGCCAAAAGAAAAATTTGGAATTATCTTTTTATGTCGGTGATTAATCCAGGATCTGGTATCTATCCTTGCATCTTTAGTTTTAATATATTGCAATGATTTGAGATTTATATGCTAGCGCGTAAGGCGTTCTCTTGAAAAGGATAGCCAATAAGATTGTTTTCCTTTTCAAGAGAACATATACTAACTACCTAGCCAGAGCAAAAATAAGTTGTTTCACCATGTTTGAATTTACAGTAGTAAAATCTATTTTAAATCAGTTTTATAATATTATTGCCACTGCATATGTATATCCTTTTAACCTGTATCCCTGTTAATAAAAGGATACAGGATAGGTCTCTTATGGCACAAAAATTGTGTAATACTTGTTCTGATATTGAGTGTTTTTTGTGTCTGTTGTGCAATGTGTATAAAGCCTTCGTGACACGGGGAAATACACCAGCACAGAAGTATGTTTATTTTTAAAATCATCCAATTCTGCGAACACTTTGTATATTTAATTGATTCTTTTTATATATAACGGCATGTCCTTAAACCTCGTATACAACACATCGCATATTCTGTGAAGTACAAGTATGCCTGCGTATATAAATAATTCGCTACCACATTCAATTCAACGCGTCTATATGTGTGTTATTCGCCGTATAGGGCTGCTATTGATTAGACGGAACCAACCCTGCCTATATTGGCAATATCGATTGACAGTACAATCGAGCGCTATCACCGCAAAAAAGAAACCAGCCTACACGTTCCATGCCTCCTTGACATTGAACTGTGAACGTACTACAAGCATAGCTAACGCGAAACGAGTGAGTAATCGAACAAAAAATCTAATCGAGCACCGGATGGTCTGGCGAATAAATAACACGAGTACATTAACGAACATGTATCCGAGTTGATTGACTCGGATGTCTTGTTTGCATCGATAAAAAGAAATCGATTGCAATAAAGCAATTTACTGTTTAAAGATTGTTGATTTTTATGTCACAAAATGGTGGTTCGGAACTAGATAATGACGAGATGATGGTCCAGCTCTCGATAATGATACGTTGGAATGATTATGGAGATGTGAGTTTTTGTACCCGTATATTGTGAGCTGCATGTGTGGTATTAAGCTACATTCTTTAAGAATATAGGTTGTTATAATCGTTAATATTCAATGATATCATATTTTTCTAAATTTTAGGCCTCCGATCTATGATTCAACATTATAACGGTTAATATTGTTATACACCAACCTGTTTGCCAAGGCAAACGACTTCTACCTTATTTTATATGGTTTTATTTAGTACACATACAGAAGTAAAGAATATTTTTTTTTATCGAGGTGACCATTTTGCCGTCTATCTAGTGTTCCCAATCATACTGTTAAAAACAGAATTTTACTTTTTTTTCGCTCGTTAATACTTTTCACTGTTCTATCAAAAAAGTATAATAAATACTATTACATGACCGCTGGTATTCGTAGCTATAATCAAAACCCAAAAAAAATATTACATATATATTTAAAAATTAAAATAACTTGTTGAATTGAGTAAGAAATGATATTCATTTTTTTTTTCTAAAAACTGTTTATTTTATTTCTTCTACCTTAATATACTGTATTTGTCATACAAAAACTTGGCGACCGCGAACCGTTTACCGCGATCAATGCCAGACACAAAATTTCTGATATTGCAAATTTCTGTCAAGAACATCATACCTACTTTGGCCGACCTGAGAATTGAACCGGCCTATTGCAAACAGTTGCTTACACTACCTTTACGCCACTAAGGTAGTCTATTTTGTTTATCACTATACTAGCTTTTGCTCGCGGATTTACTCGCGTAAAAGTAATCTCTTATTTAATTATAAAATATCCTATGTTACTTGGTGATAATATCCTTACAAACAAAAAACAAATCAAATCTTTCCTCTGATAATATTAGTATAGATCCTTATCCTATGTGGAGGCCAGTCAGTGCAGACCGGCGACACTTCGACCCAGTGGGATCTTTTGTGTCGACACTCTCCCAATAACGACTGCCATAGATGTTCATGGCAGCCGGGACCGACGGTTTAACGTGCTCTCCGAGGCACAGAGCAGGCGATAATTGTCAATCAATACGCACATAATTTCGAAAAGTCATATAACTTCCAAAAGTCAGAGGTGCGCGACGTGGGTTTGCACCCGAGACTCTCTGCATTGCAATCTGTTGGTCTCCCCACTGAGCTATCCCCACTGAGCTGCTCTCTTAGTATAGATACTAAAGTATGTTATAGAAAGCGTACAAAAATATATTTAGTTTACGTTTGTGTAACGATTTTATTATAATAATTTAAGTTACTTACATGTATCTATCTATCTATGGGTTAAATCTTGCAAGTCTAATTTTGACCCACATAATAATGGTGGGCTTAGGTACATGACTTTCTTTCGCCTCTTTAACAAAACGACTATGTTAAGATTTTACATCTAATACGCAACTGTTCTTTAAAACAAATAAGACTGCGCCGAGCGAAATGTGCCAAAACAGGCGGTCACAGTTAAGTGAATAAAATCAACACTTTTTGTTTAATACTAATATAAAATATACATTTATCATAACAATAAATATTTTTACAATTACTCCGTGTAAAAACCTTAAAATAATTTATATTTTCGCCAACAAAATTACGTAAATTTGCACGAAAGATGCAAAAACGTAAGCTCGTGTTACGTGATTTTTAGATTGTAACAGTAGAAATCTATCCTATTTTACAGCTTAAACGAAACATGAATAGTTGTATTACAATTTTTCTGTCCCAAATATTTAAATGATTGGTTGATAATAAAGATACATATTTATCAAAAAAGCACTTCAAATCCTCCATACAATTTAACTATAGTCGCCGCGCGCCGATTTGTACATGCGCCTCACGAGCTCTGTTATTATGTGTCTTACGCTCGGCGCAGTCTTAAGAGTTGGGACTTAAAGTCGTAACGTTCGAATTTCATTTATTGCACTACCGATGTAAACACACTCTTAACACAAACATTCTAGTTTAGCTGTAAGAGTTAACAAGAATACAAGAATATTAGTAAACCCAAATTGCTGGAAAACATTAAAAATATTTATAGCTCAGGCAGACATACAAAAATGTTTCCTTTATTACACAAGGTCTTCCAAAATTACAGACCTATTGTCCTTTCACGCAAGCCCAGCTTATTTGACAGGCTTATGTACCTACTATAAACCTAACCAATATATTAGGTTTTCTCGTCTTTCCTAAAAGCTAAGAAAACGCTAACTATGACACAACCGCATATTCACAATAAATTTGGTTATACACAAATTATATTTATAATTTTAGTTAAGTTCTCTCTCTGTCCATTGTTTAGCACATTTGAACAAAATCTGTTCAATGATTTTGCCAACAAACCGAATTACTTTCGCATTTGCATCCGGAAAAAAGTACAGGTATAATAATATAATATTCTACCACATACACACAACACCATATAGCCCAAACTAAGCAGAGCTTGTACTATGGGTACTAGACAATGGATAAACATACATGTATACTTCTTTTACAAATAAATACATACATATCATACACAGAAACACCCAGACCAAGACAAACATCCATGTTCATGCACACAAATGTTTGACTTGTGCGGGAATCGAACCCGCGGCCTTAGGCATGGCAGTCAGTTACACTAATACTACATATATACTACAATGTCGTCTAAACTAACATTGAAATTAAACTACTATATACGGATATTATCGCGTTGTTTATTTGACACTTTTTACATAATTTAGAAACAGTTACACTACTATTAAACATTACTAATTTTTAAGCTAAATAAACTATTAAAACTATTTATATTAAAGTTTACACTTTCCCCGACGTTTCGGTTGCTTTTCAGCAGCCATGGTCAATTGAACTGAATTAACTTAAAAATTTGTAAAGTTTAATAGTAGTAGTTTCTAAATTATGTAAAAAAGTATAAAATAAACAACGCGATAAAATCCGTATATAGTAGTTTAATTTTAATGAATAACATTCGCGTAAACAGAAACAATATTATCTAAACTAATAATAAAAGAAAATAAATAATAATAATAATATTAATAATAAGACACATAACATTTTGACCAGATCGGAGACGTTCTGGACAAAGGCCAGGTTAAGAGCACCTTGAACCGACGGGCGTGTATGAGGAATGCGATGAAAGTGAATGAAGCCAGGGAAGTGTGTAGGAATCGTAGCAAATGGAAATCCGTAGTCTCTGCCTATCCCTCTGGGAAACAGGCGTGAATCTATGTATGTATGTAGAAAGCTATATCTATTATTGCCGTAGTAGTAACATGGACTAAACTTTATTTTTTTAAAGTACTGTTACTAACTTTACCCCTTTTTTTACGTGATTCTAACATAACCTAATTTAACCTAACCTACAGTTTTGCAAGCGAATCCGCGGGCAAACTCTCGTAGATCAATATAGCGCAAACAATAACACCCAAGCTAACAATAAAAGAAAAGAAACGCACCACGTAGAGACACATAATACAACCAACACAAATGCAGACCGTTCAAATATAATGTTATTTATAGCGATTTAAGTGGCGACGATCGATAAAGACGTGGGAATCGAACCCACATGTCCCGTTAGCCGTCTCTGACACGCACCGATTGCTCAGGGATCGGTTTTGATCGTGATATAGATACTGTTGTGAATTATTTTATTGGTTTTATTTAGCACTCGCTTCGACTGTTTATTTTTGTATATTGTTATGTGTTTCCAGTATAAGATGATGATATCAAATATGTAATATATTACAACGACAGAGCTATATTTAATACTAGATCCATCCAGCTCACGACTTCGCTTACATGTATCCCCAAGAATGTATATGTGATAAAAGTAAAAAAGTAAAATACCATAATCGTTGAACCAGGGCATGGTCTATCTGAGACATACATTTATCTAAATCCGGTTAACGGTTTAGGCGTAATTGAGTACCTAACATGCATACCTAATACCTTTAAAAATTAAATATCTATATATAAAACTCTTCCGTTACTAAGTAGCTGACAGACAACGCACAGCCGAAACTACTGAACGCAAGAACAGTCGCAAGAGGAAGACCTAGGCGAACGTTTCTCGATCAGATCGGAGGCGTTCTGGACAAAGGCCAGGTTAAGAGCACCTTGAACCGACGGGCGTGTATGAGGAATGTGATGAAAGTGAATAAAGCCAGAGAAGTGTGTTAGGATCGTAGCAAATGGAAATCCGTAGTCTCTGCCTACCGCTCTAGGAAACAGGCGTGAATCTATGTATGTATTATTTAACAGGGCATTGAATTAATGAATACATACGACATTAATCAATCTATATAAAGTATCTCTTAGGTATCCCTTACATACAAAGTGTGGAAATATTGCGTAGATAAATAGTGACCCATCGTCAACGAATACGGAGCGACGTAATGTAAAATGAACGCCATTTCAATAGATACGGTATCCTTTATGGGTAGAAATTAATTTAGAGGTAGACGTAGCGTCGTTTTTATAAGTATATCCCAGAAAATACATAATTATGTATGACTCAATAGCGATAGTCTAGTGGGAAACCGTTGGACTGCCACGCAGAGGTCTCGAGTTCGATCCCAAGGCGCGCATCTCTGACTAATCGAAGTTATGTGCGTATTAACTAGTTAGTTATCGCTAGCTTTAACTGTGAAGGGAAAAATCGTGAGGAAACCTGCATGTTTGAGACTTCTCCATAATGTTCTCAAAAATATGTGAAGTCTGCCAACTCGCACTAGGCCAGCGTGTTGGACTATGGCCTAACCCTTCTCATACTTAGAGGCCCGTGTCCAGCAGTGGGACAGTTTAATACTGGGCTGATATTATAATATTTAACGCACTGTTTTCTTTGTTTAATTAAAATAGACAACTCTCGTATTAAGATTAAATCCTGCGTCGCGCGAGGTGTACCCTTGATTGAAGAAGATGCAATAAATACCCAAACTTGGAACGACTATTTGCGGACAACATACATTTTTGTCCTGTGTGGGGATCGAATCCACAACATGTATTTTGCCGGTGATGTCTCAGTAATAAAAACGCTATGGAGTAGACTAAGACTTCTATAGACAATATATTGACAGAAAGCGCAATAGCATTCTGTTCAATCCGTATGGAAGGACTTTGCAATCAGAAGCTCAAATATATTTTAATTAATCAAAAATATTAAAAACCTAAATTCTGTGTTAAGCATTGAGTCGATATTGCTTAGTATCTCAATCGTAATAAGACGATCAAGTTAAATTAATATTTGTCACTATCCTTGTGTAGTTCGCGGACGAATTTGATTGACATCGACATCGACATCCACAGCTAAACCGTACGATCTACATATATTTCCCATTACTGCTCTGCATATATTCTGCTATTCAAAATTGTACTCTAATTTATACAAGTTACGTACACTATACACTACACTAAGAGCAGCGATAGCTCAGTGGGGAGACCAACAGACTGCAATGCAGAGGGTCTCGGGTTCGAACCCACGTCACGCACCTCTGACTTTCGGAAGTTATATGACTTTTCGAAATTATGTGCGTATTGATTGACAATTATCGCCTGCTCCGTGCCTCGGAGAGCACGTTAAGCCGTCGGTCCCGGCTGCCATGAACATCTATGGCACTCGTTATTGGGAGAGTGTCGACACAAAAGATCCCACTGGGTCGAAGTGTCGCCGGTCTGCACTGACTGGCCCCCACATAAGATACATACGTACACTATTCGCATGTAGTCTGTGTCAGTAACTCCAAATCATGTTTGTCTGACCAACACAATGGCACGCGCATACCAGCACTATGCCACCTATTTTATGATAATCATTCCATGGTTAATGACAAGCATACGATATCCACTTTGCATACCTAATTGATGATCGGCTTGACAGCTGACACCATCTTTATAAGGTTTTATACGGCATATAAATGGTAACTGTTAACATACAGTTTGCTTGAAATAGTCTCTATAGAACTCAAACTACGAGTGTTGGTTGGTTACGCTTCAGGTTCACGCTCATAGCCAGTTGCACTCACTGATCGGTAAACGATTAGCGAGTTTGAGATTGAGAGATTGGGTGCATCTGTAGACTGACCGTCTATAGATGGGTGACTGCTTAGTGGTATTTCATCTGAGCGTCTCCGTGCTTCGGAGGGCACGTAAAAAGTCCCGGTTGTTGTCAAATTGACAGCAGTCGTTAAGCCACATCAGACCCCTACGGGCGGCTTAAACAACTCTTGACAACAGTTTGGCCACACGACAAGAAAAAAGGAAAAACTTCAGGTTCAATCCCATTTTATTTTTTTATACTTGTAGAAATGTCATTGATGCATCTCGCTTCGAAGTAAAATGGGAGCGGAAAGGGTATGTCAGGCTTACCCAGGTAAATATCGGCAGTGCCGATTCTTATCGGCTAAACCTACCATGGTGTGCCTCACTATACTGCTGCTGTCTTGAATGCTGGATGAAACGCTGGTATAATATTGTCTTATGATTACGCAAATGTTATACATTGAAATTAAACAAACTTTATACGGATTTTATCGCGTTGTTTATTTTACCACACGATTTAATAACACGCGACAAAATAAACAATGCGATAAAATCCATATAAAGATTTTTTAATTTCAATGAAACGCTGGTACTGAAACTACTTGAACGATAAATTGGATCCCGTGGAGGAAATAGTGTATGATCAACGTATAAAAGAATCCACGGATGGCGTTAAGCGTAGCAGTTTAAGTGTTGTGTCTTCACTGCCATTGCGCCACAGTAATGTTGGTTCGAGTAAAAAACACGAGACAAAAATTTTACGATCCTTACATAATGTTTGTAAAGTCCCAAGATAGATACAGGAATGATTTCTAGAGTTTCTAAAGTCTAACTTTGGAAGAGATTATCGTTTTATATGTACGTATTATTTAAAGTAAAATGTTTAAAATATAATTTTCTTTTTTATCAATCTGGTCACTCCGGCCGATTGTAAACAGACAGTATAAATGGAAATTCCCCGTGACAAAAGGATAATAACAGTTGGATGCATAATTGAATTTTAAGAATGGTATATTTTATTGTTTGTTTTTAGTATATTCAATTTAACCATTTCCGTGATTTGAAAGTATTAGACATTCGAATACTGTAAACCGTCTAATCAGTCTAAAGAAGGCATAAATACTTTATTCATTATTAGCAAAATGTAAAATAATGTACTAAAATGTTGATTCAAATACTAAATTTGACTGAAAATCTTCTATATACATAAAAATTAATTGCTGTTCGTTTGTCTCGCTAAAACTCGAGAACGGCTGGGCCGATTTAGCTGAATTTGGTTTTGAAATGTTTGTCGTAGTCCAGGGAAGGTTTAAACGTTGAGAAAATATAGAAAAATTCGTTAGGATAGGTGATACGAAGTACAACGGGTCACCTAGTCTTAAAAAATATTTTGACGTAACAATCACGCATCTCTCTTCCTATATATCAATCTAAACTGAATTTTAGTCAATGTTTTCTAATTTGTCTCTGGCTAATCCATTGCAGAAATAAAGTAGCAAAACACGACTCTGTTCTCAATCCGATTAGTTGTCCAATAAGTTATTGACAACCACATTCTAAGCAATACAATACAACATTAGTTGCGATAGCTTTACATTCTACCTCGTTCAGGGCTGCATAAACTAGATGCGTATTATCTCAAGCACTCTCCCAGTTTATAACTTACTATGCAAGCATTGTGTAGTTCCACAGTACATACATACACAGTATTCTATTTTCATACAAACGGTAGGAACTCGAGTCATACCTACGCGCCTCGGCGCTGGTATTCGCTTGGTTCGCAACCAGTCGCGAATGCGCCGCAGTGACGAACGGACGGTGTGATTGTTTTGTAAGCAGTAAGCGTATGATTTGTGATGATTTGATTTTATTGGACATTTTCTACTTCATTCATTACGAATTTCATTTTTATAATATAATATACATATAATATTTACAATCACTAAACTAGAAAGAAACTCAAGTAGGTAGATAAGATTAAAATACTGTAGGCGGGCAGCCCTAACGCGTGTCTACGAACTGCGCATTATTTCAAGGACAGGGCCGAGTTACAATACTGTATATGTATGTACTGTGGTACTACTATCAGTGTATTTACATAAACACAATTTATATACAGCATTATAAGTGTGTCGGAACACTAACTGTGGTTCGCCGGCGCGTTTGTATCGCCTTTTTACGAGTGGTGTTTAGACTGTTTAGCATATTTTGTTTTTACACCGAATCTGACGAATTGTGGTCGCGATGTTCGCGGCTTGTGTTTAGTCTGGTGGAGGCTTTGTTTATTTGTTACAATTATTATGTTCTTTTTCTCTTATACAACATTAGTTGCGACAGCCTGTTACATTCTAGCTCCGTCAGGACTGCATAAACTAGATGCGTATGCGCAATCACGCTCCTAGTTTATAACTTACTATGCAAACACTGTGTAGTACTATCAGTGTATTTGCATAAACACAATTTGTATACAGCCTCCGACACACTAACTGTGGTTCGCCGGCGCGTTTGTATCGCCTCTTACAAGTGGTGTTTAGCATATTTCTTTTTTACACCGGATCTGACGAGTTATGGTCGCGATGTTCGCTGCTTGTGTTTAGTTTGGTGGAGGCTTTTATTATTAATATGTTTATTTTCTCTTGTTGATTATTTTGTGCCATCAAAAAGACAACTCTGACTAGGGATGATATCTGTGTCGCGGGAGACTTCACATATATTCAAACAACAGACACAAAAAATAACCAAACTGGGAACAATTATTTGTGGATCACACAAATGTTTGTCCCGTGACGGGATCGAACCCACGATAAAGACGCAGACAGCGAGGTGACCACTTGAGCCATTCCGCCATACGTGCAGCCCGATTTTTAGAGGCCTATAGGTGTAGGTAGATTTTAAACTACTAGAATTTCAAAATCGAGTTCTGGTTGCTAATATTCAAGGTAGAAACCTTATAAACAAATATATTAAGGGGTTGTGGCTGTTATCAGCTGATAATAGAACTAGACATATTAATTAGGCTTTATGTTCTTTTTCCAAATTGTTTTTTTTTTATTTTGTCATTAGCTTTTATAAAGATACTGAGCCTACCATTTAGTGTAAATGCAGTAGTTCCGGGTGAACTGTTTCTATAGATAACCTCTTGATTGTCCGTAACGCTTTCAAAAATTATTATACCATATTCCGAACAACGACGTCTATGTATGTATCTTATGTGGGGGCCAGTCAATGCAGACCGGCGACACTTCGACCCAGTGGGATCTTTTGTGTCGACACTCTCCCAATAATGATGGGAGCCGGGAACGACAGCTTAACGTGCTCTCCGAGGCACGGAGCAGGCGATAATTGTCAATCAATACGCACATAATTTCGAAAAGTCATATAACTTTCGAAAGTCAGAGGTGCGCGACGTGGGTTCGAACCCGAGACCCTCTGCATTGCAGTCTGTTGGTCTCCCCAATGAGCTATCGCTGCTCGACGTCTATGTAAGTAATTTTCATTTGGCCGGAAGTTTCGGCAATACATTTTCATTGTAGACCTACTGGTTTCTTTGCGATATATTTCCCAAGATCTTTACAAGTAATATGTTTGAAATTGTATTGTGTTAATAGTTTTACTCGTACCTATATGCTACATTAATTATTTTGACTGTAAATAATCTGCTTCTTTCCATTATCCATTGAGATATCACAATGGATAAATGTTTTTGGAACCACCGAAGCATATAAACCAGTAAAACCTCAAGTGATATTTTAATTTCTAGGAAATTAGCAGCAGATCTCGTCTATTTGAAAATGTTATGTGATGGGCACTATATTATAAATTTTTATTTAATAGCGCATTCACGCTGACGTTGGAGCCATTATACTTTGATATATCACACTAGAAATCCAAGAACCATACCGATTTGTAACCGTCGTTATTTTGATATCCGATATTAACCTAATTTCTGTCTTTAATTGCGAAATAAGCAGTGAATTCGGACTGTTTACATAAATAAGATACGCACGCCCGAATTCCGAACCAAATATCTTTAATACAAGTAGTTGTCACGAACAAGAATCGAATGCTGCATAGACCGGAGAAATATGACCGCCTACTGAAGGTGTTATTTCTGCTGATTAGCCTTAGGCTTGGCTTACATTGCAAAAGAGTAATGAGCAAGAAATAACTGAGCAAAACGGAGTCCAATTAGTTAAAATTAATATAGGTTTCATTAATTGTGACTCAAGTGCACGGATGGCGTAATGGTTTAAATGGTCGCACTGCCATTGCGCCGATTGTTGTGGGTTCGATTCCCATACGGGACAAACATTTGTGTGATCCGCAAACGGTTGTTCCGAGTCTCGGTGTTCTTTGTGTCCTTTGTTTGAATGTTTATAAAGTTCCCCGCGACACAGGAATTATTCCTAGTGCGAGAGTATTCTTTTTTAAAAAGAGGAAAATAAGAGAAGTATTTGGAAACGACCTCATTTCAATGGTACTAGTTCAATTTTTACCATGTTACGTGATCAGTCCTTACTGATAAACTCTTTGTTGATGGAAGTAGGTACTTCTATTAAAGTTTAATGCTGTGAATTTGTGATGAGCTCGTTAGCATCGGAAACCCGGTTGTAGTTGTCTGCCGAGACATTGTATGAAACAATGGGATGGTGATTCTCACATCTCTTTTCGCTTAGTTTCAGTGAGTACAGCTAAAGTAAAAAGAACAAAAGATGTGTCGTTTTTATTCAGTGCAAAAGCGGCTATGTTAGGCGGTGTGCTGCTTTTTTATACTACTTAAGTAAGAAATAAGCATACGGCCTACCTGATAATAAGCAGTTACCATAGCTTACGGACGCCTCTAACCACTTGAGCGTAGTCAAACCTATACAAAGGAATATTCCTGCTGTACTAATGGCTCTTAGGGCAAAAATCACACTGCTTCCTAAAAGCGCAGCGCTTTAAGCAACTCGGACTCAGAGGAAGAAATTAAAGCAACGTTTGGTAATGTTTCATTACCTGGGCTGCTTCAAATTGAGCCAAATCTTAGCCTTAAATGAGTAGAGAGCGGCTTTAGCCAATACATATCTCCTATGAGTTTCTGCTCTACCCCGTCTCAGCTTCAGTGTATACCGGCTCTTAAGCGAACTTAAGTATCTATAAAGTTAACTAGGTACTTATTGAGTACAGAAAGTGACTAGCGCTTTCATCGTAATGCTATTATCGTTAAATGTCTTATCGTGACTGCAGATCGTGAAGTTGCAGTTCAATTCCTAGGTAAGTGAAAGTTTTATTTTATTTTAACGTACGAGGTCTGGAATTATGGAAGGGATAGTAGATCACTATTGCTCTCTTAAAAAATGCAACTTCATGGAGTCCTTGTGTCGTCGAAGACAAACAATAAACACAAAGATACCTACACGTATATATTTGTGTATATCTTGATTTTCTTCGTATGTTGTGGATTAAAATCTTAACACTCTGCGCATTACAAGATGACCACTGCCCGTGAAATCGAATTCAGAACTACATATAATACAGCCCAATTTTACATACATACATAAATTCACGCCTGTTTCCCAGAGGGGTAGGCAGAGACTACTGATTTCCATTTGCTACGATCCTGACACACTTCTCTGGCTTCATTCACTTTCATCACATTCCTCATACACGCCCGTCGGTTCAAGGTGCTCTTAACCTGGCCTTTGTCTAGAACGCCTCCGATCTGATCGAGAAACGTTCGCCTAGGTCTTCCTTTTGCGACTGTTCCATTCACACTAGCCTTATAAACTTTCTTAGTCAGTCTTTCTTCGTCCATTCTTTCTACATGCCCAAACCAGCTTAACACACCCTTTTCTATTCTTGTCACTATATCCACTTTCATGCCGCATCTCTCTCTAATTAGCCCAATTTTATATTTTTATTAGTTAAATAAGTACCTTTTTTCGTAATATTCTCATGATTTACTTTTTTGACAATTAGTATCTATGATGATTTAAATTTAATTGTATTTTGAGAATAATTAAGAATACTGTCCCATGCCTCTATCAAAAAAATATTTTTAAACAAAATTTATGTCGTGTTCTTCTATAATTGAAGAAGCAATAAATTAATACTGATTGTACCTATTTAGAACGTAACTAACTGACCCGCGCAACTTCGTCTGCTTCACATAAGAGAAATTGCTCCGTTTTTGCCACATTTTTCATTGCTGCTCCGCTCCTATTGGTTGTAGCGTGATGTTATATAGACTATAGCCTTCCTCGATAAATGTACTATCGAACACTAAAATAATTTTCAATTCGGACCAGTAGTTCCTGAGATTAGCGCGTTCAAACAAACAAACAAATAAACTCTTCAGCTTTATAATATTAGTATAGATTAAATAAATAATTAGAGATCATCACTAGATAATTACATATATTATATATAATACATGGCATTACAATTTACTCGTATTTTCAAGTAAAATGGTGTACAATGCCGATATATGTATATCTACTATCTAATCCTAAAAAAACATATTAATAATATATATACAGCAATAAATCTAGTAGCCAAATAAATGAACTTTAACTGAGTAAATATTATTATTGCATATTGCTTTCTAAAGAAGTTAGAAATTACATGTTACAACGAAAATTTACCGTATTGAAAATATTACCAACATATTTTACGACTGACTAACTTAGACCGGACAATAAGCACGCATAAACTTATTTATGCCACTGAACTAACAAGGCAGTATCACTCAGATCTTAGAGGCAAAAAAATCGTAAGAAAATATCCCACGGTAATGACCTACAATTCTATATTCAACACTAATATAACTACATTTAGAAGTGATCCCGCAAAAATCTAGTACAAACGCTTACCGCACTTCACTTCACTTAGACGAAAGCAGTTACGGAATAGGACCACATATCGAACCTCATTATCGACCCAAACATCAAAGAGTTTAACCAAACATTGGACATATTTGTCAAGTATTCCTAATCGAAATGAAACGTGCGATGCCAAACAACTTGAACCAACATTGGACAGATAAGTGGTCACACAAAAATTATGGGCAAACAATGATTGAGGAAGGCTCTAATGTTTACAATCGATAGTAAATAATATTATGTTTCACACTTGAGGTGGGACGGTGTGAAAGTGTAACAATTCTGGTAAACTGTCGGTTTGGGTACAGATAGTGGCTAGTAGGCGCTTAGTATGTTTGACAATTCTTACTAAGGTTTTAAAGCAGTAAAAGCATACAGAGATATGCTTATGCCTGTATATCTTTGAAGAGGTACGCAGATGTGTTACACGCAAAGTTGGCCCGCTTTGTTTCTACGTCAAAGGGTCAGTACCTATTGTCATTTATAGCATACGGGTCTAGACTTCACACTGATTTCTTCTTAACACTAAATATTTCCTTCATACTGAGACATCCACTTACTTCTCTTTAAATTGTTGAACAATCCTACAGATACATAATCAAAGTCCTGGACGGTCTGGGCTTATAACCTAATGACCAAAAGTGATTCAGTATGTGTCAAATGTAGAACAATAAATAAATAGTCCACGTGGACCAAGCACAAGTATATACAGAAACATGTTAACAAAAAATGTTGCGCTAAGAACAGTATCACGAAAGTGAAATTTTTCTCACATGCAAGTGTTTCACAAATAGATTCCTAAGGTCACGAACAAGCATACGATCTATCTGATGGTAAACTATTACCATACCATTCACAACCCCGACACTTCCAACACCAGGATTTAACTTCTTCTTGCGGATTATCCAAAAAAGGAATGGCTTTGCTACCAGCAGAAGAGGCAAGATCAGCAATAGCTTGCAAACAGCCCAGCGGCTTCTAACGTAACCTGGAAGCGCTGCTTACAGTAGTATCACAATGGAAAAATGTCTGTAAGGCAATTTTTTGTAAAATTGAGTTATTTCCCTAGTCGTGCTAATTCAATATGGGTTAAATACCACATAAACTAGGTTTCCCATGTGCGCTTGCTTCAGAACTTTAAGGTACCAGGTATAGTACGGCGGAATTCTAGTACATCAGGATAACCACCGGGTAGATTTAGTAAGTACAAATCTCGCATAACTCAGTCTCCAGTCTTGAAGCGAATCCTTTCAAGATTTATTCGTATAAAAAGACGTGATTTATTACGACTTTTTAAAATGCCTAATTTTTGAAGGTACATGAGCGTGCTAACATGTAATGCATAACATTATTTATTTACTTAAGTAATTATTCAAAGCAGAAAGTAACTAATTGTACGTTATATTTTATACTTAAGATACAGATCTTTGTAAGCAGAATATCGTAAAGATTACGATCAGTCGTCGAGTCGTGTTGAACGATTCAGCATCCAATTATGATCGCCAATGAATCGTTAAATTAGTACGGAGCGCTATCGCTATATTCCACGTATTTTTCGATACAGTATCGATCAACCGTGACCTAATCGAATGAATAAATTAATCGCAACATTTGGCAAACTAATCAATGTAACAAAAATAACTGTGGGCCGTGGTTGCACTTGCGTTTAATACGTTTTTGGGTAGTGTTGTGCTCTATTGGTTAGCAGCGTGATGTTAGTCTCTAGCCTTCCTCAATAAATATTTTATTTATGCCTCTATCAATGACAGTTTATTAGGTAATTGTAGCAGTCTTCAGCATTATAATATCCATTGTTTAGATTGACTGTTCAATAAGCTCAAATCGTATTGAAGTTATAATTCTCTGAAATCTATAACATAGATAGTCACGTATGTATTTCAAACAAAAATATCACTTCTTAGTCAATCGGAATACACTTAAAGTTATTGCGCTGTGATGATACCGACAAATTTTTCAAAGTTAAACCATAGGTCCGTTTCAATAATACAAAATAAAGTTTAAGTGATAGATAACTTACCGATAACATAGGCAAACCGAGCCCCACGATGTATAACATCACATTGGTGACGGTGGACTCTCTGTAGGGGTGTTTGAGTGACTCGTCATCACAGAAGAACCCCCGTTTGTACGGAGTGCCCCATAAGTAGAACACGAGGATCAGGAAGCCGACTGCAACAAAGAAACAGACCAATTCATATTGACTGCAATACAAATGACGACGAAAATATCTTTAATAATAATAATTTAAATTAATTATTTTTTTGCTTGAAATGTGGTACACAAAGATGTTACATATAAATTAGATCAATACACATTCACCTGTAATACAGGTATGCAAAAAATATATGTGCATTAAACTATCAAATGACATGTCTAATATCTAATCATGAAAAATAAATTTACATTCAATAATTTCATTATTTAAATAAACAATATAACATTTTAATAGAATTCTTGTTTTCATGACAAAATAAAATGAAATTACATTAAGTTAGTAGAAATAATTAATAAAAAATAAAAATAAAGGCCATAAATATCATAATACAATGTCTTTTAATAGGTGCAGCAACGACAAGAATTATTACTTAAAAAGTCCTTGATTGAATGAAAGTTTTCCTGTATTAGCCATTCCCGCAAAGCACACAAAAATTCTTATTTGGTAAGTTCACTATACACTTGGGCAAAGAGTTGAAAATGAGTGGTGCCTTATAGACACAACTTTTCCTAAATAATTCCAACTTGAGCACAGGCATTTTTATGGATAAATGGGTGATATATCGCTTATTCGTATAGTCGTTGATTTTAAAAAAGGTAATAGTATCCCTTTGCAGAAAATAGTATAATAACTTCGTCGGCCTCGATGGCGTAGTGGTTAGTGTAACCGACTGCCACGCCTGAGGTCGCGGGTTCTATCCCCGCACAAGTCAAACATTTGTGTGCATGAACATGGATTTTTGTTTTGGTCTGGGTGTTTCTATGTATAATATGTACGTATTTACAAAAAGAAAAGTATATATGTATGTTTATCCATTGTCTAGTACCCATAGTACAAGCTCTGCTTAGTTTGGGCTAGATGGTGTTGCGTGTATGTGGTAGAATATTATTATTATTATTATCTGCGTATAATGCAATCATTAACTGCACAGACAGCGTAGTGCTTACTGGTCGCCTCGCCGATGCTATTCCGTCGAGTGTTGTGGTTTTGACTACCATACGGGTCAAAAATTTGTGTAATTCGCAAATAGTTATTCCGAGTCTGTGATCTTTGTGTCCGACTCCTGTGAAACAGCAATTATTCTCAGTGTGTTGTTGTCTCTTTAATAAAGCAAACAAAAAGAGCAAATATTAGCTTAACATCTATATTTGCGTATAATAAAATAATAAAGAACCTTTATATAATTAATAGATTCTCATACGCACTCTGGCGTCTTACAAAAATTTGTAATATAAAAATCTCACTACAAGCATATCATGGATACGTGGCTTCTAATCTCAGATACTGTATACCTCTCTGGGGTAACTCTGTCCATGTGAATAGAGTATTTATCGCTCAAAAACAATGTATACGTGCTATGTGTAATGCTGAGCCCCTTTCATCTTGTAAACCTCTCTTCTGCAAACTAAAAATTCTAACTGTGCCTTGTATGTACTTATTTGAGTGCAGCCTATTTGTCAAGAAACATCCACAGCTATACAAGTCTTTTGGTGAACATTGCAAATTCAATACCAGGTATCCATCTCGACTACTACTACCAAATATAAAAACGAGGTATTATTACGTTAATTGCTATCCTATGACAATTAAAATATTTAATAAAATACCCAACAAAATCAGAGAACTACCATTATCACTATTTAAAACCAGATTATATTCATGGCTGATAGAGCAATGTTTTTATAGTGTTAATGAATTTTTGAAAAGTGACCACGAGAAAAGATTATAAATATTTAAAAATGTCAATTATTAGTTTGTTATTTATAAGTTCAATTATCCAGGTAAACGAAATTGTCTTAATATAATTAAATATAAAAATTGTAATATTGTGTTATTAGTTTAAGTTATAGTATGTTAGAAGTATTTGCATGCCTTAAAAAGGCGAAATGTGCTGTGAACCGCTTATTTCTTTTTTACAACATCATTGTTACCATATTTCATGCAAATAAATGTTTCTTTCTTTCTTTCTTTCTTTCTTTCTATAATATTGTCTTCTGTTTACGCGAATGTTATTCAATGAAATTAAACTACTGTATACGGATTTTATCGCGTTGTTTATTTGACACTTTATTACATAATTTTAAAAATTGTTACACTGCTACTACAATTAAACTTTACAAATTTTTAAGCAAATTAAATTATTATTAAAACTGTTTAGATTTAATTTAATTTTACACTTTCCCCGACGTTTCGGTTGCTTTTCAGCAGCCATGGTCATGGGGAGACCCCGAGTAGTGTAACAATTTTCAAAATTCTGTAATAAAGTGTCAAATAAACAACGCGATAAAATCCGTATATAGTAGTTTAATTTCAATAAATAACCTTTATATCAGTTTGTCGTGTGTTTGTGCAGAATAATCTTTACAATGGCGGAAATTTAATGCTGTAAGATAAGCTAACTTTAACATTTAATGTTTATTTAATTTTAATTCGAATCGGTAAGCATATAAAGACAAAAATATTCATAAACATATAAAGATTCATAAACATGCCGCCCATCGCGGATATATGTATTTTGTACTCCATATAATTTTAATAAACAATGGTGTTACTTTTGAAGTTGCACGGATGGCGTAGTAGCTTAAGTGGTCGCCTCGCCACAGCTACTCTATCAAGTGTTGTGGGTCCGAAACCCACGCAGGTGAATTTTTTTGTGATTCACAAATAGTTATGCCAATTCTGAGTGTATTCGTTCGTCATCGTGCGAGCGTATTCTTTTAAAGAAAAAGAAAATTAAAAGTAAACATTTACAAAGATTTATTAAAATTCTTGCAAGAAATATTAAATTTGTAATATGAAATGAAGACCTATCACAATGACACGTACCACAACCTGTCGTGTCCATTTCTAATGTTCATTAGAATTCTTATCTACCTACCTGTTACATTTTGCCAAATACTGTTTCTCAAATATAAACAAAAATAGAAATCCTAAAGGTAAACAAACCACTTTAACACATCCATGAGACTCGATAAGGAGTACCTTCAAAAATCCTGACAATTTGTTGTCTAATCTTAGCATAACATTATCGCACTGGTATGCAAAGAAGAAATATTACTTTCTAAGGGGAAAACTGATATACCGGCCTAAGTGATGTCTTTTTATGGCGCCAGGATAACACAGTCGTCCATCGATTGGAATGGTAACGTTGTGCGGTACGTTACCTAAATGCTACGCTGGAACTATTCTTAAGGAGATGCTAAATTAAACACTGATTGGAAAATACTTTAAGTTTTATTCCGCTCAATGAGTACCTAATCTATGCTATGCTAAATGATAATGAATGATAGTATATATAATGAATGCACCCGGTTTGCTGTCCGATTTCGCACTGACGGCGCTGCGCACTCGGCGTGGCCGTATTAGGTTGCTAGATCAGCAATTCGTGTTCGATGCAAGTATTGCCTCGAACAAACGTACAATCTAAGATTTTGACTGCATGGATGGCATAATGGTTTACGTAGTCGTTGCTATTGCGCCGAGAGTTGTGTTCGATCCCACACGGGACAAAAAATTGTGTGATACATAAATGGTTGTTCTGAGTCTGGGTATTTGAATGTTTGTAACACACAGGCAAGGCACAGGAATTCAAAGCGCGCGAGCGAACTTCAAAAAACTCGAATAGAATTGCCCATCGATGCCTATTTTAGTAATACTCTTTTGCTGATGTTTTGCTGAGTAGTAGATCCTCTCTGATTTCAGCTTAAATAGGCCGGCTCGACCGAGGAGGAGTTACCCTCTCACAGAATATCGACGTGAAATAGCAGTATGTATTGCTACTGTTGTGTTTCGTTTGGTGAATGAAATTACCGGAGGCCCCATCACCCTCTTACCCCATTCCCGCTCCTTCTCCTTCCCACTTCCTTTTCTAAAGGGTCGGCCACGCGTAAGTGATGCCTCTGGTGTTGCATGCGTCCATAGGCTACGGTGACCACTTTCCATTACGTGGGCCGTATGCTTGTTTGCCACCTTAGAAGTATAAAATGAAAGAAATCCTTTTTTTAATATTGTAATAGGCTTGCGTTTGACCACGATCTCACCTGATGTTAAGTAAAGATGCAGTCGACGATGGAGCACGCTTGCCTAGAAGACCTATTCACTCACGACTTTAACACACCCAGATTGTACTCATCGGGAAACACAGAGTTCAATTCGATTAGCTTACTTCTCCTACATCATAATTCAGAAACTCTCGAGCGGCTTGAAAAGTCGAGCTCTAACTGAGTCATGGAACACAAACTACAGATCCTCCACATCTCCATCCAAGCAGAAATAAACGAGAGAATAAAGTTATTAACACCCGTTTAAGTGGGGATTAAGTTTATTTATAGGCTCTCGATTAATCTAAGATTAACGCGCGAACAACGAGTCCATTAAATAATGTGTTTATTTATAACACAGGTCTAACAAGGTGTTAACTTATTGATTATGACTTGCTAGAATGTGTCGCGCAAATTCACATTGTTGTTTACTGAGATAGATCTATAAAGCAGTGCTTGTGTAATTTTAAAAGGGCTTACGTGCTACATTTTGCGTGAGAGATATACCTACTCTTTTCGCAATTGCTAAATGCAATGAATAAAAAGCTTAATGACACAAATTAGGTAGGCACAGATGACCAATGCTTGCTTATGCGCTTAAAAAAACTCACAAAAAGACGCCAAATCGATCGCATATTTATTAAGGCGTTCGTATCGTTTATGCGATATACGGTGCGTAAGTCATATGCGGCTAACGCACTCTGTTTGCTGCAGACGCAGCGTTACGCGTTACTCAAGATGATAAGCGTTTCCACGCTGCGATTAACGATACGTGCAACGTTCAAAAACCAAAGTCTAGCAATTGTTTTATATATACCCAGCCTCTATGGCGGTTTTACCCATGTTTGTGATCACTATTCCGCTCCCGTAGCTCCTAGCGTGATATTATAAAGCCCATGTTACTTCTGGATAAAGCAGCTTACTAACGGTAGAATAATTTTCAATATCGGTGCTGTAGTTTTTAAGTTCCGTTACTATCTATCCTGTGGTAAGGATAAACATTGTATTAATTTATTTTTAAAACTTCCTTATTTCGTGGTGTTATACCACCAAACCACTAACTACTAAACTATTATTAGATAATTATTCTCAGAATAATAATGTATAGACCGCCGCGGTGGCGCTATGTAGTAGCGGACACTACCGAAGGGCCAGTACGTGTGCAAGCGATCTCGGGTTAAATTTCCAGGTTGAGCAAAGTTGCTTTTAGGTTTCCTGTCAAGAAGTTCTTAGTAGCAGCACGGAGTTTGCCAATGCGCCCGGTAAACGGCAATTGGATCCTTATTACGTTAGACCTAAAACATAGTTGACAATATGTGGATACCTACTCACTTCAGCCTACTTCTTTAAGAGTCTTCTTTGTAAATTTTATAAATTTTATATCCGTGAGAATTTTTACGTAATAAATTTTGAGTGGCAGTTCGGAATCTGCAAATAACGTGGAACTTAAATAAGTCTAGTATTTATACACCTATGGCTACTCCTGCTTCGATCAATTACTTTATTACTTTACTGCTTTACCTGCGCCGCATTTAGAAGATTAAATTGACAATTTTTTTTCTAAAACTGGACTTTTCTTTTACTTATATCGTATTACTGTTACTATGTGACATCAGCGTTTTTCTAGAAAACCGTAGGTTTATCTAAATAAGAACTCGTATAATGGCTTAAGTGCTGGTACAGAAAATAAAAAGTAAAATTGGACTTCCTGTGCTAAAGCAAACAGGAAGTTGGATTTTCTGTTTCAACAATTCATTATCGTAAGGTCGACTTTTTTACATTCAGCTGATTAAACGATTTTATTGATGGGATATCGATTTATTATTAACGTCTTTGTAATTTTAGTACGGGTTACTTTAACCCATTATCGATTTAGTGCTTCCTTTTCTATTAAGTACCTTTGTATAATACTCTAGGCAGGCTTGCCTATGGTGGGGCTAATGGGTAATGTACAATGTTGCCAAGATACTTGACAATAATGGGAAAAGACAATCAGAGCGATAAATAAATATTTTCAGCATATAAGGTGGAAGATATTCTATCTAAGAGTTAGATAAATTGCGGCTCTTTAGTTTCGCGAGAAAACTTGCAGGTGATTCAGCATTAGATATCATGTGGAAGTTTTTAATAGCTGCCGAATCGATATAAGATAATACTATTGCGCCCTATTACCTAAAAATATAAATAGCTGAAGGTGGGTGTGAAACATCCGTTACCCCTTTAGATTTAAACAGACATATGTATGTATGTGTATGGCATACTAACCATATATCACTGAAAATAAACCTAAATATGTTTGACATTTTCACAGGCAGTCCATGCGTTACTCCGAGAATGTCCATAAATTAAAGAGACAATTTAGTCTATTGACAGAAACAAATCTAATTTTAATATACCATTTGTTCCCATCGTCCTTGTAAACATTCGTAGACGACACACAAGGAAGCACCTACAAACTATTCAAAGCAATGAAACATTAAAATAACCCTCTTACTATTTTATAGTAGAAAAAATATTTTCATCTAGCAACACCTCGTAAATCAGAAAGAATGTATTCAAAGCAATAAATCTGGACGAGCAATTAACGTTCCGAAACATTATAAAAAAAGTTAGAGAAAAAACAACAGAATTGACTCGCGTCGTCAGACGCGGAATTTAAATTGGTTGAAACTGACCCCATTGGTAGTATTAAGTATTGTTTCACGGATTGTTTCTTGTCCAAACATTTGTTTGAACAGAGAAAAAACAGCAGGTATACACAATGTCGGGTGGCCATAGAGATATGTATCTATGGAAACGTCATGATAATATCGAAATAACAGCTCTGAGGTTCAGCTAATGATGTAAATATGGGGTTTATCTACTTTTTTCTTGCGATTCTAGTAAAACAGGTGTCAATTTGGAGTTCAATCTTTATGGTCTCTGTTTTGTATGTGGCAACTACGAATTTAGAAACGGTTTAAGTTGATTTATGCGTGATCTTTAGCTAAAGTGAATATTTTTTATTTTAATGATTGCATAGATATAGTTTAAGTGACAATGATAGGTTGAATTTGTGAGTGCTATACCCACAGACTTTATACGAATATTATAAAAATAAAAGATTTAATTAGCGTCAAAATCATAGGACCAATCTCTTAATGTTGAAATTTCGTATTGTCAGTTATAGGTACTACTGAATTAATACTATTTGATACCTTAATTTAAAAAAATGGTAGGTACCTACTTCGTTTAAAAGATATAAAACATAAACATTGGTGCCGCCATTTTGACGTCATAATGACGGAACCACACGAAACACCAAGTCGCAGTAGATAGTGACTTATTTACATTTTACTACCTATATGCTACCCACTGAAACGCTTTGTAATTAACTAATTACATCAGGGGAAATCAGAGACGCAGACTTGAACTGCTGGTGCCGCCATTATGACGTTTTTTGTTTGACGAAATATCATATGCACGGTCATTTTTTTTAATTTTTGGGTGTATACGCATTTACTACCATTATATGTTTATTTGCTACCAATCCAAAAAGCTATCTATTGTATAGCCTATATATTTCAAGATATATTTAGTTATTTATAAAATAAAATTATCGTATCTTCTTCCGTTTTACAGCATGGCTCATTATATTGTATCAGTATGGTTCACACTGGAACTTTGGCACAGCCACCAGTACCCCCTTGCATCTTTTAAACGGCGGACCGACCAATTCTGCTACTTTACGACCAATTTCGACTAATTATCGACTTATTCACTACGTAAATAGATTTCCAGTGTGCCACAGCCACCATGGCTATGCCAAGATGAGCCATACTGTAAAACGCAAGAAGATACGATAATTTTATTTTATAAAATCTTAAAACAACATGCCAGGTCTTGTCGTAGATTAACACATAGGCATTCCCGTAATTTGTATGTAAAAAGCTAATACCGAATCCTGTTAACCAGCTAAGCTCAACGGTTTTGTTGCATTGGGATTGATCTTAAAACCTATATATCGGAAGTGGAATGCCTTAACGATTGCGCTTTTATCTCTTTCATTGACAAATCAATATTTCTGAGCTACGTTTTCTAGTATTTTAATGTTTGCAATCGCTATTTCACCTAGATCTTATACTAATCTTACAAAGACATTTTAAAAACCGTCTTGAAGCTGTTTAGAATTTTTGCCTTTACTTGGTATTAAATTTTATTCCTTAACTTGTATGGATTTTAAATGCATAAAGAATAATAATTCTGCATAAAGAGTAATAATGTCTTATACAATCGAATAAGACATTATTATTATTACACAAAAAGGGCTATCTTATACAACGTGTATGGTATTTAAAGATTGCATACGGATTTCTTCAATCGTCAGAACAATCTACAAACATTTGGGAAGTCTTGGGATTTCCCCTAACACCCTCGATAAACGATCGAGGTATAGTCATCTCGTTTTTTACGGCTTAATCGGAAATCCCAGTCAGATAAATTGTGAAATCATCTACACAATCAGCGTTTTGTCTTAATCTAATAACGCCATATGAATATTACGTAATAAGTTCTTAATATCTATAATATAAATCATGTCTTCAGTTACTGTATTATATCCTAGAGACAAAATTTCAGTCACGACCACCAATCTTAGCCAAGACTGGTAATCTCCTATTACTGTCTCTAAAGGCTCCAAGCACTTTACCAGACAGTGGTGGTACTGATAATTTCCAGATAGGAAAACCCAATAACACGTTGTCTGACCTGGGAATTGATCCTAAGACCTCATTCCAAATGCAAATTTTGTTTAAGATTTAGGAAAATAGATTAGACCTTAGAAAAATTTATATTTCCTTTTTATAATGACCATTTTCACAATAACCACAAAAAGTTATCCGGAATATATAAAATTACTTAAATTACTGTCTTCCTGTTGTTACTTTAAATAAAAGTGATGGCGAGATTTTATAATATGTATCAACGCTACTTGGAGTTTGTGATGTTTCACAAACTTACCACTTCCAGTAACAAAACTACAAAAATCCTGAGGGACTATGCTTTGTTATAGATCTGGTTAAAAATAACAAACAGTGTTTTATGAGTGCACCATTATCTCGTTATGGCCGCTCCTATAAACAAGAGTTGAGTGGACAAGTATTGCAACAGCTGTAATAACACCATGTTATGAGAGTTACAATTTTATTAATTGGTTTACTCATCACTGGGATATGGGATAGCTATGAAAGTAGTATTCAAGATTTGTACTTATTTTATTTTCTTTCTTTTCCTGAAAAGAAGGAAGTCTATAAGAATCTCCAGAATCATTCTTCAATAGCAGCATCTTTCAATAGGTTAGACACTAGAATTACTCAACAAACGAGTGAATAAATAGATAGATTTGTAACTAATGGATAAAATTTCTGCCTACCCTTCCAGAAACCAGGCGTATATTTACCTATGTACCTATATGTGTATAAAATCTTAACTAATATTATGTTTATATGTTTGTTTATTTGTTACGCTTTCACGCCCTAACTATTCAACCGATAATTTTGGAATTTCACATACACTTTGTCAGGGTTACAGAATTGGGCAAAGGCTACCTTTCATTAAAAACAAGTACTGCTATTAATTTAACCAAACCTAAATTTACGCGAGCAAAGCCGCGGGCTAAATCTAGTACGAAATAAATGCGTATTGTGAATTTCATCACCATATATTCGTATAACTGGAAAATTGTGTTTTGAGCAGCGCAGTGCTATCAGTGGTCGTACTGTACACTTCTAACACAAAACTTCGATCACTTTTAATTAAATTCACAATAGCCTTGAGAAAAATAAATACATAATGATTTTCCATTGAAATAAAAACGAACAATCGAGCGAACAAAAGCTTTAATAAACAGAACGAACAATGATTATAATTGTAATAAAATGCAGCCACAATGAAATTATGTCAGTATCACGATTATTACAGGTGCAGGTTCGCGTAATAAAACTGCGGTGATAGGGCTGCCGCCAATATAAAATACAAAAGTCTCACGCCTATACTCCTGAAGGGGTAAGCAGAGGTGCATAACACACCCACATTTCGCCAGCTAAGGTTTTGATTCCACGTAGCAGGCGAAGAGCCTATTGCCGTTAACCTACTAAGCACCGTTTTGGGCTCCAAGCTGCCACTGAAAATTCATTGACACAGAAACCCAATAACACTGCCCGTCCCAGGAATCGAATCCAAGACCCATGCAAAACAGTCGCATACACTACCATTTGCAATCTCGAGCCGAGAGTTATGTGCGTAGATATTTAATAATTAATTCCCGCTCACTTTAACTATGAAAAACTTCTTCGTAATGCTCTCGAAGATATGTTTAAACGCTTTTTTGTTTACCTTGAGGGAATACCTTGATGCATATCTCTCCGCAGAAAAGGGGAGCGGAAAGGTTATATCGGGCTCACCCGGGAGAAGATGAAATGTCTCGGGTACTACCGACTAAACCCACCTCGGTGTGCCAGCTCGCTGCCTTGAATGGTGGGTGGGTCGCCGGAACTGAAACTACATCAGTGAGAGTGCAGTGCCAACGCAGGGAAGGAATGCCTGCGGGCAACGACTTTTGGGTAAAAGCTACCAACCTACACTGAGCCAGTCTGTTAGATTTCGACAGAACTTCACTCGCAGTGAAAAGTGGACAATGCTCAGTGGAACAGTTATACACACGGCTGATATTATTGTTATTATTTTGATTGTTATCACCCATAATCCGTTTAAAAGATTTGAATAAATTTAGCACTTGAATTAATAAATAATGTGAATTTTCAAGTCATCCAATGCAAAGTACAATCGTGGCAGCCCTAGGACACCCGATACGAACGAGACGAAACTAGGAAAGTTAAATGCGGAAATAATGGCACTAGTTTCTGGTGTGATAAGCTTTTATCGAGTGTGACTAAGCTGAAGGGACGGGAACTCAACTGGAACCACGTTTAACAGCCGCTGTGCTAACAAAACCAATCAATTTGTAGTTTAGAGGCATGCGGTGCGATATACTAGAGTCTAGACCGATACCGATTACCGGACGTAGAAGAGCTATAGGGCTGTCAAATAGATTTAAACAAACAGAAACTATAGAATTACATATCTTTATATTTATAATTGTTCTGTTCGTGTGTATGTCACTGAACTTCTCTTAAACAGCTTAACTAATAGCTATAAACTTTTATGCATTTTAGTGTGTGTTTGAGTGGATCCCTGGATTATTTAGATTCACAGTTCTGCTAACGTTCGGGCAGGACAGCGATTATATAGTTCGCTAGTATGATTAAAATTCCAAATACACTCCCATGTTACAAATTTAAAAACAGCTTCTGTTTAATTGCTACATTTCTTATTTATACCTTACTTAACAACTTTTGTTCTAGCACTTTTTATAATCCATTATTTTATTTTTTTAAAACATATCTGTGAATATATATTTTTTTTATATTGAAAGACATAAAGACTACACGCGGTCGTAACAAAGTGCAGCGGCGTATCAACAACACACCGCGGAGGAGAAGGCGTTGTGCAGGAGGCGGGCGCTTGCATTTTTAGCTTATTATAATAGGGTTTTGGTGTATGTATTTACTTTTTAAAACGTTGTAGAAACATGTCAAGGAGACACGGATGAAAGGATATTAGTATTATTCAATTAACCTCATACAGGGCTGCTGGCATATCCCCAAAAGAGTGACTGGCTCTCTTGATATACAAGCAGAGCCTTTGTATGTATGTATGTATTAGTATTTTTCATTTAACCTTGTATATAAATGCGTATTTTTCGTTGGACCATAGCAAGTGGCAATTCGTAGTCTCTGCCTACCCCCTAATGAATTGTGTATGTATTTTTTCGCTGTCTTGTCAACATGTCAAGGTAACGAGCAGATCGTGTCATTTCATTGTAGTCACCATGCGAATCGTTTTTATCTCGTCCGTCAGTCGGACAGCTGTTCAACACGTACCCGGTGACGTGTAACAACCTTGCTGCAAACACAATTACTGGATAATTGCTAACAAGTATTGCTAACGGTACTATAATGTCGCCGGTTATTTGATTAGTGTAAGCAGAGTGTATAGGTGGTCGCCGCGACGTACATTTACCCATCCTTTGTTGATATAAGTTGTAAAATACAGATTTTATATTTAATTAGCGATGACAAAAGCGTGGCTATAAGTTTCTTGCAGATATCTTATCTTAGGCTCAACTCTTTACCTGAAGTTAAACGTACATAGGTTCAGTTACTTAGTAAAGTCACTAACCAATAGATATTGACGTTTATAAGTGTGGCCTAAATTAATAAATTATTTTTGGCTTTGACTACTTACTGCTAAATAAAAATTGCATAACGACGCTGACGAGCAAAATTGCTGCATATCGAATGGTAGTATTTTCAAAAATTCATAACTTGAAATCTATAAGGGCGGAGACGCCATTTTTGGAATGAGCATATGCCAAATTTGAACTCATTATCTGTAATCGTTTAAACCGTTTTAAATTTATTTGTGTTTTGCTTTGATGCTGCAACTCTTATTTTAAAGATGCAACAATTATGCTTTCTGGCGTACATCTTAGCATCGATAGTGGTAATCAGCGAGCAAGCCGTCAATTAGTTGTAGACTCGAACTACCCACGGGACAATTATTCGTGTGATCCACAAATGATTGTTCTGAGTCTGAATGTACTTTGTGTCCTTTATCCTTACATCCTTCTTTACGGCATAAGAGATAGATGCTTAACTTATATATATAACACTACCTTATACCAATACAAGCAAAAATATAAGTTTCTCTAGAATAAATATTTAGAATTTGTGTAGTAATAGTCCAACGGCTAGAGTAATTCAATTAATTAATAAGTTTTTACAAGCTGTTCCTAATGCTGACATATTTTATGATAAATTAGGTAAATTATCCAATTCAATATTTCTATTCCTAAACATGACATCTAAATAATTAATAATAAATATAATTGTGTAATGTCCTGTATAATTTGTAATCTGTTTTAAATGTTCACTTTTTGTTTTGTATTTTCTAAGATAGTTTTAGAATTGTATAGCTTCACTTAACAGATAAGCGATTTGGTTTGTAACTGTAAGCTTATATTGTTCTATATCAATAAACAAATATATAAATTAAAAAAAAACAAGCTAATGAAATTATAGCTAGTCTATCTTAGATGTATACTACACATTGTGATAATTTGTGTTTAACGTAAAACTAGTAAAGTAAAGTAAAGTAAAATAAGTAAAGTAAAGTAAAAATTTATTTTCAAAATATATGTAGGTACACGATCTAGTACAAATATTAGAACACTAAAAACAAAACAAAAAAAAGTACATATATCATGAAAAATGAGGTTACCACTCAGGTTTATTGTTGGTTTGCGGTTGATACCTCTAACCAACCCTGATATTATTTGGTAACCCCAAGTGACGCCCGGAGGTGTGACGGACTAGTGATAATTCTTGCGTGGGAGGACTCTACAATCTTTGAATTAAAGAACACCGGTATCAGGCACCTATTCGTGGACCACACAAATATTTGTCACTTGTAGAAATCAAACAGACAGCACTTGACGTATAAGAAAAAGCGAAACCAGTGAGACCGCCACGTTATCTATGCAGTCTCGTATTTGTATTGCCCCTCGCAAGAAACTTATAATTATTTACCTTATATTATACAAAAAAGTCCACTCAACGAAAGGTTCCATTAACAATGGTTCATAGTGGAAAACACGTTCATTTTAATAGTATAGTTAACCATATTGTGCCGCGCTACGGATAATGATTGAAGAACAATACAACTGCTTATAAATAATGCACAGATGTAAAATCCTTTTACTTACAACACTAGTTGTTACCTGTGACTACGTTTGCATTATTTGAAGAGTAAATATATGAAGGAGAAAGTATATAGGTATAAGAGTAAGTATATATTTCCATACTCGTAATTTTTCCAAAATCGGTTTAGTGATTTAGTTTTAAAAACATAACAAACATACCGAGCTACTTTCCCAATTTGTATCTATCATGTTCTTTATCAAGTTAATAATCGACGGCCTCGATGGCGTAGTGGTTAGTGTAACCGACTGCCACGCCTGAGGTCACGGGTTCGATTCCCGCACAAGCCAAACATTTGTGTGCATGAACATGGATGTTTGTCTTGGTCTGGGTGTTTCTATGTGTAATATGTAAGTATTTACAAAAAAAAAATATTATATGTATGTTTATCCATTGTCTAGTACCCATAGTACAAGCTCTGCTTAGTTTGGGCTAGATGGTGTTGTGTGTATGTGGTAGAATATTATTATTATTATTATTATTATTTAGGCCACAAAGTAATACGTATAAACGTTAACGTATGGTAGTTAACAAGTTTACTCAACTAACTGAAGATACACGTAGATGAGTTGCTAGGTTCAGCAAAAGAGTTGAGCATATTATGAGACTATTCTTGTTAAAAAAACATGCAGAGCATTCTTTGGGGACTGCCTATAGAAGTGAAAACTAAGTAACTTGTGATTTGTATCGTCGAGCTATTAGAATCGTTCGGTGACGATGACGCGAGTTTCATAATTTTTGTTCACCCAAAAAGTGCTTACCGCGCCTTAAGAAGTTTTCACTTCAAAAACTCACGGCCACTGATTTTTAATCGTTAATTTAAATGTTTATATTCCAAGTGGCAGAAATTGACCGAAGCTAGCGAAATATGGTAATAGTACCTATCTATATACTTTCGGGAATGTATATCCATCACCCTATGCAGGTATCAGTAATATGTATTCACTTCACACTTTACCAAAAAACCCATATTAAAGAATCTGAACATGCTTTGTGCTGACCTCTAGACACGTCACGGCGTCCACAAGGCGAAATCTATAAAATCTAGGTCAGTCTTCGAGACCGGTGACCACAAACGTGCGCCGTTATAAGACCTGTTTATAAAATGCGACAAATTTCCTATATCATCAGGTAAAGCGCACCATATAATCATACTGCATGTAGGAGCTTAATGGTGAACATTAACTGCACCCGTGGATGCTGTTTTATGATCATTTGCATATGGTAACAGCGACAACAGCCAGATAGCGCGAAAGTTGGACTGCCAAAGTAGATAACTCGAAGCCAAGGTACAAGTTGGATGGATTCAGATGGCCAGCTTAATACAAAGCATGCCCAAATATATTTCATTTTTCAGCAAACAATTAAGCCTCACATTTTTCAGCAAAAGTACAGATTATGAAAACATAAGCCTGTTTATTTGTTTAGCTTTAACCCGCGGCTTTGCTTTACTCGCTCGGGAATGTTATTTTTCCTGGTCGATTAATGAGGATTCTGACCTCCTGACAATGTGTATCCGAAATTTCATGATGATCGGTCGAGTAGTTAAGGCGTGAAATTGTGTCAAACAAACAAAAGCACATTCACGTTTATAATATTAGCTAGGATTACCTCAAAACAAAAGAGCAGCTCATCACTCAGGTCCGAAATATGAATCATAGTTTGACCTCGAAAAGAGTTTTAATTTTAGTCATGCAGATTTAAAATTAGTTCTAACTTTCTTCTGAGGTCCTTTTTAAACGGAGAGTTCATATTCTTTGTAATATTTTACTAAATTATTACTGTTGAAATTAAACTGCTATATACGGATTTTATCGCGTTGTTTATTTGATCCGTAAAATCCGTAAAATCCGTATATAGCAGTTTAATTTCAATGAATAATATTCGCGGAAATAGAAGACAATATTATGTAAATAATTACTGTAGTAAAATATTACAAAGAAGATTAACAAGACAGAATATTTTTTAATCTTGTACATAATATTTGATAGTTACCCCAACTGTAATAGTCAAATTATGGAAAAAGGATGTTTGATATACATTGTAAACTTTATCTATTTAAATATTAATATTATACTCTTATAACTTGTATTTTAATTAATAATTCACAAAAACGGTTCTTTTGCATGCTATTACATATAAAACAAAATATAGGCCACTATCCAATTAATGTTACAGTTATAATTAATGCAGATATTATATAATTACTAAATCTATATTACTCCTAAAGCTCAAATTTCAAATGATTTGTTACATTGCAACAAGTCAGCTAACTATGCAAGTCAAGGTATTTCTGTGGGCTATATTAATACCCACGGACACAGGAAATCCTAGCGTCAAGCTGTGAATTAAACATCATTTAATTATACAGTCAATGAGAATTAACCACTGATTTACGCTAAACAGTTCACAAGTACAATCTATAGTTCTGCTTACACCCACCTGTGGCTTCACTCACGACTTTCAAATTGCAAAACGCTATATTTTCTTCCATTATTTTGTTTAATAAAAGTAGCTCAACTTACCCACTTGTTAACTTTTTAGTAAATGACATCAATGCAATTATTCCATTTACTAAAAATATTACTGTTATTTATTCAGTTTCGTAGCGACTTTTTGTACAATTAAAACTACCTGCTTATATCGGTGTTGTAATAGTGGATATTTAAGACCGAAATATTCATTTTTTATACCTCTAAGGTGGCAAACGGGCATACGGCCCACCTGGTGGTAAGTAGTCATCGTGGCCTATAGACGCCTGCAACACCAGAGGCATCACTTGAGCGTTGCCGACCCTTTAGGAATAAAAGGAAGTGGGAAGACGAAGGAGCGGGAAGGGGGAAAAAGGGTGATTGGACCTCCGGCACTCTCACTCACCGAACGAAGCACAACAGTAGGAATACTGCTATTTCACGTCGATATTCTGTGAGAGGGTACTCCTTCCCCGGTCGAGCCGGCCTATTCATACTGAAATCAGCAAGACTCTACTACACCAAAAATAAAAACTTATCTTGTGATAGCCAACCAGAACTAGACAAATGACAGAATATGTAGCTTTTGTGAATTTTTATTTGTAGTAAATTATTAAATCGTTAGATGGTTTGTATTTTATTCTTTTTAGTCTGTAATTAGAGAAAACTGATTACTAAAATTAAAATTTCATGATGATCGGTCGAGTAGTTAAAACGTGAAAGCGTAATAAACTAACAAACAAACTCACAGTTGCACTTATAATATTCGTTAGTATACTCTACTAATAGTAAACTATCCCGTTAATACACTGATGACTCGAGAACGGAACCCCTGCTTTTCGATCCATCGATATTGCACACGCTGTCCCTTACAATATTGACGTCGTAGAATATACACAGTTATCATTTACCAAAAGACAGGTTGTCTGCCACCATCAGAAATAACGAAAAGGACCGCATCTTATACCCTCCTTGAATACACTCGGCTGGTATATATAAAATGCCCATACATATAGACATAGGTACATGCTTTCACATAACATTAATTAGAAAAATCGGAACTCAATTATTCAACGTTACTTAACAGCTGCCTTATTTGATACAACTCTGTACCTTTACATGCGACAAGCATCCGCAGTAATTCGCTGATTATATCAATGATAAGCAATCGTATCTGATTATCATAATACTAAAGACTCCCAGTAGATTTATTGCTTCCCTCTCGTAAGGTTCTGGTCCCAATATCACCATGAAAGCGATTAGCGATCGACTATTTTCTCGCTTACGAAACAAATTATATTTTAAGTTGACTGCTCATGCTGATAGCCTCACTGGCGCAGGTGATAAATATGACTGTTTTGCATGAATTTTCAGTTTCGATTACAGGGTCAGGCAAAGTACAGTTAGGTTTTCATGTTAAACAATTCTTTTTAGCAGCTCCGAGTTTGGAACTATACCGGTAGACGGTAATACGCAGTATGAATATACCTACATAGGCTAACGACCTAATACCCGAAGGGGTGTTGCAGAGATGTATTACACCAACATTTCGCAAGATATGGTTTTAAGGTTAAACGTAAAAGGAGCCTATTGTCGTCTACCAGGCTTAGCACCAGTCTGCTACTCAGAATTTCTTAACGAAAATTGTAATAAGTTCACCTAAATGCTATACATTTTTTTTTGATGTGGCATACAATCATACGGCCCACCTGATGGTAAGTGGTCACCGTAGCCTACAGACGCTTGCAACACCAGAGGCATCACTTGCGCGTTGCCGACCCTTTGGGAAAGGAAGTGGGAAGGAGAAACAGCGGGAAGGGGGAAAACGGGTGACTGGACCTCCGGCACTCTCACTCGCCGAATGAAACACAACAGTAGGAATACTCCTATTTCACGTCGATATTCTGTGAGAGAGCAGTCCTCCCCAAGTCGAGCCGGCCCATTCATGCTGAAATCAGCGAGGCTCTACTACTTAAAAATTCAATTGTTTTTAGTAGTTCACAACAGTTTGGTCCAGTATTTTAACAAAAACAAAAATCGATGATCTCCGTAAAAAGCAAATTAATTTAACATATTTTAACTTTGCCAGACCCGGAAAGCTTGAGATTTCAAGCACATCAGTCGTGTTCACTCATTATAACTATACACAGCTCCTAAGAGGTCCCGGAAGAGGAATGATTTCATGATATAAGTACAATAGATTAGTCAACTGGAAGTAAGCGCTCCAACAATACTGTGTCCCAAATATAATACAATGAAAATCGGCTCAAGGTGAAAAACCGTTATGGTTGCAATGCAAATGTTAAAAGTCACGGGCATACGGCATTGGATACACCGAACTTACAAGGTGTCTACGTTTGGCGTAATATCTTTATATATACGTATTTCTTCTGTACTTGTGTATGGCACTGAACTCCTCCAAAATGGCTGGATCGATTTTGATGAAGTTTTTTGTGTGTTGGAGACGGATTCACCCGATAGGTGGTGCTGCGATCGGCAAGATAATTTCTGTCGGAATCGCTAGTTGTGTGTACTTAATAATATCAGCCCTGCTAATGAACTGTCCTACTGTTGAGTTCAACCTTAAGTGTACGAGATTGAAAAGTCTCACGAAACTCGTAATTTTTCTTCAGATACGAGTACACAGTCCTTAGCTATGTAAATTCAAAGAATTTTTACCTTGACATATACGTAGTTTCAAGCGTTTATCCCTGTAAAGTTACGCAGAATTGTATTACATCCGCACTCCGCCAGTTATGATTTTAGGTCTTACGTATAAAGAGTCTAACGGGGTGTACTGCGTGAGCGACAAATACGACGCGATGCGACGCGACGCTGCGAACGCGACGAACGCGATCAAAACAACGACCTACCTATCTTGCGGCCTCTAAGGCAGTCTGCCGCGAGACGCGACGTAACGCGTACCTGTTTTGTGGGCGACCAGACGCGACACCAGGAACTACGAAATGGTTGATTGTCAAAGTCAAACTTAATAGCAGCAATAATGTAATCTAAAGTAGACGGTAACACGCCACAATATTGTTTAAACATTTTATAATCGTTTCCTAATATTGGATATCAATGATGGAATTCGCCAAATACGTTTCTTTGTAAAAATATTATATTTGCTTTCTTTCTGTGTATTTTACTATACGTTTTCAAAAGTCTCTACTTTAAGTATAAACTTTCAAGCAAAAAGTCACTGTACTTCCCCATGATTCGAGAAGTAATGACCAAAATCACATTTGTCGCGTGTAGCATCGCATCGCATTGCATCGTGTCGTGTCGCGTCGCATTTGTCGCTCACGCAGGACACTCCGTAAGATTCCGTGCTGCTACAGCGAATCTCCTGCAAAAAATCCCAACAGCATTTGGCCCGACCTGGCAATCGAACCCGTGACCTTATACTCAGCAGTCGCATTCACTACCTTTGCCACCGACTATCATATTCGTACATGTACAATGGGCGTATTCTTTCATTTTATAGTCTAACGAAATACCAAATCCTTTTTACAAAGTACCGTACAAAACCAAACATCCTATACATCACGATAAGGTCATAAACCATGAGTCAGTAGTCACACTAGCGGTCTCGAATTAGGCCAATGACCTCAGTTGCATAAGGCCCGTAATCTTAGATTACGAGTAAAACAAACCAGGCGTGTGTTTTGCGGTACTTTTTGATATGCCAGTGATAATAGTAGGCTTGAAATTTTTTTATGGCTTTTCTTCTGGTTGAGTGCATACCTGTGTTTAATTTCGTGAGTGGTACGGATACGTATTTTTTATTGGTTTTGTAAGATTTCCTATTGATATAGAATATTGTTTTTTAAGGCTTATATAGAGGGGGAGCCTGTTGGTCACATTTGGTGATTATGCTTCTATTCTTAATGACACAATAGGAAATACGTTGGCGATTACGAATGTCTTACATCAATTAATACTGTACTGATCTCACTGGGGTGATAAACGCCACTAGTTACTGCCAGCCACCAATCCGGTGGCAAGCTTGAAGGAGGAGCAAGTAGGAGGCAGATGGGAATAAACGGTATACTAGCACAAGTTTACATTTATTATGGTTCGATGCCCGGGTTTATCAAAGTGAGAGTTATTCTGTGAGAGAATTGTCAGTAGATATGAAAGTACGCTTGAGACTAGCTCAATTACTGTTAGCATGGATGGCATAGCGGTCACCAGTAACCAATAAGTCGCCTCGCAACTGCTAGTGCGCCATGTATTGTAGGTTGGACCTTCATACGGGATAAAAAAAATCGTAAGCACAAAGAGCACCTTGAGTCACTAAAGGACCCAGTTGAAAACCAGCGTCAGGCTTTCGTCTGACACATGCTGAACTGGGCCCTATTTGACACTTCTGTTAGACACTTACTTTAATATGTACTATAATTTGTATTTTTTTTATTTGGTCTCGTTTCGCTAAGTTCATTTCTGTAGGTACCTTCTTCTCTCTTAGCCTTTATTATTCCAAGTCACTTGGGGTCGGCTTTTCTGGTCTAACCGGATTTGACTGGATATCAGTTTTTATACGGAGCGGCTGCCACATGACCTCCGCAACCCGAAGGCTAACGATACCCTAAGGCTAGACCAGTGTCAGGATATTAGAGGGCACTGACTTCCCAATAACGACTGCCATAGATGTTCATGGCAGCCAGGACCAACGGCTTAACGTGCTCTCCGAGGCACGGAGCAGGCAATAATTGTCAATCAACACGCACATAATTTCGAAAAGTCATAACTTCCGAAAGTCAGAGGTGCGCGACGTGGGTTCGAACCCGAGACCCTCTGCATTGCAGTCTGTTGGTCTCCCCACTAAGCTATCGCTGCTACGATGCATTTCTGTAGGTACCTATTTATTTTTATTTTATACTTGTTATTATGTGTTTGTGGTATGTGTCAAATAAATAATTTTTCTTTCTTTCTTTCACCTAGGAACACCTATTTGGATAGAACAGATGTGTCTTGGTGATCTGTTTCCTTTGTTTCAAAGTTTGCAAAGTTATTCGCGACACAGGCATTATTCCTAGTGCAGAGCTATTAAAAGAGTCTATTAACCGGTCGTATACCGCCGGCTCGCATACCAGCCGGCAGATTTGTACCCGTCGTAGGCCGGTGGCTCGCATGCGAGCCACCAAATTGGCGCCAAAACGCCGCGCGCCGCCTTCGCTTAAGCGAAGGCGGCACAGAGGAACGATTAGCATGTAAAGTGAAGATATTCATATTCACATATTATGATGCTATTTTACGCTTAGCTTGCTTTGAACTATCTGTATCATGTATCTTCCAATTTAATAGCTTTGATAATGTTTTAATGGCCATTGATACCTACATCTTTCATTTAATGTTGATTACATCTTATCCGCTATATAAACTAAGCTATATATCAGCCGTCGTTAATTAAGTAACTATCTATGTAGGTACTTATAATTTAATGGCTGCATATTTTAATTTTTATGTATTTTGTGACTTCAGTTACTTCTGTGTGATAAGTATGCGCTTACATTAGCGATTGAATGGGTTCTACTGTGCAATAAGCTATATGACAGTATAAAAAACAATGACTTATTCATTGCCATCCGCGTAGATTATGAATTTTAAAAGCAATCTGCCATAATATACATTTAAAATAGTTATTATTTTACCAAAACCCCAAAAAAGTTTATTAATTTTAATTGCAACCATGTGATCGTAAACTATTTTGATTGGCTGCATGTATTTTGACGTCACACGTTTGTAAACGTCTTCAGTCATTGCTTGCTGTCCAATGTTTATTTACAAACCTGTTACGACTCGAATGTGACATGGACTATTCAAATCATCTATTCTGAAAGACCTTTTCTAAAGTAACCATGGCTATGATAGATGGTAACTATGGCTACGACTACTACTACTATTAACTGATTAAACGCATAACGTACTTGCTTTATTCTATAATCTAAGGCACGTCACTACAAGACAACACCTTCTAAAGCTCCGACAAATCTCGTCGCAGGAATACAACAAAAAGTTACGATCACCTAATACTTTCACAAAAAAATTCCAAGAAACATTAATAATATATATTTGTTAATCTCCATTAGCAGCGATAGCTCAGTGGGGAGACCAGCAGACTGCAATGTAGAGGGTCTCGGGTTCGAACCCACGTCGCGCACCTCTGACTTTCGGAAGATATATGACTTTTCGAAATTATGTGCGTATTGATTGACAATTATCGCCTGCTCCGTGCCTCGGAGAGCACGTTAAGCCGTTGGTCCCGGCTACCATGAACATCTATGGCAGTCGTTATTGGGAAAGTCAGTACCCTCTAATATCCTGACACTGGTCTAGCCTTAGGGTATCGTTAGCCTTAGGGTTGCGGAGGTCAGGTGGCAGCCGCTCCGTGTAAAAACTGATATCCAGTCAAATTCGGTTAGACCAGAAAAGCCGACCCCAAGTGACTTGGGAATAATAAAGGCTAAGACAGAAGGATTTGTTAATCTCCATTTCATAATTCCATGAAAGATTTCCTGTTTACTTCGCATAAATATAAATTAAAAGAGTACCAAAAACATATCAAAACCACAAAGTCTTACCAGAACTAATGAGCAACGTTATGCAATGTGAACTTATAGAGCTTTTTAACTGGTATCAATTACCGAATTAGGACGAAATATGAACAATGATTAGCCGTAACACATCAAAGTGTAGTACATAAAGCTTAATGAAAGTATGTTTATGTTATGTAGTCGAATTATTATATTATGTCGAATTGCTTTGAGGTTATCAATGATATATAAAAACCCTTACTTCCTTGTAAAGCGCAAGTCAAAGTACGCGGCTAGAAAGCAGTGTCTCTTCAATATACTTTCAGAGAAAACGTATAAAGACGTTGCAAGGCAAAATAAATAGAAAATAAGGATACCTAGTGGGTTCGTCGCCTGCCGAATGTCTTAAGTGAAGCATTGGGTGGCCTACGCCTAATAGAGTGCCCTGTCGTAGTCTTACGATGCTTTAAAAGGAAATAAGAGGATTCACATTTAATGATAACCGCAAAATATCGGCACATGCCATGTATAGTTAACTAAATAGTCTATAGATATATGTATCAGGTTAGGTGCCAGGTTCGATTTAAATTGGAATATGCAAGCGCTTTAAAAATTGCTAATAAAGTTTAAGTTGAGAAATTTATCTTTGACAAGTTTTTAATAGCAATATTCAGTAAAATGTACCTAAGTACCACATTTCGGTAGAAAAAAGGGAGACAGTATTATGTAATTCCTTCCAGTTATTTACTGAATAAGTGCCTAAATCATTTATTTAATTGCGTATGAGCCAGAACGTAACCTCAAAATATGCTGTATCGATCATACCAGATAGCATCTTTTAAAACGATATTAATATTAATTACCTCATTAGCCGGGTAATTAATTTCTACGGTGATCATTTTAAAATGCTTATTACCAGCTAGGCCTATAATTCAAATATGAAATTTGTGTAATAAATTACTGACCACCGTAAAGCTTTCGCTTAGGTCAAATGTAATTGAATTTGCCTAATTAATTTTCCAATAGCTGTTACACGTGTAAGCTCGTGCTTTTTCTTAATTAAATTAAATTCGGTACATCGGTTTAGGCATAAAAAAGATAATGACAAACATAATGTTTTTTCTTTCTTTTTTCAAAGAATGGACGAGGAAAGACTGACTAAGAAAGTTTATAAGGCTAGTGTGAATGGAACAGTCGCAAGAAGAAGACCTAGGCGAACGTTTCTCGATCAAATCGGAGGCGTTCTGGACAAAGGCCAGGTTAAGAGCACCTTGAACCGACGGGCGTGTATGAGGAATGTGATGAAAGTGAATGAAGCCAGAGAAGTGTGTCAGGATCGTAACAAATGGAAATCCGTAGTCTCTGCCTACCCCTCTGGGAAACAGGCGTGAATCTATGTATGTATGTATGTAATTTTTTTTTTATTAGTGCATAGCATAGTCTAGTTAAATCATACAGCATTTAGCACTCTACAGATGTCTAATAATCCATATAATACAGCCTCTAAAAATATACTCACATGCCTATTCTATATCTACATTTCGCTAGATATGGTTTGGGATCCCGCCTAATAGGAGGCGAGCGTATTCATGCCGACCGAGCAGTTCTCAACCCAGACCACTACTGGCTATTTCTTGTCAGTAAAACTCCGTAGTTCCGACTACGAAATCGAACCCGAGACCTCAGCAGTCGAATGCACTTAATCACTACAGCTAAGTCATCAAGTCAGTCAGCCTATTAATGATTGCGTTCATGTTATTTTTTTTTTAAGTACGACAAGCGCAGTCAGTAGCCTTTTAATGGACTGTGAGATTAATATTAGATTTTGAAGATAAAAGAAAATATTAAAATATAATGTTCTCAGGTACAACTAAGTGCGTGCGTTTTAGATGCCGAAAACTTTATCTCAAAGATAATAAGATACACAGTACATTAAATCACTTTATCTGGAAGTAAATTTTGGGTATTCTGGAGAAACCTGTCAGAAGGTCGTTGCCTGCAACATCATTAAGTAGCCTGAAGTACAGGTGGCCTCTGCTTAAGGAGTGCAACGACTTCTTTAAGACATTAAAGTATTAATATCTTAAATCGTAAAAATATTACATTGGAATTGATACACACGTTTATTCTGAAATCTTTGGGAGGATCTTAAAATGATCAAAGAACAGACACAAGGAACACCCAGACTCGGAACAACCATTTGTGGATTACACCATATTTTATCCCCTGCGCGATTTAAACCCTCAAGACTCGGCGTAATGGCAGCGGCTAGCGACCACTTAAACCACTTCGCCATTGGTGCAGTCGTTATCCCTGCGATGTCTGAACGAAGTAATTTTTTAATCTATATATACGTGAAGCAAAAACTTTGTACCCCTCTTTACTAAAATTGCGCTGACGGAGGAGTATGAACTTTAGCACAGTTAAAGTTTATATGGAAAAGGAGGAGCGAATCCTAATATTTATATAAAATATGTATTAGAAATACATTAAATTAATGAAAAAACACTACACGCACACAACCACGCATTTGACACACGCAGTGTAATCGCGTTCGTAGTATGTCAGCATTGTTCGGCTGATGTAGTACTATTATTCGTAACTATGGTTACATATATCAATATGTAATGACATATTTCAGCAATATCTTACAGGCAACCTTTGGGCGGATTGGAATGATATATACCTACTATTTATATTATAATATACCTATTTAAGTAATTGTATAAAAAAAGAAAACAAAATAGCAAGTTTAGGAATATCGTCAATTAAAGAGTTTAGTTAAGTAAATTATAATTTGTTTGAAATAGATAGGTAAATTAACCTGTATAGATCGAAATCTAAATGAAATCTGATTATAGGGTTCTAGACAATAAAACCTTAATAACTATTGAACTTAAAATTTAAATCATTTATGGTCGGATTTCGACCATAAGGCGACCGCTAGTTAATATAATTGTTAATCTTTTTTCCAGGTTATCCACAAAATAAACACCTACCTTGTTTACCAAGTGTAAAATGTAGGTGACAACGTAGTCTAGAAGTGATTCAGTTTTTGTACTTCCATAATACCACCGCATGCACAAAAGCAATATTTTACGCCAGACTATTATTATAATACATATATTATATATTATTATACTCAAAAGAATACAATACGCAATATTATTTGAACATATGCTCTGAGCAGGAATGTTTAAAAGCGGATTGTTTTGAAATTGTGAATACAATGCAATACAACATATATAATATAAGCAAGATTATATGTATAATAAAGGTAATGAACAACGCCATGACAGATACGGCACACACGCAAAACAGATTTTTATTCTTTGCAAATGATCGGCGGGTAGGTACATGCTACTGGAATCGCCTTTAATCAGGTGAGCGATACCTACTACTATATTAAACATTATTAGATAATGTTTATAGTAAAAAACACATAGGTTCAAGCATATTGACCTGAGAGGTAGGCAAAGATCACAGATTTTTACATTTGATACTTAAGACTGCGCCGAGCGAAATGTGCCAAAACAGGTGGTCACAGTTAAATGAATAAAATCAACACTTTTTGTTTAATACAAATATAAAATATTAATTTACCATAACAATGAATGTGTTTACAATTACTCCGTGTAAAAAACTAAAAATAATTAATATTTTCGCTTGCAAAATTACGTGAATTTGCACGAAAAATGCTAAAACGTAAGCTCGCGTTACGTGATTTTTAGATTATAACAGTAGAAATCTATCCTATTTTACAGCTCAAACGAAACATAAATAGTTATATTACAATTTGTCCGTCTCAAATATTTAAGTAATTGGTTGACAATAATGATACAGATTTATCAAAAAAGCACTTTAAATCCTCCATACAATTTTACTATGGCGGCCGAGCGTCGATTTGAACATGCGCCGCACGAGCTCACTATCACTGCACTAAGTGTGTAGGTTTATTTCCTACACGGGAGCAACATCTTTGTAATAATTGTTCCAAGTCCGGGTATTCTATGTCCGCTGTTTCAATGTTTGTAAAGTGGGGTACTTATTCCATTGAGACAAGAATAACGCTTATTTAGTGGTAGACGCGGTCGTTGTTATTAAAAATAAAAGAAAATACACATAATATTCAATACCAACATACAATGTGTAAGTCATTTCGTGATATCTTATCATCTTTAAACAGAAACCGTGAAACAGCCAGGTAGCACGTACGACACTTGCATATCAAGTACTTACACGAAATTATGGTTCCGACTTAATTATACAATAAACTACAGTTGTCCAAATAGAAGCTACTGGCTCCATAGATCAAATAAGTCTGGCCACACAGCATCCATAGCTCTCAGCATTCCCTCGTTGGGTTATGTAAGAAAACATTCGTCGCTTTATGTTGATGTTTGATAACATGCTTTTAGAAGCTCAGGCGTGTTCGTATGCGCGTTCAATGTTAGTTAAGTGATGGACCGTTTTTGAGCACAACGGGGGAATACATAGAGATAAATGTTTACGGAGTATACCGTTGTATCTTGATGTTTATGGCTCTCAAATGGTTAGCTATCACAAAATGTTTTCTTTTTTTTTGTGAAATTTATTTATTTATAATTTAAGCATACCAACTGTATAATTACAATGTTTTGTAGTTGAGACATTCTTAATTTAACATTGTCAGAGTAATTAAACAAATCACAGGCATGCATGACATTTCAATTACTATTAAAGCGACAACTTGTTTATGGTGAAAATATAACAGTGACTCTAAACATTACATAAACCACAAATCGAAGTCTAACTATATTAAAACTAATTAAAAGTATACAAATTTGAAATTGCAAAAGATTATAAAGCATTACTGAGTAGTAAGTGTCAGAATGATAAAAATTTCATAGAGAAGACATCAATGTCTTTGTCAGATACGTTGGATTTCGCATTATACAATCTTGCCATACGTGTAAATGGACTATTGAAGGTAGTTATAGGTATCTCAAATACCCGGGAATGTATCACAAAACGCCTGCTCGTTTTAAAATTAAAATGATTAATTAGTTCAACATCTAAGGACCCATGTACAATTTTGTATAGAACCAGTAAGTCATGGATATGATCCATTACGTGCTAATATACTAATCGTTACTAATATTATAAATGCGAATTTGTGTTTGTTTGTTAGGCTTACACGCCTTTACTACTCGATCGAATTACAGAAAAGGTCATAGATTAATTTGTTCAAAAATAATTACTGTTCTTGCAGCCATAGGCATAAGGTATTTAGATATAATTGCTCAAGCAGCATTTTTATATTGTTTATAAAAATAAATCAAATATGGTAAAACAAATTGTTAGAGATTTAATGAGGTTACCTACTTTTATGTTATTTTTATTTAAATGATAATGTCCTTACCAGTGAACTATAATTAAAACCAGTTAAACCAAGTCTTACAAACAGTTTAAAACATCATCTTGCTTCTTTTCATACGAAACAGGTGTATTATTGTTTATTTTCCCTTTCTCCGTTAACAATATCGCCGGTAGTAAGCCGTAACACCGGTAAACAATAACATGCGCAGGCGCACGCTGTCAAACCGCGTAGAAAGAAACAAGCGCGGTAGAACGCGGCGCTATGTGATCAATTGTAAGCATAGCAACAGAGATAAAAAGAAAGTGCGTGTCTGAAAGCTACATGCATAGAATTACGACTGTTTCTTAAAGGGGTAAGCAGAGATTGTGGCTTTTAATTAGGTAAAGGAAAGAAGTTTAATATAGTTGTAAATGGTAATTACCACATTTTAATATTTTAAGCCTAGGGGTATACCTAATACTGTGTCTCATATCCAGTGGAATATAATTGCGTGCGACTGTGATATCCCAGCTTCGGTTGCCAGGGCAAAGTGTTATTGGTTTTTTATGTTAAGAAATTCCAGTTTTAGCATGAAGTGAGGAAATGTGCTCTGTATACATCAATAAGTTTGCCCTGTGTAGATACCTATATTAGCTTACCCTGTGGATATAAACAAGCGTAAGTCTATGAATTAAAACATTAGCACTTCAACTCACGATCGAAAGATCATGGATACAATCTCCATTGCACGACCAATCACAAAAAACTGACTATTTTTATCACAAGTTTAAAATCTAATTAAATATAGTAACTAACTAGCTAATATTGTCTTCTGTTTATGCGAATGTTATTTATTGAAATTAAACTACTATATACGGATTTTCTCGCGTTATTTATTTTACACTTTATTACAAAATTTTGAAACTGTCACAGTCATTCAAATACTCAAACCCAAGAAGAAGCAAACCACAGCTAGACTTCATGATACTCTGAGCTCATTCTGCGTAAATAGAAACACCAATGATTAAATTATGTTCGGGTACTTTGAAATAACTACACTGGAACATTGAGACAACTGCCATCTAGTCTCCCCGTGACCATGGCTGCTGAAAAGCAACCGAAACGTTGGGGAAAGTGTAAACTTAAGTATAAATAGTTTTAATAGTTTTAATAAATTAATTAGCTTAAAAATTAGAAAAGTTCACTAGTATCTAGTAGTAGTGTGACAGTTTTAAATTTTTTGTAATACAGTGTAAAATAAATAACGTGAGAAAATCCGTATAATAGTAGTTTAATTTCAATGACTAGCTACTTCCAAAGAATGTGGATAAAAAATAAGAAAAAAAAAAAAATTAATATATAACTATGTACTTTGGTGATGGTCTATGTTTAAAAAATTAAGTTAGTCTATAACTCGTTATATTCCAAACAAAGTGTCTACCAAAACATAATTCAAATAACACAATTGAAGTGTTCGGTTACTGAGGCAATGGGTAATTCTATTTAATATGTTGTGTGGCAACGTTGAAATAAAAACATTGCTGGATGAATGGTCCCGCTGTTTCCTTTAAATGCCTTAATACGTGTTGCAATAGCAAGTGCCGCGGTTTCCTTCGAGCGACTAGACTACATGGCTGAAACTCTCAACAACAAAATGACTGAATATTCCATTGCTTTTTGCTTTTTTTTACTCTAAAGAATATATACATACTAGATTATGCCCGCGGCTTCGCTTGCATTAATCTAGACTTGGTCAATACATTTCTATCCCTCCGAAAGAAATATTTTTCTGTATGAAAGATACCATATATCATTTTCTGTATTTCTGACAATGTGTATGCAAAATATCATGATGATCGGTCGAGTAGTTAATGCGTGAAAGCTTTACAAATTAAATCTCACGCCTGTATATCCGCAGTGGTAGACCAAGGTGTATGATACTTATATTATGCATAGCAATGGTTTTAGATCTAACATAATAGGCGAAAACCTATAATAATAATAATAATAATAATAATAATATTCTATCACATACACACAACACCATCTAGACAATGGATAAACATACATATATATTTATTATTTTTAAATACATACATATTATACATAGAAACACCCAGACCAAGACAAACATCCATGTCCATGCACACAAATGGTTGACTTGTGCGTGAATCGAACCCGCGACCTCAGGCGTGGCAGTCAGTTACCCACCACTACGCCATCGAGGCCGCCTATTGTCGTAAAGGAGCCATAACTCTAGAACCCGTGCTGCTGAGAATTTCTTGACAGGAAAACCCAACAATAATCATGTGCCAGGTCGACGTCCATAGACACGCTTTCTACTATAATCTACTGCTATTATGTTAGACCTAAAGCTAATAATTCGGAAAAGGTAGGTATAATACACCACTGCCTCGGATACATACATGAGACAATGTATGTATGTATCTTCTCCTTAGCCTTTATTATTCCCAAGTCACTTGGGGTCGGCTTTTCTAGTCTAACCGGATTTGACTGGATATCAGTTTTTACACAGAGCGGCTGCCACCTGACCTCCGCAACCCGAAGGCTAACGATACCCTAAGGCTAGACTAGTGTCAGGAAATTAGAGGGTACTGACTTTCCCAATAACGACTGCCATAGATGTTCATGGCAGCCGGGACCGACGGCTTAACGTGCTCTCCGAGGCACGTATGTATGTATATAATCTCATAAATATTAAAGTATACAGAAAATAATAGATTAGTTGGTTATTTTCGTAGATACACAGACACGAGGCAATATTATTTTTTTGGATTATAACAGTAGAAATCTATTCTATTTTACAGCTTAAACGAAACATAAATAGTTACATTACAATTTGTCCGTCCCAAATATTTAAGTTATTGGTTGACAATAAAGATACATATTTATCAAAAAAGCACTTCAAATCCATCAAACAATTTTACTGTGGTGCCCGCGCGCTGATTTGAATATCGAGCTCTGTGATTCGGTCCAACCGCGTCTTACGCTCGGCGCAGTCTTAATCAACTACCATCGGTATGTTGTATCTTCGAAATTATTTAAATTCGTTAAGTTATCGAAATCTGCTTTCGATGTTCGATTAATTAAGTATACATTTACGTAGTCGGTCCCTTGACATGAGTTTGCGCTCAAGACTTGATTTTTATACTTGGGATGGCCAGTGTTCTTGGATTTATCTAATAGGAACTTGTTAATTGTAGTATGTTGTTTGGAAACGTGTTCAGTAAGCGTCTATAGACGTACCGTGTTACGTGAAACTGAAACATACATGGCGAAATGTGGATGTAATACTCTGAGTACTGTGAGTGTATCGATAAAAATAGTTATAGATTAAATATCAGTTTATGAAAAGTTATGAATATGAAAGGCATCAAGTAAACTGATGATCTGGAAAAAGTAGCTTTACGATAGACTTCATATGGAAAGGAAACAGATGTTCTGAATGCTGATGAAGTATGTATAAATATCGGATCACGCGATCGTATACATCGGTCACGAAACTCTTAGTAACAGTAGAGACTCTGAAGCTATGCCCAGTAGACGACAATAGTCCCGCACGCAATAACGTGAGACCTTATAATATAGCTGGAGCAATTAATGAATGAAGGAAAGGTGTAATACAATTCTGACTAATACTTGCAGATGGACTGTGTCTGAAATGAATGAATAAACTGAACGAGAGCGAGTTTTAAATTAATTCAAGTTAAATAGATTAGATATGGGGTGACTGCAATCTATATTGGCTGTACCGTCTTCAGAGGCTACTAAAAAGATGTGTGATGTGATAGCAGTACTTAATTTGTAATTTTTTTATTAATTTTTGTTATCATTTTCTTACCTGTTAGTTAGTTATACTTCATACCATTCATGTTAAAATGATTTTACAGTTGTTAAAAGGTATGATGGAGTTACTAAGTCTGGTTTAGACAAAAACCCTAAAGAAATAAAAAATGAAAAAAAATGCTCTGACTTACACTTTAAGGGTATAGATATGAAATAATGTAAACATATTATATGTATATAGAGCTTACTGCGTAAGCATATATATGAAGTTTGTGCATTTTGCAGAAAATTTATGTGTCGCAGGATTTCTGTCCACAACGTACAATTTTAATACTTGCTCAAAGTTAATATTTACGCTTGTGCTAAATATTAGTATGCCTTTGGTAAAGTTTACGCAGACTTTGTTCACGTGTGTCGCGTCCCCATAACATTACAAATAAATTCGCAGTTGTCTTAAGCCACGACGGTGTTTTAAACCTCAATTTGACATTCTTAACATACTCCTAACCTATACCTATACCAGTTAAAGTTAATTGGATAGGTTGTTTCATGAAAATAGAGGAAAACTAAAATACACAAAAAACATGCCTTCTTACAGATAAAGGAGGTTCTAAACAAACATTATTTTTGCTGCAATGTCATGAACGCATGCCCGGCCTGCTCAAAAACATTTGAATACATCGGCAACTTCAATCATAATTCTTTGGACACATTTAAAATATTGTTGAGCTTTATAAAATATTGCCAGCCAGTATATTTCAGCCACACATCGCAGTAAAAATGAAGCAGATACAGAGGCCCCTTAACTTATAAAAAAAGAAACATGCGGTTCAGTCTTTGGGGACTACCGATAGAAGTGAAAACTAAGTAACTTGTGAATTGTATCGTCGAGCTATTAGATTATTATTTTTGAATTTTGAATGCGTTCGGTGACGATGACGCGATTTCCATGATTTTTATTCACCCAAAAAGTGCTCAACAGGCATAAAGAAGTATTCACTTCAAAAAACCAAACCAATTAAAATCAATTTCTCCGAAACAACTCCAGAATTCATGTCACCAAACATCTATTCCAAACGACATCTTTCACACACACACACCACACGATAACCATTAAAGGCCATTAATTATTATCGTCTATTACCATACAAGACATACGTAATAAGGCGCCTGGTCATTTAATGTAGTCGATCGCGCAATGACCCCGCTCCTGCGGCTCGCAGCCCGCACCATTTGTTTTTGGGATATAATCGACCAATAACTGTGCGTGTCGATGACTTGCAGTCGGAGGGTTGAGTTTGAACTTCGACGCTTTTTCATTTAACCGTTGAGTTTAAGTTTGAAAGTATTGGAACTATTTGAGGTTATTTTTACATAATAGATAAGTATAGACGTTATGGTTATATTGTTATGAGGTAGGTACTTATTGGGTTTTACCATAGATTAAATAGAATATGATTTTTTAATATCCTTATCATTAAATATCTTATTTTTAAGTAAGCATTTTCTCGTTTACAGTTTTATATTTGGAACTGCATATTCAAAGTATAGTTATTAGTACTGAGAGCTCGCGCGCACTTCTAAGTACAAATATATGCTAGCCGCATCTCACTATATTCTACTAGCGTAAAAATGAGATGCAGACGTACAAGGACGCTAATCTGTGCTGCCACATCAATATTGTGGATTAGGTACAGTGTGCGATATCTATCACGCGATAAACTGTCACTTCAATAGGCCCCTTAACATGACAAGGTCCAATCTATACTTTCTCACGCCAATCCAGTGCTGCCAATATGGCCTGAATCTTACAAAGATTTTACAAGATTCTTTACGATGTTTACCTTCATCGTTAAAGCAAGTCTTGCATATCTTGGGACCGCATTCGAAAACTCTGCTCGACAAACTAACGGTATAAATTTTGCTTAAACATCTCATGATAAACACTATAAACAGCATCCTCAGTGATATCATACACAATACCTTAACTTTAATATTACAATAGGAGGCGCAAACGCCTTTGCTCCTCTAAAATGGTAATATACTCGTAAACCAACACCAGTGACCTAACTTCTGCAAAATATGATGTTGCTCTTTTGTCAAGACAATGTATGACTGTGCCAAATTCAGTCATGTCACTTAAAACGTTATATTTATGCCCCTGCCCTTTCGTGGGCTGGAAGCATTATTATAACTGTACTTTGGGCGACACCGAAATTAAATGCAGTAGAGATATAGCCAGGTTGAAAAGGCTTCATCATAATTTTGTAAGAGATTTGGAGCTGCCTAATGATTGTGTGAAAGGATTTTAGTGTTAAATGTTGCGTTCGTTAGAAGAGAATACAAAATGCCAATAAATGCGATCCTGGGGATCTGTGTTGCTTCTTTTGCTTTAAAACAATTTACAGGCCAGGTTAAAATACCCTAAACCTGATCTTTGACATAATGACAAAGTCGTGGTACAGAATCCAATGATTAGAGTATCAATAATATACAAAAATTGATTTGACAGCAGGTGACTGGCTGGTACATTTAAGTAACTACGTGTTATGTAAAAGCTGGCTTATAAAAAGGCGAGTGTGAGGCATCTCTACTGGACTTTGGATGTTGCTCATGTGAAGTTATGAAAGAAGGTACTCAGGTTTTACAGCATTGATAAGGTTGGCCTGGCTTGCAATAAATAATAATTGCCTGCAAGTCGTACCGATAAGAAGCTATTGTAGATATTACTGCTCCAAGTTAAGCGACAAATCCACTGGTCCAATCCACACATGCTCCCTTATTTCTTCTTTCCCTACCCTACTTCTGATGAGGTGTAAAGATAGTCTTAGTGCCACTAAGCAGCGGTTAAACTGTTTATATCCCAGAGATGGTTGAATAATATATATGAACGACAGTTACCATCATAGGCAATAGAACATTGAACTACAATAATGTAGATGGTAATAGGATGGTTGAAAAATTTCCACTACGAGGAGTCTTTGAACTCACGAAATAATACTCACGACTGCCTATGTCATAGTTTATCTATCAAAGTCGAATTATTGCAAAATAAAACATTACAAATGGTAATAAAATATAACTGGATTCATACGTTATCGCAATTGTAAACAAACAGTAAAATGTCGAATATTACGTGTGTATGAATAATTATGTAACGCCTTGAAGTTTTAAGTTGTCGGTTTTTTAATATGGATCGATTAAGTTTCTTTATTGAAAATCTACTCATTTTGTGCTTAAACTGAATCACCTTGTTGCAGTCCATTGCTAGAGCATTACTTTTTTTTATCACGATGTAGGTTTGACTCATAACTTTCATAAGTTAAATTTTACCGTTTACCAAACTTTGTCATTAATAAAAAGGAGAGTTCGTGTTATTTGCAAGTAATTCTAAATTTATTGAGAAACATAACGGTAAACATAAAAACTAGAATAACATTTGAAGGATATATTAGCAATTTTTCTTTTTAATGTAGATATAAAAGCTGAGTATAGTAATTTAAAAAAACAGTTAGTTATAAATAAAATATTTCGTTGCATAAAAAGTGGGTTAGGGTGCTTAAACTATAACAAGTGATACTCCCTTTCAGCCAATTCAATTTGGCAAACGATGTACCAAACACTCTGTATATGACGGTACGTGTTGTCCTGGCTGTGTGTTTATTTTTTTTTATCCAACTAATGTGGCAAACAAGCATACGGCCCACCTGATGGTAAGTGGTTACCGTAGCTTATAGACGCTTGCAACATCAGAGGCATATTTTGCGCGTTGCCGACCCTTTAGGAAAAGAACTGGGAAGAAGGGTCGGGAAGAGGGAAAAAGGGTGATTGGGCCACCGGCACTCTTACTCACCGAACGAAACACAACAGTAGGCATACTGGTATTTCACGTCGATATTCTGTGAGAGGGTAGTCCTCTCCCGGTTGAGCCGGCCCATTCATGCTGAAATCAGCGAGGCTCTACTACACAAAAACAAGTCAAGACATTACACCATAGCAGAGGTCATACTCCATACAGTCTTCTCTTAAAGACTACTCTAAACACATTACGACCGGTACACGCCACATCAAAAATGCACATCCTGTTGTGACACGGTTAGCACTAACAAAGCGCAGCGCCGTAGAACACTTTAACATAAATTACAATAACAATCCATTGTACCCGAGCAGTTTTCTACAAACAACTGTTGTTCTTGTTACTAGAGATTCTTTTGAATATATTAGTAGGGAGGTTTATTTTTAGTCACATTGTACACGTTATATAGGAGAAATGTGTTAGTTGTGAAAGCAAGCATAAGTTATTAGTAATTTCATAGTTATTTATGCGATAGTAACACAGTACTGTAGTGCTAGCGAAGCTTCTAAAATAACCAAGGCAGCAGTACTAGTGTTTCGCAATTAGTGGCATGCCTAATCTCAGAGCTACGAGAACTTGCTTGATGGAGTGCATGCGTCTATCATTTGACTGAGGAAATGCAAGTAATAAAAGTGATGTGCGATAATACAAATAAACATGACATCATGACAATCTTATGAACAGTCGAATATGGATAAGTGATATAAAAGAGTTCAAGAACTCGATAGTAGGCCAAGATTAGATGTACATACGTATTTACTCTTTCTTGGAAAGGTATCAGGCTGAAAGTCATTGGTAATCATTAGTCTACACTAAAGTTTTCAATGTGTTATCTTTGTTTATGGTATAGGAGGCAAGTCCATAGCAGCATGGAGTTCGCACCTTTAGAATGGTTCCGCTAAGTACCTACTCGATGCCTTAGACAAACTGTAGCGTCATGCCGTACGTATAATCGACAGCCAGGAGGTTACGAGGACATCGAACCGCTACAACTTCGTAGAGACATTGCGTCCCTTAGCGTATTCTATTGCCTCTATCATGGCGAATGCTCCGAAGAGTTATTTGACCTCATCCCACCGTCCCCCTTCCTTTTGAGAACCACACGTGCCGGTCTTCGTAACCACGGATGGACGGTTAGCACAATCCCGTCTCGCACCAAAAGGTTCAGCGATTCCTTTTTATGCCGTACCATACAGCTTTGGAATGGTCTTCCGGCACATGTGTTTCCTCTCTTCTATGACATTGGGTCCTTCAAACGTTGTGTGAAGAAGCATCTGGTCGGACCGGCTTGACACTGACGACGGCTAGAAGACATCTATCTTCTCCTCGTCGTCACTGTCTCTGGACTGTAATTGCGCTTTTCATCAGGTCCAAAACAAGCACTTTGCAGTGTCAATATAAAAAAAAAACGAGCGTACTGATCGCCTGGCGGTAAGCGATAACCTATAGACAAACAGTCCTAAAGTCACACTGGTTGATTCTCGCAATTAGAATATAACATGGTTATTGAATGCTATCACTCATGTCGGCTAGATCATCTTTTCCAAATATCTGCAGAACTCTACTCTTTATAAAAGCCACGGATTGCCTAATGCATTGCTACTAGTGGAAATTTCGAGTAACAGAAACAGAGTAACACTTTTACCCAAACCTAGTAACAAACCTGGGTACTAACGATCAGCCATATATGTACATAAACGTAAACTTATGCCACGAGGCGAGCATACAATCTAACAGAGACTGGTAACAACGGTTGTAAATAAACATGCAGATAGGCAGCTGTTTGCGAATACTTGTGAATTTTATAATCTACTACGTTTTATGACGCTATAACACTTTCTGATTGACCAAGGCTTGATGTCAAAATACTTCGTACAAAGAACGAGCAATGTACGTGTATTTGACCTAACTAAAAAAAAACTGTTTTACAACTAGGAAACATTGTTTGAGCAATAATTGGGTGCACAAGGATATTGCACAGTATTTTTGTGGCATAAGTTACGTCGTACACACAGCGACACATCAACCTAGACTGTTTGGACTTTGAAAGTTGAACGCTGCAAATCGTGCGAGAGAGTGCGTTATATTTGTTATTTTGTCTCATTCACGCTGAACGGGACGCGACGCTCTATCCTTACCAATACATCGACACCATTATGCACCGTCCCTTTCCAACAATTCTATATTTTGTATGTAGCGTAGTTATGCGTATATAGGGTGTCTAACTTGATGTGTAGCCGTATGTACATGTTACTGGAATCAGGTACGCTTACAAATTAGGGCCCTTAATGCTGTGATCATTGCAATGCCACTAGCGTTCTTATACTAGAAGTATCACTAGTATATCGCCGATTCTAGAAATGGAAGATGGTATGAAAGGAAGGAACTGGTAAGGATATGTATATTAGTCTCCTGAACTTTTAAGCATCGGACGATAAGCAGTAACAGTTCCTAAGAGAGAGCAGCGATAGCTCAGTGGGGAGACCAAAAGACTGCCATGCAGAGGGTCTCGGGTTCGAACCCACGTCGCGCACCTCTGACTTTCGAAAGTTATATGACTTTGCGAAATTATGTGCGTATTGATTGACAATTAACGCCTGCTCTGTGCCTCGGAGAGCACGTTAAGCCGTCGGTCCCGGCTGCCATAAACATCTATGGCAGTCGTTATTGGGAGAGTGTGACACTTCAAAAGATCCCACTGGGTCGAAGTGTCGCCGGTCTGCACTGACTGGCCCCCACATAAGATAAGATAACAGTTCCTAATCTTAAGTCGTGTTAGTGTGGTACTTCTTCAATTGACCCGGCTCATGCCTACTGACACCATAAAATTGGTTAACGTTTTGCCTAAATATCCAGAATAACATTTTAATTGGCAATCCATGGATATATAGAAACAAATTAGGCGTTAGTGGAAATCCATTACAATAAAATGTTCTCACAGCCCAATTATTTTAAATCCAAGGATAGCATATTGCGTGTTCAATTAATTTTACGTGTAAATCAATAAAGCACCGTTATACCTGCAATAACAGGCCATTGCAGATCTCTGATAAATCGCCAGAGTATTATTAGATCACAGGTGTATCCTGACAAATGTTTTCCTGGTACGATTATATGTATGAATTAATGATAATTACATACGAAAACAGGTACCTACTGCAATTATTCATTCTGAATGGCGACTCTTTCAAAGCAATTTAATTTATAGTCGTTTTCATTGACTTTCATAGGATATGTCGAATATGAATGTGTTATCTATACTAATATATTAAAAACGTTTAGTACACCTCTATATAGCAAGCTCAACTTCTATTTTAACGGTTTATAAGAAATTGACAAAGAGTGGGGCATCTTCTACTTTTTCTGTCTTTATATATAATTATATCTTTATATATATAATTCTACTGTACGTGTGTATGTCACTGAACTCCTCTTAAACGGCTCGACCGATTTTGATAAAAAAAATTGTGTGTGTTCATGTGGATTCGAGGATGGTTTAGATTTAGGTTTTTTTTTCGTGTGTACAGGACACCGTCTGTCGGGACAGCTAGTATATACATATACACCGTGAATTTGTAGTCGTTTTGGAACCGAAAACCTTATACTCTATATCAATAATAGAATCGATTAAACTCATTATTTTAATAAAATAAAATGTTTTTTTTTAGAAACAATAAATTTAATGTCGTTTACGAGAAATAAATGAGAACTCGTAGTAACGCCACTCAATTTCACGTACTACGTTTACCTACGCGTCACTACGATCGATATCATTCATGTTTGACAACTTAAAAACATTCGCCAATAAAAATACAGAAACTGCCGCGCCCGCGCCGCCCGCCAATCCCCGCACACTACCCCAGGCGCCGGCAGAGCGAGCGCGAGCGGTTTTTCCCGTCCGACTCTGGTGCAAGCGCGCCCCGCACGCACCCCTTCCCGCCCTTCAGTACTGCAGCAACTCGCGCGCGTAATGGTCGTAACGTACATAATTATTCATTGTCACGCGAAAATGAGTCGTCAATACGAATATTCTAACGCTGAGTACTTGGCAATGGTACAGCTGTATGCTGTTGCCAATTTCAATTTGGAACAGGCCAGACGCTTATACTCCCAGCCGGAGCATTTGAATGCGCTGCGGCTACGAGGAATTGAAAGTCCTCAAGTGCCATCCACTCCCGCTATCTTGGCTGCAACTCAGCGCCTTCTCGATCGTGGAGAATTCCGTACGCCGACTCATGCGCAAGGCCGAGGACGCCTTAATGACTCCCCGGAGATCGAAGAGGATATTCTGGAGTGCTTCGAGCGGGATCCGCGGCGAAGCACGAGAATGGCGGCTCAAGAATTTAATGTTAGCCAATACTTTATATGGAAAACATTAAATACCAATGGGTTACACCCTTATCATTTTCGTCGTGCTCACGTAATAAATAACAATGATGCACCAGCAAGGATCGCCCTATGTGAGTGGTTGTTGAATAATCCGAACGCGAACATACTGTGGACAGATGAGTCATTGTTTACTCGAGTGGGATTGTACAACGTGCACAATGAACATTACTGGACTCTTATAAACCCTCACTTAATACGGGAAGACCACCACCAAGTGAGGTTCAGTGTGAATGTTTGGGCCGGTATTGTAAACGACCGTTTAATAGGGCCTGTTTTTATTGAAGGTCATCTAACGGGTAGCTCGTATTTAGAAATGTTACGAACAGTAATATCCGAGCTATTGGAGGAAGTACCATTATCGATTATACACGATATGTACTACCAGCACGACGGCTGTCCCGCTCATTATGCAAGTTCAGTACGTGCCTACCTCAACAATGAGTTTGGCAATAAGTGGATTGGGCGCGGCGGTCCCGTGGCTTGGCCGCCGAGAAGCCCGGACTTAACGCCCCTAGATTTTTACTTGTGGTCGGAAATAAAAAGACTCGTGTATTCTCGTGAACATGAAAGTCGTGACGAGTTGCGTAGTGCGATAGTGGACGCATTTGATAAAGTAAAAAAGTGATAGAGACACATTAAGAAAACTTAAAGACAATGGTATCAAACGTGCTCGTTTGTGTATTGAACGTGGCGGACTTCATTTCGAGCAGTTGCTTCGATACAGGGAAGTGTGAATAATTTGTAAATAAACTGTCCATAGATACGTAAGTTGATTATTTTGTAAATAGCTCCAATTTTTTAAATACGCCTGAAATACTCAGAGTTCCTTCACCCTGTGATTATTTTTATTACATAATAAATAAAGTTAGCTATTTATCGAAGAGTAATGTTCAGATAAAGTATTTCCGACGGTCCTAAGCCCGTGTAAAGTATGAAGGAGAAATTGGAGTATCCATTTACGTATTAATTGTGATGTTTCACAATGCAGGTTTTTCATAGTAAAAGGAGATAACGCATTGCCTCGTATCAGCTGATTTTGGCTCTATTGAACTGCGATATGCCTATTATCAATGTCGTAGTTATTACATTTACTTAATTTTATTAATACTTGTGTAGTCACTAGTTTTTAAATCGCACATAGGACTCGGTCGGGATACACGCGGCTCTTTTGCGTCGATCTGTGTAGGCATCAGCTGATACACGTAGTTATCGTGCGTCGTTCATAAGTACCTACGCGACTGAGTGGCAACGCCGGCCGCCGCCGACGACGGTTCGCAGCCGCGCGAACACGTGTGCATGCGTTTGTGAATGAATTGTTCGTGCGTTACTACGATCAAACTCGAATAAGTGAAAAATATTATTCATATTCCAACTTTTTTACTATACACAGTACAATTAATTTATTATTTTTTATTGATACTACTAATTATCCTAAGTTACCACGTTTCGGTTCCAAAACGACTATAAATTCACGGTGTATATATAAAATCGTCTGTGCGTGTGTTATTAATTAAACTCCTACTAAACGGCTGGACCGATTTTGATGAAATTTTTGTGTGTGTTCTAGTGGATTCGAGAATGGTTTACATTTGGTTCTTTTTTCAATTTTTATTTCGTTTGTTTAGGATAACGTCTGTCGGGTCCGCTAGTGATATATAAAAATGCGATTATAGCACGTAAATATATAGTCCCACGCTTATAATTTGTCCGAAAGCGTGGGCAAAAGTGTATTATTTACACCCACATTTCGCTAACTAAGGGTTTACTTTACGTAATAGCGGACGAATCTATACCCACCTACCGTACACAGATCCCGGTTCCGTGTTGTCACTAAATATTTCTTAACAAAATAAATCCAATGACACTGTCTGACGAGGAAATAGAGTCCCAGACCGCATGCATAGCAGTCGTTTTTACTATCACTGCGCCACCGCAGCAGTCCCAACGCAAGCAATAGTTAGCAACGATTAACATAACCTATGGACGCTAAGAGAATCGATCACGCGTTGCAGAACCCTCAAGTGAGGTTCAAAAGTAATATTTTATTGGCTAAAGCCACGAAGTAACATTTCTGAACGTCAAAGAACCCTGACTGCAGAATCCCAATGACCATGGCTGCTGAAAAGCAACCGAAACGTCGGGGAAAGTGTAAAATTAAATCAAATCTAAATAGTTTTAATAACAATATAATTAGCTTAAAAATTTGTAAAGTTTAATAGTAATTGTACTGTAACAAATTTTCAAAATTATGTAATATAGTGTCAAATAAACAACGCGATAAAATCCGTATATAGTAGTTTAATTTCAAAAAAAGGTTGACTGTGATCTTCAGTTGTGAAACTACTCAATGACACTGCTACAAATAGAAGAAACTGGCCTATTCGTTGCCTGCCTCAAATTTCTATTAACCGAAATAAAACGCACGACAAAAATAAACCAACTAACGTCAAAGCTACACCATTTGTCACAAAAATAAAACAATAAGAAAATTGAGTGCACGTACATAAATTGCTCTATTAAAACGAGCGATTAATCAAAATTGTACCAACGCCATTCCGCCCACGGAATAGCCGACCGTTCATCTTAATAAACCGTTTCCAAGTTATGTCAGTTTTGTTTGGTATTACTAAAATAACTGTTGCATCAACTATGAAGTTTATGGTTGCAATTTGTAAGGTTTGGTCTAATAATACAGCCTGTCAATTGTTGGAATGCCAGACTTTGAAAATCTAATTTGTCTGGCCGATGGTGTACCGCTGCGACTCAAAAGCATAAGTGACTATGTCATAAAATTTTGTTTCTATGATACAGACTGCAACGTTGGCCGTTGGGTGTAAGCGTACATTTTGCAAATTGCAACCACATGCATTTCGGATAGCAGTTTGTGAATAAATATGAGAACCCAGGTCCGGGTAAAGTGTTTGGATTTTTCTTTAGGACGCCCGTAAATGCTCGGATCCGGTAAATGGTCATAGGCTCGGTTCTATGTGAAACTTAGTCATAACTTACGTAAGGAGTGAGTATTGAAGCTTTTCCTACCCTACCAAAGACATAAAGACCAAACTCCAGCCGGTGCTTGAAACCAGTATGGAACATATACTGGCAATGCAAAATAACTACCTTTTAACTACTTTTTACACCATCATCATAAACTATAAATCAATTTTAAGATTAATCTTACCTCACCACCTATTATTAGTTAGCCTTATATTAAAACCATAAGTCCAAGGAATATTAATAAGCAAAATCTTTCAATCTAGTGTCCACTACCGACTATGAGTGGTCTCTTTATGCCTTATAAATCTGTAAACTACATCACAACGGCATTTATATTACAATACATATCAAGATTTTCCTCTCAGCTACACGATATGAATACGAAACGTACAGAATTAACGCGAAACATGATTTTTCCACATTTATTCCGAGTAGACCACCAGCGAATGCGTTAATCTATGGCGTGTCCGTCCAGAATAACAATTATCTAAAATATATACGGAAATATACGTGTTTTTACACTACCAAGGCGGTAAACATACAGCGCGTGTAATGTTAATAGCCACACAAACGACGACATTTCTGCAAAAGAAAAAAGTTGTTGTCTTGCAAGTCTAAGTTATAAACACTATTCATCTCCCAGCTGACAATACACTACCTTTATTAGGACCTCTAGAATCCCTACATACCTGCTGTTTTTTTTTTTATTATATGAGCCATACACAACGTTTAATGGTTTATGCAAATTTATCTTTGTTGTACGAGCATGGAATTAAAATGGTACAAAAGAATTATCAGCAATATGCTCGACCTTTATTGCGTGGGATTTAAAATTATGTATTTAATATACAAGAAAAATACATTTTATTGTTTTTGAGTGCATAGGTAATTACAGTTTATGATAATCTAAAGTCTAGTCCGTTTAGAACCATTTTACTCAACACAAACACGAATCGTGAGGATAGTTGATGAATCCAAGCTAACAAGCGGTATTTATAGTCTAGGGCTTCAATATTGCTTACTAGCTTAAGATCTGGTGTTATCTATTTTGCCTCCTTATAATGTATATCGTTGGTTTAATCGGTTTTTCTAGGCCACACAAAGGGGCGGCAACGCGTGAATTATTCCTCTGCCGTTGCAGGTGTCTATCGTACCTATAGCCGCTTATTAAAAGGCGGTTTATATGCTTACTTACCACCTTCCTAGTATAAAAACCTTACATAAATCAAGTTAGATACAAATCAAGGCTCAAGTTATAACTTTCAAAGCTCTAGATAGATTTTACTAACATATACTCCAACCATAGAGGTTAAGACTGACAGTATCTTCACATAAAATTGTTATATAAATACCTAACAACCACGTAGGTCGCCTACTAAATCTTGTATAAAATAACGATAAAATATAACCATCCATTCTAAAGAACTATTAATACAAATCACTTCAACATTAAATCGCAAATGAATAGGCAGACGCTGCACTTATGGTATCACAGCTCTTAATATTCGACTCATAAACCAAAAGTACGTGATTGCATTGTATGTAGACGAATTTATAGATAATAAATTAAAGACTCAGGTTGTAAATCAGGCCGAAATATAGCCTCGATGCTATGAATAGCAAGAATGAAGAATAAAAAGCTATTCGGCGCCGCCAAGTGCATTTTGATGAGCACTTTTTGGATTGGCCGTGCGAAAACCGAAGGTTTGGCAATGCAATTAAGTCATTGCGTGTGTCCCACCTTGACTAATGGACACCTATAATAAAAATGCTACTTTGGATTACATGTTGAATACAAACATGGATACCTCCCAAGTAACGGATGTGTTTAAATAATTGAATTCTATTAGGGGTTTGGCGCCTACAATGGCTTGTATAGATATCGTCGCTACTATATTTTGTCTGCTTATTAATTGATTATACATAGTTTGGCTGTTGGAAATTTGTAGCAAATGTACCATAGTCTCACGATCTTCTGTAGTCGGCTTAGTTAAGCTGTTCCAATTGTAACGAAAGCTTCGGCATTTAAATTAAGATTCATTTATTGCTAGTATTAGGATAATTAGTCCCTGTCTAGTTCACGTCTCTCATAGAAATATTAGCCTAGCCGTTACCCGAGACACAGTTTGTCTAATAGGTAACCTATGTTAAGTCTTCCGTTAGAACCCATCAAAAATTACATCATAATCGATTTAATAGTTTGGTCGTTAAAAACAACAAATGAGTTAGAAAATATTTGCTTTTAACATGTGAAGCTAAGAGGAGATACATCTTATTGTTTTTACAATAACTAAAATTGAGTAACAAAAAGAGTTACTTTCAATCATAATATAAGTAGGGATTTATCTTTCTTCAAGCGTCGTAAAACTGTTAGCCTCTAACGAGAGATGACTGACTGTCTATAAATAAACATGTGATTGTAAGTGGCGAGTATCAATGGGCTGCAATTATCTGATTGTGATGTTAATTAGAACTATAACCGAACTCGTGACTGCACATATCAGCAGTCAAGTTAATATTTAGAATAGATCACTAATGACTAATGACGTCATTTACCATGACAAACAAATTTCATCGCAAAATCGTTGTATGTCTTTCCTCACTGTTTCTACTCACGGCGCCTATAATCGCGTTACTACCACAGGACACGCCGGGATAAAAAGTATACTATGTGTTATTCCAGGGCATAGTAAATCTGTGAGCTAAGTTTTATCCAAATCCATCACTCACATGAAACATAGGAACAACTTCGTAAACTTTTATATTTATAACTTGTCCCGCTCGTTATTTTAATGGCGTTACTAACACAGCACATACCTAAATAAAAGTACCTATGTGTTTTCTTTTCCCGTTGTAAATCCAGAAAATGGTCCAAGTTTGTCCCAAATCCGTTCAATTGATTACGCGTGGTTGAATATAAAACATACAAAAATCTTCATACAACTTTTACGTTGATTATATTATAAGGATTATTACAACACCTTATTGGCTCACAAGGTTAAGTAATAATAATAATAATGTCCTCCAGACGGAATTTCGGCCACGGCGGCCAGTCTTAACAGAGACTGGCCATCTGCGCAGGAGATATTATAGTGCACAAGTGTGTGCGCAAACAAAAGTGCACTCTCTGTTCCCTAACTCTCATGATCCGATGAGACGGCAATCCGACACGACCGGAGAGAGATCAGGCGCAGGACCAACGGCTTTACGTGCTTGCCGAGGCACGGGGGTGTCTAACACCGCCAACTTCCTAACTCCGGGCTGCTATTGATATTTCTTTACAGGAAAACCCAACAACTTTTTGTTGGCCCGACCCGGGATTCGAACCCGAGACCTCATGCACAGCAGTCGCATTCACTACCGCTGCGCCACGGAGGCAGTTAAGGTTAAGTACATAGACATCGGCTAAGATCAACAGTTTTCACCATCGGGGACAATCACATATTGTTTCGAAACGTTTGCTATAAAACTTTTCCACTTCTCCCCTTGATCATAAACTGAAGTAGTAGACTTGACTATAAATTGTATAAATCACACACAAACCAATTCTCGTGTCCATTCACACTGTAATAAAACAGTCGCTATTCGTTAATATAAATTTCCTTTATGTTCAGTACGACTAGAGAAAGGGCACACTTAAAGACGGATTCTCATTAGGCAAATTATTTGTCTGTATCTATTGTAAAGGAGTATGCTGGCAGATATAACATCCTGGATCAGGATGCAAATTGAATTTGGTTAGCAATCGTTTTATATGTACCAATAAAAGAGAAAAGTGGTATAAAAGTACTCCATTTAAAAAAGCATATTATATTGACACTGCGATCAAAACACGTAGCTATTTTTATTGTCTTGAATTAATTTTGTTCTAACAGATAAATCAACCAGCAATTATAGTCAGCCACAAACTAAATGCTCGGTGAGATCGGGAACACGACTAACCATTCAATAAGAATCTATGAATTAAACGCTAACGAGCCTAGGTGTATACTTTAGCTTGTTTGCCTAATACTACATCACAAAATACTAATAAAACCAATCAATTTCCATAAGCTATATTTATGACATTTTAATCTCTTTCTAGAGTTCGAAAAATCTCTTATGTATACAACAACTTTGTCCGCCTGTTATACAACAATCAACTCAAAAACCGTAAGAGCTAGAGACTCGTGGTCAGCGCCATTCAACTCAGCACAGTCCATATACCCCTGAAATGAATATGACCTTTGACCTCTGACCTCAAGGTCACGTGGTATCACATGACCTTTGCATATAAATTGAAATATTTTTTCGAACTCGTAACATTTACAGTAATTAATTGCCGTTTCTCACTTGTTGGTCTGTATATAACAAAGACATTTTCGCGTATCTAATGTACAACAAGTTTAGTGCTTGCGTATTAAGACTGCGCCGAGCGTAAGGCAGATAACGACAGAGCTCGTGCGGCGCATATTCAAATCGCCGCGCGGCCGCCATATTAAAAATGTATGGAGGATTTGAAGTCCTTTTTGATAAATATGTATCTTTATTGTCAACCAATAACTTAAATATTTGGGACGGACAAATTGTAATATAACTATTTATGTTTCGTTTAAGCTGTAAAATAGGATACATTTCTACTGTTATAATCTAAAAGTAAGGTAACACGAACTTACGTTTTAGCAAATTGCAAATTTACGTAATTATGTAGGCGAAAATATTAATTATTTTAAGTTTTTTACACGGAGTAATTGTAAACACATTCGTTGTTATGGTAAATGTATATTTTATATTCGTATTAAACCAAAAAGTGTTGATTTTATTCATTTTACTGTGACCGCCTGTTTTGGCACATTTCGCTCGGCGCGTAAGGCAGTGTAACATACTTTGTGGGACGAATTTAACACCCAGCTTACTACAGTATTTAGAAGAAGAAGCAAATTGTTCGATCAATTAGTGCCTTTCAATATAGCCTGCGCAGGATAATGGGTATGGAAACGGGTCCTTCTCGCGTAAGTTATATTGTGGTAAAAATTATACATTTTCATAAATAAATCCAAGTTTTGGATGTAAACTTGGCGACCGACTGCCCCAGTGGCACAACGGTAATGTATGTGACAAAAATACTGCCTGATGACAGGCAAAGAGTTACCTATAGGGTTTTTCAACGTAGTAGTTATGAGCTGTGTCCGATAGACGATAATATGTTGGCCCCCTATTATGTAAGACCCACAATCATAACTGGCGACCAGGTGTAATACACCTTTGCCTGGCACTTCGAATGTATATACTTTGCTAACTAACTAAAGGTCAGCCACGTGAGCAGCGATAGCTCAGTGGGGAGACCAACAGACTGCAATGCAGACGGTCTCGGTTTCGAACCCACGTCGCGCACCTTTGACTTTCGGAAGTATATGACTTTTCGAAATTATGTGCGTATTGATTGACAATTATCGCCTGCTCCGTGCCTCGGAGAGCACGTTAAGCCGTCGGTCCCGGCTGCCATGAACATCTATGGCAGTCGTTATTTGGAGAGTGTCGACACAAAAGATCCCACTGGGTCGAAGTGTCGCCGGTCTGCACTGACTGGCCCCCACATAAGATAAGATAAAGGTCAGCCACAAACGGACTGCTAAACGCGAATACATCTTAAAGCTCTCCAAATGGAGAAATTAATCAAGGTGGACATTTAGCCTCGTTTCTTCGATTCTAAATCGCAATAAACTAAGTAGAATTCAAACAGAATCGGACAGTTTAACATAAGTAATACTAAAGTGGTAAGCACTTTGTCCCTGTCGGTGATAAAGATTTGGACCTTTAATTCTACTTGACGTTTATGGAAGTTCATTGTTAAGCAGACTGTAAAACGTACATTGGAGAAACCATTGCTTGTTATTTATCGTTTTAGGTCTATTTCAGAAAGTAAAGGTTTATGTAGAAAGTAAACATTATTCACAGAAATGTGTTACAAGCTAAAATGGCCTGACGAAATCTTTATGAAACCAGTGTTGGCAACACCATACATAGTAATTCGACGTCTGTAATTCGGAGGGATTGGCAGATACGGATTGCCACTCGCTATCATATACATATATCTCTTGATCATTTTCATTAGAAAGTCAAGAATACTCTTAGCCTTACTTCAGAATGTCTCCGACTCGATCAGAGAATTTTTGCCAGTCGGTGCCAACTGTCCCATTGCCATTCCCATACTTTTAATTAAGTATATAACTATTGGTATGTTAACAGGTCCTCTGTCCGATAAATCACATAATATATATTATGATTTTATGATACATAATTATGGATTTTTTTATTATGTCTGTCTTGGGACAGCGAAAGGGTAGGGGAGACCGGGTACAAAAGTAACACTTTGTACTTTTACCTTGATTTCTGGCCGGGTGTTATTATTGTCATTAAATTAATATAACCATATATAAATTCAGTTTATGTTCTTTACACTAGTAACTCGATTTATTTTATACTGGTATGTTTTATATCAATAACAGAGACTTAAAAAAAAAACGTCGGTTGTTACTTTCGACCACGTAGGCAGGCCGAAAGTAACACGTTGTGGGTCGAAAGTAACAAGACAAAGGGGTTGGTAATGAATACAATATTACATGTTAAATCAACAAATTATTTATTTGATGACTTTGACTTTGGTCTATTAATAACACAAATAAACTTCTGCATTTTAAATGCTCAAAAATTATATATTCTAAAAAAACAAATCAATAGAAATTATTCTTAGTTTAAGTAATGAGATCAATTAATATATGTTAATCATTCTTTTATAATCAGACTATTCAGTATTATTCTCCTACTCAGACTCGCAATTATGGCAAACATAATTCTTATCATCGTCCACGCATTCCGCATGGGACCACATTCTACATTCGATACATTGTATCCACTGTTCATTTGGTCGACTATTGCTAAAAGTTTCTAAACAGACGAGACAGAAGCAATCGTCGTCGTCAGATTTATTTTCCTTGTCTTTAGGTGCCTTCTTTGTCTTTTTTCCTTTTCCCTTTCCTTTTGTAGATATCAATTTCCTCTTACGTTTTCCAGTATCGGTTTGTAGTAGCGTTTTCTTGGCTTTGTTTCTTTGTTGGTAATCTTGTTCAATTAAGTTTTTTTCGGGCGTGTCCGTCAGTATTGCAGTCTTACGTTTTTTACGACCTTTATTTGTTTCAGTCCTCGGACCCGCTTGTGGTATAGGTCTAAGATCTTTAGGTGTGAAATGAAATGGTTGGGTAGAGTTTGCTTGTTGTAGCCCGCTAGGTCCTGGTACTGGTGATTTTGATCTTTGATCAAAAATTGAGTTAGCTAACAGAGAATCAGTCTCAGCAGAGATCGAGTCCGGTAAATTTTGAACAGCCGGTGATTGGTCATTATTGTTTGATTTGCTTGACAAATTATTGCTACCTGTACGCTGATCAGTCTGGTCAATTGATGTTGGAAAATCACTAACTGGAGTATCTAGATCAACTTGAATGGAGGACGTTGCATCAGAACTGGTCAACAGATCATTTGGTGGAATTTGACTGTTAACTTGTAACGGCCGGTCAGTCACAGATGATGGCGCGTAGTCAATAGCAGTAAATATATTCCTATTAAATGGACTTATGCCGGTACAGGTAAATCCGGCAATTGCATTTCTATCAGTTACAGAAAAAGGAAATGCTTCTCTAACAATCCCTGGAATGTAATGGATAGTCATCGTTCGACCAGGATGATTTCGCATCCAGTTGTCGGTAGCTGTGTTTATCATTTTCTTGAATGGCCCAAATACTGCTCTATCCAGAGGCTGAAGTTTGTGTGTGCAATGGGGTGGAAAGGACAGCAGTACTATTCCATTTTCTTTACAAAAATCTAGAGCTTGGATAGATATATGCGATGTATGGTTGTCGAGCAGTAACAAGCATTTTTGATCAACTGTGGGCTTGACTTGTCTTTTAAAATGTTGTAGAAACAGTAAAAATTCTGCATCCTGCATCCATCCACTAGCATTGCCAGCTCCGGCACAACCAACAGGACCCTCACGTATCATGTGGTCTTGGAATCGTTTTAATGGGAATACGAAAAAAGGAGGTATGTGTCCTCCTTGAGCATTAATCGCAACAGCAACAGTTACTAATCTGCCACGTTCTGCTGAGGTCACTGCACCTACTTGTTTAATTCCTTTTTGTGCTACAATTTTGCTAGGTTTTTGGACAGTGGTCACCCCTGTCTCATCCATATTCCAGATATCTTTTGGCTCAAATTTATACCTATCCATTACCTCGGCAAGGTTATCAAAAAATTTACTCACATTATGTTCGTTGAAACTCGAAGCCCGCGACAGACTTGTTGCTTGAGGACATCTCAAAGAAAGGATCTGGTGTCGTTTTAAAAAACCCGTCAACCATTCCTTACCCGCCATTCGACTATCGTGCCACCTTTCAGGAAATGTTTTTCCATTATTTATCGCTAACTCGTATGCCAGTTTACGTACTTCAGATGGAGATAACCCAAAATAAACTCTAGAGCACTCGATTAAATAGTCGCGTAGTTTACTTTCCTCGTTAATAGTAAAAACTCGGTTAACGCAACGGTAGCCCACAACTGCGCTAGTATTTCCTGCTTTTATTTTTGTTATAAATCTATATAATGTTACATGGCAAACATTATATTTTTTTGCAAGGGCTCTAATTTTTGCTCCATCTTTGAAATGCTCTTCAGCCGCTTTTCGATACACTTCCGTGTCGGTAGTTCCTCGTGTAGTAGTTCTTATGCGTTGTCGCGGCATTCTGTTAAAGTAAAGACACACATAAAAATATAATGTAGGTAATTAAATAATTACGGGGACAAAAGTAACATGTTACTTTTGTACCCATAGGGCTATGTTACTTTTGTACCCTCCTTAATTTTTGTTAAAACGTGTAATATAACCTTAAAACGAAACATGCTAGACAAAAACGAATTTAAACAATGTACAATCAATCTAATCAAGAATGAATATGCAAACATTCGGATTTCTATCATCCTTTTACGACTACGTAAACATTAAATAAGAAAACGTCGAAATACTTACTTTTGATTTGTGAAAACACGTAGCGTCCTGTCACACAACCTAACAGCGCGTGGCGCACGCGGCGACTTAATGCAAGTGAGGGGGGCGCTCCCGGCTATCACCTGACGGCGGCGAAGCGGTGTTCGCCCATTGGATAAATCTAGAAAGCATTTGTTACTTTCGACCCGCCGTTACTTTTGTACCCGGTCTCCCCTAATTAGGACGTGTTATATGTACAATATTGCAAATCAGGTAGGACACAAGTCCATGACATGCGAGTTAAGAGGTACTCTTGGAGGACTCTGCAAAAAGCAGTGCTGCCTGCGCAAATAACAAAAATTACCGATCCCCGCCCTAGAGCACAGCACCTCCTGTTTTAAAAAGTTGACAACTTGCGAGTGATCCTGATGTAGCATGCGTTTATAGACTACAGTGACTGCTTACCATTAGGCAAGTCAAAGACTAGTTTTCCACCTTCGGGTTTTAAAAAATTCCACTTGACCACTATACCATCTGTGGGGTCAACATTTTGATATTCATTCTCTTATTCATTAGTCCAAAAATGTTCGCCGCTAATACCTTTAAGCCTTAACAAACAAATTCAATTAAAATTCATTCAACCATTAGTATAATTAAATTACTAACAATGTAACAAATTACTTTCAATAGAATCACTTAAGCACCGCTGGATCAAAGCTCGACAAACATTCAGTTAACATTGCTTACAAATCAACATTGTGTAACTTTCATTAGTAGAAGGTAACTTTGACATTGCGGCCCCTCGACTCGCTAATGAGTGGATGCGCTTGCGCATAAGGCCGGCGACACATGACCTGGAGGGCTTATCTTTTTATTAATTGTTTAACTGCACTGTAGACCGTGGTAAGTAGAAGTTCTTTGTGTATATTGTTTCCAGACACCAGTGCGAAAATTATACTTTTAAAATATTAGGCAACAATATCGCCTACAATACAGGTGTAAAATTTGACGACGCCTTGGACTATATCTTGATTGTTTAAATTTATATGGGGCTACAAGGTAACCTATCCAAACTAATATTATAAATGCCAATGTGAGTGTGTTTGTTACCCTTTCACGCCTTAACCGATCATCATGTAATTTCACATACACATTGTCAGAGGTCTATTGTACCCAAGCGAAGCCGCAGACAATAGCTAGTCAAAAATAAATAGAATCGTTCAAATTAACCAAATTAAAAAGTATGCATTCAAGAAAACTCGACAGTCACATAATGATTGGTGCTGGCAGAATTGATTTAATCGTTTTTGATTAATGTTTTATATATCCAAAACTATTAAAAAAATTTTGGTAATTATTTACTTAATACGTAATTACTTACTTAATGTATGTGCGTTGTACTATGATATGAATAGTCGACAATTAACTTAAAAAAATATAATCGGTACACCACAGAACCGCCAGCTGATTCAATACAACGTTATATCAACGCATCGATCATACTGTACACGGGTAAATATAACATTGATATTGATATCGGTATTGAGTTAACGACTCAGATCTGCGCTCACGCATGATAAATGATATTCACATCCACTGATGCGCAACACGATCTATGAAGTTATTATACGTTAAATATATACTAGTCGACGGAAATAATACCTGCATATCCCAAAAAGCTTATAAGCTTAGCTTAGGAAGGTACCATAGGTACCATACCCATAGAAACCCTTTGTCTAAACCTAGAAACAATACTAAACGTAACTTCGGTTATCTCACTAGCCAACTTCGACCCAAATGTTTAATAGATTTTTATACACTCGTAGTTATGTTTGAGTCATAAATAACAAAAAAGGAGATGTGTCTAAAAATATTGGTTCACTGGAGACAGAACGAGTAAAGAATCGCTTCTTTAAAAAGCCTAGCAATCGTACTTACTGCAATACAATATAAGGTTGCTTGGTCTCGATCTACGATATGGTTGAAACACATTTCCAGTGGGGCAATTTTTTTTTACTATCAGCCCAACTCACGACGGGCCTGATTGTAAACGGTTACCATACACCTGCGCGTTGCTGATCCTCAGGAGAAATAATGCCAGGTGGAATCTTGTGTAGGGTGAAAGTACAAAGTCATCCTAGGTTTGCGCGACGACAATCTGTTGCGACCTATATAGCTTACAACTATTAATAACGTGCACTAATATTGAACAAAGTTATTTATGCCATGAGAACCATCATCAGTACAAAATTAAGTGTGTTGTGATACCCCTCAAGAGCACTATCTTTATAGTTTATCAAATTATTTACATTAACTAACTGAACCACCATTAAAATAATATCCAAACATTTAACGACACGGTTTAGTCAACATTTGGCTTTATATTAATTAAAAATACCCTCAGAAACTGGAACCGAAAAATTCTTAGTTTACAACATTTGAGAAACGACGGTATCACTCAATCCATTCTAATCATTATTATTATCTGTACCGTTTTTACGATCAATTACCTTCTTTTAGTGGCTCGTCACTTTATTTTCTTCCGTTACACTATATTTTATAATAAAATTTATGTTTCAATTTGTATCATGTTCTCCTAAAACTCTGTGACGTTAATGCTTGATAAGAGTATTTATATATCCATTAAGGTAGCCGTTACATTAAGGCGGTCAGGAGATATTTTCTCGTACGCAGTAAGTACCGAAACGTGCGCGTTAATTAAGCTTAAGTTTATAAATTCTTTGCTTAAGCTCGTTACGTCAGTCGGCTTCAGTCGAGATTTCAACGAACCGGTGGAAGGGATTCATTCTTGATATTGGACTTGTATTGTCCGTGATATAAGCTGGCATTATACGAAAAACCAGAAGTTAAATACGTTATCAATCATCTTATAGCTGTAGGTTATCAGAGTACGGAGATGTTTCAAGAAAGGCAGGACATAGCGAACTCATCACCCAAACGGAAAGTAGCGGGACTGGCTAAGTTCCTTGGGCCTACAGAAGACCATAGCCGAACAACCCTACGTTGCTATAAATCTACGTCCAGTCTCCTTAAGGAGCTACATAATTATCAGACTTTACACTTTACAAATGTATCTGGGATACACGCTTTCTCTTAAATGTAGTGTCTCGAGTCTTTGTTTTAGAAGCGCAAAGGAAGACGGTTGAAAAAAAAAAAAGAACAAAACACCTCAATCCCGCCTATGAAATATTAAAATGATACGCTTAGTATACCGTTGAGTACTGACGCATTATGGTAATCTTACAACGTGGAGGCGGGACAGGCGTGTCTATGCCGACCTCATCATTAATAAAACGTCATATAGCAGATAGCATCAGTACTGAAGCAATACAAACTACAATATCGACAGAAAAACACAATAAAAATAAAAATTTTAACGGCAATGTCTACTGTAAATTTTATACCTGTACGAGCCATGGTTTGGGCAATAATCATTACTTAATAACATTTTCTGGACAGCCATAGTGACTTAAAACATGAGTTAAATAATTATGCTAATAAGTTCTCAAAATAAAATATCAAAAATGTTCCAAAACATAAATAATGTTAATTGCGAAATTTGTCACTGTCTCAATGCATCAAAATTTACAAATGAACAAAACCGACATGAGCAAAACTTAACATGCGCAGAACTCATTAATTTTGTCGTCGCCGCAAATCGTATTTCATGGGGGCTGTACTACAGCCTTGCATTATGCAATAAGATTCACTTGTTCAGAAGCCTTATCTCAACCGAATAGAGTCGAGATTCAGCAGGTAGGAAAACCCCTTAGTCGTAAAGTACCTGTAAAAGATATAGCGATAAAGGTAAGTTCGGATCGCGGGGGCGTAGCATTAAGAACTCGTAAATCTTGCGCAGAGCATTCATTATTTCACATCTCGGAAGACGAAGCTTAAAAGAGTTTTATTTCATTAGACGTTGCGATAAGAGCCAATGTTGATTTATGAATCCTGATCAAATCTTCGTCCTAATTTATCTGGACACTTCCTGCTAAAGTATTCAGAGCTTTGTATCGTTTTGGACTTTACGTCGAGATATGTGCAGGTTCTTTTTTATTTTTGGACGATGTTGTAATATTAAGTTTGTAGAGATTAAACACCTGTCCGTTGTCGATAACACAATAGGTCCATCTCAAGAATCTGATAATCGCCTCAATTTACAATGCTCGTTTTTTATCCAGGTTTCCGTTCTGATATTAAGTGGTCAAACGATTGAGACGAGTTCAGTTTTGAGCTCAACTTGCGTTAACATTTTATAGCGGCGTTTGTCGCCATAAGCAAGTTTCTTTTAGAACTTTAATTAAGATGTTATTCAAAAATTTTAATATATTAATAAAAACAACTTGATGCCATAATTGGCCCAGATTCTAATTTGTCAGATTCAGTCCAAACTAAATTTATGTATCCACAATTAGCATCGTTATCATGATATTGCTTTTAGTGGGACTCTATTTTGATATTTAATAGCTCATCAACTTTATTGGTGGTTTCCTCTCTGGACTTTCAGATCCCTAGTTGGCATGACAATTAGATGCGCGGATGTAGTTATTTTGTAACATCCTTAGGAGTGTTGGATGTGGTATTATGGGTAATAGAACGTTAAGAATGGATGCGAAAATACAGGGCGAACATAAGTAGCATAAGAACGGCTTACTTTAATGCGGCGTGAAGCTTGTTTACGGGTGTCGATCGTAATCGAATAAGCAGGTTCACAGCTTAAGTAGTGTGAAAAGGATACATTTTCTGTAAATCTCCGGCACTAATCTTGTAACTAGTTTAGGTTAAATTCATGAGCGGCATACAAATTAAAGGTTTGATAAAGATCAATTAATGGATTGATGGTAATAGAAATTACGATAACGATTTGAATTGGTGCATGAATTAACGATCTATTAGATATAATCAGTATTAATGGGGTTTCAAATCAATTCGGTATCGTATTAAAAGCAATATTTAAGCAGACGAAATATATGTTCTTAAGTGATATTTTTTATGGTAATTCAATAGTATTGATTAGAAAGTTGAAAGGGATAGGCAATCTTACAACAAAGCAAGAATAATGTATGATGATAATAATGTAAATTAATTGAAATTAAACTGCTATATACGGATTTTATCGCGTTGTTTATTTGACACTTTATTACAAAATTTTGAAAATTGTTACATTTCTACTACTATTAAACTTTACTAATTTTTAAGCTAATTAAATTATTATTAAACTATTTAGATTTAATTTATTTTTACACTTTCTCCGACGTTTCGGTTGCTTTTCAGCAGCCATGGTCACGGGGAGAGTCTCTCTCCATAGAAGACAATATAATGTAAATTCAGTTTTAAATCTCACTTAATAAGGTCTAATGTCTAAATTTATACATTCATGGAAACATTACTAAACTACTTCTTTTAAAAGTGATACACACGTAAATGTAAAGAGGTATAGTAAAATTTATGACAGTAAATTTAATGATATTTAATCGATAAATCAACTGCAGTAAGTTGTACACACATAGCATCGTCTAGATATATCCCCGAACAAGACAGCATACATATATTACACCATGTGGGGTTTAGCGCCACATAATCAGAGACGAGCCAATAGTCATTAATTAATTTTTTAGTAGCAGTTTCCGTGGCACGGAGATATTTTTTATATTCCTATAGCAGCTTTTAAAATGAAATGAAGTGAGATTGAAATTCGATAGTGACGGCAACCCAGTATGAATGATTTTCAAAGCGTATATTGAGGTTTCAACTAGTAACACGGAAGGAGATACGTGAAGACCTATCTAAACAAACTTATCGACAAATTATCGAATACTCGACAAGTACAAAATCGTTATCTATTGGTAACAACATGATTACAATATGCGATATAAGTGCGTCCACTTAACGAAATGTCCATTGACACAAATATTTTGTACAAAACGGTTAACAGTCTTTGTTAAATTGCCGACACAATTCCTTTGTCATTCATCGTTTGTCTTAAAACTTAAACATGGTCAAGAATTTGGCGACATTCTTTCAGAAAATGAAAATAGTGACAACTGTTTTTACGATGAAGGATTATATGGAATGCAGACGCTGTAGCTAATCAAGGAATTAGACATGACGTCAACATTGAAAAGGAACATATATTTATGAAGACGACTGTCTACACGGAATACAATTTTAGAAAACGGGTCTTAATCGCGTTGGTAATTATGAAGAAGTATAAATGTGTATTTATTTGCGGACACAACGACATTTTAGTCTTCTCTCGGGCAATAAATAGTTATTTATAGGTATATATAGGGTGTAGATCTGTATTCGCATCATATGTAGAGTGACTACTACTACTTATAATTATAATAAATGTTCATTTCGAACTATTTATACAACATAAGTAGGAACACAATAACGAGCGCAGCGTTTTTGCTATTTACCATATACTTTTATTACTACAACTAATATTGAAAATATTGCTATTACATGTAAACAAAAAGTAAGATATTGTTTGATGTTATAATTGATGAAGCGCTCTTTGATATTTCAATAAAGTTGTCTCCCCGTGACCATGGCTGCTGAAAAGCAACCGAAAAGTCGGGGAAAGTGTAAACTTAAATATAAATAGTATTAATAATTTAATTAGCTTAAAAAATAGTAAAGTTTTGATAGTAGTAGTTTCTAAATTATGTAAAAAGTGTCAAATAAACAACGCAATAAAATCCATATATAGTAGTTTAATAAATAATAATAAAGTTATTTATTTTCTCACCACAATACATGTACATTTTCCAAAATAAGAATTTTCCACATTTAGTTAGTTATTATACTGTGGGGGACTGGTGCCTAGATTAGGCTCAAGGCCTGTATTTCTGGACGCCAGGTCTCCTCCTTCGGTGTTTACATTTTTATCTTAGTTATTATAACTTATTAGGTAAGTACTCAGATTCACAATAGATTGTGGTCTAACATTTGATTGCATGCAAGATAATATAAATAAAAAAATTAAATAAAATGCTTTGAAACTTAAAAATAATAATAATTTAGTGTGTGTGATTGTGTGTTTTTTAATTTCAATGAATAACATTCGCGTAAACAGAAGACAATATTGTCATTTGAAGTCATTCACACTAATTTTACAAAGGTATATGGTAGTTTTAATTTTATTCTTATACTTTGCCAATTAATTGTCAATTATCGCCTGCTCCGTGCCTCGGAGAGCACGTTAAGCCGTTTTTCCCGGCTGCCATGAACATCTATGGCAGTCGTTATTGGGAAATTCAGTACCCTCTCATATCCTGACACTGGTCTAGCCTTAGGGTATCGTTAGCCTTCGGGTTGCGGAGGTCAGGTGGCAGCCGCTCCGTGTAAAAACTGATATCCAGTCAAATCCGGTTAGACCAAAAAAGCCGACCCCGTGATTTGGGAATAATAAAGGCTAAGAGAGAAGAAGAAAGAAGAAGACTTTTCCATTCCATTTTCATGAAATGTCAAATAAGTGTACAACTGCACGCAGAGAAAGTCCAAATTTAAAAACTGCGTTTGATGATGCTGGTTGTAGCTACCAGCTAAAGGACTCGTTGGCTCAAGGTACATGCTGAAACCAAAGCTGTTTAATGCTGCCAAGCATTATAAAAGCCTAAGGTAATAAATGTGTTATTAGGTACGTAACCAAAAAATCAATGGTCTAATGAACAAGTGGTTATACTCAGCAAAGTTTCAACGATTAAGTGAAAGTCAAAAATCATTAAGGTCACAAGTTAACACTTCTGAACGTCAAGGCTTTTTAGTTAACTGAAAAGTTATTTAGTTTACTGAAATTCCACTTATCCATAAAAGTTCCATGTGTTTTACTTATTCCAAACAACTAAGGCAAGTGCAGTAATGCTATGGGTGAAGACTAAAGTCAAGCCTTTTCGATCACGAGATTACTAGTACATTACCACCTCTTTATTACTCTATGACAAGTACCATTTATAATTCCCTCTGATCAAATACACAGTTGCAAACCAAGTTTTCGATTACACATCCAATTCATAACGAGGATGTTGAATTTCCTCCCAATCAACCATCTAATTGATATAGAGCTATTAATTTTAGTCAGGAATCATACACCCACTTTCCTACGCCAGGAAAGTATCGTTTATAACGACAAACACCAATTGGGAGCAGACACGACACTGCAATGAATTGATTAACACAAATAAGGATATGATTGTGGACGTGCATAAAGGAAAATGGATCGCGAATTTAGAGCACTTGTTGATTTGAACGTTGCCGTCGCATGAAATGTTTTGTGTTGTGTTTGATGACGTCGGTACGTCGTTAACTTTAGTTTTAAACGTGATGTGAGGCTACTTTTCACGTTTTGGCATTATAATGTTTTCTAGAAGCGAAGACGTGAAGTGGCTGTCGAATTACTACATCTATTGCTATATTGTTATGTCCGCTGTAAGTCTTCCATTATAAATAAATAAATAAAACTGATGGTAGACCCATTGAGGCATGGAACACCCTGACTCGGAACAGTTTCCTAACTGTGGACCACACAAATATATGAAATGCTATACTTTTGTATCTCTGTGTAATCTCCGGAACCACGGCACCTATTTACAGATTCATTCAATATCTAATATGTAATGTTTTTGAAGATATGTGAAGTCTGCCAACCCGCACTGCGCCAGGGTGGTGGGCTATGGCCTAAGCCTTCTCACTCTGAGAATCGGCACATGCAGCAGAGGGACAGTTTAATACAGAGCTGATATTATATTATATATTATTTGTATTTGATGGTGATGAAACTACAACATTGTCAGGCCTTTTATTTGCTCACGATGCAGTTGTATGCTATTGTCCTCAATGGTTACTTTAAATATTGACGGATTGCAAATAAAACTTAGTTCTATGTTACGACATGTTAATTTTACGAGTTTATTTATTTATATCTATGTATGTATTTATGCGTAGGTAGGGACACAATATAGGCCGTTTGAAAAAAAAATGATATATTGTCTCATATATACGAGTACGTCCTAGATATTTTTGCCATTTCTGCTAATAAATGTAGAAATACATTATTTTACATTATAAAATACATGAAATAGTAAGCAAATTTCACAAATTCTTAGTTAATATTATCTTACGTTTACGCGAATGTTATACATTGAAATTAAACTGCTTTATATACATAAAATTACAAAATATTGCGATAAAATCCGTATGAAGCACATTAATTTCAAATTACGTATTACTTGTTTTTAAATCAATTTTGTTATTTTATGTCGATAACGTTGCGAGCCCACATTTATTTACACTTTATTTAAGCTAAAATATGTAATTGAATGTGGAATGTGTTACTGTTTGGATATCCCTAATAAATACATGAATTAAATTATATTGTAAAAGTAAGTCTAATTGTTACATTTTCAAGACGAAACCACAGACAATTTGTATGGGTATAGATTTACCTTTGACTCTGGGCAAGGGCATATAGTACTTTAAACCTTTTACCTTTTAAATGCCATTACTGTTCATTATAAATACTTCTAAATGAATACGAGTAGACTAGTACACCATAATGGTAACTTGAACGATAATTATATAACATCATGACAGTATATGTCAGAAGGATGTGTAGGAACATGCATTGACCATGTTTAGGAACGTCTTCATGCAAGAAATTATTATAAATTTTACTTACGTATATAGTAGTTTAATTTAAATAACAACACAACACAGTAAGTTTATGTTCAACTTAACATTTCATACGTAGACTTGGCACTATTTGTAAATAACAAAAAGTATTGTCGCGTGTGGGGACTGAACCTAACACTTGGCGTAGTGGCAATTTAAAAGCGACCCCTTGAAACACTTCGCCTTTCCTGCATCAACATTACAAGTTACAATTGTCTTCCATAAAATACAATTAAAGACTCCGTGCCGCTACTGGTTATTACCTGACAGGAAAAAATAAACAACAGTCTCCAGCAAAAAGGCTTGACTTCAAGCATGAACGGTTACTTGGATAAACGACAGATTGTAGTATTTTTTGTAAATAATTACATCTTAATTGTATACACATATAGGTAATAAAACACAGCGAGGAAAAAAAAAAGCCAGGATCCATTTGTTTGTTGATATACGATTCCATTCTAATTTAATTAGGACAATATAAATAGCGTGATACCTTAGCTGAATGGCCGTTGAATTACCATACAGGCGATTCGAGTTCAATCCAAAGCACGCACCTCTGAGCTTTCGAAGTTATGTGCGTATTAAATATTTAATTAAAGCTTGCTTTAACGGTGAAGGAATAATAATAATAATAAATTTTTATTGCCCAGAAATGTACATAGTTTAAAAAACCGCAAAGTTAACACAATATTAGGTGAACACAATATTTGTTCGAACACTGATAGCCAAAGTAAGATTTAACTTGTGTCATGGGTACCAGGCCCCTCTCAATTTATTTATTTAATAACATTGATATTTTTATTATTCTTGCAATATACAAAATACAAATATAAGATGATTAGGGTGTATGTGTCATGTGTTTGATGGTGGATGTACGTATGTGTGTGCGTGTGTGTATGTATGTATGGATGTATGCTTTGTGCGTGCCTGACATTTTAATTACAGAGTGGTTATTTTTTATTAATAAAGAATATATCGTGAGAAAACCTGCATGTCTAAGAGTTCTACATAATGATCTCGAAGTCGTGTGAAGTTTGCTAACCCGCTCTGGGCCAGCATAGTGGACTATGGCCCCACTTTTCTCAAACTCAGAAGAGGCCCGAAGTCTGTACATAGGAGATATACATATATGTATGTAAATTCATATCAGGAATCTTTATACGGAGAAGACTAGAAAAGTATTTTTTAAGTTTTGTCTGTCTTTCTATCTGTATATTTGTACTCGCCTCACGCAAAAAATACTGCACGAAATTGAATGCGGTCTTCACAGTTGTATTGCAACTTAAAATCTGGTGCATGTTTTATCTTGATTCGCCGCCTAGAAGCCGAGTATTATCTATGTAAATCAACTACTACTTATCTAAATGCAAAGAATGAAACATATCTGTAGATAGATAGGTACTTCTAAATTCCACGCGTACGAAGATGCAGGAAAAGCTGGGTTTGTGAAGTATAATTATTATATAGATGGTACAATATTGCATTATACCATCCTCGAGTTCTCCCAAGTGCGTAGCAGACATCTCAAGCAGTGTGCGGTCGATTAAGCGGCGCGGATGTAACAGCTGATAGTGCAGGTACATACAAATATTGATACAGACAGTGCCGCACGTGGGAACGCCGGCGCATCCAGTGCCAAAGATTAAGATCACATATTTCGGAGATATGGACATAGATACTTTATACCAGACTAGCTTTCGCCTAGCCTCGCGTAAACGTAGGTTAGGTTACGTTATGTTAGTAACAGTACTTTTTGAAGTGAAAACTTCTTTAGGCGCGTTGGGCACTTTTTGGGTGAACCAAAATCATGGAACTCGCGTCATCGTCAACGAACGCATTCAAAATTCAAAAATAGCTCGACGATACAATTCACAAGTTACTTAGTTTTCACTTCTATCGGCAGTCGCCAAAGACTTTTTAACTAAAACATAGCCTACGTTACTCGGTGATAATAAAGCTTCATATGGTGTAAGAACGGACGAACCATCACATGTGTTAGTCCTTATTTCCACACATGCATTAACTAAGAAATACATTCAATCATAACATATGACAGTTCCTTAATTCATATTTAATAGAAATTCAAAGAAGCCTCATAAAGCAACGCAGTAGGATATTTAACAAGTAATTCACACACACTTATAATAACAGTACCTACAAGTATTAATAATAATAAAGTAATATCAGCCCTGTATTAACCTGTCCCACTGCTGAGCACGGGTCTCTTCTGAGTATGAGAAAGGTTAGGCCATAGTCCACCACGCTGACCTAGTGCGGGTTGGCAGACTTCACATATCTTTGACAACATTATTGAGAACTCTCAGACATGCAGGTTTCCTCACGATGTTTTCCTTCACCGTTAAAGCGAGCGATAATTAACTATTTATACGCAAATAACTTCGAAAAGTCGGAGAAGCGCGTCTTGGGATCGAACTCGAGACACCTGCGTGTCAGTCTAACTGTTTCCCTTTAAGTATGAATGCCATTCATAAACCAATATAAATACTAATTAGATAGATCAAAAGTGATGTGAAGTGATCATTACGTAATTTATGTTTAACCATGCATGAGTGAAAATAAACTAATTACGCTACAAATGTATGCTTAGATAACGATTTAGATATTGATTAACATGAATTAATTAGCACGCATATCGTTTGCATATGTCTGACTAAGTAAACGGTTCTTTACATATTTTCGGAGTGTAGAATTCAATTTTATTGACAAACGAAACTACCTACTAATTTAATTTTGCGTACATAGACGTACATCTATTTCGCAGATGGGGTAAGCAGAACTGTATAACATTTACATTTTGCCAACTATAGTTTTACGTCTCGTTTTTCCGGGCACAGTTCTAGAGATCCTGATGCTACTGATAATGTCTTAACAGGAATCGATCCTGATAATTTATGCACAGCAGTCGCATTCAACGCTGCGCCACTGAGGCATTAATTTCGTAATCATGAAATGATTTGAATGTGAAGACTATATTTAACATCCTGTTCATTAATTATTTTGAAATTACTTAAGGTACAGGCTATATATTTTATTTATTTATATAAAGAATAAAAATGAAGATTCTCAATATTTACGATGATAAAACAGCAAAATCTTTACTCAACAGGTTACTAAGGTATTTTATTTGATTCTTCGGTAAGCCGAAGAATCACATAAAATATCTACACATCAATAAAAAAAACAATAAATGTATTATGTCCATTACAAGGCCGCGAAAGGGTCAAGCGGCACAAACAGGAACAGTCCGGTTGAATGCTTTGACGTATCCCTCTCCGCTGAAAAGGGGAGCGGAGAGGTTATGTCGGGCTCACCCGGGAAAAGATGGAACGTCCCAGGTACTACCGACTAAACCTACCACGGTGTGCCAACTCGCTACCTTGAATGGTGAGTGGGTCGCTGGAACTGAAACTACACCAGCGACCCACCCAGCAGTGTCCAACACAGGCAAGAAATGCCTGCGGACGACGACGACCTGGGTGACACCCCGGCACGACAGAGGGCGTCACTCCGAATTGTAGCACTACCTCAACCCTACTAAAGACCGCAAGCATCATGTAGCTTTATTCTAAAAATAATTTTCTCCAATATGAAAAAATGTTTCAGTCAAATGACTGAAACATTTTTTCATATTGGAGTTAGTCCTTAGTAAATACTAAGGAAATGAATATCGTTAAATGTAATTAACCTAGAGAACCAACTTTTGTCTTGTGAATTTGTGTAATGATTATGTGGGACCCGCCACGTCCATCGGCGGGTCAAACCTTTGACGGGGTCGCGATTTGAATGTGAGAGCGATCCGCGCGGCCCCGCCATAAAGGTGTGAGGAACACCGCGGTGGTTTTAGTCGGTTCAGCCCAAATTTCCAACTTATGGGCTGGATCCCGACAAATCCTCATAGCCCGCCCCAAACCGGCGATGGGGAATGTAATATGCGAATGTCGAAGCGTAAAAAAAAAGTGAATCAACTTTTACATTAAGTCCAGTATAATTAATGTACTTTGATGTAATATTTCAGCTACTTTAGAACGCTCGCTCGCAAAATTATAACTAGGCATAATGCCCAGGATGTCTAATTATCATTATTACAATTGTAATAGTCCATTATGGTTATCAACTAATGAACTAAATAGAACGCAGTGACGTCACAGTCCAGTAGAGCGTTCACAATTAAATAGGAGTAAATTATAGAGTAAGCCGAAAACAGAATAGTTAAAACATAATTAACTGCCTAACATAGGGCATACTGGAGCACAGACACTGTTTACTCAACTTCGACTAAAGTAGGTAACGTTTTGCAAACGTATGTACTGATGTCAATTTCTTGGCACGTTCTGTAGCTAAAAGGCATAATGGCTTTAAATAAAAACGTTGTTTAGATTCGTCTTAATACTAGGAGTAGCATAAATACATATTTTTATTTAAAAAAGCTAAATATTATGGCTCTAAAAAAAATTCTGTTCTTGCGCGACAAATCTATATTTTTTGCAATTGGATATTATGTGTTTTTTAATCCTGAATAATATTATAAATGCGAATGCGAGTTTGTTTGTTACACTTTCACGCCTTAACTGCTCGATCGATCGTCATGTAATTTCGCATACCCGTTATCAGGAAAACAGAAAAGTTCATAGATAGAAATGTATTCACATACAATTCAATTCAATGCGAGCAAAGCCGCGGGCTAAATCTAGTAATTCATATTTTTTGTACCTTAAAGAATGCAAATCCCGAAACTTAATCTACAGAATATAGATCTTCTAAAACATATGAGCTCAGATTAATCCGTGTAGGAGATGACTAATTATTGATTTTGCCAAAATTGGCAATTCCTCCAAACGACCTCAAGATCTCATGCTAAACTTAGGCAAGCATGCAAATTGTTAATAGCATTCGTATCACGGCAGCAATTGTTATACAAATTTTACCACACATTCATATTCATATGGAGTGTATGCGGTCGGAATACAAAACCGCAGCTAGCAGCCTATTGAATTAATTCGGCCGGTATTATTACCGTCCAGGCGTACAAGTTACCAGAAAGTAGCTCACAAGTGCCAAATATTTAAATATACACTGTATTTTGTGTTCGACCAAACATAGATTTGTCTTACAATAGTACTTACACTGCGTAACGTCTGCTGCAACCTGGAGCTCGACCATTAAAGACTATTGAAAAGACCACGGCCAAATACTTTTTTAAATTTTAGTGCTCCTTTTGCTGTCGATAGCATGATCACTGGTATTTTTCTAGTGTACCAATTTTCTTCTCACATTTGTAATTACCCCGATGTTACAAGCGCCTATAAGATAGGTACTTGTATTACAAGCACATAGGTTATGTTACCGGGCTGTGCGTGTGTCTAAAATCTTAGTAGTATGAAATTTAAATTCTAACAAGACTTCAGTTATACAATTTTTCAATAAGTACTATGCTGATTCATACTTCTAATCAACTGTTAAAAACATTCGATATGTCCTACACAGCATAGGCACAAAACTTTAGCATTTCAAACCATCTACGTTTTTACTCTTTTTAAAAATCTGTCAGGGGGAGACATACCACCTAATTGTTGTGAACGGAACGTGTTTGAGAGATACCTCAAAGCCGGTACGGTTGCAATAACGCGACCACTTAAACGTGTTAAGTATGTACTTAAATTTTGAGTACGACTTTCGTACATTAGCTTGGCACTTTAGAAGAAAATTTACTGATACACACCGACGACTTAATTGCAAACAGGTGCGTTCAAACTCGTAAACTACATAGAAGTTTTTTAGTTTGTCTTTCGATAATAAATACCGTGGCACCTGTAGTGCAATGATTATGATTATGCACAGGTGTCCGTAAGTCGTGATAAATTATAATTGCCAATTAGGTCTACCGTGTTTTATGTTTATCGTATCAGGATAATGTATGCACTTGCATATCCGTAATATATTTATAGCCGCGTTTAGAAGCAGGTTCCTAATTCTAAGTATAATAGCAAATATAACGTAATACTCATACAAATGTGTCATTCATTATGATTCATATTTAAAAATCAGTAAATGAGAGCAGCGATAGCTAGCTAGCTAGCGGTTGGCCACTAATCACATGAAAGAGCAGCGATAGCTCAGTGGGGAGACCAAAGGACTGCAATGCAGAGGGCCTCGGGTTCGAGCTTTGTTTTAATGTTTGTCAAGGTTCTCATCGTCGCACAGATATCTGTTTAGCGTGCATTATCGTTTAAGAAAACAAAATGTACGCTAATTAATTATATTAAAGTCCACGAATAGAGATTTATCTTTTCTTTTTCAAGGAGTTTAATGGCATACTTTGTTTTTAATATTATTCTCCATGTATTATGAAGACTATGTTCCCTAAATTTGTTGCGTCTACACACACACTTTATTACACAATTTTGAAAACTGTTACACTACTACTACTAATAAACTTTACTAATTTTAAGCTAATTAAATTATTATTAAAACTATGAAAACTATTTCTATTTAAGTTTACACTTTCCCCGACGTTTCGGTTGCTTTTCAGCAGCCATGGTCACGGGGAGACAAAGATGGTAGTGTCAAATAAACAACGCGATAAAATCCGTATATAGCAGTTTAATTTCAATAAATAGGCATGATACTTAGGTGCATTTCCTTCGATTTGAACGCACTCCACTCAATCTTAAAGATAAAGATAAAGATAAAGATAATTTTATTTTGCAAACATGGGTAACATTAAATGGTGACAAAAAAAACATATTGAAAGTTCAGCCATATTTAACCACGTAGGCATGCAAAAGATATATAAAATATCAACATATAACTAGAAAGTAGGTACAATTAAGAGAAAAAAAAAAACATTACACGAAAAAGAAGGTAGGTACACAAAAAATAAACATTATTCTAACTTTAAAAATCTTTCTCAGTAAGGTATTCACTTAAATTATAATAAGCTTTCACCACTAAAAAACTACGAAGTCTTTTTTTAAATAATTGGACTGGAAGCTCTTTCCAACTCTTAGGCAAGTGATTATAAATAACTGGAGCCATGCAGTAGACACTTTTGCGCATGAGTGCTGTCTTAGCTGGCTCCTGACAAAGCAAGCTATTGTCGCGTCTATTGCGGGGAAACACGTCAGCTATACGTCTGAAACGACTCGGGTTTGCCTTCACAAATACAGCTACTTCTAGTATGTATAGACAAGGTAATGTTAATATCTTATAACTTTTAAAATATGGTTCACAACTATCAGTGGGTTTAATTTTAAACATCGATCGAATGCATCTTTTTTGCGCCTTGAAGGCGGTTTCTTTTTCAGTAGAGTTTCCCCAAAATATGATTCCATACCGTAAATGTGATTCTACTATGCCATAATAAGCAGTAAGAAGAGCATCTGTGCTAATTAAACATACGCCTTGTAAATGGCCTATGTTCACTGTAATTAACTGTCCAAGCATGATCGTGTCGCATTACGTTGAATTGGCAGTAATTATACTAACTAAACTAATATCGTTCTACTGATTTTATCGTAAACACGACACTTAACAGAATCTATATAAGACATGTTAGGTAAAATACGGTGAAGGAAAACTTCGTGAGGTAACGTGCATATCTGAGAAGACATTGAGTAGAGAGTGACAGAGTGACATTATGATTCCTCACGATGTTCATCATTTCCTCTTTAAGATCTCAATAATGTTCTCCAAGATATGTGTAGCCTGCCAACCCGCACTAGGTCAGCGTGGTGGATTATGGCCAAACCCTTCTCATACTGAGAAGAGGACCGGGCCCAGCAGTGGAATAGTTTAAAAACAGGATTGATATTATTAGGTAAAATACGGGGATAGATGTGTCCATTCTGATTCTATGCGATGAATTAGATTTTAATCTTTATTTTTATTTAAACTTCTACTGCAAAATTCACGTCATAGGTGCTTGTGTTTTGTTTTTAATGCACTTAGCGTTTCAAAACGAAGAAAATACACGCACCCATCATGCAAGCTACTAATTTAGTCGGAGAAGTGGTGCAATTATACCTAGGTCTTGTTGTAAATGCTCTGTATTTATTATAATGAATACTTCCGAGAAGACGATTTGCATTCGAAGAATCTGTTTTTAAAAGAATATGAATATTACTAGTGCTAGTCACTGTAGTAGTACTAGTCAATCCCTCTAGTTAAGCTAAATGTTTATGTTAAGTGTGGGTGCCCGTCGGTAGTTCAATAAGTGGAAATCGAATCTACGACCTCTCGATTGTATTCAATGCCTCATTCATTCGGCTACCGTCGCTTAAACAATAAGTTTATCAGCAACTAGCTTTTACCCGCGACTCCATAATTTTCTTTCAATACTTGATTTCTAAGCAGCGTATAATGGTAAAACATGTACCAGATTTTAAGTAAGATCTTCAGCAATACCATTGTGTAAACAGCATTCAAGTTAATACAGTATTGGAGCAGCGATAGCTCAGTGGAGAGACCAACAGACTGCAATGCAGAGGGTCTCGGGTTCGACCCACGTCGCGCACCTCTGACTTTCGGAAGTCATATGACTTTTCGAAATTATGTGCGTATTGATTGACAATTATCGCCTGCTCCGTGCCTCGGAGAGCACGTTAAGCCGTCGGTCCCGGCTGCCATGTACATCTATAGCCGTCGGTCCCGGCTGCCATGTACATCTATGGCAGTCGTTATTGGGAGAGTGTCGACACAAAAGATCCCACTGGGTCGAAGTGTCGCCGGTCTGCAGACTGGCCCCTACATAAGATACATACATAATACAGTATTTTTCTGTGTTGCGTGTTCAAACATATAGATAGACGGACAAATATTCATGAAATAATTGATTTGGCTTCTATACCACTTAAAAGACATTTCACATACTTAATTATTTTTTAAATATTTCTTAAGTACTCCAGACATCGCGATTTACAATTTGATTAATTATACATATAGATTATTCTACATCATCCAATCAATATAATATATGGTAAAAAGAACTTGGTAATTATGTCCATGCAATCTTTTTACATGATCTAAAGGGAAACTTAATCATGGCCGCATATGCAACATGCGTATATTTATAAAAGCTTTCTTACGTCGGACGACAATTAGTTCTGCGTGTATAAATATACTTCTATACTACTATTATAAAGAGAAAAGACTAGATTTTTTGTTTGCTTGTTTTGTTTGTACGGGTTAAATTGAAAAACAGCTCTACCGATTTGAAGAATTCTTTCACCATTAAGAAGCTATACTATCAGCGAGTAACATGCTATATATTATTTGAAAAAAGTGTTGTGTTAAAAACTTACATAACCTAACCTACTTTTATGTGAGCAAAGACGCGGGCAATATCTTATCTTGTATAACACACAATAGAATACCATTAATTATATGTGCTTTTTCCAAAATTTATACATCTTTATAAAGTTGTGAGTAGTAGAGCCTCGCTGATTTCAGCATGAATGGGCCGGCTCGACCGGGGAAGGACTACCCTCTCACAGAATATCAACGTGAAATACCAGTATTCCTACTGTTGTGTTTCGCTCGGTGATTAAGAGTGCCGGAGGCGCAATCACCCCTTTTCCCGCTCCTTCTCCTTCCCACTTCCTTTCCAAAGGGTCGGCAACGCGCAAGTGATGCCTCTGGTGTTGCAAGCGTCCATAGGCTACGGTGACCACTTACTATCAGGTGGGCTGTATGCTTGATTGCCACCATAGATTTGTTGATTTACTTAAAAGGAATTTGTTAACAAGGTTGGGCGTAAATAATAGTTTTCAGTATCTGGACTCCAAATAGGAATAATATTATCAGTCTATTTTATAAACTGTCTCTCAGGTGGAATCTCTGGTGTCTCTTCTCACTATTAGAACGGCTAGGCCATAGTAAACCATGTTGCTCCAGTGAGAGTAGTCAGACATCATACATTTTCCTAAACATTACGTAAAACTCTCAAGACATGTGGGCCTCGTCGCGATGTTTTCCGTCACCGTTAGGCATGCGATATAATGATTATTTTATTATAAGTATTTCTATCTATTGTAATTACTTGTGTGTTAATATGCATATTTTAATAACGTTGTCTGCGATTCCAACGTTTTGAGCTACTGTTAAAAATGAAAACTAATACCTGCTATAAGTTTTTCTAAAATAATTACCTATGTATATAGTATATTATGCTGTATGTATATTATAAATTTCATACTACTGGCAATAGGATCCTGTTAATTACGTAGTACTTCTCCTACGACTGGAACAAATGTATGTCAAAGACCGCAAAGCGCAACATAATTTTCAAGAATGTAGAGACAGGATTTTAATCACGGGGCCTCCAACAAACATTAATAACCTGACTACTGGAGAAAATAATTAAAGAATTATGATAAAGTATATACGTATTTAATAGCAGCAATAGCTCTGTGGGAGACCAACAGACTGCAATGCAGAGGGTCTTGGGTTCGAACCCACGTTACGCAGCTCTGACTTTCGTAAGTTATATGACTTTTCGAAATTACGTGCGTATTGATTGACAATTATCGCCTGCTCCGTGCCTTGGAGGAGAGCACGTTAAGCCGTCGGTCCCGGCTGCCATGAACATCTATGGCAGTCGTTATTGGGAGAGTGTCGACACAAAAGATCCCACTGGGTCGAAGTGTCGCCGGTCTGCACTGACTGGCCCCCACATAAGATGCATACATATGTATATCTTACAAGGTCTTGATATGCATGACATGTCATATCAACTCCAAACTACCTTACAAGATTAAAGACCCTTAATCTTTACGACAAGTTTTCTTGTTTAATTTATAAGCGTAAAATAAATTTTAATATATGGCGATCTCAAGGATCTGTTTAAGGGGCATTAAGAGCGAGAAAACTTGTCTTTAAGGCGTAACGGCCTGACGGTTAAATTGATTTGCAAACGAAATAATAATAATAATATTCTACCACATACACACAACACCATCTAGCCCAAACTAAGCAGAGCTTGTACTATGGGTACTAGACAATGGATAAACATACATATATACTTTTATTTTTGTAAATACATACACATTATACATAGAAACACCCAGACCAAGACAAACATCCATGTTCATGCACACAAATGTCTGACTTGTGCGGGAATCGAAACCGCGACCTCAGGCGTGGCAGTCGTTTACACTAACCACTACGACATCGAGGACGAAATGTCTTTTATATGGACGTATATACTTTGTTAAACTCTGATGTAAAGCGACATTAGATGGGACCTTTTAATAGGTTTAAAATATTTTACCTTGCTGGTAGGGAGAATACTTTGGGTAAGGTTATTATTCTGAATCGAGTTATCGTCGTGTGGTTCACTGTTTCACATTTGGATCGAGTAGAGTTATTATTGGAGCAGAGAACAGGGTTCGAAAAGATGGCCAGAAAACGGGTATAGGCTCGTCTGATACGTGGGACATACAAATTTGTTGGCAAAATGTGAATTTTATACTCTCTCTGCCTACCCTTTTGCAGATATACAGCTTCGCGTATATATTTTCGCGCACATGTATGTGTGTTAGAGACAGATAATTTAAATGACAATCTACACTACTTTGACTGAGGTTTAATACTCATCATCGTAAGTCACTTACAAGCATAATAGCTGTCTCTCAAATGTAAAACCCGACATAAATTCCAACGTCAAAATTTCATCTCATTTTCATACAACAAAAATAAAGCAAGCGACATAAGACACGACATCACACAAAGGCATACGAAGCACAACTGAAATTCAAAAAACAAAAATGGAACGCTTTATTTTTTAATTCATAAAGACGAGACGGTGGTATCCTCATCCTGCCTGTCATACGCGAATGCCTACTTAACGGATACGTTTAATCTGACAGGTCAAAGCGTCGGATGTTTTGACAGCGAGGCAATTACCTGCCACTTTGTTTGGCGGGCAGAAACGCTGTTCACATCCTGCGGTGCTGTGAACCCAGGGGACTAGTTGATGCTGCATAAAGTATTTTATTGGGCCAATGTTTTTGGCTCACAGATTAATAGGGCAATCAATTGCTTTCAAGGTATTGGGGTAAGGTCAAATCTGGGTGTCGATTTTTTTTGTAGATGTTGGTTCAAACGTATGGGTATTGAAACTGAGGCAGGATACTTTAGACATTTGATTGTATAATATTCGGCGATAGTATTCTGGCAATCATACCTACTAATGTGACTGCCAAGGTGTTATGGCAGTAGTATATGCGATTGCAGCTGTGTGAGGTCTTAGATTTAACTCCCGGGTCGGACAAATTATTATTGGGTTTGTCTGACCTGAAATTCTAAGAGCAGGTAGTATGAAACTGTTTAGATGCCACGTAGTAAAAGCATGCCTATAACATACTACTCGACCCGGGAATAGAACTTATGACCTCACGGTTAGCTGCTAGCGCTTTATACCACGAGACAGACGACTAAAATCGACATCGTTCTCCAAAACTGGAGTACTTTGATGATTATAATACATTGTCGGATACAGGAATTGCGAGAGTAGATGTTGAAAACAAACACATAACTCCTTCACGCTATCGTGCACACGCACGGAGCAAATAGCAATATAATGTAACCGTCAAACCCGCGACTTTCCTCTAAACACGCAGGTGAATGAAAATAGGTGATAAACGTAACATACATTATGTACCAAGTCATCGAGTGGGTGAATGTTCACGTGATTTTGATAACGTGTATACTTATAATTAATAATACTAGCGGTCGCCAAGTGGTCAACAATATATGATTTAAATTTTAAGTTTGATCGTTATTAAGGTTTTATTGTCTATAAATATACCTTTATAATCACATTTCATTTAATCACCTACTCCACATACATATTTATGTAACCATAGTTACGAAAAATTCAGCATCAGCCGAACATGTCGAAATATTACGAACGTGTGTGTGTAGTGTTTTTTCTTTAATTTAAAGTATTTCTAATGCATATTTTATAAAAATATTAGGATTCGCTCCTCCTTCTCCATATAAACTTTAACTGTGCCAAATTTCACACTCCTCCGTCCGCGCAATTTTCGTAAAAAGGGGTACAAAGTTTTTGCTTCACATATTAATATACTTACTATAGAAGATGTTCTCGTAAACATAGCCTTGTTCCACTTGAGAAATTTGACTGCTTGGGTGGCTATTACGCCGAGTGTTGTGGGTTCGAATCACATACGGGACAACTCCATGTGCTTCACAAACGGTTATACCAAGTCTAGTTGTTTTTTGTGTCATTTGTTTGAATGTTATTAAAGTCTTCCGCAATACCGCAGTTTCTGTTAATATTGGCCACCGTGAACTAAATTCAGTCTGGAAGACATGATTAAGTTTTAAACTAAATTCAGTCTGGAAGACGCGATTAAGTTTTAAACTTAATTCAGTCTGGAAGACATGATTAAGTTTTAAACTAAATTCAGTCTGGAAGACATGATTAAGTTTTAAACTAAATTCAGTCTGGAAAACATGATTAATTTTTAAACTAAATTCAGTCTGGAAGACATGATTAAGTTTTAAACTAAATTCAGTCTGAAAGACATGATTAAGTTTTAAATTAAATTCAGTCTGGAAGACATGATTAAGTCTTACCATGAAAGTAAAAGGTTTTTTGGTATCAAAATAATCTCATCGCATCGTTAATTTCTTGTTCTTTAAGTCGGCAACGTGCGAATAGCAGCCGTGACGAGCGATCATAACCCACGATACCTGCACTGTTACCGTCAAGCAAGCCATATGCATCTTTACCCCTTATTAATAAACTAAATGTGCCCGCGGTTTCACTCGCGTTTATGGTTACTGCGCCGCCCACATGAGTCGTACCGTAATGTTATATAGCCTATAGCATTCCTCGATAAATAGGCTATCCAACACTAAAATAATTTTTCAATTCGAACCAGTATTTCCTGAGATTAGGACGTTCAAACAAACAAAAAACTCTTCAGCTTTATAATATTAGTATAGATAAAATAATTGTAGTCTACAAGAATCTATCTATTTTATCCATTATCGAAAGATCTTAGGATTAATATTGATATAGGTAAAGCTTTTCACTGTTGATATTGGGCAAAATCCCAGTAGCAATAGGTACGGATCATAGAAAACGGGATTTATTTGTCCTATTTGCATCCAGTGAGGTCAAGGTTTAAATAATACTTGATACTAGATTTTGCCCGATAGCAGCGATAGCTCAATGGGGAGACCAACAGACTGCAATGCAGAGGGTCTCGGGTTCGAACCCACGTCGCGCACCTCTGACTTTCGGAAGTTATATGACTTTTCGAAATTATGTGCGTATTGATTGACAATTATCGCCTGCTCCGTGCCTCGGAGAGCACGTTAAGCCGTTGGTCCCGGCTGCCATGAACATCTATGGCAGTCGTTATTGGGAAAGTCAGTACCCTCTAATATCCTGACACTGGTCTAGCCTTAGGGTATCGTTAGCCTTCGGGTTGCGGAGGTCAGGTGGCAGCCGCTCCGTGTAAAAACAGATATTCAGTCAAACCCGGTTAGACCAGAAAAGCCGACCCCAAGTGACTTGGGAATAATAAAGGCTAAGAGAGAAGACTAGATTTTGCCCGCGGCCTCGCTCGCGTAAATTAAGGTTAGGTTAGGTGTTACTTTTTCTTCTGGATGAAAGGTACCCAATGTCATTTTCTGTTCCCCTGACAACATATACCTATGCGGAATTTCATGATGATCAGTCGAGTAATTAAGGCGTGAAAGCGTAACAAACAAACTAACATACGCATTTATAATATTAGTTAGGATAAAGACTTATGTTACAGAATACAGAAAGCTTATCTAGCCTTAGAATATAGGTATTACGGCGATCGGCATTCAAGTTGTGTAAAATGGCCGACATTCACCTATTTCTGGTTCAATTAGAAGCCTTATTTATGCTAGGTATAAATAAGGTCGGCCCCGATGGCGTAGTGGTTAGTGTAACCGATTGCCACGCCTGAGGTCGCGGGTTCGATTCCCGCACAAGTCAAACATTTGTGTGCATGAACATGGATGTTTGTCTTGGTCTGGGTGTTTCTATGTATAATATGTATGTATTTACAAAAAAAATATATATATGTATGTTTATCCATTGTCTAGTACCCATAGTACAAGCTCTGCTTAGTTTGGGCAAGATGGTGTTGTGTGTATGTGGTAGAATATTATAATATTATTATTATAAGGTGAAGTTAATTTTTAATAGTATATCAAATATTATATTTATGTATTTAACGGAATTGTGTGTTATATAAATAAATCTATAAAAAGTTTAAAACAAAATGTGCGTTAGCGGCTGACGTGTACGCAATGTGTATGTATATAGTAATAATTGATAATTAAAAACGATTCTAATGTTTATTTCACAATTTATTGTTATATATTTACACATTTTCAATAGCTGTAAGCTTTCCAAAACCTAAATAAATACGCACTATCGATATATTTTACTGATCTATTTTATAAAAGAAATACGCCTGCACCAGGTCTAATTCTTGTGTTGGGTTCACCAATAACGGACACAGATTGAAGGATCATATTTTTTTTTGTTTCGAATTGGAATTGAATCGAACCCATTGCATCGAGTGTTGTACTCGGCACAATGGCAGTAGCGAGTCAACTTAAGACTTAAAATTAATTTTAATATACAAACTATATTCGAATATAATTTGTCTTCTGTTTACGCGAATGTTATTCATTGAAATTAAACTACTATATACAGATTTTATCGCGTTGTTTATTTTACACTTTATTAAACTTAAATATAAAAAGTTTTAATATTTTTTAAGCTTAATAATTAGTGAAGTTTAATAGTACCTAGTAGTAGTGTAACAGTTTTTAATTATGTAATAAAGTGTAAAATAAACAACGCGATAAAATCCGTATGTAGTAGTTTAATTTCAATATATTCGAATATCTTCCGAATAAAATTATGCACATCGCTAATACGCACGACTAATCACGCTAGCCGTTTAGCACGCACACTCAATAAAGTACGCCAATTACAACTTAATTTATGTAATTGTATTCGGTTAACGCGTGTATCGATTATATAAATTGTAATCGTTATAAATTCTCCTTGTTTCAATTATTTATAAACTGCCTTGCATTAAGATCGCCTCTTGTCACGTACTGTCTGTCCCCCACGGTATCACCCATGTTTATGAGTACTGTTCCGTTTTTGTGGCATGTAGCGTGATGTTATATAGCATTTAACCTGCCTCAAGAATTAGGCTATCAAATGCATTTTAAATTGCTCAAATCCGACTGCTAGTTCCAGAAATAACTGCGTTCAAACAAAAAACAAACTTAGCTTTTTAGTATAATAAATTAAAATAGAATATAATAATAATATTCTACCACATACACACAAAATAAAATATATACAGGTAGCGTGTGTATATGCAAAAGAGCAGCGATAGCTCAGTGGGGAGACCAACAGACTGCAATGCAGAGGGTCTCGGGTTCGAACCCACGTCACGCACCTCTGACTTTCGGAAGTTATATGACTTTTCGCAATTATGTGCGTATTGATTGACAATTATCGCCTGCTCCGTGCCTCGGAGAGCACGTTAAGCCGTCGGTCCCGGCTGCCATGAACATCTATGGCAGTCGTTATTGGGAAAGTCAGTACCCTCTAATATCCTGACACTGGTCTAGCTTTAGGGTATCGTTAGCCTTCGGGTTGCGGAGGTCAGGTGGCAGCCGCTCTGTGTAAAATCTGATATCCAGTCAAATCCAGTTAGACCAGAAAAGCCGACCCCAAGTGACTTGGGAATAATAAAGGCTAAGAGAGAAGAAGTGTGTATATGCAAAAGAAACGGGTTATGACACATGTTTTTCTAATTTATTGAGAAAATAAAGGCTTGAATTTATGTAAGAGTATGTTCCGCCGCGGCTTCGCTCGCGTGATATCAAGTGATATGTCAATAAAAGATAGCTTGCTCACAGGAATAATACTATTCCGTCAAAGTTTCACACTATAGAAAGGTATACCTTTCTATAGTGTGAAACTTTTCAGAATCAGCTCAGTCGTTCCAGAGATAATACCAGACATACAAACGAATTGTACTTCTTTATGATATTAGTACATATTGCATCGATATTCCAAGACTATATCCCCGAAGGAGAAGGCACAGGTGTTGGTAAACCCACATTTTGAACACTATGGTTTTGATTGCCACGCAATAATGCGTAAAGCCTATTAACGTTAACTTCTAATAAAAGCTGATAGCAAACTAAGAACTTTTTGATTTAAAAACTCCGTAACACTTTGCTAATCCTGGGATCTTTAGACTTTACCGCATACACTATCGCTGCACAACCGAGGCATTACTAGTACATTACTACTTAATTAAAGAAGCTAAATCACAAACAACGATTATCTGCACAAATCATTCTGAAGTATCTCTACAAGAACCTTTATGTGAAATGCCATAAAATATTGTAAACAATAGAACATTACTCTCTCTCTAACATTCCACAATGAACCATTCATAGTAAACTGTACGCAACGAACAGATCAGCAGTGTAAAAAAAGTTTAGACAATGTTAATGTATGAATACATCTTTATGTAATACTAGCTTTTGCTCTGGCTTCACTCGTTTTTTTTCTAGATGAAAGGTACCTTTGGGAGTCCTCTTCTGTGCCCTGAAAACGCGTATGCAAAATTTCATATAAGTAGTCGAGTAGTTAAGGCGTGAAAACGAATTATTCCCTTTTAATTTGTTAACTAGCTGTGCACGCGGTTTCACCCGCGTTTATGGTTACTGCGCCGCCCCGTGGGTCGTAGCGTGATGTTATATACCTTCGTCGATAAATAGCCTATCCAACACTAAAGATTTTTCAATTCGCACCAGTAGTTCCTGAGATTAGCGCATTCAATTAAACAAACTCTTCAGCTTTATAAGTATGAGTATAGATTACTTGCTTTAAAGACATGCATAGTGATCATTTAAATAGGTTTATATAATAAACTATTAATATTATGTGGAGTATTTTAATAATACAAGCAGACTTTTTGGGCTTATATGAAGGTTGTCTAGAGAATTAAAAAGAGTGGCCATGAGTTTCTTGCCCATCTTCTCATGAGCCCTACACCCTTGCTTTGCTGAACGAAGCAGTAAATTTAAATTCACACAAAAATTTACTGTAACTTTGACATTCATAAGTGTTACCTTGTATCGTAATCTAAATAAATTTATTTTGAATTTGTATTTTGAATTTAGATCTATTTAGATGGTAAGTTAAGTTAAGTTAAGGTTATGAGTTTAACTTTTTTATTAAATATTCTGGTAAGTATTGGAAACCATTTCTAGTGAAGTGCTAATTTGATTTGATAAGAAATAAATATAAATGCTACTTAATCTAACCTCAACTTCAATAAGATAAACCAGATCATAGAAAATAATTGGACTGTGTTGTGCAGAAATGATATTCAATCCACAAAAACATCAATAAAAGTTATGCTGATTTGAAACATAAGTTCATTTTACTTGTGTCTGTGATCCTACTGCATCATGAATATAGATTTATAAAGAATTGAATATAAATTTTTGCATTACTTATGTTTATTCAAAATACCTTCATACTTACAGATAAAAAAGAACCCCCGGATCATTTCTACACAACACAGTCCAATTTACATTTCCTGTAACACAGGTATTCATCAGGATACCTAATATATTTTGTGAGAGGCTGGTGCCTGCGCTAGGTATCAACCTATTGCAGGCACCAGCCTCTCACAAAATTCAATGTATACCTTGTTACCAGTTCCATGTACCTTCAATGTGTAATTTTGAGGAGGGAAAAATAAATTTATCATAAAATTAAATTAATACATGTAACGCTCAACCTGACATAAGCAATACTCCCACGTCTAAAAAAAAGTTTCTTCACTCTACAAGAGTATTAACATAACAAGAAACACATTTCTGAGCCTCCAGACAACCTTGGAACTTAATTACACATAAAATCAGATTAATTACTCGTAAGTACCGGTTCAAAACAATGTGGTAAGTATAGAATACAATGCAATGCAAGTTAGAAAATACATTTTGGCTGTGTCTCCATCATATAACAAAAAAAATGAAAAATCTTATTATGTATATGAACTAGACCGCATATTATCCTACAAGACATGATACCAAGGTGTATTCCTATTGAAATACTATGTAATCTAGACCCGTTGTGTAAAATGTAAAAATATTCTAAGGTATATTTCCAAGTACAACATATGAATGGGAATGTTACTGGTCATCAATGGACCCACTGTGTTGCTGTGAAACATGCAACTCAGTGTTACATGTTAATGTGTCAGTAAACTTTGTTATGTCAGTCTTTATTATTGGACGTTAAAAGAGTTTGCATTTACATACAACAGATTTGTAACGGTTATTTTTCTATGTTTGTTTTAAACAGCTGTATGGAAAGTGGTTTTTAATATGATTTTTTTAATCAATTGTATAGTATAGTTACTTGTATTTAAGCTCAGATGATCATTTTTATCTCGCTTTATACACAAATAATATTGATAAGACATTTGTGAGTCTGTATTAAATGAACTTGCTGATTTGTAATATATTGCTTAATATTGTATAATTTAGTAAGCAATGTAGCTCATTACCTAATGAATTTTAAGCATTAGGTACTTAGGAACTTGAGAATTATAAACAATGTCTAATAAGTATTTGAATAAGTAATAATGGTTTTATTATATAAAATTATATCATATTTTGTAAAAAAGTATATAACTAAACATTATAACATATACAGGAAAAAAGCTATTTGATAGAATATGCTGGCAATAAGAATAACAATATTTTTAATATATCTCTAAAAGTATTATTTATGTTTTCCTTTTGTCCACATGTAGTTATGTTCAATGTTATGTACAAGGTTATATATAATAGTAAAAATTGTTTCTTGAATGAAACTGTTATATATGAGTGATGTATGTATAAATTGTAATGAAATTAATATTATTATGCAATATTATGTCATCATAAACAACATATGCATAAACAACTATGTCAAATTGGATGTAAAATAACGAATAGATAAACTCTTTGTTTACAAATGTGATTAGCTTGTTTTTATTTTATATACTTTCAAAATCATTGAAAGTATATAAAATATTCTTAGTCTTATTTATTAATATAATGGGACTAGGGAAAATGGTGATATGCCGTAATATTTTATGTGGTAACCAGTAATTATTAAGCAGACAATTAAAAATTGCATACGATAATGTACATTTCAAACGATTACATATACAGCTTATCGTAACGAGCAAATTCCGTAAAATAATCAGCCACAACATTAATTATTTACATGATAATGTGACTTTACAGCGAATGTTTACAAAGAAACTGTATAATCAAATTCAAACTTGACAGTTTACGCGCCAATAAAACTACACAATAATTAAATTCAATAAAATCTTTGCAACTCACCACAAAATAGGATGCCGAAATCCAAAATAATTTTTCGCAATGTAAACTTAGAATCGGCACAGTCTATTGTAATTGTATGGTTACGAGAGTTCGTTTTACGATCATTCCTTTCCATTTTAACTTATTATTTGTCAAACTTTAGTAATAAAATAATAAAAACACTGCCACTACAACTCCGATGTTACGAAATAACGTCAAAACGTTAAATGAAAATTTGACACTCGAAACACGTCAAGCATCGGGCGCATGCGCTCGCGGACTGCGTTCGGAAACAAACATCGCGTTCGCGAAGCTCGCTACTCTATTCATTCAAGTCGTTTATTGTTGTTGTTGACAACCAGCAACCCGCTTCGGCTAAGTATAGATGCCGTGTTTGTAAAGTTAAAAGGTTGTGCGTCGATTGTTCAGAAACTTATCTAATTACTTTTATTATCTAATACCAACACAAAATACTCAATTATATTATATTTGTATTTCATTCATAAATAATAATTTGGTATTTATATTTAGGATTTGTGTAGGTAGATATATTTACATGGTTTTTAAGCCCGTTTAATGTCGCATGTTTATCGTTTACCCAAATGATATTAATCGTTAGCTACTGGTTGATTCTATAATAAGTCTTATATTTACTAAATATAAAATGTTATATAATTAGTATCAACTTGGTTAAGATCTACACAAAATTTTAATTTTAGCTTTTGCATAATACCAAATAACACTACCACCACATACATATATTACCATCTCACCTATAATAACTATGAAGAATTTTAAAATATGTAGAATTTTAGATGTCATTGTAGGCACATAATATTTACCTACTTAGTAGTTAGACCATGGATGTCTAGACGTTAAGCATACATAGCTATCTTTAAACATTTCATAATAGATTAAATCAATAACAACAATATTAAAACTTTTAATAATATGAAATTGATCTCGAAGAATGAAGCCATAGAATATTAATTTTCTAAAATTGATTACGTTTCACGCTTAACAATACACTGAACATTGTAACGCATGACTTATTTTTCTAGTTTCATATTCCAAACGAAGATTGGATGCGACAAAAGAGGCTTTTAATCCTTTTTTTATTATGATATTTTGAAAGCGAAGGAATGCCGCTCCCGTAGGAATCGGTAGCTATTTAACTCGGCGGGAAGCGTTATCCCATATGACAACACGGACAGTTGGTACCGGGTCAAAATTGCCACATTGATTAATTTAAACACAGCGTAAAAGTTCTACCATTTTGCATATGGCACATTAAGAAACAAAAATTATACTCTAATCCTATAAAAAAATGAGATCGATATTAAAAGAACATAACATATCTTTACTTATAATCATAATAGCAAAAATTTATAATATTATGCCACTTTTCTGAAAAAAAATCATAAATATTCACAAAAAAATATATCCAAATATATGCTATTATTATTATTATATTTATAATTATAAATATTATATATAACATACATAAAGAACATACATATAAAATACAAATACATAATACATAAGTACAAAAATTTAAGACTAACGTATTAACAGCCGGCGGGCATGAGCCAGGTCCGTAGCTGGTAACCGTTAGTGTTATAGATCAGCCGGCAGGCATAAGCCAGGTCCGTAACTGGGGTTATATTGAAACACGTAGATTGATTCAACGGAGAATATGTAAGCCTTCTTATATCCCATTTATTGTTCTTACAAGTAACGCTAGCACTAATGTGTACAATAATCTTTTACGCCAATCTTTTACAAGGAATTCTTGAGCGTATGTGCGTGCGTGCGGCGCGACGACTATAAATACTGCCACGTATAAAATCGGTGAGCAACTTCGCGCTTCGCTTAGTCTGTAGATTGGTTTCGGCGCGACTAGACGTATGATGCTCCGTTCGATCGCCTTCGCGCGTCGCCTATATGTTGCTTGTGCGTATGTACATACGCCACAAGACGTACATATTGTATGTTTAAACTTTTTGAGCACATTCTTTCGAAATAGAGACGGTATGTTCTCTTTTACGGCCTCGATGGCGTAGTGGTTAGTGTAACCGACTGCAACGCCTGAGGTCGCGGGTTCGATTCCCGCACAAGTCAAACATTTGTGTGCATGAACATGGATGTTTGTCTTGGTCTGGGTGTTGCTATGTATAATATGTAAGAATTTACAAAAAAAAAGGTATATGAATGTATGTTTATCCATTGTCTAGTACCCATAGTACAAGCTCTGCTTAGTTTGGGCTAGATGGTATTGTGTGTATGTGGTAGAATATTATATATTACTCCAGGTACTTAATTGTTTGTACCACGCGTTAGAGGGCATACTCACAATCTTACTTATTTTATCTTGGGGCCAGTCAGTGTAGACCGGCGACACTTCGACCCAGTGGGATCTTTTGCGTCGACACTCTCCCAATAACGACTGCCATAGATGTTCATGGCAGCCGGGACCGACGTCTTAACATGCTGTCCAAGACACGGAGCAGGCGATAATTGTCAATCAATACGCACATAATTTCGAAAAGTCATATAACTTCCGAAAGTCAAAGGTGCGCGATGTGGGTTCGAACCCGAGACCCTCTGCATTGCAGTCTGTTGGTCTTCCCACTGAGCTATCGCTGCTCTTGGTAAGAGCAGTGATATATAAAAAAAAACTGAGTAAGTTTGTGATACTCACAATCTTACTCAGTCTGTAAGAAAATATTTATCTCCAAAATACGTAGGCATGCAATTACAATACTAGATTTTGCCCGCGGCTGCGCTGGGGTACATGAAGGTTAGGTTATATACAGTACTTTTTTCTGAATGAAAGATACCCAGTGTCCTTTTCTGTATCCTGAACAACATGTATGCGAAATTCCATGATGATCGGTCGAGTAGTTAAGACTGCGCCGAACGTAAGAAAGATAATGACAGAGTAGATTGCTGCCTGAGATTTTAGCCCAGCACTAGATCTATGTATGCTTCCGCGCTCTTAACGAGATCCTATGTCATACAATTAATGGACTCAAAGTAAACCCGGACTGATAACAATAACTTTAGGTGGTCGTTTCGCCACTGCCTCTGCGCCGAGTGTTGTGGGTTCGAAGCCGAAACGGGACAAAAATTTGTGTGATCCACAAATGGTTGTTTCAAGTCTGAATGTTGTTTATGTCTGTTGTTTGAATATTTGTATAGTCCCTGCAATACAGAAAATATGCCAAGCGGTCAAGAAAATTTCCATCGGGAGTTGCATTTCTCAAAAAGAAAAATGAAAATGAAAAGAATCGTTTCGCTCGAGTTCGAACCCGCAACAATAATCAGTAACAGTCTGAATTAAACATTAGTGAGATATTTACATTTTCTACATTAGGTTTCCTGCTTTGGTTTTAGCGATAATTACAAATGAGGTAAAAGTCGAATTCAGCAGGACTGGAACCCGCGAACTTAAACACAAGATTCTTAATTTTACTACTGTTTACCCAGCACATGTTCAGAATTCATGGCGCTACTTAGAATTTCCTGAATAAATAACACTTTAACCGATTCGAGAATAAAACACAAGAACTTATTCCATGCGACCAACAAGACTGTTCATTTCAGTAAGTAAGTATGTATCTTATGTGGGGGCCAGTCAGTGCAGACCGGCGACACTTCGACCCAGTGGGATCTTTTGTGTCAATACTCTCCCAATAACGACTGTCATAGATGTTCATGGCAGCCGGGACTGACGGCTTAACGTGCTCTCCGAGGCACGGAGCAGGCGATAATTGTCAATCAATACGCACATAATTTCGAAAAGTTATATAACTTCCGTAAGTCAGATGTGCGCGACGTGGATTCGAACCCGAGACCCTCTGCATTGCAGTCTGTTGGTCTCCCCACTGAGCTATTGCTGGTCTCAGTAAGTAAGTAAGTATTAATAAATTGAAATTAAACTACTTTATACCAATGTCGTAATATAAATAGACGCGTCATGCATGAACATCACGGACATCTCGAAAATAGCGTAAATATTACCATCGGTAGCTAGACAGCTACTTAAACGCACGAAGAAAGGGGAAGAAAATTAAATGTCATTTACGGAATTCCTGTTATTAGAGAGAGATAAATATATTTCTTTAATTACTTTGTCATTCTGTGGTGCATGCTCATTAGCCGAGCGCGAACAAAACGGCACGTGACTTACCTCTGGCGCCAGCCGCCATTAGAAGGTATCGAAAAAATAAAATAAAATCCATTTCTCTTGATACTTACGCATAAAATGTTACTTTTTTTATCTTTTAAAGATGCAGTCAAATTTTTACATTTCCTAAAGACACAGGACAGCTTTTTTTTTTATTGTTGAGGAAGTTATTCACTCAAGTTATTTTAATGTCACGTACGTACGACCGCGGCACTGGTTGGTACGTGACTAAATGGACTTCTGGTAATTACCTTGCATTCATGTTGCCACTACAGAGCACGGGCAACGTATCTATAGTTTATATATCATTGCTTTATAGGGATTTTGTCGCGTTGTTTATTTTAAAACACTTTTATTACATAATTCTACTACTATTATTGAACTTAACTACTTACAATTTAAACAATTTAAAATAGTTAAATCTATTTATATTTAAGTTTATACTTTTCCCCAACGTTTCGGTTGCTTTACACGCAGCAGGGGTAGGCCCCTGGACAAGGTAACAAGTACAAGGTGGACCAATGACCTGGTAAGGGTCGCGGGAAGCGGTTGGATGCGGGTGGCCCAAGACCGGTCTGTGTGAAAAACCTTGGGGGAGGCCAATGTCCAGCAGTGGACGTCTTTCGGCTGAGATGATGATGATGATGACAGCAGCCATGTTCACGGGGAGACTAAGATGGTAGTTAGCTTTTTATAAATTACTAGTAGTTTTCCCGCGGTTTCACCCGCGTAAGTCCCGTTCCCGTGTGAATATCGGGTTTCATTCCTTTCACCCCCTTCGGGGTGGAATTTCCAAAAATCCTCTCTTTGTGCTCCCCTACACTCTCCAAGGAACATACATGCCAAATTTCAGCTTCTTGCGTTCAGTAATTTCGGCTGTGAGTTGTCTGTCAGTCACTCAGTAACGGAAGAGTTTTATATATATAGATTAATATTTATGAGTATGAGTATTGTAATAAATGACAACAGCCAAAGTTATTAATGGAAATACCATAATTAATAACAAATAATTACCACATTATAACAGATAGGTACTAACCTAAAATTATGGCCCTGCTGGGTAACCTTTAATTAAATAAAATTAAATATGTAATAACATTTTATGAAACAGTCATACATGGACAGTGACGTCAAATTATATTAGTTAACCACGATATAACAACTTAAATGAAAAAGTAATCAAATATCAATAAATTTGGTAGTTCAGCTTGATTATTTAATTAACTAATGAGTTAAATTTATTTTAATTAGCCTATCTCGCTTTTATAGGCTTTCGTCGAACGTTCTACACTACCTACCAAGTTAAGAGCAGCGATAGCTCAGTGGGCAGACCAACAGACTGCAATGCAGAGGGTCTCGGGTTCGAACCCACGCCACGCACCACTGACTTTCGGAAGTTATATTACTTTTCGAAATTATGTGCGTATTGATTGACAATTATCGCCTGCTCCGTGCCTCGGAGAGCACCTTAAGCCGTCGGTCCTGGCAGCCATGAACATCTATGGCAGTCGCGTCGTTATTGGGAGAGTGTCGACACAAAAGATCCCACTGGGTCGAAGTGTCGCCGGTCTGCACTGACTGGCCTCCACATAAGATACATATAGATATATTTGCAAGGGTTACCTTTAGTAACATACTAGCTGACCCGCGCAACTTCGTCTGCTTCACATAAGAGAATTTTCTCCGTTTCTGCAACATTTTTCATTGCTGCTCCTGTTGGCCAATAGCCTATAGCCTTCCTCGGTAAATGCGCTATCCAACACTAAAATATTTTTTTCATTTCGAACCAGTAGTTCTTGAGATTAGCGAGTTCAAACAACAAACAAACTCTTCAGCTTTATAATATTAATATAAATAGGCATTATATCATATTTAAGTAATGTACGCTTATCTTGTACCTACTTGAATTACTAATTACGTAACTAATTATCTTTAAACCAGAAACATTTACCTACCTGTTAATTAGCAAAGTCATTATTCACAAGTTCGCATTCTGTTTGCTAATTAAACAATTTGTAACAATATAATTATAAATATCTTAGTAAGTTATTTCTATAATTATTTACATGAAACCTACTAACCCACATTCTAACGATTGTCGATGCAATGAAAACGAAGTATCTACTAAGTAGTAGTAAAAGTATAATACCATGATTATTAATATAGGTCAGTTGGTATTTAGAACAAAATCACAACTAAACTGGCTAATGGTCAATTACAACATGTAATAGAATACTAAATTGACGTTAATCTGATTTAATTATCAAGTTAAGAGTCGGTTGAACATCAAAACAAATAATAAATTATGCAATGAAAGAATATTTAATTGAAATATTCTGCTGTCTAAATACAGCGCCATCTATTCCCTTTTGTGTGCAATAAGTGATATAACACAGTTGCCATCTAGCGGCATGTGTTGAAACTAAATGGAACGTTGGTATGGTATATAACTAAATGTGTCTAACTGAGCGTGTAAATACAGATGGCGCTATTTACAGTTTTACTAAAACGAGTGAATAGATGTCGCTATAATATACAAAAGTATCAGTTACAATAGATTTTTTTATTAGAGAATGATAATCTAATGGTAAATAACAATAATAATAATATAAAATAAATGTTAACAATTTAGAAACAATCAGAAAGTTAAAGCAATATTATTTCATATATAAATTGCAAAAAATGGTAAGCAGAATTATTATTTGATACAGATATAGTGTAGCTACCTAAGAATATCATAATTTCCTACCTACAACTATATTATCGTAATTATCTAACTGATACACGCGAAACATGTGGTAAGAAGTTAATTAGTATTATAATAATATCAGGATGGCGATTCTTTATTTTCAAATTGCACTTACGGACCAATTTAATTAATAAACCTTCTATACCTACTTAATGTTTAAAATGGTAAAATTACATGTATTATATGTTCATATATCTAGAATAAACACTATATAAACTATCTATGTAATAATAATATTCTAATAATAATATTTTATCACATACACACAACACCACCTAGTCTAAAATAAGCACCGCTTGTACTATAGGTACCAGACAATGGATAAACGTACATATATAGGTTCTTTTTTGTATATTCTTACATATTATACATAGAACACCCAGACCAAGACAAACATCCATGTTCATGCGCACAAATGTTTGACTTGTGCGGGAATCGAAACCGCGACCTCAGGCGTGGCAGCCAGTTACACTAACCACTATGCCATCGAGGCCGACAGATTTATTATAGAGGCTAATAGATTATTATCGACAACATTTTGCCCGCGGCTTCGTTCGCCTGAACGTGGATTAGTAAAAGTACTTTTTTGTTTCCCTGATAACGTCGTGTACGAAAAACGAATGCATAAAACTACATTTGAATGCTCATACAATTTTAATTAAATTATTAAATTCGTATAAAGTTATTCCATCTGTGGTGGTGTAACGCGACTGCTGTGTGTGTATCTCGCGGTCGATACCCGAGTCTGGCAAACGGTTATTACGTTTTTCGATTCTTCTTCTTAATCGTACACTCCTGGCAATGGCGGAGTGGTCGTAGTCATGAATTGTGTAAAAGATTGGCTGCAGATACTGCCAGACTTCTCTATCTCTCTCAATTTGTGGTATTCCGTGTAAATTCAGTAAGGGAACACTTCGTAAACGATTTAATAAGGTCTGTCCATCTTGTGGGTAATCGGCCGTGAGAACTTTGACATTCTATTCTTCCTTGAACCATTAATCGTTTCAATAAGCTTTCGTTGCTTCGATGACATGTCCAAATATTTCTAGGACTTGCACTTGCACAATCGATAATAATATTTGTTTGATGCGAAGCTCTTTCAGCGTGGAAACGTTAGTGCGGTGAACAGTCCTATTTATCCTCAGCAAGCGCCTTCAGCACCACATGTCAAGGCCATCAATTTTATGCGAAATTTTTATGGGTTTTCATGTTTCAGCTTTATATAGGAAAATATTAAGCATCTCATTAAGTGAACCTTTTCAAAATAGCTATATTCATTTAGGTCATAAAGTTAGTCTTATGAAGGTCAAGATTACACAAACTAAACAAAAATATAAATTCAAATTTACATTTATCTATTGCCACGTTCAGCGAAGCAAGTGCGTAGAACCAATGAGAAGAACGGGTAAGAAACTCACGGCCACTCTTTTTAATCGCCAATTGTACGATGCTGCTTATTTTACAAATTATATTTGTAAGGAGCTGTTCGGGCCTCCATATACCCGAACCGTGCGCCGTGACTTATGTCATCAAACCGGTCTCGGCCGCCGCCGGCGCCACGGTTTTTTTATATAATTGTTTTATGTCGCAATTAAAGATACAGTCCTCTACTCCTGCGTTATTATTTGTTGAGACTCCTGGGGCTGCTTAGTTTTGGAGCTCGGCACACACAGAGCTGTAACCATTATACCACTATTTCCTAACCTTCGTGAGAATTTCCAGGACTGATCATGTCATCGCGCACTGTCTTTTAAATTCTTCTTCGCAACTGCCAGTAGGTACTTCTAATTGTGGATCCCAAGTATATGTAACTTTGGACAACGCCGCAAATCGTTATTTCACGTAGGTTGATTGTTAGTCTTACGATCAACCACCATCATTTTGTTTTCATCGCTATTTATGCTGTTGCTAAAATCAGCACTGGTTGTATCCAAAAAACATTATTTGTCTGCTTATGACGCATCGTATGAAGAATAGTATATGTGTGATTGGAGGTCAATCGATATGCCTTTATCCTAGTTTGCTAAGTCTATCTGCATTTTGTATTTGGTATAGATATTAAATAAGGGCGGGGAGAGAATACATCCCTGTCGAACACCATCCTGAATTTTGCAATTCCCGGAATCGATTCCATCCTCGAAAACAGTAACTGTACCGCATTCGAATGGATTAAAAAACTTGATGAGATAAACTAGATGTTATGGTATCTTGGGATTTTTGTTTAAGTATTCGAAATATAGATATTTATTCGGCAGCATTAATTGTTGACACTCACACTTTTAACCTTGAAGGGATAGTCAGAAGTAAATTACGTTCACAGTTCACCTAAACTATGGCTTTGATGTTCCTACATTAAAGGGGGCGAGCCTATAACCGTACCGAACACAATTCCAGACTCAGTTCTACTACAGAGAATAACATTCCAGTAACATTTTGCAAGACAAGACCTCAAAGTATTTAAACACAGCATTCGCATACACTACTGTTAAATTTTCGAATTCTTTATGTACCAATTGCACATAGTTATACTACACACATAAATAGCTAACAAAGTGATTCTGCAAAGCCGAGCAAAGTTTGCTAAAATGCTCAACTAAAGGTAATCCAGCTTAGTTCGTTGAGCTTATCTTGAGTATTGAAATGTTTGCACAAGCACCGTCCAAAGATGGATTACCTGAAGAATATTTACACTGGGAGCGCTTCTGTGTGGAACAACATGTTATTAGTGAATTAGTTTGTTTGAAAAGATCAGTTGTGAAACCTTGAGAGGAAAGATAGGTGTGTGTTTTCGGTGATGTGTTGCGTTAGAAATGTTTGTAGAGTTGCAATCGATTAGTCTATTAGTAATTATTCTATTCTATTCCTATTTATTCTACCTAATTTAAAAAAGACAATGCCCGCATTTGCAGAAATTCCTGTGTCGCGAAGGACTTCACAATTTATACGGCGGACACAAAATTAATTGGTTATTATAGTTGACTTTTGAGAGTAAAGGAATGAAAATAAATGTAAGCAAGACGAAAGTAATGGTATTTGAAAAGGAAGATTGCGTGACGATGTGTAATATTATGATTGATGGAGAAAAAGTGGAGCAAGTGAAAGAGTTTGTATATTTGGGTACTTTGTTTACAAGGGATGGTAAACATGCGGGAGATATTGAAAGGAGAACGATTGCAGGAAACAAAGTGAATGTAGCTCTACGCGCTTTTATGAAAAGTCGAAATGTTTCCGAAAAGGCACGTTTGGCTGTTCATAGAGGACTATTAGTGCCCACACTTGTGCATGGAAGTGAAAGTTGGGTATGGCAAAAGAAGCATGAGAGCAGAATAAATGCTGTAGAAATGAGAGCGCTGAGAAATATATGTGGTGTGACTCTGAAAGATAGAATAAGGAATAGTGTGATTAGAGAGAGATGCGGCATGAAAGTGGATATAGTGACAAGAATAGAAAAGGGTATGTTAAGCTGGTTTGGGCATGTAGAAAGAATGGACGAGGAAAGACTGACTAAGACAGTTAATAAGGCTAGTGTGAATGGAACAGTCGCAAGAGGAAGACCTAGGCGAACGTTTCTTGATCAGATCGGAGGCGTTCTGGACAAAGGCCAGGTTAAGAGCACCTTGAACCGACGGGCGTGTATGAGGAATGTGATGAAAGTGAATGAAGCCAGAGAAGTGTGTCAGGATCGTAGCAAATGGAAATCCGTAGTCTCTGCCTACCCCTCTGGGAAATAGGCGTGAATCTATGTATGTATAGTTGATTAAAAATTCAAATGCCACACTAGGAATGAAGCCAGTGTCCCGTTGATCTTTACAAACATTCAAACAACCCAGAGTACAGGGCGGTGCAGTGGCAATATCGAGGCGACCACTTAATTCACTGCGCCATCCGTATTTTAGTTGCCACTCTTTAGTTTTAGTTGCCTCTAGTGGGAGACCGTTGGACTTCCACGCAGAGGTCTCGGTTTCGCTCCCAAGGCATCTCTGACTTTTCGAAGTTATGTGCGTATTCAATATTTAATTATCGCTCGCTTTATGGGTGAAGGAAATAATCGTGAGGGAAGGTTCCCTACATTATGGAAATCTCTTTTGGATTTCCATAATGTTCTTCGAAGATAATATATGTGAATTCTGCTAGCCCGCACTAAGTCAGCGTGGTGCCCTATGGCCGAACTCTTCTCTCACTGAGAAAGGGCCGTACCCAACAGTGGGATAGTATAATATTAATCCTAACTAATATTATAAATACGAATGTGAGTTTGTTTGTTTGTTTCGCTTTCTTGTTTTAATTACTGGACGGATCATCATTAATTCGTAATAAATCGTTCGTATATACGTTTTCAGGGACACAGAAAAGTACACAGGATACCTTTTATTCGAAAAAGAAGTACTAATCCCGAGGGATTGATTTAAAAAACCTATTTTTTCTTATTTAAACCACGGACAAAAGCTAGTTTTTGAAATAAATCAATTCATGTTTATGAATTTGTATATGAACATTATTAGATTCTGCCATATTGGTCCCGTGGCATAAAACGCTTGTGTGTGCAACCAAACGTGAGATTTCGGATACGGTTCTCGGGTAACGTGTTGTTAAGTTTTTCTATGAAGACATTCACCATAACAGCACGGAGTTTGAGAATTTGTACGGTAGATTGCTTTCGTAATGCCCTGTATTACGTGGGACCTAAAAACATTACTATATTGTACACTATCAAAGATACACAGAGATAATTTTATTCTCAAGCTAACTGATCCGGCAGCGTATATAGAAAATCTACTTCAATACGCCTCCGCCGAACACAATTAGCATTTTCTAACGATAAACACGCGTAATTGCTGCTCCAATACGTCACAGAGATCACCCTCTGAGACACATTTGAACACTGCACGACTGGACGCACGCACGCACTGGACGACTGCAGTACATCAGTACTGCAGTAGGATTTCTATGTTAATACGCATTTATATGTAGGTACTAGAAACCTAATCCTATTCGTCAAGCTTGCGTGACGTATTGGCGTACGATTTCTAGTTTGAGTTTGTGTAGTTAGTTAGTTAGTTGGACGTGTGTTATCCGCACTTAGCCACACAATTGGGCCATCGTGCGTAAGTAACCGACGCGAAATATTGTTGAGTTTGTGTAAATAAATATGTTTCTAGCACTCGCTGGTCGCTGCCACGGCATGTTCGCTACGCTCGCTCGGCTCGTCCGTTGTATGGTCGCAGTTCTAACCTAACCAATTTTTTACAAAAAAAATTCTAATGGCAAGTCGTTACTGACGGCACGGCGGCGTCGCAGTGTAAACCTAACCTTAATACACCGAATAAACAACATAAGATAAAAAAATATCTACTGTATGATTATTTAGTTCTTCTTACCTCCTTCTCTTTTAGCCTTTATTATTTCCAAGTCACTTGGGGTCGGCTTTTCTGGTCTAACCGGATTTGAATGGATATCAGTTTTTACACGGAGCGGCTGCCACCTGACCTCCGCAACCCGAAAGCTAACGATACCCTAAGGCTAGACTATTGTCAGGATATTAGAGGGTACTGACTTTCCCAATAACGACTGCCATAGATGTTCATGGCAGCCAGGACCAACGGCTTAACGTGCTCTCCGAGGCACGGAGCAGGCGATAATTGTCAATCAATACGCACATAATTTCGAAAAGTCATATAACTACCGAAAGTCAGAGGTGTGCGACATAGGTTCGAACCCGAGACCCTCTGCATTGCAGTCTGTTGGTCTCCCCACTGAGCAGAGTCTTGTTATTTCTTACTACGACCAAGGTAACAAGCAACTACGTCAGCAGTTACCGAAGTCTGTGCGCGCTTACCGCAACAGGAAAGTTATTCACGCATTGCCGACCTTTAAGACTGCGCTGAGCGAAACGTGCCAAAAAAGGCGGTTACAGTTAAGTGAATAAAATCAACACTTTATGTTTAATACAAATATGAAATATACATTTAGCATAACAATGAATGTGTTTACAATTATTCCGTGTAAAAACTTAAAATAATTAATATTTTCGCTTACAAAATTACGTAAATTTGCACGAAAAATGCAAAAACCGTAAGCTCGTGTTACGTGATTTTTAGATAATAAAATTTGAAATCTACCCTATTTTAGAGCTTAAACGAAACATAAATAGTTATATTACAATTTGTTCGTCCCAAATATTTAAGTTATTGGTTGACAATGAAGATACATATTTATCAAATAAGCACTTCAAATCCTCCATACAATTTTACTATGGCGGCCGCGCGCCGATTTGGATATGCGCCGCACGAGCTCTGTTATTATCTGGCTTACGCTCGGCGCAGTCTTAAAAATTGGAATTAATGTAGGGCCATCACAAGGTACATTGGCTACGTACTTTTGTTAGGATAAAGTATTCACTTCACAGCGAGGCTGCATCAGAGTGCTTAAATCTCTTCCCTACATACCTACCTATAATAAATACACACGTTAGATATAAGATAAATGTTTTTAAATTGATTAGACTATTTTATCATTATTGTTGTACCGAACCATCGCCTGTCATAGCATTTAGTTTAGCTTGACAAAAATACCAGCAATTTCTAACCGCAATTGAGTATTCTTTTGTCAAAAAATACAAGTATCTACCGAGTAATCCGATATCCACCTAGTTCAAAATTGCAGGCCAGTAAACGTAAGTATATTAATCACAACTGTATACTCAAATGCGTATGTGTACAACATGCACATTTCGCCAGCTATCTACGTCTTATGTCCCATGAAATATTACTTATGTCTTTCGTTTTAAATGCCGTGCTCCTGTCGAGAAATCTATGACAGTAAAACTGAATAATAACCCGCCGTGACCTTTAAATAGGCAACAACGCAACTGGACGCGCTAACTTTTGCCGCGAAACCAACAAGACAGAAAAATCAATTTCAACAAATAAACCTATGATCCATGTACCTACAGAACAATTACTAAAGCACCAGTCCAATACGAAAGCGCAAAAATATAAAATAAATAACGCTCCGAATCCAACCGAAACGAGAACACAAATAAGCATAAATATTCGACCAAGCCAGATCCAACTTTGTATCGCAAAATTTCTACAACTCAAGCCCACGAAAATTCCTTCATTAAAGCCAACAATGCCTTCATACTACATACAAATAACCGACAGAGTCCAATTTAAATAACAGGCTCGCAAAGCTGAAAAACAAGCCGTAACCGAAGTTGGGAATAAATTAGCAACCCCCCACCGACACCCCTTACCCAATGTGTACATTGTGCAAAATATTATTTGCCTTGCCAGACAATAATAGGATCTAATGCCACGCCCTGACATGTTAGCTTTTCAAGGCTCCACCCACAAAGATCTCTACACCCATTGGCTGTATTTTATCTCTATCTCTATCATCAAAGCTTTGATCTCTTTCCCCCGTGTAGCTTTTCCCTCGACGCCCGAGGGGTAAATGTTATGGTAGGAAACATATACGAGGGTTTTCTAGTACCGGTTTCGCATTGTCGTGCCGCTTTCTGAAATATTTTTTACGCAAGTTTTATTTGAAGATATCTACCTGAATGGAGTGCTAGAATTCACTTTATGAGATTTTTTTCAATAGCACTTCTTTAACGGATTAAGGGATGTGAATATCTTTGGCTGGATACGTTGATATTTATTTTATATTTTTGTTGGGTTGAAGGCATGTTTTGAATTATGACTTTGGTATTACGGAGTCAGTATAAATAATGAAAATGGTAATATCAGGCAATAATTGTATTGATATGACTTGCTCGCGAAATTATCTACTAGATTATATCAGTTTCAAATAAGTTTACAACCCGTTACCCGTTTTAACAGCTAGAGGTCAATAAATTAAAACCAAACTACTTATATCTAATCCCGAAATTGTTATAAAACAAAAATAATAACACAAAAAGAAGTAATCAGAGTTAAAACATAAAACCCTTTGAACAAACTAAAAATACCATAACAAAAGTTGAATCGATAAACGCGAAGCGGCCTAATAATTATTAGTCGACGGCCTGAAATTCATGCACAAAGCTCCGACCCGCAGTAATAATAACGACAATTGTTGTGTTTAGTGGAACGTAAACGAGGCCCGGGGCAGCGGGGGGCAGGGGCCGGCCGGAGGCGGAGCTCCGTGGGGCAGCTCCTCGCGCCCCGGCCAGGCCGCAGTCCGCGCCGCGCCACGCGCCACCACGCACCTCTGACATGTGACCGTACAGCATGGAAGATTGTGATCTTGCCCAATACCGCGATATGATCATCGAGGGCGAATTACCGCTTGACTTACGACCGCCGCCGCGCCTGTACCTGCCGCACTATCTCCGCGACGACCGCGACCCCGAGTACCCTCAAGACGACACCTACGTCTCCGTCGACGAGGACACGCCAGAGCTTCCACCGGCCTCCAGCGACTCTGAGAGGTACGACGCCTCAAGCCCGTCGGACACCAAGCCTTCCACGCCGAAGAAGCCGAAGCAGAAGTCATCATCACAACTCATTAAGCCGCCTTACTCCTACATCGCGCTCATCACAATGGCGATCCTCCAGTCTCCTCACAAGAAACTAACGTTGAGTGGAATTTGCGAATTCATTATGACGAGGTTTCCTTACTACAGGGAAAAGTTTCCAGCCTGGCAGAACTCTATCAGGCATAATTTGAGCTTGAACGATTGTTTTATCAAGATACCAAGGGAGCCTGGAAACCCGGGGAAGGGTAATTACTGGACGTTGGATCCTTTGGCTGAGGATATGTTTGATAATGGGAGTTTTTTGAGAAGGAGGAAGCGGTATAAGCGGCCGGCACCGTCCCTGCAGCACGCTCACGCGGTAGTGGCGATGCTGGCGCGGGAGGCTTACGCGCCGTTGCTGCCGCTGCCATGTTACCTGCCGCCGTCGCCGCTGCTGTCACTGCCGCGCCCGCCGCCGGCCACGCTGCGACCGGTACCGCTGCCGCCGCGCGCCCTCGAAACCACCGAGCCGAGAAGTAAGAGATCACGAAACGGATTCTCTATCGAATCCATTATCGGTTCCCAGGATAGCCCAATGGTTTCAGAGCCTAGGAGAAGCGCGTTTTCCCCGTTGCACCAGAGCAACGGGCCGCCGGACGACTGGGCCAGGTGAATGTACCTAAACGGGTGCGGCTCTAGTCCTTCCCCGTTTTAAAAAGGTCCCGTCGGATGACGCGTAATCCTCGCTGATTGACTGATGTGTTTCTGATTAAAATAAGAATGAGGTGTTCGTATAGTGATCTTTGTAAGATAAATAAGATAAATAAGATATGTAAGATATCATGTAAATTTCTCGAACGGTTTGCTTAGTAAAGACTAAATAATTGAAAGGTTACCATATACCGTAATATACATATGTTTCGACAGTGTGTCAGTAAGTATTTTTCTTCAGTGAAAAGCATTTATTTAATGTTCGTTTCGGTGAATATCTGTTTGATAGATTTTCGCTGTATTGCCCCGCACAATACTGGAATTAAATTAAGTAAAATAATTTAATAAAGCATTATCTAAGTTAATAATTAAATAACACTTGACACTTTATTATAAATTAACCGAAGTTGAACTGAAGAAGCGTTCCGCATTTCAGCAAATTAAAAATAAGCAAATGTAACGTTTTAAAATAATTTAAATGACTTTTGATTGATGTTGCATTTCAGCAAATTAAAAATAAGCAAATATAACGTTTTAATTTGTTTTTAAAATAATTTAAATTACTTTTCATTGATGTGTTTTTGTTTTTAATTTATTTTTGCTTCTGTTATTTCTGATTTGTTTTCTTAGACAATCATATATTTTTTTAAAGATTTTTTCGGATGCGACCTTTGTTACGTTAGGAAAAGTTTTAAAATAACAATATCTTTATCAAGTTCTTTATACATTTGATAAAGAGATAGCGATCTATAAATAATTCTAGTCATTCTATGTACAAAGTAGTATCGAGGTGTAAAATGTAAGTATTTAAGTTTTATTGTAAATATTAACATTTCTATTATAACTAAACTAAGTAACATTGTCATTTGGCATTCAATGTTGCGATTATGATAAATTACATTGTATGATAAACACACATAGGTACGTGAGAAACAAAAGCAATTATTATAGACTATAATTGTATAATATAATAAACACATAATTTTATCAAAACCAAATCGGTTTTGATAAAATTATGTGTTGATAAATATTAATTATATGTATCAAATTAATCAATTATTATAAAAACTACACCATTTTTTTAAGTATGATAGATAGTGAATAAAATCCAGAATCAAGAAATATAATTGCGATGTATAAATAATTCTCAAATGGTTTTACAATTTTAGGTAAAAGCAGATCTAAAACACTTACATTTTTGGTATTCAATCATATTATCATATTCATATATTCATATCATATCATTTTACATCAAATATGACATATAAGTAATTGAGATAATTATGTAACCTAAACATAATCTTCAACTGAAAATATTGTCTATATTTATTGTGTGATATTGCGAAATTTATAAAATAATAATTTTATTTTAATTGTTTTTATAATTATCAATTATATTATTTTATAATTAACTATTATATATTTTCTATAACACAATTTGTAAATACAGTATGCGTAACCGTAATGTTGAATGCTGAATACGTGATTGCAATATTTTGGTGTAGATATACACTGTAACTCAGGTCTTGAGGGCCACGATGTATCTAAATGTTAACATAACTGTAGCTATTTTGTGTAACATCCTACTTTTAAAGGAGAAATATAAAATACTGTGAATGATATCTTATTTGTTTTACTTACCGAAATTTTTTCGTTTAACCCAACGGAAAAAAGTTGAACGAAGTTAATCTTAATGGAAGATACAAATAATTTAAGTTAACGTAAATAAATGAATTATATTTACAGTCAAAGTCATTAATTAAGGTCACAAAGTAACATTTATAAACTTTAAAGACTATTACGGTTAATGATATTGTGTTACGTCTACGCATTGATATTTAATTTCATTATACGAATTTTGTCGTGTTGTTTATTTTATAACACTTTTATTACCTATATAATTTTAAACTCTATTACAATTTAAGATATTTAAATTATTTATTGTAGAAAAGTTCAACAATAGTAGTGTCAAAGTTCAAAAGTATGTAATAAAGGTGTTTTAAAATAAACAACGTGTCAAAATCTGTGTTTAAAATTAACAACGCATTAAAATCGGTATAAAGTAGTTTAACTTCGATACTGGTTAATGAGTCTTAAAGTCACTGAAGCTACATTCAGATTAGTTGCTAGGTTATTAATTTATTCAAACTGCAATACGATAATCTGATATTATTTGCCCGCGGCTCCGCCTGCATGCACCAAACAAAAATGCACACCGGAATAAAAAGTATTTTTCATGGTAAGTCAGGATACGGTTTATCCGTGTATCACTTTTATCCAAATTCGTTAAACTGTGTACTTGTGATTGAGTAGCAAACATCGAAACATTTTCAGAAACATTATCATTTTAAATACAAGTGGGATTAATATTAAAATAACGAAAGAAAACAAATTAAGGTTTACATAATATTGTCTTCTGTTTACGCGAATGTTATTCATTGAAATTAAACTACTATATACGGATTTTATCGCGTTATTTATTTTACACTTTATTACAAAATTTTGAAACTGTCACACTACTACTAGATACTATTGAACTTTACTAATTTTAAGCTAATTAATTTATTAAAACTATTTATATTTAAGTTTACATTTTCCCCGACTTTTCATTCTGCGTAAATAGAAACACCAATGATTAAATTATGTTCGGGTACTTTGAAATAACGACACTGGAAAATTGAGACAACTACCATCTTAGTCTCCCCGTGACCATGGCTGCTGAAAAGCACCGAAACGTCGGGGGAAGTGTAAACTTAAATATAAATAGTTCAATAGTATCTAGTAGTAGTGTGACAGTTTCAAAATGTTGTAATAATGTGTAAAATAAATAACGTGAGAAAATCCGTATATAGTAGTTTAATTTCAATAAATTAAGGTTTTCCAGCGGTAACATTTGGGTAAAAAAGACGTATGTTTACGCGAATGTTATACAATCAAATTAAAGAACTTTTTACGTCTTTTATGGCAGTTCACTTTAAAAACAAGACTTTTATATCATTTTAAAATTATTATATAATACTATACCTACTAAATACTATAAATGCCAGTAAAGTTTATTATAGTCTAGTTCAATAGAATTTGAGGAAAAGGTAAACAACTTTTAGTGACATGTACCATAAAATATTTTACTGTAAAATAAATTTATGGATATGTATCAAAAGAAGGACTTTCATACGGCTTATTGTATTCAGTAACTACTTTTCAAAGAGAGTTTGAATTTTCTAAACGACTTTATATTTAATTAGGCATGAAACGATTGTTTACATAAAATATTAATTCTATTGGGACAGAGTATAGTAGTAATAATCGAATACTTTTAAAATTTTCTAAAACTAGTGTTTTGTGAATAAGCCGTGTTAAAATCCGTATTAAACTAGGTAGTTTAATTTTAATGATAATCTTCTTTCGCTAATAAATAATTTAATTTAACAACTTGACTAGTTAGCTAGCTTGTGCCAGCGGCTTCGTCTCTCGTGGTATGTCTTAAAAACAAATCCTATGTTACTTAAGTGTAGTGTGACGTTTAATTAGAGAATGATATTTTAGAATTGGTTTATATATATAGCTCAGTGGGTAGACCAACAAACTGCAATGCAGAGGGTCTCGGGTTCGAACCCTCGTCGCGCATCTCTGACTTTCGGAAGTTATATGACTTTTCGAAATTATGTGCGTATTGATTGACAATTATCGCTTGCTCCGTGCCTCGGAGAGCACGTTAAACCGTCGGTCCCGGCTGCCATGAACATCTATGGCAGTTGTTATTGGGAAAGTCAGTACCCTCTAATATCCTGACACTGGTCCAGCCTTAGGGTATCGTTAGTCTTCGGGTTGCGGAGGTCAGGTGGCAGCCGCTCCGTGTAAAAACTGATACCAGTCAAATCCGGTTAGACCAGAAAAGCCGACCCCAAGTAACATGGGAATAATAAAGGCTGAGGGAGAAGAATTTTTGAATTGGTTTAATAGGGTTTGCATTCCTAAACACAAAAAAATTTTTTTTAAGACATTGCCCCTCGCTAGTTTTATGTCCTATGTCGCGTATTTTACATGTGTTTTCCAAGTATTCTAGTAATATATTGACAAATAAATTTTTTCATCGCAATAGTGAGGCCATGGGATTAATTTTCATAAAACTTTCAGTAGTAACAAGATGTTTTAAGTTTTCGTAATTACGAGGTATCTAAGACATAAAAATTATACACCTTTTAAAATAGGCGTGAGCGTATGTAAATGTTTGTGGTAGTAAATTATTAACGTCATAAGTTAGCTTTACCTTTTAACTGTTTGAAGAAAGTATAATATCTCGGTTACTTAGGCACCATATAACTGTCTGAAGTTTAATTCCTTTGATATATGGAGTGACGAGAGCGGTAATATATGAAGTCCCTAAGTTTAGAAAGAGATATAATATAATTTATTGGTGATACTGGCTAACAATGTTAGAATGAAGTAGAGATTTTCGTCGGAATATTTTTAACAAGACAACATTTTAAATATTTACACTAATAAAGTATCTTCTCTCTTAGCCTTTATTATTCCCAAGTCACTTGAGGTTGGCTTTTTTGGTCTAACCGGATTTGACTGGATATCAGTTTTACACGGAGCGGCTGCCACCTGACCTCCGCAACCCGAAGGCTAACGATACCCTAAAGCTAGATCAGTGTCAGGATATTAGAGGGTACTGACTTTCCCACTAACGACTGCCATAGATGTTCATGGCAGCCGGGACCGACGGCTTAACGTGCTCTCCAAGGCACGGAGCAGGCGATAATTGTCAGTCAATACGCACATAATTTCGAAAAGTCATATAACTTCCGAAAGTCAGAGGTGCGCGATGTGGGTTCGAACCCGAGACCCTCTGCATTGCAGTCTGTTGGTCTCCCCACTGAGCTATCGCTGCTCCTAAATTTACACTAATAAAGTATAATAATTAATAATATAATATTAATATCAGCCCTGTATTAAACTATCCCGCTGCTGGGCACAGACCTCTTCTCAGTGGGAGAAGGATTAAGACTGCGCTGAGCGTAAGACAGATAATGACAGAGCTCATATGGCGCATATCCAAATCGGCGAGCGGCCACCATAGTAAAATTGTATGGAGGGTTTGAAGTGCTTTTTTGATAAATATGTATCTTTATTGTCAACCAATAATTTAAATATTTGGGACGGACAAATTGTAATATAACTAGTTATGTTTCGTTTAAGTTGTAAAATAGGATAGATCATGTAACACGAGCTTACGCTTTTGCAAATTTACGTAATTATGTTGGCGAAAATATAAATTATTTTAAGTTTTTTTACACGGAGTAATTGTAAACACATTCATTGTTAAGGTAAATGTATATTTTATATTTGTATTAAACAAAAAGTGTTGATTTTATTCACTTAACTGTGACCGCCTGTTTTGGCACATTTCGTTCGACGCAGTCTTAAGCCATTATTCACTATGCTGGCCTACTGCGGATTGGCAGACTCTCTCTCTCAGATTTTCGAGAACATTATGCTGAAGTCTTATACACGTAGGTTTCCTCACAGCGTTTTCCTTCACCGTAAAAGCTAACGATAATTAACTATTTGAAACGCACATATCTTTGAAAAGTCACTGCGTGGCAGTCCAACAATATCTAGGCTATCGCCGCTAATAAGCCGACTAATATTTCTAATTTCTAGTATACTATTATATTATTAGTGCTAATTTGAAAGTTTGTGAAAATGTGTAAATCTTTGTTACTCAATTACGCGTAAACCATTGAAAGGATTTTAATAAAATTTGACAGACCGATAGACCATGTACAGTTTCAATACAGACAAAGCCGTGAACTCTAGACCAGATTCTAATCGCGGTAATTTTTGCATATTCTTAATTACCTGAAATCATTAAACTTACGTCTCCATGCAGGGAACACAGAAGTCTATGGTATCCATATTTTGCTATAGTCTATCCCAATAGAATTGGAGAAAAAGGTAAACAACTTTTAGTGACTTTTATCATAAAATATTTTTCTGTAAAATAAATTTATGGTAAGAAGGACTTTCATACGGCTTATTGTATTCATTAACTACTTTTCAAAGAGAGTTTGAATTTTCTAAATGACTATATTTATTTAGGCATGAAACGATTGTTTACATGAAATATTAATTCTATTGGGACAAAGTATAGTTAAGAGTACGTTTTATAAGTTAGTCCAACGTTGTAGAAAACCAGCCTATTGTCGTCTATCATAACATTTCAAGCGATAGACTGCAATAGATGTTTATGAGATTTTCTATTAAGAAATTCTCAATAGCGAAACGGAATCTGTCAGTAGATATACCGTCTATTACTTACGGAGGTCCCAAAAACGCATTGTTATACAGTCTTTCTTCGGGTATATCCCCGAAATAGGCGGGTATATGCCCTAACTAATATTATATATTATGCGAATATAGGTTTATTTGTTCGCCTTTGACGCCTTAACTTGACCGATCATCATCAACTTTCGCATACACGTTGTCAAGGCTACAGCGAAGGATAAATGGTACTCTCATCTAAAAAAAGTACTAGTTCCAAGCGGAGCCGCCCACAAAAGCTAGTGTTATTATATACCTAACAACATCAACCACGTAATAAATAAGGTAATATGAGATTGTCGTTGTCAATATTTTACACAAAAATCCATTACAATTAGCACGGATAGCGAAGTGGTTTAAGTGGTCGCACGCCACCGCCACCGTGCCGAGTGTTGTGGGTTCGAATCCCACACGGGACAAAAATTTGTGTGATCCACAAATAGTTCTGCCGAGTTTAGCTGTTCTTTGTCGAATGTTTGTAAAGTTCCCCGCAACACAGGAATTATTCCTAGGACAGGTATTGTACGTTTAAACAAGAATTACGAGAAAATAACATAGACAATAAACAAAGAACAATGGCAGGCCTCCATATCAAAAAATGTCTGGGATTAAATAGCAGCGTCCTGTCATGAAAAATAAGTCAAAAGATTCGGCGTTAGTTCCAACTATTTTCACTTGGGAAAGCCGACAAAATTAGATATTGTGGTTTGAATTGTTTAGGTTACGAACTGTGCACGAGTATAACAATTGTCGTAATAATCAAACAAACATTTTTTATTGAAATTAAACTACTATATACGGATTTTATCGCGTTGTTTATTTGACACTTTATTACAGAATTTTGAAAACTGTTACACTACCACTACTATTAAACTTTATAAATTTTCAACTTAATTGAATTATTATTAAAACTATTAAAACTATTTTGACTTTTGACTTTGTTTGAATCTTTATTAATATGCACTGTAATTCTTTTATTTTTGATTAAACTGATAGAAAAAAATGTTTTCTTCTGTTTACGAGAATATTATTCATTGAAATTAAACTACTATATACGGATTTTATCGCGTTGTTTATTTGACACTTTATTACATAATTTTGAAAACCGTTACACTACTACTGCTATATATACTATTTTGAAGGTAATTCGTAATTCGTACATACGTCATTTAAAATACTTTTATTAACATAAATAAGCTTTACGGCTTTTAGAAAAATGAATGAGTATTTGATAAATCTTAGTAAACTAATTTAATTGCTTTGCTATAAATGAAATTTACGGACGTCAAAAAAACACTAGACAAAATTCTGCCATTGTTCTTTACAAGTAAGATTTTCATAACACGAGATGTGACGTCACTACCCAATTACACTGTTAAAAATCTTAAAATAAGCTTGAACTACAGCGCTAAGGCCGCGCCGTGTGAGGTGGCTACTCAAACACGTCAAGTCAACGGAACGGGGAAAGCTCCAGGATTACTCTCAGCTTATCAGTTGGGCAATGATAACGCGAATTACGTCACAACGCACCGTTGGGTGGTCTGGGAAGCTTGGATGTGGGTATTGAATGTATCAACGGTGGTGCCGTGGCGTATATTTGAATGCTAGCGATTGTGAGGTTTTGAATTCGATTCCATCAACGTTAACGTCATATAACGAATATACAAACTTACGCAGTTAACAGCATAAGTTTGTATGCTTGCTGATCGTGAGGTGTTGAGTTAGATTCCCCGGTTGAACCAAGTGTTGTGGGGTTTAAATCTAGTAGTTAGGCGTCTCGGCATGTAGGTATTAGGTGCTCAGCTATATATTCCCAAATAAGGTCTAACTTAAAATTTATTTATTGAAGTGTGAGTATTATTAACACCCGTTTAACATAGTGGTCGACCAAATATCTTCAAGCGAGGTTATCGAAAAATTACACGAAAAAAATTTACGTTTCGTTATTCCTGTTTACGCAGATTAAGCTTAAAGTATCAAAATCACAACAATATTATGATACTGTAAGCTCCATTTGCGTATCTTGTTGTGATTTGCTTCCTCTTAGGTTTGAGTAAAATAATTGTTTTACCTTGAGCTGTGTAATTTATTCTTCTTTTCCCTTTGCCTTTATTATCCCCAAGTCACTTGAGGTCGGCTTTTCTAGTCTAACCGGATTTGACTGGATATCAGTTTTTACACGGAGCGGCTGCCACCCGACCTCCACAACCCGAAGGCTAACGATACCCTAAGGCTAGACCAGTGTCAGGATATTAGAGGGTACTGACTTTCCCAATAACGACTGCTATAGATGTTCATGGCAGCCGGGACCGACGGCTTAACGTGCTCTCCATGTGATCTCATAATTTCGAAAAGTTATATAACTTCCGAAAATCAGAGGTGCGCGATGTGGGTTCGAACCCGAGACCCTCTGCATTGCAGTCTGTTGGTCTCCCCACTGAGCTATCGCTGCTTGTAAGCTGTGTTATTTATTATTCGAATAATTTAATGTAGCCAGAACAGCAGCGATAGTTTAGTGTGAGACCATTCTCATCTCTCAGGCTGCCTTTGGTCTTAAATTCAATCCCAAGACACGCTTCCTCTGACATTTCGAAGTTATGTACGAATTAAATTAGTTCAATATCGCTTGCTTTAACGGTGAAGGGAAACATCTTGACGAAACTTGCATGTTTGAGACTCTCCATAATAATCTCGAAGATATGTATGTGAAGTCTACCAACCCGCACTAGGCCAGTGTGGTGGACTATGGGCTAACCCTGCTCACACGAGAAGAAGCCTGTGTCCAGCAATGGCACAGTTTATATACAGGCTGATATTATTGATTTTTTAATATGGCTATGTAACACAGTCGGTAAAACATGCATTTCCTGTTTCCACGAAAATAAAATATGGTACCTGTTTTTTAAAAAAATACATCATAATTAAATATGTATACAAGTGACATCCATTTGTATACATATATATTTAATTTTAATGTATTTTTGTTTGTAATTAAAAAGCACCTGTATTTCTTTTAGTACCATAATTATGTATCACCTTGAAATATAATATATTGCTGTGCAATATTTGTCTGACAATTTATTAAAATTAATATAGGTATAGCCAGGTATACATACATAGTCTCATGGGTATATACCCATATACACACATATTCGGGGATATCCCTGAAGGGGAAGGTAGAGGTTATTACACGAGATCCCTTCTTTTTCGCATAATGTTTTTTTTTCCTAATATACTTTGGCATAACTTTTTTGGCATAATTACTTTGTCATACCTAATTGTTTTTGACATACAGTTTATGCTGGCAGATGGCAATAAATTATACTGGCAGATGCGTCTTTTATTATTGATTTCAAATATGCAAAAAGAAACGAAAAAAATGCTAGATACGTCTTTTTTCCTTATGACGGCAATTAAGTGGCGTGGCAAACCATTAAAACTAGTGTCAGTAAATAATAATTTTTGATATTTAAAGAACACCCACTCGGGTAGCAGTACGACTGGCAGTATTGAATTTCAGGCGCCGATAAACTATAACCGTTCGCGCGCGAAAGAGAACCACTTATACATTGCAGTCGTATAGTGTTGTACTTGTCTTGCTTGTTGCTGTTGAGTTCAGCCCGGACAAACCAAATAAACCAGTCGCCTATTGGTAAAAGTGCATGAAAAGCAACGGATTTTCATGCACTTTTACCAATAGGCAGAGTGATTTATGAGGAAGGCCTATGAGTATTATTCGTAAAGGTTTTATGTAAATTGGTTGAAATATGATGATATTTGTTGAAGATGTCTAGACGACTGGGAGTTTTCATCGAAAATCCTTTGAGATATAAGTATAACAAAACAATATATGGTGGGATTGTTCCTCTTTTATAGGTCTACGGAGACCTACCCGTGCAAAGTCGGAGTGGGTCACTAGTAGGATATCTAATGGAAAAGACATTGGTGCGTTACACATTTCGCTGGGAATTTAAGTCGTGATAACGTGCTACGTGTAATTCGCTAACAGAGCAACCGTTATTTTGCCCGACCGCTGAACCAAAGTCTACACCCCACGGCCGCAAGGCACAAGGCAGTCCCTTTTCAAAATAACATACATATATGTCGGCCTCGATGGCGTAGTGGTTAGTGTAACCGACTGCCACGCCTGAGATCGCGGGTTCGATTCCCGCACAAGTCAAACATTTGTGTGCATGAACATGGATGTTTGTCTTGGCCTGGGTGTTTCTATGTATAATATGTATGTTTATCCATTGTCTAGTACCCATAGTACAAGCTCTGCTTAGTTTGGGATAGACGGTGTTGTGTGTATGTGGTAGATTATTTTTATATATTAACATTTTTATAAGATAGCTCAGTGGGGAGGCCAACAGACTGCAATGCAGAGGGTCTTGGGTTCGAACCCACGTCGCTCACCTCTGACTTTCGGAAGTTATATGACTTTTCGAAATTATGTGCGTATTGATTGACAATTATCGACTGCTCCGTGCCTCGGAGAGCACGTTAAGCTGTCGGTCCCGAATGCCATGAACATCTATGGCAGTCGTTATTGGGACGTCAGTGCCCTATAATATCCTGACACTGGTATCGTTAGCCTTTGGGTTGCGAAGGTCAGGTGTCAGCCGCACCGTGTAAAATCTGATATCCAGTCAAATCCGGTTAGACTAGAAAAGCCGACCCCAAGTGACTTAGAAATAATAAAGGCTAAGGAGAAGATAAACAATTTTATTAATGGTAGGCAAGCGTTGATAATCATTTTGTCGGACGGACCACGTTCTAAAGACTACCCTGTCCATAAAACGCATAACTGACGTAGGTATGAAATCCGCCAGGCTGAAGTGGGACTGGGCCGGACACGTCTGGTGCATGCAACCACCCATAAATTGTGACCAATTGGGTGCCGAAAGACAGTCTACCGTCGACGGTAACGGGTCAAATTTAAACAGAGATGACTTTGACTTTGGACTGGCAGGGAATGTTTTCGAACAGATTGGTTTAGAAGTCCAAGGTAGAGGCTTTTGCCCAGCAGTGGGACAACAAAAAGTATTAATTTAAGTTATACGTGATTGCTGAAATAATTGTCTGTGACGAACAGATAGACAGACAAACTCGTCTTATAATAATGTCCATTTAACCTTCTCGGTATAGCAACAATTCATGAAGAAATAATTAGATAGATAGTTTAAACAGAAATAATATTAAGACAGCTGTTTAAAAAATAGGTAACAATGGCAACAAATAATATTTGACTGTTAAACAAATTTACAATGTCTAGACTACAATTTATACAATTAATTATACCATACAATTTCCATGTACAGTATAACCCAGAAAACGTTTTCATCACCTCAACCGAAAGACGTCCACTGCTGGACATAGGCCTTCCCAAAGGATTTTCCACACAGACCGGTCTTGGGCCACCCGCATCCAACCGCTTCTCGCGATCCTTACCAGGTCGTTGGTCGTAAAAACGTTTTAATCCTTAACTAATATTATAAATGCGAATGTGAGTTTGTTTGTTTGTTACGCTTTAACACCTTAACAACTCGACCGGTCATCATGAAATTTCGCATACACGTTATCAGGGATAGTGAAAAGGACATAGGGTACCTTTCATCCAGATACACTGATACTATTATGATGATATAATAGCTTTAACCCCCGACTTTGTACACGAGGAATTAGAAAGTAGGTACCTATCCATATGTTTCATTCTTTGCATGTGTGAAGCTGATCTACACACATAAGACATACCTATAGATAGACATATATAAACAAATAAGTAATACACACACACACACACACACACACACACACACACACACACACACACACACACACACACAGACACACACGCACACACACGCACACACACTCACACACACACACACACACACACACACACACACACACACACACACGCACGCACAAACGTGCAGAATATTACTGATAGTACCTTATGATTTTTCTTATTCATTTTGTATAATATTACAAGTATTTAGATTAACCAATAACACGTCTATTTTCTCGTTCTAGTGTCAATTTCACAACAAGTTCATACTGAGAGAGCACTGATACCCATAACCCAAGTTTATTCTTATCATGGGTATCAGAGTTCAACCAAACACTTATGCCTAATAATTATAGTTGTATCCGATTATTTCTAATTTAGTTTTTAGTGTTATTGTACCTACAGCCCCTTTTTTGTCAAATAAACTCATTTTTATTTTTATTATTTTAGTAATGTAATACCCAATAAAGCCCGAGAATTGTATTAAAGAAAAAAAGCTTATTATCAATACTCGACTACTAGGTGGCATTTAGTGGTATCAAGATGAATGAGATTTTAGGTCAGACCTCAACTAATACAACTGTTATACTGCATTCAATTTCGTGTTGTAGTTTTTGCGTGATACGCGTACAAACATACAGACAGAAAATATGAATTCCAGAATATTTCTTTTGACTTCTATTGCTCTTATAAAAATCCTTTACAAATAATGATAGTTTGGCAACGGACAAACTATCATTATTTGTAAATAATTTTTTAAACTGTAAAATTAATTACACAGCTTTAGATCCAATGATTTATTTACTCAAAACCATGATGAAGCAAGATGTTATGATACTTTGAACTTATTCTGCGTAATTTTTTTCTGTCATGAGATTTTCTGTAGTAGCCTGAAGTCTGTAGCTGCGCCTGGTAGACAGCATATTGTGTGGAATCTAAAACTATACCTACTTGATGAAAGGTGAAGCTTTTAATGATATTCGGATTACAATTACTACGAAGTATTCCTTATATAACTAAGCTAAGTTTATGTATGTCTCAAATCGCCGTCATTTCTCAACCGATTTGAATTATTTGAAAGGTCTTACATACAATGTTTCTCATATATATTTGATGGAGATCTGATGATGGCCTTCGACATAATTAATGAGACTCCTAGACGCTTAACAGCTAATTAGCAGTACAAACTAACGAAAAGCATATAGCGTGTGTTTAGCATTATATCTCGCTTGACCAGTCGAGACTAATGTGTCTAACCCTCGGTTTCTGAATTGAGAAAAACAGCAAATTTCAATTGATTATTCTCAAGTATTGTTTACAGTTTCATCTTAGTTCCTAATAGTATATTGTAAGTGACCTTAACGCCTGTGGCACAGGTTTACCCTAGTACAGGCTCCCATATTATATTACCTATATTAAGTATTTTATGGACTGTATTCATGTTTTATCACTGTAATCAATAAATAAATAATAAAAAAAAAATAAAAAAAAAATATTATTACAGTATCGAATTTCATAAAACCTCTATTAAATTACTACTCAAATGTTAATACAGTTTAAGAAAGTTAAAAATGTTCTCATATTTTAAGTGAACTATGTCGCACCCTTAATAAAACAGAGACTTATCTCAGTATTTTGGATTAAACAAATTTGAACTCTATTGCAAAGATTTAACACAAATATAATATTAGAATTTAACATATACAATTAGAGTTCAAATTGCCTTACTTTCAAATTTCGAGTTAAGTCGCTGTTTTATTAAGAGTGCGATGTGTTCTTTTGATAAATAAACTCTCTAAACCGAAAGTTGACATAAAAACACAAATAAATGTTTAGGTAATACTTAATTGGAGTTTGAGTCGTTCCTAAGATGTAATTCTCAATCCAGAAAATTCATCTCATTAAGGTATCTCACATATTATGTGATCGGCACTCAGAGAAATGAGTAGCGATAGCCAATTGAAAAACCGTTCGCCTGCGGCGACTAGGTCTCGACTTCGAACCCAAGGCGCGCATCTCTGACATTTCAAGGTTATGTGCGGATTAAATAGATAATTATTGCTTGTTTTAACGGTGAAGAACAACATCGTGAGGAGACTTGCATGTCTAAGAGTTCTCCAATGTTCTCGAATATATGTGAAGTCTGTCAGCTCGCATTGAGCCGGCGTGGTGAACGCTGGCCTAATCCTTCACACACTGAGAATAGGCCCGTGTCCAGCAGTGCGATAGTTTAATACATATAAATTATTCAATAGTATATATATATATATATATCTTATGTGTCAGTCAGTCAGTGCAGACCGGCTACACTTCGACCCAGTGGGATCTTTTGTGTCGACACTCTCCCAATAACGACTGTCATAGATGTTCATGGCAGCCGGGACCGACGGCTTAACGTGCTCTCCGAGGCACGGAGCAGGCGATAATTGTCAATCAATACGCACATAATTTCGAAAAGTTATATAACTTCCGAAAGTCAGAGGTGCGCGACGTGGGTTCGAACCCGAGACCCTCTGCATTGCAGTCTGTATTCAATAGTAAATGGTAATGCACATCAGTAGCATTGGCTGGTTTTCGGGGTTTATAAGATCACCCATTAGGAATATTAAGAACACACAAACTACCACCTATTACACACACAATGACACACATACAGGCATGAACACACACATTTACACTAACACACACATACACACAAAAACACACACACATACACACACTTACGCACACACACATACACACACACACACACACAATCATACACTCACGCATTCACGCACTCTCACTGCTCAATGTTAACTAAAACGTACTACTTTCACTCAATACACGCTCCACCTATTCAGAGTCTGGAGAGGCTGTAATACAGGTCTCCTAGTACAGACACCAGTCCCTCACACAGATTGTACTATATTATGAATAATATGTAACTAGATACCTACTATTGTCTTGTTTTTGTAAAACTGTGTGAGAGAACGAATAAAGTTACTTGTATTGTATTATTGTATTGTATATATTTACTGTACTAATTACAAATGCAACCTTTTACAGTTTTATAACAGTATAGATTTGTGTATACTGTATACAATTAGGTCAATTCATACTACAACTACAATCCTTGTGATAAGGAACATAAACGCATCATGACGAGACGTACCATTTCGCAATGACACTACAAACATACAAATTACATTAGCCACAGTATTTCGTAGTGTTGGAATAACACTGCGAGTTTGTTTAGAGATGTAATGGTGACGACAAAAATGATTTATGTACATTCTTTAATTATTTATGTATCTACCATACTATCGCATTAGGTTAAGAACCTGTAGTAGATATTAATAGTCATAAATAAACAAATATATAAAAAAACAATATACGGATTCCTAACAAGAATTACGCGCATTATTATGCGCATTCTTATTTATAGTAAACCATATCAAGCAAATACAAATATGATAAATATACTTATGTAAAAAATAAATATATCGTGTAATATATAATGTGTAAATTAAAGATATAATTATAATTGCAATAAAATAACTTTCATAAAATTACAAACATAAACTTTAAAAATTAAATTATGTTTAGGTATGATATATATTAATAAAATTAATAAACACAAATATTATATTGAATTTAAATTATAAAATAACAATTTAAATTATTGAGTATTTACATTTTAGGTTTTCTGTCGAGAAATACTTGCACTACGAAGTCTGAATCTCTAGCCATACACCTAATACTGTGTGCCGTGTAATACAGGGTGAGCCTACGTTTACCCCCTAATATGTTACGTGACATAAAGCCTGACTTTATTTTGCAGGAAAAGTAAGCACTGCTTTTTAACGAGACAATGCAATCTGTCTTTTGGTTACTTCAACAGTTGATAGTGATATGGAGGAATTAGACGACGCCTATTTTATTGCCATTTTTAATAATATTTATTTTATTTTATAATAATAAGTATAAATTATATAATAAATATGGTAGTATAAGTTTGCGTAGCAGCGATAGCTCAGTGGGGAGACCAACAGACTGCAATGCAGAGGGTCTCGGGTTCGAACCACCTCTCGTTCGCGCACCTCTGACTTTCGGAAGTTATATGACTTTTCGAAATTGACAATTATCGCCTGCTCCGTGCCTCGGAGAGCACGTTAAGCCGTTGGTCCCGGCTGCCATGAACATCTATGGCAGTCGTTATTGGGAAAGTCAGTGAGCCCTCTAATATCCTGACACTGGTCTAGCCTTAGGGTATCGTTAGCCTTTGGATTGCGGAGGTCAGGTGGCAGCCGCTCCGTGTAAAAACTGATATCCAGTCAAATCCGGTTAGACCAGAAAAGCCGACCCCAAGTGACTTGGGAATAATAAAGGCTAAGAGAGAAGAGTATAAGTTTGCGTAGGATCTTGAGGTCCCCGCGTTATGATACCCTGAAGGAAGTCTTAATGAGGAAAGTCTCAATAACAGAAGAAAACCTGCATGTCTTAGAGGACTTCATAATGTACTAAGTAGCGTGAAGTCTATTTGCTTAGTCTAGTCTGTACTGAACCAGTGTCGAGTGCTATAACGTAACACTTCTCATATTGAGAGGACGTCTGGTCTAGGAATGTTGCGAATATTCCCATCCGCATCGCATCTACATTCGCGGATGTGAGCCTTCAAATATACATACGTAACCGCATCCGCATCCGCGGATGTCAAAAAATTTGCATCCGCAACATCCCTGGGACTGCTGGCTGTACATAAGTCCAGCATTGGGATAGATAGATATTGTAAACATAGCCATTGCTACAGCTGCAAGATTGATGTTGTAAAAGTTGTGTTGCCTAATATTAAATGTAGTTAAAAAAATATTTAAAGTTTCATAATTCTTTAACCAATTGAATCGCAGCGGCACTCTGGCGGCCAGACACAATAGATTTCCAATTTTCTGGCATTCTAACAATTGTTAAGTTAATTATATTGATGCTAACACCGTTTCACTTGAGCGTACACAATGCAAGTAATTTAGCGTTAAATCAACACGAGTGTTCTGGTTTTAAAAACATTGTGACATTTTGTGACGAGCCGTCGAGTTTTGATAGTAGTTCTGTATCACTTTGTACACAAAGCAGGGATACACATTCATGATTACACAAAATACATAGATGACAGATGGCCACTAAAGACACGAAGACCCAAGTACTACATTGATAGACAAGTAATGAACTTTGCACGTACTAAACGTGTGCTCAGAAATCTTGCTTCAAATTAGATGATGTCAGTGACTATTCTGTCGACTTGCTCTAGGCAGTATGAAGGAATGGCGGTGTAATCATCTGGCCATTCGTATCTTTGTAGTTTGTGGCATGACCACAATGTTTTCCTGAAGGATTAAGTTAAGATATTAACCTACTTTAACGTCAGCGTCGTTTAAGTTCTACGTTGGCAAAGAATAAGGCGATGTACAAGATTACAAACATGCTTTATAAGTTTATGTATATGAATTTCCTTAGAATGCTTTCTGTTTTATGTGAACTAGCTTTCAATAAATAATATTTTGCAGTGCCCTCTAATTTGCCATGGCTGTAAAAGCCCGCTAAGTTTTACCCAACTATTATAAAATATTTAAGACCTAATATAATAATTAATATAATATAATAATTTTAATGTATGTACACTTAGTTAGCAAATAAATGATTTGATTTGATTTGAAATCTGTTACTTTCCATTGGAAACATTTCCAAACACTATTTTTACTTAGATTTATAGAAAAGAAACCGTGTGTAAGCTTAGACCTTTCCTGAGTCAATTTAAAGGACTATATTTGTGTACGGCATTGGGTCAGGCAGACCTGTATCTATGAAAATCCCGTAAACCCGAAAATAAACCCGAAAGTAACCCGGCAAAATATTCACATCTTCGGAATATTAATACTCGTGAGCCAGACACAATGTCAAACTGCAGTGCTGCTACAAACATAATAATATCTAGACAAACAAACTGACAAGACTGCACAGAAAGTGTAGTAGTTGTCATCATCTCACTATAACATCAAACAAGAGTCAAGTATACTCAAGTCCCACACGAAAAATAAAACATCCAAGTACTTTTTGTGTCAATGGTTTCAAAGCTTATTAATCTTTTCAAAACACAGAGATCACATATACAGGTGTTTTTTATTTTTATTTATTTATTTATTTGGATCGCCTATAAATGATACACATTTCTTACATCTAAATAATAAATAATAATTTATAGACATGCCTTGTGCTCATTCACTTACAGGCAATCACATCTAACAAAAATAAAACTTTCGCCACAAAAATTAAATAAAAAGCTCTAAATACGTATTTAGAACTTTTTATTTAATTTTTACAAATATAATATAAAATTAAAAAGAAAGAAGAAATAGAAAAGTTATACTAAAATGGAAATTCAAACTTAGCCTAGTATAGTATCATAATAACCGAAGCCTGGAACCCAGGTATAGGGACAGTGATTTTTTCTTAAATCTAATAAAGTTGTCACGAAATATATCCAAATCTGCCAATCGCTGAAGACTATTGTATGATTTGGCTGTTCTTGTTAAAGGTGAATTAAGACCTATGTCCTTCAGACTTCGTAGTGCAAGTATTTCTCGACAGAAAACCTGAAACGTAAATACTCAATAATTTAAATTGTTATTTTATAATTAAAATTCAATATAATATCTGTTTTTAATATTTTTATTAATATATATTATACCTAAACATAATTCATTTTTTTGTCTTTTATGTTTGAAATCTTATGAAAGTTTATTATTACAATTATTATTATATCTTTAAGTTACACATACGTGTAATATATATTTATTTTTACATGAGTATATTATCATGAGTCTCCACAAGGTGGACCGACGACCTGGTAAGGGTCGCGGGAAGCGGTTGGATGCGGGTGGCCCAAGACCGGTCTGTGTGGAAAACCTTGGGGGAGGCCTATGTCCAGCAGTGGACGTCTTTCGGCTGAGATGATGATGATGATGATGAGTATATTTATCATATTTGTTTTTGCTTGATATGGTTTACTATAAATAAGAATGCGCATAATTATTAATAATAATAATTATAATAATTAAACAAACAACAGTATCGCAATTAGCACACACGCTACACAAACTCTAATTGAGTCTAGGTGTTGGCAATTAATCCACTTGGAAACGTACCCAGGACTAAACAATGGAACAATCGAATAGAAATCGAGCCATTTATTATTCGAAAGCAATCGAATATTTTTCGCGTTGTTTAAAATTTTGATTGAATGAACCAAGTCAGAGATCTTCGAGCGACTTGAAATTCTCTGTACAAATGTGTTAGCACGGTACAGGACTATACGATCAGCTGAAACCTACTCAAATATAAATAAAAGAATGATAAAAAGAAACGTTACCACAATGTTTGCCTACCTAAACATTCGGTGTGTCAATCTCAAACAGAGCTATATCAGACATTGCTCTTAATAGAGTCTCACGAAAAATATCTGATAACACACGTGTAAAAGGACAATTGTTATAAATTAAGTAACAGTTTTATTAGTTTTATGTTACGCTTGTAAATCCTTGAAGGGATAGGCAAAATGACTGAATTGCATTATTCTCATTTCGATACTTCATATACCTACTTACTAGTGATGTAATGAATATTCGCATTCGCATTCGCATTCGCGAATATTCGCATATTTCTTGATATTCGTATTATTATATATATTTATTATATAAATATAATAAATATATATAATATATATATATATATATATATATATATATATATTTATTCACATTTATTTTATTTGTTTATTTGATTATTATAATTGAGTAGATTTCATATAACGTAGGCGCCGGATCGGCTCGACAATGCTCGGAATGAGATGCAAACGATGACAAATGTGTGCGTGTGACTCGCGCGCTGAGTATAGCTATCTGAGCTATCAAGATAAATGGCGGATTCAAATGTGAATAATTCGCATTCGCATTCGCGAATATCAACGGCAGGTATTCGCATCCGCATTCGCATTCGCGCTATTTGCTGCTGCTGCTATGCTGATGTACAGCGTACATGAGGTCCCGGGTTCGAATCCGGGACGGCCAACAAAAAGTTATTGGGTTTTCTGTTAAGAATTCTCAATAGCAGCCCGGAGTTAGGAAGTTGGCGGTGTTAGACACCCCCGTGCTTCGGAAAGCACGTAAAGCCGTTGGTCCTACGCCTGATCTCTCTCCGGTCGTGTCGGATTACCCACACATCGGATCATGAGAGTTAGGGAACAGAGAGTGCACTTGTGTTTGCGCACAGGCTTGTGCACTATAATATCTCCTGCGTAGATGGCCAGTCTCCATTAAGATTGGCCGCCGTAACCGAAATTCGGTCTGGAGGACATTATTACAAACACTACAAGCAGCCAAAGATAATATTGTCAGTGGCATAATTAACGAGATATATGTATTAATTATGCAAGGCTGTTTGAAAAGATAACTTCAAAGGGGTAAGTAGAGATGCATTACACCCAAATTTAGCAGTCATGTGTTTAGGTCTCACATATTAAGAGACTTCGGTTGTACACCGGGCACATATTCAGCATCTGTTTTGTCAAAGTAGATAGCCTAAAAAACTGTATCCGATCCCGATCTGAAAATCTAACCGCAGGTCATACCACTGCAAACATAAGCGCAAATTCATGCAGGGAACCAGCGAGTCATAGTATTAAAGTAAATGTTATTACTGACTAGCTGTTTACCGCAGTTTTACCTACGTTTATGATTTATGCTGCGTTCCTGTGTATCGTAGCGTGATGTTATATACCCTGAATTACTCCTGAATTAAGAAGCTATCAAACTGCGAAATAATTTTGAAAATAGGTCTAGGACTTTTGAGTTTTTTCATACAAACAATTATACAAATCTTTCATCTTTATAATTTATATTAATATTATAAAGCTGAAGAGTTTGTTTTTTTTTGTTTGAACGCGCTACTCTCAGGATCTACTGGCCGAATTGAAAAATTATTTTAGTGTTGGATAGCCCATTTATCAAGGAAGGCTATAGGCTCTATAACATTACGCTACGACCAAGTAGAAGTATTCTCTTATGTGAAGCAGATGAAGTTGCGCGGGTCAGCTAGTATTAGTATATGTGATAATGTAAAAGTTTGGACAGCCATAATATTGTACCCTGAGTAGATATGAACGTACTGCGAACAGCTATCAGCTAGTAGTTGTCTCTTCTGCGAAATTAGCAAAGACCAAGTTGAGTTACAAACTAGTGACGAGTTGGCAATGTGAGCCGAGTGTGTTAAGATAGTTTTGTCGCTGAGCTATGAGCGTTTAAGCGAGTGTATCAGATGAGTATATTATGTACAAATATGCGATTGTCGATTATCTAGTAAAGTAGTGCAAGACGTATCGCTTTCTATTCCCGAGTAATTTTTTTTTTATACGTCTATGGTAGCGAACCAGCTTACGGCCCACCTGATGGTAAGTGGTCATCGTAGCCTATGGACGCCTGCAACACCAGAGGCATCACTTGCGCGTTGCCGATCCTTTAGGAATAGAAGGAAGTGGGAAGGAGGGAGAAGGAACGGGAAGGGGGGAAGAGAGTGATTGGGCCTCCGGCACTCTTACTCACCGAACGAACTACACAACAGTAGAAATATGCTATTTTACGTCGATATTCTGTTAGAGGGTAGTCCTTCTCTGGTCGAGCCGGCCCTTTCATACTATTCTGCCAAGAGATTCTCGGTAGAAGCGGCAGTGAAACCTAAAATACACTCCAGTATGCCTTTCTATGGAAATATAAGCATGTGACTATATTTTACTAATTTAAATATAAATTTAGATTTTGTCAATCAATTTCTATGCCTCGAGAACATTATTTTTTGGGATGAAATGTACTCTACGTTGTTTTTTTTGTACCCCTAACAATGTGTATGCGAAATTTCATGATGATCGGTTAAGTAGTTAAAGCGTTAAAACGTAACAAAAAATAAACAAACATTTATAATATTCGTTATTTATTAAATTCCCAACGCGGTAGTGTGATTCTTAAATCTTCATTATGTTGTGTTAATCACGACATATACAATTTATAAAAGATGCAAGCCTCTACAATAATTTCTCCATTATTGTCAGCGCTAATATTGACAATTGTATAGCTGCTATGACAACAGCGGAATTAACAACAATGTAACAACAATAATAATTAAATTAGAGTTTGTGTAGCGTGTGTGCTAATTGCGATACTGTTGTTTGTTTAACATTACAACTGTCATTTGTGTGTTCGTGTGATTTTGCAGACGTTATATCATAACACGTATGCCATTTTAATGTATTTAATAACTAGCTTTTATTAGCGTCTCCGTGCTTCGGAGGGCACGTAACAAGTCGGTCCCGGTTGTTGTCAAATTGACAGCAGTCTTTAAGCCATGTCAGAGGCCTACGGGCGGCTTGAACAACTCTTGACAACAGGTTGGCCACTAACCACGAGTCTCTAGCTCTTACGGCTCTTGAGTTGAAAGTTGTATAACAGACAGACGGACGGACGGACGGACGAACAAAGCTGTCGTATAAGAGATTTTTTCGAACTCTAAAAGCATAGTCACTTTTAATAGTTAAACGTAACAGTGATGAAATACTTCGAATATTATGTTTGCTAGTCAGTTCCTGGAATCATCATGTACAATTCAGACCTGATGGAGTGTCTCAGCGCGTGTTGAACTGTAGTAGAGCGAACGCGCGTGCAATTCGTACCAACTGATCGCATATGGTCGACAGTGAAAGTACGTTGGAACCTTTGCCAGTTCTGCGGAGTAAGTGTTTAATCGTAAGCCAAGCAGCTTCCGGCACCGAATACTGATCTCATTTTTCTCTTGTCTTTTTAAAACTAAAGCTCACGCACTATGAATAATGCCTGTCTCGCGAAAGTCTACTAATAGTTAAACAACGGACTCGAATCCCACCCATTGTACTACCGACGTGAACTAAATCTTAAAACAAACGTTTTAGCTTAGCTGGAGCACTTAATAAGAGTATTAATAATTTGTAATCCATATTTATAAAAGAAAATGGGAAGCGTTTCGTTGCATGCTGACTCGCACAGTCAAGTCTGAATCATACATTACAACATAATACAAAACATAAATCTTTATAAATTAAATAAGCTTTGATACTAGCATAATTATGTTTTAATGCCTCTCTTTATTTTGCAATGATATGTTAGTTTACATAATTTATAATACTGAAATATGTGTTTATTTAGCAATATGTACGCTGGTGATAGTATGAACTGGTTGTCACTGGTTAGTGCGTGTCAAGCTTGGTAAAATTTACGCAAATTCTAGGTGCGCAAATCTTTTATATCAAGAGAAGAACAGTAAAATCAAGTAATTGGTTAACTGTTAGAGGCGTATGGTGTAGAGGGTGGTAGGCAGATCATATGTTCGGCGAAGTTGAGCAATTTTACTACGGTTGAAGATTAGTATCGTCAAGTGCCGAAATTCATGGCGAAGTTTAGGGTCAATTGGCTAAAGCTTCTTGCGATGCCTGCTGCGTTCTTTACATCCTGGTAACTTAATCTAGTCCAGTTCCTAATGTCATCCTGCCATTTTTCTGTGTGACGTCTAAATAGTTATTTACGGCTGGCTCTAACAGTATAAGAAAACATCAAAACAGAGGGGAAAGCTGGTTTCTCGTGATTTTATGAGCTCTTAGACATGCATATCTAACAGATATTCATAATGTTCTCGAAAATATGTGAAGTCTGTCAACGCGCACTGAGTCAACCCCTCTCTACGACTAGTCCAGTTTATAATATAGCGTTTCCCTACACCAACCGTCAAGGTTATATTAGGGGAGCCGCTGTACCTTCCAGTGCCCGAGAGCACCTTCCGGGACCAGTTATAGACAGATCTTGTCCCCAAATCTCGACTCTCGACCCTAAGCTCAGAGATCCTGTTCTCGTAAGCGACCTACCTCGTGTCCAAGTGACACTACCTATTCACCAGATTGGTACCGGAGCAATAAAGCCGCTCACCACCCGCAACTGTGGGAGTTGCTAACGAGAACCTCGCTGAAGCCGACGGAGCAGCCGCCTCCCATATCTCCAGTATGGTACCGGAGCTGTGTAAGGCACGCTCACTTCACGACGTACATCCTTAGGCCTACCCAAATAGGCCTACAAGCTGGGTGGGGCCCGAGTCACTCCAGCTATAACTCTTACTTGCTGAGTAGGCAAGCGCTCGAGATGATTTGTGGCAGCGAAACCACGCTGCCACTTCGCTAAAAACAACTCCGTGCCTCACGCGACCGACTGGTTCGCACTAGCCGCGCATGAGAACGACGCTCGAACGCCACGTGCTTGCCGAGCAACGAATATGTCGTCCTCTGCGGCTAATCACATACCCCTGCAAGTCCAACACCATTGTCAGGCACCGCGCACTCTAATCAGCGGTCGATAGAACATACCTTTCGAGCCGCAGTGGGCTTTCTGACCCCGCAGTACCCTGGTCCAAAGGTACCCGTAGTTCTCCCCCCAAAACCCTATTTATTGGGTCAGTAAGGTGTCGCCCAGTGCGATTTAACTGTGGCCCATTGTATAACCGTACCGTACCGTATCGTATAACCCATTGAGCAACGCCAAGCCACGCTGACTCTTCTCAGTGGAGCAGTTTATATAGACGGCTTATTTTATTATAATTTAAAATTATATTAGCAAATCACGTGGCAATTTTTCGAAAATCACTTCAAGGAGACTATCACTCACAGTTCGCAAGTTTAGATCACATGTAACACAATACACAGGCAGCGGTAGCTAAGTGGGGAGACCAACAGACTGCAATGCAGAGGGTCTCGGGTTCGAACCCACGTCGCGCACCTCTGACTTTCGGAAGTTAAATGACTTTTCGAAATTATGTGTGTATTGATTGACAATTATCGAATGCTTTGTGCCTCGGAGAGCACGTTAAGCTGTCGGTCCCGGCTGCCATGAACATCTATGGCAGTCGTTATTGGGAGGGTATAGACGCAAAATATCCCAATGGGTCGAAGTGTCGTCGGTCTGCACTGACTGGCCCCAAGATAAGATAAGATAACACAACACACAAACGAGCCTATTTCGCTATAAGCTTCTGAGAATTTACTTACAACTTTCTGATCTCTCGCTGGCCGATAACGTTCACACATAGAACCGAAATTTCTATTCATTTATAACCGCCAAACCTTTTTGTCAACAATCTTCTTCGCAATATTTGTATTCTACTTAAGTGCGGTTAATTTGTGCTTATCAGTAACTTACCTTAAAGAATTATAAGCATGATTTGACAGTATTAAGACGCCCCACTGTTCGTGAGCCAAGTTTGACTGACATTTGTCGAAGTGTAAAAACTTATTGTGATTATTCAGATCGCTGCATGCACTATTGATCGGTGCTCACCGACGATTACAATGGTTTTGTTATGCGGAATATAGAGTATGGAAATATGCAGATGGGTAACGTTCGACCATGTTTATATTTTGGTATACGGCCGAGGTTTCGTATGTGCTAATCATGCCTATTGAAATGTTTATATCGTTTTAACTGTCCAGCGATTTGGACATATTTGTAAAACATCACTAAAAGTTCTTACTTCTTCAAGTTTGTTGAGCTATTGTGGAAAGTAGAGTGCACAAACGCAAACACAAAAGATACATTTCTTCTAGATTTCCTTTTAGGTATAGAATAATATCTTTGCTCGCGTTTTTGTAGTTAAGATTATGAAAATGAAGGTGATGTGGTAGTCCTCAGATGATATAATATATAATAATATAATATTTACTTAAATAATAGGTACAATAATTTATAATAAATGACTAATTTACTATTAATTTATAAAATACATTTGTTGTTGTTTGCCCGAACTAGATTGAACCTGTGGCTCGGGCGAAGAAGTGCTTACAAACTATTTTAGCAATATAAATTTACATAACTACAATTCAATAATAACATTTTAATAACCTGCATAAGCAACTAGCAGTACCGGTAATAAGTGGGTCAATAATAATGATGCGTTAAGATAGATCAGCAAAATTTTTATTTGCTTACTTGAAGTAACTGCTCAGTTTGCTCATACGACAAAATTTGTAAATAATTATATAATATGTTCTTACAGTTAACATAATTTAATTTATAAATACTTAACTCTCTATTTAATTTATTATATAAAAATGGACCTAGGAAAGAAAGAAATGAAATGAAATGATGTAGGTACTTTGCCGCACTAGATGGCTATTTAATATTCTATAATATTCTACCACATACACACAACACCATCTAGCCCAAACTAAGCAGAGCTTGTACTATGGGTACTAGACAATGGATAAACATACATATATACTTTTTTTTTTTGTAAATACATACATATTATACATAGAAACACCCAGACCGAGACAAACATCCATGTTCACGCACACAAATGTTTGACTTGTGCGGGAATCGAACCCGCGACCTTAGGCGTGGCAGTCGGTTACACTAACCACTACGCCATCGAGTCGTCTAAAATATGTATAAATATGATTTCTTAGCAAGTGCTTGGACCCAAATTTGGTGTAGCAGTGGGCACTCCATAAAGTCTGGCGCACTTGATGGCTAGGTGACAGGATTATATGGCAGCGATAACTGAAGAAATCAACACGTACTCTAAACAGCGCTGACATTATGAACAAATAGTTCTTTTAATTTAAGAGAAAGAAAATGCTGCGAAAAGATTGCTAAAAACAATTTAACAGTTACCATCACAAAAAGCTTAAAACATAATTATGTTAACACTAAGCAATTAGTTCAACAATATTTACAAACCTTGAACTAGGATCATACTGAAAATTTGATGACTGTTGTTCAATAAGTGTTATGCAATAAAATAGCTCTTTAAGTAGTCATAGTAATCACTTAGTTTATAATATAATTCGTAAGTTTTGTATACAAATAATAATGTTTTATAAGTATTGTTTTAGAATTTATATCTATATTATACAGTATGTGGCCTTAATGCCTGTGGCACAGGTTTACTCTAGTACAGGCATCCCTTATATATTACCTTTACGATGTAACCCAAGCTCTGTATTAATTTGTACTAATTTAAGTTGAATAAATGATTATTATTATTATTATTGTTTTCTCCAAACAATTTAACATTACGCGCAAACCCCTTAAACATTAATCCTCACAGAGGCAATCCACCCTTTCTACCTACTTCCCCATCTATAAAACACAACTGCGCCCCTATACTTACGATCAATTATGCCCTAACAAATGTATCTACATATTATGACGTGTGCACTCGAGTAGGCCCTATAGTACTCGACCACATGTACTGCGATTCTTATTGAATTTATTATTTGAAGATGTTTTTTTCGTACCCTCTATGGATATTAAGTACTCTTTGGTCGCTACTGTATGACTGTATAATATGTGTATTATAATATGATGTAAGTGTCGCATGTTTAGTTTTGTTGTATTTGAATTCTATGAAATACTAGGTTTTGCCCGTGGTTTCGGTCGCGTCAATCTAAATAGATTTGGTCAATTTTGTATCCTTCGTGTACAGTAGGTACTTTTTTTCTAGATGATAAGTATCCTATATCCTTTTTTGTAGCCTTGACAATGTGTATGCAAAATTGTATGATGACCGGTAGAGAAGTTTAGGCGTGAAAGCATACAAACAGCAAACCAAAGGAAGCATGCAAACAAAAGCATTTATAATCTATACTAATATACATATATTATAAAGCTGAAGAGTTTGTTTGGTTGGTTGAACGCACTAATCTCAGGAACTACTGGTCCGAATAGAAAAATTATTTTAGTATTGGACAGACCATTTATCGAGGAAAGCTATAGCCTATATAATCATACTACGACCAATAGGAGCGGAGCATAAATGAAAAATGTTACAAATACGGAGAAAATTTTCTTATGTGAAGAAGATGCAGATGAAGTTGCGCGGGTTAGCTAGTATTAGTTAATACTAGATTTTGCGTTAACGTAAAGTTATATTAGGAAAGATGTTTTAGTAGCTCATATGTTATTCTGATGTATAAACAATAATACTGTAAAATTTCATCAAAAGTCGTTCAGTAGTTTTTGCGTAAAACAGTAACAAACATCCATCCATCCTCACAAACATTCATATTTAAAATATTAGTAGGATCAGCTTCGCCTGCAACGCCTGTCTCTACTATGCTGCTTTTAGGCCCATAAACTTTCGTTATGCATAAATATACCTGAATGCTTTGCTTCGTTGATGTTTGAAAGAAGGATAAAATCAACAAATACACTTTTGCATTATCATTATTATAATAATATTGGAAAGAAAATTGTGTTAACCACAAACCTGTCCGTATGAAACTATAACAAGTTGTGTTATAGTTTCATACGGACAGATTCGTGGTTAACACAATTTTGAGTATTAAATTATACTTCTTTAGCGTAAGCCACTCATATAGGTATGCTCATTTACAGAAGGCAACGGTTAAGCTGTGTTTCCTTGGTATTGCTAGTAAAGTAAACACAGCCTGCCAGCGACAATTTTCGCTAAGAAGCATATTAGCGAAGGTTATCGCTTAACATCAGACAAGCTACTAACTCGTTTGTCACCACGCCACATCACACGAGAGCCATCTTAGGTTCGTAATATAAATTATTACAAAATCTTTGATTTTTATCACGTATTTATGTTTAAGATAAAATGGTTTGGTTTTAAAATAATCGATGACGAACATCTGCTAACTATGCGTGGTTTAAATTATGAATCATATTATAAGTCTAGCGGTATGCAAACTCTAGGTGAATCCTTTACTCGCAAAATGGCAGTAGGCATGAGTCGACAAATCGAAAAAAAACTGTCAAATACTAACAAAAATAAAAAGATAAAACACTTATCTACAAATAAATAGGCAAACGTTTCTCGATCAGGTCGGAGACGTTCTGGACAAAGGCCAGGTTAAGAGCACCTTGAACCGACGGGCGTGAGGCCAGAGAAGTGTGTCAGGATCGTAGCAAATGGAAATCCGTAGTCTCTGCCTACCCTTCTGGGAAACAGGCGTGAATCTATGTATGTGTGTACAAATAAATAAATGACGTACTTTATATAAAAGCATTATTAGACACACATCAAATCAAATCGTTGGCAAATTGTTTTCCAAATGTCCCTCTAAGGGATGTTTATTAGATTTGCCGAAGGGCCGTCATCCCTTCTTGTGTAATCCGTATATTGTATGCTATATAAAGACTACCCATCGTTGTTTCTATATATAGACAAAGACTTTTTTAGAAAGGGTTCATTTAATTTGGTTTAGAATGGATTTTTACTTTGTTCTTTAAATATTTGATGTGCCTATTTGAGTCGTTATATTAGTAAATCGAATTAGACGCTACTTAACCGAAATCTACTGGAAAATAATCATTGCAAAGAGAGAAAATCATTACAATTGAAAAAGGTTGACAATACAGAACTTTTGATGATAGATAGACACGTTTTGGGAATCAGCTTCAAACGCAAACCTGCTCCGACAAGAATTTCCCCTTTGCGCAAGGCATTCTCAGGTAGTTTGGCAACGATAATTATTCCGGTGTTATGGCGTGACATTAAGACTAGTCGTCAATTTTCGTCTACTAAGCTAACAACTCACCTGATGATAAGCGGGACCGTTAACTAATAAGCGGTTAGAAAACTAGAGATATCACTCACGCTGTATCAATCACAGGACTCCTACCACAAGGTACAAATACTAATCCGTCAACTAGATCCAATAGAAAAAGGTCGTTGCTGCCTCCAAAACCCAACAATTCTAATCTTGTTACTAACAGCATAATGCCTCTGTAATGAAATCAGAAGGCTCCATTCACCAATACACGACACAAGTTATTTGGTGCGAATGTCTGTTTATTTCGAAGGTAGACTCACCGCATTGACTGTCATAGGTATTTAACCATCAATACGCTTTACGTGCCATCGAGACGCTGCGATAGGACACTCTCTGCTATATTTCCCTCTACTACCACCACGAGTTTCTGGACTAAAATGTCCATATTACTTATTGTAACTCTATGAAAGGGAACCGAAAAGATATTGGAGCTGAAAGACTTGAGACTTCTTATATGCTTTCTCTTGTAGAAAGAACATGGCTTTTTAATTTTTGGATTTGAATAACCTATATATTTGGTAAGTTTTCATTATTAAAAATGGATTATCACATTGATACTTATGATGTTCATATGTTGTACCTTATGGTCTAAACGAATAAATGTTTTTGGACTGGAGTTCGTTATGTGTATGATGGTAGAAGGTCCACTGACATGGCCGGGGTACTGCTGTACCTATTAAAATTATATCACTTCAATTATATTTAGAAATATGTTATTTATTGGTACTTTTTATCCCGGATAGGCTTGTGTTTGACCAAAATTTCAGCTAATGAGACAACAGAAGCTACGAGCATAAGAATAAATGCAATGAAAACTTACCTCCTTCTAGACCTAAAGTTATAAAAGTTAAGTAAGTTGTAAAAAGAAAATCTCTGTTGCTCCTTGGATCGGATTTTATTGGCGTATTAAATAATTCACAGTAGCGCAGCACACAGTGAGAAGTCATGTATATAGCTCTTGCTCCTTCTACGATATGGGACCTATGTAAGTCATAGCTGGCGAAGCTTGAGTGCTCAAAACCTCTGCTGAATCCTTTCAGGATTATATGCATCCTGCTATGTTACCGAGATTAAACTCCAGTTTAATAAACTGAAAATTGACTTTTAAAGGCTAATTTCAACTAAAATTATAGTTTTAATCAAACTTCATAGTCTAGCGCAGACATCCAAGTGTCTTGACACTCCCTACAAATATTACATTCAAAATTAAGAGTACTGGGCACGTCTACATGAATTAAACGAATCTCACTTACCCCTTATTCAAAACCACTATCAATAAAACCGAACAAATTCAAACTCTAACGTCAAATTAATAAGACCTATACTTCTTTAGCATTTTCAATGACAATGGGTGTACGTTTGATCGCGGTATTATCCTCACAATAGTGTTCCGCATTGAAGCTTCGTTGACAAATTGTTGTCAAAGGATTTTCGACTTTATTTGTTGTATAAATAAGGTCGATTTCGTGTGCTGTGATGTGATAATACCGCCACAGGGGTCGAAAAATCCAGCCCTTGATAGTGACGCCCCGCGAAGTAAGCTATGATCTGTTCGTACGCTGACATGTTGCTGACTAAGTAGGAATTCCGACAGTTTGTAATATGGTAGATTTAAACTAATATTTTGTGTATTATGCTGATGGGCAAGCACAATTTTGATTCCTAGACTAGATCAGGCAAAGTGTAATTATTATTTTTTTACGTTAGGAAGTTTTTAGTAGCAGTACCTATCTTTGGAGTCTGACAATAGTTTCCTATATATAGATATATATATATAGATTTTGATCACAAAAGAAGGAATCGAACCTACAGCCAAGTTGGCTAAGTGGTAAACGGCCTCGCCTGTGATCATTTGCGATACCAGGAGTGTCATTCCCGTATTACAGATACTGATAAAGAGGATTTAAAGATGGGATAAAAGAGAAGTATATGAGCCGCTACAATACTCACTTATTGGGTAAGTAAAAACGCAGTAACAGTATTACTACTCAAATGCCCGCGCCGCGCCGGTTTGCTATAAAAGTGCGGTACTTCCTCGGTCAACTTGGCTTATATATTGGTACAACAAAATAATTGGAATCTTCCATTCATACGTTTTCAGAAAAGTAAATTATAACTGGCTCACGTAATATAATTATAATAGTAACCAATAAAAACAATTTGTGACCGTATCCGCAATTTCACAAAACAACCAATTTCACATTTTATCCGCAACACAGATTACAGCCTATGAATAGAAGTAATGAAATAAATATTATGCCGGTGGGGCAAATTGCATAACGCCTGGGTGAACAAACCCCCAATTTGAAGCTGCCTAGCCTTTTCGCAAAACACCCAATTGTTAGAAGTTAAGGACCGTGCATAATGTATATTATTTTGGATTTAGTGTCATTGGGCGGAAACTTACTACCGGACCTTTTTGTATGCATTTTTTATCCTGATGCGTCTGATGTGTGAAGTAAGTATCTACATGATGTACTGGTTCATGGTGGTTTGGGTTTGATTGATAGCTTTTGTTGCTATAGTGGTTTGAATGCGCGTGATTGTGGTCTAGGATTTTGATTTTCGGTCGTGCAATGAGATTTTTGGTAACAGTAAACAAGTTTGGATAGAGAGATCATAATAACTTCACGCTGTAGGCGTTTCTGGTCAAATTGGTGGAACCTAAGTTGAAGGACATGCTAAGGTTTGGAAGGCTGGATATCCTGGAGATGTCTCTGATCAGATTGTAGACATTCTAGAACAAGGTTAGCTTAAAAGTACCTTGAAGTAAAGAATTTAAGGATGAGTAAGCCATGCCAAGATTATAGTATGTGGAAATCCGTAGCGTCTGCATATGACTACAATCATATGTGCTGCTAATAGCGTTGTATAATAAGCTTATTGCCCTATAACGGGTACTTGTCTATTCTGCATACAACTTTTAAAACGGCAATCCTCATTTTCCCCTATTTGCGGGCATGATGGACTAATCCATCCCTTTCCAATGGAACAATCGTAGAATGAGGAACTTCGCCTAGCTGGAAAAGCCTGATCGTGAAACAGATTTTAAACAGGGTCGATATTATACCTATCTTACTTACGAGCGTGTTTGAAAATTGTAATGCAAGTGCATAAAGCAAGAGCCATATTGATGTATCGCTCTTGCTCCATACTATCAGAGAGTACGGATTTCCACTTGTAGTCTCTGCTTACCACTCCGGGAAACAAACATGACCCCACTAATATTATAAATGCGAACAAAAATCTTTTACTAAATTTTTCCCACGGCTTTGCGTGCGTCAATGTAGATTTTTGATTCCTTTCTGTGATTAAACCGGTGAAACGATCTCTATAAATGTTGATATGGCCCTGGATTGAACTCCTTAGAAGAATAAATGCTATTTAAACAGAACACTCAAATTCGCAGAGAGTGAACGGCACTGTCACCACATATTATAAAACAAAGTTTTCCGCCGCGACTTCTGTGTGTTCGCAATTAACTCTAAAACTACTAAACGGATTTACATAATATTGTCTTCTATTTACGCGAATATTATTCATTGAAATTAAACTGCTATATACGTATTTTATCGCGTTGTTTATTTGACACTTTATTACAAAATTTTGAAAATTGTTACACTACTACTACTATTAAACTTTACTAATTTTTAAGCTAATTAAATTATTATTAAACTATTTAGATTTAATTTATTTTTACACTTTCCCCGACGTTTCGGTTGCTTTTCAGCCAGCCAGCCAGCCATGGTCACGGGGAGACTCCCCGTGACCATGACCGTGACCAAATAAATTAAATCTAAATAGTTTAATAATAATTTAATTAGCTTAAAAATTAGTAAAGTTTAATAGTAGTAGTGGTGTAACAATTTTCAAAATTTTGTAATAAAGTGTCAAATAAACAACGCGATAAAATCCGTATATAGCAGTTTAATTTCAATACTAAACGGATTTTCATGTGGTTTTCACCAATAGAAAGAGTGATTCGTGAGAAAATTTTATAATTTGGTTTTTAACTACCCGTGCGGAGCCGGGGCGGGTTGCTAGCATGATATAGAATGCATTTTAAGGATTTCTCACTTGTACTAGATAACAAGCTTAAGCTTAACCCGGCGTCGTTGACGCTGGGTAATATTTACCCGAGGTGATTTTAAGAGGGTATATTTATTTTTCCTGACGTCCATCTTACTTATCCGCCAGTATAGCTGGAGATACAACTACCCTCTATTTGGATTATTGTTTACATCATTATTACGCCGCTCGTGTAGTGAGATACAAGTGTTTCAATTCAAAACGGGTAAGTTTTACCCACCGTAGTAGATAGTGATAGTGTAATATTTTCATGACGTATTTTTATTCGTGTTTATAATAGTTTTCGTGTTATAAATAAAAAAGTTATTTTTCATTATAAATTGGTACCATCTTTTATTTTATCACATGCGTAAATACTGTTTCACCAATAATCAATTAAAATGTAATATAAACTATGTATAAAACTATTGAAAAATTTTCAAATTAAAATTCGGGTAAAATTTACCCGATGTCATCGGCCGGGGAATTTTTTTCACGTCATCGGCGCCGGGTTAAATTCTTAAGCATTTACAATCTATACTAATATTATAAAGCTGAAGAGTTTGTTTGTTTGTTTGAACGCGCTAATCTCAGGAACTACTAGTCTGAATTAAAAAAATCTTTTAGTGTTGGATAGCCCATTTATCGAGGAAGGCTATAGGCTATATAACATCACGCTACGACCAATAGGAGCGGAGCAGCAATGAAACATGTTGCAAAAACGGGAAATATTCTCTTATGTGAAGCAGACGAAGTTGCGCGGTTCAGCTAGTAATACAATAAACAAACGCAAAGTACTACCAAATTCAGAACAATGATTGTGGATCTCACAAATACATATGCCGTGTCCCACCGAACTCACAACATCCCGCAAGGCGGCAGCGACGAAACGACCACTTGCCTGCTACGCCATCCATGCATCAATTTCTAATTCGTCTATTATTTGCAGTCCCGCTAATGTCCCCAGCTTTCACAACCCTAATACGCGCCCTCTCATTTAAATCTTATTTGTAGTTTTTAGTTTACAAAGTCAACAGTTTAGAACAGTTTTGTATGCTCTGCTTCTATTGTTAGGGAGGCGGTGAAGCTCGCTATTATACTAATCCCGTGGGAGTTCGGACACTCCAGTTTGTAGAAATTATGAATGGTTTATGACGTAGAAATTTGATTTTCTCTCACAATTAAGTATTATTTATTTAATTAGGTCAGGAAGTTTGTATCGTGCAGTTTGTACGAAGCGTTCGCATCACTATTCCGCACCAATGTTAAGACAAGAGCATAAATGAACAACACTCTTAATGCTCTGCTTTGCTTTTCATGTGGTTAGTGGCCAACCTGTTGTCAAGAGTTGTTCAAGCCGTCCGTAGGCCTCTGACATGGCTTAATTAAAAAAATGGATAGTAATTAAAGAAATATTTGAATCTTGTAAAGAAAATGCACCGAATCACAAAGTATAGAGCTTATTTGATGCAATGACCAATTACTCATTAGTACTAGCAAAATAATACGACACGGAATGTAACAAAAAACATTGAAATGGCTTTCCTGTAAAATTACAAAATGCTGTTATACCCTCATCTTACCGACCTATCATCTACCATCGCGATGGTGCGATTTGTTTTTACATAATGACTAGGAATAAATTCCATATCAAGGTTGACTTTACTAACATGTAAACAACGGACACAAAGAACTGCCAGTCTCGGAATAACCATTTGTGATCACACAATTTTTTCTTCCATTTGGGATTCGAACCTACAACTCTAGGCGTAGGAACAGTGGTTAGGCGATCACTTGAATAACTACACTACTCGTGCATTATTATTAGTAACCTTTGTTTGGGAATTAAATAGTTAGACTGGGTAAAATTCGTAAGAGCCACACATAATATCGTTAGAAAGTTTTTACTCGAAAGCATGGCAGACACGCTCATTCTTTGCCGGAGCCTAAAGATGCCTCGCGTGGGAGTTAACACGTGTCAAAGCATATTTTGTGTTGGAAGCAGAATACTGCCAGTTGGAGTATGTTCGGATTCTAGGAACGGCTGTCCATCGTCACATATTTCGGTATTGCCAACCTTCGCATATTGCAATAGTTAGGGTTGGTAATCTGAGAGTACGTGTGGTTACTTTGCCATCCTAATATGATAAATGCAAATGTGAGTTTGTATTTATGTTACGTTTAAGAAAAAGGGGTAAAGAGAAATAGTTTTTACTTTTCAAATATCAATATATATATATATAATAATATCAGCGCAGTATATTAGCTGTCCTACTACTGGACACGGGCTTCTTCTCACTGTGAGAAGGGCTCCGCTAGACGCGCTGACCCTGTGCAGGTTGGTAAACAAAATATATATTTAAGAAAATTATGAAGATCTCTCAGATATGTAATAGGTTTCTTCGTGAAGAGTATGGCAAATCTACATATATATATATATAAAACTCTTCCGTTACTGAGTAACTGACAGACAACGCACAGCCGAAACTACTGAACGCAAGAAGCTGAAACTTGGCATGTATGTTCCTTGGAGAGTGTAGAGGAGCACTAAGAGAGGATTTTTGGAAATTCCATCCTGAATGGGGTGAAAGGGGTGAAACCCGATATTCACACGGGAACGGGACTTACGCGGGTGAAACCGCGGTAAAATAAGTTATAAAATACTGAAATTGTAAGTTGAGAGCGATTTAAAGGAGTAGCCGTGAGTTTCTTGCAGGTATCTTCTCATAAACTATCTTTTCCCTAAACCTAGCAATACTTATGTTAAGTGTAAATTTAATAAACTCATTACTCCTTGACGTTTATAAGTGGAACTTTGTGACCTAAATGTTAAATGATCACTGTTAAAGGGAGTGCTTATTACCTTTTAAATACACACATACATAACATTAAAAGTCTGAGTTGCCATGTGATTTAACTCGAAACCTCTGGGTAGAAGTCCACATCACTGGCAATCTCAATATAAATGTCAAGCAAATATTAAAACAATTCGAGTATTATAATTTTTCTTTGTGCATAAATAAGATCCACAAAGCTGAAATGCTATTGAAGTTAAAGTGCTCTGTATTGCGAGACCCCGGGAGGTCTGTTTGCAGAGCAGCTTACCGCGCACTACAGATGGATGGGTTCCCATGCCGAGCTGTACGACAAACAATGACACTTGTTTAAGTATTATCAATAATTCAGATTTTATACGTATTGGTGTGTTGATTTCATTAGAAGTTGATTTTGGTGTTAAATTCCTACCCATGTCTATCTATCTTTGTGTGGATTGTCAAATGAAATACTTCATCGTAGATATCCTAACTATCCTAACTAATATTATAATTGACAATGTGCGTTTTAATAATAATATTCTACCACATACACACAACACCATCTAGCCCAAACTAAGCAGAGCTTGTACTATGGGTACTAGACAACGGATAAACATTCATATATCCATACTTTTTTTTTGTAAATACATACATATAATACATAGAAACACCCAGACCAAGAAAAACACCCATGTTCATGCACACAAATGTTTGACTTGTGCGGGAATCGAACCCGCGACCTCAGGCGTGGCAGTCGGTTACACTAACCACTACGCCATCGAGGCCGACAACAAGTTTGTTTGTTTGTTACGCTTTCACGCCTTAACTACTTGACCGATCATCATGAAATTTCGCATACACGTTGTCAAAGGAACAGAAAAGAACATAGTATGGTAACTTTCACCCAAAAAAAGTTGTGGTGCGAACGAAACTGCAGGCAAATTCTAGTTGATATACATTTACTGGTACTAGTCATAAATAAAATAAATACAACTATTGAAATTAAACTACTATATACGGATTTTATCGCGTTGTTTATTTGACACTTTATTACAAAATTTTGAAAACTGTTACACTATACTTTATAGTTTTCAAAACTTTGTAGTAAAGTGTCAAATAAACAACGCGATAAAATCCGTATATAGTAGTTTAATTTCAATGAATAATATTCGCGTAAATAGAAGACAATATTATGTAAATACAACTAATTGAGTAGTTATGGGAAGACGGCTACCGCGCGGCGCTATTGCATACTGGCGCCTGACAATACAAAACGAATGCGTCAGCAGTGTGCCTACAGCCAATTATGGTTACCGGGAAGCATACTAACTCTTCTCCCTAGCCTTTATTATTCCCAAGTCATTTGGGGTCGGCTTTTCTAGTCTTACCGAATTGGACTGGATATCAGTTTTTACATGGAGCGGCTGCCACCTGACCTCCGCAACCCTAAGGCTAACGATACCCTAAGGCTAGACCAGTATCAGGATATTATAGGACACTGACTTCCCAATAACGACTGCCATAGATGTTCATGGCAGCCGGGACCGACTAGGTGATAATTGTTAATCAATACGCACATAATATCGAAAAGTCATATAACTTCCAAAAGTCAGAGGTGCGCGACGTGGGTTCGAACATGAGACCCTCTGCATTGCAGTCTGTTGGTCTCCCCACTGAGCACTACATACTAACATACTAACTAATAATACTAAATGATTAAATGTATAAAATTAGTTGAACGATGAGTGAGGATAAGGAACCAGCTCACGATCTCGAGATTGTAAGTTAACGATGCCATGGAAGTAGGTCTTCAACTTGGTTACTTACTTTTAAAATTCCTGCTCGGCTTCATAACGTTTAAGTAATTCAGTTCAGTTCAGTTTCTAAAAAACAACTAACACCACTAAGTACCGACTACTAGACAGGGCATAACAATAACAGGATTAAGAATAATTCCTGGGTCGCGGGAGATTTTACAAACATTCAAACAACGGACATAAAGATCACCTAGCCTCAGCACAATTGTTGAACAATTTGTGAATCACACATAAATTGAATGCAATTCTTATTCAAGTTCATAATTCTCTTGGTAAGACACAGAACACAAAAAGAATTAGATGTGTAAACAACTGCACCTATCACATTCGCCAGTCTCACTACCCGTGTAAGAAAAAAAGCTAAATATTGTCATTGCGTTTACAGCTAAATCATACATTGAAATCAAACTACTATATACGTATTTTATCGCGTTGTTTATTCGACACTTTATTACATAATTTTGGAAATTTAAATATAAATTGTTTTAATAATAATTTAATTAGCTTAAAATTAATAAAGTTTAATAGTAGTAGTAGTGTAACAGTTTTCGAAATTATGTAATAAAGTGTCAAATAAACAACGCGATAAAATCCGTATCATCATCATCATCATCTCAGCCGAAAGACGTCCACTGCTGGACATAGGCCTCCCCCAAGGTTTTCCACACAGACCGGTATTGGGCCACCCGCATCCAACCGCTTCCCGCGATCCTTACCAGGTCGTCGGTCCACATTGTGGGGGGCCTACCCTGCTGCGTGTTCCGGTACGTGGCCGCCACTGTAGAACCTTTCCAAAATTCCTTTAGAAAATCCGTATATAGTAGTTTAATTTCAATGAATAATATTCGCGTAAACAGAAGACAATATTATTTAAATCATGCAGTTAATAATCTTTTTTTTATCACACTTTCTATACAATTACAAATGCTTCTTAAATATATAAAATGCGTATTACAACATTACTAGCGGTCGCCTAGTGCTCGAAACTCGACCAAAGTTTGCCTGTAAGATATTGCTGATATATGTCATTATAATTATTGATATATGTAACCATAGTTACGCGCTACGAATGCGTGTGTCAAATGCATGGTTGTGTGCGTGTAGTGTTTTTCCATTAATTTAATTTATTTCTAATGCATCTTTTATATAAATATTAGGATTCACCCCTCCTTCTCCATATAAACTTGAACTGTGCCAAATTTCATACTCCTCCGTCCGCGCAATTTACGAAAAAAGGGGTACAAAGTTTTTGCTTCACGTATTAATATATAGATAACAGTAATCATACAAATGACAGGCATGCATGACAAGAAACTTACGTTCTAATTAATTACCAGTAAGATAATATTTAATAGGCACTATTTTGTGTAGATAAGTGCTAAATCTAAAAGTAGTTATTACAATGATAGACAATTACATAGTGCAGATAAGTTATGCAAGTCACTAGTTATTTATGACACAGGTGCAATATAAACATGAAAAACCTTTTAAAGAATTAAATCATAAAACCCACCATAAACAGCAGTATTAAAACTTAAAATAAACAGAGTAAATATCGACGATACAATGTAAATACATAAATATTTTATTTGGCAGTCAGTAGGAAGCGTCTGTATGACAAAAATTTCATTGAAAAGATATCAATAGCATTGTTTGGTGAAATGCATTTTTCATTGTACGATTTCATCATACGTGTGAGAGGACTGTTAAGAGTAGTGTTCATTGTAGATATGGAAGTATCAAATACTCGGTGATACCCCATGGTATTTTCATTGATCTTAAATAAAGAATTTGACTAATTCAGCATCTATAGATCCATTAATAATTTTATGAAAAAGTAGTAGGTAGGCAGACATATCACGGCGTTCTTTTAAACTAGTTATGTTGTAGTGTCTATCGTTATATTCAGGCAAAGATTTTCTTACTCCATCTCTCATACATAAGTTTCTGACAAAGCGCGCTTGGACTTCTTCTACACTAACCGCATACGTTGAACAGCAAGGGGATCATATGGCAGAGCAATACTCTAAGGCACTTCGAACTAGAGCGTTATAAAGCAAGATTAACGTCTTACATACACGAATAACAAAACCAAATATTTTGTCAGCCTTTGTAACAACATTGTCTATATGAAGACTGAAGGATAGAGATGTATCAAAAATCATACTCAGATCGCAAACGGCTGTTACTCTATCTAGATAATCACCAGATATGGTGTATTTAAAATCTATGAAATTAACTTTATTTGTAAATGTGACAAACTGATATATGATATACTGATAATACTGAAGAGTATCAAGATAATTTTGGAGTTTTACACTATCACTTACTGTTGAAATTTACGTGTATATTTTAAAATCATCAGCATAGACAAAACATTCAAATTTTTTTCAATCTAGGAGATCATTTATGAACACCAAAACTAGCAGAGGACCCAATTATGATCCTTGTGGGATTCCAGAACCCGGTGTAATCGGTACAGATTCATAACCTGCTAAGGTCACCAGCTGAGTGCCATTATATAGGTAACTTTGGAACCATCGTAGGAGGCTACCATGAATGCCAGCATGGCTAAGCTTTATTGAAAGCATGGAGTGATCCACACGATCAAAAGCCTTTGTAAAGTCTGAACAGACAGCATCCACTTGCCCTCTAGTTTTGATTGTGTCAGTTATAAACTGAGTGTATAAAAGTAGGTTTGATACCGTAGAACGGATGGACATGAATCCATGTTGGCGATGACTAACTAAGTGCTGAAGATGTGCATAAACTGTGTTATATATGAGATCTTCAAACATTTTGAAAATAAGTTTTTGAAATGATTAGTTTAATAAAAATCGTATTCCTTCACTGTTCTTTATTATGTGATTTTCTAGTTTTCGCACGCGGCTTAGCGATTATTATACCTACCAGAAAAATACATACCAAGATTATATGTTATGTAACACACAGTTCAGGATATATATGTGTGCCAAGTAGAATTCATATCCGTATTACGATTTACACATGGAGCAGCGATAGCTCAGTGGGGAGACCAACAGACTGCAATGCAGAGGGTCTCGGGTTCGAACCCACGTCGCGCACCTCTGACTTTCGGAAGTTATATGACTTTTCGAAATTATGTGCGTATTGATTGACAATTATCGCCTGCTCCGTGCCTCGGAGAGCACGTTGAGCCGTCGGTCCCGGCTGCCATGAACATCTATGGCAGTCGTTATTGGGAAAGTCAGTACCCTCTAATATCCTGACACTGGTCTAGCCTTAGGGTATCGTTAGCCTTCGGGTTGCGGAGGTCAGGTGGCAGCCGCTCCGTGTAAAAACTGATAGCCAGTCAAATCCGGTTAGACCAGAAAAGCCGACCCCAAGTGACTTGGGAATAATAAAGGCTAAGAGAGAAGAAGATTACGATTTACACATGATTGAGCAACAAACAAGCATTGAGTAATAAATTGTTTTCTAAATACACATCACACTTTAGAATTTTGGTATGTTACAGTATGTTACACTATAGCGTGCAACGTGAAATTGAATTTAAACTGTAGCACTTCAGCAGAGAAAGTACGGTCGCCAAACAAAAAAATCACAAACAAGCAACCTTGTTTTACTGCGAGTAGCACAAGGTTGAGTAAGGTCATTACGCGCGCCTCTGTGTCGTGTGTCCGTCCCCCCTCAAAGGGACAGTAGGGTTAAAATTTAGAAGTGACCATAGTGTAGGTCTTTTCGGGTAGTGGCCTGTCGTTTGATACGGTGGGCCGAAACCTCGGCGGGGTCGCGATTGCATGTGAAAGTGATTCGCGCGGTCCCGCCGATTGCGGTTTTGTCGAGGAACACCGTGTTGGGTTTAGTCGGTATTACCGGGATGTCGCTCACCATCTTTATGCCGGTGAGTCCGAGATAGGGTCCGTGGGGAATGCGTCAAAGCATTCAAGCAAGTAAAAAAAAAATTGTCTTACCTACTATGCTGTCCGCAGGGGATCTGTAATCTTAGTCTCATACAGTGGAATCACCACCAGTTCTTTTTTGAAATTTCGGCAACGCTCATGCGATAGGTAACTTTGGCTTTGCAAGCATACATAAGCTACAGTAACCACTTACCATCAAGCACGCTGTATGTTTATTAGCCGTAGTAAATGGTTTTAAATCAAGAGAGTCATATGCTTAATAAGTAGATGATTTTAAAAGCAGGTTCTCACTTAGTTTTTCATATACCGCTACATATTACACTAACCGTGTCCATACTCTGCGTAATATTCGACTGTTCGATCCACGTAGCCTAAATATACACTAGAAATCATAAAGAGGTCGTGTTATTGTAATCATTGGAAGCAAGAAACATCTAAGACAACCACAAACAGAAGCCTGACATCGCCGCGCCACGTCTGTCTGCTTGTGACCACGGCGGGTGTAACCTGGCTGAATCGGCAAGAAATTCAAAAAGGTTTATTTTTATTCTTCTAAGGTGGCAAACAATCATACGGCCCACCTGATGGTAAGTGGTCACCGTAGCCTATAGACGCCTGCAACATCGGAGGCATCACTTGCGCGTTGCCGACCCTTTAGGAATAAAAGGAAGAGGGAAGGAGAAGGAGCGGGAAGGGGGAAAGAGGGTGATTAGGCCTCCGGCGCTCTCACTCACCGAACGAAACACAACAGTAGGAATACTGCTATTTTACGTCGATATTCTGTGAGACGATTCGGTAGTCCTTCCCCGTTCGAGCCGGCCCATTCATGCTGAAATCAGCGAGGCTCTACTACACTAAATTATGTAAATACCTAAAATGGTCATGTTAATGCCCGTTTTCTATATTTTATTTAAAGACTGCTTACACTCTAGAAATATTTTCTTTGTCGCGGGGGACTTTACAAACATTCAAGGAAAGTAACACAAAGAATACTCAAGACTCGAAAAAACTTTTTATGAATAACACAAATTTATGTCCCGTGTGGGGATCGAACTGCTATACTGCACTGCCACAACACTCAGCGAAGTGTCAGTGGCGACGTGATTAATTCAACCACCTCGCAATCTATGCAGTCATTTGTTTTCCAAAATTGTATGTTACCACAACTCTGCAATTTCATCCCAATTGGTCATTATTATAAATCGGATTACCCATACGTTATATAAAATGTATACATCAGACACCATCTCTTACACAAAATATATATGGAGCTGTATACATATATATGTAGATATAGGTAAACAGCGGCGGGTCGTACGGGAGTCGCGTTGTGATCCCTCTGAAGTATTGTGTCCACACAATATACGCGCAAATAAACCGGATCTGTAACGTCTCTGTGAACACAGACTCACTACTCGTGGCACTTACTGTGTATATAATATTATATATTTTGTACACACTTACGTACTGAAATAACGTTAAAGATTTTGTGTTGGATGATTCATGATTGATGTAGATAAGAGGAATTAGAAAAAAATAATACGAAAGGAAGAAAAACTGTTGTTCCGTGAAACTCGGTCGGCATACAAGTTATTTAATTATTTGTTAATCCTAAGGTATGTAAGGAAAATACTATTATGTGTCCTAAGGGTCGTGGTAAAAGGTTATGCTTTTGTCAGTCTGCTAAGGAAGTCAGGGAAAATTGTTGAAAAAATCTAGACTGTTTTTTTATATAATTAAAGTGGCAAAGAATTATATTATTATTAAATGCTTTAGTTTTCGTGCGTGTGAAAACTTGCTAGCTTGTAACCGTACCAAAGAGAAGTTACGATACACGTTTATGAGCCATATACCTAGGTATCACACCTGCTGCTATCTTGATAGATGGATGGATAATCAGAAAATTGGAAATCTTTTACATCCCTTCGGAAGATTGCCAAAATCCCTTAGATGGCCCATGCGGGGAGTAGCCTTAAGAAAAGGATTTAGAGGATCTTATTGCTCATATTATAGCTTAAATAAATAAATGTAAGCACGACGAAAGTAATGGTATTTGAAAAGGAAGAGTGCGTGACGATGTGTAATATTATGATTGATGGAGAAAAAGTAGAGCAAGTGAAAATGTTTGTATATTTGCGTACTTTATCTACAAGGGATGGTAAACATGAGGGAGATATTGAAAGGAGAACGATTGCGGGCAACAAAGTGAATGGAGCTCTACGCGTTTTTATGAACAGTCGAAATGTTTCCGAAAAGGCACGTTTGGCTGTTCATAGAGGACTATTAGTGCCCACACTTATGTTTGGAAGTAAAAGTTGGGTATGGCAAAAGAAGCATGAGAGCAGAATCAATGCTGTAGAAATGAGAGCGCTGAGAAATATATGTGGTGTGACTCTGAAATATAGAATAAGGAATAGTGTGATTAGGGAGAGATGCGGCATGAAAGTAGATATAGTGACAAGAATAGGAAAGGGTATGTTATGCTGGTTTGGGCATGTAGAAAGAATGGACGAGGAAAGACTGACTAAGAAAGTTTATAAGGCTAGTATGAATGGAACAGTCGCAAGAGGAAGACCTAGGCGAACGTTTCTTGATCAGATCGGAGGCGTTCTGGACAAAGGCCAGGTTAAGAGCACCTTGAACCGACGGGCGTGTATATGAGGAATGTGAGGAAAGTGAATGAAGCCAGAGAAGTGTGTCAGGATCGTAGCCTACCCCTCTGGGAAACAGGCGTGAATCTATGTTTGTATGTATGTATGTATAAGCATAAGCTTGCACTTACTGCGGTCAATCATGAGGATTCAGGTTACAGATAGGCAAATGTTGCAGGATATTTCTGATAGAAATTGTTAATAGCATTTTGATATTCACAGTAGATGGCAATAAACTTGCACTCTACTACGTGTGACTAAAATATAGCAGGCCCACTTCTTAATACTCATCTGCATACACCTTCGAAGACATCCAGGCGTGATTCTATACATGTACTTTTGCCAACTATTGCCCGGTTTCTATATCAACAAACGAGTGTTTTGTGTCAAAAATTAATTGTCCGTAGATAAAACGAACTGTTTCTTGATGTAGGAACCAGGCATTAGTCATTGTGGTTTTGGCCACAGAGGTCCTGGACTAAAAAACCAGTTGTTTTACTACGGACAAAATGAACTATCCGTGGCTAAACGACTTCTTTCTTAAATATAGCAACCTGGCCTAAGTTACCAAGTAATATTCAAACGTCTAAAAGTGCCACGACGGCTCGCGCGCGGTATGTTCGTATGAAAATAGTGTCGTTCAGTGCGATGACACATTTTTAAGTGCACTCCGAGTACAACACGAGTGAGATTAAGTCAGCACAGTCGGCATTCCCACTTACCTCCTGTCGTACGGTGTTAGCTGTTTGTATGCGAACTAGCTTTACTAGGCACCAGCGATTACGACACAATGTGGAATAGAGAGCCGTGATACTATGCTTAAACTAGGTACATCCAGTAAAAGCTTTTGTGATTATAATCGGTGGAACAGCAAAAGGGAATGCTACTGTTGTGCTTGAGGTCTTGACTTGGATTTCTAAATCCGGTATAGTGTTGTTGCACTGCCTGCGTGGCGCAGCGGTAGTGAATGCGACTGTTGTGCATGAGGTCTCGGGTTCGAGTCCCGGGTCGGGCCAGCAAAAGTTATTGAGTTTTCTGTTAAGAAATCTCAATAATAGCCCGGAGTTAGGAAGTTGACGGTGTTGCACACCCCCGTGCCTCGGAAAACACGTAAAGCCGTTGGTCCTTCGCCCGATCTCTCTCCGGTCGTGTCGGATTACCGTCCCATCGTATCATGAGAGTTAGGGAACAGAGAGTGCACTTGTGTTTGCGCACACGCTTGTGCACTATAATATGCCTGCGCAGATGGCCAGTCTTCGTTAAGATTGGCCGCTGTGACCGAAATCCGTCTGGAAGACATTATTATTATAGTGTTGTTAAGTTTCTATCAAGAAATTCTTAGCAGCATCCCGCCCTCCCCTTTCCTATCCAGAATAACGGGTGCTGGGTCCGGATGCCATCCTTACACGGTAGAGTCAATTAGAGCGCGCACCAACAAGTTTGCGTCCTCATACCTCTGCGGCTCTGCCGAACGATCAAGGCATGGAATTCTCTGCCATTGCACGTGTTACCTTCTTCCTTTAATCCTGGGTCCTTTAAGCGGTGCGTGAAAAAGCACCTTCTCAGGCCGTCAAAGTAGAGACCTCAACATCGCCTCAGCTGCTATGAGGACGGTTTGGTGGTCACTGCTTTTAGACCACATGATCGCTTACTATCAGGCGAAGTGTGGTCATTTTGGCAAGCAAAATAAAAAAAAACATTGTAAAAATCCAGGGCTAAAGGTACGAGGTAATTGGCTTGCCCGTAACACATGGGAACTATGACTTCTATGTTACAATAGCTGTTGAAACTTGAAGTATAGGTGTAATGTATCTCTGCCTATCCATCTGGAGATACATACATACATACATAGATTCACGCCTGTTTCCCAGAGGGGTAGGCAGAGACTACGGATTTCCATTTGCTACGATCCTGACACACTTCTCTGGCTTCATTCACTTTCATCACATTCCTCATACACGCCCGTCGGTTCAAGGTGCTCTTAACCTGGCCTTTGTCCAGAACGCCTCCGATCTGATCAAGAAACGTTCGCCTAGGTCTTCCTCTTGCGACTGTTCCATTCACACTAGCCTTATAAACTTTCTTAGTCAGTCTTTCCTCGTCCATTCTTTCTACATGCCCAAACCAGCTTAACATACCCTTTTCAATTCTTGTCACTATATCAACTTTCATGCCGCATCTCTCTCTAATCACTACTATCTGGAGATACAAAAGTGAGATAATATACATATGTTTATCCGTCCTGTTTATAAATTGTTATACTGCTGGCACCGATTTCTCCTCAGTCAGGTTGTTAGACCATAGTTCACGACGCAGGACGAGCGTAAGTTAGTAGTTTACACATCTGCAATAATAATATAATGTAATACGCATATTATTATATTAAAAACGAACGAAGAAAGCGAAAAGACAGAGGTGCTTTCAGATCGAACTCGAAAGACCTCGTGGCAGTCCAACGATCTCTTGTAAAAGCTATTCTAGGCTTACAGCTTAAAATATTTATTTTCATTTTAAAGCTTTGTAGAATCTCCTAAAAATAGGTGTAAAATGGGTTGATTAATCTAAAAGATCTAACAATCTAAACATTTTATATTCCTTGGCCAACGCTCGGACCCCGAGGACCAGACACAATGCACAGTTATTTTAATGTGTCTAGCTATAAGTTAATTAATGAGTTCATTTTAACACCTACATATATCCTCGTTTATGCCAAGGATTTTGGCGATAAAGGAGTATATCGGCTGGAGAAGTATTATCACCCTAAAAAAGATCAAAGGCTTGTTAATTGTAGATGCGATAAGTAGGACTTCTAGGCTCCTCTTTGACTGCCAGGTAAATTTCATACCTTGCTGGCAGCCTAACGATTCGTATATTAAAAAGGCGATAACGCACAAGCGGTATTGAAATTTATCGTAGACTACGATGACGGATTACTACAAATTTCAATCTTTTGAAAAAAAAACATGTTCTGGGCCCACATATTAGTGGAATGATTCATATTGCTTTTTACAGTCTGAGATTCAATAATTCTGCAGAACATTTATTCTTATTAATATTCAGTACTTTGGTGGTCCGGGAATAGAATCCGGCACCTTAAAATTGTTAGTTTGCGAAGCAGAGGCAGCTAGGAGACAGTCTCGATCAAAATCAAAAGTACATTAATGGACTTGTGCCTAATCTATACATATTAAATGCTTTGTACTAAATTACTGACTAACTGACGGATCAACGCACAGCCTAAACCGCTGATCGTAGAGACAGGTTTTAGGAAACTTGAAGGGTGTGTTTTTTGTATGACGTAGGCATACGATAAGAAATAATTTTCCGAAATTCTACTCCTAAAGGGGTGAAAAAGGGGGACAAAGTTTGTATGAGACAAAGTGATTCCGTTTGGTCCAATCTACTTAAAATTTTGCATAAACATTCTTTAACAGAATTAAAGGAAGACGTGTTTCGTATTTTATTGAAATTCATCCCCTAACGGAAATGAGGAAATGGTTATTTCTCGGAACTGGATAATAATATAATTCTCCCTACAGAGTTACGTACAATTGTTTCCATTGTAGAAGAGCTTATAGCTAAAATTTACCCAAACATTAATAATATTCACGATAAACCTGCAGAATGGTTATACGATCGTGCCATCCTAGCACCAAAAAACGAACAAGCCTCAGTCATAAATGAAATACTTTTGAGATCATTCGAAGGAATCGAATATCAATATAAATTCGTCGACTCAGTCATAAACACCGATGATGCCATTCATTATCCGGTCGAGTTCCTGGATACACTAAAGCCTCTCGGTCTCCCAACTCACATATTAAAATTGAGAGTTGGCGCGCCAATTATGTTGCTGCGCAAAATAATTCCACCAAAATTATGCAATGGCACCAGATTGCAAGTGAAAACATTGCATCGCAATGTAATCGAGGCAACTATACTGACCGGTTGTTCTCGAAGAGAGGCTGTATTTATTGCTAGGGTTCCCCTAACACCATCAAATTACCCCTTCGAATTCAAGAAAGTGCAGTTTCCCATCCTAGTCTGTTTCGTAATAACCATAAACAAAACTCAAGGTCAAACTCTTAAGGTAGCGAGAGTAAATTAGAGAGAAAGCTGCTTCTCCCACGACCAGCTGTATGTGGCATGCTTCAGAGTAAGCGCATAGAGTACTGGTGGTACCTGGTGATTCTAGCACCCAAAGGAAAAACAAAAAATATTGTTTACGAAGAAATACTGCGGTAGGTGTAATATTTCGATTTCGTTGTAAAAAGATAACTTGCATACTTTCTTTGTAACTTTCACCAGATCAAAGGTCGAGCTTCGTGTTCATAAAATATAACAAAATTTTATTTTATTTTCATGTTTATTTAACATTTAAATCCCTACACTATAATAAAGATTGATTGTTATAAGTATTCAAACATTTTAACATAATAATTTATATGTTATAACAAAATTAATAACGTAAAAAACCAATTAAACATTCTATTAGAACCATTTTCGACTTTTACGCGGAATAAGTCGCGGGCAAAAGCTAGTTATAGATAGAAATGTGTTATAAACTGACTCAAAATATATTATAGGCTCCACTTAATTGGAATCGAATCTATTGCGAAGCCAAATACTGTTTAAAACTTCGTGCTGAAATATTTGAAACAAATTAACTCAAGAATATTTTGCCAAACGAGAATCGACTTCAATATTTATTCGTTCCCAGCTCTACAAAATCAATGAGCCCGTCTTAACTGTTGTCAAAATAACAATATTCATAAAATATTTATACTTTCTAATAAAACAATAATCGACAAAGCCGTGCTCAGACATCACTATTAATATCGTCCCGCTAGTCAATCGCAATAAGTGTTTGCGATTGATAAAAGGCGTCGATTGATTACGTTGACACGTGTCGCCCACGATGACACGAGGACGTAGGACAGACATCAAACACGAAACATTTCACACTTCGGTAACTAACAAAGTGTTTTGTTAATTTCGGAACGTAATTTTAGCTAGTTGTGTGTGTTGTCCTGTATCTATTAAGTGGGTGTGATATTTGTCTAAATTTATTTGTCTGTAGTTTGATCGTATGACCTAGTAATTAGGTTAGGCTGGTTATTTGGTACGCATGTTGTTTGAATCATTTGTTTTGACGGGACGACGATGTTGCTCCACGTGATTCTAAAAGTTAATATCTTAACCTAAAAATCAAAGTATTAGAAATAGTGAGGCATTGAAGTTTTGATTATAAGTTATTGACTAAGTACAAGAAAATACTTCCTTAGATGCTTTTATTGGTGAAGAGTGAGCAGAGGTCACGTCTGTCATTTATTATAGTCACTCTCATCACAATCTTTATTTACGCTCTTCAGTTAAGTAGATATTTACTTAATATAATGCTAGGTAATGGGTCTTACTCGCGATAAAGTATTTAAAAGGTAATAAATACCTATTGTTTTCCCGACGTTTCGACCGACTTGCATCGATCGTGGTCACGGGTTGACTGATGTGAGCTCAGCGGCGCCTTCCTTTTAAATATTTTATCGCGAGTAAGACCCGCTTAAAAGAGTTAATATAATGCTAGATAACGGTATCTAGCATTATATTAAGTAAGTAGACATCTAACGTGATTTTTCGCAGAATAACTCTTATCTTTTTGACGATCGGATTATTGTTTCCTTTGGAGCTATTCCATACACTTTTTCTTCACGCCACTAATATTGTAAAGAGAAAGACTATTAAGAAATTTTTGTATAAATAAACTCAAAAACTACAGGACCTATTTTAAAATTATTTTAGCGTTAGAAAGCTACTTTCTCCAGAAGGCCTTTTACATAAGCTACGTAACATTCTGATGCGAGCCACGGAAGAGTAAGTACATTATAAACTTCGTTTAGAAAGCACTCAATACTGACTCTATTTGTCACTCAACATTGTATTCGATAGAAAAACACACAACAACAGATCCACTACAAGTACTTCACTCTTCAAACAAACATGATCAGCGCATATTACAATTTACAAGGATGTAATTAATACGCCGCGCGCCGTCGCCGCTGGGGTGTTTGCGATTCGCACTGTCGCCTAGTCGCGTGTCTGTCGCCGCCCTTACGATGGTATTATGTGAACAGTGACAATCGTGATTTATTTGTATTTGAACTTAATAGATGTTTAGCTATTAGTTGATGTGGGAATACGGTAATAGTATGAAGTTGGTGACATTTGGTCATTTTCTTTACTATTGAATGAAGGATTGATATTTATAAAAAAATATGATATACAGAAAATAATTCAATCATCGGAATATAATTATACCTACCAGCACCTTCTTCTATTAACTTTTTAATTGTTTTCAAAGATGTATTTCGTGGTAAGGTTACTCTTCAGGTTAATAATCATTATCCTAAGGGTAGTACTGGTACTAATGACAAGTACTTTATATAGCTTTAATTATAAAATGATTTATATTTAATATTGTTATCTGTTTACGCGAATATTATTCATTGAAATTAAACTACTATATACAGATGTTATCGCGTTGTTTATTTTACACTTTATTGCATAATTTAGAAACTGTTACACTACTACTAGATCCTATTAAACTTTACTATTTTTTAAGCTAATTAAATTATTAAAACTATCAAAACTTTTTATATTTAAGTTTACACTTTCCCCGACGTTTCGGTTGCTTTTCAGCAGCCATGGTCACGAGGAGACTAAGATGGTAGTTGTCTCAATATTCCAGTGTAGTTATTTCAAAGTACCCGAACATAATTTAATCATTGTTCGCGGGTTCGATTCCCGCACAAGTCAAACATTTGTGTGCATGAACATGGATGTTTGTCTTGGTCTGGCTGTTTCTATGTATAATATGTATGTGTTTACAAAAAAAAAGTATATATGTATGTTTATCCATTGTCTAGTACCCATAGTACAAGCTCTGCTTAGTTTGGGCTAGATGGTGTTGTGTGTATGTGGTAGAATATTATTATTATTATTATTATTATTGGTATGATACTTCACTTCATGATACTCTGAGCTCATTCTGCGTAAATAGAAACATTCGGCTGCTGAAAACCAACCGAAACGTCGAGGAAAGTGTAAACTTAAATATAAATAGTTTTATAATAAAATTAGCTTAAAAATTTGTAAAGTTTAATAGTATCTAGTAGTAGTGTAACAGTTTCTAAATTATGTAATAAAGTGTAAAATAAACAACGCGATAAAATCCGTATATAGTAGTTTAATTTCAAAGATTTATATTTATGTAATAGTTATTATTAAATCATAATTGAATGTTGTTTTGTGTTACTGCGTCTCTTTTACGACAGGGACCGCTACTCGACGCAGGAACACAAGTTTGTTTGTATGTAGGTAATCTTCTGTAGGATGAAGATAGACCGTATTAGCTCTTACATCAATACATCAGTTATTTATAAAATAAAATGTTCTTTGGAATAGTACATCGTATTTTTGATGATCTACTCGTATATCACAAATTGTATGATATATTTGTTAAGTATCTACTCGGATTAATTGTTTCGCCATAATTACATGGTAGTTGATGTTTTTGAACATTTAAAACAACTTTATCCGACATGAAGTCAAACAACTATACATGTATAATAATAATAATAATAATATTCTATCACATACACACAACACCATCTAGCCCAAACTAAGCAGAGCTTGTACTATGGGTACTAGACATTGGATAAACATACATATATACTTATTTTTTGTAAATACATACATATTATACACAGAAACACCCAGACCAAGACAAACATCTCACAAATGTTTGACTTGTACGTGAATCGAACCTGCGACCTCAGGCGTGGCAGTCGGTTACACTAACCACTACGCCATCGAGTCGTTAATCAGTCAATAATATCACTGAATTCAGATTAGCCATTAAAATATTAATGAAATAGTTTGTATACTAACACAGCGGTACCGATTTTCTTACAAATTGGTAATCATCCTTAGCAAAAGACTCAATCCTTCCACAGTAGAGCAACACCAGTTTTAGTCAAAACCCAGGATTAAGTGAAAATTCCTAGACATATCTGTTATAAAAGATGTCAAAGTAATGACCTTGACATATTTTACATGGCTCTAAATATCTGTCTGTCAACAATACAGCCTCTCTTTTGGTAAACGCTTTCATCCATCTTTCACCAATCCATACAGTCCATTTCCCACCAAAAAGCTTTTACAATACATAAAGATGTTTATCGTTAATTCGATTCAGAACATTAAATAGACACGTAATGAGTAGCGAGCGACGCCGCGTAATAAGTGTTAACTCACCAATTATGAATATTATACACCCCATTGTAGTGTTCATATTAAGATGCTCAGTTGAATATCATTTAATATTAAACAACAATACAATTGTGAGAAAGTTGTCGCTCCATAGATGGCGTTATACCATCTTTTTGAATCGCGGTATGGTTGTGTTAGCGCAACAATATTTTGGGAAATGAAATTAAACAACTACCTACTACTAAATAATACTGTCTTCTGTTTACACGAATGTTATTCATTGAAATTAAACTACTACATACGGATTTAGGAGTTTAATTTCAATAACTACTACTACGTGCCAAAATGTTAAGACTTATCTAAGTCTTTTTGTAAGCTTTTAGTATACTACCTTAGCAACAAATAGATAGTTAAGATAGCTAAGTAGCCAAGGGAAGATACATTCTTCGTGCTTTAGAGTTACGTAAAGGGGCTCGTATACGACGAATCAACGACGAGGAAATCTTGCTCATAGACGTATCTATGTCATATTTATGCAAAGCGACCGTCGGTCGGATCAATTCGGCGGATTTGATCAGTAATCGCTGAGTGTGTGAATATTTGAGAGAAATATCATTACACGCATTGTTCGAGTGCGTTATTTTACATTCGTCAAGTTAGATATCTGATCCGAAGGAATTTACGGCGACTTTTTAGCGATGTTATCACTAAAGTTTGCACCTGTATGACACAATCAGCGACATAAGTCGATAAACATTCCCGAACTTTTAAAGGATAGTTATTAAAATCACAGTTCATTACTATAAAATGGTAATAACATATCTGATTATTTTTCAATTACTAACAGATACTCTCCTGACTGTATATGTCTTTTTTACTTGCTAGAATATTTTACATACTGCCGGACGCTTCCAGGCTCCGCGCAGGACACAGCAACGGCTTGTCTTTCTTACGTGGAACCTTATAACATACTTAGCGAAATAAAATCTAAACCTACCTTAGGTAGGTTACGTTACGTTATATACTTATTATATATATATCTAAAAATATATTTCTGTGACAATCAATTTAAACAGTAGAAGGCCTCTCAATCTGAACAACATGAAGAAGAATAGAACCGTTGAATCTGTCTGGTTTTTTAATTGAAATATTTATAATTGCGCGGCGGGTTTACCGTTATTGCGTGCCTATGAAATATAATGTGTCTTTTAACGCTGTTATTATTGTTTTTTCCTTTGCGTTGACTAATGGGAACACTTCATAATCGCAAAATGGACGTTTTACTCGCCGTTCTGTTGGTGATTAAGTATTGTGAAACGGGGATTATAGTGTTTAAAGATTTTAATATTTAAACTTTTAATTGAAATCGCAGTGATGGAGGTTGTATTATTGTAAAGGATTTCATATTTATAACTGCCTTGTAGATTTTGTGATGTCTCAGGATAGCTACAGAGGTGTAAGCTAGGAGGCGAAAGGCCTCACATCTTATTGGACTTTTCTGTTAGCAAATTCTCACTGTCAATTACATTTGTTTTTGGTAATGCCAGTTTGTCTGCAATAGACTTATCCATTTCTTTGATATTGTGTGACTTAAATCATATTATTATATTCAGAAATATAAACCAACAATACAAACCTCATGTATAAAAGTATAATTTACATAAAAATATATTTATCTTAACAACTTAGTAATGCGTGTAATACATATTTCTAACTCGTTAAATATTCTAAGTTGTTATGCGTGTAACAAAATGGTTTTATTAAATTACGTAAAGAGTAGTAAAATATATTTTTACTACTCACATTTTCATGCCTTGTTATTTAACTAGCGATGAAAATTTAACTAAATTATTCGCGACGATTAATTAAGTTTCACTCAGAGATATCTTTCCTTTCTTTTAAGTATAATTTTTGCTACAACTGAACAGTTTTTGTACCAGTACGCAGTAATTGTACCTTCAATATCGACGTACCGAGAGAAATGTACTATAAAGACCTGCCAAAGATTTTATCGCAAAACACATTAGTTTCAACACTAACCCCTATTTTAACGGCAAATTGAATGTCAATTATCTCAACACCATCTCAATATTAGACAGATCAGTTGCCGCCGCACGTGACTCTCTCAGCGATATTACATTTTTATTTGTTTCAATCCCCCTTCAAAAAGTTGTCAACATGTAAGGACGAGACCAACATATACATACATCCCACAAACTATTAGTTAAGCAAATCTAACCTTTATTATGTAAGAGATAAAGATTGTCGATGTGTAAGTTAGAAGGTAGTTTTAAATTGGTGTTTGTGTCTGTTTTTCGTTTGCAGAACGGATATTAGTGTGCCAAAGCAGAGAACTATTTGCACATGTACTTTGTAATGTTCCCATGGAAATCGTATTAAGATTTTGTTGTTTTTGAATTTATTTTTGTTACGTTGAGACTTGAAAGCAAATTACAAAAGGGAGGAATGTTAAGTGTTTTTTAAAAGCAGCTAACGCATTTATAGAGATATGTTTCTGTGTCAATAAGCATTCAAGCTCCCAGCCAAACAGATTTACTAGGAATGAACATTTAAAAAAAATTGTCGTCTAATAATTATTAATTACACACACACGTTCACAGCGGTTTATTTATAATTATTTTGATCAGATAAATAAAAATCGATTTGTAATTTTTATCGTTATGATCATATCTTTCTACTATGTAGACCAGACTTATTCAATGCGAAATTTTAAATAGCTGGTTTTATAATAATTTATTATTATTATTATTATATTTCATACGTCAATTGACGTGTCATAAAGTGTTCATGTATTGTAACTTTGACTCGGCGGACTGGCTTCGGCGAATGTGACACTACCAATGGCATTATCGAAGTTACCTCTTACACCGAGCTACATGATGTGTTTCTAAAGAGTGTAATTATGAGTGATTATAAAAAATACTTACCTACACCGTTGCCTTAGGGACCTGAAGTGTGTCTTAGTCTCCAATACGCCAACACTGCACTTCCTTCCGCATTTGATTGTTTCTTACCAGTCATTGGCTTATTTGTCGTTAACATAAACATCGCCATATTGGTTTCGTCTCATACTTGTGTGACATGGAAGGATATAGCACAGTTCAATTTCACCTACACTAGATAGCAATGTTTTTAGATAATTACTTATCTCGGTCCTATTGCCGTCTCCAGGTCAAATTACCAGACTCCTTGCTGCTACTTAAAATTTCCTAAACGGAATACTTATTAACAAATTTATATTGTCTTATATAGCAGCGATAGCTCAGTGGGGAGACCAACAGACTGCAATGCAGAGGGTCTCGGGTTCGAACCCACGTCGCGCACATTTGATTTTCGGAAGTTGTATGACTTTTCGAAATTATGTGCGTATTGATTGACAATTACCGCCTGCTCCGTGCCTCGGAGAGCACGTTAAGCCGTCGGTCCCGGCTGCCATGAATATCTATGGCAGTCGTTATTGGAAAAGTCAGTACCCTCTAATATCCTGACACTGGTCTAGCCTTAGGGTATCGTTAGCCTTTCGGGTTGTGGAGGTGGCAGACGCTCTGTGTAAAAACTTATATCCATTCAAATCCGGTTAGACTAGAAAAGCCAACCCCAAGTGACTTGGGAATAAATAAGGGCTAGGGGAGAAGATATTGTCTTACATTTACCCAAATGTTACTTTTACGTTATACGGGTTTTAGCGAGGTTTAATTTATTATTTAACACTACTTTTAAGCTATTAAAGTCAATGTCAGTTTTCATCTTTCCGGCGTTTCGTTTGGTTTCCAGCTATGATCACGAGGAGACTAAGATAGTCATCTAACCGTCTTGAAGTAGATTTTTCAAAGTACCCGCAATTTATTTAATAATTTATTTATGTTATTAGATAAATTGCGGGTACTTTTTTAAATTATATTTAAAAGAACAAAGAGTTTGATCTAGCATGAAGTTTGCTGTGTTTTGCTTCCTCTTGGTTTCATAAAGGAATGTTCTCTATTGACATTTGGATGTTTCTTCATATCAATAACCTCGCGGAATAGTGTAAGTACTTTCGTATAAAACATCTAAACAAAATCATTGCAATGTTCTTAATTATTAAGACATCACCAGCCCTGATCCGGGTATTAAACTTAACGGATTGAAAGGAACGATTATAGAACAACCAACGGCTGTAGACAGCTACTTATCTATGCCATACGACCGAGGAAGCAATCGAAATTCGATGGCAATTAAAAAAGATTCAAACGCACTTACGTAACATGCCGCCATATTAAAAAACATATCGTACAAAAACAACAAAAGCCTACACAATAAAAATTTAAGAACCGTATAAAATGGCCGATGTCCGCGTTCGCTTCATCAACGAAGTATTTCATTAAGTTTTATCCGATGGAGCTGAAAGAATAGAGTCGACATTCTTCGGCGCCTCACTTTTGTTATCAAGAATGTTCACTTTATAACTGGCGTTTGTCTTAAATTCCTTTGCCTTTTGTTTTTTTTAATGGTACTAAGTTCTTTTATTCTATTAAGTTGGAGTGTGTATGTGTGTGTGGGGCTATTCGTGTGTACGTATAGAACGTTTGGTTGTGTGAGTATGGTTAGCGTATATACGTAGAATAGAATATGTTTTAGTGTACATCAATTGAATTCAGTTTACATCTGAAGTTAGCTTTTTATTATGTTCAAATGGCGGCATTTTCGCTAAAAGCAATATTTTACTGGCAACGTAGATACATATGATACGATGTGATCACACTTTTATATACCTGAGGGCCTGAGGTATTTATTACAAGCTTATTTTGCCAGCCATGATTTTAGGACATGTGTAAGGCTGAGACTACCGCCGTGTAGTTGACACAGTTATAATAATAATAATAATATTTTTTATTTCTCTCAAAAAGGTAAGTACATTGATATGTTACAATAAGGTACAGCATGAACTAAAACCTTAGTGAGAGGTGGAGTTTGTACTAGGTACGAAACCTGTGTGACAAATCTCCAGGCTCTCGCCTTTAGTAATACAAAAATATGCAGCTAGAGATTGTAAAATGTGTCAGAAACAATATGTACTTCAAAGATACAAGAAAATGTAAGGCAATCGATAAGGTAGATTAGCAAAAAGTGCGGGGATGAGAGCGCATATTTAAAGAGTATGTGTGTATGTGTGCGTGTGAGTGTGTATGTGTATGTGTGCGTGTGAGTGTGTGTATGTGAGCGTGTGTATATGTGCGTTTAGTTCCAGACTTCGTGCTGATACTACATACAGACTTCAAATAATACGTAGCCAAAATTGTGTATCGAACGCGAGAGCACAAGTACAGTAGTCGTAAATACGACTAGGTAGTCGTAAATACTACCACTGTGACACTAAGTATAGTGCGATCACTAAAATAATATGTGTATACTCACATTTCATCAGTTAAGTTCTACGTTACAGGGGAACCTATTGCTTTCTACAGATTCCATCTACTTCTGCTATTAAAAAATCCTTTAAACACCGTATCTCTTTGCCTGAACGAAAATCGAAGTTAAGACCACTATCGGGAGCAAACATAGCCTTAAAAACAACAAGGCATTCGCATCAATAGCACAATAATCAGAAATCATATCCACCTTACAAATCATCACCATTATAACCTCCTTCTGTCAAAAACTCAAAAACAAAATACAAAAAAGGTAAATAATACTCCGCTCCCTGACAGATACATAATATGCAGTAGGGTGGCAACACTGCAGTGTCGACGGTATCGACCCGCTAAGTGATTTGTCCGCTTGCATGCATTATTGATGTGCAACGGGCCGATTTCCCAATTCACTCCAAACTCAGATTCATCCTACACGGCTATAGTACTGGTTGTAGGTATTGATTTTCAGAGGAAATTAAACACGGAATGTTGAGCATATTGGACACTCAATTTGTTTAAATATTTATACGTAACATTACGCTTTGATGGAGGGAGTTGGTAGAGATGTAATTATCATGACTACCTCCGTGGCGCAGCTGTAGTGAATGCGACTACTGTGTATGAGATCGCGGGTTCGAATCCCGGGTCGGGCCAACAAAAAGTTATTGTTGTTTGTGGTAGAATATTATTATTATTATTATTATAGGATCATGAGAGTTAGGGAACGGAGAGTGCACTTGTTTGCGCACACACTTGTGCACGATAATATCTCCTGCGTAGTTGGCCAGTCTCCGTTAAGACTGGCCGTCGTGGCCGAAATTCGGTCTGGAGGATATTATTATTATATATTGTCGAGTAGTAGATGTGATAGGTAGGTGTAATGCTCTCACATGTAACTATGTTATTATTTCATTTATTTATTTAAGATCGCTCAAACATCTTAGGTCATTAGTGACCTCTGTAGGTTTACAATCTTCTCCCTTAGCCTTTATTATTCCCAAGTCACTTGGGGTCGGCTTTTCTAGTCTAACCGGATTTGACTGGATATCAGTTTTTACACGAAGCGGCTGCCACCTGACCTCTGCAACCCAAAGGCTAACGATACCCTAAGGCTAGACCAGTGTCAGGATATTAGGGGGTACTGACTTTCCCAATAACGACTGCCATAGATGTTCATGGCAGCCGGGACCGACGGCTTAACGTACTCTCCGAGGCACGGAGCAGGCGATAATTGTCAATCAATACGCACATAATTTCGAGAAGTCATATAACTTCCGAAAGTCAGAGGTGCGCGATGTGGGTTCGAACCCGAGACCCTCTGCATTGCAGTCTGTTGGTCTCCCCACTGAGCTACCGCTGCTTCTCTCTCTCTTATTAGGTTTATTAAAGGTTCTTTGTTTTTAGGTCTCTTGTAATGGAAGGCGAAAATAGTTCCACCACTCTACTGGCAGCTACTATGATACTGATAATTTCTAGTCATGATAACGCAGTGGCACTTTGTCTAGTATAGGAATGGAATTTTATTCACAGCAGCACACATTTTTTTATTTATTATAATTATGTAGTTGCATCACCAAGACTGTGTGTTTTTGTACCACTACGGTGGTGAAAAGGTATAAGGAGTTTCTGATCTCCTGGTGGTAAGTGGTTATCGTAGCTTGTTGCCGTTTGTAACCACTGAGATATATATAAGAAGGAATGGCCCTGTATTGTCTGTACAAGGTATAAAGATTACTGGTCTTCTATTGACACCAATGATTCTCTTTATGGACTTAAACTCTACTTACTGCAGAAATACCACGCAATGTTATTTGACAGCGAACTTTGGCAAGCTAGCAGTACTCCCAGCAGTTTAGCTGCTCAAACTTGAGCAAAAAAATAAGCGCTCAGCGCTTATTTTTAGATTTTGTAAGATATGGCTCTCGTTTTCGCTACCGTCTACCGTCTTACCATCACTCGTAATATTATAAAAGTAAAAGTGTTTGTTGGTTTGGCCTTTTATGAAGCAACGGAAATAGATTTTTTTATCATAGTATCAAGCAAATGTATGATATAGACATTTAGTTCAAAAAATATTGTCCGTACAATAAATAATAATTTATTAGGTTTCTGACACATAGTTTGATTAAAAACTTCACCCGCCCAGGAATTGAACCCAGACCCACACAATCTGCAGTCCCGGTTATGTTTACACCACATCACAAAGAATGTTTAAAAATTCGCTTATTAGATGCAAATAAAGCTGTTTGTAAGTAGTTCAGTAATGAATAATTTATACGCTTGTTAATTTGCAACCCAAATGCCTACCGATATCCCTCTATTAACTTGCTTTAAGCTTTTAATAAAATGGCGGCCAAGTGGACGTAGGCCTTGTATACTGCAGGTTCCATATCGTTTAATTAAAATTAGCAAACTATTGAATAAAATCAGATCACCGTTGATAAAAGTGTACTTATATGTATTATTTTTGTTTTTTATTTTATAAAAACAATTTCTGCACTAGGAGTAATTCCTTAAGACTGCGCCGAGCGAAATGTGCCAAAACAGGCGGTCAAAGTTAAGTGAATAATATCAACACTTTTTGTTTTATACAAATATAAAATATACATTTACCATAACAATGAAAGTGTTTACAATTACTCCGAAAAACTTAAAATAATTAATATTTTCACCTACAAAATTACGTAAATTTGCATGGAAAATGCAAAAACGTAAGCTCGTGTTACGTGATTTTTAGATTATATCAGTAGAAATCTATCCTATTTTACAGCTTAAACGAAACATAAATAGTTATATTACAATTTGTCCGTCCCAAATATTAAGTTATTGGTTGACGATAAAGATAAATATTTATCAAAAAAGCACTTCAAATCCTCCATACAATTTTACTATGGCGGCCGCGCGCCGATTTGAATATGCGCCGCACGAGCTCTCTGTCATTATCATTATGCAAATTTACATAATTCTGTAGGCGAAAATATTAATTATTTTTAGTTTTTTACATGGAGTAATTGTAAACACATTCATTGTTATGGTAAATGTATATTTTATATTTGTATTAAACTAAAAGTGTTGATTTTATTCACTTAACTGTGACCGCCTGTTTTGGCACATTTCGCTTGGCGCAGTCTTAACTGCCTCCGTGGTGCAGCGACAGTGATTGCGACTGCATGAGGTCTCGGGTTCGAAACCCGTTTTGGGCCAACAAAAAGGTTTTGGATTTTTCTGTTAAGAAATCTCAATATGAGCCCGGAGTTAGGAAGTTGGCGGTGTTAGACATCCCCGTGTCTCGAATAACACGTAAAGCCGTTGGCCCAGCGCCTGATCTCTCTCCGGTCGTGTCGGATTATCCGTACCATCGGATTATGAGGGTTAGGGAACAGACGGCTCGGACAACACTTATGCGCAAAAGCATTTATTGTATGGCTCCAGTTATATATAATAAATTCCCTAAGAGTTGGAAAATACTTACCACAGAAGCCTTTAAAAGTCAAGTTAAATCGCTACTAATGACTAAAGCATATTATAATGTCACAGAGTTTTTGAACGACTCAATATAAACATTTTCCGTAACTTAAAAATGATTATTAATTGATTTTAATTGATTTGACATTTATTTCATTACTTTTATATGTGACAATTTGTTTTCCCTAATTTTATTTTGTTTATGTTTTTTATTTTTTGATATTGATTGACTCTAATTTGATTATATAAAAAAAAAAAAAAAAAAAAAATTTTTTTAAACTTAATTTCATTTTTAATGTAAATCATAATTATAATATTTCTAATAGAATTTGCATGCCACAACTTATGGCAAACATGTATGAACCACTTAACTGTAACATCTTGCATGCACAATAATGTATGTATACAACATGTTTATGCAAATAAAGATCATTCATTCATTCATTCATTCATTCATTCATTCAGAGAGCGTACTTGTGTTTGCGCACATACTTGTGCACTAAAATATCTCCTGCGCAGATGGCCAGTCTCTGTTAAGATTGGCCGCCGTGAACGAAATTCGGTCTGGAGGACATTATTATTATCTATTCATTAGAGGATGAATATCGTCTGAAATCAGTAACTGAATTATTTTATTATGGTTTAGGCAAATAACATAAGTAAGAAAAGGGACTGTAATTTCACAGTTAAAACTAGTAAATATATTGGTCATCAAGCATATATACATTCCTGAGAAAAACAGTCTTGACGGACCGACAAACAGATGGACAACAAAGGGTTTCTATGTATGTGTGAGTGCAATTTTACTCTGAGACTTGGAACCCCTAAAACGAGTTGTGAAGGGGGCGTTTTTGAAGAGGTCCATCTTATTTAAAGTCCGTGTAGACTTCAAAAAGGATAATAAAAATGATGTTATAGTTAAAAGAAGTTAAAGCAAGGTTAGTGAAGACTGGGGGTGGTGGGCTGCGTGGGCCTGCTCGCCACCCGATCAGCACCAGGTCCGAGAGGCGGCTTGCGTGTTCCCACGTGCCTCTGTATCGTGTCTTTGTTCCCCACAGGGGGACAGTGGAGGAAGTATTTTTGTGAAGTGGCTTGCCGTTTCACACGGCGGGCCGAAACTTTGGCGGGGTCGCAATTGCATGTGAAAGCGATTCGCGCGGCCCCGCCGCCTATGGTTATGTCGAGGAACACCGTGGTAGGTTTAGTCGGTATTACCGGGGTATCTTTCCCTCGGTGAGCCCGACATAACCTGATGGCAAGAGAAAACTGAAGCAGGTTTAAAATAGCTGTGTATCATTTGCAGGAATTGCAGTAGCCGTAGATGTATTTCATCCACATTTCACAAGTTATGATTTTAGGTTTTACGTAATAAAGAATGCTACTGAAATAAGCAACATTTCAGATATGTAGTAGCAGCACGCTACTGAAAATTTCTAGACAATAAAACGAAATATCAGGCTACACTGGAACATTGAGACAATCACCATCTTAGTCTCCCCGTGACCATGGCTGCTGAAAAGCAACCGAAACGTCGGGGAAAGTGTAAAATTAAATTAAATCTAAATAGTTTTAATAATAATTCAATTAGCTTAAAAATTAGTAAAGTTTAATAGTAGTAGTAGTGTAACAGTTTTTCAAAATTATGTAATAAAGTGTCAAATAAACAACGTGATAAAATCCGTATATAGTAGTTTAATTTCAATGAATAATATTCGCGTAAACAGAAGACAATATTATCAGGTTAGTCGATTAATGAACGGCTTTTACCACTTCATTCACAGCAGTCACATACACTACTGGTACCTGCACCAATGGTGTATTTATTTAGATAATCAAAATTATAATCCCTGTTATCAAAGCACACCAGGTTATATGGTTGTTGTATTCTTTAGGGTTAGACATGTTTCCCGTTGCAGCCTTACCTTTGTATGTGTCTGTGTTATATATGAGCCCCATTATTATTAGTTCTGTTTTGTGGGTATTTTTCCTAGTACATTATAAAAATACTCGGATCTTTGGGAGTGCTTATATGTGGACATAGGTCCAATATGCAACCCTATGTTTCTGGTATTACGAGTACTTTGCCCAGATCAGATGGCCGATCCGGCCAGCCGAAATACTTTGGCCGGTCAGACTGGTTTTAATCTTTATATATAAAAAAATGAATGGAACAGTCGCAAGAGGAAGACCTAGGCGAACGTATCTCGATCAGATCGGAGGCGTTCTGGAAAAAGGCCAGGTTAAGAGCACCTTGAACGCGTGTATGAGGAATGTGATGAAAATGAATGAAGCCAGAGAAATGTGTCAGGATCGTAGCAAATGGAAATCCGTAGTCTCTGCCTACCCCTCTGGGAAACAGGCGTGAATATATGTATGTATGTATGTATATAAAAATTCAGCATCCGTATGTTTGTGACAGCAAATCTCGATAAGCAGTCGATGGATTAACTTAATATTCTTACACAACGTTACACTTTTCTATGAGGGTGTTTTTATATATTTTTAACCAGAAGTTTTTATACGAACGTGTATTATTTCCCTAATGGCGTAAGAATCGTGCAGATTAACCCTCAGCCTGAACCTAGTAACTAACCTATATACAAATACAGTACCTACAGTAAACTCACTAACTCATAAACTTTGACGTTTATACGTGTTACTTTGTGACATAAATGAATAAATGAATTTTTCTTTGGTGATCCCATGGCTTATAAATGTTTCAAAAGGATACGATTCTTGGGATAGGAGATTTGCTATCGTTTTCTATTAAAAAAGTTGGACCACGGCAATACACTTCGTTTCTATAATACGGCTATGGTACCTCGGCTTATCCTTTTGGAGATAAACACACGTTAATATATGTACGTAAATATGTAATAATGTAAATCCAACATTTCTTAGATCTTCTCTCTTAGCCTTTATTATTCCCAAGTCACTTGGGGTCGGCTTTTCTAATCTAACCGGATTTGACTGGATATCAGTTTTTACACAGAGCGGCTGCCACGTGACCTCCGCAACCCGAAGGCTAACGATACCCTAAGGCTAGACCAGTGTCAGGATATTAGAGGGAACTGACTTTCCCAATAACGACTGCCATAGATGTTCATGGCAGCCGGGACCGACGGCTTAACGTGCTCGCCGAGGCACGGAGCAGGCGATAATTGTCAATCAATACGCACATAATTTCGAAAAGTCATATAACTTCCGAAAGTCAGAGGTGCGCGACGTGGGTTCGAACCCGAGACCTTCTGCATTGCAGTCTGTTGGTCTCCCCACTGAGCTATCGCTGCTTTCCAACATTTCTTAGATAAATATAATAAAAAACATAGACATGATATAGGTATGTATATATCTAGCATAAAATGTTGTGTACATATTATATTTCAAGTTACTCCGTTCTCATTTATGCAATTGAAGAAAACACTTCACAGTTTTACATTAATAATATCAGTATCAATATTCACATAAATAAAAACCGCATCTATCTTACACGTAAAACAAACCAGAATCCTTTTCCACAAAGCCTTTCTTACCCAAATATTGCGTCACAGAACCAGATATCGATCGCGTAGAAGCCGCATTGTCTCGAATGCCACATCCGCCCAATCGCGTACACATAGTTCAGCCGAGTGCAACTCGACGATTCAATTTGAATCAGAGACAAGGGGGGCCGGGGGGAGGGGACGACTGACGACGCCGCGCGCTGATGGCTAAATCGTGTTCGATTCGCACCTGGGGTGTGAGATGAGTGGAATGTTGCTTTACTTGTGGGATAAATGTCTCATTCAATTAACCAATGACGGTAAAGCACTAGGTTATGTGGTCATCTTGGCTTACTAAAATGTTTGCTTTGTTTGATGTGAAACACAACTCGAGCACTACATATAATTCGTGTAGAATTTACAAATATTTTTACACGTTCGCGATTTGTACTTATACTTAACCTATCAATAGTTGAAATGCCAGATAATTAATAATATTGTGTCCGGCCGCCGATATTCCACTGCGGCTTAAGACTGCGCCGAGTGTAAGACAGATAATGACAGAGCTCGTACGGTGCATATTCAAATCGGCGCGCGACCGCCATAGTAAAATTGTATGGTGGATTTGAAGTGCTTTTTTGATAAATATGTATCTTTATTGTCAACCAATAACTTAAATATTTGGGACGGACAAATTGTAATATAACTATTTTTGTTTCATTAAGCTGTAAAATAAGATAGATTTCTACTGTTATAATCTAAAAATCACGTAACACAAGCCTTCGTTTTTTGCAATTTTTCGTGCAAATTTACCTAATTTTGTAGGTAAATATATTAATTATTTTAAGTTTTATACACGGAGTAATTGTAAACACATTCATTGTTATGGCAAATGGATATTTTATATTTGTATTAAACAAAAAGTGTTGATTTTATTCACTTAACTATGACCGCCTGTATTGGCACATTTTGCTCGGCGCAGTCTTAATATTAGAATGCCGAACGTAATAAACTGCTGTTAGCTGAGAAGCACATTCGTGAAGTGCGGGTTTCGGCAACTAAAACCACTTCATCACTATCGATTACTTAAACCATAACCAAACTAGGTGATAATCGTAGGGCTGAGCACATCTAACTTTTTAATAATTAATAGCTATTAATGTCAGACATCTAGTTATCACTAATACCAAACAAAATAAATAGATCGCAAAAATAGATTCCTACGTGTATCACACTCAAGTGTACGAACGATTACAATTGAGAAAAAAAGGCAAAGCTCTACTGCCAGACGAACTGCTACAGTAAAGTAAATGTTTACATAGTAATCAAGATTTAAATGCTAAGACATTAACTAGTTATAAATCACAGATGCGACCGAATGCGTTCATATATGGTCCATTACCATTCTGAACGTTAAGTCTCCATCAAAATCTAAAATTATACATTCATTTACATAACAAAATAACTCTTATGAACATCAAGATTACACTAACTAAACTTTCTATGAATTTACATCTGAAACACAAATTGTGTGAATGCCAACATGGCATCTAAATTACAAATAAAGTATAATACTTTATTTATATATATATTATTAAACTCACTTATATGCTTAAAATTGATAGCGTACTCTGCCTAATGTTTGAGACCACTTTTCTTAGCGAAAACACTTTTTTGTGCAATCGAAGCACAGCTTGTAATTTTTTTTAAATAGCTCTCGCATTATCATTATACGCGGCTTACTAAGTTAATATATGGTCAACTTTCTGGAGGTGAAGTTGTCATCTGGTAAGCATTTTAACACACACTTATATAATTAAAAATTGTACACTATCTATATATAAATCTAATGTCGGGGAGCACTCTTGTTAGCGTAAAACACTTTTTCGTGCGATTTAAATACGCTGAGGACACATGTTACATTGAAATCTTTTTGTATAAACATCAAACATAATCTGAAGCAGAGCACGTTACCTTGCCACCTCAGTCCGCGATGCTTCCGCCACTACACGGAGTGTACCGCAAATGTTCGCCACTGTAAACTGTCACCTCCTCCGCGCTTAACCGAAGCACTCGCAGCCACAACTTTCGCCAACAACTTCGTAAGTTGCGAAGCGAATATCGAAAAGAACTTTAGACCAGTTCCGGGTCACCGATGTTCAGGCGTATTATTTAACAACTTGAAACGTTAGCGGATACAAGTTTTCTAGCACATCCTGTTCTGTCGCTCGATAAGTCCTATTAACACCTATTTGATTAGACTGAAATTTTTTTGTATTAAGTGCGTTTGCGACATATTGCCTGTTCTTGGAAGCAACGTTGCAATTAAGTATCATATACCTATTGAATAATATAATAATAATAATAATATTCTACCACATACACACAACACCATCTAGCCCAAACTAAGCAGAGCTTGTACTATGGGTACTAGACAATGGATAAACATACATATATACTTTTTTTTTTGTAAATATATACATATTATACATAGAAACACCCAGACCAAGACAAACATCCATGTTCATGCACACAAATGTTTGACTTGTGCGGGAATCGAACCCACGATCTCAGGCGTGGCAGTCGGTTACACTAACCACTACGCCATCGAGTCGTCAATTTGTCGGCCTGTGATAGAATAGAATATTAATATATTAAATAAATAAATATTTTAAATGTAATTAATTAATTTTAGCTATTCTCTTTTTTTTATCTTTATTTATTTAGAAGCTTTTATCATAAAATAATATGTTAGCTCCATCGTGGCTATTTATTTACAAGCGTTTCTAAACTGGCGATTTTTAGAATGCCGGGTATAATTTAAAACTTACTGTGTCTGGTGTCCGCCGGTGTTCATCAGTTTTCTGTTTCTACTATGCATATTACGCATGTAAATTATTGGTTTTTTTCGTACCCATCTTATCTTATCTCATCTTATGTGGGTGCCAGTCAGTGCAGACCGGCGACACTTCGACCCAGTGGGATCTTTTGTGTCGACACTCTCCCAATAACGACTGCCATAGATGTTCATGGCAGCCGGGACCGACGGCTTAACGTGCTCTCCGAGGCACGGAGCAGGCGATAATTGTCAATCAATACGCACATAATTTCGAAAAGTTATATAACTTCCGAAAGTCAGAGGTGCGCGACGTGGGTTCGAACCCGAGACCCTTTGCATTGCAGTCTGTTGGTCTCCCCACTGAGCTATCGCTGCTCTTATACTAATAACTAGTATATAATATTAGCCCTGAATATAAAGAGTTCCACTGCTAGGCATGGCACTCTTCTTAGTGTGAGAAGGGTTAGAGGTTAGTTCACCGTGATGGTCTAGTGTGGGTTGGCAGACTTCATATAACTTCAATAATAGTATGCAGAACTATTAATGTTAGACGTGCGTACCACGGAATTGAACTCGAGACATCTGCGTTTCAGTGCAACAAGAAACTAGTAGGTAACACAAATTGCTAGAAGTATTTAAATAAAAACCGATCAAGTGCCAGTGAGACTAGCACACAAATGATTCCGTACCATCGTTGCACAGCGGCCATTTTGATATTGGCCATCTTAATTTTAATTTTTTCTTCTTATAGTAGCAATAGAAATACTCTGTGAAAATTTCAACTCTCTATCTATTACGGTTCATGAGATACAGCTCGCTGACATTCAGAAGGACGGACAGTTGAGGTTTAGTAATAAGATGTCAACGGGACCCTTCGGGAACGGCACCCTAAAAATATCATTAAATATTGGAGTTAAGCTTTCGTAACTTGTGATATATATACAATATCTACTATTTTTCGCTATAAAGATAGGTATATGTGTATGACACTCATATTTTACCAGCTGTATAAAGAGCCACGTATTGGGGCAGTTCTACCATGCCATTGAAAATGACCATCGGAATATCGATCCGTTTAATTGTAGGTATACTAGCTGACGCGCGCAACTTCGTCTGCTTTATATAAGATAAGAGAAATTTCCCCTTTTTTTGCAACATTTTTCATTGCTGCTCCGCTCCTATTGGTTGTAGCGTAATATTATATAGCCTATAGCCTTCCTCGATAAATGGACTATCCAACACTAAAATAATTTTTCAATTTGAACCAGTAGTTTCTGAGATAAGCCCGTTCAAACAAACAAACAAACAAACTCTTCAGCTTTATAGTATTAGTATAGATTTTAGTCAAGAAATCCTTAGTATCAGGACGGCGCCTAGAAATGGGCCTGGTAGCTAGCGAACTGTGGGGTCCAATTACACTTCTTCGGCCTGGGCATCAAACCCACATCTTCGTGTACATTAGTCACATTCGCAACTGCTGAGCCGCCGAAGTATTCCATGTAAATAAAAGAGAAACGTATGTCAATAGTTGGAAGTTAGAAAGAAATTAATGGGAGAGGTGGGAAAATGCATCTGAAGATAGAGAAAATTACCGGCCAAAGCACTAAATATAATGCTTTATTGTCTCAAAAATATTTTACATATAAAAAAAAGAGGCTCTAAATAAAAGAAATATATTTAGTGCCTTCTTTTAAACATCAAATGCCCGATAGCGGGCTCTGCTCTTCGGTATCTTACAATAATATTCTAGAAACTTACTTACTTCTTACGGTTTCTTGTAGGAGGATTCTCCGGTCGAACCGGCTCATTCGTACTAATATCTAATCATTGTCGGCCTCGATGGCGTAGTGGTTAGTGTAACCGACTGCCACGCTCGAGTTCGCGGGTTCGATTCCCGCACAAGTCAAACATTTGTGTGCATGAACATGGCTGCTTGTCTTGGTCTGGGTGTTTCTATGTATAATATGTATGTATTTACAAAAAAAAAGTATATATGTATGTTTATCCATTGTCTAGTACCCATAGTACAAGCTCTGCTTAGTTTGGGCTAGATGGTGCTATGGTAGAATATTATATTATTATTATTATTATTATTATTATTGACAGCTTTGGTTTCCTCTATTAACCTGTGGTATGCCGGAACGTGGATCTACGCGAGACACAATGCTTTTTCTATTATGTCTGGTATTCGGGCATACAAGAGGTTAATAGTCTGATACACATACGGGCATGGCTCAACAACAAGACTGTCTCATGACATATTTGGTTCTAGTTTCTTGCCCACTCGACTTAAAGCGAGATATCAAGAAAAAGTAGGCAAGGCGAAAGGTGTTCTATTGGGGTACCACCTATTCTTCATTTCTTATTTCCCAGACAGTATCACACATTCTTTTATGTCCTCGTTGCACTTACTGTCCTTGTTTTTACAATCTAACATTAGGGCAGTTATCATTTACGTAACTGATATAATGTTGGTCTGCTTTCTTAATTGTATTCGTAAAACAACGTATTTGTATGTAGATTTTAAACTTCATACATTTATCTATTATTAAATACGCTCGGCGTCTAAGAATATATTTAACTTTCTGATTGACTGAATCTTTGAGATTTACGATAGATGTTCTGTTGATGATGATGACTGTTCAGCATTTCTTCGAAATGAAAATTTTATCCGTCTTCATGTTACAAGCTATCTCCATACACATGTTTCATTAATATCTGATCAGCAGTTAGGTTTTATTGAGTGATAAACTTTTAACATATCTAAGAAAAATACAAGAACATTATATGCTTATTATTAGAAGGATGAACAACCTTTCCGTTAAATAAGTTATGTCTATTTTTATTGTAGAATTAATATAAATATTATTGTAATTAGTTATTTCAAAAAAGCCATTTCACTCTGTGGGTATACCTACAGCCAAGAAAATTTAAATATAGACATTTGGACAAAAGCCTTTCCTAGCGGTATAATTCAATCCCAATCCTTAACAGATAAACATACATAGTTATTTTATTTTTGTAATTCGTCTATATTATACATAGAAACACCCAGACCAAGACAAACTGTTCATACACACAAATGTTTGACTTATGCGGGAATCGAACCCGCGACCGAAAATGAATCGGTAGTTTTACTTAACTTTACGTAGGTACATATGTACTAGCTGTTTCCCGCGGTTTTTCTGCGTTGAATAAAGCTTATCGTTACTGCGTGGTTCCTTTATATCATTAGTTCCCAAAGTGGTCCAGGTGGACGCCTAGGGATCCAGGTGGGCCCCTAGGGGTCCACGGGAGACTCGGCGGGGGTTTACGTTGGCGTGACAAAAACATGGGGCCCACAATTCGTAAGCGGCGGTCCACGAAAATTTATTTGCTTTCGATAGTGATGAACTAAAATGGCTTGACTTCACCTATCCATGTAGCTCAGCAACTGTTCCTTGTAAAAACTAGGATATTTCATATTCAATACTGGAGGTATAGAAAAAAAAAGATTTGATGAAATATAAATACGAATGCGAAATGCCAAGGCATATGGTACAAATGTAGCTGGAGGGTGTCCATCGGAACCTGCTAAATTTTGAAAGTGGTCTATGAGAAAAAACGTCTGGGCACCTCTGCTTTAGATCATAAAATGATGGTCTCTCTCATAAAATGTACAATCAAACCCAAAATATATTAACATTCTACTGACTGGACAAGTGGTTAGTATAAAAGAGTAAATGTTAAAGAAAAAAAAAATGCAACCATTAATAACAACCGGCTTAAAAATGACTTTGAGGCCAGGTACCGCACCAATTAAAAAGGTTTATCTATTTATTTATTTCTAGCGTCATCGCGCGGCTTACCCCGCGTTAATGTCATGGCAACGCATACCATAAAAGTTCAATATTTTTATCAAAGACATGGTTTATCTGTATGCCAACCTTTGTCTAGCCATTTAACTTTTTATCTAACATGCTACCATCTTTTTAAGTTCTAACATTTATAATATTAAAAGAACGAACTGACCCGCGCAACTTCGCTTACTTCACATAAGAGAATTTGCCGTGTTTTGCAACGTTTTTCATTGCAGCTCCGCTCCTATTGGTCATAGCGTGATGTTAATAGCCTATAGCCTTCCTCGATAAATGGGCTATCCAACACTAAAATAATTTGTCAATTCGAACCAGTAGTTCATGAGATTAGCATATTCAACCAAACAAACAAACAAACTCTTCAGCTTATACATGGCATTGCAATTTACTCGTATTTTCAAGTAAAATGGTGTACAATACCGATATATGTATATCTACTATCTAATCCTAAAAAACCATATTAAATATATAAATACAGCAATAAATATAGTAGCCAAATAAATAAAGTTTAACTGAGTGAATATGATAGACTTATTGCTTTCTAAAGAAGTTAGAAACACTGAAAGAATTTTTCAATTCGAACCAGTAGTTCATGAGATTAGCGCATTCAACCAAACAAACAAATAAACGCTTCAGCTTTATAATATTAGTATAGAGTATAGATACACACGTCGTCTCTATTTCTAACATTTATAATATTAATAATACTAGCCTTGCGCCGCAGCTTTGTTCGAGTGACCTACAGTGCGCCTGCAATGTCATTAAGATACGTGAATCACACCATGCAACATGACTTTGATTTTACAAAACAGAATTTGATAAAATGTAGCTTATATTTAAAGTTAACCTAAGCTATTCAAAATGAAAATTGTAGTAAATTCCGTTTATTGATAACATGATCCTAGAACAAACAGAGAGTAACAATATAACATGCCCAGGCAAAAAACCTAAAAGTATTGTATATTTTCAGCCTGTTGTACCTAGATAGATGATCCATTAGCGTATGTATCTTATGCCAGTCAGTGCAGACCGGCGACACTTCGACCCAGTGGGATCTTTTGTGTCGACACTCTCCCAATAACGACTGCCATAGATGTTCATGGCAGCCGGGACCGACGGCTTAACGTACTCTCCGAGGCACGGAGCAGGCGATAATTGTCAATCAATACGCACATAATTTCGAAAAGTCATATAACTTACGAAAGTCAAAGGTGCGCGACGTGAGTTCGAACCCGAGACCTTCTGCATTGCAGTCTGTTGGTCTCCCCACTGAGCTATCGCTGCGATGATCCATTAACTTCCATAATATTTCATTAAATAAATATAATCCCAATTTGACTTTGAAATACATTTCTAATATATACTACAGTTTTTAAGTAGATATGTAGGTATAGAAAAAATATAATTTCGGCTACTGTATCTTTGTTTAAAGATATTAAAATAAAATAAAATTGTTTATTTGACACTACAGAAAAATACATTCACAGTGGGTACATTGTTATTAGACACTATACAGAATGTATTTAACTAAAGTTACTGAGTTTACAAAACTAGGCAAGGGCCTGTATTTGGCTGATAGTGTTCAGTCGTGGAAAATTGACACAAGAATACCTATTCAGATTTAGATTTGAACATTGCTGTACAGCGGATTACATAAATTAATAACATTCTCTGTGACTGTAATAATTGAGAGAAGGCAGTGAAGTAGTAAGGTGAGGAACCTTTTTCTTTGTAATATTAGTAACGACGAATACGACCAATTATTTGTATACTTGCCTTAAGAAGAGATCTTGCAAGAAAGATAGATATTACTTGTAATACCAAGACAATTCATCGTGTAATTGACAAGTCACTTTCTTTTTTCTAGTTAACCTTTCGCCTGCCAGTAATTCAAACACAACAAAAAAGCACTGTCTCGTATAGATCTAACAGCGGCATAATAGGGGATAACGGAACAAACATTCTCAAATAAATAAATTTTCTTTTAATGAAAACAAAGTTTTTATAGAGAGAGTTCTTTCTCATATTTTCTAATAATAACATCGTACCAAATATCTCGAGTAAGCATTTACATATTTTTACAAATAACGTGTAAAGATATTCGCAAAAAAACCTACACATAACAAAATATTACAAAAAGAAATAAAACAAGAAAGTGCTTCAAGCAAAATTAAATTTCGTACCATATTATTTTCTTCGCAAAATTCATTATCCATTTACGGTTTCACAGGCAATTGTTTTAATCCGATAGCGCAAGCGGCCCAATGTGGAATGAAATAATTTAATAGCCCCCCTCCGCGCCCCCACTCGGATCCAAGATGGCGGCGGGGCGTTGCCGGGGGTGGGGCGTGCCGCCTCATTTGAATTTCGAACGCGAGCTTTTCGAACGTGTGTTCCGATGGGTTTTCGGCCAATTAATTCCTGTGTAATTCGTTTTCTGAGTACGAAGAGTGACGGATTTATTGTTATTTAATAGCCGGATTGAACGAGGGTAGTGCATCGAAACGTTTTATTACGTGCCTCCTTATTGAACTGTAGTTTTTCTATTGATGATTTTTGACAATAGTATAGTAATATTACTCTATAAGTAAACGTAATATAACGCAATTTTTTTCGAATGTATGATTTAAAATGTTATAAATAAAATGTTAGGTTCATAAACTGTATATATTTTTAAATCTTTGTCAATAGAAATGAAAACTATTTTATTACTCTATAAAAAATATTTATTTTTTATACATGGAACATTATCTCTAGAACCATAAAAAAAAATTAAAAATTCAATTGGTTTTTCAAATATCTCTGATTAATAAAGACTATGATTCCAAGATCTACATACAAGCAACGTCAAACATGAAATAAAAACACAAAGTAATTCTACCTGAAACATAACAATAAAATTCAATCAACGCTACACATTACCAAAACCGTATTAAATATAACACAAAACTCATAAAGCCACTCGACGAACGCCGAACGCCTATCAAGATCACAAAACCTTAATCCGAGTCACCTCGACTGAAACAAGTCGCAATTTTTCACCAAAGCTCCATAATACCTTGGAGCAAACAGTGTATTGTGAGAACTTTCACAATATTATGTAGAGTGGTATAATGCCGACACAAAGGCTCTCCCGGCTCGGTAAATAACGCTTTGTTCTACGAAGCCAAATTTTGACAATCACTAGCCCACTGATATAGCTACGTACACTAGCGGTTGTCATAGATTATGTACGGGTACTACGTTTTAATTAATAGAGTTTAGTGCTCGGGTTTTTAAATAGATGGCACGAAAAAACATAAGCGTGTATAAGGTTTCTGATGCAAACAAGCCATGTATGAGTTTTGGAACAACACTTATAGGCTCTATCATACCTACATAAATGCTATATGCCCGAAAATCTAGTCAAAGGCAGAAGATTGGACATTTTGACCGAAATTAAACCCGGAGGATATTAGACACTAGCTGTTGCCCGCGACTTCGTCCGCGTGGACTTTAATTTATTACCCAATACCTACTTTTAATTTGTTATCTAATTTTAATATATAAAAGTACAACTAAAGAAATTAATAAGTCTAACTACACCTATATAGGTGTAGTTAGCGATATTATATTAAAAAAATACGGACGTTTTTATAGATATTGATACGTTCTATAATACTGTAGAACATTTTTTTGTTCTATCATCAATAGTTTCCGCAGCGCACGCGATGACAGATTTTTATGACTAATTTTTTCACACCTTGCGTTATATTATTGCATTTTTATTAAGGATCCCTATTTTTTTTGATAATGTAATATAGCCTATGTCGCTCAGTGAAGATGCAGCTTTCTAATGGTAACAGAATTTTTGAAATCGATCCAGTAGTTTTTGTGTGAAATCATTACAAACATACATACAAAAATACAAATGTTTCCTCTTTATAACATTAGTTTAGATAGTTTAGATACATATCAGAGAGAAGAGAAGATATAAGGTCTATTATACCTACATATCGCCAGCTATGTTTTTAGATCCTTAATAATAGAGCAAGCCTATTACCGCCAGCATAGCATAGTTCTGGAGTCCGCGCTACTACAATGAACTTCTTGTCAAAAATAAGGACAATAGGAGTAAAATGTTGTAGATAATATGTACATAAGTAAATCTTCACTTCCTCACTAATATTATAAATACGAATGTAAGTTTGTTTGTTTGTTACGCTTTTACGCCTTAACAGCTCAACCGATCATCATGAAGTTACGCATACACGGTGTCAGTATAAAAAAGGACAAAATCTAAATCAAACAGATAGAAATTACCTATTCATCGAATTGAGCGAATTCCCGGCCAAAAGCAAAAAAGATAAAGTATAAAATAAAAATATGATTGAGACAACTACCATCTTAGTCTCCCCGTGACCATGGCTGCTGAAAAGCAACCGAAACGTCGGGGAAAGTGTAAAATTAAATTAAATCTAAATAGTTTTAACAATAATTTAATTAGCTTAAATTTTGTAAAGTTTAATAGTAGTAGTAATGTAACAATTTTCAAAATTATGTAGTAAAGTGTCTAATAAAAAACGCGATTAAATCCGTATATAGTAGTTTAATTTCAATAAAAATATGATACAAATATAATATAACGATATATACCTAGATCTCCGCTCCGCATGTGACAATTAATGCATAGATGTTAAGTCTTCTTCTCCTTAGCCTTTATTATTCCCAAGTCACTTGGGGTCGGCTTTTCTAGTCTAACCGGGTTTGACTGGATATCAGTTTTTACACGGAGCGGCTGCCACATGACCTCCGCAACCCGAAGGCTAACGATACCCTAAGGCTAGACCAGTGTCAGGATATTAGAGGGTACTGACTTTCCCAATAACGACTGCCATAGATGTTCATGGCAGCCGGGACCGACGGCTTAACGTGCTCTCCGAGGCACGGAGCAGGCGATAATCGTCAATCAATACGCACATAATTTCGAAAAGTCATATGACTTCCGAATGTCAGAGGTGCGCAACGTGGGTTCGAACCCGAGACCCTCTGCATTGCAGTCTGTTGGTCTCCCCACTGAGCTATCGCTGCTATTTTGTATTCTATAATGCATAGATGTTAAGTATGTAATTAATAATGATGTTGTAGACTAGGGTCTCTGTCTTTTACTTTTTCAGAATTTTTCTTTTTTCGTTTTTGTTTGTGTATTGTTTAATATATTATTATTCTTACTTTTATTTATGTAATGAAATTATTTATTATAATATGTAGTTGGCTTGACATCCGTACGCAACGATGGTCTCCATTAAAATCAGCGTTGCGGTAATACGTCAGTATTATTGCAACAACAAAGCTGAATGGAGACTATTTGTTGTCACAATGTCACATTAATTGTTTTGTTGTTTTTTATAAGAAAATTATGTAGTTATTTGTGGCAATAAAGAACGTTTTTTTTCTTTCTTTCTATTTCATAGCTGGCTTAAACATAGTAAAATGACATCTGTACGCAACGATGGTCTCCATTAAAATCAGCGTTGCGGTAATACGTCAGTATTATTGCAACAACAAAGCTGAATGGAGACTATTTGTTGTCACAATGTCACATTAATTGTTTTGTTGTTTTTTATAAGAAAATTATGTAGTTATTTGTGGCAATAAAGAACGTTTTTTTTCTTTCTTTCTATTTCATAGCTGGCTTAAACATAGTAAAATGACATCTGTACGCAACGATGGTCTCCATTAAAATCAGCGTTGCGGTAATACGTCAGTATTATTGCAACAAAAAAGCTGAATGGAGACCATTTGTTGCCACAATGTCACATTAATTGTTTTGTTGTTTTTTATAAGAAAATTATGTAGTTATTTGTGGCAATAAAGAACGTTTTTTTTCTTTCTTTCTATTTCATAGCTGGCTTAAACATAGTAAAATGTCGTCACTGAGAAAATGTGGTGAAAAGTTAAGTTTATCCAGGTACAAAATGTATCTGTATAGAATACTAGATTTTGCTCGCGGCATCACTCATGCTAATACTTATAGGCTAGGTTAGTAACAGTACTTTTCCTGGATGAATGATACTCGAGAGGTCGTGAAGTTAAGAAATAAACAAACGCACATTCACATTTATAATATTAGTTGGGATTAAGATTAATGTATCACAAGTACACGTTTTACTTGCCGAATTTAAAAAAACAAGACAAGTTAGTGAGAATATACTGCGTTATTACGTGTAAAAAATGCTAGTGCCTAGCTGTAATTTAGTTTAGGCATCGATAAGAGCACCAGTTCAGAGCAAATAATAAGATAAATTTATTAAAATACTGTGTTTTGTATTTCTCTATCACTTCTTCTCTTTATATAAGTAAGCTCTTGTGATAGTTGAATCAGCATTCCATATATTGCTTTTCTGATTTAAGCGTCGCCGTGAATACTTACAAAGCAAAATTGATATACAAAAAACCCTTTTGTATACAATTGTATATCAATGTTACTAGACCTTCTCTAAAATGACCATGTAGATGGCAGCCTCCTCTCCTAAAGCAATAACTGAATAATTTGCCTATGATTCAAAATAATGAATATTAATGTATTTTATATTTTTTTAACATTTATTTTCATGATTACTGACTGCAGCAGCGATAGCTCAGTGGGGAGACCAACAGACTGCAATGCAGAGGGTCTCGGGTTCGAACCCACGTCGCGCAACTCTGACTTTCGGAAGTTATATGACTTTCGAAATTATGTGCGTATTGATTGACGATTATCGCCTGCTCCGTGCCTCGGAGAGCACATTAAGCCGTCGGTCCCGGCTGCCATGAACATCTATGGCAGTCGTTATTGGAAAAGTCAGTACCCTCTAATATCCTGACACTGGTCTAGCCTTAGGGTATTGTTAGCCTTCGGGTTGCGGAGGTCAGGTGGCAGCCGCTCCGTGTAAAAACTGATATCCAGTCAAATCCGGTTAGACCAGAAAAGCCGACCCCAAGTGACTTGGGAATAATAAAGGCTAAGAGAGAAGAAGACTGACTATTAACTCGTCTTTTTATACCATCTAATATATGTCGGCCTCGATGGCGTAGTGGTTAGTGTAACCGACTGCCACGCCTGTGGCCGCGGGTTCGATTCCCGCACAAGTCAAACATTTGTGTGCATGAACATGGATGTTTGTCTTGGTCTGGGTGTTTCTATGTATAACATGTATGTATTTACAACAAAAAGTAAGTATATATGTATGTTTATCCATTGTCTAGTACTCATAGTACAAGCTCTGCTTAGTTTGGGCTAGATGGTGTTGTGAGTATGTGGTTGAATATTATTATTATTATTAAGTATTTAAATAAATTACTATATACTATATAAAATCCGTACATAGTTTGTTTAATTTAAATGTTTAACATTCGCGTAAACGTAAGATTACATTATACTATTTGGAGATTATTTAAAAAAACAATGTCTGTTTTTATGCATATTAATAATATCACTACTCTTCATGCTAAATTAAAAATATTATGGAAATGAATAAAATAGCATCTATTGTTAAACAATGCCAATGTTTCCCAACCAACATTGTACAAAATCAGATAGCCAACTAAATTTCGCTCTACATTCTGTTCTAAATAACTCTACAATCACATTTAACAGGCACACAGCACTAAAACGCAGGCAGAATACCCAAACCAACTGCAACTTTAAACTGGTCCAAATAATCTATGACAGCCGCTGTCTGTGTGTGCGTGTGGGGGCAGGGAGGCTGGGGTGGCAAGGGGACGCACCGCCGGTTCAATGTTGACAATTGATGGATATCTCTCGTCTTGAAAAGGCAGGATTAATGCTCTGTCTCGGTGGCACAATAGTGGCGAAGCCTGAAGGATTACGCACTTCAGAGCGTGAAGATGTGCTCCAAAGAATGAGCCGCGGTGACCGATAATGGTGACGCTTTTTATAGTCACCGTTGCAGCGAGGAAATTTGTGTAAAAGGAACGTTGTAAGTGACTTTATTGGTCGGGTGGACGGAAATCAATAGAGGCAGATGACAGGGATTAGTCGATTGAGTGTTTATATGGTTTCTGGTTGTGATTGCCTCAAGTAAAGATGTGCGATTATCAATTTAATTAGTCATTCGAATGTAAGAATAGTAAAAGAAGCACCATGTTGTAACATTTGCTATCTTCTCGTACCTGTAGGGTACATTTTAATGATGATCACATACATCATATTGATGACGTATTTTCGATCGACTAAAATATATTTTAAAAATGAAATACCTGGTGCTCGAAATAGGAGTGAACGTGATTCATTAGTTAAGGAATTAAATTTAAATTTACTAGATGTGGGCCTGATACAAAGTATTTTAAGTTATCCGAAGTCAGAAGCCGCCAAAAAATTGTGTAATTCGGTAAAAATAATTCAGTAATGATTATGTTATCCTTAGTTCTAATCTCTAGTATCTAATCTATTGTTATATCTCTAGTTATATCTAACAGTGTACTTTTAATTTTAATGTGTGTATCTAGCTATAAGGTACAATGGGATTGACATATCCTTATGGATAAAAATCCCAAAATAAAGAAAGAAAAAAAAAGAAAATTAAGTACATTATTTCTAGTCTGCCATCATCATCAATCAATATTCGAATAGAAATCAGTGACAGCAAAGAGGTTAGTATTCGAATGCGGGTTTGTAACATTTTTGAATAATTGGTTATCTTTTGGTTGAAAAATATTAACTTTCAACCATAAAGATAGTTTGTAGGTTGAAAGATATTTAACTTACAACAACGAGAGCTTATCCGCGGGTAAAGCTGCTAAGTATATAGATACTTTATCATTTCTTACCTTCTCTTTGCTAATTTTTACGCCAGCTTGTCGAAATGGTTATGAGGTCTTATCTTATCTTATCTTATCTTATGTGGGGGCCAGTCAGTGCAGACCGGCGACACTTCGACCCAGCGGGATCTTTTGTGTCGACACTCTCCCAATAACGACTGCCATTACATAGATGTTCATGGCAGCCGGGACCGACGGCTTAACGTGCTCTCCGAGGCACGGAGCAGGCGATAATTTTCAATCAATACGCACATAATTTCGAAAAGTCATATAACTTCCGAAAGTCAGAGGTGCGCGACGTGGGTTCGAACCCGAGACCCTCTGCATTGCAGTCTGTTGGTCTCCCCACTGAGCTATCGCTGCTCTTTATGAGGTCTTTATTTGTCAGCATTAAGTTCCTGGATCTAATTAATCCTCGACACTACTTTCTATTTTAGTGTAAGTAGGTAATTTTTATTTACCTTGCCTCAAACATGCTCAAGTAAAAAATTTTTTTTTCTGCCATTAACTTATAAAATAATGCATATATAAAATATATAATAGCATAGTATATAATAGTAGCTATGTATTTATATATTTACATAGCTACTCCTGCCAAACCTGTACAAAATACAACGTCTAACACGCTCATATAGCTAAACTAAATAATTCATGACAATATAAAGTAAAAGGCAAGCGAGAACAAAGGCCGAAATCACGCTTGGTCCGGTGACAAGCCAACATTATCGTTGACATCGTTTATTGCTATCTATACATACAAGTATGCTGTCTAGCCCCGGACTCCCGGCATTCGGCCCTACACCAGTACATTATTGACTCGTCCAATAAGCGTGCGATGTCCGCGCGCCTTTTATCAGCTAGCCGGCTAATAGCGAAGGAGACGGCTCTTGGAAAAACGACTTCTTTTTGTAGGGGACAAAAAAGCGTTACAGATTTGTGCGTGGATACCGTTAGACCACAAATATCTCAGTTAGCAGAGCGACGACACAGTTTGTCGAGGTTGCGGGTTCGAGCTCTGCCGTTTTATTTTTTATTGCTGCCTGCACTTCGACTGATGGTAAGTAGGCGTGTGGTCCACGGTAGAATTAAATTTCTGGATTGTCTTTTTCCTCAGCTATAATTTACATTCTTTCTAGCATGGAAAATGATCCTTACTAATATTATAAATGCGAAAATAACTCTGTCTGTCTGTTACCTTTTCACGCTCAATCCGCTGAACCGATTTAGATGAAATTTGGAATTGAGATAGCCTGAGACCCTGGGAAGGACATCACGTTATGGCTAACGGGAGCGGCCATAAATAACACTGACGCGAGTGAGACCGCGGGCACAGCTAGTTATTAAATAAATCTTAATACACTAGGTATAAGACAGTAACAGAAGGTGCGCTTTGCTGATTTCTGGATACCCGAGGCCCAAATTCATTGAGTGAGTGACCTGCTGAGCTAACACTTCGGTACGCAGCATCTACACACTCATAACAACACTAGATAATTGAGTCCGCCAAACCAACCACCAACCCAAATACATAGTTCTTAATCTTCTAGACAGAAATGCTTCTTTAAAAGCTTATTAAACAAGGTAAACATTTAAATGTTTAAGTGATATGTGGTTAAGAGGCTTCGAAACGATATTTATACTGCAATATGTGTACAGCTCAGCCGGCTCAAAAACATTTGGATGAATTGACTATTAAAAATATATATAATCCTTTGGATAGTAGTCATATGCAAAATATTTACGAGTATTCCATAGTATGGCTGTTAGTTTCAGTCAGTATATTGCATCCACGCATTATAGTAGAAATAATAATACGTTTAGAAGGCTCTTTTTTATTGGATTTATTGATCGATAAGCCAATGAATGAATAAATACTTACCATATATTCTGTTATAAAAAATGCTTTGCCTGCACTACACAATCTCTGATGCCATCGGCCTCGATGGTGTAGTGGTTAGTGTAACCGACTGCCACGCCCGAGGTCGCGGATTCGATTCCCGCACAAGTCAAACATTTGTGGGCATGAACATGGATGTTTGTCTTGGTCTGGGTGTTTCTATGTATAATATGTATGTATTTACAAAAAATAACGTATATATGTATGTTTATCCATTATCTAGAACCTATAGTACAAGCTCTGCTTAGTTTGGGCTAGATGGTGTTGTGTGTATGTGGTAGAATATTATTATTATTATTATTATATTATAAAAGTTTTACAAAACGTTATAATTACATGGGTTACTAAGAACACTCAAATTCGTAATAAGTTTTACCGGCAGATCTCGCGTTACACATACATATTCTTATATATTTCTCCATGTGGGATCAAAAACGCAGCAATAAGAGCATTGGGCAAATGACCACATACACTCTTGCCTGTCTTTATTTCGCAGAAAGTATAGGCTTATCTATGTAACGTTGTAAAATAGAAAAAAATCTGTTTCTGCTATCAGTCGACTATGATTCGGAGGGCTCGTACTTACTTTAGATTATATATTTTTATTTTACTAAATAAGAATATCTGTGCACTCTTGCACCGGAGTACTTATTTTCTTAAGAACTCTTATCTTAGGTTAGCAATTCAGGTTAGACAAACTATTATAAAGTTTATCTATCAAAGAATTCCCAGTAAAAAACTGTGGCCAGTAGTCGCCAATACACTTGCCACATTACGTGGGACGTAAAGCCGTACTTGGACTCGCTGATTTCAGCATAAATGGGCCGGCTTGACCGGGGAAGGACTACCCTCTCACAGAATATCGACGTGAAATAGCAGTATTCCTACTGTTGTGTTTCGTTCAGTGAGTGAGAGTGCCGGAAGCCCAATCACCCTTTCTCTTCCTGCTCCTTCTCCTTCCCACTTCCTTTTTCTCTTCTTCCTTTCCTATAGGATTGGCAACGCGCAAGTGATGCCTTTGGTATTGCAGGGGTCCGTAGGCTACGGAGACCACTTACCATCAGATGGGCCGTATGATTGTTTGCCACCTTAGCCGTATAAAAGAAATGTAATACGGCTCTGCCTACACATGCAGGGGTAGAACCTGTGAATATGTATGTATACGGGGTGTCCCAGAATATGTGAATCAAATTTTAACGAGAGATTCCTTAGGTAAGAACCTATCAAATGTGCTAAATAAAAAATCCAAAAGAAATGGTTGTGTTGTTGGTCAAACTTACAAGATTTTCTTTGGTGCAAAAATATACACTAAAATAATAATGCGCTTTCAAAACTAAGTCAGTTTAAAAAAAACCGTTTGTAGTTTGACGAATCAATCCTTCACAAATAATAATAGTGAAAGAATATGAAAATTAGCCATAAACGAAGCACCTGAAGTTGGAAGTCTAAAAAAAGACGTACTTCTTTTAAAAGTTATTTTTTTTATTTTTACACAATGGTTATATTTAAATTTTTTTATTTAGCGCATTTGAAAGGACTATCATAATTTTTAAATTCTAATATATAATTTGAAAAATATATGAATCTCCCGTTACAATTTGACTCACATATTCTGGGTCATTGTAATAATATCAGCTCTGTATTAAACTGTTCACATAACTTGGAAAAGTCAGAGATTCACACTGCGTGGCAATCCAACGGTCTTCCACTGCTTAACCATGTATACGTGCAATATTAATACTTTACATTATAATTCTTTATCTTCTTCTCCCTAGCCTTTATTATTCCCAAGTCACTTGGGGTCGGCTTTTCTGGTCTAACCGGATTTGACTGGATATCAGTTTTTACACGGAGCGGCTGCCACCTGACCTCCGCAACCCAAAGGTTAACGATACCCTAAGGCTAGACCAGTGTCAGGATATTAGAGGGTACTGACTTTCCCAATAATGACTGCCATAGATGTTCATGGCAGCCAGGACCGACGGCTTAACGTGGTCTCCGAGGCACGGAGCAGGCGATAATTGTCAATCAATACGCACATAATTTTGAAAAGTCATATAACTTCCGAAAATCATATGTGCGCGACGTGGGTTCGAACCTGAGACCCTCTGAATTGCAGTCTGTTGGTCTCCCCACTGAGCTATCGCTGCTATTACACATTATAATTCTTTATATTATAATTAAAATGTCCTCCAGACTGACTTTTGGTCACGACGGCCAATCTTAGCAGACGGTAGAAATTATAATGCACACATGCGTGTGCGCAAACAAAAACACACGCCTGGAGAGAACGGACGCAGGTCTTTACGTGCTTTCCGAGGCACGTGGCTGTCTAACACAGCCAACAACTTACCAGAAAAACCCAATAGCTTTTGTTGGCCTGACCCGGGATTCGAGCATTCTTTATCGGTTCGCCACTGAGCGGATTTGCGTATAATTTATATTGGGGTTTATTTACACAGTAGGTAATATAAAGTACTGAATCTTCATATAAAATACACGCAAATAAAACAATCCAACTCCATATTATCGGAACAAGATGGTCGTCTTATCCCGCAAATTCCTTCGCGTGATTAAATGAGCCGGCGGCCATCGCGATATTGCCGTCGCGGACACGCTTCGGATTGCTTCTACCATCCACCATCCACCATCGGTCGCCACGACCCTCGACAATATGGACGATGCGTACAGGAATCTTTGTTAGTGATCAAATGGACAAAATTTGTTGCTCATAACTATTTATATGTTGTTTTCTTTCAGTAATGGCTGTTCTTGCTGTGTGGTATGCCGTGGAAGGTCAGCTTATATTGTAAGTAAATTTTTCTATTGTTATTAGATTTGTATATTGTTTGTTTTAATATATCAGAAAGTTTTAGGAACGTATAGCAAATCACACGAATTAAAGTATATTACCTACTAGCTGACCCGCGCAACTTTGTCTCCGTCACGTAAGAGAATTTTCCCCGTTTTTGCAATATTTTGATTGATGCTCCGCTCCTATTGGTCGTAGCGTGATGTCATGCGTGCTTTCTTCGACAAATGAGCTCATTTATCGAAGAAGGATCTTTGGATAGCTGTCCAACACAAAAAGATTTTTAAAATTCGAAGCAGTGGTTCTTGAGATTAGCGCGTTCAACCAAACAAATAAAAAAACTCTTCAGCTTTATAATAATAGAACTAGATGTTTCCGCAGTTTCACCCGCGTTTATGATTACTGCGCCGTCCCCTTGAGTCGTAGCGTGATTTTATGTAGCCTATAACCGTCTTCGGTAATTGGGCTATCCAACACTAAAATAATTTTTCGAATCGAATTAGTAGTTCCTGAGATTAGCGCGTTCAATCAAACAAACAAACTCTTCAGCTTTATAATATTAGTATAGATGTAAGAAGTCAACCAATAATTAAATTATACAAATTTGAAATAATGTATTAACATACACAAACAATAAACATAACAATAAGACGTATTTATTTTAAACAAAAATATTTTCTTTTGATGATGCTATTATTCATTAAAATATACAAATGTTAGTCTCAACTATAACACAAACTACTATTTTTGCTAAATTGTCCGTTACTTCTAAGCAACGATTGCCAGAAATACTTCGAAATCGATGCCTTTTATTTTAGGCATCTATCGATTACCACTATTGAACTAATCAAATAATACATCCAATAATATTTCAATAACAACGGTTTTCCTTTTACATCTTAATCAAAATGGTGGACACACAAAACATAGCACAAATATGTGCAACTGAATTCTCCGTCAATATTGTTCGCTCGGCGGCCATTTGCTGGACGCGGGGCCGTTCCATTAACCTTCTAAATTCATTAGGTGCGGACCCATCGGATTGCTTTTCGGGAAAAAATGTTGCTTCTTACAATCTACGGAGTATTTATGTGATGTACGTATACGTATATTGTTGGATTAGGTTGGGTGGTACGGCAAATATTTATGGTAAAATTAGATTTGTTAAAATATATTTTAGAGTCTTTGTTGTGAGAGAAATAATATGTACTTTTAATCGTCTATCTGTTACCTATTGGTTATTCACGAAGGAGTAGGCAGATGTGCAATGTAGTTTAATTTCGAACAGCTGTATTTTATGTTCCACATAGTAAAGAGCAGGTCTTTTACTGTCCAGATACATTGCCAAGTGTCATACTTCTAATTAGAATCGCATAACGAAACAACTTAATAAAACTTTACCCACCTACATAAATATAAGCACCAAAGTATGCCACTGAATCAATGACACGGACTGATATTAGAGATAAAAACTTGAATCGCATTTTTTTATGTTTAACACTAAGGTTTAACACATTGAATGTCATGTAGCAGACACAATAGAAATTGTATTGCTCGCGGTCATTAATGACTGGCATGGCGTTTAATGTGTTAAGAAGTAAAGAAATAAGAACGCTCGATTGTCCACTCCAACTATTGCAATAAAAAAAACATTACTAACTAGTTATATTTTTGTATGACAACTTACTTGTACATATTATCTACCTAAAATAAACTGTAACTATCGAAGCTAGCGGATTTAGACAAAGCTCCAATACAATACGATATCTGAAGCACAATAACTAATTATTGGTTTACGTGTACCCGAAACAAACGACGAAGTCACGTGGAGTTACACATTACTCGGGAGTCTCGCCAACTTAAGATGTTGATAACAGCCGCTTTTAGCTGGATCACATGATGTCATTATATATTAAATGACAAACAATTCGTACCTATAAATTTAACATTACGTTCTGGTACTGATAAAGAGTGGCATCGTTTACTTTTATCCGAGAAGTTCAGTCAGAAGAGAAGTCATGGGTTACTTGAATTTGCAGTATTCCGCTGCGATACGTGTATCGCCCGTGCACGAAGTATCCTTTGGACAGTTTCAACTGTAGCCCAACATTCTGTTCTACACTTTCAGAGTTCGTTATTGTCAATCGTTTTCTATTGCTATGGATGGGGTAGGCAATCCGAGGGTGGGTTAAACTCTCTCCAACTTTGCTTTTGTTTTAAAATTTACTTTTAACTTACTAATTACTAGTCTTCTTAGTGACTTCTTCAGCTAAGCTAGAATACTTGCGTTTGGGTTAGTTTACGTAAGTAATAATAATATAAGTATAATATTTTACCACATACACACAACACCATCTAGCCCAAACTAAGCAGAGCTTGTACTATGGGTACTAGACAATGGATAAACATACATATATACTTTTTTTTTTGTAAATACATACATATTATACATAGAAACACCCAGACCAAGACAAACATCCATGTTCATGCACACAAATGTTTGACTTGTGCGGGAATCGAACCCGCGACCTCAGGAGTGGCAGTCGGTTTCACTAACCACTACGCCATCGAGGCCGAGTCTAAGTAGTGCCGTAGATAGGATTCAAACCCACTAACATCTTAATTGAAAGTGCAATGCACCAATAATTACTACAAAGACTTTTTCAGAATTCAGTCTTTCACTATATCAGTTTTCCTTTTAATAGCAAGCACTGAAATTTTTAAGTATATTAGAAATGCCCGTTCACCGTAAGACTGAATGAATAAATAATGTCATAAATCTAAGTACAATTTAATTAAATAAGAACATGTGATTAGTCATATAATAATTTACATAAAGCCGCAGTTGTTTCTTTAATATGGTGATCATAATTCAATGCGATGCGTTTGAACTAACGTCACTAGAACATTGCATACGTCTTTAATTTGATTTTAAAGTCAGTTATTTCTATAATATGCATACTTATACATGATAGAAGTAGCTCGTTTGGGCTACATGCGCAAGCTAATCGTGCTTGCATGCGCAAGCTAAACACGCGGACTACATGCGCAAGTTAGTCGGGTGGCCTATATGCGCAAGGTACTCGCGTGCGCTGGTGTTGGCTAGTGTTGGTGGTTAAAACTGCACTGTAGTCTCAATGTTTGTAGGTATATTACCCGTGCATATTTAACAATGATGTGATGTACTGTTGTAAAATAAACAAGTGAGAAACGGCAATGAATTGCCATAAATCTCAAAATTCGAAAAAATAGTATCTCGTGACCTTGAGGTCAGAGGCCAAAGGTCGTAGTCATTTCGGGGTATATCGACTATGCTGAGTCGAATGGCGTTGACCGCGAGTCTCTAGCTCTTACGGTTCTTGAGTTGAAAGTTGTATAACAGACGGACGGACGGACAAAGCTGTTGTATAAGAGTTTTGTCGAACTCTAAAAAGCTTCTTTGACCGAACGTTCTTCGTTCTGTCTGATTTCTCCGTTACGTTAGTCAACATTACAAATGTCTTGGTTTTAGATGGGTGGTCATTTAGTCACCCTCCTTTGCACCTCAAAGAGCAAGTAAAACCATCGGTTGTGATAATCATGAACTATATGAACATAATATGACTATGACAGGCGTAGTGAGGAGTACCCCGAAATATTCTTTCAACTGGTACTGATTCACCTTATTATCGTCGTATCATTACTGATTCGGCCTGCGACAAAATAGTATCTCCTTGGAAAACTGATATTCAACCAAATCTAGTGAGGTTAGACAACCAACTCCAATATACATACATAGATTCACGCCTGTTTCCCAGAGGGATAGGTAGAGACTACGGATTTCCATTTGCTACGATCCTGACACACTTCTCTGGCTTCATTCACTTTCATCACATTCCTCATACACGCCCGTCGGTTCAAGGTGCTCTTAACCTGGCCTTTGTCCACAATGCCTCCGATCTGATCGAGACACGTTCGCCTGGGTCTTCATCTTGCGACTGTTCCATTCACACTAGCCTTATAAACTTTCTTAGTCAGTCTTTCCTCGTCCATTCTCCTCCTCCTCAATATACTTGGTTATAATAGGGCTAGAATAATGATGGCGTTGTAAGAAAATAAAAAATGTGGCAGTTTTTTTTTATTGTATTGGAGGCATACAAACAGACGGATCGCCTGATGGTAAGCGATTACCGCCGCCCATGGACACCTGCAACACCTGAGGATTCACAAGCGCGTTGCCAGCCTATTAAATTTGTCCCCTCCCCCAGGAGGGAGGGGGTTTGGGCCTCCGGTACCCTCACTCACTCGACGAAACACAACGCAAGCGCTATTTCACGACGGTTTTCTGTGAGGCCGTGGTATCACTCCGGGCGAGCCGGCCCATTCCTGCCGAAGCGTGGCTCTCCCACGGTTAAAAATTCTTTGTTTTCTAGGCAAAGCATAGAAGAATTGTTAGAACGTGAAGAGCAGCCTGACTCGAAGGCACAAGCGGTAGTTACCATTTAGGTACCTACTAGTACTACTAAGACAATACAAACAATTTCAGTTAAATATCGATGTGATGTATTCTTGCGGTGATGAAGACACAAAGACCACCACCGTTTCCTAAAGGCACGCTGTGTTGTTAGGATGTGGTGGTGTTGGTCCGCCATAATAGTAGAGTAGCGAATTCATATTTTCTATGGAAACTACTTATTACTTATCGAACAAGCCCGTATGGACCGTATGCTTATATGTCACCTGTGCTTCTAACACAAGATACAGTAAAATAGACATGTTGATACTGCTACTTATACAAACTAAAGTATAGATCGTCTAAAATTATAATGATTGATCTAGTAACAAGTTTAGTGATTATAAATTTAGAATAATACAAGCGCAAGATTTACCCAAACTTAGCAGCGATAGCTCAGTGAGGAGACCAACAGACTGCAATGCAGAGGGTCTCGGGTCCGAACCCACGTCGCGCACCTCTGACTTTCGAAAGTTATATGACTTGTCGAAATTATGTGCGTATTGATTGACAATTATCGCCTGCTCCGTGCCTCGGAGAGCACGTTAAGCCGTCGGTCCCGGCTGCCATGAACATCTATGGCAGTCGTTATTGGGAGAGTGTCGACACAAAAGATCCCACTGGGTCGAAGTGTCGCCGGTCTGCACTGACTGGCCCCCACATAAGATACATACATACATACCCAAACTTATCCTTTTACACTAACATCCTATAACCCTTTAAAATATCTTCTTGATATATAAATACTATGATCGATGTGATCGTTTGTCCAAAAACGCTACATCCGAAAACCGATATAAAACCATATTACCACAATAAAACAACGTTTTATATAGAAATATAATATTTAACAGGATATAATACAGTGAATACCGCGTATTTATATGAAGGCAAACATTTGCGACAAAGTAATACGGCCGATGCGACCGGCGGTACATTTTTCAGAGTAACAAAGCGAATATTGGAGAGACTCCACAAAGGCCACACGGCGAGCGGTGGCATGCTAGGGAAGTGTATTTGTCGATATCTCGATTATATACCTATTTCATTTCTTGTGACTTATATGAGTATTAGATAAATTTGACTTACGCCTTTTCATTTATGTAATATACTTATTAAAATAAATGAAACCAATGATCATCAATCAAAATAAGATGACTGTACTGATTACCTTTCATTGTTGACATGCTCTGTGATCTGGTTGCTTATGTCACTGCGCATTAGTTTTGTTCACAATTTCTAGAATTGCTGGCATCGCGCGTACAATAGGATAATACAACGGATGCGACATAGGTACCTATATCACACTGACGCTTGTTTTAAAAAATACACTCAAATGTTTATATCATATTATCTTACTCCACACTTTTTTATAATATTTAGTAATTATGTTTATATCCTATTTACACGTATATTTACTTATTTAAGTATATTTTATTTTATATGTTTACACACTAGGCGCCGGCGTCACCAAATTGGATTTCGCAGAATACCAGTGTTGCGATTTTATAATCGCAACGTACGCTGAGCGATGTCCAAATTTTGGCACTGATGGGACACACATTTTTTCATTGTTTCAATTTGTGTTGAACTATAATTTTAATACTTTTATTTTATTATTGTTTTTATTTCATTATTGTTTGTATCGCTGCACACTGACGTGACCTTGAACTGAATGGAGGCAGTTTCCGTTTGGTTAAGCGGAAGGTGTGGTGTTGCCAGTGAGCAGTTTTTAATTTATAGTGTATATTTCTTTCTTTTTCTTTTTTTATTTTATTATTGTTTTATTTTATATACTTGTGTCCTTGTGTGCCAAAATAAATATTTTTTCTTTCTTTCTTTTCTTTCTTTCTTTCTTCTTTTCAATGCATTGTAATAAAATCTCAATCTCTCACTCGTTGTCAAAAGGCCTTGAAGATGCTTTGCGCCAAGGCGTAACACGTGTCGATGCATATTTTGTATTCGAAGCAGAATACTGCAATGGAAAACGCCGAGATCCGTGCCCGCTGTCCCTATCCGGAGGAGTTCGGTATCGTCAGTCTTTTTCCTCTCTTCCTCCTTAGTTCCTCTCTTCCCAATTATTTTCTTTATGTAATAGGTACATATAAAACGCGATCATGCTTAATATCTAATTGGAAAACTTGACGTTTCAGCCAAGTTGCAGTGGCCGTGGTCACATGCAGCAATAATTTTCGTTTCTTATTACATTAATCATTCACAGCGAAAGTACCAATAAAAGTGTTTTTAAATAGATTAAGTATATCTATAAAATATATATCTATATTTATATATCCATTTTCCTTGCTGTTGTAATTGCGAAGGTTTGTTAGTTGGTAGACTTATTAGTCACACACACGTACAGATGGATCATCATCATTATTTATTCGTAAAACTGATTATGAACTGGGGCGTGCTGAAGGTACCGTCACCGTACCGTTTTGAAGGAGAAATCAAAACATGCAAGTGAATTTAGGAACATCTACCTCAAAAACGGAGGTCTGATATCACCGCGCCAGTTTGCTTATGACCAGAGTCAGTACAACCTGGCCGAAACGTCAAGCCTTTCAAAAAGGATATGTAAGTATGGAGCATGACCGCGTTAATACCCGATTTGTGGTATATAAATCATGCAATGCAAAGATAAAAAAGTGTTAAATAAACCTGCTAATAGAAACTGATTCATCATTCGTACCACAGTTTAAAAGACCTAAGCAGACAAACAGACGCAGATAGCCAAATTGTTTTACACTATTTAGAGATCACCTTGCTTTAAACGAACTATTAAACACAAAAACAAATTTCAATTAAATCGTTCGTTCCTGAGCTTAGCTGCCTCATATAAACAAAGTCTCTATAATATTAATAAATTTATCATTACTTATTTATTTTAGCTACAAGCCACACACTTTTACTTATCAATAGGTTAGCCATGCTAAAGATTGGGTACCTAAACTTTCTTAAAAGAGCATCTGATAATTAGTGTCTTATTATACTGTATACTATCTTTGTTGACCACACAAAGAACTACATAAGCGCTACGCTTGACAAGAGGATCACCGTAAGTATGTCACAAGTGTCACTTTTTGTGATGCGTGTATCATCGTATTAAAAACCATTAATACATCATTATTATCATAGACTTACGTTTACATGTATATTTGGGAAGGAGTACGTAAGCAGTTGTATATAACAGCTAGTTTACGCCCACTGATGCTTTAAAACCCCACGTAATAGGTGATAACTCCGCCATCTAGCGAACAGATTTCAAGTCTCTGAGCTACGCAAACTGCCCTAACAGATAAATCCTAAAACATTGCCTGTTACAGGGTTCGAAATCGGGATCTTTATTTAGATGTAATACATCCAAACGTCAGTTTGGGGTATGAGTGTATTACTTCTATAGAATTATCACAAATACAATGCCATAAGGTTCTATGGAAGATATACATGATAACATTGGATTATCTTATCTTATGTGGGGGCTAGTCAGTGCAGACCGGCGACACTTCGACCCAGTTGGATCTTTTGTGTCGACACTCTTCCAATCACGACTGCCATAGATGTTCATGGCAGCCGGGTCCGACGGCTTAACGCGCTCTCCGAGGCACGAAGCAGGCGACAATTGTCAATCAATACGCACATAATTTCGAAAAGTCATATAACTTTCGAAAGTCAGAGGTGCGCGACATGGGTTCGAACCCGAGACTCTCTGCATTGCAGTCTGTTGGTCTCCCCACTGAGCTATCGCTGCTCAACATTGGATTAATTACTACATTAAATGTTGGTATTTTTATCGACATATAATTTTCGCATCCCTACCTCCTGACTCAGCTCCCCACCGAGTGCCCCATAGTTACATACGTAGGTGTAATTGTTTGAAAGTACATTTTTCTTTGAGGTTACTCTCTATTAAACGCTCAAAGTGAAATAGGACGCAATGGCTCGTACCTCAAAGGTGTACCGAAAGGTCGGTCGGTCTTAATTGTTCCTCAATTATTATGAATTTCATACGAGGTTAAGTCAAAGGGCTGAGTGGAAATTATGGCTGGATTGTAGGAGTGTGGCCACGTGATGTCGCCGCCGGAATAAGATGGGATTAGCACGCGTTATGTGCGCCACTACTTGTGTTACAAAGGGTGAATGGATACAGGCAGTTTGTATGTTGTTTAATACAAGGTATGGTAGGTTTTGAACCAGCTCATACATTATTCGATTAGGCTCAATAAGTAAAGTAGTTTGACGGCGTAATCTGTTAATTATTGTTAGGTCAAATCTAATGGATAAACAATGGTGTCTCGCCGCCGACTGGCGTCTACGGTTCATAAGCGTTTTAAAGTTTATCAAACTAAAAATATAATGAAGCAATCTTAAATATTTTAGGTAGGTAGGTACCTTTGTTTATATATTGTATAACGGTTGTAATATTGCAATATACATATATACATAGTATAACAATCGTAAACTGACTTTGTCTGTAAGTTGGTGTAGGTACATTATAATATTTGACTATTATTATACTCTGCAATGGCTTATCCAATTTGCATTTGATTTTATTTCATAAAATAACTAGCATAAATTACGAAAAGTCTTCTCAGATTACTGGATAGTACATAATATTCTAAAAGCGGAATCGTGCAAAGCAAGATCAATAGGAAAATATTTATTTATTACATATTATATACCTAATACAAAACTGTGGGCCGGCCGGGCCAGTTCTCGGAATCAAACATTCAAAATATATTTTCGATCTAAAATAGTTTTAGATCACATTTAATCTCCATTAAAATAGGCGTCAGTAATTAATTTAACACCGAGACTAAATCAGAAGTCTAATAATATACAGTTTTATTAAAAGAATTGGCATTCAGATTTTCGTATAGGTATGTACGATATATTCTTAGTATCTTCGCCTTTTACTTATATATATGTGGGTTCCGAAGATTATACATATTTACGCGTATTAAAGCATGGACACATCTAGTTATTTTATAAAACACATAAGAGATAAAAACGGAGATAAAAATTATATTAAGTGTACCTATATAATATCATTGCTACTTAGTAAAGGTATGTTTTGTTTATTCACGAGTTAGCCGATATTTGCGCCGAGCGTAAGACGCGGTTGGACTGAATGACAGAGCTCGATATTCAAATCGGCGCGCGGCCGCCATAGTTAAATTGTATGTAGGATTTGAAGTGCTTTTTTGATAAATATGTATCTTTATTGTCAACCAATAACTTAAATATTTGGGACGGACAAATTGTAATATAACTATTTATGTTTCGTTTAAGCTGTAAAATAGGATAGATTTCTACTGTTATAATCTAAAAATCACGTAACACGAGCTTACGTTTTTTCATTTTTCGTGCAAATTTACGTAATTTTGTAGGTGAAAATATTAATTATTTTAAGTTTTTTACACGGAGTAATTGTAAACACATTCATTGTTATGGTAAATGTATATTTTATATTTGTATTAAACAAAAAGTATTGATTTTATCAACTTAACTGTGACCGCCTGTTTTGGCACATTTCACTCGGCGCAGTCTTAAAAGTGATGTACTATTCGCAGTTTCAAGTATTGTTTTATTTTATTTATAGGTACTTTTACTTCTTTCTCCTTCTCCCTTAGCCTTTATTATTCCCAAGTCACTTGGAGTTGGCTTTTCTAGTCTAACCGGATTTGACTGGATATCAGTTTTTACACGGAGCGGCTGCCACCTGACCTCCGCAACCCGAAGGCTAACGATACCCTAAGGCTAGACCAGTGTCAGGATATTATAGGGCACTCACTTTCCCAATAACAACTGCCATAGATGTTCATGGCAGCCGGGTCCGACGGCTTAACGTGCTCTCCGAGGCACGGAGCAGGCGATAATTGTCAATCAATTCGCACATAATTTCGAAAAGTCATACAACTTCCGAAAGTCAGAGGTGCGCGACGTGGGTTCGAACCGTTCGAGACCCTCTGCATTGCAGTCTGTTGGTCTTCCTACTGAGCTATCGTTGCTTTATTTATAGGTACTTTTACTAAATAAAACAATTTAAAATGGTCATAGTCCTTATTAAAGTAGTATATATATATATATATATATGTAAAGATACAATCACATAAATAAAATGTAATCTAATATCGGGGTTCTTAATTATTATACAAAACACTGTATGAATTTTACATATTTTTAAATATTCACATTGTTTTATAATCTAACATTGATCAAATCACCAGCCTCATAGAAAAGTATAGTATTGTCTTACACTTACGTGACTGTTATAAACAAAAATAAAACTACACTTTTCCCGACATTTTAGTAGCTTTTAAGCGACAGAAGAGCAACCGAAATGCCGACATAGTGTAAATCTAAAGTTTTATAATTCAAATAGCTTGAAATAGTTATTAAGTTAAACAGAAGTAATTTAATAGTTCCAAATTATGTAATAATAGGATTTTTAAAATAAACAACATGATGAAATCCTTAAAAAAGTAGTTTAATTTCCATAAAAAGGAAGTAGGTATAAAAATAAATATAAAACGTATGTAGGCTTGTATGGAGATACAATTAAATCATTTTTCTTTCTTTCTTGCTAATTATAAACGAATAGCATCAATTAACAATTTATAAAATAGTCTTTATATTCAGCAAAGTTGACTTAAAATAGAATCAACCTTTCATCTTCAAAAAGTCATTAAAGGAACCAGCGGTACATTTGTTTACCAAACATCTGTACGAGCTAGCGTAGCCCCAGCAATAATGTTTAATATGAAGTTTCTCATCATAAAATATCTTAATCTCTCTAAAACTTGAACAGTTGGTAAACGTTATTGTGTAAATATTTACGAACCGTCATGTGGGTACCGAGATTTCGTTAATAGTGTTGGACCTCACATATTTATATGTAAAATACGTTTTATGTTATTAATTTTCTAGTCGTTGGCGCAACAGTAACTAGAGCTGTGCATGAGGTGATGGGTGCAATTCTCGTGTCGGATAGTATTCTTGAGTTGGCCTGTCAAGATATTTGCAGCAAAACGTCTAAGACTGTGCTTGGATAGCGAAGATATGCTTGCCCTCTATTACGCGGAAGTTCAAAATATAGCTGGCTTGAAAATAAGAGGATCCTTCTCTGAGTCTGAAATTTCGCTCAAAGTGAATCTGATTGCATAGATAAATATCATCAACCTTTAGATGATAGCAGTAAAACATCTTTGCGATTGAGTAGAGATGACAGGCTCCTAAAAAAATATCTAGTGCTGTCAGCAGCATATTTTTTTAAATCAATCTTGAGCAATCTTAAAGAGCAGCGATAGCTGAGTGGGGAGACCAACAGACTGCAATGCAGAGGGTCTCGGGTTGGAACCCACGTCGCGCACCGCTGACTTTCGGAAGTTATATGACTTTTCGAAATTATGTGCGTATTGAATGAAGATTGATGATTGTGATGAAAGTGAATGAAGCCAGAGAAGTGTGTCAGGATCGTAGCAAATGGAAATCCGTAGTCTCTGCCTACCCCTCTGGGAAACAGGCGTGAATCTATGTATGTATGTATGTATGTATGATTGAAGATTATCGCCTGCTCCGTGCCTCAGAGAGCACGTTAAGCTGTCGGTCCCGGCTGCCATGAACATCTATGTAATGGCAGTCGTTATTGGGAGAGTGTCGACACAAAAGATCCCACTGGGTCGAAGTGTCGCCAGTCTGCACTGACTGCCCCCAGATAAGATAAGATAAGATAGATCAATTTTTACAACCCGGCCATCAAACCGGAGATATCAATAGGCATATACGAGTATACTACTGCAGGCCGACCGAGGCAGTCTAATGTAGTGTGGACTAATAATATATAAATGTTTAACAAACTAACAACTAATAAACGATTTGATTTATATCATAACCAATACTCAACGTTATAGCAGCAGTTATCCTTCACGCCATCTGTCGGTAGATTCGAACTCCCAACACGCACAAACATACATCTACCCTCCAAATAATAATATGCTATTGAAAATTGAGTCGTATACCTTTGAGATAAGAGTCTTAGAGGAGATTTTTGGGTGTAAATTAGGTTGGAATTATAAAAGTCATACTGTGGATTCGAAACCCGGGTGGTCATTATGAGTAGTGATGATACCGTGGCGCTAAAATGCTGCTTTGCGTCATTAGATAAATCTTATAAATAAATTCTTTAACGTATAGTTGGAGTGAGACAAGTCGCACCCTGATCTTTTCATGAGGAAAAGAGCTCAAGTAAAGGAAAGCAAAGACCTAACAAAACACCGCTCAGACTTACAGACAGACAGACCCAGGCACCATAAACAATGTTGTAAGTCTTTGTTTACAACAATAACAGCCAGTTTTTGAAAGATAGATCGATTTAAAAAAAAAAGCGGTGGTAACGTATCTAGCCTTTTAGAAACCGGGTATAACAGTTCGGTATAACCTTAAGAAGTTTTAATTTAAGTTGTAAATGTTTCATTTTGTGTTTTAAATAATAATAATAATAATAATAATATTCTACCACATACACACAACACCGTCTAGCCCAAACTAAGCAGAGCTTGTACTATGGGTACTAGACAATGGATAAACATACTTATATACTTTTATTTTGTGTAAATACATACATATTATACATAGAAACACCCAGACCAAGACAAACATCATGTTCATGATGATGACATTGTTCATGCACACAAATGTTTGAGTTGTGCGGGAATCGAACCCGCGACCTCAGGTGTGGCAGTCGGTTACACTAACCACTACGCCATCGAGGCCGACTAATTAATTAATTAAGAAATAATATGTATTTATTATTTCTTAATCGTTGTATTTCGATTGATTCCCTCCGGGATACGGCGATTTTTTATTTTATTTGACTGCTCGGTTGGTGTAGTGGTTTAAGTGGTCGTCTCGCCACTGCCATTGCGCTTAGTGTTGTGGGTTCGAATCCCACATGGCACAAAACTTTGTGTGATCCACAAATGGTGGTTCCGAGTATGGGTGTTCTTTGTGACCGTTGTATTAATATTTGTAAAGTTCTCCGCGGCACAGGTATTATTACTTGAGTAGGAGTTGTCTTAAAAAAGTGAATGTCTTTCATTTAAATATACCACGAGAATTCCTCCCATTTTTTTAACTGAATCACTCAGTGCGATTTCAGATGTTTACATTAATTGCCAAGGCAACATTTTAGCACCCCAACTTACAAATCGAGAATCGAATCCAGTATAATCCGATTCATTAAACACTTGCACACAACAAGTGTGCTTAATAGGATTATGTGTTTTATTTGATTTTTGCACACACGTGGTCGTCTCGCTGAAATTACTATTTTAAAGTGACGGACGATTCTCGAAATAAAACATGTTAAAGAAAGATCCAATCTAGTTTCAGTGATTCTTGTATATTAATTGATACAGTTTTCCCTGAAATAAAGATAACCTATGGTGGAATTCGGCCGTTGGGCGACCACTTAACTAGTTCTAATAAAATTGTCGACTTGACTTTTATATTGCCGATATAATCCCTTCTTATAAGTTAGTTATGTTAATATTAGTTTAGTTGTATGTAATTATTGTAGCCTTTGTACATATATATAATATTCACATTATTCACCGCATCAAATATTGTTTCCAATATTAACTAAATAAATTTTATTGAATTTATACTAATTTGTACAGCTTTTATCGCGGTTCTTTACAAACCACAAACTTTAGAAATTTTTTGTGTACAAGATTTTTCAAAGTATAAAATATATATATGATTTAAAATAAAACAATATACTACATATTGTTTTATTTTAAAACATAGTGTTTAAAATAGACTGCGGCACATACCGTTTTAATTAATTTAAGTTTGATGTTAAACAATATTATTTAACTAGATAAAATTAATATTTATTTATGCAACCAATAAAGTCGTGATAATCCTTTTCGATTTGGCGGCATCACGCCCTCGTCATTACGAACCATAGATTAGGGGAGTCAGGGATGACATATTTTGATCTCACCACAGATAATAAATAACAGTATTAGTACGTATTGAACTTTATTGATATTTGTCGTTTAAATTATGCCACCGGTTGCTGGCATATGGAGAGACAATAAATTATGATGGTGTTTGGTTTTGGCATAGTTAAGCTTTAAAGGCTATTTGTTATAATATTGTTTGTTGAGTTTCTCGACGACAAATTACCGGGCTTTCGATTCCAGTGTCTAGAAAAAAAAATTGATATATTTCTTAACCTCTTGTATGCCGGAATACCAGACATAATAGAAAAAGCATTGTGTCTCGCGCAGATCCACGTTCCGGCATACCAGAGGTTAAAGGAAAAAGTAAGAACTGTTTTATCTTTGGACTTGTAGAATAAGTATATGTTTAAGTTTGTAACTGGTAAAGATTTACCCGATTATCATCGACCATAAACCCTCAGCTTATGTTCGATGACAATCGGGTAAATCGTTACAGGGTTATTTGTTAAGAAATTATCACGGTGTTAAAAAATGTGTATAGTAAGCGGCACTACTCTCATATTTTCTTATTACTCGGCATAGTGTGAATGGAACAGTCGCAAGAGGAAGACCTAGGCGAACGTTTCTCGATCAGATCGGTGGCGTTCTGGACAAAGGCCAGGTTAAGAGCACCTTGAACCAACGGGCGTGTATGAGGAATGTGATGAAAGTGAATAAAGCCAGAGAAGTGTGTCAGGATCGTAGCAAATGGAAATACGTAGTCTCTGCCTACCTCTCTGGGAAACAGGCGTGAATCTATGTATGTATGTATGTACTCGGCATCTACAATATAACTTTTTAAATACTTTCTTATCCCTTCGGGTACGTAGCAGTAAATTTAAGTATCTACCTATATTTATATGCTGCAGTTCCGTCGGTAAATGCGAATTATTGGACATTATAAAACAGATATAGGTACAATTTATTTTTAAATTAATGAATGATTTAGTTTTGCTAACCGCAAACCAGCTGGTTTAGTAAGCTTACTAATACGATCATCAATTGTTCTATTACATTATTTGGTTCGCTTCCCACACTGACCAAGCGATGTGTTGTATGCCCCTTATTGTCAAATCATGTTAAACATATAAATCATTTTATTGAATAAAATTTAGTATAAATTTATTTGACTTAACTTTTGCTCTAAATATAATTAGGTATACTTATTACACTTTTATTAATTAGTTAGAAAAGTCTTAATATAAGCTTTAGTCGGTAACAGTAACTATTAGGTAGGTACCTACAAATTGACTTGCCCGACAGCCGACGCAGTGTGTTTAAAGAATTATAAGTATTATCGAAATCGAATTATTCGCATCAGAGATAGTTATTCGTCTGTACTAATTGTGTTTAAAAACAACATGGGAAGAATACTAAAAAAAACATCGCTGTTGACCAGTAAGAGATCGGCGTAAGCACGACATACATACTACGACCTCATTGTACCTACCTATTTTGAGACTACAACTTATCAATCGTGTTATATGAATACTTAATCATTAGTTACCCATAACGAATCGATAAATATTGGTATGTGAAATTGCTTTTTGCGTAACAAAGTTTATCCCGAGTGAGAATTTTATTTTCTGGTTGTGCAGTATTAAGCTATGATAAGCGACACTTTGACACCTAGCAACAGCGATGCTCACCGCAGGAACACATCACAAGGTTGTTTGGCTGCAACTTTCTACAGGGAAGGAGAAGGTCTTTTTACTGTAGTTGAAGAACCTCTACACTACCACAACAGTAACTAGAGCTTCGTCACTATGATAAACAATCTATTTTTAAGGAATTAACAGGTGATACTATGATTACTGGATGACAGCTAAGGTTATTTATGACAATTGAGCGAAAAATTATTGCCTTAAAAAATAATACAGCATTATTTTATACAATCTACCTGCCCCCGCGGTGTTGCCATGTCTTCTAGTACAATAATTAAGTCAATGAATTCATATAGAGTAAGTATATCGATGAATGTGAGCAATGGAGCCATATAGTTACGTAAGAAATTTTATTAGTTAAAATTATACACTTATTACTTTGGGAAACATTGAACAAGTTTATGTAGGTATATACTAAAACAAGAAAATCACTTTAAGGAAATTCTAGCCTACAAAATCGAAACAAACATCAAATGAAATCTCAAACAATACACCCAGTGATAAATTTATTCCAACCACTCAAAAACGAAATTATAAACAACAAAATGCGCGCGGAACATTAAAATGGCATAAAATCAAATAAAAACTGGCGATACACAAATAATAGCGATTTAAACGCGCCACTTGTGTTAAACAATAGGTTATATTGGCGCCAAAACCGGGGCGCACTCCCGCCACTTGACCATCTGTGATTTTTTATTTATTTTTTTATTCGAGGCAAAGATCTTTATGAACTTTAAGGCCAGTAGTACTTTTTTGCTAATGATTGTTTTGCAATGCAAAATGTTTAATGCGATAAAGTGCTTTCTGAGTAGGTAAATGAGTTCTTTGGTAAAATGTATTTGATTTAGAGAACTTACTTATTAGAATTGAGAAAGGTTTATCCAGATACGAAAATAGATTCGAAAGCATGTACTTACGACAAAGGACTACCTAATTAAGAAAATATTTATGGTAAATGTTAATGTAACCGTTAGCAAGGAAATACTTAGGGCTTGTCCCACCACCTCCAAATAGCATTTATCTATAAGATAAGTGTCTCGCCATCTCTCTTATTTAACCTAACAAGAGTGAGACAGCATGCGATTCATCTTTTGGATAACTTTTACTTACTTGTTAGTTGTGGGACTGGCCATTAGTCGACCATTCCTGGTTCTGTAGATATCAAAGAGTGCTCTAGGTTGAATTGAATAAAGCAGGTAAAATTCCGTAGATTCTTACTATCTCTGCGGGAAATAGGTACGTTAGATTATTTAACAGTATGCAATAAATGTTAATAAAATATACATAATTTCTAAATGTGTATATTATAGTCTGTTTACCATATATCTTTTTAATATTCTTTTTACCACTAGCTCTGGCTAAATGTTTAATCTGTCAAGTCTTAGGATTGCAATCATAATTAATATTCTTTTGCGACTGGCGGCCGGTGAGCCGCTGCGACTCAAAAGTTTAACCTTAATTATCACGACATTTTAAATATTACATTGTCTTAATAATTCTGATACGCGACTCTTGACAGGATATTATTACAAGACCACAACTGTTGGCATATTCAGATAGACAAATAAATCATAAATAAAATTGTTTTTTTTTTTTTTTTTAATCTTTATTTATTTGAAGGACTTGGTTCACAAAGAAGCGACCATATCGTCCTTGTAATACAACGTACAATGATTACCATACTTAATTTTTAGATTACACATGATAATTTAGGTTCTTATACTATTAGTTACACTTATTATCTATTCAGGATCTTGCCTTTAAACAGACCTCCACTAATTTGTATAATGCTTTGGCATCCTTTGAGTCTGGTTGAGACAACACACTGTTGCAACCACCTACATTATTAACAATATTAATATTATTAAAAATATCGCGTCTTAAAGTTTCGTTGCGGACACATTCCACTAAAATGTGATGCACGTCCTCGATTATACCACACTCTGTACAGTTTGGTGACGACACCTTTTTCATTAAGAAGGCGAACTTGTTAAGTGGAATGTGGCCAGAACGAATCCTGAAAGCAGTAACTAAGGTACTTCTATTGAGGTTGCTTGTATCAAACCAAGGGGAGCGAAAAGGTTTAGCTCGTATAGTATTATACCATATACCCTTGCTTTGCGAATTACTTTTCAAATGATCTGCCCATAGCTCAAAAATATGTTCTTTTAACAACGGTATAGCATCAGTATAAAATGGCGTAACATCGATGAGTATTCCGTCTGAGACAGCCATCTTTGCGAAACGATACGCCTCCTCGTTACCACACAGACCTACGTGAGATGGCACCCACTGCATAATTACGTTTTTATTAGACGCCGCAAGTTGCCGAATTGTCTTCAAAATATTGTAAGCTATCGGTACTCCTCGAAAATTCGAGGTGCACCGAGCCACGTGTTGGAGTGCACTTCTGGCATCCGTCATTATTACAAAATTGTTATAATTTATACATTCTATATACGAAAGAGCTTCAGACAATGCGACCAACTCCGTGTACATTATTGAGAGATTGGCATCGATTTTGAATAGCATTTTTGTTTGAGATTGTGGATCGAATACAGCTGCACCTATACCATCCTTTTCTTTTGAGCCATCGGTAAATATTTGATAAAAGCCACGATACTTATCAACTATATATTCTTGACACTTCTCTTTTATATATAAAGCACCTAGCTCCTTTTTGGAACCGGTTACGCCGCCTATACCACATACTATGTTCCGTTCAACATTAATATTTTGGACCCACGTGTCTAAAGAGAACATTTCTAATCTTTGCGAACAGTGAATAGAGGTGGATTTTAAGAAGGTATGTACAACTGCTAGGAGTGGTATTTTCTTTCGACTCCAATAACCTGGTCTATGACAGTGATCGGCTAACTGGATTATTAATTAAATAAAATTGTTTATTATTCCAAAGTTAAAATTCGAAAAGTCATATAACTTCCGAAAGTCAGAGGTGCGCGACGTGGCTTCGAACCCGAGAGCCTTTGAATTGCAGTCAGTTGGTCTCCCCACTGAGCTATCGCTGCTCTACATTGTAATGTAACTCATATACATCTTATCACTAAGGAAGCTAAAAAAAATGTTCTAGATGTGATAGTGACTTAACTATAAAGCATTTACTGATTGATTGTCACATGTATAAAACAGAAAGATAGAAGTTAAGCTATCTAAAAATTGTTTGTACAATATAGAAAAGACTCTAAAATTCCTAAAATTAATTAATTATACTATAATTTAATCTAATATTGTAAACCTACAGAGGTCGCTAATGACCTGCTCGACATAAGTACCTACAGAATCTAGGATCAGACGAAGATCGTAAAAAAAGCACAAACATCCAGAACTAATGAGACATTATATTACAGAAGGTACTTTGTAGTGTAGTGCTTAAACGGTAGACCTTTAATTTAAACTTCCCCATTTCTAAGTTATTAAACAGCAACAATGAAGTCAAACAAATGAAACATTATTTAAAGCGTAATGCATTTTATTGTCAGCACTTTGCGAGGAGGGCCCCAGTAGTTGGGGATTATAGCATCGCAATAAAGGGGCCGGGTTTGATCACAGCTCCTCAGGGGTGAAATTTATAACTGTGTGGTCAATTGCTGTGCATTTAACGGCTATTTTGAGTTATAATACTCTTCATTTTGAAATATTTTTGACTAAATTTTATAGAACAATAAGTTTTAGGTGGTAAGAAATGACTGTGACAGAATATACGAAGTTATATTTTGTAGGTAAGTACATGTAGTGCAGAGACAATGTAATATTTTATTGCGTTTACATGAATGTTACACGTTGAAATTAAACTACTTTATTTGACCGATCGTCATGAAATTTCGCATACGCGTTGTCATGGATACACAGAAGGATTTACGGTAGGTAGGTACCTTTCATCGGCGAGCGAAGTCACGGACAGGTTATAATTCATTTCCTTGCCAAATTTCATTAAGATCTGTATAGCCGTTTAGTCGTGGAAGATTACAAAAAACAGAGTTACTTTCAAATTCAAATTCAAATTCAAAATTCTTTATTGCTAACTATGTGTACATAAATAAAGTTTTTAACAGAAGATATCAGTTCTTAGAACATAGTGGCCCTGTTAGGGCATTGCAATTTCATCATACATGTATGCTTATAATTGTAACAGTTAAACATGCAATAAATTGATTTACATTCATTAATTAAAAAGAGAAAATTTATAAATATTAAATTTTAGATAGGTCATCGTTTTAATTACATTATATCATTTACATCATATTAATTATAAATTATTAAAGTCATACCCAAATAAAAATACACCTGTCATGAGTTACCTGATTTAAAAATTATCATTATTCATTAATTCAATTATGTCACCGTATTGTAATCATTTAATATTAATTATCATAATCCTTTTAAAAAATATTTTACAGAATTATATTCACTTTAGTGATAGGTACTTTAATGAACAAAATTATTTTTCCTCAAGAAATTCTGCTATTGAGTAATATGCCTTTTTAATTAAGAAATTTTTCAGCATTCTTTTAAAAATAATAATTGAATTTATAATCTTAATGTCCATAGGTAGCTTGTTATAAATCTTTGTGCTCATACAGAAAATACTATTGTTGTACGCTCTAGTGTGGGACGCTTTATTTCTTAAGGTATTTTTAAGTCTCCTGCTTTTTAACGTATCATAGCTTGTAATGTTTGATTTAACTAAAATTGAGGCCAGGTAGATAAATAGAGCAGGGAGTGTTAAAATCTTGAGATTTACGAACTTTCTCTTTCGCATTTATAATAATATCACTATCTTAACTAGGCTACGCTTTGCTTTGGCTCATTCTGATATTTTAATTACCTGTTACCGTTAACTTTAACTTTGGGATAAAAGTACAAGTACACAGAAATCATCAAAAAAATATTGTTTCTATTTCAAGTAAATCTAACGATTAATTTTAGAGTTTTGCAGACACTATCATAGGGTAATTGATTTTTATACTAAACTAACTGATCCGTGCAATTTCGTCTACATCACATAAGACAATAATTGTTCCCGTTTTTGCAATATTTTTCAGTGACGCTCCACTCCTATCGGTCGTAGCGTGATGTTATAGGTATAGCATAAAGCCTTCCTCGATAAATGGGCTATCAAACACCAAAATAATTTTTCGTTTCGAACCAGTAGTTCCTGCGCGTTCAACCAAACAAACAAACTCTTCAGCTTTATAATATTATAAAGCTGAACTGTTTTGACAATTATTTATCTATTTATACTCTTTACTGTTTCTCGGTACAGTCAGTTTCGGTATAGTGTTAAACACTAACTACACAATATGCGTACGATAAACACATTTTAAAGCTCGTTTGGAGTGTATTACACGCGCTAAGACTCCATGAAGACCTAGATAGATTTATCCAGTACCTAACGTGCGTCAAGTTGATTAGATTTATATTAAAATATCAAAACACCGTCATGTTTGTTTGCTTTAGAGACGTACCACGATAGTGAATGTGACTGCTCGATTACCGGGTTGGGCTAAGGATTAGATAGACAGATATCATGGATTTTCCAAACAAAAATAATTCAGAATCAGCATTGAATCTGGATATATGCCTATTAGATGCAGAGGCAGTAGGCTCACCCTAGCTATTACAGTAAGTAATGCAATTAGCTGAATGTATTTCATTAATTAAAAGCATATACTTTGTATTTGTAACTGTGATCAATTCAACTGTCTTTTATCTGTTACTACAACTGTACCTATAAATTCAATATTGAACGATAGAGTACATCAAAGTAACGCAAGTGGTGTCAACTTCTTTCGCTAACTGTTCCTAAAACTACTGCGTAATACATAATACTCTACCTACCCTTTGGAGATATGAGCGTAACCGGGTGTTAGACTATGTATGTATGTACCTAGTACACAAGCAATTTCTCAAAGAAGGCTTACCTATTGTAAAGTATTCGATACAATTAGAATTGAATTGAAATTACACTTAAATCTCTAAAAATATTAGATATTAGATTTTGCCCGTGGCGTCGCTCGTATAAAGGTTAGTATAAGTACTTTTTCCTGGGTAAAAGGTACCTACTTACCCTATGTTTAGCAGCGATAGCTCAGTGGGGAGACCAACAGAATGCAATGCAGCGGGTCTCGGGTTCGAACACACGTGGCGCACCTCTGACTTTCGGAAGTTATATGACTTTTCGAAATTATGTGCGTATTGTTTGACAATTATCGCCTGCTCCGTGCCTCGTAGAGCATGTTAAGCCGTCGGTCCCGGCTGCCATGAACATCTATGGCAGTCGTTATTGGGAGAGTGTCGACACAAAAGATCCCACTGGGTCGAAGTGACGCCGGTCTGCACTGACTGGCCCCCACATAAGATACATACATACCCTATGTTCTTTTCTGTTCCCCTGACAACGTAGCGTATGCGAAACTTCATGACGATTAGTTGAGTAGCTAAGGCGTAAAAGCGTAACAAACAAATAAACAAACTCACATTCGCATTTATATTTCATTTGTGTGCTGGAATATGTATTACAATAATGCAGTCAAATGCAATTTACATAACTCACCGAAGCAATCCAAGCTTTACTTAGATAATAACTAAAGGCATAGCAATGCTCAGGAAACTGTATTCATCGGTGTATTAGATATCACATTCTACCATTAGAAAACCGCTAAAATAGAAAATACATTGACCAAAATATATGTAAGATCTATATATTATTTTAAACATACTGCACGACTGGCGTAGATTACTTCACAGATAGCGTACCTTGTGGAATAAGTGGTCGGCTCGGAACTACATTCAATGTCATGTTTTCGAATCCAGAAATCCGAAAAAGAATCCAGAAATATATTGTTTTAGGTCCCACGTAATTATTTCGAAACTCCGTGATTTACTAAGAATGGCTAAAAAATCGCACTAGATAAAACTTTGCCCTATTTGGGTATTGAATTCGAGACCCTATTGACTAGCGCTGTGCCACCGATCATACATACACATTGACATCATAAAGTGGTTTATCAGACACAGACAAATTAAAATATTCTACTTATTTTTAAATTTAGCCCTCATTTATAGAATATATTTAAAAAAATTTAAACGTTTAGTTGGATTTTTACGCCTATAGTGATGATTAAACATTTTTTTTATATTTTGCTTGCTCGGATGGCGTAGTTTCTTAAGTGGTGGCCCCCTTCCGTCACGGCACCGAGTTTTGTGTGTTCGATCTCTACACTGGACCAACATTTTTGATCCAAAAATAGTTTAGTTGTTCATAGTTCGAATGTTCTTTGTGGTTTTTGTTTAAATGTTTGTAAACTAACACGCGCTCGAGGAACAGTACTTAGAGCGGGAGTCGTTTTCTAATATAATGTATCTTAGCTGGGGTAGTTCTCATTTTACATATAATAATTATATAATTTTTAGGAAATTTGGCTTTAGTATTGTTTTGAAAAAGTATGCGTGTAATGAAACGTACAATTATTCGTTTAGAAATTATAAAAGGGATAGGTATTTTATATGACCTATTTTGGTAGACAAATAATAGATTATTCCTTTCCAGTTACAAGTTAAATTATTGAAATCTAATTATATTTAATCAAAATTAGATTTAACAGTCTTCCAACGACTATGCAAAGTTGTTGCTTGGAATAAAATGGTTTCGGACTGTTAGTATTACGTCATCGTTACGACAGTGACATTGACATTACATTTGAGGTTAACAAATAAATTTTCAGCAGAAAATCTGCATAATTAAATTAAAATAAGACTAAAAGTATGTGTAAATAAATTATATTTATATAGTATAATAAGTGTAAATTTGTAAAAATGTGGCAATTAATACAAACGCACTCGTGCGCGCTTATGAGACAGAGGTAAATATTGTGAGAAAATAGTTTTGTAAATATACATCATTTTCTAACATAAAGCTTACCTTAATTTTTATTTACAGGTTACTTACAAACAAAAGTAATGTGTACTTCGCAAACATAATAAAAAACAAGCCGTCTAATGTCGTTAAACGATATATTTTTGAAGTTAAAACTTCATCAGAGAAAAGTACAAAGTCCGGCCTATTATTGCTTTGTAGTCCTTGGAAATTATGCACCGGTGTTAGTATAGGATTAGGAGTAAGATATTTTTTAAGTAGTGGTCCAGCATATTGCAAAGCTGCTGCCTACAATCACAGAACAATACAGAGAAGGCCTAATGTGGATCAAGACAGTGCTAAGTTTGATTGGAGCAAGTTCTTCTCATATCTTAAGCCTCATAAGTGGTTACTGGCCGCTGCTGTTGCTGTAAGTATATCATAATATTATGTTATTGCAAAATAAATGTGTAAACAATGTAAGATTAGTCTACTGAAGTAGGTATTATTACCATATTTTGGCTATTGTATTGGAAAATTATATTTAAAATCTGTAGTTTAACAAAACCTTGTTTAAGTGGCAATAAACTGATACTGTATATTGCCAAAAGTAATCACAAATCTCAAAGAACTACTTACTTAATATACATATTAAATAAATTTTTCAGCTATTTCATTCTAAGTACCTAAATAAAATTATAATAATGAAAAAGACAATTGGGAAATTCCAGTTTCAATCCTTGATATAGGATCATAAATAGGTTTGTTATTAAAGTGAAATAATCATAAATAATCTTAACTAAAAATAAGTCTGTTGATTATACATTGAAATTAAACTACTATATACGGATTTTATCGCGTTATTTATTTGACACTTTATTAATATACACTTTATAAATAATGCGATAAAATCCATATATAGTAGTTTAATTTCAATGAATTATATTCGCGTAAACAGAAGACACTATTGATTATATCTCATTGGTACATAATTAAAAACCTGTTCTTTTTGAACATCAGTGTGCCACTGTAATTCAATAGGTTAAAAAAAAGCACTGGTAGCTTAACTTGTATTCTAGAGGCTGTGGATTCAAATCCAACTCATTGAACTAGCAATATAAAATCATTTTTAACACAATTATATTAGTTTAACTAGTAGAATTAGCATGAATACCAGTAATTTACAAAATCAAAATATCTTTATTTATTTTGGTAACAAAGTAAATCTTATGACTGTCAAGCTTACACTAACTAAAAATATTATGAATTTACATTAATATTAATATTAGTATGGATATAATAATAATAATAATATAATATTCGTTCACATACATGCAACACCATCTAGCCCAAACTAAGCAGAGCTTGTATGGGTACTAGACAATGGATAAACATACATATATACTTTTTTTTTTGTAAATACATACATATTATACATAGAAACACCCAGACCAAGACAAACATCCATGTTCATGCACACAAATGTTTGACTTCACTTGCAGTTGCAGTAAATTGCTACTAAAAATTATAAAATATTCTTGTTACACATTCTGATAATCATAATTTTATGTTAATAATTATTTTATCTCCATTTCAGTCTGCATTGACAGTGGCGTTCCTGAATGTGTACATTCCAGCAATGTTAGGTGTTATAGTAAATGTATTGGCAAGTGTACGACACAATCCTAGTGCAGACTTCATTGAAGAAATCAAGTACCCTGCGTTTAAACTTATCACTTTGTATATTGGACAGGTATGTTATCAAAAATTCCTATCAAATATTATAAATGCAAATGTGAGATTTTTTGTTATGCTTTCATACCTTAACTACTCGACTGATCATCATCAAATTTCGCATACACCTTGTCAGTGGAACAGAAATGAACATAGGGTATCTATCGTCCAGAAAAAAGTAGTGTTCCCAAGCAATCAAAGGCATGGGTAAAAGCTAGTATGCTAGTTGTTTACTTTTTAGTATGGCATTAATTCTTCTTCTTCTTTGCGTTTCGTTGGCAAACACTTTTAAATTATATATTTACCGCCCAGAAAGCAGCTACGCTAGCTGCGTTGTCAGAGGTAGCCATCAGATCCTGCTGCGGTCAAGCAGGGCACGATGTAAGGTGGGACATCATTTGTCTTACACCGCACGCGCAAGCCAGATCGACACCGTCTGAGAGTTTCCACTTAAACATGTTTTCTTTACACTGACCGACCTGGGTTCGGCATAAATTTTGACTATATTAAGTAAATTTACTGTAGAATCTTTATTAAATAAAGTCAATGTCAAAGCTAAATATATCCCCTATACATAGTTTTATAGCTATATTTCTGAAGAGTTACGCAGAAGTCAGCATCAGCTATGATTTTAGTTTCCGCTTAATAGAAGATAAGCCCATTGCTGTCTACATGGCTGTCTGTTGCTACAGACATTCTCTTGACCTAAAATACACAATATCATATTATTCAAGCAAGGATCCCAATCTGAGATCTGACACATATTGGTCCCATTCACTACTGCTGCATTTCTGACTCAGGCCATCCAATGTCAATGTCTTTATATTCTTTTCAGGCAATGTTCACATTCTTCTACATCCATCTGCTATCACAAGTGGGTGAGAAAGTAGCGTGTCAGATGAAACAAGATCTGTTTGAGTCCATATTGAAACAGGATATGGCTTTCTTTGATGAGGAGAGGACTGGTGAACTAGTCAACAGGTATAATTTTTTATTACAATATTTTTTTTATCACCAATACTAATGTCAGCATCCCATAAGAGTGTATACATCGCACATAATAGGGGTAAGAATATTGTCATCATCCAGGTCGTTTTCGGATGCAATGCTGCTTTTTATAATTTTATTACAAAAGACTTACAACAGTTTAAATAATTAAATTATCTTTGCCAGACTTGGAAATCAACATTTTGGGATTAGAATCTCAATATTGTATGTAGACTTATGTTGAAAGACTAACAAAGCTAGTTATATTTTAAATTTAACTGTAAAAAGCATCTGTGCCCTGTCTTTCTATCCAAGAGTGTTTTTTATATACAACTTAACAAACAAGCATACGGCCCACCTGAACGTAAGTGGTCACCGTAGCCTATGGACGCCTGCAACACCAGAGACATCATTTGCGCGTTCCCGACCCTTTAGAAAAGGAAGTGGGAAGGAGAAGGAGCCGGAAGGGGGAACGAGGGTGATTGGGCCTTCGGCACTCTCACTCACCGAACGAAACACAACAGTAGGAATACTGCTATTTCACGTCGATATAAATGGTCCATTTATGTAATAACTAGCTGACCCGTGCTACTTCGTCTGCTTCATATAAGAGAATTTGCTCCGTTTTTGCAACATTTATCATTGCTACTCCGTTCTTATTGATCGTAGCGTGATGTTATATAGCCTTTAGCCTTCCTCGATAAATGAGCTATCCAACACTGAAATAATTTTTAATTCGAACCAGTAGTTCCTGATATTAGCGCGTTCAAACAAACAAACAAACAAACTTTTCAGCTTTATAATATTAGTATAGATAAGCAAATGCTTTTTACCTTTAGATAACTAGATCTAAAGATCTAAAGGTATTCTCTTTTATAAAAGACAATTCCCACACTAGGAATAAATCCTGTGTCGCGGAGGACTTTACAAACATTCAAACAATGGACACAAATAATACCATTTGTGGATCACACAAAGTTTTGTCCCATGTGGGATTCGAACCCACAACACTGGGCGCAGTAGCAGTGGTGAGGTGTCTACTTAAACCACTACACCATTCGTAGAGTATTGAGTTTGATACCAAGCGTGGAGCCAACCTTACCTTATATCGTACCATTTGAGCATGACGAAGTCATTATGTGCATCCTCACATACACTCCTTTTGTTTAGGTAAATACTTAACTAAAGGTAAACAATCTTGATGTGTCTTTTTGATTTTTTTTATCTAAAAACTCAGTTTAAAAATAAAATGCGGCTAAAGATCAATGTAAATACAACAATAACGATTACTAAATCAATTGAACCGTTAGTTTAAGCAGTAGTTTATATGTTTAATATGTGTTTGTGTTAAAAGTCACATCAAGATTGTTTACCTTTAGTTAATTACCTAACCAAATGGAGTATAGTTATAACCATTGCCAACACAACCATAACAGCTCAAATGGAGGGGACAATAGGAATTCTATTAATTGACTACAGTAATTGCCAGTAATCGTTTTAAATCTTAATTTAAGGTATTAATAAATGTAACCACTTATATTTCAGGTTGACAGTTGATGTACACGATTTCAAAAGTTCCTTCAAACAAACTATCTCTGGTGGGCTTAGAGCAATAACACAGGTAAATATAAATATCATGCCTGTATATTCTCGAAGGGTTAAGACAAGGTATATTATAATCGCTATGCATATATTTTAGCCCGCATTACCTACTGCGTGATAGAATCAAATAAACGTGAATGTGTGTATTGGAGTCGGCATATATGGATATAACTGGGTAAGACGTGCCAACTTGTGCTGATGGGGTTCTGCGGATTCAGTTTTGCCTACTGGATAAAGATGTTTATTCAGTATTGATTTTGTAGTTCAACAATTCCAAAACCGAATGTGTCCAATATGTCTAACCTTTTTTTTATACTGTCTACCTATGCTGTTAGTAACGATAATCTAGTGAGAGACTGACTATCACGCACCTTTGACGTTTTAAAGTTATAAGCCTATTAAATAGTAATTATTGCTGACTTAAATGGTGAAGAAACTTACATATCTGAGCTTTGCATAATGTTGTCGAAGATAACACAGTTGTGCTGACTGCACGGACGCCGTAGTGGTTTAAATTGTCGCCTGGCTCTGCCACTGTGCTGAGTGTTGCTAGTTCGAATCCCACACGAGACAAAAAATTGTGTGATCTACTAATGGTTTTCCCTGTGTTGTTTTAAATGTTTGTAAACTTGCCCGCGACACAGGAATTATTTCTGACGCGAAAGTTGTCTTAACCCACGCAGGGCTAGCGTGGTGGACTACGGTCTAACTTTTCTCATTTAGAGGAGGACCGTGAATAGCACTGAGCGATCATTTCTCCCACATACGAGCAAACTCTGGAATGAACTGCCTGCTTCGGTGTTTCCCGAGCGCTATGATATGTCCTTCTTCAAACGAGGTTTAAAGAGAGTTCTTCTTTCACGGTAGGCAGCGGCTTTGCTGTGTCCTGACATTGCTGAAGACCATGAGCAGCGGTTACCACTTACCATCAGGTGGGCCACTTGCACGAAGGCCACCCACGGCAATAAAAAAAAAGGTTTATTTACAGGTCTGATAGTATTATACCCATGTTGTATATTTAAAAAGGCGATTTTGGCAGAATCCTGTAGTCAGAATATCCATTTATGTTTCCAGGTAGTGGGCTCCTCAATCAGTCTGCTGGTGATATCGCCGCACCTGACCGGACTGACGCTGGTCTGTGTACCCTCGGTCGTCATCGGAGGCACTTTCATCGGATCCCTGCTTAGAAAGCTGTCTAGGGAAGCTCAGACACAGGTATATGCTAACATTAATTAGTTTTTTTTTAAGTTTTACTAGTTTATTGTGTTTGTTATTGGAAATTCAGTACCTTATAATATCCTGACATCGGTCTAGCCTTAGGGTATCGTTAACCTTCGGGTTGCGGAGGTCAGGTGGCAGCCGCTCCGTGTAAAAACTGATATCCAGTCAAATCTGGTTGGACCAGAAAAGCCGACCCCAAGTGACTTGGGAATAATAAAGGCTAAGAGAGAAGACTAGTTTTTTGGGTTTGTAATTCTCTATTATCTACATAGTATTCTTGTATACACATAGGTGTGGACCTTGTCTAGGCTTACAACTTTATATCCCTGAAGTAATAAGAGTTATACTCGTATTTCATCCAAATTTCGCTAATTCAATTTTTAGGTTCCACTTAATGACGGTCTATTACCGCTAAAAATATATTTGCCAATATTTCCAAGTTTATTTATTTATATTATTTAGGATCTTTGTACAAGAAATTCAATATCTCAATCAATTTACCTTGATAATTAATATATGGCTTCATGTTTTATTAATTATAAGAATAGATTCACAAAATAAATTACAGGCAATCAGAATACAAAGAAAGTAAAGTCATGGAGAACTAATTACTTACAGTATATACAAGAATTATTAATTTAAAAAAATACATTAAAGTGCAATTTCTGAAGTATGAATAGCGAATTCAATAACTTTATTTATTTATATACTTATATATATATATATATATATATATATATATATATATATTATCGGCCCACCGGATGGTAAGTGGTCACCGTAGCCTATGGACGCCTGCAATACCAGAGGCATCACTTGTTCGTTGCCGACCCTTTAGAAAAGGAGGAAGTGGCAAGGAGAAGGAGCGGGATAGGGGAAAGAGGGTAATTGGGCCTCCGGCACTCTCACTCACCGAACGAAACACAACAGTAGGAATACTGGTATTTCACGTCGATATTCTGTGTAGTCCTATCCCGGTCGAGCCGGCCCATTCATGCTGAAATCAGCGAGGCTCTACTACTCAATATCTATTTATATTATATCTGTCTGTTAAATAATATAATATTTATATTATTTAACAGACAGAAAAAGCGACTCTCTTAGCGGAGGAGACGATCTCGAACATGCGCACGGTGCGCGCGTTCGCGGGCGAAGAGAACGAGGCGCAGGCGTTCGCGCACGAGTGTCGCGCCGCCGCCGGCCTCAGCATGGAGTTGGGGCTCGGGATCGGACTGTTCCAGGCCGGGACTAACCTGTTCTTGAATGGGTGAGTGCGCTTTTAATAGTATGGTGATTGGACTAGGAGTAAATGTGGAAAATTTAGACTAATTATCTTATCTTATCTTATCTTATGTGGGGGCCAGTCAGTGCAGACCGGCGACACTTCGACCCAGTGGGATCCTTTGTGTCGACACTCTCCCAATAACGACTGCCATAGATGTTCATGGCAGCCGTGACCGACGGCTTAACGTGCTCTCCGAGGCACGGAGCAGGCGATAATTGTCAATTAATACGCACATAATTTCGAAAAGTCATATAACTTCCGAAAGTCATAGGTGCGCGACGTGGGTTCGAATCCGAGACCCTCTGCATTGCAGTCTGTTGGTCTCCCCACTGAGCTATCGCTGCTGCTTAGATTAATTAAATAATAGTTTGATTGGATAGGTCAGGTGAATTTCGTGGTTGTGTACTCATTGACAGTGCGCCAAGTGTTGTGGGATCGATCCCAAAAAGAGCAAATAATTCGTGGGATTTGCAAATAGTTGGTTCGCGTTTGGCTGTCTTTTGTTTCAATTCGTAAAGCAGACTTGAATGCGTCGGCTGTGTCAAAATGTGTCAAAACGAGATTTCAGCATTTTTTCAAAAAATGCTAAATATCAGTGTGGAATGTGAGACTGTGCCTAGTGAACGGTTATAAACTTGCTTCCTATTACGTGGAGCTTAAACCATATCTGATGAAATATGGATGCAAAAGTATCGCGGTCGCTTTTGTCATCAAAGGGGTAAGCAGAGAAGTATATCTGATAAAGGTGTCAGACTACGCATTACATTAGAGAAAGGTACAATAAAAAAAGGATATTTATTTATGTTACTGATATTAACATTCATAGATAATAGCTGTTTGGATTTGAAAAGGAATTTTAGAATATCTTCATGGTAAAAAATTAATATATTTATTAGATCTTAATCAAAACGGCCGCAGGCTACGTCCACTAATTAGGAGACAATTGTTATTAGAAAAATAAAACTACCTACACCTCTAACACAGAGACTTTTCGCAGTACACTCAACATACTGACATAATCGTCTGCCATCGATCCACAAACAAGTCACAGGCTGGATTTGACTCCAAGAGAGCGTTGAGTGTATAATGACTATTAACTAATCGACATTCCTGTTCAGTATGGTGCTAGGCACGATGTTCCTGGGCGGTCACCTAATGTCCACGGGCCAGATGTCTGCTGGTGACGTGATGGCTTTCCTGGTCAACGCTCAGACGGTACAGCGGTCTGTGGCGCAGCTGTCGCTACTGTTCGGCTCTGTAGTCAAGGGTATCAGTGCTGGAGGAAGAGTTTTTGAGGTAAGGCTTTGAACTACTGTGATTTTTACGAGAATTAGTCCAAAAGTCTAACTTGTCTTGGTATTGGTGTAATTCAGAATAATAATAATGTTTATATTCACTCATAAAATTTTACAAAATGCTCCTCTTTTAGGTAAGCAAACAGTAAAATATTCATATAAAATAAGAAGTTGACGTTGACAACTGTGCTAGTTTGAACTGTGTTGCAGCCGCCAGCGCCTTCCACCCTATAAAATTATTCATTTAGGGCAGAGGTTCCCAGACTTATTTTCGCATAGACCACTTTCAAAATTTTGCTTGTTCCAGTAGATCCCCTGCAGCTACATTTCTACCATATACCTTGACATTAGTATTTATATTAGTGAAGAATGACTTTATTTTTTTTTAAATTCTTTGGACTGATCCTACAACAGTAGGCGGGCTGCCCTTTTTTCTTTTTTAGAAATTCTCTACTGAGAAATCGGTAGGTTCGAGACCACTGGTACTAAATATCTATAGTGATAGGTGAAGTCAATCATTGAAATTAAACTGCTATATACGGATTTTATCGCGTTGTTTATTTGACACTTTATTACAAAATTTTGAAAATTGTTACACTACTACTACTATTAAACTTTACTAATTTTTAAGCTAATTAAATTATTATTAAACTATTTAGATTTAATTTATTTTTACACTTTCCCCGACGTTTCGGTTGCTTTTCAGCAGCCATGGTCACGGGGAGACTGTGACTGTGAGTCTCCCCGTCTCCCTCTCTTTTTATACGCGGTTAAAGCGTTTCTGGAGATTTCTAGAAACGCCATACCCGGCATGTAAACAGTACGAAGATTCGAGAAAGTTCCAGCGTTCTCTCTAATCTTCGCGTACCGACAAGCTACGTTGTTCAGTCAGACGTCAATAGATGGCGTTGTAATAAATTATTAGAAGGCACTGCTGAGTCTTTCCCACAGTGCCGATAGATGGCACTGGCTGTAACAATAATATAATATAATAATATTCTTAAAGATATGTAAAGTCTGTCAACCAGCACTGAGCTAGCGTGGTGGATAGTCTAACCCTTCCCGCACTGAGAAGAAGCCCGTGCCCAGCAGTGGGACAGTTTAATATAGGGCTGTTATTATTATATATAAACTGTCCCATTGTAGGGCACGGCCCCTTTTTACAGTTTAGGAAAGCTTAGGCCATAGTTCACCACGCTGGCTCAATACGAGTTGGTACACTTTACATACATATATTCGAGAACATTATGGAGAACTCTCAGATATGCTAGTATCCTTACGATGTTTTTCTTCACCGTTAAAGCGAGCGATGCTTAATTATTTAACCGGTCGTATACCGCCGGCTCGCATACCAGCCGGCAGATTTGTACCCGTCGTAGGCCGGTGGCTCGCATGCGAGCCACCAAATTGGCGCCAAAACGCCGCGCGCCGCCTTCGCTTTAGCTTAAGCTAACGTAAAACCAATTTGGTGGCTCACATGCGAGCCACCGGCCTACGACGGGTACAAATCTGCCGGCTGGTATGCGAGCCGGCGGTATACGACCGGTTAATACACACTTACTTCGAAAAGTCAAAGATACGCGCTTTGGTATCAAATTTGAGACCTCTGCGTGGCAGTCCAACGGTCTCGGTCTTATTCAATTCTGAAGAGCAAAAACAAAAAATAGTTGAAGAAAGTCCGGCCCGGCTTGTAACTTTAATTCTGTGTTTATTTCTTTCCCTAATATGATGCGCGAATATTTATATTTTTTATATAATACGCCCGTATCCTCGACGTGGCTGTCCTGATCCTGGGTTGTTATCAGAGGAGTTTAGTATTGCCAAAAAAATCTATTTCGACAGTTGTGATGGACAGTCTAAGGGTGTGTAGCGAGTTCCTCTCAATCCAATTATTTTATAAAAAGTATAACCTGTTTGTTCTACTTATATTTTCAGTACATAAACAAGGAACCGAAGATGGACACATCTGGCACTACAGTGATTAAGTACCACGAGTTCCACGGAGACATCGAGTTCAAGAATGTCACTTTCGCGTACCCAACCAGACCGGACGCAGTAAGTTGTACCTGTTTTACTTATAGTTAACTACCACATTCAATGTTCTCTACAACATAATAGGAAAGCTCTCCGAACATTAAAAAAGGCTACCTATACTCAGTTTTTAAAAGATTTCTTGCTTTTGTCTTAAATTACTAATATGCTTACGAATCCGTCCAGTTACGTTAAGTTACTTTGTTAGGAGAAGGGTAACTTTGGTACCCTGGTAGTAGGTTGGTAGCATCTAGCAGCGATAGCCTAGTGGGAAACCGTTAGACTGCCACGCAGAGGTCTCGAGTTCGAACCCAAGGCGCGCATCTCTGACTTTTCGAAGTTATATGCGTATTAAATAGTTAATTATCGCTCGCTTTAACGGTGAAGGAAAACATCGTGAGCAAACCTGCATGTCTGAGAGTACTCCATAATGTTCTCGAAGATACGTGAAGTCTGCCAACCCGCACTAGGCCAGCGTGGTGGACTATGGCCTAACCCTTCTCACAGTGAGAAGAGGTCCGTGCCCAGCAGTGGGACAGTTTAATACAGGACTGATATTATTATTATTATATTATAACTTTGGTATTGCAAGGAAAGCTTTTATAATATAGAATACGAGAGATTGCTTGTGACTTCGCTAGCGTAAGTAGTAAAGGCATGACACATGACAACAAAAAAAGGAACAGAGTCACATTCACATTTATAATATTAGTTAGTATGACAAGCATGCACCATGAAGAAGAAAGCTAGCGTGTTCGGTGCTCTGTGGTCAAAATTTTGTTAATTATATTCTAATAATTATAATATTCTATCACATACACACAACACCATCTAGCCCAAACTAAGCAGAGCTTGTACTATGGATACTAGACAATGGATAAACATACATACAGGGTGTGCCAGAAGTCGACGTAAAGCCGGCATCAGGTAACAGGCTAAGTTATAATAGTTCTCAGAAAAATATAAAAAAAATCTAATTTACGTATTTAACAATTGTAGACATTTAAAAAATTCAATAAGATCTACACCCTGTGACGACCTTTTGACTCCGGTTACTACAGACATCTACGTTTGAATAAATTTTTTTGTTATGTATTCTCGAACAATAGAAAAAATTCGAGAGCTTAAGGAAGCTTTATTCGAGATAACAAAAACAAAATATTCAAAAAGTGAATATCTGGGACAACCTGTATACTTTTTTTTTTGTAAATACATACATATTATACATAGAAACACCCAGACCAAGACAAACATCCATGTTCATGCACACAAATGTTTGACTTGTGCGGGAATCGAACCCGGGACCTCAGGCGTGGCAGTCGGTTACACTAACCACTACGCCATCGAGGTCTACAGGTAAACAGTTTGGTTAAGATGTTTAGATGTTTGTTATCCGACCACGTCTTACCTGTTCACCGGCTTTGGATGAAACTTGACGTACAGATAAACCATTTGCTGTACCACATAGAAAGTATTTTATGTGGTACTCTAGCAAATCCAGACTTATCTACCCACCATCATGCCACCACCATCCACATGAATCCCATCACAAAATAGCGATACATAATACTTTTTTACCGGTATTTTGTAAATGAATTCACGTGGTTGAACCCACGGGTAGGCATTTGCATAGAATAATAAGCTCTGAAGTCTATAATTGATATTTAAAATAAATATATTTTTTGTTGATTGTTTACAGATAGTGTTAAACAAATTCAATTTGAAGATTCCGGCGGGCAAAACTGTGGCTATCGTTGGTACATCGGGTAATGGCAAGTCGACGATTGTAGCATTATTAGAAAGGTACGTAAATTTGAAAAAGAGTGATGGAATATAGTATTAATTATTATGATCTTATCTTACAAGACAGTAAGGCGGTATTATCACACTGTATATCACTCATTACCACTGTCTCCCTTTCGTAAGAGAACTGTTCATAGACTCTATAGAACTCTCAGAATCTATGCTATTTATAATACACATGTACTCTGTAGCGCAGCTATATTTTAACTACATATTGCCAGCTACGTTAAATGATCTACGTAATGGGGTACGATTGGCGTCCACCGGGTATATTAATATTCTATAATAATATAATATTCTACCACATACACACAGCACCATCTAGCCCAAACTAAGCAGAGCTTGTACTATGGGTACTAGACAATGGATACACATACATATACACTTATTTTTTTGTAAATTCATACATATTATACATAGAAACATCCAGACCAAGACAACCATCCATGTTCATGCACACAAATGTTTGACTTGTGCGGAATCGAACCCGCGACCTCAGGCGTGGCAGTCGGTTACACTAACCACTCTGACTTTCGGAAGTTATATGACATTTCGAAATTATTTGCGTCTTAATTGACAATTATCGCCTGCTCCGTGCCTCGGAGAGCACGTTAAGCCGTCGGTCCCGGCTGCCATGAACATCTATGGCAGTCGTTATTGGGAGAGTATCGACACAAAAGATCCCAATGGGTCGAAGTGTCGCCGGTCTGCAGTGACTGGCTCCCACATAAGATAAGATTAGATTCACTAACCACTACGCCATCGAGGCCGACTATTATTACCAGAATCTTTGCTGTTATTGAGAATTTTAATAATAATATGAACAGATGGATAGTTAAAATTCTGTCCCACCGTTGGGCACAGTCTTCTTCTAAGTATGAGATAGGTTAAGCCATAGTTAACCACGCTGGGCCAATACGGACTAGCAGACTTCACACACCTTTTAGAAAATTAGGAATAACTTTGAAAAGTCCGGGTTCACTGTTAAAGCGAGAGGTATTATTAACCATTTAATACGCATATAACTTCGAACTCATATATGCGTGCTATGGGATCAAACTGAAGATACTGCTTGGCAGTTCCCGATCAAGAGGCAGTCCTCAACCTCACTATAGAATTTCCTCAAAGAAAATTTTTATAACATTCTGCTGAACCTTAGATTCGAACCTGGGACTAATAAATCTATACTAATATTATAAAGAGGAAATATTAGATTTTTTAGAGTTCGAATGAACTCTTATACAACAGCTTTGTCCGTCCGTCTGTTATACAACTTTCAACTCAAGAACCGTAAGAGCTAGAGACTCGCGGTCAACGCCATTCGACTCAGCATATTCGATATATCCCCAAAATGACTATGACCTTTGACCTCAAGGTCACGTGGTATCACGTGACCTTTGCATATTATAATTAAAATGTATGAGATACTGTGAGCAGAATGAGTGAATGCAAAATTTTTAATTTATTTTATGTTATTAAATTGTGTAATTGGCGCAAGTCGTTCTATTTGATGTAAATAAATAAATAAATAAATATTACTTGAACCATTTTTTCGAACTCTAAGATTTACAGCAATTCATTGCCGTTTCGCACTTGTTGTTTGTAAGGATTTAACTCCAAAATTACTCAAACGATTTTTTTTTGTTTACCATTGGAAAGCTATATTGTCACCGAGTAATATAGGCAATATTTTATAAAAAATAAAAATACTTATACTAATATAACCTACATTTATGCGGGTGAAGTCGCGGACAAAAGGTAGTCAGTAATAAATTTATATTATTTCTAGGTTCTATGACGTCAACGCAGGCCAAGTTACGATAGATGATATAGATATCAAGGAGATGGATACAGAATGGCTTCGGGGCCGAGCGCTGGGCCTCATCAGCCAGGAGCCAGTTCTGTTCGCCACCAGTGTCAAGGAGAACATCCGATATGGACGACCAGAAGCCACTGATGCTGAGGTATGTATCTTATGTGGGGGCCAGTCTGTGCAGACAGGCGACACTCCGACCCAGTGGGATCTTTTGTGTCGACACTCTCCCAATAACGACTGCCATCGATGTTCATGGCAGCCAGGACCGACGGCTTAACGTGCTCTCCGAGGCACGGAGCAGGCGATAATTGTCAATCAATACGCACATAATTTCGAAAAGTCATATAACTTCCGAAAGTCAGAGGTGCGTGACGTGGGTTCGAACCCGATGCTAAGGTATAGTACCTAAATATATTTTTCCATTTAGCTCACAAAGTAACACTTATGAACGTCAAGATTAGACTAACCTATCTATAATATGAATTTACATGTACCCGTTGCAATGATCAGCAAAGCAACGGCGTAGACCCAATGGGAGGAACAAGCAATAAACTAAAATTTTACAATGCTGCTTATTTTAGAAACTATATTATTTGTAATTTCACTTATTCGTGAAATTGTAGTTCCAATGCTAGACATGAGTCTTTTTATAGGGTTGAAGGGTTAGACCATAGTTCAACACGTTGACCCAGTGCGGGCTGTCCGAGCGGGAGAGGGAGCGCTTAAACCCTCTCCCCAACCTCAGAACCGGGCGTCGGAGGGCGCGAGATGACCTCCAGCCACCCTGAGATTTGACCTGGGGGTGGTGGGCTGCGTGGGCCTGCCCGCCACCCGATCAGCACCAGGTCCGAGAGGCGGCGTGCGTGTTCCCACGTGCGCCTCTGTATCGTGTCTTTGTCCCTCCCAGGGGGACGGTGGAGGAAGTATTTCTGTGTTTTGAATTTCCGAAACCACGGCGGGGTCGCGATTGCATGTGAAAGCGATTCGCGCGGCCTCGCCGTCTATGGTTATGTCGAGGAACACCGTGGTAGGTTTAGTCGGTATTACCAGGGTATCTTTTCCCTGGTGAGCCCGACATAACCTCTCCGTCGCCCCGCGGAGGGGTACGCGTCAAAGCATTCCCCCACGTAAAAAAAAATGCGAGCTGTCTAACTTCACACTTTTCAGAACATTATGGAGAACTCTCAGACATACATGTCTGCGCACGATGCTTTCCTTCACCGTTAAAGCGAGCGATCATTAACATTGATATTAATTTAAACATGTATTATTTATAATAAATATCAATAAAACCTTTTATACAATTTGTATTTAAAGTTATGTATCTTAGTGTCTGTCCGTTTACCTTGTTTTAATTTGCCATAATTACATGATTCAGATAGTTGATGATTTTTTTAATTTAAGATAAACCTTAGTGGCCAATACAAGCAACTATACTATAAAAAAAATCTAGTACTCGAATCGGCCATTCAAGAAAAAAAAGTTTGTATGAAAACACAACGTTACCGATTTTCTTCATACAAAGCCGCAACTTCATATTAAAACCTCTATTTAGTGTCCGACCGAAACTAGTTTATACGGCCGAAACCGAAACCAAAATCGAATTTCGGCTTTGGTTCAGAAACCGGAACTTCCATATTAGTTCATGTTTTCGTGGGAAAACAAATAATCAGCCATAATCAGTTTTATTTTTAAATAACATATATATATTCAGTCTCTAATATTTGAACTAATCTAATGATTGATGATTACATATTATCACTCCTTATTTGAAATAATTTATTTGTGCTTTTTGAAATAACGAGTCTTTTTTTATAAATATGCGTACTACTATAAAAGGTACGAATCTAAAAAAAGACAATATACTTTCTATCTAACATGTTTAGATAAAAAAAACAAACAATACTCTCTTATTGAAATTAAACTGCTATATACGGATTTTATCGCGTTGTTTATAATAATAACACTTTATTACAAAATTTTGAAAATTGTTACACTACTACTACTATTAAACTTTACTAATTTTTAAGCTAATTAAATTATTATTAAACTAGCAGCCATGGTCACGCTGAAAAGCAACCGAAACGTTGGGGAAAGTGTAAAAATAAATTAAATCTGAATAGTTTAATAATAATTTAATTAGCTTAAAAATTAGTAAAGTTTAATAGTAGTAGTAGTGTCACAATTTTCAAAAAATTTTGTAACAAACAACGCGATAAAATCCGTATATAGCAGTTTAATTTCAATGAATAATATTCGGGTAAATAGAAGACAATACTCTCTTATATATATATATATATATATATAAGAACAAAATAATATTTTTAAAACTGGTCATTTTGTTAGCTCACTCTTGTTATAAAACTACAATAAAATTAAAATGTACAACCACCAATCAGGTTTAATGCAATTAATATTCAAGGTATGAAAATAAAAAGAGATAACTAAAATTCGAACTAAAAAAAAAAACTGAAAATTAAATGTTAATATGGCGATAATTATCAGTATTCATAGTTAAACAATCTAATACCATAAGTAAGAAACAATAATTTATTAACATTTCCGCCTCGCAAATTGCTTCTTTTGTCTGAATAAATTTGACCAACAGCACTAAATAGTTGTTCATTGGAAGCACTCGTCGGTGGACCCGACAAGAAATTGAGTGCAACCTTTCTCAAAGACAAAAATGGACTAGAATCCCAGTAAAAATTAATGTCTACGATTCTTTGTTACCTTGGCTCTGATAACTCTGATAAGTAACAGGTATAGTATAGGTATATAAGTTATACAGACCGAAAACATTTAAATAGATGCCTAACCTTTATTGTTAGTACGTAACGTACGCAAAACCTATGCATTAAAGAAATCAAATTTTGTTATTCATTAACTATCATGAACTAAATCACATCAATAGCGAACTAATGGTTCCCAGTTTCGAAAAAATCTTATAATCACTCGTAATTTCACGACAAACAAAACAAACTACCGCAAAGTTCGCGGCGCAAACACAAACACGTTATGACACGACTATGACGTGGCAAAATGACACTTTGTCGCTCGCAGCTCAGTGCACCGAACATGTCCGATCGCAGTGCGAAATCTTCCGAATTCAATTTTTTGCTGAAACTAGGCTGAAACCTAAACTGAAACTGAAAGTTCGGTCGGATATATATATTTTGTATTTAAAGTTATATCGCTTAATGTCTGCCTGTATTCGCTATTTCAATTCGCCATAACCATAATATATTTATAATGGTTGATGTTTTTGATAATTAAATAACTACTTAAAAATCTAAATTTGAAATGATCATTCACAAAAAAAATTAAGTAAGTATGAAAACCACAACATTGCCGATTTTCTTCACACAAAGACGCAACTTCATATTTAAACATCTATCTATTATTATCGCGTTGCATGATTTATATGTAGCAAAACTGGTATTAAAAGCGTTTACGCCCTGTGCAAGCGTCATATTTTGCGGTTTCTAGATTAAAATTGATTCATTTGGGTTTTAGTATTGAGATATTTTTAATACACTCTATAGACTGAAGCAAAAGTGTATCATACATAGTAAATCAAACAACAAATATTATGATATTATTATTTATTTTATTTATTTATTTTCTATATGAATGTGTAGCCGAAACCGTAACATCGTTAACTCTGGCGTTGTTTAGGTATTTCGTTGGAGGTGTACGCACGCACACAATCATGCTAATTAATCATCAGCAATCATGCTCAGTATTTAAATATTTACTTGAAAAGCTTGAATCATGACGTGCTCATAAGCAGATTGGCGCCGCGAAGTCAGGCAATGTGACGTATATGTTCCTAAGGCCCGGTTTCCATATCAAGAAATGATTCGTTTTAGCTAGACAGTTAAATTTTGAAGTATTTTTCATAGAATATGTGTCAAAATTAATTGTCCGTAGATAAAGCTACTCGTTTCTTGAATATAGGAACCGGGCTTAAATTTACCTGCACCTTTTGTTTCTCCATGTACCCTCTATTCTGCCGTCATAAGGGAAAAAGACGTAACAAATAATTTTTTCGCTGTTATATATTTTACATATTTGAAATCAGTAAAAAAGACGCATCTGCCAGCATATTCATATAAAATATATTTTTTATGGCAGATACGTCTTTTACATTTATGGCGGCAGTATTGGTACCTATGCTTATAAGTACTTGAAATTTCGCTTCAATTGGAGCAGTATTGACTGCACGGAGAGCGTAGTGTAATTTCACTTTGCGACTACGTAGAGTGTTGGTAGTGTGCGTATAAATGTTCCTTGGGTGTATTATTTGAATGTTTGTTAAGTTGTGGCGACTCCGCACAGACGAAGAAGTTCCGCCTACATTCAACAGATGGCGCTATATACAATCGCGCTTAACCTGACGTCATACAATTCTGAATCGCATAAGTAATATTTACACAACGACTAAGTATATATACAACCTCCACATCAACCGTCGGACCACGGCCCGCCAGGCACGATCACCCAGCCTGGTCGGAGAATCCTCCCTTTGCGTTGGAGGGAGGTCACACCTTCTTCCTCCACAAAGTCCTCAGTGATACAGGAATTATTCAAAGAGCAGTAGCTGTCTCTTTAAATAATAAAAGTATAACTTGCGTCAAGCTTTTATTTTGCTCTGAAGTTAATTGTTGAACAAATAGTTAATTAGTCTAAAATCTAGGATCAAGTGCTGACTTGATCACAGATTTAAGTCATTATTTGTTTAGCGTCTACTAAGACACTAAACGAATAATTAATGTTCGAATAGCATAGAAGGTACGTAGTTGCCTCGCAGCTAACTCCGTGGGCGATATGGTTTCGAATTCCACGGGGCTGGATTATTTGTGTTAAGCACAAATTATTGGTTTGAGTCTGGGTATTCTGTGACCGTTAAATCTATGTTTGTAAATCCCCCGAGACTTTATTCTAGGGCCGGTATTATTAAAAAAGACAAATAATTCTCTCGCTTCCATTCTAGGTGTACTACGCAGCTAAAACTGCCAACGCCCACGACTTCATCTCAGCGTTCCCGGAGGGGTACGAGACTCTGGTTGGCGAGCGCGGTATGGCGCTGAGCGGTGGACAGAAGCAGCGCATAGCGATTGCGCGCGCCGTGCTCAAGAACCCGCCTGTACTCATACTGGACGAGGCTACTAGGTGAGTTCTGTGCTCTTTGGTAGCGTGACCCTGGTGGGCGAGCGCTGTATGGCGCTGAGCTCAAGAACCCGCCTGTACTCATACTGGACGAGGCTACTAGGTGAGTTCTGTGCTCTTTGGTAGCGAGACCCTGGTGGGCGAGCGCGGTATGGCGTTGAGCTCAAGAACCCGCCTGTACTCATACTGGACGAGGCTACTAGGTGAGTTCTGTGCTCTTTGGTAGCGTGACCCTGGTGGGCGAGCGCGGTATGGCGCTGAGCTCAAGAACCCGCCTGTACTCATACTGGACGAGGCTACTAGGTGAGTTCTGAGCTCTTTGGTAGCGAGACCCTGGTGGGCGAGCGCGGTATGGCGCTGAGCTCAAGAACCCGCCTGTACTCATACTGGACGAGGCTACTAGGTGAGTTCTGAGCTCTTTGGTAGCGAGACCCTGGTGGGCGAACGCGGTATGGCGCTGAGCTCAAGAACCCGCCTGTACTCATACTGGACGAGGCTACTAGGTGAGTTCTGTGCTCTTTGGTAGCGAGACCCTGGTGGGCGAGCGCGGTATGGCGCTGAGCTCTTTGGCAGAATGTAGTCGATTAATGTTTCATGAAGTGGAATGGTGCTAACTGGTTAAATAGCGATAACTTGAGCCATAGGAGGTCTTATCCTCATGATAGTCTAGGTTAACGTGATAATACAGGAATTTACTTAGTCTCTCTTCTCTTTCACGAAGAGGTAGGCAATGGTGTATTACAACCACCTTCCGCCGATTTTAGGTCTCACGTCATAGAAGACAAGTTTTATTTACTTAGTTCTTTAGTTTCTCTGCGTTGCATATAATATTTGCTTAAGAATACACCCAATAACGCTCTTTGAATGTCTTCGAATTTGGGACTTTACGATCGGCTATAAATGTGAGCACAGTATATGATGTGTAGACTAGTTCGTAATGTGACTGATGTTTTAATTTTCTTTCCACAGTGCTCTGGACTCTGCCAGTGAGAAAGTGGTGCAACTAGCCCTGGAGACCGCGGCTAAGGGTCGCACAGTACTGGTGATAGCTCATCGACTCTCCACCGTTATGAACGCGGACCTCATCGTCGTACTCAATAAGGGCACCATCGTTGAGGTACTATCATTAATTATTAACCTCCGACGTACAGTGGAGTTGGTGTTATGGGTTTTGTGTGTTACTGTCTGTAACACCGTAGCTCCTAAACGGATGAATGAAAAATTTATTTTTATTGATTTAGTTTTGAATGTACAGATAGCGTAGTAGTTTAATTGATCGCCTCTACGCCTACAAACAATTCGATATCCACAAATTGTTGTGCGGGTTTCCGGTGTTCCCTGTGTACGTTATTTAAATGTTTTAAGCCTCACGCAACTAGGCACTTATTTCTAGTGTGGAAGTCTAAAAATAAATACTTTCTAAATTAGGCTACATAAGCGAGTATTTTCAAAATTTTCGAAGTTTTCCTAGTTGTGTTTTCTGCCTATCTATATATCTATGACATCTAGGCAGAAACCCAATAACAATTTTTGGGCCGGATCGATAATCTCTAGCCATTGCACGAATTATCTATAAATTTATGAAATACAAAAATACAAAATAAATTTATTCAGATTAGGTTACAATGTAACACTTATGAATGTCAAATTTACACTTAATTTGTCTGCGAATTTACATTTACTGCCACGTTCAGCAAAGCAAGGGTGTAGGGCTCATGAGAAGAACGGGCAAGAAACTCATGGTCACTCTTTTTAATCGCCAATTTTTGTTTACAAAAATGGCTGTAAGGTGCTGCAACCATTTCTCCATGAACTATTACTGAACATACTCAAGCATTTAATAAAATTTGATGGTAGCCTCTAAAGCAGCAGTATGGTAAATAGGAGCATCCACTTACATGTACATTAATAATCAAGGCAAGGCATGATTGTAGTCCGTAGTTTAATCTAACTGTTATGTTACGTTTTCCAGATGGGTACGCACGAGCAATTGAAGAAACAAATGGGCTTTTACTGGAACCTTATAAAACAGCAGGACCAAAGCGCAGAGCAAGCCAGGACCTTATGAGAAGAGCCCTAAGGACCCCAGCCTGGACCCAATATTGTAGTAGAATATTAAATTATCTGCCTGCTTCCAAAGCTATAGGAAAATAAAATATATAGGCTATCGCGTAAATAATGGATAATTCTGAAACATCTTATACTAAAGTTACTGGACCTTAAAATAAAATAATAGACAAGTCAGAATAAAAAAATATTTATTTATTTATCATTTTTATCAGCAGCGATAGCCTAGTCAAAAACCGTTGGACTGCCATGCAGATGTCTCGAGTTCGATCCCAAGGCGCGCATCTCTGACTTTTCGTAGTTATGTGCGTATTAAATAGTTAATTATCGCTCGCTTTAACGGTGAAGAAAAACATCCCGACGAAACCTACATGTCTGAGAGTTCTCCATAATGTTCTCGAAGATATGTGAAGTCTGCCAACCCGCACTGAGCCAGCGTGGTGGACTATGGCCTAACCCTTCTCACACTGAGAAGAGGCTCGTGTCCAGCAGTGGGACAGTTTATAACAGGGCTGATATTATTATCATTTATGTCACAAAGTTACACTTATAAATGTCAAAAGGTTTAGTGAGTTTACTAAATTTATATTTATTTTAGTTGCTTGATTTAGGCGAAGCGTAGAGCCTATGATAAAACTCACAGCTACTCTTTGTAAAATTCAAAGTAAAATTGTAATTACAATATTTTGCAACTCATTTAAGTACAAGGTTTTGCTTTTCTGTATATCATGGCTACAATCAATAAAACGCATTTTTAATGGTTATTTAAAACAGGAGAATAGTATAATACATTATTTTATCTCGTTTTATTAACATGCAGAAGCACTATATTCAATATTCGTTGTTTTTATTCCTTCGAAACATTTTTTACATATTTTATTTTGGGCTCCCAACAGTTTTAATATAAGATGTTTCAGGATTATCCATTCTTTTCGGAACATTCTATATAAACTGTCCCATTGTTGGGCATGTGTGAATAGAATACTGGGACTAATTTTATTTGGGGGTAAATAAACTGCTAAGTTTTCAACAACAATTTAAATCATAGATGCGTCCTATTACGTTATAATATGGTCACCTTTCTGTACGTTAAGTTGTCGTCTAAAACATAATGCCAACCTGACATCTGAATTATGAATGACATTCTCGTGCGGTGAAAACCAATCCATGATTTAAATATTTTTGAAATAGACAGTTGCCTTATTTCTTAATTATATATGTATATTAGCGATTGCCTCGCAGCGGTAGTATACGACTGCTGTGCACGAGGTCTTGGGTTCGATTCCCGAGCCTGGTAAATTTTTATTGGGTTCCGGTTGTAATGCGAGTTTAATACACTTCAGCTCACCTGCTCCGAGATAAATATATGTATATGTAATCGAAAATGATAGTCAGAAGCGTATTAGAATTGCATTTGACGAGCTATAATTTTAAGTCTCATGTAATAGGGTATGACTTTAATATCGTATACTTTTACAGGTTATGGAGTCTATAATGGTACCCGGCAGTCTTGTAGAATTAATGTGCACAATCCATTTTAAACTATATTAGTAAATATTGAGAATAATATACATAAGTACGTTCGTTGTGTCTTTGAAATACTCAAAGCTATTGTATTCAAATAGCATTCAATTGTATTTTAATAATTATTTATTTATTTAATTGAATATAATATTCGATTGCATTCGGATAATATTCTGAGTACCTATTTAAATGGTATTCAGATATCATTCAATTACAGTTGAATGATTTTTGAATACAATATTCGATTATAATTAGATTGCATTTAAATGATATTCAGATATTATTCATTTGTATTCGAATACACTATTCGATTATAATTTCATTGCATTCGAATGATATTCGAATATATTTGCTCATTATTAAATAAGAATGAGGCATCGCTGTACTTTTATAGAAACCATGTGCACCTTTAGAAGCCAAAGTACAAAAAGCTGCCTAAGTTTGTGTAGCGTTTCTTAGTGAATTCCTGAGAGTTATTATTTTTTATTCAACTATGGTGGCAAAATAGTAAAAAGCTTGCTTAATGGTAAGCAGTTTTCTCAGCCCATAGGCGCTTGTAACACCCGGTATTACTCGCATTACTTGTATTATATTTTCACGGTCAGTGATGCAAGCGTCTAAACGCTACAGATTTTGACCTTACAATACTAGAATATACAATGCAACTATTATCAAATGTCAAGCAGCGATAGCTCAGTGGGGAGACCAACAGACTGCAATGCAGAGGGTCTCGGGTTCGAACCCACGTCGCGCACCTCTGACTTTCGGAAGTTATATGACTTTTCGAAATGATGTGCGTATTGATTGACAATTATCGCCTGCTCCGTGCCTCGGGGAGCACGTTAAGCCGTCGTTCCCGGCTGCCATGAACATCTATGGCAGTCGTTATTGGGAGAGTGTCGATACAAAAGATCCCACTGGGTCGAAGTGTCGCTGGTCTGCACTGACTGGTCCACACATAAGATACATACATACATTATCAAATGTCTGCAATCCCTTAAAACGTTACAGCCTTACATTGGACTGAGAATTTTTTAAAGGTTAAACTTTATATTATAAATCAATAACTTTTATTTAGGTAATATGTCATCATTGTATCATATTTAAAGTGGCTAGAACTAGAGCTACCGAATGTTGATAGCTATACTCTATTCAAATAGGCTTGAGACAAAAGGTAAACAAAGAAAGCAATTTTTCTCAATCAAATGTGCACTCTCGTATCAACAAGTGAAAATGAGGGCTATAACCCGACTTATAATAAAATGATACATTCACTACAGAACATTTGTTCTAACCGTACTTTTTGATTTAGTTGTACTATAATGTGTTCTAACTTTGAGAATCATTACATTTTTAGGTTCTTTTTTATGTCACTTTTTTAAACTAGGGTATTTAAAATTCTCGTAAATTAATTAAAAGAATTTAATACATTAAAATGTTATGTATTTTAGTAATACATAGAATTTAAGTATATATGCTGCTTTTAAATGCGATACAATATATTTATAAATATTATTTTTTAGCTAGTTTATTGATTTTTGTCTAACTTATAACATTCACAGTCAAACGTGACGTATTAAATAACTTTTTTATTGTGTGTTTGCATTTTGTCTCAAGACGAAATGAATAGAGTATAGATAATATAACTATTACAAAACATATTTTTTTATTTGTTGCTTTAAACGTTTTCAGGAACCGCGTAAACTAAAGACACCGTATATGCTTATTATTTGAAATATTGATACTTATTGTCATAAATGGTGTTAACAATATGGACACTAGATATGTATCCGCCGCATGGCGGCAAAAAAGACCCAAAGAAGATCATCGGCTTCCTCTAGAACATTGCTAACATAATTGAACGAAATATATTAACGAGCCTCGTCGAGTTATGTTTCGAATAATAAAATCAGTGACAAGGAATTGTACACTGTGAAACTGGACGCTGACCCGCCTGACAGTACGCGGTTGCCATATTGGCGTGGCAGGGGCAAAGCCACCGGGCCAGTTAAAACTTTTTTTTCCCATGTGGCCCGGCACCGGGTCAAGTCACCGGGCCAGATGGGATACACTCCAATATGGCAACAGCGTACTGTCAGGCGGGTCTTATATTATCTATACCTATACTTGTTTGCCACCATAATAATATAAAAATAATATGTCACGGTTTGAGTACGTCAACATAATTAATAATGCCTGGCACTTCATTTTAATTCTAGTTTTAACTGCCAATATATGGGTGTGTTCCCAAGATACTGTGGTTGCAATTTTAAGAAAACACGACCAACCCACGTCTTATATATCTTTCCTTTACAAGAGAAGGGTAACAGGGGACGTATCACTCTTAAAGCTTTGTTAATGCATGCGCGGGAACGTGACAAAGCTATACACTGTGTAGCGCGCCATCTCGCTCTCACGCATTCAATAAAAATGTTTTATGAGATTGTGTAAGGCCCTTGTTTATGATAGTGTAAGATTTTTGCGATGACCATAGCTCGTGATTAGATTATAAGAGTCTGTTATAAAAATCATGTATATTTATTTATGGATATAAATATTAATTTATTGTATTTACGGTAATAAATATTTTGGTAGGCGTTTTGATGTGTGTAGTTTTCGTTTCTTGGGCAAAATTTTCTTCTCGTAGTACTACCAAGAAGTCTAGTAGTACTGGGAAAAAAATTCTACCTGTGGTACTACTAACATTGTAGTAAAATATTTTTAAGATTTTTAACCCTTTTTTACTCGCAGTCGCTCTCGTCGTCCCACAAAACGAAGTGAAATAACAAATTTTAAAATTCGGATTTAATTTATTTTTAACTAAACTTTAAACACACTAAACTTTAAACTAATTATTTAAACATTGTCATTTATACATACATAAAAAATCTTATTGATTAAGTTGATCAATAAGATTTTGTACGGCATGTTTTAACGCAATTTCTCCAGTGCGATACCTGCTGAGATCTCACTAGTGATAGCATTAAAATATGCCGTATATTGTCATCATTTCTAATATCACTATTTCTTTTTCTTGATTGATATTTTTTGAATTGGAATGGATTAAAATCCAACTTCTGGTGAAACCTTTGTTAAGAACGTTTAGTAACCGCATTAATGTTACTGTGTTTTTGTTAACGAGCTTATTTATTTTCGAATGATAACCCTCCAACACATTGTTGGTTCGATGTCGCATACCATAAACGCTTAGTAGATTGAAGTATTTATCGTTAATCCATATACGCTTGATATAATCCAGAAATTTGTCCATATCAAGGTGTTCGGTTTCTGCTTGCACGTAAAACCGACCTTCTAAAATATTTTCTTTTGGCAGGAGTTGTGTTGTAGCACACAATGCAACAGTACGCCTTTCTGCTTTACACTTATCATTTTCAATTTGTTTGGCTTTTCTCCAAAGACACCTGTGCTAATGGTAATAACAACCTATTATCTGAGTCTCTGAGAAAAACACAGTAAAGGCGTTAATTGTTGCGATCTCGAAATCGCAGTGGTAGATTTTTGGTACAGATTGCGGCAAAGTACATTTAATTAAATCAAACATTATTTGATAAGTTGATTGTTTCTTGTCTGCTAAGAGTGCATAAATTAAAGGAACTACTTTTGTGGTTTCTGTGGTATTGCCAACATCTCCAGGTATTGTAAATAATTCTGCAAAAGGAGGAGGACAAGCCTTGAACGCAGTGTTGCCGAAAAATTCTGACATCCCACATATTTTTTCCTTGACATCCGGAAAACAAAATAGTAATATTCTTACACCATCCATATAATAATCGGCCAGAATGTGCTGATAATATTTTTCAGGAACTTGCACTTCTTCAATATTGGTAAACACAGTTTTTGTTACATTTGTTGTACGCTAGATAATGAAGGTATATTGCAAGCAAGGTGTACACCTTCATCTCTTAATTTCGATATCGTTTTGTCGTACAATCGTGGTATCGGCTTATCGCTACTAACAACTTATTCTTTTAATTTTTAAATATACGATATCTACCGTATTCTTTGCTACATTAGGTTTGCACCCGAGTGTCCTTTGCAATATTACTTGGTTCTATAATGAATTAATCAGTAACTAGTTCTTTTCAAAAAATAAAAAATAAGTTATAAATAATTAAAATAGATAAAACTTACTTTTATTGTCAAACTTCCAGAGCACTTAGATTTCTTAAACAAACAACACCTCCATATCGAGGAACCGTTCTTATAATCTTTTAATTTGTAGTACTGATGACCATCATCGCCAATAAGAACATTTCTTTTAATGAACGTTATTTTCGAATCAGTTGCTTCACACATTTCCGTGGAGTTGATGCAAGACGATCTAAATTTGCCCTTTACTAGAAAATTATTTAAGTATTTAATCTATTTAACATTAATAATGAGTTAATGGAATGATATGTAACAGCAAATGATAATGTCAAAATATTTTGTATTTGTAATGTCATCAATGGTTACTTTTTCTTATATCGAATACCAAAAAAGTTTTAGTTAAAAAGAAATAATATTCTAATGTTAAAATTTGTTATTTCACTTCGTTGTCTAGGACGACGAGAGCGACTGCGAGTAAAAAAGGGTTGAAAAAATATTTTACTACAATGTTAATAATACCACGGGTAGAATTTTTTTCCCATAGTACTACTAGACTGCTTGGTAGTACTACGGGAAGAAAATTTTGCCCGTGGTACTAGTGGTAGTACGACGGGCAAGAAACGGTAGTTTTATTGCATGGTGCACGTTTTAAAGATGTTGAAAGTGTTAGATTCAGATGTTAAAACACAGAAGTCTATGTGGTATAGTCTATCCCAATAGAATTAATATTTCATGTAAACTATCGTTTCATGCCTAATTAAATATAAAGTCCTACTTTTGATAAATATCCAAAACTTTAATTTATAAAAAATATTTTATGATAAAATACACTAAAATTGTTTACCTTTTTCTCAAATTCTATTGGGATAGACTGTAGATAAATGGCTTGACACAAATTAATTGGATACAGATGGCCATATCAATGGAACACAAAATTTACACACTCGCACGGCTCATACGTAGAAGAGCTGATGCTAAATATTTGGTGATGGTATAAATGAGTCACCCAAAATATGAAGTAAAAACTAATAAATACAGAAGCACCAATTTTTGCAAGGTTTTTATGTGCGTCTATGCCTACCGCCGTATTTATGGCTATATGCGCAATGTTGTTATGCTAATTCCAGCCTTATTACGAAGTAATAAACGTCAGTTTTAATTGTTATAAAATAAATAGTTACGCCATAATTTCTTGTCCGGTTTGTAATGATCCTTATGAAGACATTAGTGTGAGAAATAATAAATTAATTATTACCACTGCTGCTTTTTATTCCATTTCAGTGCTTTTTTAAAACACTACAGGTGTAACAATTCTCAATCCTTTGTGGAGAGACTGGTGTCTATAGTAGGCAAACCTGTGTTACAGATTGGTTAAGATAAAATTGATCTAAAAATTATAGTGTATATATATATATATACACACACAATAATTGGAATAAACAACGAAATAGTCTTCAGTTCAGCTTAGCTATCCATAGTTCTTATCTACCTATCGTTACTATACACCGTCTACCCGTGACTACGATCGATGCAAGTCGGTCAAAACATTTGGAAATATAGAGTTACTTTATTTATAACCTTTATATAATTATTATCAGTGTGATTTGCCTCATGTTATATAAAGTAAGCGGTACTTACGCTGCCCTGGTTTTAAGACACCATGCGTGACAGTTATTTTTCCTAAAAGAATAATACCAGAATAGCTTAAAAACTAGGCAGAGTGTAATAAAATTTAAATAAGATATGCTTTATTAATTGAAATTAAACTACTATATTATACGGATTTAATCGCGTTATTTATTTTACACCTTATTAATTAACTTGTAGTTTTCCCGCGGTTTCACCCGCGTAAGTCCCGTTCCCGTGTGAATATCGGGTTTCACCTCTTTCACCCCCTTCAGGGTGCAATTTCCAAAAATTCTCTCTTAGTGCTCCCCTACACTCTCCAAGGAACATACATGTCAAATTTCAGCTTCTTGCGTTCAGTAGTTTCGGCTGTGCGTTGTCTGTCAGTCACTCAGTAACGGAAGAGTTTTATATACATAGATTAATTTAATTATTAATTTTAAATTCGTATATAGTAGTTTAATTTCAATGAATAACATTCGCGTAAACAGAAGACAATATTATGTTTTATTAATTTATTGTTTTTGAAACACAACACTTTGTTATAAGTACTAAGTGATTATAAGTACACTTTTATTATGAATTATTTAAAAAAATCAGTTCTTCGTAATTTGCTTTAATTTCTAATCTCTATATAAGCTGTACAGGTTTAAAGCACCATACTGGTAATGTTATGTACTGGGTGTAAGGAACAACGTAGCAAAAACTGATATAGTAGATACAGACAATAATTCCATCTTACAAATCGTTGCAATTTTTTTTTTGTGTGTTTACATAAACAGTTAATAAAACGAAAATACCACATACTACTGAAACAGCAATGTAATTGTGACGTACATAGTTCACGAAATCAGCTGTACACTGGCGTGGTAGGTAGAGCTCTAATTATTGCGTTTTTATCATGCGAAGACCTTGTTTGCGTTTGGGAAGAGTTTGCGTTTGAACAAAGTTTGCGTCCAGATAAGTAGATACTTTCTTACGCCGCCGTCTCTTACAACCTGTATTATATTTTTATGATGTCTATCCTTCTGTTTTCTTCGGTGTGAATATTGCTAGCACAGTAAGACCTGTAAATGATAAAAATCTAAGAAATCAGAATATTCTAATTATATAGGTATAAGAACCTAGTGTTACACCAATTTTCCGAAGAGGTAAGATAGGTCCACATGTGTTACATCTACATTTCACTAGTGTGTTTTGAAGTCCCACGGAACAGAGCACGTGCTTTTTGCACAGGTCTAGACTCGGTGCTGCTATAGATTTTTTTTTAACAGGGAATCCGAACGAAACTTTTCCCGGATAATGAGCCCGAAACCTTATACATAGCAGTGAATATGACCCATCTTTATGTATTGTCTTCCTTTTTCTTGTCATCTCTATTTATAATAGAACGTATATAATTTGAGAGCAGGAACCGAATGACTTAATATTATTATGATTTCTTGTTTAGCAAAAAGATAAGAAAAAAATGACTTAAATTGTATAATTTAGTTACTACCTATACATTATCTTAATATGACAATATGTAATAAAAATTGTTTATTATAAATATACAACTTACATATCATCATTCCTATCATAGTGTAGAATGGTATCTCACAGCCCAGGTCAAGTAGTATGGGGAATCCGATGTTACCGATCAGAGTGCCAATACGAGATACGACAATAACCAACGCCATCGCAAGAGATCTGGCAAAAGAAAATTTGTTTATTGAATGATTTTTGCCGCGTATACAAATCTTGACTGATTCGTTGTCACTGATTATACGAATCATAATCTAATATTCCAAAGGTAATGGCTCATTTAGTGTGAAAAATATACCTACGACGTACAGAAATGAAATATGGCGGGAATCAAAGACAAATGATTATACTTTTCAATGGTAAGTGGCGCATTACTGTGGCTGATGGGGATCATGAAATAATAATATAAAAAGTGGGCCAGGCAAGGCAGTGTATTATTGCGCGAGCGCAACAAAGCTGGTTATCAACTCGGGTCAGACAGAGACAGCAATATACGTGTTATTACCTGACCGAACGAGTTTGCTTTATGAGTGTGATGATGATATTTTTATTTAACAAAACAATGGCAAAGTAATTCTGTTTGTTTCATTTTCAAGTCTAAACCACTCAACCGATTTTGATTAAATTGCCGTGTAGAAATATACATATTAGATTTGGAGACGGACATGGTATACTTTTTATCCCAGTGACATGTTTCCATGGGATAAAATAATTTACAAACGGGCGAAACCGCTGGTGCAGCTAATTATTATCCAATTTTTATTGGTCTACTGCAAGATCTCTCCATTGAAATATTTTTTACTTTTACATATAATGAAAAGTGGGTTATGCTTGCATTATTTACCACCTTTTTCGTTTTTTTACAAAAACATTTTTGAACCGGGTCGGATTATGGGCCATGACCTTTCTTTTGAGTATCGCGTTCGTATTGGTTTAATACCTAATTAATAAATCGATCGTTAAAAAGAATCGAATGTAGTAGATTCGAATAATTCAAGTATTCATTGGTAATCGCTTTAGCTAGTTTTTTACGCAATACGTGGTTGGTTGTTATGAAGCCATGATCGCCAGTAATTTAAGGATATTATTTGCACATTTGGAACAAAAAGGGATGAATCAATAGGAATTGTAAGGGTAGAAGTCTTTGGATCTGCAACTTTCTGGAATAAACCGCAAGTTTTACTATTCCTCCCGGTGTTTTCCGTAAGAGTCGTACGAGCTAGTTCATTCATAACAACATCAAATAATTGGCAACGGCATCCGACCCAAACTCAAAACCTAACAAAATCTGACCAAACCATTTTATACTCACCGCATAGTTGTTGGAAAAACTTCCACTAGCACCATTTGAGATAAGCTTTTCATAGTTTGCGTAACAGCAATATCTATAGAGAAGAATGACACCATCATTGTTTTGGAGCTGGACCATCTGATGCCCAACAAAGATCCGATGCAGATGGCTCCTGACAGCATGAGAAGGCATTTCTTCCCAACTTTGTTGACCACCACCCCGCTGATGAAGTAAGGAATAATGCAGACGAGGCCAATGATTATGCTGTTGACGTATGTCTCTGCGCCGCTGACATGCTGGAAAAGAAAAAGATTTGCTATTCAAATTAAAGAGTCGTAGTTATTTTTAGTCATCATCACGGTTATGGTGATGCATAGCTGTCATCTCTAGGAGTTTCTTTTTGGTTTCTAAAGTATCAAATTGTACACAAGGAATTTCTTCATGTTTCGGTTATTTCTTACGTTTCTTAGTAGCAGCACCGATTCTGGAAATGAGCCGATAGGCGGCAATAGGCATGTAGGTATGTCCCTTTAAGTGCGGAGTGTCCATAAGGATGTGGTTGGTGACATTTGGGTGTACTACGCCCTTGTTTATCCATTAGAGGATGCACGTAGGCGTTAATATAACAAAATATATGTAAATACTTACTGGCACACACACTTCTGTGATTTTCAACGTTGTGTTGGCGAGCCTCAATTTCTCAGTGGCTGTGTAATTGTCCAGTAACACGCATAAATTCTGTTCGCCATCTATGCTGTAATGTTCGACGATTGTAGATAGTTGTGGGAACCACAGCCTTAGTACGTCATACCTGAAAAAATACATCACTTTCCTTTAGCCATACTAGTGTTTAATAATCATATTATATTTATTTTTAACTGTTACCATGGATTTAGGTACTTGGCATAGGTATCATGGAATTTGCAACTACGGTTTTTAGAAGTGTTGTTGCATTCATCTGCTAGGAAATTATCAGTAGTATCACGAAGTTTAAAATTTTGCTAGTATGTGGTAAAATCTGTTATGTGTCTAAAAGTCCTAAATTATGTGCTGATTGAGGGCAATCTCTATGGTGATTACTTAGCATAATCCTTATTGAGGAATTTTGTAAGCTGTTAACCATCATGCCACCGCTCAACGAAAAGCAGTTATAACTAAACACGTAATGTTATGCAGGAAACACGAGGCAGAGCTACTCTATACATATAATATAATTAGAACTGGTCGATGTCTGTGATATATAAGTAAAAATGATGTCAATGATATTTATAAGAGCTATAAAATTTTAATTTTTTATTTTCCGTTTTGCCCTTTTTCTGTCATCTGTCATTGCGTATCAAAAACTTGTACACGAAATTGTATGCGGTTTTCACAGTTTTATTGCTGGGGGTGTATATTCAAATCTGGTACAAGTTTATTTAAAAATGATTATTGGTGCGCAGTTTAGGAGCCGTAACAACAAGAAATAGTTGACGGGTCGGAGAGGGAGGCATAAACTTTTTTTACTTTATTCCTTCTAAGAACGCAAAGTAAGAAATATATAGATAAGTAACTACTTACAAAAATTATGCATACGGAGTTGCGGAAAAAAAGATACTTTCTCAAAAAAATGCAAATTGTACTTACATTCCAACAATAACTAATTGCATAGCGCTAATAATTACTAAATATGTGAGTAACGGCCTGTGCAATATTGGCTTCATATTTCGCAGACCAACCAAAACTTGATCTTGAAATTGTTCAAAAGCACTCCTGTTGGACACTTTTTTATTGACTTCCTCCTTTATTTCTTGCTCCCACAAGTCAAGATACTGAAAGATAATATCTTATTAGCTAGTTTTATATACGTATAACCCAGATACTTAGTGATAAAAGTTCTACTTTTAAATAATTTAGTACAATTGAGTAAATTTATGATTGAGCGTTTTTCATAATAATCTCAAAGATATGTGAAGTCTGTCAACCTGTACTGCCCGCTGTAGTGAATAACCAGCAATAGAACAGTCCATATACAGAGTGTTTAAAACGATCAGCAGCTCTTTTTGAAAATTATGTTCAGAGTTACGTTTCAGTTATTTTATGTTGGAATTATTACCAAGGTCGTTTTTTTTTAGCGTTAGCTTTGAATTCCTTACTTAATATTATAAATTCGCATGTGAGTTTGTTTGTGTCTTACGTGTTAACTACTCAATTGATCATTATGAAATTTCGCATGGGTTACAGAAATGGACGTGGGGTACCTTTTATCCAATGACAAAGTACTGTTCTCAAGTGACCGCGGGCGAAAACTAGTTGTTAATAAAATTATAATTGAATAACAATTATTGGCATTTCATATCTCGTTGAAGATGTTTTAAGATATCCAAATTGCTGTAAAATATTGCATCGAAGCCGTTACCCGCAGGCGTCATGGCTATGAACAACACATATAAAGTGGGGAACCAATAAATATCATCAGCACATCCTGACCGCTTATCCAGTTATCAGATCATTAAACCGAGTCAGAGTACCTACTTACCGGAAAGGTATCGGCACTTTTTCTAGTATTTTCTGTATAAACTGTAATCAAAATGTTCCTCGCTTCAAGATATTTCTTCTGTGTCACCAAGAACTTTGGGCTTTCTGGCAGTGTCGAATACGAAATATAACCGACCAGAGACCAGGTGGACATAGCGAAAAGGTAGAAATTCCATGTCTTAAGTACTGAAACAATAAGTATATAATCTTATTATATATATTTAAAATAAAGGATAGTTAAGACTGCGCCGAGCGAATTGTGCCAAAACAGGTGGTCACAGTTAAGTTGACAAAATCAACACTTTTTGTTTAATACAAATATAAAATATACATTTACCATAACAATGAATGTGTTTACAATTTCTCCGTGTAAAAGACTAAAAATAATTAATATTTTCGTCTACAAAATTACGTAAATTTGCAAAAACGTAAGCGTGTTACGTGATTTTTAGATTATAACAGTAGAAATCTATCCTATTTTAAAGCTTAAACGAAACATAAATAGTTATATTACAATTTGTCCGTCCCAAATATTTAAGTTATTGGTTGACAATAATGATACATATTTATCAAAAAAGCACTTCAAAGATCAAGGATGATACAATTTTACTATGGCGGCCGCGCGCTGATTTGTATATCGAGCTCTGTCATTCAGTCCAACTGCGTCTTACGCTCAGCGCAGTCTTAAAGCACAGATGGAGGTATGTTTTATGTGGTTACCTCGCTATTACCACTACACACGTAATAATAATAATAAATTTCTTTATTCATTCCAACATTAGCATATATACATATTACATAAGAAGACTTAAGCCATTAAAAATACAATATATCTCTGGCCCCCACACTAGGATTCCCTGTATCGTGGGATCCAGTCCCTTCAGTTAGGTAAAACAAATTTCAATCACTTTAGACACCGTACTTAATAGTGAAATTGGTCTGTAGTTAGCCGGTTCCAGTGAATTACCTACCTTAAACATAGGTATTACCTCTGCTCGAGACGGGAGGCGACCCCGGCCTGCCACGAGTGTGGGGCGCCGGAAGACACGGCGCTCCACACGCTGGAGGCGTGTGCCGCGTGGGGGCCGCAGCGGCACACGCTTTCGGCCATAATAGGCGGAGATCTCTCCCTGCCGAGCGTGATCAACGCCATGCTCGGCGGCGAGAGGTCGTGGCAGGCAGTGGTCTCCTTCTGCGAAGCTGTCATGGCGCAAAAGGAGACCGCGGAGAGGGTCAGGGAGAACAACCTCCTCGCTGACCCTCTACGGCGCAGACGGACGGGAGCGAGAAGGAGGCGATTTGCCCGCCTTTTCGCTCCTGTATAGTGGGGTCACTGGTACAGAGTCGGGGGACTCTCTACCGGCTTGCACGGCCCCACACGTCTGAGGGATGGCCTTGGTTAGCAAGGCCTTCCCTCCACAGGTGCTGAGGCCCGGTCACCATCAGCCGGGCCAACCGCTGGGGCGGGATGGTGATTGCTAACGCGACCCCATCCCGCCCCACTCCGTCGGCGGAGGGACTGCTCACCCCAGGTTTTTAGTGTGTATACCGACCCCCTTCAGGGGCGGAGATTCTCACATAACCACCCTTCCCCATCCATAAAGGATTTTCCTGGGTCAAAAAAAAGGTATTACCTCTGCAATTTTAAGATTATTCGGAACTATTTCTGATGACAAACTAAGCTTACATATATAGCGTCGCAATGACATATTTGTTAATCTTAATTATTTCATTGCTGATGTTATCGTGTCCTATGGCTTGACTGGATTTTAGGATACCTATGAGTTTGATAACTTAACATCTGTTGGTTGGAAAAACAGTGAATGGGGTGATTTATTTGAATTATCTATAGGTAAGACTTATATTGTTGCCTAAGTCAGTTTCTGTGATTTCCAATCCATCCAATATTGTCTCAGCCAAACGCTCGCCCATAGTACTGAAATTCATATCCTACACGAGACAAAAAATAGTGTGATCCACAAATGGTTGTACTGAGATTAGGTATTCTTTGTGTCTTTTCTTTGAATGTTTAAAAAGTCTTCCGCAATGTATGAATGATCCCTAGTGCGGTAATTGTCTACAAAAAATGAAAAGTAGCTAACGTAACCAGTTATTGAAATTAATTGTAAAAACTAAATGCTTATGTATAACTTTGATTAACATAAAACATCGTAGAGTGACTTATTTAAGTTATTTAATTGTAGGTATAAGTTGTCTTAACATTTTTTACATTTATTTTATCCTAGTTAATATCATGATTGCAGGAGATCTGCATTGGTTGTAGGATGGCGGCATCGGCACCACGCTACGCCGTGTGTTGTATTTTTGATTTGATCCCCACACATTTGTGTGATTTATATGTACATATATATACATGTTTCGTATCTGGGGACTAGGTTTTAAAATATTAAAATGTAAGTCAGAAGATCCACGCTTTTTTGATAGCGTCCTTTTTATTGTCATGCCTTGAGTGTCAAGTTTCAATCCTCCTAACTAACTGTATCTATAGCAATGACTTAGAAGCGAATTATATTTACGCGAGCGATACCTTTATATTTGCAATTCATTTTCACCACTTACCATCAAATGTTTTGTTGCTACCTGAATAGTAAAACATTCTACTTACCAAAACCTCCATCGAAAAAGCTCCATTCCCAGTCGTGTATAAGGATGGCCCAGGCCATCGCTGGGCAAATAATCTGGGCCATCGCTGCGATCGTCGACTGGCCTAACATTACGCGGTCTCTTACGTCAGGGTGGCAGAACTCTGCTGTTATCGACATTATTGCACTATTTGCTATACCGGACCTGGAAATGTACATAAATAAATATACACAGACTCATGCTCTATGTCTTCGTATAGGGTAGGCAGAAGTTTGTCAAATCTACATTTAACCAGATATATTTTAAGTTTCACGTAAATGAGACGAGCCAATTGCTGAGCACCGAGCATTTTGCCAGACTCCGTGCGTCATCCCAGAATTTCTTGGTAAACATGGCCTTTTAAAAATTATGTACCTTCTTGCTTCGGTGCTGCAGCAGTAGTGAATCCGTTTGCTGTATTGTGGGTAATGTGGTATTGGGATTTTCTGTTAAGGAATTATTAGTAGCATCGTGGTATATAAAACAGTACTGATGGACGGCATAGGGCTTGCTCTCTATTACTTGCGACCTCACAATCATATCTGGCGAAATGTAGGTTTAATATGTCTCTGGCTACTCTTATATAAATATTGACGTGACGTTTATATGTACTTACAAAAGTCCTTCACCAAATTTTGCTACGGCAAACATTTCATAGTTTTGACTGCAAGCCGAAAATAAGGTGAAGACGAAAAGGCCACAGTATCCTATCCTCAGGAATATGATTCTTCCGAAAGTGTCTATTAGGAACCCTGATATCACAGTTGAGATGAAAATACCTGCAAATAGCAAATTGTTGCTAATTATTTGGTGACGTAACAAATGAGAATGGTCACCGAGGAAAGTATCACCCTCTTACAGAAAATCATTTATAAGTAATAACACGGAAGCTCACATATGTACCTCTCCCACTTTCTTCATACTGTCTATCAACCTTTTCTTTAGGGTCAGCAAAGCGCGAGAGAAACAAACACACAAAGTGCCTGATGGCACAGTGAACGTAGCGCATATATGTACATATGCAATACTAGAGGTATCAGCCGCGTATTGCAATTTAAGACAAGGAGAGGACGAGATGAGAAGGGATAGGATAAATGGAAGAAAGGAATGATTTGGAGCTTTGAATTTTTACCATATTTTCTGTTGATTAACATAATAATATGGCATTCATCAGACTATAAAGCTGGCACCTGATAAGCGTAACTTATTGAGAATATCCTATTTCTCTACTGACACCTGCACAGCAAATAAGTATTTTTTATAACTACGCAAATTAAATCCGACCTCAAGTTTATCAATCAAAAAGGATACCTTATAATGGCAACCAAATATACTATCAAGCTATGCACTAACCAATAAAAGGCATCCCAGTCAATAACCCCTTTTCCTTGAGATTCATATCTAGATCGCATTCAGCAATCGGTAGCAAGTACGATGTCGAATTCGTTACCAATATGGACGCGATGAATCCCGTAAAAGTTGTTAGTAACAACCTTATATGAAAGCGACCGAATTTGCATTCTTCAAAAGTCTTGTTTATATCTTCTATCGGGGAAATATCTGTAAAGAATGATCAAAGCTAGATTAAGTTGCAATTAAGTGATAGGCTTCGACTACAACAGGTTTAGCTGAACCCATTCCAACCTACCATCAAGTGTTGCGGTTAATGCCAGTAGGAGATATGGTACACACCGTGGCAGCTCGTAGTTTAGAAATGTCCGGTAAAAGGTTTTAGGCCCTCTACGGGCTTTAGGGCTTTAAAAGATAGCTAGCGAAATGCAATCTTTATTTGTAATTCACCTGTGCTTAGGATTTACAGGCGATAAGATGTACCTACGTAACATTTTATCGAGTATCTGCGACTAGTTGTAGTAAGTAGGTCAGAAAGAGCAGCGATAGCTCAGTGGGGAGACCAACAGACTGCAATGCAGAGGGTCTCGGGTTCGAACCCACGTCGCGCACCGCTGATTTTCGGAAGTTATATGACTTTTCGAAATTTTATGTGTATTGATTGACAAATATCGCTTGCTCCGTGCCTCGGAAAGCACGTTAAGCCGTCGGCCCCGGCTGCCATGAACATCTATGGCAATCGTTATTGAGAGAGTATCGACACAAAAGATCCCACTGGGTCGAAGTGTCGCCGGTCTGTACTGACTGGCCCCCACATAAGATACAAGATACAAGTAGGTCAGAAGTATTTATAATTTTTTAGTAATCTCTCATTCTAGATAATTTTTATTTTTAGTAATCTCATTCTAAATCTGCATGTATGTACATAATTGCCCTGTGCAAAAATAACAAAAATAAGATATTTTTTATTTAAATCACTCAATAGTAGTTATTAAAATTGCAATTCTAAATTTTCTTAACGCTTACTACATATCATTAATATAATTATATTTATGAAGTGAAAACTTCTTTAGGCGCGTTGAGCACTTTTTGGTGAATAAAAATCATGGAACTCGCGTCATCATCACCAAACGCTTTCCATGAGCTATATGTATACTGTGTATATATGTGTACTTTTTGGGTGAACAAAAAGCGTGAAACTCGCGTCATCGTCACCGAACGCGTCATCGTAATTCAAAATTCAAAAATAATAATCTTATAGCTCGACGATACAATTCACAAGTTACTTAGTTTTCTCTTCTATCGGCAGTACCCAAAGACTGCACCGCATGTTTTTTTAATTGGATTTATTATTAATCTGTATGGTAAACAGCTTAGTATCCCACAAATATTCATTAACTTAACCCACTGAATGTTTAGATTACATACCAATTTTTCCTTCTGTCACTATATCTAACGCCGCCATGACGGATTTATTTTCGAATATATATTTCTTTCTTTTATAATTTGATTCTTCATTTCTTCGTCGTCGATCACTTTTATTATAATACTGAGAAAATGCTATGAAATGATTCTCTTCTAATGACAAGGCCTTGTTATATATGTGATCAATATCTAGCTAAATTTGAACTAGCAAGGTACAGTTTGTTAATATAAGTTCGTTAAAGATTCTCTATTGGCGAGAGTTCACCTTACACTGGACATATTATCTTAATGTAAATCAAAGATAAAATTATTTACAGCTGCCTATGATTAATTATACATATTTATGTATACTCATACATAAATTCTCACGTTTATTTATAAATAAGGGTTACCTACATTTTGCCATTTATGGTTTTAGGTGCTACGTGTTACAATCATATTGTTGTTTGCCGGGCACGTTTCTTTAAGTCAAGATACTCTCAAAAGCACCATGGACACTAGTTCGTGATGCTATTTCTATCTTATTCATAAAAGCTTACTTTAAAATAACAACACAAAATGTATACGTAAATTAGTGAATGTTAGATCTTCCAAAGAAATCTTGATATTTATTTGGCCCACGATAAAATATAAAAAATTCGCGAATATGTTGGCAGAGCTGGTGTATGTTAAAACAGATTTAAGTACCTCGTAATAGGATTAATACGAGGCGAACCTATCACCAGATACATTTGTAGATAGATGCTGCTGTAGTTAAACTCAATAATTTTTCACCAGATCACGAAACTATACGATACAGCACTTATTGCTATAATAATAATAGTAGGCAGCTTAGTCTCTTTGATAGATTTGCTAATAGTTATAAGCAAATCTATCAAAAAATATATAGTCATTTAGAAAATTCACACTCTCTTTGAAAAGTAGTTAATGAATACAATAAGCCGTATGACAGTCCTTCTTTTGATACATATCCATAAATTTATTTTACAGAAAAAGATTTTATGGTAAAAGTCACTAAAAGTTGTTTAACTTTTTCTCAATTTTCTATTGGGATAGACTATAGATATGGTATTCTGCAATATTCGAATCTGTCCATTGTTTCGTATCAGTTGCCCGTCGCTAATATCACGGCAGAATTAAGACATTTTGCTATAGGTTATCCAGGCGTAAAGACATAATAAAATTATAAGGCTGATTGTAGAAAACATACGACAAACTAACTAAGCATTTGATAACAGCATCTATACCGTGATAATAAATTTAAAATCGCCTTCACACAGGATACTTACATTTACGACGAATATACATAATATAGCATAAGTTTTTATTCTGTTCGACGCTTTAATCTAACCAGTAAAAATATTCTAAATCTTAGTTCCAGAATTTATAGCCCTATACCTGGCAACATTATCACTGTACCAAGCATGACTACCAACATGCCAAACCTACTAACCTATTGACAATTGACATGACATTGACACTTTACACTGCTAGTGAAATAAAAACAGGTACAAAAAAAAAATAACAGTACTCACCGCTTTTCGCCATAAGCTTCTTAATTTCCTTCTCCTCATCTTCTTTCTCATGTTGTCTTTCATTTAATTCAATATCTTTATGTTGTTCAGTCATTAACCGGACTTCATTTTTGTCTGTATTCATTCTTATTCACCTAAAGAAAACTATCAAATAACCTAATTAATATAAACTGTCCGAACGTGGACTATTAAATATATATATTTCTGTATAAAATACGCTCTGTACAAAATTCTAAAGTACAAGAAAAGCTTTTTCTTTATTAAAAACAATGCATTATTTATGTTTATTACATAGCGTACACGCATTGATTTAATATTGTCGTAACGCATTCAACGTTCGGCACCTTTCGGGCAAGATCGGAAATGATCGGAAGGCGATGGACGTCGATACGTGATACAGAAAAACAATAATTAACCGGTCGTATACCGCCGGCTCGCATACCAGCCGGTAGATTTGTACCCGTCGTAGGCCGGTGGCTCGCATGCGAGCCACCAAATTGGCGCCAAAACGCCGCGCGCCGCCTTCGCTTTAGCTTAAGCTAACGTAAAACCAATTTGGTGGCTCGCATGCGAGCCACCGGCCTACGACGGGTACAAATCTGCCGGCTGGTATGCGAGCCGGCGGTATACGACCGGTTAATAATAATACGAATGGGTGTAGTGTTGTTCGTTTATTTGTTGTCACGCTTTAATAATATAATATATTATTGGCTGTGTGTACACGGAAGTCTCCTTGAGATAACTGCATGTGTGCAGTGTGTTCCAATATGAGTCATTAATTACGAGCAGTATTGGCCGGTGACGTCTCTCGATAGCGGCATGACGATAACGATGAATTAAAAAGTTACGGTCGATAACTTTAAAGAAACAGAGTCAAGTTTGGCTTCTTAAAAATGTATGGTCAATATATTACGCGCGGTTTTCTTACATGTGCCTGCGCCCAGTGATCAGCTGACCCGTATTATCGTCTAAGTGACTAGGGTGTATACTTACATATTATCTTGCGGCTGTGGCGCATCTGTAGATGACCTTGACCCATTAATATTCAAGGTCAAGGTTAATGTTGCATACATTTTAAGTGAAATCTCTCGTGAGTGATAAATAGGTCTTTGAGATCCGGATAGTATTTTATAGGTAACTAATATTCGTATATCTAATTAATATAATTATCGTTATTTCTGTTTTTAGGATCTTCCGACTTACAGGATTCATTTCTAGAGCACGTGTTGTATCTTTTAAGTAAAATATAATAACAAGCCAACAACTTTACATCGATATACGAAAGAGCTGTATTACACGCACATTTTACCAATTATGTTTTTACTCACAAGTTTGTAAAAAAAAGGTTGTGGAATATTAAACCGTATGCTTATGCAGTATATTAAGTGTATATAAATAATGTGTCAGACGATTATTATTAAGAGACGCAATTGAAGGATGGTATTTTGTAATTAAATATTGGTATATCTGTGTTCATTGCTTTTGAATTCAAATTATCTCATCAGCCTTTATTTAAAACAGGTTCTCTGTCCAATGAATCACATTATATTATGGTACATAGCAATAGATTATCTATTGTATTTATCACGGGACAGCGAATGGGTTCAGTTTCTTAGTATAATAAATACTAGCGGTCGCCTAGTGGTCAAAATTCGACCAAATTCCTAAGCTTGGTACTTCGTTTTCTGTTTTTCTCTATTACATATAAATAAGGTATAGGTAACCATAGTTACAAAGAATTGTACGACGCCAGTCGATGTAATGGTAAGGATAGAGCGTAACAAAAATATAACGCACTCTCTCGCACGATTCGCAGCGTTCAACTTCTAATAGTTCAAAGTCGAACAGTCTAGGTTGATGTATCGCTGTGTGTACTATGGGTACTAGACAATGGATAAACATACAGATATACTTTTTTTTTGTAAATACTTAGGTACATATTATACATAGAAATAAATTTCGGGCACCAGTGGTAAACTCGTTTTATTGTAATGTTATATTAGCGTTTGCCCAATATAATAGTAGTTGTGACGCGGACCGGTCGTTGCTGAGCGGCCGTGCTCGCGGCGCCCCTCCATCGGATTCTCCTCCCGAGCGGCGGCCCTATATATTGGCAACGCGTCCTGGTGCCGGCCTCCTTCCGCTGCGTTGCCTACTGAAGATAAATGGTCAATTTTACCCGGGACCACGTAACAAGCCTTCATCTTGAACCACGCCCTAAAATACCACTAAATATCTAGTCGAATTTAATTGTAGTTCTATTTATTCTTATACACCTGTTGTAAAGGAAAATATATGCTTATTGATCGCGTTGTTCATCTTTAATTTCTATTAAAATCATAGGTCACCCATGCCTCTAAAGCGGGTTGACTACAATAACGTTACATAGTACAATATGAAAATATAATATGAGTATATCAGCTCTGTTCATAAATTATCCTATTGCTAGGCACAGACCTCTTTCAAGTATAAATAGCACAGATGAAAAGCCATAGTACACTTATAAATATATGTATCAAAACTGAATCACAATCACATGAAATGAATGATGACATTGAACAAATTGAACAAACAAATTGATTGACAAATGATGAAGTGTTCACTGAAATTGATATAAACAACGCGTTGTCATAAAACTGTCAAGTGCGATCCACTCGTTCACCGATAACAGGCACTAAAACAGTATAGTTATTTCTGCAGTAGATATTATCTATATTTCGATTTATCATATAGATATGCGTTAGCGAGCAGCGATAGCTCAGTGGGGAGACCAACAGACTGCAATGCAGAGGGTCTCGGGTTCGAACCCACGTCACGCACCTCTGACTTTCGGAAGTTATATGACTTTTCGAAATCATGTGCGTATTGATTGACAATTATCGCCTGCTCCGTGCCTCGGAGAGCACGTTAAGCCGTCGGTCTCGGCTGCCATGAACATCTATGGCAGTCGTTATTGGGAAAGTCAGTACCCTCTAATATCCTGACACTGGTCTAGCCTTAGGGTATCGTTAGCCTTCGGGTTGCGGAGGTCAGGTGGCAGCCGCTCTGTGTAAAAACTGAGAGCCAGTCAAATCCGGTTAGACCAGAAAAGCCGACCCCAAGTGACTTGGGAAAAATAAAGGCTAAGAGAGAAGAAAGATATAGATATGCGTTGGACCACGTGTAATAAAGGAAAAACCTGATCATAAAGGTCGAATGTAATGTTTTACCGGCACAAAGGAATTGTGGCTTCAATTTGTCCATCGGCCTACTGACATTATGTTTTTATCATTCTATCTCGATATGGCTAAGTTGACAGAATGTGAGATTTTGCTTATATTGAATTAGATAGACTGACGAAATGCCTACCATTCTCAGAAGACCAGCGATGGTCTAGTGGCAGACCTTTAGACTGCTACGCCCTCTGCGTAGCAGTGTAAATATCTGCCACCTGCCTGGTCTTGAGTTCGATCTCAAGGTTATCTAGACTTTTTGAAGTTACGTGTATTGAATAGTTAATTTTCAGACGCTTTAACAGTAAGGCAAATTTTCATGATAATACCAGCACGTCTGAGAGTTATTGCTATTTATCATATTGTTCCCAAAGATGTGTGAGTTCTGGTGGTTACCAGAACTGGATGGCAATTGTAGCCTATCCTTTTTTATACTAATATCCCAATAACGACTGCCATAGATGTTCATGGCAGCCGGGACCGACGTCTCGCCGAGGCACGGAGCAGGCGATAATTGTCAATCAATACGCACATAATTTCGAAAAGTCATATAACTTCCGAAAGTCAGAGGTGCGCGACGTGGGTTCGAACCCGAGACCCTCTGCATTGCAGTCTGTTGGTCTCCCCACTGAGCTATCGCTGCTTTTGACCATCTAATGGGTTGTATGCTTGTTTATTAGTGATACAGTGCAATGATTCAAGACAATATAAGTTTCTGGGTTAATAAAACTAGAATCCAAGGAAATTTATTTATTGCATACATGATCACCGAAATATTATTTACATTAAATGATTTTAGTAACACTGATGAATTTATTTACAAATTAACTAATAGTATGACTAATATCTTTATTATTTATCATATATTTGTTTATTTATATTTACAAAAGATAACAAACTTTAGAATCAAACATTCAAATCTTAACTTTAAGTATACTTTTGGGTATGTTACATGGCTAGTCTATTCTCTATGGTTTTACCATAGACGGTATTTATGGTAATGGCGTAATCTAATGGTACTTATATCATTAAATTCAAATAACTGTACACCTGATTTATTTATTTATTTTTACTGAGTAGTAAATATAAAATAGAGTTATAATTATTGAGGCTCATATCGTTAATTTCTTTTAGTAAGGCGTGAGATACGCCTGTGTATCCTAAACCCAAAGTAATCATAGGCTACGTTAGTTGCTCCCTAATAGCCAGGGTATACCTATGCTTGCAAGCCACTGTTGTAGAAAGAACAATGAAATCCCCGGTATTAGTAAGTTCGCTGTAGTCGGGGCCTACCGCCCAAGAAAACGTTTGTGGAATGAGTTAGATACTATTATAAAGTGTACCACATACTTTAGTATGCTTCAGACAGAGATCTAAATAAATGTGGGCAGATCATATCCCAAGGGGTAGGTTGAAAACAGTTAGTACGGACAGAGTGTAGGAGAAGTCTAAAGAAAATGGTCGGATAGACACGACCTTGGCAAATGTTCTTTGATCAGGTTAGGCAGAAATAATTTTCATATATAAATGTATACCAAACTAACGAATTTACATGAAGCTTGTGATGTTATATCTAGCATCAGGACAAGCCAATAAGATCAAGCTAAGAAAAATATAACCAGCAAATAATGCATTCGAATACCCATTATTATATCGAATACATTCGATTCATATCGCTAATTGATTGTCCCCTCAGTAATACAAAACAAATTCAATTAAATCAGGTGTCTAGTTACAGCAGTCAAGTATTATTTTAGTACTAAAATTCATTTAAACCTAATTTTTAATTCTGAGAATTTACAATTACAAAGTTTAATTTTAATAAAATTCATGAAAGTAATTTATTTTTGTCCGTTATTACATTAATATAAATTATAATACACAGGTATTTTTAAATATGTATAATAATAATTCTGGCACAGAACATTATTAATATTTCTATAATAGTTTGAAATTTAATTTACAATGATATACGTATTATTTAATTGACTTCATTCCGAAATCTATTAGCTTCCACTGGATAATAATTTCATTATTAAATACAATATTCATTTCAATTATTAAGTGTATTAATTTTACTTAATGTAGACCAAAATCTAGAATATCGTCAAATAAATGGATCAATTTTATTTCTTATAAAGATTTTAATGCATTAGTTGTTCGGGGATAGTTTGACAGTAGGGACATTTTCTTCAAAGTTATAAACATAAATAATAATAATAATAATAGAAAAAGAACCAGACTTTCGACATTTATTTTATGTTTATATTATTACAGAGTGTAGTGGATTATTATTATGACTTTAGATGTGTGCGTATTATTATAATGATGTTACAATATATTTACATAGTTTTTCGTGCATCTGAATATTTAAATATGTACATACAAATATTCCAGTTCTTAAGTGTTGAGCATATTTTGTAACAACGAAATTATTGTTTTTACTAGTATAAATCAAAGGAAATATTTATTACCATGAAAATATTGACATAAATATTAATATAATTAAAAAATTAAACAGTTTGAACATTGCTTACAATATCATTTCAATTGTTGCAATTCTGAAGAATACTTATTAGATTATTTTGTTAGTCTTTACACATATAATTATATGTTAATATTAAAATATAATATAATTATTTTCATTATCTTTCAATATTACATATGTGAACGTCTTCCGTATTATGTGACGGTTAGATACGTTTCAATATTGCATATGCGAAAACATGAAAAAAAACCTGTCAGATATTTTATTTCTCATGTAATTTTAACAGCGGCGATTGCATATTGTATGCGTGATGCGAAATTACTTTTCAAATTTCGGTTTAACCGCATGTCAAAATCGCACGTTGCAGCGAATCTCTAGCTTAGTTAAGAGCACAGATTAATGTTCAGTTGCTATAGGTTAGATTGTAAAATCGCTTTAAAAGATTGGATCCCGTTTAAATGCGATTTGCCCCTTCGGTAAACAAGGCATTTGGTCACAGCGTGCTATTGTATAGCAGCTAAGTTGGTCTAGAAATAACAACTCTGCTTAGTATCTACGGACCTTGAATGGTTGTTATCGCCAAACAACAGCCGCTGTTTGTGTAGTAGTCCTTATATAAGTCCGTTTCAGTATGCGTTCTCTTTTAAGACTGCACCGAGCGAAATGTGCCAAAATAGGCGGTCACAGTTAAGTTGATAAAATCAACACTTTTTGTTTAATACAAATATTAAATATACATTTACCATAATAATGAATGTGTTTATAATTACTCCGTGTAAAAAACTTAAAATAATTAATATTTTCGCCTACAAAATTACGTAAATTTGCATGATTTTTAGATTATAACAGTAGAAATCTATCCTATTTTACAGCTTAAACGAAACATAAATAGTTATATTACAATTTGTCCGTCCCAAATATTAAAGTTATTGGTTGACAATAAAGATAGGCACATATTTATCAAAAAAGCACTTCAAATCCTTCATACAATTTTACTATGGCGGCTGCGCGTTGATTTGAATTTCGAGCTCTGTCATTCAGTCCAACCGCGTCTTACGGTCGGCGCAGTCTTAAAGTCATAGCTATGAATAACGTCACTTTAGTAAATGTGCCGTCGTGATATAATTATTTTTGACTTGAAATTGAGTCAAAGAATGACACTTTACTATTCTTTGACTAGTAGCGCTGGTAGAGCAATCAGTAAAACGTTTTGACAGCTGTCAATTCTTTGTTATCGATATTATGTCTGTGAACTAATTGTTTAGAACACATTGACATTCATGAATAATTTTAGTAAATTAGTATGTAAACGACTAAAAACCATCTGACCGTTTGACTAAATTTAAGAATACGGTGAGGATTATGTTGTAATTAAATAAGCTAATCACAATTTGAGTACATCTCGTTCTAATTTTAACTATAAAGTAACTGACATACGCGACGACCTACTCGCTTGTCGACCTCGTGATGAAGGTGATTTACTACAATCTTTATTATTAAAAAAAATCTTACGTTTAAATATAATTAACCCATAGAACATCTCATAGACACATGCGCATCTGTAACTTTTTTGGACTTGTAACTTCGTGTATGTTTATAGTTTTGGTAAATTCGATAATTCTAAAGATTTTCTGATCTTTTTTATAAGCTTTCATAAGAAAGAGATGCATGAACTAAAATTCTAATTAGTTTATCAAATGTACAACAGAATCGACGCCATACTTTAGTAATTATTCATACATAATTATATTCAAGAATTTATTTGACTGTACAATATCTATGTTTCTATAATTGGTACGTACTAAGTAATTCTAAGTAAGTAACTACGTTACGTAATATTTTGTTACTTTAACTAGTGTTACAATCAACTTATGTTACATTTTCAATGATTTGTTTAAATTTAATAATAATAAATGAAATATTTTCTATGTTGGCACTGTATGAGGATGTGCTACATTATACTCATCTTTCTTTATAAATTAATTTAATTAATTTGTTCTCACTGAGGATATTATCGCTTTCATTTGATGTTTTGTGCATTTGGTTACAAAAGGTACTATGAACTTGAATTTATTTTAGGTATTAAGAACGAGCAATAGAATTTTACCTAAAAATGTTATGTCGACGTACAAAGTTTTTTTAACATACATTGTTAAGTCTACATTACTTATTATTTGTGTGACAGATTTACTTATTATTCGGCTGGTAAATCAGTAGGCTTACAATGAAACTTACGTGTATAGGGATATAAATTCTTATTAAATGATTCGGTTAAAAGTTATACTTAACGCGATAGCAATGTTAGGGACTACAATCCCATCATTTTGTATGCAGATATTGTGTGCATTCGAATACATTTATTTACCAGCGGTATTCAATTTTAAGTACTTGTTTAGTGCTTTAAAAGAAACACGATAATTTAGTAAGAGAAGCTTTCGAACTTTGTTGATTACTTATACATCACAAATAGCTCTAGCAGGCGGAGACGCCGCAGAAATATTAGCTTTGTTGGTTGTGTTGTTACAGAAGACGGGCAGCGCCATACTTTTTTTCCGCTCCAGGCATCATAGTATTAAAGTACGGCCCCTAATACTCCTTATGGTCAGAAACCGAACTGGTATCTACAGTGAACCTAAATCCTCATACAGTGCCTGAGCTATATTGCCGAGCCCGAACGTCATCGCAGACCGAAGTGCAGCAGCACTGACGCTAATAGCAGCAGGCAGGTAACGCTCGACGTGATGCCGTGGATCGCGCTCGTATTGCGTCGCAAGATGGCCGCCATTTTGTTGCCTGGAATGACACAAAACAATTAAATTAACGTTTCGAGATGAAGTGGTCCATCGGCCAGACACAATTGTTTTTGATTTTATATTTTATTTTAATAAGCACTTTCTAAAAAGACAAAAATTTAAAGCAGCCTTACCCTAGGTACTGCTTGCTAGGTAGGTACCCTAAATACTATTAAAACTGACACTTAGGATGACTAGTTGTGTTTTGAATATTAGTCAGTCACGTTATAATACTTACTTCCTTCAGAAACAAAGACATGTATGCTCGCTGGCTCAGTGTTACTGGCGCTGCAGGTGTAGTTCCCGGAGTCTTTGAGCGTGGCGCCGCGCACGGTGAGGCGCGACTGCGTGCGCGCACCCGGCTCCGTCTCCACGGTGATGCCGCCGCGCGTTGCGTCGTAGTTGATCATGCGCTCGTTGTGGTACCAGAACACGTATTGAGGAGGCGTTGGACTCTGTAACGTATTTATTTATTTATTTATTTATTTCATAACAATTTTTACATTGTGTTGAAAGTATATGATTTAAAACAATGTTAATTACAGTACATAATTAGTGTGCTTTACATCACTATTTGCCATTTAGCAGTTTGGTTACGAATAATTAATTATAATTCTATTATATATTTGTTTAGCTTATTAGAGTAAAATTAAGGAAAAAATCAAGCTCAATGGGACTGTAGAGGACTACAGACTCCAGAGGTATTTGTTGCAACTTACGACGAGAGATGGCGCTGCACTCAATTACAGAGTACTTCATACAACTTGTACTAAATTCTGAATCGCTTAAGGGTCGGGATTCTCTACTAGGCTGGGTGATCGTGCCTAGTCAGAGTAACCTTGGTTTGTGATTAAGGAGTCTCATTAAAGGACATTAGATTTGGTATGGTAGCAGATATTTTTTACAACGGCTTCTTCTTATCATTTATCCCTATGTTGACCAGGAATTCAACAAACATGCAATTAATTTTCGCAAATAATTGCGCTGTGTGAATCAACCCTCTAACACAGGCAGTGGCGGGACGGCTGCCTGTGTTAGAGGGTTGATGGTGGTGGTGCCATTCGTGTAATTAAAGTGTCTACCATAAGATTTCATAGTTCTTGATGTATTTCGACGTTTGACCATCAGAGGGGCTTCCCAAATCTTTTAAAATATTGAATACCTCATAATACAATTGAAAAACTATGAAGTCTACGAAGCCCGACTGGTATGACCTAAACCTTCTTATAATATATTCATATGACAGTACAAAAGGGTTTTCTTTTGGCATGATATATCAGTCACACCCGATAATACTTCACCCATATATCCAATCTCACATTTACACTAGCTCAACAAAAACATCAAATACACATCACTTCATCTATCCAAGAAAAACAACAGTGGCTTTGTCTTATAGGAAAAGTACAAAGCTTTGCAAATACAAGGATCAATCGATAACTAAAATAGTCCGATAGCCATCCCCAGGGAAGTTAATAAAACAAGCGAATTTTACGACCATTACAAGATATCGTAAAACGTCACCCTAAGACAATAAAAAATTTACACTGCGCCTTCATATAAAATGACGAATAGAAAATACGGAATTGCATCCTTGTGTGTCGTAAGCGGAAGTTCTGGGTTCAGTTTCCGTGTCTGAAAAAGAGTTTTGAAAGTTGTTAGCTTCGCAGATAAGTTTCGATTCGATTTCTAAGTCAAGTCATGTTGTGTTCTCTACTTACGTAGTTGTAAGAGCAGCGATAGCTCAGTGGGGAGACCAACAGACTGCGATGCAGAGGGTCTCGGGTTCGAACCCACGTCGCGCACCTCTGACTTTCGGAAGGTATATGACTTTTCGAAATTATGTGCGTATTGATTGACAATTATCGCCTGCTCCGTGCCTCGGAGAGCACGTTAAGCCGTCGGTCCCGGCTGCCATGAACATCTATGGCAGTCTTTATTGGGAGAGTGTCGACACAAAAGATCCCACTGGGTCGAAGTGTCACCGGTCTGCACTGACTGGCCCCCACATAAGATACATACAGTTACATACAGTTGTCAGCCTCGATGGCGTAGTGGTTAGTGTAACTGACTGCCACGCCTGAGGTCGCGGGTTCGATTCCCGCACAAGTCAAACATTTGTGTGTATGAACATGGATGTTTGTCTTGGTCTGGGTGTTTCTATGTATAATATGTATGAATTTATAAAAAAAAAAGTATCTATGTATGTTTATCCATTGTCTAGAACCCATAGTACAAGCTCTGCTTAGTTTGGGCTAGATGGTGTTGTGTGTATGTGGTAGAATATTATTAATATTATTATACATACGTAGTTGTAGCTCTGGTAGAAAATTTTCAGTAGCGACACGTGAAGACAAACACCAAAGTATGTTTATACATTAAGGCGACAAAACGTCAATATGAAAGGAAAATTTGGAAATGGACACAATGTTTGGAAATAGGTTCGTCCACTATGATAACGCGAGAGTTTGAATATAAAGGACGAAAAGTAAATGTAACTTCTGCCTATCCTCTTGAGAACAGACATCCTAACTAATATTATAAATTGATATTAAACTGCTTTATACGGCTTATATCTTTATAATTTTGAAAATATTACACAAATACTAAATTTAAAATACTATTTTATTTATTTGAAATTATTCAACTATTTAGACTTAAATTGACACTTTCCCCGACGTTTCGGTTGCTTTTCTAACAGGATATTAGTATCTTTCATTTGGCCCAGTATATGTATGTAAGAAACACTAGCATCTGTAAAGGCAAAAAATAATCCCTCTTTTGACAGACACGGACTTTCCTTAATGAGCTCTTTCTTATTTGGCTTACGATCTATTTCCCCAATCGTTTTGCTCTATGGTGAATCTATTTCTACAGTCAAATTTCTACAGGCTTAAATATAAATTCTGCTCTCGCCTGCACGAATGGCGTAGTCGTTTCAGTCGCCTTGCTGCTGCCATTACCCCGAGTGTTATGAGTTCCATTTCCAGGCGGGACAACAAAATGGGTGATCCATAAATCATTCGAGTCTGGGTGCTCTTTGTGTCCGTTGCTTGAGAGTTTGTGAAGTCACGTGCAACACAGACATTGTACTTTTTTTATACTGTAATAGGCTTGCGTTTGACCGCGATCTCACCTGATCTTAAGTGAAGATGCAGTCGACGATAGAGCACGCTTGCCTTGAAGATACCTATTCACTTGCGACTTGCAGACACCCAGACTTAGGTAGCGAATTCCACTCCTTAGCGGTACGCATTATAAAAGTGGAAGCAAAGCGCTTTGAGCGAGTGATGCCTTTTTTAAAGAATAATTTTACATATAACGTATTATCTTCACTAATTGATGTAGTGGAAGCATCCATCTTTAAAAAAAAACGCCGGGTCTTCAAACAGCCTTATCCATAGATTACAGCAAGAAAGAACCCCAGTACCTAATTACCCTCCGATACAACCGCGCATTAAGCCCGCTCGTTAAGAAAAACGTCGAAAAGAAACGTTTAAGTTTTATTATATATTTTTTTCTTAAACAACCAATTAGTTTCGTTTAAATTCCTTTTTACTTTCTGGAAATTTCCAGGGTAATTATTCCGAATTCCTTGGTTTTGTCGGCAATTTAAAATGGTTGTAGACGTTGTACTAACTGTCAAGACATGTCATCTGCGTATTCTTAGTACGTACTTACTAGTTTCACAAACGTAGAGCCACGCCTGTGTATTTTCAAAAGGGGTAGGCCTCATTTAGCAGCTATCACTTTAAGTCCCAATTCTTCTGCCTAGCCTTTATTATTCCCAAGTCACTTGGGGTCGGCTTTTCTGGTCTAACCGGATTTGACTGGATATCAGTTTTTACACGGAGCGGCTGCCACCTGACCTCCGAAACCCGAAGGCTAACGATACCCTAAGGCTAGACCAGTGTCAGGATATTAGAGGGTACTGACTTTTCCAATAACGACTGCCATAGATGTTCATGGCAGCCGGGACCGACGGCTTAACGTGCTCTCCGAGGCACGGAGCAGGCGATAATTGTCAATCAATACGCACATAATTTCTAAAAGTCATATAACTTCCGAAAGTCAGAGGTGCGCGACGTGGGTTCGAACCCGAGACCCTCTGCATTGCAGTCTGTTGGTCTCCCCACTGAGCTATCGAACTCTTTAAATCCCAATAGAAAGCAAATTAAATGCCGCGATTTAGGAACAGTTGTCCACTTCAACTACTAAGACATTCTTACCTGAAAAACCTAATAACACATGCCCAGCCAGGTCAATTCCAAGACCACGGCAGTCACATTCAAGCTCACTGCGCTATCAGGGAAATTAATAGCTTCATACTAGCTTAATTACCTTTTCCACAATGCATATGAGATGTATGACGCTGCCAAGGTCTACATGGTGTTCACCAGAGCCAAGAATAAAGGCTTCTGGCACTACGATCTGGAGGCGCACGTAGTGGGATACGATGCCCGTGCGAGTCGATACCTGAAAAACAGTAAGATATTTTATTTTATTAGGTTTGCCAATAGTAAAGATATAATAGGTAGGTACACTGAAATAATATACATGTAACAACAAGTGAGAAACGGCAATGAATTGCCGTAAATCTCAGAGTTCCATAAAATGGTATCACGTGACCAGGTCAGAGGTCAAAGGTCATAGTCATTTCGGGGGTATATTGACTATGCTGAGTCAAATGGCGTTGACCGCGAGTCTCTAGCTCTTACGGTTCTTGAGTTGAAAGTTTTATAACAGACGGACAGACAAAGCTGTTGTGTAAGAGTTTTCCGAACTCTAAAAATGAAATTACTAATACATTTACCAATTATAGGCTTACCAGTACCTACTCATACATATTTGTTTAATTAATAATATGTATTAATAATATTGTTTAATTAATAATATTTGATAGAAATTAATAGGTGTAGAATGATAGAAAAGATTAATAATAATAAATACAGTTGATATTCGATGACTATGAAAGAAAAGTCAGCAATATAAGTAGATAGCAGAACATTTAACAACTTTGGAGAATTATTTTATGAATTAAATTACAGATCATAAATACAGAAGTGTCCCAATTTTCTATAATTTAAATGATAGTAGAGTTTTTACGGATACTATAATTAATAAGTCTTATTTATTTTCGAGGTCCATTATGTAACTTTTTGCTTTATTAAGATATTTTTACTTTTACTTAACTACTTAGCAATGAGAGTTTAATCTCATTTGCTTCTACCATAACCATTATTACCCAAAACAAAACCTTTTTAAAACAAAATTTAAGTCAACAAATTAATAATCTCATAATTTGTCTAATCGAATAAGGGATCGAAAAACGATACTCCAAAAACACCCAAAAGCATCCAGCCGTCGTTGTCTGATTTTCCTTCCAATATACGGGATTAACTCTCCCGCCTTGTTATTCCGATGAAACAATAAAAATAACAAGATCTGGGCATCAAAAAGCTGAATCTTTTAAAACGAAACGACATGATATGCAGATGCTATCGTCAGATTTACATAAAGTAAATGATTTCACAACTTGAACGTTGAAAGGATTCCAGCCAATAGGTAGTCTGAAGATTTACATAGAATAGGATTTTTGGAGAAATTTATGGCCGTTTCATTACGAATGGAAGTACATACATATACTGTCTGCCTCCTTAGAAGGTAAGGCAGAGTTATAATTCGCGCCTAATGTAGCCGTGTAATACATTTCTTCAGATATATTTGCAATATCACCTAATATTACGTGCAAACTATTTACGCCTACGAGTACTGTCTGCTGTACCAGATTTCATGATGTTACTGAGAAATATAAAAAAAAAACATTTATAACTTTATTCCCGATCTGAAATTTTACCCACAATTTTCCACCTACAATTTGAAGTCCCTTTCAGTTATAAATTAGTTTATTGTATCGTGTAACGGACACATTGTTAAGTACTAAGCAGATTTTTTTAACAAAAGCACCTTGGAATTGAATCCAAGACCTCATACACTGCACAGGGCCCCTACGGCACCGAGGCACTGCTAAAAAGTCCTTAGGCTGTCTTATTTTATTTTCGTCTATTTTCAGTTCCTATTCTGACCTAAATAAACGCAAGATCAGAGTCTGTATCATTTAACTCGAATTGAACTAGAAACCATCAATCAATAAATATAATCGCCATCAAATTCAATTGCAGCTTTACCCCACCGTAGGGTAAAATATATGTGCCGTAAAAAAACGAATACTTGCGGGTAAAAATACAATGGGTATTTAGACGGAGCCTCGCTCGCTTTGCCATATTTGAATTAGGGCCCGTTTACATTTCGTCGTCATATGTCGACAAGCGCTTGTTTAACTTTGATATGCTTTACAAATGTTTTGCTCTTGTCTAAAAGCCTTGTACCTTTTATTTACAGAGCATAGTACTCGGTAGCTACTAGAGACGCTTCCCTTGTCATATTTCTACATAATCCAAGTATGTCAGTGACAACTACTCAGGTGGTCAGCGGTATACATCTTTAACGTATTATCAGCCGGCAGGCATAAGCCAGGTCTGTAGCTGGTAACCATTAGGGTTATAGATCAACCGGCAGGCATAAGCCAGGTCCGCAGCTGGCAACCGTTAGGGTTATAATGAAACACGTTGACTGATTCAACTGAGAATATATTTACAATTTTTAAGCCTTCTTATATCCCATTTATTGTTCTAACAAGTAACGCTTGCAATAATGTGCACAATATTCATTTACACGGATTAGGGATAAGTAAACAAAATTCTACAATTCTACGAGGAATTCTTGAGCGTGTGTGCGTGCGGTGTGGCGGCGTATAAATACTGCCGCGTATAAAAACAGGTCGGAAATTCGCGCGTCACTCAGTTCGTAATTTGGTTTCGTCGCGGCTAGACGTATGATACTCCGTTCGCTTCCAGGTTCCTCATAAACTTATATGTTTGCTGTGCGTATATACATACGCCACACATCTCTTGGTATTGATATTATTAATACTTTTGTTTTTAGTAGAGACGCGGCGCGCAATATTGCTTACAACGTTGCGTGTGACAGCATCTGTGGTTTGTATGTTTCTAAAAACAATTGCGATATACGATTAATTTCGGATTAATGTTATAACAGACAGGCTTGTATGTCACCCACATTTGACAGGCTTAGTTTTTAATTTCTACGTATAAAGAGCGAGAGTACTGTAATCAATCGTGCAATTGTTCACCGAACCACTTCGAATTGCCAGACAAACCCAATTACTTGATGATATTATCGATTATAATATTAAGCAAGTGTTGTTGGGTTTTCTGACGAGACCAACTGAGGACTATACGATTTGCCGCAAGCCTAAGTGCAAATATATACCACAGAAATTCGCTAAGCGATTATCGAGGCTGTTCTAGTTCCCTATAACAATTTTTTGAACCATTAATAGAATCTAAAACCTCACAACTAACCGCAAACGAAACCAACACAGTCGCATTCAATCGCACGAATAAAACCGGCTAAATGTATACATACCTTAAGCTTATTTGATTTAAATTCGAGGTATTTTGCTAAACAGAAGCGCGTACGAGTAATAAATCTAAATGCGAGAGATTATTTTTTGTGAAGGCTGAGTTTTCGTGGAAATTGTATCGCCTATTAGACAATATGCGGCACTGCCTTTGTCTGAGGGGCGACGGGTGTTGAGCGACTTTCATTGGGAGGAGCTTAGCACTCGGAATAAAGAATAGAATTCCATTGACATAGAATATTGCGGTTCTTTAGGTATGAGCTGAAAATATATATGTGTTATGTAGAACGTGGTAAGTGTTAATTTCTTTTAGATTTCGGTCGTGGCCTCGCTCTCTTGATTTTGAAGATTTATACCATAAGAACTTTCGGGATAAAGGGTAGATTGATCGAATCCACCCATTACAATACCGACGTGTACCCACTCATTTCACAAACATGCTAGCTTAGTAGTAGTAAGTCAAATTAGTACTAATATTTATATAAAAGAATATATTTACATTTATAAGTGATATCTATAAAAAGTAAAAGTCACACTACTTAAACTTTTTTTATTACTTAATAGCTTTGCGTTTGAATGTGATCTCACCTGTTGTAAAGTGACGATGCAGTCGTCGATGGAGCACGCTTGCCTAGAAGATACCTATTCACTCGTGACTTGAAGACACCCAGATTGTACTCATCGGGAAACACAGACTTAGGTAGCGAGTTCCAGTCCTTTGCGGTACGCATTATAAAAGTGGAAGCAAAGCGCTTCGTGCGTAAATGCGGTATATCCATCATGTACTTGTATCGCTGGTCTGATTGTCTGGTCGTCCGATGGTAGAATGGGGAGGGAGGAATCAAATTATATAGAAAACTAAAATATGATCGAAAACCGAGAGACTAGCCACCTTACGACGATGCTTCAAGCTTTGGAGTTATGCGTTGACTAGTTGGTCATGGCCGATAAGTCTCCTGGCCTTCCGCTCAACTGACTCCAAACCCTCCAGCTGATATTTTGCAGAGCCATCCCAGAGGTGAGAACAGTACTCCATGCAGGATCGAACCTGAGCTTGGGACAAAATACTAACAAAAAAAAATACAGGCGCTACAATTATAAAATTGTACGCAAAGATTACATTTTATATGCATTTTTAAAATTTAGTTAGGATCGTTTTACTTGAGACAAATGTGGAAATACCCTAAATAATAAATAATTAATACATATGGCACTGTTTTCATAAATATTTTTGTAAGAAGACGTAATAAGGGTTCATAAATTTATGATAATAGTAAAATTGTTACAGGATTCTATAAAAGCACAAGTAAGATTTTAAAAATAATAATTATAGAACGGGAGTATCATATCGTTTTAGATAGCACATAAGGTAAAGATGGAGGTAGTGTATTTGTCGGTTTATCCTTCTGACAGGCGACAACAGATCTTCAGACCGACGGGATTTTTGCTTATGAGCCGGCGAATGACTTAGATATCTTAATTATTCGTAAAATTCTGGGCTGGAAGCGAAGTCGCAATGAAAAGCTAGCAAGTAGTAAGAATAATATTGATTTTTAATACTAGCATCTCTAATTTGAAAAAGATGCTTTGCAATTGGTACTTCGGAGTCAGTTCTTAACACCAAAACATACACATTACACATTATTTGAATGTCATATCTTGTTTTCGATAAATTATTATGTAAGTAGATATATTATAATATAATAATATAGATTATATAGATTATTATAGAGCAGCGATAGCTCAGTGGGGAGACCAACAGACTGCAATGCAGAGGGTCTCGGGTTCGAACCCACGTCGCGCACTTCTGACTTTCGGAAGTTATATGACTTTTCGAAATTATGTGCGTATTGATTGACAATTATCGTCTGCTCCGTGCCTCGGAGAGCACGTTAAGCCGTCGGTTCCGGCTGCCATGAACTTCTATGGCAGTCGTTATTGGGAGAGTTTCGACACAAAAGATCCCACTGGGTCGAAGTGTCGCCGGTCTGCACTGACTGGCCCCCACATAAGATACATACATACATGTAAGTAGATAATACGTTTAAAGTTTACCATAGTTATTATTTTATTGTTATACATCTTTAAGGGAAAACTTACAATTGGCCTTCCTTTTCATATTGTTCTGTTTAATACTTTAAAATAGCCGTAAGTTTTCTTAAAATCCTGACCTCTTTAATATTATAAATTCTAAAGAAACTCTGTCTGTCTGTTACCTATTCACGGCTAAACCACTCATGCGATTTACATGAAATTTGGTACATATATAGTTTAAAACTTGGGGAAGGACATAGGTTACTTTTTATTGATGTAGGTACCAAGCGAGCTGAGCCGCGCGCAAAAGATAGTGTCAAATAAAAATAAAATAATCAGCAGGCGCCGCAGGCTTTGCCCTTTAGAACTATAAAAAATGTAATTAATTAATTTAAAATATCTTGTAGTTGCATTAATTATCTTAATAATACCTAAGGTCTATATATAAAATAGCTTTCTGTCACCCCGCTTACAAAAAACTTCTCTGCTTATTACGTCAGCGATACAAAGGTTATATCAGGCAATAAAGATAACATTCAGTAAGAAGTAACAGTCGAAAACAGCCGAGGTATTTCACAGTGAGTCAGCTGCTTACTCAGCAAGTTTACTCGTACTTCGAACAAGGGAACTGGGTCGACGATTCGTAAACAACTAAGTGAGGATTAGTTAGTTGCAACATTAACAGTTCTAATCTAATGTGTACAAGGTTCAATTGGAATAACAATCAGGTAAATGAATAACAGCATTTTAAGCAGTTGGAAGTAACTGATTACCTCAATTGTAGTGAATGCATCTGCTGGCGGTTCGATTCCTGGTCGTTTTACCCCTTTAGAACAAATTACTGTAAATCTCGGTATCGCAGTGGAAGTAAATAGGACTGCTTTGTAAGAGGTTTCCAGTTCAATTCATGGGCAAAGTGCTGCTAGGTTTTATTAAGAAATTCTCAGGTGTAGCAAGGAGTCTGGAATAGTTCTTGGTAGAAATCTCAGCCACTATCCTAAAACCAAAATCTGGTGAAATGTGAAAGTAATACATCTCTGCCTACTCTTCTAGAATTATAGGCGTGAAACATTGTTACTGCGTTTTGCTCGACATGTAAGGCTTGGGCTGCTCACTCACTTAATTCCTTTGATACCAATTTGTTTTTATTATGATTGCCTCTATGGCGCAGCGGTGGTGAATGGGGTTGTTGTGCATGAGGTCCCAGGTTAGAGCCACTGATCGGACCAACAACAAGTAATTAGGTTTCTCTGCTAAGAAATCTCAATAGCAGCCCGGAGTTAGGAAGATGAAAAAGTTCGGCAAGCACGTAAAGTCGTTGGTCCTGCACTTGATTGCTCTATGGTCTTTTTCTTGTTACATATCATAAATCATAAATACGAATGGAGGACTTCCCTTTTTTTCATTTACTACGATTACTAAAACGCCTACATAAACCGCCTACGCTCACCTAAGTCTAGATAATGTAGGTTCTTAATATACAATCTTAAACGAAAGTAACATCTGCGTGATGTCAAAATGTCAAGGATGTCTTGTTTATATATTTGACGACTCGATGGCGTAGTGGTTAGTGTAACCGGCTGCCACGCCTGAGGTCGCGGGTTCGATTTCCGCACAAGTCAAACATGATGATGTTTGTCTTGGTCTGGGTGTTTCTATGTATAATATGTACGTATTTACAAAAAAAAAATGTATATATGTATGTTTATCCATTGTCTAGTACCCATAGTACAAGCTCTGCTTAGTTTGGGCTAGATGGTGTTGTGTGTATGTGATAGAATATTATTATATTATTATTATTATATATACAAATATAAGTGGGAGGCCATTGGGCTGCTACGCAGAAGTCTCGAGTTCGATCCCAAGGACGAGGACCCGAGGTCCTGAGGACTTTTCGAAGTAATGTGCGTATTAAATAGTTACGGAAACGGTGAAGGAAAACATCGTGAGGAAACCTGCATGTCTGAGATTTTCCTATAATGTTCTTGAAGATATGTGAAGTCTGCCAACCCACACTGGGCCAGCGTGATGGATTTATCTTTGCCACACTGAGAAGAGGCTCGTGCCCAGCAGTGGGACAGTTTAATACTGGGCTGATATTATATAACACTATATACATATACTCACAGCGGGATTTCACCAAATGGGTATATTATACTCATAATTCGCTAGTCATGGTTCTAAGTCCGACATAAAAGAAGGCGGGCGGGGAATATTGTTGCTTATGAAAAATATTGGCGATATATTATACTGTGAATTTCGGGACATAAAATGCAACAACAGTTTTCCTAACCCGAGAATATTTAGACATTACAGTAAAAAAAATGTAATGAGGCTGTGTATATTGAATATATTTTATAACCATTAATTTGAGACGTTTTTAAAAAAAGGTTTGGCCCATAAAAATGGTTTAATGATTTGTATCTGTCTGTTTGTAACCTTATCACGTAAGATCTATTGAACTGATATTGATGAAATTTTCATTCAGTGTAATTTCAGACAGTAAAACAAAATAAAAAATTATACAACAGCTACCAGCAAAACCAGAAATGGCGCATAGTATTGTAGCGACACTTTAGCTGACGTTTTATTTTTGTATAGTCAGGCTTAACCGGTCGTATACCGCCGGCTCGCATACCAGCCGGCAGATTTGTACCCGTCGTAGGCCGGTGGCTCGCATGCGAGCCACCAAATTGGCGCCAAAACGCCGCGCGCCGCCTTCGCTTTAGCTTAAGCTAACGTAAAACCAATTTGGTGGCTCGCACGCGAGCCACCGGCCTACGACGGGTACAAATCTGCCGGCTGGTATGCGAGCCGGCGGTATACGACCGGTTAAGTAAGCGATAGCGCAGCGCGGCAGTCGTCGCCCCGTAACCACTCAGTTAGTTCGTAGCTCAATATGGATGTACTTTCTTGAGTCCTCCTTCGGTCACGGCGGCCAGTCTTAACGGATACTGGTCATCTGTGCAGGAGATATTATAGTGCACAAGTGTGTGCGGAAACACAAGTGCACTCTCTGTTCCCTAACTCTCATGATACGACGGGACGGTAATCCGACACGACCGGAGAGAGATTAGACGCAGGACCGGCTTTACGTGTTTTCCGAGGCACGGGGGTGTCTAACACCGCCAACTTCCTAACTCCGGGCTGCTATTGAGATTTCTTAACAGAAAACCCCAATAGTTTCTTCGTGGTCCGACCCGGGATTCGAACCCGAGACCTCATGTATAGCAGTCGCATTCACCACCGCTGCGCCACGAAGCAGTTATATTATAACGGGTACCAGAAATATATATCCATATCTACCATGAATTATTACATTTGAAAACCTACAATAAGAACCCATAATATTACCCCTACAGAATTAATCACATCCAAGATGTCGTGTCGAAGTCACGGGCACATGCTAGTACATCACACCATGACCACACCTTTCTGCTACATACTATATAAACAAAAACAAGCTAAACATTTTTAAACAACACCATTGAACACAACAACCGTAAACAATAAGAAAGAGATTTATTGAGAGCACATTTATTACCGAGATTCATTTGTTTTATTAATAGTACCGGATATATTTTGTGACTGTGTTTAATGCTGGAATTTATGAGCTGTTTTGTCATTATGTGATCTATGACACATAACATAGCGACTGTTTATTGTCGGAGTAGTAGGCAGTGTTGTTTTACATCGATGCGAACGACATTGGACGATATAGGGTGTAGGTGAGTTTAAATAATATATTATGTCATAAGGTGTAATTGTAATTGGACTACCTTTTCCGCATTTGAACTCTAAGTTGGTCCATTATGCGTGAGAGTCGGCCGGTTACGGAGATAGCCAGCCCAACTCCGCTCAGAAGCACAGAAGTTTCCTGGGGTCTTCGCAGGCTTCGCGGAGTGATCTCGGGTTGTTGAGGATTTCCTTACGTTGTGCTGTTACTCCCACACATTCCAGGACTTCATGGGCAGCAGATTCTTCTTCGGTCAGACATCCCCAACAGATTGGGCTGTCTGTTGCTCCGATGTTGTACAGATGTTTGTTCAGGGGACAGTGTCCTCTTTGGATCCCCACGATGGTCCGAAGGTCTAATCTTTGTCATAAGGTGTAGTGCAAGACATAATTAATTATTACTTAGAATTATCGGCGTACAACTTGTGAAGGTTAGAAAACAAATTGAATGAATGAATCTTATTACATTGGAAAGCAGACGCCAATACTCTTGGTAAATAATATTAAATTTACAATCTAGGCGACGTTATAATGGGGGCGGTAGCTCAATGAATACGGTGTCGAACTTAGAATCAAGAGGTGGAGGTTCGAATTCCTCTGTTCACTACATGAATACAATCTTAACACACTATTAACTGAGCTGGAGTTAACAGGCATACTATTGTAGTAATTTGTAATTCGAATTTCTAGTAATGTTTTTTTTAGAAGTTACCGTTGCTGGTTTACCTGATGCGGCGATGTAGACATAATATAATTTTTAGATAGTATTATAATTACACACGAGCAGCGATAGCTCAGTGCGGAGACCAACATACTGCAATGCAGAGGGTCTCGTTATATGACTTTTCGAAATTATGTGCGTATTGATTGACAATTATCGCCTGCTCCGTGCCTCGGAGAGCACGTTAAGCCGTCGGTCGCGGCTGCCATGAACATCTATGGCAGTCGTTATTAGAAAAGTCAGTACTCTCTTAAATCCTGACACTGGTCTAGCCTTAGGGTATCGTTAGCCTTCGGGTTGCGGAGGTCAGGTGGCAGCCGCTTCGTGTAAAAACTGATATCCAGTCAAATCCGGTTAGACCAGAAGAGCCGACCCCAAGTGACTTGCGAATAATAAAGGCTAGGGAGAAGATTATAATTATTAATAAGTTATCATTTCTCATTTTTTATTTGAGGTGCATCTAATAAAATATATATATAGGTATATAAAATTTGTTTGGCAGTGTCAAGGCGTTTTCCATAACTAACATATGTTCAAACAACTGAGGTAATACAAACCCCGACACGCAACAAATATTTGTAAATGACACAAACTGACTCGTGAGGGAATCGCACCCGCAACACTTAGCATACATCCAATGGTGAGGTAAGCACTTAAAACTACTGCGCCGTCCAAGCAGTCATATTTTTTACGACCACAACTTTCTGTTACCCCTCTATCATATAATAACTTATTAGTTTCAAAAGCATTTCTTTTTAACATATCACCTTTGCTAAGTTGAATATCGTATTGTAACGAAATATCTAAGACAATGTTAAAAGAAATCTGTTCAGAATATACCCTTGTCGTTGAGAGAGGAGAATATACAAAAGTGTGAGTAAACATGGTTTACAAGTAACAAAGTGTTGTTAGAGCCTACGAAACAATCAGCGGGTACGTGACGTGAATGTGTTGCGGCAGTGTAATGTGCTGCAGTACTACGCAGGTAATTCAGAAGTTTCACTGTAGAATTTTTATACAACTAAAGTAGTGCTAGAACATATGATGGTTACTGTAAGCTATGGAGGTTTAGATATCACGCCGAGGCCTTATGCTTGTTTGCCAACTTTCTTACCTACGTAAGAAAGATGGCAATCAAACATAAGGCCTAAATAAATATTATTGCGAAATAAAATGGTGTTTTACACATTTTATTTGTACTTGCCGCTTATTTATTTCGATTTCTTAACAATATTTGCTGGAGATTTGTCATTTTGCATTGTTTTATCGCTTCAAGTGTATCGTAACGTATTTTTAAATTAACAAGCGTTTGCCAAATGTGTTGAAGGTCATTCTATATTCACTGGTTCATCTATGATGTCTATATATTGCTGAAAAGTTTTTAAAACACGTATTTTAAATTTATCAACGTCTTTGTTTTTTTTTAAATCTGTATTTGAAGATATCAACTATGCTGCCTTTAGCTAGAATACTTAACATTGGCATAAACTTTTAAATTTTACCTAAATATGTACGTACACTGTATACTTCACTTACTGCTATTATTGTTTACAGTGACGTGTAACTTACGACGTCAGTATGACACGATAGCTTGACGTCTTGTTGCGGGAACGACGCGCGGCGCCGCGCAAATGTTGTTAGTTTTAACCTGATTATTAACATGTGGGATTTTATTAGATACAGCCTGCTTTGCAATATTATGTATAGATTGCTTTTAAAGGGTGTATAGTCGTTTTATAGGAGCCTACAGTAAGGTCCATGAGTAAAGTAAAGCTTCTGAAATAAGTAAAAATATTGATTTTGTGGACGTAAGTTTCAGTTCTTTACTATCTTAATCCTAACTAATATTATAAATAAATGTGAGTTTGCTTGTTATGTTTTCACGTCTTAACTACTCATCTGATTGTTATGAAATTTCACATACACGTTGTCAGGGATACACAAAAAGACATAAGGTTATCCAGGAAAAGTGTACTGTTTCCGATAGATGTCTAGTGAATTATAAAGTTTGTTCTATGTCTCGCCGTGTGATTTTTGTATAAGAAAATTATAGTATAGATTAATTTGTGACTAAAAATGGTATGTATACCAAGCATGATATTACAACAAATATGTTGAGAGTCTGGAGATGGTTCAACGCAAATTTCTCAAATCCACGCATTACCGGTGTTTCCACAATTCCCCTTCATATGACTACTTATTTAATAAATTTAAAATAATGAGCCTGTAGTCTAGACGACTGTTTTTAGAAACTATGTTTCATTTTGATTTATGCAGTAACAGATATGACTGTAGAGACCTAATAAACAAGATATGTTATCTAGTACCCAGAACTGTTGTCACACGAGAGGTGCGATATCGTCCCTTTTTTGCTGTATCATCGTGTAAAACTAATGCTGGATTCCGCGCACCTATGCGACGTATATGTCGAAAATACAATGAGCTTTGCACTAAACTGGATGTGTTTAGTAGGCCTGCTAGTAAATTTCGCTATACTGAAGAAACTGAGTTACAAATGTAAGAAACATTGAGTAAAATTCAAAATTTTAATTGAAATTAAACTGCGATATACGGATTTTATCGCGTTGTTTATTTGACACTTTATTACAAAATTTTGAAAATTGTTACTCTACTACTACTATTAAACTTTATTAATTTTTAAGCTAATTAAATTATTAAAAACTATTTAGATTTAATTTATTTTTACACTTTCCCCGACGTTTCGGTTGCTTTTCAGCAGCCATGCTCACGGGGAGACTAAGATGGCAGTTCGTTTTCAGTCAGTAAAATCCGTATATAGCAGTTTAATTTCAATGAATAATATTCACGTAAATAGAAGACAATATTATGTAAATCAGTACGGACTGGAAACAGCAACATCAAAATTTTAATTCATATTTTGTTTAATCTTTGCAAAATTGTTATAAATTTATAATTATGTAAGCTGTGAATAACGCTGTGGGTTGCACATTTAATCAAACTTTATTTAAAACGTATTAGTAATAAGAACATAATGTGTAACTGTTTGTTATTCCAAATAAATAAATAAATAAATAATGATCGCGTTCATATTCGTTTTCTATGATACAAATCATGTAAAGTATAAAAGTGATTGTTCATAAATTTTAATATTGAAATGTAGGAACGGTTATGAGACATTGCTACAGACCTACATAACACGTATTGAGGTATACATATTATAATTTAAACGATCCTTGTACACATTTAAACATGAAATCAATAAAATAAGACTTTTAATGGCTTTATGCCTGCGTAACCAAGCTCTGTACTTAACTTTGAAATCACGAACGCTACATTTCCAAACTTAGAACTATTATTAGAGTATCATACATTAAAGTTGTTCCGTGTAATTACCAGAAGACAAGAACTATGTTATTCATTGTCTTAGTATCAGCGAGGGATTGATTTAAAAGACTGATGAGACGATATCACGCCAACTAACGCACTCACGCCACTTTATCCGCGATAAAGTGGGCAGAGGTACTCTATTATCGCCAACTGTTTTTAGATTCCACGAAGTCACTATCTCTTTTGTTAAGAATTTACTAACAAAAATACGCAATAAAATTTAACCAACTCGAGAATCAAAGCCAAGACTAAAGATTACACGCAAACATAAACTCAAATCGCCACGGGATCACGAGAGAAGCAGAGAGAATGATGTTGTTACCATGCAGTCTTTTCAACGCGTAATAAAATTCATCGTCATAACCGATTTATCAAAAATCCTTTCCCATTTTCAATAAAGAATACACCTTGATGACGCAATTACAGCGGTGAACGCCCAACAATTTTCATAGGTGTAAATTAAAAAAAAAGAGTACAGAATAAAAATTCTGAAAACACATAGTGACTGATTGCGATTTTCACTCATGGCCACCATTTAAATTTTCACCATGCCAAATGAAATTTATAGAAATCGTCGCATAATCCGGTGACGAAAATTTTAATTAACGTCCGAATTAAACGAGCACCCTTGTAGCCGATGTTAAATAAAAAAATTATCAACTTTAAATTGGATCATCCTTTGTTATATTTCGCACTCGGCTACACCCGATTTGGAGAATGTCGAAAATGCTCGCGAATCAATTAAGATTGGCACGGAAATGGTTTTAAAATCACATATTCTGCATTGCTTTTTTGTTTTCAGGTTTTGAGTATAATTGGGAATGATGTTGATCTTTTATTATTGCATATATGTATATATATATATATATATATATATACTTACGCTGCTATTATTGATGAATCTAGTTTGTAGAGTAGTTCACTGTACTAGTTTAGTAAAAAGACACCAGCATATTTTAAAACAAACTTGTTTAAAAATCTTTTGCTATATATTTATATTTTCTTTCTTAATATACAGCTCACACACTTATAATTTCTGAATCACGGGGACTTTACAAACATAAAGAAAACGGACGCAAAGAATACCCAAGCTTTGCGGATCACACAATATTTTCCCGTGTAGGATTCGAACCCCACTCGGCCTAGTGGCAAAGTGACTACTAAAACCACTTCGCCGTCTGTGCTGTATTATAGTATTGCGCTATTGAACTCAAAGGATATTCGAATACAATTGTGCACACGCTATTACAAACTGCAGCAAACTTGAGTATACCTAATATTTGCGAATTCTCAAATCACATAGTCGGGTCTTATAATCTTCAACAACTAGCTTCTGCCCGCCTCTTGCTTGCGTAAAAGTAGGTTAGGTTCTGTTAGTAACAGTGCTTAAAAAAATATAGCCTATGTTACTCGATGATAATACAGCTTTCTAATGGCCCTCCTTCTGTGAGGCAGTGATTTCCATTAAGGAGGCGGCGGAGTGGGAGAGGGAGCGCTTAAACCCTCTCCCCAACCGCAGAACCGGGCGCCGGAGGGCTCGAGATGGCCTCCAGCCACCTTGAAGTTTGACTTGGGGGTGGTGGGCTGTGTGGGCCTGCTCGCCATCCGATCAGCACCAGGTGCGAGAGGCGGCGTGCGTGTTCCCACGTGCGTCTCTGTATCGTGTCTTTGTCCCTCCCTCAGGGGGACGGTGGAGGAAATATTCTTTGTGTAGTGGCCTGCCGTTTCGAACGGCGGGCCAAAACCAACCATGGCGGGGTCGCGATTGCATGTGAAAGCGATTCGCGCGGCCTCGTCGTCTATGGTTATGTCGAGGAACACCGTGGTAGGTTTAATCGGTATTACCGGGGTATCTTTTCCCCGGTGAACCCGACATAACCTCTCTATCACCCCGCGGAGAGGTATGCGTCAAAGCATATTCCCCCACGTAAAAAAAAGCTTTTTAATGGCGAAATAATTGTAATATCGGTTGAGTAGTTTTTGAGTTACAACCTTACAAAAAACAATAAAAAAAATCTTTCCTCTTTATAATATTAGTATATAAGTATAGATAAGCTTTCAGTAGCAGTACGTAGAACGAACTAAGTAATAATTGCTCTATTGCAACCGATATAAGTACACATTTTAATCAGAAGTTTTCTCAATGCTATACAGATGTATATACTGACAATTACGCACAAGCTCCCGCTCAATCATCTTTCTCAGAACTTATTATTTGTATTCAATCTACGTCTGACATTGTATCTAACGAGTTATTGATTGTAGCAGCAAAATATAAGTACGCAGACTCACCACGATATGCCAGTGGGGTAAGCAGAGACTACGAATATCCAATTGTTATGACCCTTTGCTTCATTCACTATAATTTTTCTTCTTTAGTTTGACAGATAACTTTCGCAATAGGAATAACTACTGAGTCTTTATGTTTAAATTTAAATATTTCTGCTGCTGAGTCAACTATTAAAATTCTTTACAATTATTCTTAAGGAGTATTTTCCTACAAGGTCATCTCGCTCATGTGCTGAAAGATTGTGGGTTCGAATCGAATACAGAACAAAAGTTTCGTTTACCACAAATGGTTGTGCGAGTTTGGGTATTCTTTGAGTCAGTTATTAAATTTACATACATACATAGATTCACGCCTGTTTCCCAGAAGGGTAGGCAGAGACTACGGATTTCCATTTGCTACGATCCTGACACATTTCTCTGGCTTCATTCACTTTCATCACATTCCTCATACACGTCCGTCGGTTCAAGGTGCTCTTAACCTGGCCTTTGTCCAGAACGCCTCCGATCTGATCAAGAAACGTTCGCCTAGGTCTTCCTCTTGCGACTGCTCCATTCACACTAGCCTTATAAACTTTCTTAGTCAGTCTTTCCTCGTCCATTCTTTCTACATGCCCAAACCAGCTTAACATACCCTTTTCTATTCTTGTCACTATATCCACTTATAATTATGTATGTTTATGAGAGCCTCTTGCGATTCAAGAATTATAACTCGTGCGAAAATGCCATTATTAAAAACGAAAGCGAGTAATTATAGGAGCTATTAAAATAAAACGGTACTTTTTTAAACGTTCATATAGCTGTAATAATTAAAGCTTTCGAAATGTTTGTTTAATTATGTTTAGCTTTATGAAAAACATGAAATTGGATACAATAAAAATAACATTACCCACTCAGCTATTGTACCTTGGGTAGTTAATAGATTTTTGCTTATAACTATTGTTTAATATCAGTAATACAGTTCTTTAAACATAAAAATGACCTATACATAATATGTAACTGGTATTAACGCGATCATGCATAATGTTTACCTTTTTTATGCTTGACGTTTCGACCAGGTTAGACCGGCCGTGGTCACAAGCTGACTGGTGCTGCGATGTCATGTCTCAGTTTGTGAGGCAGAAGAATCTTGATTCACCCTCACTTTTGGCACATTTTTGTTTGTCCATGAACCGTCACAAACTACACTCACGGTATCACGGCTATTACGTCTAGCAGCAGAGATAGTGGTCTGCTATCTACCTAATAGACACATACAAGCGTATGTTTATGTATATATTTATATACATTTTTTGTATACAAGCAAAGGTATTCCATTATTATGCCACACAGTATGTACAAAACGGAGATCATTAGCTTTTAATAACGTTCGGTTACATTGTCGATAATGTTTAATATTTTTCCCTTTATGTTATAATAATATATAAGTACATAAGGTATGGTTTACAAAACAGCTAAATATCGTAAGCGGCTTAAATACATTTTGATGTTTTGTTACGTCAAAGATTATATTTCCTTTGTTTTTGATATTATAGTTAATACATTTCTAACTTTTTTTTTTTTTTTTTTTTTAACATGGTGGAATGCTTGATGCATACCCCTCCGCGGGGGCGGGCGGAGGGGTTATGTCGGACTCGCCGGGGTAAAAGAAAGATGTTAAGAAGAAAATGTACCTCCCGGAATACCGACTAAACCTACCACGGTGTTCCTCGACAAAACCACTATCGACGGGGCCGCGCGAATCACTTTCGCATGCGGTCGCGACCCCGCCGAGGTTTCGGCCCGCCGTATGAAACGGCAGGCCACTACACGAAAGATCTACCCAAAGGCACTTCTAACACTCCCTACTGTCCCCCCTAGAGGGGAGACGGACTCGAAACAACAGAGGCGCGCGTGGGAACACGCACGCCGCCTCTCGGACCTGGTGCTGAACGGATGGCGGGCAGGCCCACAAAGCCCGCCACCCCCAGGTCTAATACATTTCTAACTGCTTGAACGTGAAACAGGAGATTTTGGTTGAATATTAACTCGCTACCATATATTATATTGCTTAAAGAAGAGCTCACGATTTTCTAGCCAGTTATTTTAAATGGCTACAGTTTTTTTAGTTCATACCTAGAATTTAACCTTTTGTAGAGCCAATTGTAATGTACAAATCGACGTGACGTTTTGTCACGGTTCTTTCATCAGTGTCATTTCGGTATGACATTTTATTAATACTGATTACAAATAGAGCGCGCGCGCATAGTTAGGACGCTACACGACTTCAAATGTGTGTAGCATTGTCCGAGCCGTGAGTGCCGTGAGTACCGTGACATCAGCTGATGAGTAGCTACGCGCGTGACATGTGCTACGCCGCGCCGCGCTCGTGAGTCAACTCGGATACGTTATCGCTATTACGTACATACTACATAGTATAACATCGAGATACTATATGAGAGTTTAATAGCAGAAAAAGCTAATAACATGCTTGAACCAAATAATCGAATATCCTCGAAGGATCCCGTAAAAGTATTTTTCTATACAAGTTATAAAAAGTAACAACACTATTTTCCCATACGCTATAATGCATCTATAAAATTAAATATAACTTCACAACTTTGCACTAATAACCCTCAATGTACGGAAGCAATTCTGCGAACAGTTTTGTGGTGAAATTAAATTTAACAAAAGTACTTACGAGAATAGTAATTACTAATGTTTAAAACTAGTGCTGTTCCGGCACGGGAATATGGGTATTGTTTCTTTAATTTAAATGCGCTAGTGATGTAATCTAATGCAAATTAAACGAGAAAACTGGTGTTTGGTGTACTTTGAATTGTAAGAGTAATTGTTATGATTTGTTTACAGGAAGTGAATTGTTTAAAGGTTTGTTGTGTTTCTGTAGTTTGCTTTTTGACCTAAGTCGTTTTCACAATTACTCCGCTACCAAAGCTCATCTTTTGAAGTAATCATTTATTATTGCGGGTAATTAAATGATAATAAAATCTTTATGCAGACGTAGCCACGGGTATACTTTAGTACTTAAGAGATTAGCAAGAATATTAAAATGTGAAGACTTTATTAAAAATCGCCAAGAAGGACGCAATTTCAAGATACTTACAAACTAATAAAGAAAAGATGATTTTCGTAGACTCTGTAGCAAAATCGTAGTACTTCGTAGCAGATTGTAATCTAGTTCGTAGCATATTCCGTATCAAATCATTTGCTATGAGACAAAAATCTTGTGTGTTCCTCAAATAGGTGATCCGAGTCTGGGGGTTTTTTAAAGTTCGAAAAAACTCTTATACAACAGCTTTGTCCGTCCGTCCGTCCCTTTGACAACTTTCAACTCAAGAACCGTACGAGCTAGGGACTCGCGGTCAACGCCATTCGACTCAGCATAGTCGATATACCCCGAAATGACTATGACCTTTGACCTCTGACCTCAAGGTCACGTGGTATCACGTGACCTTTGCATATTACTAGAACCATTTTTTCGAACTCTAAGATTTACGGCAATTCATTGCCGATTCTCACTTGTTTATGTCCGTTGTTCGAATGTTTGCAAAGACCCCCGCCCCCACGATACAGATTTTATTCCTAGTCCGGGAATTGCATGCATCGTACCTACACCCCTTGATTTCACTTGAGCTACCGTATGTTTGGCGAAGATTAATGCCCGTACGTTATTAGGATTGGATGGATATTTTGATTACAAATTAAAGTGTATTTTTTGCTGATTTCGGTAGTATATTATCGTTATTATGGTTATTATAGCAGCGATAGCTCAGTGGAGAGACCAACAGACTGCAATGCAGAGGATCTCTGGTTCGAACCCACGTCGCGCACCTCTGACTTTCGGAAGTTATATGACTTTTCGAAATTATGTGCGTATTGATTGACAATTATCGCCTGCTCCGTGCCTCGGAGAGCACGTTAAGCCGTTGGTCCCGGCTGCCATGAACATCTATGGTAGTCGTTATTGGAAATGTCAGTACCCTCTAATATCCTGACACTGGTCTAGCCTTAGGGTATCGTTAGCCTTCAGGTTGCGGAGGTCAGGTGGCAGCCGCTCCGTGTAAAAACTGATATCCAGTTAAATCCGGTTAGACCAGAAAAGCTGACCCCAAGTGACTTGGGAATAATAAAGGCTAAGAGAGAAGATTATTGTTATAATAACTTTTAAACTTTCGCGTTGTATGATATATATATAATATGTAACGGGTATTAACGCGATCATGCATAATGTTTACCTTTTTTATGCTTGACGTTTCGACCAGGTTACACCAGCCGTGGTCACAAGCTGACTGACCGGTGTAACCTGGTCGAAACGTCAAGCATAAAAAAGGTAAACATTATGCATGATCGCGTTAATACCCGTTACATATTATATATATAAGATTATTGTTATTATTGGATAAGAAACCTGTTAAAAGTGTGCACCTGAATCTCAATAACTGTACTTATAATTAAAAGTTATGTGGAGAAATGAGGTAATAAGCATATGAAAAGCTAATTGAATAATTTATGCTGGGAGATGTTGTAAACATTCAAAGAACGTACAAAAAACCATTCAGATTCGGCACAACTATGTATGAATAATTCAATTTTACTCTTTCTGGGATGAGTTGAAACGTGTAACACTAGGCGCGATATAATAGAGAAATGAATACTTAAGTCTGCGCCGAGCGAAATGTGCCAAAACAGGCGGTCACAGTTAAGTGAATAAAATCAACACTTTTTGTTTAGTACAAATATAAAATATACATTTACCATAACAATGAATGTGTTTACAATTACTCCGTGTAAAAAATTTGAAATGATTAATATTTTCACGTACAAAATTACGTAAATTTGCATTGACATCACGTGATTTTTAGATTATAACAGTATAAAATCTATCCTATTTTACAGCTTAAACGAAACAAATAGTTATATTACAATTTGTCCGTCCCAAATATTTAAGTTATAGGTTGACAATAAAGATACATATTTATCAAAAAAGCACTTTAAATCCTCTATACAATTTTACTATGGCGGCCGCGCGCCGATTTGAATATGCGCCGTACGAGCCGTGTCATTATCTGTCTTACGCTCGGCGCAGTCTTAAACAATTGCAATCAAAGTTATACACCTCCTCATCCTATAATTTTTTAAATGGCTTCCACTTTTTTGGTGAACATGGTGGCTTTACAGACATTAAACATGTTTATAGAACAATTAACTTGTAACAATTAAATATTGCACCATACAAATATTTGTCCCCTGGGTCGAACCCATAACACGCTCGGTTAGCAACAGCTGCGTCGTAATTTAATTACTTCGCCACCCGGTAAACGAGTCTATTGAAAATATGGCCTCTTTTGAAACTTGGGTATTTCCTAGTAGTCACAGTATTGATTCTTTGAGGTACACTCAACGACATATGTACATTAAACCAATATTTTACAGTATTTCATAAAGGAATAATAATATAATATAATAATATTCTATCACATACACACAGCACCATCTAGCCAAACTAAGCAAATTGTACTATGGGTACTAGACAATGGATAAACATATATATATACTTTTCTTTTTTTGTAAATACATACATATTATACATAGAAACACCCAGACCAAGAGAAACATCCATGTTCATGCACACAAATGTTTGACTTGTGCGGGAATCGAACCCGCGACCTCAGGCGTGGCAGTCAGTTACACTAACCACTACGCCATCGAGTCGAATATTTGATTATTACTATTCTACAGCAATTAATTGTGATTAAAAAAACTATCCTTTAACTGTTACCTACTGCAGTAAAATACGAGGAATTACCATTATGTGATATTGAGTACTTCAACATTTCAGAAATGTTACGGCTCATGTCGTTGCTTCAATCGAAGGCAATAATTAAATATTTATTTATTTATGAGCAACGATTACAACAACAATATAATAAAAACAGTATAATGTGAGGCTTGTGTCAGTTGCGTAAACTTTTAAGGCGGCCACAACATGTACAATTATTTCAGCTTAGCTTAGCAAATATAGAAAAACAGTTTGAAAGAAATATTGCATAACAAATAAAAAATTATCTAAATAAAATATTTCTTTTCCCTTAGCCTTTATTATTCCCAAGTCACTTGGCGTCGGCTTTTTCTAGTCTAACCGGATTTGACTGGATATCAGTTTTTACACGGAGCGGCTGCCACCTGACCTCCGCAACCCGAAGGCTAACGATACCCTAAGGCTAGACCAGTGTCAGAATATTAGGGGGAACTGACTTTCCCAATAACGACTGCCATAGATGTTCATGGCAGCCGGGACCGACGGCTTAACGTGCTCTCCGAGGCACGGAGCAGGCGATAATTGTCAATCAATACGCACATAATTTCGAAAAGTCATATAACTTCTAAAAGTCAGAGGTGCGCAACGTGGGTTCGAACCCGAGACCCTCTGCATTGCAGTCTGTTGGTTTCTCCACTGAGCTATTACTGCTTTTTTTTATCAAAATCATGAAATAAAAATACAATAAATATCATGCTTAAAAAAATAAAAAATACAATTAAAAGTTTTAAGAAATACTTCAAAAGAAAAACATACTTTCAAATGCACTTAATTATGTATACGCTATATAACTCATATATATGTACAGATTATATATAAATTCTATGCGTCAGTGGCGTAGCAATAAAGTATCCGACTATGCATGAGTTCTCGGGTTAAAATTTCTGGTCGAGCGAAGCATTTTCTTTATACCCTTAACGTGGCCAACTAGCATACGGTCCACCTGATAGTAAATGGTCACCGTAACCTATGGATGCCTGCAACACCAGAGGCATCACTTGCGCGTTGCCGATATTTTAGGAAAGGAAGTGGGAAGTAGAAAGAGCGGGAAGGGGGATAGAGGGTGATTGGGCCTCCGGCACTCTCACTCACCAACCGAATCGCAGCAGTAGAAATATTGCTGTTTCACGTCGATATTCTGTAAGAGGGTAGTCCTTCCCCAGTCGAGCCGGCCCATTCATGTTCAAATCAGCGAGGCTCTACTACTCAAACTCAACTCAAACTTTACTGTCCAGAAACTTCTATGAAGTAGCGCAGAGTCTGGCAATGCTTACAATGTACCCAGTAGACGGCAGAAGTTTCGCCCCATATTACGTGGAAAATAAATGATATTATTTATTGCAGGAGTGCCAGACATGTTTGCAATACAATTTTGACCGATCATTCACAATTGCTGAATATCCCAAAACAAATTCACGAATCATCCATCGATGCCGAAACGTGATACTAAATAGGGTGTTAATCTTGACGTATGTGTCCCTAACCCCTCGGGTAAATAATAATAATAATAATAATAATAATATTCTACCACATACACACAACACCATCTAGCCCAAACTAAGCAGAGCTTGTACTATGGGTACTAGACAAATACCTGTAAACGTGACGTCATCATGTAGAGTTACCTCGTAAAAGAAAAACATGAGATATCACAACATACATAAGTTACATCGGCCATTATTATGACAAATGTTTGCACGATGGGGCCCATTACACCAAATGGTTAAGGAAAATATATTTTGCTTAACGTATAAAAGGATGTATTAATTCCGCAAGGATATTAGTGATATATATTCGTTTATTTACTTTTTTGGTGGTGGTACAGGAGTTTTGATCACGCCTTTAGAAGTATCCCCAGTCGGTAAGCAGATATATTAACTCATATTTCGCTAGCTTCATGTTTAGATTCATGAAAAGTATGGGGCTAGGATATTGCCAATTACAGGAAAACCAGCTGTAGCCTAGTGGGAAACCTTTGGACTGCAACGCAGAGGTCTCGAGTTCGATTCCAAAGCGTGTATATTTGACTTTTCGATGTTATGTGCGTATGAAATAGTCGATTATCGCTTGCCTTAACGGTGAAGAAAAAGATCGTGAGGAAACCAGCATGTCTGAGAGTTCTCCATAATCTCTTCTCGAAGCTATGTGACGTCTGCCAACCCACACTGGGTCAGCGTGGTAGACTATGGCCTAACCCTTTTTACTCTGAGAAGAGGCCCGTGCCCAGTAGCGGGACAGTTATATGTATACAGTGTTGATATTATTATACGTCCAAACGTATATTTTTTTTAATACTACTAATGTGGCAAACACGCGTACGGCCCACCTGATGGTAAGTGGTCACCGTAGCCTATAGACGCCTGAAACACCAGAGGCATCACTTGCGCGTTGCCGTCCCTTTAGGAATAAAAGGAAGTGGGAAGGAGAAGGAGCGGGAAGGGAGAAAGAGGGTGATTGGGCCTCCGGCACTCTCACTCACCGAACGAAACACAACAGTAGGAATACTGCTATTTTACGTCGATATTCTGTGGTGTGTGTGTGTGTGAGGGTAGTCCATCTTCGGTAGAGTCGGCGACCCATTCATGTTGAAATCAGCGAGGCTCTACTACACTACATTCATTACATTCTATGTTCTAGGGAAGTGTGATCATGTGAGGTCTGATTGGAGGTTTATTGTTTTTCTTGAGAAATGCACCTAATTATGTCATGTCACTAGTTGTTACCCGCGGGTTCGCTCGCTCGCTGTATACATATGTAGATTTAATCAATAAATTTTGTCCCTCGGAAACAGTACTTTTTCTGGATGGATCGTGTATGCGAAACTTCATAATGATCTGTCGAGTAGTTACGGCGTGAAAGCGTAACAAACTGACAAACTCACATTCTCATTTAAAACAGAGAATCCTGAGGGATATAATTTCTCGACAGTAAAATCGACTTAACAAAGCTTTAAAATAAAAAATATTGTAATTCATTCGTTTAGTAATAAAATTTTGCCAGAGCATGACATGCGGGCAGCGACAGTGTTAATATAAATCAAGCTATTACAAGAGACATGATAGAGAGCTATGTCTGGTTTATTAACACGTTTGGGGTTAATATCGTCCGGTCTTTACATTTAGGGTTATTATTGAAACAAATACAAATACAAATTTATTTGTCAAGAAAAAGTCTAAATCAGTAATTTGATCATATACATAACAAAAATGTAATAAGTCTATGGTTTTTTTATGTGATAGAAGGCGAACAAGCAGAGGATGTCACAGAGTAACATTTATGGACGTCAAAGTTTAGCGGTTATTGACTTCAATGATGTCACTTAAGTTAGCGTAGGCATGGATGAGTCTACGAGAAGATCCTTGTAAAAACCTCGTGACCAAAATATTTTTATTGTTAGCCTACTGAAATAATATTATACTTAAATAAGAATTTAAGTGTCAGATACATCCTAAGTACCTCTAACTCGAGTTTCACAATGACTTATTTAAAACAAACTTCAAAATTTGCTGTATTAAGGTTGGTTCTGTTTTTACCCATTTTACCCTTTTCCATCGCTGCACTGTATTGGCTTATAATTACTGCTGAAAACGGACGTATAGTCAGCGACACAAGTGCACAAATGTATTGTGCGATATATAAAATATTTTTTAGGGCACATCGATATAATACATAATATGTGAGTATTGGCATTAATTTATTTTATAAAATATTTATTATTATCACTTTTTTAGTACCTTAATTTATACTTACCTACATATTATTTTATTTTACAACATTTCATATAAATATAACAATAATTAAAAAAGTAAATTTGGATATTTCGCACTCTTAATAAAACAGAGACTTATCTCAGTATTTTGGATTAAACAAATTTGAACTCTATTGCAATGATTTAACACAAACATAATATTAGAATTTAGCATATACAATTAGAGTCCAAATTTCCTTACTTTCAAATTTCGAGTTAATGCGCTGTTTTATTAAGACTGCGATTTGTTTAATTTTTAAGCTCTTTATGTCGCTGAGTGTACCATAAATGGTACACAAGTCATAACTTGCCGTAACTCGTACAAAGTTGGCCTATAACAGTAACTCTTACCTGACACTCATATGTGCCGTTGTCGCGTTTTTGCACGAACTTGATTTGTAGCGTCCAGTCTTCTGAACCTTCCCCGTGCAGCACCTGCAAGCAAACATTTGTACAAATAAGTAAGACGTTTAAGATTGTACGTTCTAACCGGAATTGTAATCTTATTACGGTGACAATTTTTTGGATATGTGTAAACCACGTACGTGCATTAAAGGGGAAATTGGAATAAAAATAATCGAAAGGAATGTGAGAACTGCAATTTTTATTTTGTATACCGGTCGAAACACAGTAACAGCGTTAGTGGGAAAACGACCCTTCTTACAAAAAGAACTACTTTTTGTAAGAGGGTGGTAATGCGCGGGCGAGTCAGGTCGCCAAGAAATAAACAGCGAGAGTAGGATCTTCCGTTACTACATTTATAGAGATCGTCTTTTTCTTAAATTTTGTGTTGGTATTGATTGTGCCTTAATTTAACATTGTCGTGGCTTGTATCTTAGTTTCTTTTGATGAAGTACACATGAAGTACAATAGCGTTATTAAGTCATAAGTCATTTATTTCAGAACAAATTACATTTGTGTAGAAAATAATTTCGCATTTAGTAAAAAAAACCAAAACGATTACAATTATGACAAGGTTAAATACAATTGAATATAATATAATGAGGTCAACAATAATTAAAAAAAAAAAAAACCAATCCCATTCATTTCATGTCAAAAATAAAATAATATAATATAAAAACAAGTCAGGACAATGTATATTGCATTCGCATGGCAGCTATATGTCACTCACTTAGTTCTTACTACAGAGCACAGACCATGATAGGCGAAGCGAAACACCAAGTCCCTTGCCCTGTGGTTTTTATCTTTCTTCGAGAACTTTTATCCCAGATAGTTTTTTTAGCAGTTCCTTTGAAGGCAGACCGTCTTTCCATTAATTTCTCTTAATTTAAGTTTCAATTTAATCTAACTATACAACTAATTTATTTCTTATTAAATTGAAATGCTACTGACTACTGGAAAAGAGTTGTCTTAGTGTAGCCAGTAGTAGTAAATGTAAAATATCTATTAAATAATGTAAAATAGTAAAGATTTTGTAGTACTATTAAAGACAATTTTATAAAATATCTTCTCTCTAGCCTTTATTATTCCCAAGTCACTTGAAGTCGGTTTTTCTAGTCTAACCGGATTTGACTGGATATCAGTTTTTACACGGAACGGCTGCCACCTGACCTCCGGAACCCGAAGGTTAACGATAACCTAAGGCTAGACCAGTGTCAGGATATTATAGGGCACTGACTTCCCAATAACGACTGCCATAGATGTTCATGGCAGCCGGGCCAGCGGCTTAACGTGCTCTCCGAGGCACAGAGCAGGCGATAATTGTCAATCAATACGCACATCATTTTGAAAAGTCATATAATTTCCGAAAGTCAGAGGTGCGCGACGTAGATTCGAACCCGAGATCCTCTGCATTGCAGTTTATTGGTCTCCCTACTGAGCTATATATTATATATTTTATAAAATAACATTTGAAAATAAACATTCGAGAAATCGATGTTGATAACTTGCCACATTTTTATCACACATTACTTAAATGCACTTATATTGTGAGTCAGCGTGGAATAGGCTGGTGGAAAGTTCTAGATCCAAACATTCGAGAGTGGAACTGTGTTAAGGCTGTTTTAGATAAGTAGGAACGCGGTGAGATTTATTTACTCGATAAATTTTCGCGTGTATTTACGTGTTGCTTGCTCGATTCGAATTTCAGCCAGTCGAAAATCATTGAGGTATTTACGGCGCTTAAGGTATATAAACTGGGTCAAGTATTAGGCCATTGAATCAAACTACAGTTGGCTTGATAACTCTGTTCACATTACATATTACTATATGGCTACACATACGTCAAGAACTGATGAAACGATATTAAATTCAAGTCAGCCTTGTCATAAAATGGTAATATAAACATTGCATTCAACAAGAGAACAAAATTGGAAACCACGTGACCAGTGACAGTGACATTCATAAATGCAAACTTATGCCACAAAATCAACGAGATAGCTGATTTAAATAATTAGGTTAAAAAAGGATTAACCAATACCCAGAACGAGCTTCATGAAGAGAATGTTACATTTTCTTTAGATTAAGAATGGTTTGATTCGTTTTCTTTTAATTTTCTTTCTTTCAACGAAAGATTATAAATTGCTCACTGCGAACAAAAACTGCTGAAATAGAGAACCGTCGGCGGCTCTGTCAATATTCTAACGCCCTAACGAATTCCGAGAATTTTTTAACGATGTGAAAAAAGTTGTTAAAACTCCTAAACGAGAATCATAATTGAATAAAAATAATTAAAAAACAAAGAGCTAAAATGTAAAATCGACAACTTTTGATATCGACGAGAGTATTTTTGTAATCAATCATGATTTTGAATAATTTCTGCTGGGTGGAAATTTGTTTGGTTAAAGTTTAAAATGGATATAAATCAAATATTTATATTATATTGTCTTCTGTTTACGCGAATATTATTCATTGAAATTAAACTACTATATACGGATTTTATCGCGTTATTTATTTGACACTTTATTATTAATTATTATTATTACATAATTTTGAAAACTGTTACACTACTACTACTACTATTAAACTTTACTAATTTTTAAGCTAATTGAATTATTATTAAATCTATTTAGATTTAATTTAATTTTGCACTTTCCCCGACGTTTCGGTTGCTTTTCAGCAGCCATGGTCACGGGGAGACTAAGATGGCAGTTGTCTGGCACACAACGCGATGAAATCCGTATATAGTAGTTTAATTTCAATAAATATTTATATGTTATATTTAAAATCTCCAAAAGCAAATCGTGTTATTTTATATATTAATAAAGATTAACGTCACAAATTTTCAATTGCAGTACGAACCTTGGAAGGTGCCTCGGTGATAACAAAATGGTTGCGTAAAATACATTTTAAATATTGAAACACACTTGTAAAATACTAAGAAGTATAGAATAAATATACGTCGAATAATATCTGCTAAAATATTATATAGTGTTTAGCGAATGAGTGCACTAATTCCTCATAGTTTGCTGTTACTGCCTTCGAAAAGAAACCACTTTCTACCGCTGAATATTTATATTAGATCATTACCAAACGTATATTAGACCATTTTAGTAGTATACTTTTTCAAATAAAATCAATTTGGGCTATACGCGAGCACACACTTTGTATATGCCTACGTTTATATTTAATCTTTACGTGGCATAAGCCTTAGGTTACTCTCTTAAATATGAACTTATTATTTTTTTAGACGCCGTATATCAGTGACCGATGAAAATGTCGACCTGTTTATGGAAATATTTTTAGGAACACGAACAAATGGAACTTTATCTACCTCCGCCAGGGGTGACGTGGACAAAATTAATTTAGGAGAATGTTGTTGAAGCGACTTCGCCAGTAGATTTCTAGACTGTGATCCAATCGGCTGACTCGACAGAAATCGGAAACGACGCGTCAATGACGAAAGGAGGTCGAAACAACGTAATGGGTAATATGAGTTTTCTACAAAAATGGGTTTTTACGCCGACGTCGATATGAAAAGTGCGTCAGCGGTTTTTTGCAGAGTTGTGTTTATGATTTTAAGGCCTTTGTGAAAGGGGCTACTTGATATTCAGTTCAAGTTTTAACGCTGAAAGGTTTAAAGGCAACGAATTTTGACTTCAAAGAGTGCAAAGGGTATTTTCAGTTCATCCCTCGCTTGTTGTACTCTATCCATTTCTATCATTACATAAAAAGTTTTCACCATTTTGGTAAAATTTTCCAATTTATGCTGACGTACAATTTGCATTGGAATTGACTCAGAAACTATTTATTACAGACGTATATACATTACATAAATTGATATGCTAAATGTAAGCATGAATCTCATAAGATAGGAATCGTACAACATGACATCCATTTGGCTTGAAGATATTCTCGTTTCGGCGATGTCCAACGAAATTGCATCGTGCGTTTATTACGTAGGGTCACTGTAAATCTGCAATGTAGTCAGCTATATTCCGACAACTTGTGCTAACCCAGTTCAGTCGAATATTGCGAGCTATGTATATACGTCGATGTTTGCAAAACGGAGCGAGATTTGGTGTATGTAAGGCTTTTGGCAATTGGCAAAGCCAAAGCTTTGCGTCATGGAACTATGTTATAAAAACATTGAACACACTTACTGTTCATGAATTTTAACGAGGTTATTTTAATCATACTACGATATTTTTTTATACTATTGCAACTGTTTTATATATCTACTTTCTCAGACGTTTCGTTTGCTTTCCAATAGCCATGGTCATGTAATGACTTAAATGGTGATCGTCTCATTTTTTTGAAGTGCTTTTATTTTGAACTGTCCGAACATAATTACGTTTTTTGTGTTTCTATTTAAGCAATATTTTGTACGATGGATTTAAATCGGCTTTCAATCTATTGAGTCAGTAGCGGTACACCGGCAGCCTGACACCATAGATTTATGTCTGGAATTCCAATAATTGACAGGTTAATAAGGATTAGGAAGTACCTGCTATTTATTTATCTATTAAATAGTTGGAACAAGCGCAAAGAGGAACTTTTTGGCGTGTGGTTGGTCAATAAACTGAAAATAATAATACTGATTTTGATTAAGATTATGAGACTTTGTAATTAAAATACTGTCACGAATGAATTCACGCTACACATCCGCACTCAACAATCTTGGGTTATGTTTCTTTGGTGTGTAAAGCTTATCGGCTTAAGGAGAAAATGTGCTGTTAGTAGGAAACAGTAATAGTAGTATATTATCTCTTGCGCTGACAGCACAGGTTGACAGCTGACAGCACAGCTCATGGTCCTGGTATTGCAGACTAGTACATCCTAACTTATAGCATAAATGCGAATGTGAGTTCGTTTGTTACGCTTTCACACCTTAACTACTCGATCGATCATCATGAAACTTTGCATACCCGTTGTCAGGGGTACAGAAATAGCAATAGGGTACATTTCATCCAGAAAATTGTATTGTTATCGAGGGATAGCAAGTATACTACAATCATTTTTATCTCGGTTTGGGTTTCCATAGGTTTCACGCCGATAGAAACTAGTGATCCAATAAAGATGCCACCCAACTCGTATGAATGATGGCGAGTCCATAAAATAAACCACCGCGCGATCCACACCATCAAATGATTAAGTTTGGCTCGTAAATGGTTAATGTCATGTTCTAAGAATAGAACCACCCTTTTGTGGGTGTGTAAGGTGATAAATAGATTACTCACGGCACGGCCGGCTTAATGAAAACCTCTTTCGTACGGACACCGGACAATATTTGGAATGTAGAGATACGTCCCAAATATTTTTCGTTGCACGCTAGTATTTTTGTTTATCCGTTCAACAAATCTAAATACTTGTATAAAGCGTGGATTTTAAAAATAAAGTGGAACGAGTGCGGATTATAAAACAAGCTTTATACACTAGCTTTTTCCCTTTACTTTATCCGAAATCTCTTCAACTATGGAAATAGTTTTAATTTATGACTTACTAGATTTGGTCCGCGGCTTCACTTACATAAATGTAGTAAGGTTAGGTTAGATTAGTAAAAGTACCCTATGTTCTGTTTTATCACTCACAAGTATGAGAAATTTCTTTATGATCGGTCGAATAGTTAAGGCATAAAAGCATAACAAACAAACGAATAAACTTGATAAATAAACAAACAAAGTCACATTCGCATTTATAATATTAGTTAGGATGTATATAAGGGGAAGACCTAGTTAAACGTTTCATGATCAGGTCGGAGACGTTCTGGATAAAGGCCAGGTTAAGAGCACTTTAAATCGGCGAGCGTGTATGAGGAATGTTATGAAAGTGAATGAAGCCAGAGAAGTGTGTCTGGATCGTAGCAAATGGAAATCCATAGCCTCTGCCTACCCCTCTGAAACAGGCGTGAATCTATGTACCTATGTATATTCGTAACTATAAATATAAAGAGCCTTAGTAGCAGTGGATGCGACTACTGTGCATGAGAACTTGATTTCGATTTCCAAGTTGGAGAAAGTATTGGCTTTTTCTGTCAACAAATTTTCAGAAACAGCATGGAGTCAGGAGTTGTGCCTACGTTGTGTTAATGGTAATAGACTCGCCCCTTTAGTGTAGGACCTTAAAATATAATACCTGTGCCTACATCTTAGGGAATAAAGTCGTGAGACTATAAAACATCTATACTAATATTACAAAGAGGCAAGATTCGATTTTTTGTTTCTAAGGATTTCACACAAAATCAAAATGTATTCAACCGATTTTAAAACTTCCTTCGCCATTAGCTCATAGCCAGTTGCACTCACTGATCGGTAAACGATTAGCGAGGTTAAGCAACGTTGGGTGCGATCAGTTCATAGATGGGTGACCGTTTAGTGATATTTCATCTGAGCGTCTACATGCTTCGGAGGGTACGTAAAATGTCGATCCCGGTTGTTGTCAAATTGACAGCAGTCGTTAAGCCATGTCAGACGCCTACGGGTGGCTTGAACAACTCTTGACAACAGGTTGGCCACTAATCACATGAAAGAGCAGCGATAGCTCAGTGGGGAGACCAAAGGCCTGCAATGCAGAGGGCCTCGGGTTCGAACCCACGTCGCGCTCCTCTGACTTTCGGAAGTTATATGACTTTTCGAAATTATGTGCGTATTGATTGATATTTATCGCCTGCTCCGTGCCTCGGAGAGCACGCTAAGCCGTCGGTCCTGGCTGCCATGAACATCTATGGCAGTCGTTATTGGGAGAGTGTCGACACAAAAGATCCCACTGGGTCGAAGTGTCGTCGGTCTGCACTGACTGGCCTCCATATAAGATAAAACCACATGAAAAAAAACATTAAAAAACTATATTATCACTATGTAAGATAAGCTATATATTAAGCTAAGTACTGTTACTTACTTAACCTAAAACCGCCTGCAAAAGCTGGAATAGAATATAACAGAAAAGGTATCACATATCGCCTAAGCGTAACAATTTTTCCGACAGTGCTCTAAGCAGATTTTACTTTAAAATGAAATAGTTCAGAAGTTATATTTTGCATTTAGCTGTTCACTACGTCCTAACTAACAGCTACGACTTTTCCAGCTACTAAAACACTTCCAGGTTTGTACTGAAATTCCTTAACAGTAAAACTCAAGAACACTTAGCCTGATTTCCGCATGCACTTAAGCTACATGTGAAACTGGACAGTGACGTTAGCTTTCCATTCCATTCCAAAACTTAAGTGCTTTGCACTTGTCGGTGTAGCAATCTCCATCATTCTCTTTCCAATGCCATCTCTTTCAGTTCCTTATAAGTTTCAACATTCACAACTTCTTTCAGTTGATCGGTGTACCTTCTTCTTGGTCTTCCCCTCTTCCTTCTTGCTTCTATCATCCCTTCCATTATATTTGTGATAAAATTATCATGTCGAATTAGGTGTAGGTACTATCATTTTAATTTTGTATTATACTGTAATAGGCTTGCCGCGACCTCCTTTGACCGCGATCTCACCTGATCTTAAGTGAAGATGCAGTTGACGATGGAGCACGCTTGCCTAGAAGATACCTATTCAATCGCTATTTTTCTTGGTAGAGGGGTAAAAAGACTTTTTGACATTATGTTAGACTGGCTTTTGCCCGCGGCTTTGCTTCCGTAATGTAGGTTAGTTTAGTAACAGTACTTTTTTCTAGATGAAAGGTATCGTTAGTCCTTTTCTGTTCCTATGATTGGTTGAGTAATTATGGCGTGAAAACGTAACAAACAAACAAACTCATTTTCGCATTTATTATTATGGTTAGAATTAGCGTTTAAGCTTTCTGTCATTTCATGTGCATGTGTGAATGTATTTTTTTATTATTACTAGCAATTTGGGTTTTTGTTACTAGTTTTCTTGTTAATCCCTCCAGCTAAGCTAGAATGTTTGTATTAGGAGTGGGTTTACGACAGTAGTGCAATAGGTGGGATTTAAACCCGCAGCCTCTCGATCACAAGTCCAATACCTTATTCAATGGGCTAAACATAAATGTAAGTGTGTAGGAACAGGAAACTAATCCTCAGTAATATGCAAAGAACTGAGAAAGGGAAGAGAAAGCGAGAGTGGGCAAGTTAAAGAGAGAAGAAGCGAGATGTATGAATCTTGGTCTCTGCTCTTGACTTCGTCCGTGTAAACTATTGCACATCGACAACATACACCGGGATAAAAATTATTCTAATTACCATTCAGAACATGGGCTATCTGTCTGCCAAGTTTCAATCAAATCTGTTCTTCGGTTAAGCGTGATAGTCACGTCCCATATTTCAATATAGTCCATACTTCAAAATATCTTAACAACCTTTCACATTTATGAGGATAACATAAATAAGGAAGTATATACATAAATCATCTATACTCTATGGAAGTTTCTCTTACTAGGCGTGTAAACTCTGACACGTGTACCGCGTTATAACGTTAGTAAGTAACTAATGGAACCAGCTGAATAGGCGTCAGAATATTTTGAATTCTCATGCTATATCATAGGTATTTATTATATAACGAATGACCCTCATTCGATGTCAAACTGTCCTGAGGATACTCGTGCTGAAAAGAACATTAATGAAAAAACGTGAAATATTTCAAGATGGAGGTTAAAACCAATATTGTATAGCTTTCAAAATTTAGATTCGGAAATGGCCGAAGGTGTCAAAACCAGATAGCATTACGGAGTATGAATCGAGAGAAGACAATCAACATCCTTTGTTTCATTCAGTGAACATTTTATCGAAAATCATACCACGGCCCACCTAATCCAGCCAGATCAGCGATGCACTCGAAACGCAAAACGTCATCACAAGTTCACTAAAACTCATTCAACTCATCGACGTCAGTAATGAGGCTTAGCTATTCTAAAATAATTACGGAGCATCCAGTTTCGAAAATTTTCAATAATGCCTGAATCGTACGCAATTCGAACACATTTGCTCCTAAATTGGGCCGCTATGTGGTCTGGATCACATATTCGTTAGTATTTGAGGGCGTTAATTTTGTGGCTCACCAATTTCGGAACAATTTAGTGTCCATTGACAATGGTAGTGCCTCGTAATGTGGCCCGGGTGGCATTTTATCCGACAATTAGAATTTATGTAAAAGTGAGCTTTTAATTTCGCCGATGTTGACTGTAACGCTTTAGGAGTGTATTTACATTATTATATATGTATATATACTTACACATTTTGATTAAAGCACTTATGTATACGGATTAAGTCCCGGCTTATTCTATTTAAACACCTTTTGATAATTTATTCTCTTTTCGTTCTTTTGAGAAGGCTATTAGTATAGTAAGTATATTACTTAATTAATACACACGTCTCTCGCGTATATCACTAAAGGCATAAGCAGACGTGTATTAAATCCACATATCGTAGCACAATTCCAGACTCCGTACTGCTATTGAAATGTTCTTTGTAAAGAAACCCAATAACGTTTACTACCTTTGTGTTACCGAGGCCTTTTATCTATACCTACTAAAATTATAAAGTGAAAATATTTGATTCAAATATAAAAAAATGTGAAAATTCAAGTATTTCGAGGCAGGGCTCTGCCTCGCGGGGCTCCTATTTTTGGGTGGATTTAAGAAGAAACCTAACAAATATCTACTAGGGGGCAAACCTTGAGGGGCGAACGGGCTCGGAACAGATTTTGTTGTTTGTAAGGATTTATTTCAATACTACTGAACCGAGTCTAAAAATAATTTTATCATTGGAAAGCTATATTATCACTGAATAACATATACAATTTTTTTTTATATTGACGTACCTTTAAATCACAGCATTATATTGGTGTATTTTTTTGCACCAAAGTAAATCTTGTTTGTTTGTTTTTTTATTTTTACACAACGGTCATAATTTTTTATTTTTTTTATTTAGCTCATTTGAAAGGTCCTTACATAAGGAATCTCCCGTTACAATTTGATTCGAATATTCTGGGATACCCTGTATTTTGGAAACTGTGACAATAGTGTATAGTTCTATACATTACCTAAAGTGTATTGTTTGCTACTCGAGTAAGTTCTAATTCCAAGGTTCTTGCGAACTCGTGTGTCGACAGATAAGAGCTACACAGCCTACACCTCACGGCATATATACACGTAAACTGGGAAATCTATATATCTCTTTTACGCTACAGTAAATCGCATTTGATGAAAGGGTATCAGAGGATATAATATGTATGTTCGTTCCAACTACTTTGGATTATGTGACTATTTATACTGTTGAAGTCTCTACAATAGTAATACTGATATTACTATACTGTAAAATACTTGAGAAATAGGGCTGTTCCTGTTGTTTAATTATTTTAAACTGTACCACGATTAGATAAGGGTCACAAAATAAGGCCATTGTTCACCACGCTACCGCTGACCCAAGGCGTGTTAACAGATCACTCTGAGAGCCTTTTTTTAAGTAGATGTTTTCCTTTCCATTATTTCGGCAATTTGATGGTGAAAGAGCCTACTAATTATTTGTCAACTATGACGATAGTTCGAAGAAAGATCGCTCTCTTGCAGGCAACGTGTTCGAGTGCTACGACTATCAGTGCTTTTAGCCCGCTTAGTAAAATCAAAGTAAAGTCATGGACCGTCTAGTGCAGAGATACCCAGACTTTTTTTCTAATAGACCACTATCAAAATTTTGCAGGTTCCGGTGGACCCCCTGCAGCTACATTTCTACTATATTCCTTGGCATTCGTATTTATATATTTAAAAATTTGATTGAATCTCTGTGGGCTGACATTTGTTTTTTTTTGCAATTCTCGCGATTGAATCTGCCAAGGTAGGCGAGCTGAGCGTTTTTTTTTTAAATACTGTACACGAAAAATCGCTAGGTTTGAGACCACTGGTAGTGAATATGGAATATGCAAGTTTTTACAAGTAACAGTCGCTGAGCTTCTTTATTTTAGTTCTTCCTTATCGAAGGCAAATAAATTTTCGTGGACCCCCGCTTACGAATTGTGGATCCCCATTTTTTTGTCACGCCAACGTAGACCCCCGTCGAGATTTCCGTGGACCCCTGGACCACTTTGGGAACTAATGGTCTAGTGGTATGTGGTTAAACTAGCCTATGCTGGCTACAATACCGAAAGAATACTCGCGTATTGGCGATCTTTCAAAAAACTACAACTGTTCGGCTCGCCACTGCCACTGCGCCGGGAGTTATGCTCGATTCCCACACGAGCTAAAAATTGTGTGACCCACAAATAGTTGTGCCGGGTCTGGCTGCTCCTTATGTCCGTTGTTTGAATGTTTGTCAAGTCCCACGCAACACATGAATTACTCCTAGTGAAGAAGTCGTCTTTTTAAAATAAATAAATACAGCAATCTCGTAGGCTTCCAATGCTAACAGCATTGTAAAATGTATTTCTATTCTATTGTAAAATAGATTTCGTGCCTATGTTAATGTAAATTAAAGGTGCCAATGAGCAATTATCGAATGTGGAAATTATTGATAAACAATAATTGATAATTACCATTTCCTGGAATATTAAACGAATGGGAGCATATCTAATACTCGGAATGTAATTACATGTTAAATATAATTATAATAATGCCTGTGAATTATATAATTAAATATTTACAATCACGACAATCTGTTGTTGTAACAGTCAATAGCGCAATTTAAATTGATATCAAGAATTATAATTCACATTTATAATTTGTGGTAAATAATACTTACAACGCGTGAATCATCATTTATCCAAATCACTCTGGTTCTAGTTTTTGAGAATGGATTTAGATAAAACTTGCTTTACATTTAAAAATGAGTTGCAAACTTCTGCAAACCTAACGTTAAAGGTTTGCGGTAGCAATGCGTTAAGAAGATTTTACTTAACGCCGGCACAAAGTGACTAATAAAAAAAAAGAATGAAAAAATGTATATCTAAGATAAGATAAATGTATATCTAAGACATTGTTTCAGTTTCAAAATCAAAACCCGTACGTTATAGCTTTTAATTAAAGCCGAATAAATTGAACAAGTGTGTGTCGATTCAAACATCTTAGAAGAAAACATATAGAATCTCCAAATTTTTGATTAATGATTTGAAATCTTGACAGAGAAACCCATCTGAGAAGACCTTGCAATCGAATCCGAGACCTCATGGACAGTAGCACTATTGTATAAATAATAAAAAAGCTTTGCGCGCGATTTTGTACTCGTTGAATTTAGGAGTAGGTATCTATCTATATTTTTGCATGTACGAAGAAGTAGACTACACACATAATAGTAGAGTTAAAAGCAGCGGCAGCGTATTAAGATGAAACATATACCAGATTTTAATATAGACCTTTGGCAATATAATTGTGAAAACCGAATTAAATTCCGTGCAGTAGATTTTTCGTGGTTCGGAGATAAACATACAGACAGATAAAATAAAACATCTAAACTAATTGTTTTAACTTCTATAGCTCTGTAAAGACTAATTAAATTGTTTTTAAATATCTACTTTGTATAGACATCGACAAGCTATCGAACAGTTACAATTTTACTACACGTAGAGATAAGTACAGCAGCGAAAGCCTAGCGGAAGACCGTTGGATTCGATCGAATCGAATTCGATCCCAAGGCAAACATCTCTGACTTTTCGAAGTTATGTGCGCATTATTATTAATAATATATATTAATAGTTAATAATCGCTCGCTTTAACTGCGAAGTAAAACATCGTGAGGAAACCTGCATATATGAGAGATATGAAAAAAAAATTTTTTTTATACTCTTGAGTTGGCAATCAAGTATACGGCCCACCTGATGGTAAGTGATCACCGTAGCCTATGTACACCTGCAATACCAGAGGCATCACTTGCACGTTGCCGACCCTTTAGGAATAAAAGGAAGTAGGAAGGAGGAGCGGGAAGGGGGTAAGAGGGTGATTGGGCCTCCGGCACACTCACTCACCGAACGAAACATAACAGTAGGAATACTGCTATTTCACGTCGGTATTCTGTGAGAGGGTAGTCCTTCCCCAGTCGACCCGGCCCATTTATGCTAAAATCAGCGAGGCTTTACTACTCTAAAACTAAAACTACAAACTAATGCGCTGCCCCGCACTAGGCCAGCGTGGTGGAATCTGGCCTAACACTTCTCATACTGAGAAGACGCCCAACCATAGTTCCACAAGAAGGAACAGTGGGACAGTTTAAAAACAGGGCTGATATTATTATTATTACAGATAAGTAATGATAAATATTGGCGAACAATGTTGGTTGTTAAACGTGATCTGTAATGATGTAGCGGTCTTACATTCAATATATTCAGCCACGATATTATAACGATTCGTGCATAATGCAGATATTTCACCATTACCCAATCAGAATGGCGGATTAATACAGCAATTAAAATAATTATATCATCGGTACGAAGCGATGTTTGGTCCGCGTTGTGATCGTCAAATAAACGGGTGTTTAACTTGTGGTCAAAATGTTTAATTGATGCTAATATTGTTATAACATTTATAATTTGGTAATGTTATATTGTGGTATGAGTTTGATTAAGTTTTGAAGGTGTTTATTAGTATTGTTTAGGTGTGAGGTTAAATAGTTAATTATATCGTTTATTTTAACGGTGAAGGAAAATATCGGACGGAAACCTGGTAGTCTGAGTTCTCCATAATGTTTTCTTAGATTTGTGAAGATTGACAACCCGCGCTAGGCCAGCGGGGTGAACTATGCCTAATTCTTCTCACCCCGAGAAAAGGCTTATGCTCAGCTGTAAAACAGGGCAATATTATATATAGTTACGATCCGCTGCATGTAATGGTTTCACATGTTAGACGCAATAGCATGACTGGCTCGTTGGTGCTGCGATAGTGTATGCGACTGCTGCATTTGAGGTGTCAGGTTTATATCCCAGTTCGGCCTACAAGTAGTTATTGGGCTTTCTGGCAAAAATATTTATTTGCAGCCCGAAATTCGGTATAACACACCTCGACGCGGAAATCACGTGAAGCCGTTGGTCCTGCATCTGATCTCTCCGGTCGTGTCGAATAGCCTTCCCATTGAATTATGGGAATCAGGAAACAGAGAGTGCACTACTGTTTGCGCACACACTTGAACACTGTAATATCTCCTGCGTAGATGACTAGTCTTTGTTTAGATTGCCACCGTGACCGAAATTTAGTCTGGAGGTATTATAAGCGATAGGGATAGGCCTAGGAGTAGCGGGATAGGTGTAGAGGTAGAGATTGGAGTACGGCTATAGGTAGGGATAGGGATCGAGATAGGTCATTCAAAGAAAATACGCTTAATTTTGAATAGCTTAAATATCCGTTTAGTTAGTTTTTAATTTTCGAGGCAGACTTGCGCGAATTGTATTCGACGTGCCAACTGCCAGTGTCTATATGAATAACACAGTATGTAGCCCATGTAACTTGCACATATTGCTTGCGTAAGCAGATTGCGCATAGAGTACCATGCCAGGTACTTGCATCGTGTAGATTGTACATTAATCTTAAGTAAATAAGTAACTATGTATTAACATACCTGAAATCTCTCATCATTGGTGTATGTGAACTTGCCAGAGCTGAGGATGTGCCAATCTCTTTTTCTGATCCACGACACTTGCTGCAAAATAAAATAATAAATAAATTATTATATATATAATAAAACATTTTTTTTTTTAAATATTCTGTTCCAAACACACAACACCCTCTAGCCCAAACTAAGCAGAGCTTGTACTATGGGTACAGACAATGGATAAACATACATTTTATATACTTTCTTTTTGTAAATGCATACATATTATACATAGAAACATCCAGACCAAGACAAACATCCATGTTCAGGCACACAAATGTTTGAATTGTGCGGGAATCGAACAGTCGGTTACACTAACCACTACGTCATCGAGGCCGCCAATTTAGCTGCACGGATGGCGCAGTGGTTTGAGTGTCCTCACCACTGCCGCCGCGCCGAGTATTATGGGTTCGAACCCCACACGGGACAAAAAATTGTGCGGTCCACAAATAGTTGTTCCGAGTCAGGGTATTCTTTGTATCCATTGTTTGAATGTTTGTAAAGGTCCCCGCGATACATTAATTAATCCTAGTACCAGGGTTGTCTAAATATCTATCTATCTAAAAATACACAGGGTATAACAATGTTCCTTTTAAATATGATAGCCTCGATGGCGTAGTGGTTAGTGAAACCGACTGCCACGCCTGAGGTCGCGGGTTCGATTCCCGCACAAGTCAAACATTTGTGTGCGTGAACATGGATGTTTGTCTTGTTCTGGGTGTTTCTATGTATAATATGTATGTATTAACAAAAAAAAAGTATATATGTATGTTTATCCATTGTCTAATACCCATAGTACAAGCTCTGGGCTAGATGGTGTTGTGTGTATGTGATAGAATATTATTATATTATATATAAGTAATCATATATTTTTCTAGGTTTTATGATGCAGTTAGATTATTAATATTTTTGAAGCGGTAGCAGCCCAATAGACTGTGCACTGGGCTTGCAATCCAGAGGTTGTGAGTTTGAAACTATTGAACTATCGACGTAAATCCATTCTTAATACAAACGTACTAGTTAAAAATTGTGTCATTTTTAATCCCTCCAGGATTAAAAATGACACAATTTTTACCTAAAATGCTGGTATACTTGTAGGATTTAAAGATTTTCCGGATCAGTTCAGTAGAGCGATTGATACATACATAGATTCACGCCTGTTTCCCAGAGGGGTAGGCAGAGACTACGGATATCCATTTGCTACGATCCTGACACACTTCTCTGGCTTCATTCACTTTCATCACATTCCTTATACACGCCCGTCGGTTCAAGGTGCTCTTAACCTAGCCTTTGTCCAGAACGCCTCCGACCTGATCGAGAAACGTTTGCCTAGGTCTTCTTCTTGCGACTGTACCATTCACACTAGCCTTATAAACTTTCTTAGTCAGTCTTTCCTCGTCCATTCTTTCTACATGCCCAAACCAGCTTAACATACCCTTTTCTATTCTTGTCACTATATCCACTTTCATGCCGCATCTCTCTCTAATCACACTATTCTTTATTCTATCTTTCAGAGTCACACCACGTATATTTCTCAGCGCTCTCATTTCTACAGCATTTATTCTGCTCTTATGCTGCTTTTGCCATACCCAACTTTCACTTCCATACATAAGTGTGGGTACTAATAGTCCTCTATGAACAGCCAAACGTGCCTTTTCGAATACATTTCAACTGTTCATAAAAGATTGACTCCGTACAAACACAATAATATTGCCTATTCTTTACTTTACACAAATATAAGATATTGCCCGCGGTATCGCTTGCATTAATGTAGATTTTGGTTATAAATTCCTATCCCTCCGGAACAAGACGTTTTTCTTGATGAAAGGTACCCTATATCCTTTTCGATAGGCCTGACAACGCGTATGCTAAATTCCATGATAATCGGTCAAGTAGTCAAGGCGTGAAGATGTAACAAACAAACTCAATTTCACATTTATAATATTTGTAAGGTACCTGTTTGTTAGTTTGTTTTATATAGTTTTTTAGGATATAGAAAGCCGATATAATCGTAAACATATGTATGTATGTATCTTATGTGGAGGCCAGTCAGTGCAGACCGGCGACACTTCGATCCAGTGGGATCTTTTGTGTCGACACTCTCCCAACAACGACTGCCATAGATGTTCATAGCAGCCGGGACCGACGGCTTAACGTGCTCTCCGAGGCATGGAGCGGGCGATAATTGTCAATCAATACATACATAATTTCGAAAAGTCATATATCTTCCGAAAGTCAGAGGTGCGCGACGTGGGTTCGAAACCGAGACCCTCTGCATTGCAGTCTGTTAGTCGCCCCACTGAGCTATCAACATATGTATGTAAATGACTTTGTGTATCATGCTCAACCGAAATGACTACGAAACTACTTATCAAATTAATTACTTTACTAGTTAGGCCAAGTTTACCACTTCAGCGAGTTCCACGTTATCTATAACGTTGTATTAGAAATCAGTGGCCGTTTTGGAAGAAGAAATTGTTGTGACCTAATTACCAAAGGATTTAGTACTATAGTCAAAAAGGAATAAGGTCGACTTTTGTATGGCTTCTTCTATCACGCAGGGAGGCTTCTTCCTTATACATTCATTCAGTTTTATACCTAATTTTACTATTACTGCCAATAATTATTTTTATACTATGCACCATTTCTTTTGATGGCATCTAATTCCGGGTTAAGATGATGTTAGTTATGGAACCAATGTTATTTTAACTCCCAATTAGCGAGGCTATCCTTCCTTGTTTGTTGGCAGATATTTATAATAGAAACATTGTAATAAATATAGCGACGAGTAGCTGTAAGGATATTTAGTACCGGTTTTTGGTCGTATAGTTTGTATCAAGGCAAGGGAGAAGGGAAAAAGAGAAAGATAAGGTTACATACCTCAACAATCACGACAATCTTTAAACTGAAATGGTTGTGAAAACCATAAAAAATAAATAATAACTTATTTTTTTTAAACTGCTTATGTGTCAGGGCTATTGGTGTAGATGAGGTTTTGGGTTCAAAATCTGAGTCAGTTTATAGATTATATGTTATTCGGTTTTTCTGTAAAGAATCGAGAAATCTTAGTAGCCGCCCGAAACGAGAACTGTGTGTCGTTTAAAGAGAAAGATAATGTATACTTTTTTTTTTTTTTTTTTTTTTTTTTTTACGTGGGGGAATGCTTTGACGCATACCTCTCCGCGGGGCGACGGAGAGGTTATGTCGGGCTCACTGGGGAGAGATACCCCGGTAATACCGACTAAACCTACCACGGTGTTCCTCGACATAACCATAGACGGCGGGGTCGCGCGAATCGCTTTCACATGCAATCGCGACCCCGCCGAGGTTTCGGCCCGCCGTGTGAAACGGCAGGCCACTACTTAAAAGACCCTCTACTGTCCCCTTGTAGGGGGACAAAAACACGACTCAGAGGCGCGCGTAGGAACACGCACGCCGCCTCTCGGACCTGGTGCTGATCGGGTGGCAGGCAGGCCCACGCAGCCCACCACCCCCAAGATAATGTATACTAAACAACTCACCTTTATTATCATTCGGATTTTAATGATATTTCAACTAACAAAGGCATATGGTATAAAATAGTCCAGAATAAACCTTCCCAGATACCATGGTTTACTAATGTAAAAATTTATCAGTTTATTCGTTTTCATATTTGATTTAGATTTGCAATCTCTGTTTACAATAATTAACCGATTATTAAATTATTTTAAGATACTTATATTCATGTACAACTATTTATTTACAAAAATTGCCTGTATGTAGTTTCTAACTTAAATTTGTATGTACAGTACTGTCATTATGTGCATGTTGGTTTATCCGTAATTGGCAAGTGTATCAGCATAATTATTGTCGACTATATATATTCTTTTTAACCATGTATAATACATTTGCTGTGGATGAACCTAAATAAATAAATAAATAAAATAAATAGTAAAATTGTGCAGAAAGTTCATTGTAATTGCCTGTAGATTGAGATCGGGTCATTTACCGTTAAATAAATTTAAATTTTTGGTTAGGATATCAGACTCTCCAAACTGCTTATCATGTAATGTTGTTGAAGATATTTACCATTTATTAACGGAATGTATCCAAACTGATAATCTGAGAGATCACCTAAAAGTTAATTTTAATATTAACGTGAATGTTGTTCAGACAAGATATTTTTAAGTATCTGAACCTATGTCAGACGCAGCAGTTGCCTTATATAAACTTATTTATAAATTAGATAATAGATAATTTGTTGTTAAGGAGTAGGTTCTGCTTAACTATGTAGCCAATAATCTTGGATACTTTAAGTTGTGTGTAGTATTTGTAAGCCCGATGGGACTGACATAGTCAAAATGGCTCTAAGTCCCTTAAAAACAAAGAGAAAAAAATTAAATAAAAAGCCTTTATTACAGAAGGAAAAGGGGCTTTGAAGGGGATTGATCTAACTAGGAGAACAGTGCAGTTCACTCATTAGATTGTAGATTAATTTAGTATACTAACTAGAAAATAAGACAAAACTTGTACCACAATCCTTTATTTTTGGTAAATTATTTTGAGTGGTCGGGCCGCGCTGGTTACAGCATGAATGGACCGGCTCGACCGGGGAAGTACCACCCTCTCACAGAAGATCGATGTAAAATAACAGTATCTGTTATGTTTCTCTTCCCTCCCCAAACCCCATCCTACTCATTCCCCTTTTCCTTCCGGTAGGCAGCGACTTGGTTGTGTTTTTTTGACATTGCTCAGAAGCAGAGAAGTTGAGAAACCAACAGACTGCAATGCAGAGGGTCCCGGGTTCGAACCCACGTCGCACACCTCTGTCTTTTAGAAGTTTTATAACTTTTCGAAATTATGTGCGTATTAATTGAAAATTATAGCCTGCTCCGTGCCGCGGAGAGCACGTTATGCCGTCAGTCTCAGTTGCCATGAACATCATTGGCAGTCGTTATTGGGAAAGTCAGTACCCTCTAATATCCTGACACTGGTCTAGCCTTAGGGTATCGTTAGCCTTCGGGTTGCGGAGGTCAGGTAGCAGCCGCTCCGTGTAAAAACTGATATCCAGTCAAATCTGGTTAGACTAGAAAAAGCCGACCCTAAGTGCCTTGGGAATAATAAAGAGAAGATTCAGGATTTACTATCAACATCTTTTTCATTGTATTTTACTTCTTGATCCTTAAATTATGACCACGCCTTAAAGTTGTATCTTGTTATAACTTTGTTTAAAACGTGGCAGTTCACTCACGTTATGAATATTCATTTATATTTTAGAAAGTTTCTTGCTACTATGAATACAAATCATAACTTTTTAAACGAGACAACGGGAGATTTAAAACTTAGCTTTAAAAAATAAAACTTTCAGTTTATACTCGTAAATCTTATTATGATTGATACACCTGGAGTGCTGTTTTATATTATAAAATATAATGTAGTTTACCAATTCTGCTTTTGTGTAATTTTTTGCTTTTAATTTGATGTATGAGCACGAGATTCCTTTTAATGAATTAAGTGCACGCCGGCATTAACATAAGCTTTGTTATGTTAAATATTTTTAAGGATTGATCAAAACATGAAAATATTTATTCATCACTATTATATTTTTGTACTATTTTGCTCCAGTTTAGTGAAGATTTTTCAACTTAATGAATTAATTTGATGACATATTCACACCTAGCAAGCACCGTAAGACAGCTTGCATTAAGCAAGATGTACTGTTTATTTCAACGTGAACATGCGAGTTCGAAATATTCTCTAACTCATATAGATGTACTATTCTAGACATGGTTTAATGTTAACCAGCATTACCTTTTAAACTCTACTTGTATATTGTGACACAAATACGTACATGCCATCAGCACCACTTGGCGTAAATACTACCGGATCAGACTAGAAATTTGGTTCTTGGGTAAAACTCCTTAACTTCATTAGATTTTAAAGTACCACGCTATTCATAGACCCTATAAGAACTTAATATATTACCACACCTTCCGGTATATAGTAAGTTTTCTTTGACTTGTCTCAAGAACTATGCAGTGACTTCACGAACGAGCCAGTTTCATTTTGTCATAAGTACTACGAACTTACGCAGCGATACCTTAGTGTCAATTGTACTGCCACGCAGAGGTTTTGAGTTCTAAGGCATGCACCTCGTTGTATATAATATATATAGTTACACTTCTGTCCCTCAAGAACTAAGCTTCGTAGAACACAGTTAATAGTACAAGTAAAATACTTACACCTCTCTCGCTCAAGTGTCCCACAAGGCAATGTAGGTAGGCAGTGCCGCCCAACTGCGCAGTAATATTGCTGACTGTATTGTTGGCGGTCACATCAGCAGACGGCTGCACTCCTCCCCGCCATCCTCTGGCTCTTGACGTGCCATGATGTCCTGGTCAATGAAATAGAAAATAATTACTTAATGATTCAAAAGCTGGTTTCCAGACACAATGAAAAATGATTTTCTGGATCTCTAGTTTTGTGCGTTGGTAGATTATAGATGCAAGACTGCTACAGTGTCACAGCGGTAGTGGTTGCAACTGTAGGGCATTAGGCCTATTCCCGGGTCGGGTATAATGTTAATGACGTTTTCGGATAAAATTTTTTAGTAACAATGGTAAATGACAATAGCTCGTTCTGTATTACGTGGGACAAAAGTCAAAGCTGGTGAAATAATGGTTGTAATTACGCATTTAATTAAACAATTTATCTTTTAGTCGTAACTAAGTTCATAATTATGTAACCAGTTTAAGGTCTGTTTAAGGTAGTCGTGATATTATGTACACACATAACAAAAGATTTGTATTTATATGTAAATTTTTTCAAAGTTATGATAATAATGTACCATTATCAAAAGAAGTTTATATTTTCATATTCATATGGTAATCATTACCATATTGGCATACATAATATGATGTAATAAGTTAACAAAAAACGTAATTATATAATTTCACAAGTTTGTAATATAAATCGTATTTTAACTTAAATATGATTATGATGTTACCTTCCAACAAACGTGAATTATTCAATAGACTGTACATTGTTATTTCATAAAACAACGCCCACATTACAAATAATTCCTGTATCGCTGGAGTCTTTACAAACATCCAAACAACGGACACAAATATCACCAAATTCGGGAGTGTGTTCAGATCTATGGACACACGAATGTTTGTCCCGTGTGGGTTTCAAGTCCATAACATTCAGCGTAGTCGTAACGGCGAAGCGACGATAGTATATAACTAATATGTAACTGCAAATACAATCTATGTAGGTACATTAATCACACCTAAAAGACCTATAGAAATATATGTATATTATTAAGTGATTATCCACATAAGAACTCTACCATGCTTGAAGCACAGCCTACATACCTTAACTTTATAAATCAATCAATATACCTACTCATAGCTAGCCAACGACGAAGTTGGCACCGTTATACCCACAAATTATTCAAATTTCACGGTATTAGGCTATCGATTTCTTCCCAATCAGATTAACGTGAAAATTATGATAATAAGATATGGTCTCATCACAATTTGAGAATAATTTATTGACTTATTCAGTAATTAATTCAATAAGCATTATTCTAATTAAGTCCCTTGGTAAATTGAGATTTTCGCAATTTGGTGACACATCAATATCGCTTTGTTATTATCTGTTTGCGTCGTAGTAACTGCTGTTATTAGCAATGTAATAAAACTTTATGCAGGTACTTAAAATACTTATCTGAGAACCTAGATTTGATGTTTTTTATAGATTACATCGCACATTATTAAGCCTGTATAATCTTGAGGTTTAGGCAGCAGATCTTACTCACACGTTTGTCGTATGTTTTCAAATATATTGTATTAAGGAATGCAATATATATAATCATACGTGACGGCTATTTGTCAATTGCCAACTTATATCATAAATGTAGATTTGTGAAGATGTTTATAATCGCATTAGGCGAGAATTGCTGACCAGATTTTGACAAAACTTGACACAAAAATAGAACATGACCTGGATTAACACATAATTATGATACTTTTTACTCCGATAAACGTGCCTGTACGATTTACGTGGTCTATTATATAAAGCAGAAATATCTATTGAAATTAATTTACATTAAACGGATTTTATCGTGTTATTTATTTAACACTTTTATTAAGTATTTTTAATAACTATTACACAACTACTGTTGAACTTTACTACTGTTTAAGCAAAGAAAACATTCATGTAAACGTAAGACAACATTACAGAACTATCTAACACATAGATAGATAGATATCTTATCTTGGGGCCAGTCAGTGCAGACCGGCGACACTTCGACCCAGTGGGATCTTTTGTGTCGACACTCTCTCAAAAGCGACTGCCACAGATGTTCATGGCAACCGGGACCGACGGCATAACGAGCTCCCCGAGGCACGAAGCAGGCGATAATTGTCAATCAATACGCACATAATTTCGAAAAGTCATATAACTTCCGAAAGTCAGAGGTGCGCGACGTGGGTTCGAACCCGAGACCCTCTGCATTGCAGTCTGTTGGTCTCCCCACTGAGCTATCGCTGCTCATCATCTAACACAGAAGTCAATTTTAAATCGACCGAACTCGTCAGCTTTATATTACCAAAGATACTATCCATCTAATCTGATGATAGAACTGAAAGGTGGATAATGGAGAACCTCACTGGTTCCTAATAAACTCACTGAGTTTGGGTGTATTAGATTTGATTTGTCTTGACGGCTCCTATTCATTGCGTCCAGTGATGAGGGTAAGAATTGGTTTGATGTGCGGATTTTTACGACTATAATACCTATATGTTATTTATTTAGTAAATAGCTGTCGTGTGACATAATGTTAAGTAAAAGCCAGTAAGATATTACAGGTTGAAAATATACAGGGTTACTGGTTAAGTCGATGTGGATCCTTTGTAATTACTATCATCTCTGACTGACATTTGACTTTAAAACACCTATCCCAAACTTAATAGTTTTCAAGATATTAATTTTTATAATTGAATTATATTTTGTCTATAATAATTACTTTTGATTTTTTGTTCTACCTTATAGAGGTTAAACGCAATAGATGTCTATAATCAACTGAGTACTGTTACAGATTCAGTGCTGCTATTGAGAATTTCTTGACAGCAAAATTCAATAAAACTATTCACCTGACTCAGGAATGGAACCCGACATTTCATACGCAGCAGTTGCTTTCACTACCGCTGCGTTGGGCACATCGCATCGCAATTTAAATAAGAAACAGGAAAAAGAATATTCTTCTCTCTTAGCCTTTATTATTCCTAAGTCACTTGGAGTCGGCTTTTCTAGTCTAACCGGATTTGAATGGATATCAGTTTTTACACGGAGCGGCTGCCACCTGACCTCCGCAACCCGAAGGTTAACGATACCCTAAGGCTAGACCAGTGTCAGGATATTCGAGGGTACTGACTTTCCCAATAACGACTGCCATAGATGTTCATGGCAGCCGGGACCGACGGCTTAACGTGCTCTCCGAGGCACGGAGCAGGCGATAATTGTCAATCAATACGCACATAATTCCGAAAAGTCATATAACTTCCGAAATTCAGAGGTGCGCGACGTGGGTTCGAACCCGAGACCCTCTGCATTGCAGTCTGTTAGTCTCGCTACTGAGCTATCGCTGCTAGGAAAATATTATGTTGCTTATAGTGGAAACTATAGATAAGGAAAAGAAAAAGATACCTTTCATTAAAAAGAGTAGATACATAATAACAATCAGATGTATGTATGTCTGTTATTATACAGGGTGGCCGGAAGATAGACGTCCAAATATAAAAATTAGGTTCCTCATATCGTGGACTATCCGAATCACCCCCATGTATGTTCTCCGATTTCTCATAGTTTTCGAGTTACGTCATTTTTTTGAGATTTTGAGATTTCTCGGCATTACCAAAATAAAAAATTTATTAAAAATCTCAAAAATTCAGAAAAAAAATCATAGCTCGAAAACTATGAGAAATCGCGGAACATACATGGGGGTGATTCGGATAGTCCACGATACGAGGAACCTATTGCTTTTATTTGGACGTCAATCTTCCGGCCACGCTGTATAAAACGTGTATGCGAATTACGTAGACTGTAGTCGGAGGATGCAAAGAAACTCGATTTACTTTGCTCCGTGCCTCGGAGAGTACGTTAAGCCGTCGGTCCCGGTTGCCATGAACATCTGTGGCAGTTGTTATTGGGAGAGTGTCGACACAAAAGATCCCACTGGGTCGAAGTGTCGCCGGTCTGCACTGACTGGCTCCCACATAAGATACATACATACTTTAAAATAAATTTAATTATATAGAAATTAAATTACAATGTTACTGAGCTACTTAGAAATGATAATTGGGCGATAGTTGTACCAAGAATTAAATTATGTTTTATTACATGTAAAATTACAACTTGGAAATATATTGCGAAATATAGTGTTAGTGGGTGACATGATATTGCAGGAACGTTATGCTGACTCGATGTAGATGGCGGTTGCGATTCGCAGTACTGGTGACGAGCATCATCAGTGGTCCGCTGATTTACACTGATGGGCCGCCTTTTAAACCGATGCGTAACATGCGTGTTGTATGTGTGTGTGTATATTTTTTAAGAAAATACGTGAATTAGTTTTGTACGTGTTTGTATTTTGTTAATTATGTATAATATGTAAGCTATTGGTAATTAGCACATTTCCGATAACAAAAATATTATGTCATGTTTTAGATTTTTATAGTCAAGCAAAGATAGTATTAATAAAATACAAAGCATTTCGTTTCAAAAACTATAACATACAATATGCATGTAACCTATATTTACAAATGTACTAAAAAAGATAACATAATTAACATAATTACAAAAACACAAATAATTATAATACTAAATATTTACAAAAATGGTTTAGGCATCGTAGAATTCTTCAGCATCGCTGTCAACTGGTAACGTGCCCAGAAGACTGGCAGCATTGCCACGTTGAATGGCAATGCTGATTCTTTGGGCTAAGAAAAGACCAGCCTTCTGATCACGCGAAACGTCGATCAGGCGTTTTGCGATCTCCCTGTACAAAATACGAGCGCTCGGACCCCATGAACCTAGAGTTTCCACCCCAAACGGCTCAAAAATGTAATTTCCAACTAAATTACTATATTTGCGCCGTTTGAGGGTTTCCGCGGTTGTAGCAGCAGCGCCGGCAGATCCCGCAGTACTTGGAAGATGTGATGGCGCAAGGGTGTCAACGCATGTTGCGTCCCACACCAAAGGCCTGCCCATCTTCCAAGGCAACAATGACATTCCGTCCGGTCTCTTCCCATCGTCACGTACCAAGCCATTGGGTTCAAGTACAGCTGGAACGCCAGCAGTGACAAGAGCACGACGTATTATGTCATTAAGATTAGCGTGCCGAGAGATTCGACCAGCACTTCTGCTACAAGAGAGTCCATGGTGTCCGAGGCTATCGACAGCTTCTCCACAGTGACAGCAATGCGGAGAAACACACGAAACACCTAAACGGAGGCAAGTGGCGAGGCGGAAAGTGGTATCGTCCAACATGGTACCTATATTGGACGATGGAAGCGCCTGAAGCCAAAGACCAGATTCAAAACTATAACAGTATTGCATAATAAAAAAAATACCCGGTCGCAGAATTGCGATCACGTTATGTTTTTAAGAAATTCTCCATAAGCTGCCAAATTGTGGGTGAAATGCTATTTTTGGCCCATTCAGGCCTGAGCTTACGTCATGTTATATCGATGTATAGACATGCTGTAATACTGAGTTTAATTAACAGCCACTAATTGGCTGACAGCTCAATGATTAATTGATTGACTCATTGATCTAGTAATATAATACCGATTAATCAACATTGACGTTGCATGTCTACTGGTGTCCATTCAATTAGTATTGATACGAGGGTATCAGAACCCTTCACTCACGGTACATATCATGTATACACGGTGTCCCAGAAGATGTGAATCAAATTGTAACGGAAGATTCCTTAAGTAAGGACCTTTCAAACGTGCTAAATAAAAATAAATATAAAAATTAAGTGTTGTTGGTCAAACGTACAAGATTTTCTTTGGTGCAAAAAAATACACCAAAACAATGCAGAGATTTCAAAACAACGTCAGTTTAAAAAAATATCGTTTGTAGTTTGACGAATCAATCCTTCACAAATAATAATAGTGAAAATAAATTAATATTTGCCATAAACAAAGCACCTGTAGTTAAAAGTCTGAAAAAAATCATATTTTTATAAAAATTTAGATTTTTATTTTTATCCAAATTCATAATTTGCTTAATTTTTTTAGCACATTTGAATGGTCCTTGCCTAAGGAATCTACCGTTACAATTTGATTCACGTCTTCTGGGACACCTGTATATATACGTGGAAAGGTTGGCGGTGCTGTATGCTATATGTTTCATAAGCTTCGCTAGCTGTGCTCTGTGGAGTAGCGGTGGTAAATGCGATGATCGTTATCTATCATATGCCTGCTCGGATGGCGTAGCGGTTTAAGTGGTCGATTCGCCTCTACCACTGCACACGGGACAAAAATTTGCGCGATTCACAAATAGTTGTTCCGAGTCTGGGTGATAACACCCAGAAAAAAAAATGGACACAAATAATCGTGTCCACTTTTTAAGTGCTTGTAAAGTCCACCGCGACACAGAAATAATTCTTAGACCGAAAAAAATGTGCTTTTAAATTCGTTTGTTGTGTCGGGAAATAGGTTATTACTAAGCGATTAGCGAGGTTAAGCAACGTTAGGTGCGGTCAGTCCATAGATGGGTGACCGCTTAGTGGTATTTCATCTGAGGGTCTCCGTGCTTCGGAGGGCAAGTAAAAAGTCGGTCCCGGTTGTTGCCACATTGATAGCAGTCGTTATGCCATGTCAGAGGCTTACGGGCGGCTTGAACAACTTTTGACAACAGTTTGGCCACTAATCACACGAAAAGAAAAAAGAAAGAAGGGTATTCAGTCAATACTTTTTATACAGCACCAAGTCTGGTGCTGTAGATGACAATAGTCTCGCCTCTATTACATGGGATCTAAAACCAAAGTTGGGAAAAGAATATAAGCGTCTACCAAGCCTTTCCCTGGCCTGGCTTTTCCTCTTAATATTATTGATAGCAAGCTGTGTTTATTTATATATATATATATATATATATAATATCAGCCCTGTATTAAACTGTCCCACTGCTGGGCACGGACCTCTTTTTACTGTGAGAAGGGTTATGGCATAGTCCACCACGATGGCCTAGTGCGGGTTGGCAGACTTCACGTATCTTCGAGAACATTACGCAGAACTCTCAGACATGCAGGTTTCCTCACGATGTTTTCCTTCACCGTTAAAACGAGCAATAATTAACTATTTAATACGCATATAACTTCGAATAGTCAGAGATGCGCGCCTTGGGATCGAACTCGAGACCTCTGCGTGGCAGTCTAACGGTTTCCCACTAGGCTATCGCTGCTGATGTTTATTTATTTATAGTCACATGCAAATATTATAAACTTGATACTGATAATTATTTAGAAATGTGTTTGACTATGAAGAAACAAATTCAGTTAAAAAGAAACATTTTCTTTTGGCTCGTCGTGATATACCTACTATGTTCGATAGGATTTTTTGTTCCCTTAAGCTGCCCAAATCGTCTGATAATTCTCCACATCCTAAATGGTGTGTGATGTCTACCTACCAGCTTTATGCCAACGTGTATTATGGCCTAACCACTAAACTGCGTGCCACGCATCGCAGCGTTAGTTGGTTTCCCGCTCTGAGTACCTGAGTACCCCTTCTAGTACCGAAAAGGCGCGTGCCCCAGCGCTAAGAGGGTTTATAAGGGTTGATATTATTATTGTGATATTATGACTTTGCTGATACTGCAAATACCTTCTAAGAAATAACAGCTGACATTAATTAATCATAATTAATCGGCTCCGAGGGAATTGATGAAACAGCAAGATTTTGTCGGAAATGACAAAGTAATTAAGAAAGGAAATTATTACAATAAACTTAAGGAATTAAGATGCTAGTATTGATAAGAAAAGAAAAATTTAAAATACAAGGTCTCTTGATGTCGCAACGACTGCTGTGCATGGGGTCTCGCCTTTGATTCCAGGTTCATTGGGTTTTCTGTTAAGAAATTCTTAGTACAGCATGCAGCTTAGTACTGTGTTCGTTTATGTTTATGAGTGTTTTAATAAAATAGATCTTCAAAAACCTTCACATTTACGGATAGCGTAGTGGTTAAGTCGGTCTTTTCCAGTGCCTCTGCGCTAAATACAAAATTTTGTGAAACCTACAAATGTTTGTACCGGGTCTGGGTATTCTTTGGGTTTGTTGTTTGATATTTGTAAGGTTCGCCACGATAGAGAAATTGCTCAAAGGCAAATTTATACTTACGTATGTCTCCTGTAGATGATGTGAAGAGTGGTAGCATGCAGAATACGGCGACCGCAAGCTGTATGCCCATACCGCCGGTCAGTCGCCATGTCATCTGGAACAACCATACAAAATATATTTAATATTACTGTGGCGGACTCCATACATTATGGGAAGAAGTTACAACTAGTAACAGGGGATAGCGTTGTGTGCTACACACTACTCCATACAAGATGTGCTAGATCCTGATTTGCGGTAACAAAGTTTGCAGTACACGTTACTATATATTATATGAGGTACCGACATCAATTGTTAGAATGTGGATGATGAGGACCCTCCTTGTGTCAGAGGAACATATCTTGTTCCTTTATAATACCAAATAATTTTTCATCAATAACTTATTGTTGGGTAACATTTATTGTGTAATTATACCAACATATGTACATGTGTATGAACATAGTACATGTGTATGATCATACGTATTTTATATACATAGTTCTAAACTAATAGGTTAAATAATGTATTTATTTATCACGAAGATCTTAAACTTTAGGTTCAAAATATGCTTAGCTAAGTAACTTTCGAAAATACCTATGCTACATTTTATAAAAAGGTGAGCACAGTAACGAGAAAAAGCCAATCTGTATATAGGTTGTGGCGTAAATAATGGAAAACCCTGATACTATCGACTGGCCAGATTATCATCTATCATTTACCTCACTTATATCACCATATGCCCATGGCTGACCAAATTATTGATATTTTTGATATTTTGAATAAAAATCGTACTTACTCATACAAAATCAGCTACCATTTCAACAATTGGCGACATATACTCGTTCTGTTTTTTTTATGTCACTCCTGAATACTTGTATCATCAGTCCAGTATCAAGCTTTTTTGTTACAATCTAAGACAACTTCGCAAAAAATACTTATTCTCAAATTTTAACATGTTTTCTAAGGAATTATGCATTTTTGGACTCCTGTATCGAAAATAAAATATTAATGGGCATATGGTGATATAAGTGGGATAAATGATAGATGGTAATCTGGCCAGTCGACAGTTTCAGGGTTATCCATTATTTACACCACAACCTGTATATAAAAATTCGGCTTTCATATGTTTGTATTCTCCAAACCTAAAAGGTAGTCGATAAATTGACTTTAAATATTTGCAAAACATTGCATTTCTATATAACAATGTTTTTTATACTATATATCCTGAAGTTTCCACGGGAACAGGAAGTATAAAGCTTTTATTTGATGAATACCAGGCTGAGTCATAGCAAAACGTAGCCGGGTTAAGCTAATACTTATCTGTAAATACAAACATTGTAACAAATAACATGGTTTATTTACTCTTTATACCTGTGATCGAAAACAGTTTTAGTGAGCGAGTATTCTTATTTACTTAGGGATTACGGACTATCAATGTTGGAGCCTCATCGCTATCCAATCAGCGCTTAGATCCGTATAGACAGGGAGCTAGTATATCGTGGCTATGTGTTAAATCGATCTTAAATTCGAATAGAGACTAAATAATCGGTCATTGAGTGAATCATTAGAATATTGATACAACCACCATCTTAGTCTCCCCGTGAACATGGCTGCTGGAAAATAACCGAAACGTCGAGGAAAGTGTAAAATTAAATTTAAATAGTTTTATAATTTAAATAGCTTAAATATAAGTAAAGTGTTTAACAATAGTAGGTAGTTTAAAGTTTCAAAATTATGTAATAATAGTGTTTTATAAAAATAAACAACGAGATAAAATCCGTATAAATTTGTTTAATTTCAATGAATCGAGTATTCAAAAATCGATCGACGATTAATCGAATTAATCGAAAAGAAAATAAGATATGCAAATTAAAAATAAGTGATTAATATGGTCAAGTCTTTGGGTAGTCTTTTAGTTTTCTTGATGCACCACCTTTTAAAATCGAATCATATAGTTTTTAATTTAATTTTCCTTTAAACATATTGACCAACTTTTAAGCTTATAATATACGTCGGATAAGTTAAAACAGATGACGTGGCTTGCGAGTTTTGAAGTATATGTCATATACAGTAACTTCATAAAAGCTCATAAAATATAAATATATTATATTTGGACGATAAGCATAGTTGGTCAAAAGAAAGGGTCACGCCTGAAAATTATAAAGCAAATGGATTATCACAAACAATCAACTTGTGCCAGTTACTGGTGTAAAATAGGTGTTTGTATTGTGCCTATATTGATGTAAACAACGGAATTCAATCTTCAATTCTCCTTTTATAACTGTTCAATAGTATCCAAAGGCAAATCTATTTTCCTTTTATTAAAGAACACTCCAACTGTAGAGATAATCCCAGCACTGAGGGATTGACTGACGTTGAAACAACGAATACTATCAGTATCAATACTGATATTATTTGTTGTTTCAGTACTGATATTTATAGATCATACATTCAGATTAAAATTCAGATTTTAATTGTCAGTAATATGTTGTGTAATGGTTGTAACATCTTTGACACATGAGTTGTATAGTATTGAAATTGTAATTTGATGGCGATTTAAAATAGTGGCTGTGAATTTCTTTCTATCTCCAAGAAACTCGCGGTTACTTTTTTAAATTGTCTCATAGGCCCTTTTGATAAACTTTGTCGCTCTTAAGTGTTATGTTGTGACCTAAATGCTTTTTGATTTTGAGTTTTGAAGCCACCCTGATAATGAGATAGTGTTATGTCATCCGGCCATTCTAACTAATCAGATATCGTAAATGTTCAATGTCAATCTCCTAGACTATAATATAAGAAAATCACCGGTGTGCCCGGGGCGATATCTTTAACTAACTCAAAAATCAGTAGCTGCTCCATTTATTGTTGCCAATCAGTTAGCGAGTACAGGGATGTAATTACGAAAATTAATAATATAGTAAATCTATATTATTATTTCTTAAGAATAAATCACGGTACAATATTAATATAGAGACATTGAGAAAGATGCGCATGCGCATCTTTCTCAATTTTGTAAGGAACCATGTGTACTTTTGTATCGTATTAGTATATTCTTTACTCTGTAATTGTGTACTATTAGGTCATTATAACCCAAGCCACTTGCAATGTTGATAATTTTAATTATTATGTCTATCGTGGTAACTGTTGACGTTGTTGACATTGACAGATGTCAGTCTGGCATGTATGCTGCGTTCGTAAACCTCGTTTTACAAGATGCGGTAATAAATATTTATAATTATTATCTATATATTATTATTATTTATTCTGTATTTGCATGTTGTTGTTATATTATATTTAAAATTATAATATTATTAGGTATATTTATATATAATTTATAATGTAATCATATAATTTTAAGAAATTTTAATCTTAAGGCTTTTATTTTATGTTAGGCCTGCGAGAATACCAGCGTTGCAGTTAAACTGCAACAATAGCTGACGCAGATGCCTATTTTACCACCTCTATTTAAATAATTTAATTGTTTGTGTACTGTATGTTTATGTTGGTAAATAAACTTTTTCATTTCATTTCATTTCATTTCATTTCATTTCATTTCAGACAGATAACAATATCGCATTAAATAATTTATAATTTGTATTATAATATATGAGTAGTGGCGGATCCTGTCTTTTAGTAGGATCTCCTTCTGACAGAGAAAGTCGGTCAGAGACATACAAACGTACAGACCCTTCCTCTACTGGCTACTCAAGTTTATGATATAGCGTTTCCACTCACTCACATTTCGGTATATAATGAGAGCCGCTGTACCTTCCAGTGCCCGAAAGCACCTTCAGGGACCAGTTATAGACAGGTCTTGTCGCCAAATCCTGAGACCCGGTTCTCGTTATAGCGAGCTACCTCGTGCCCAAGTGGCACTACTTATTGTCTAGTTAGGTGCCGGAGCAATAAAGCCGGTCACCACTCGCAACCTCTGAAAGTTGCTAACGATAACCTCGCAGAAGCCGACGGAGAATCTGCCTTCCATATCTCCGGTATGGTGCCGGAGCTGTATAAGGCACGCTCACTTCCCGACGTACATTTATGCGTCTACTCACTTTGGCCTATAAGCCGGGTACTGCCCGAGTCACTCTAGCTATGAGTCTTACTTGCTGAGCAGGCAAGCATCCGAGATGCGTTGTGGCAGGTTTCACGCCGCCACTTCGCTAAAGACAACTACGTACCTCGCACGAACCGAGTGGTTGCACTAGCCACGTATGAGTCCGACGCTCGAACGCCACATGCTTACCGAGTAACGAACATGTCGTCCTCTGCGGCTAATCACATAACCACTAAGAGTCGTACCTCAATGTCACGCACCGCCCACTCTAATCGGCGGCCGATAGAACACGCCTTTCGAGGCGCAGTGGGTTAGCCTGACCCCGTAGTACCCTGATCCTAACGGATCCTCCTAAATCCTAAACCCTATCTACTCGGGTCCTGAAGATAGTGACAACTTCGTACAGAAGAATTATATTGTATATAAATATATAGGGTCACGCCTGTATGTCCTTGAAGAAGGTAGCAGAGGTGAATTACAATCACATTTCGCCAGCTATGATTTAAGGGTCCACGTTATAGGGGACGAAAATATTGTCTACCAGACACATTTTCAAACCTCGTACTGCTTTTGAGAATGTTTTGATAGGCAACTTGTCCACAGCAGTCGCATACCGATACAGAGACAATACAACGTGCCCCTATATATCCGATATATTTAACAGAATTGTGAGCTCTTAGATTTATTTTCATTTTCATTAGATAATAAAGAACAGATGCTACCTACCAAACTCCAAATCAAATCGAATATCTTTGATTTTTGGTTTATAATTATATTTTGTTCACATTCATATAGAAAATTTCTATAAACGAATCCTACTAACATCGCTTTTCAATCACGAGAAACTATTAAAGGTAATTCAGAAGAAACTTTGTACAATCTGTATGTCAGAAACCATGTATTAAATTATACTATACTAGTTTTTCCCCGCGGTTTCACCGACGTAAGTTCCGTTGCTATAGGAATATCGGGATAAAAAGTAACCTATGTGTAAATCCAGATCTCCAGCTATATACATAACAAGTTTCATCGCAATCGGTTTAGTAGATTTTACGTGAAAGAGTAACAAACATTCATACTCACAAACTTTCACATTTATAATAGTATTACTAATATAAAGTAAAAATAAGTATAGTCCTTACGGACTATATTTATTTATACTTTTTATTCTTGTATGTGCTCGTGTGTAATTGACGCGGGCAGAAGCCAGTATTCGAAAATAGAACTCTGGTTTTCTACGGTCTATAGTAAATCTAAGTGCAAATTTATGCCACTGAAGCAGCGACGATTTCTAACCTAGAATAGTAACTTTAATACTGACTAATAAATCAGATTCAAGTCTACCACTAAAATATAATAAAATCTATCTATCTCGATTTCATTTTTAGAACACAGTATCTTGAGAATAATCTTGTTCGCCCCAAACCAAATTACATTTTGATTGATCCGGCATTTTCCCGTAAAATTACAAATTACTTAGGTCTAAGTAAAGGACAGATTTGTGACAAAGCCTGAGAGAGATAGGATTTGTCAACTTATCCGATTGTCGAACATTTGATTGATTAAGTGCCATTACGCAGAGACCGTGTTCCTTTTCTTGTTTTTCACTGGACGATTCCAGAATGGCGGCTAGCAAATTGGATATTTGTGTGAGTGAACGTTGTTAGTAAGTATGCGGTTGACTGTGGGGTAATAAATAAAATATTGGTAGAATGTATGTAATGAGGTTTTATGTATGTAGTTGACTTCTGTGGAACAGAAATATATTTTGTCGAAATATTTGTGAAGTTGAAATATATTAATGAATGCTCGTGACTACATGGTATATAAAATATGTGTATTCCATGACAAACAGGGACTTATTTTACATATTTGTTTTTACATGCATACATTTACTTGTATGTTTTTATCAGCTATGATTTTAGGTTATTAGTAACAGGGACAAGCCTATATCTAGTCAAATCCGGTTAGACTAGAAAGCCGACCCCAAGTGACTTGGGAATAATACAGGCTAGGAAGAAGAAGAAGTAACAGGGACAAGCCTAACGCCTGCTTACCAAGCACAGTCTAAAACTCCGAGTTGCTACTGACAATTTCTAGATAAACAAAAACAATAAAAATTAGGGATCAAATCCAAGACCTGAGGCACAGTAGTCGCACTTTCTACTGCTGCGCTACCAAGGCAGAGGCACTCACTGATCGGTAAACGATTTGTGATGTTAAGCTACGTTGGGTGCGGTCAGTGTATAGATGGGTGACCGCTTAGTGGTATTTCATCTAAGCGTCTCCGTGATTTGGAGGGCACGTAAAAAGTCGATCCCATTTGATGCCAAATTGATAGCAGTACGGCAGCTTGAACAACTCTTGACAACAGGTTGGCCACTAATCGCACGAAAAGAAAGAAGAAAGAAAGAAAGACCAAGGTAGTCTATTTTATTGATGTAGATAATAAATCAATAATTCTGCTGCATTAAAAGCTTGCTAGCTTGTAAGCTTTTTTTTAGGATATTACATAGCTTAGGTGTTGGTTGAAACTAGTTTTTTACAATTTACGATTATCATGAATTTATATTTAGAGTTAGGCGTAGGACATAAAATAAGATTTATATGTACTGCGACTATAAAAACTTTAAAAATAAAAATGATATAGTTGTTAGCCATAAAAGTTATAATCTGAGGGCGTGGTTTATTATATTTTCATAAACTTTTTAGCCTAACGCTTCTTTGCTACTTTTGTTTAAGTTTGAAGACCTTCATCTTTATATAACCCTATTTTGACGACCTCGATGGCGTAGTGGTTAGTGTAACCGACTGCCACGCCTGAGGTCGCGGGTTCGATTCCCGCACAAGTCAAATATTTGTGTGCAACATGGATGTTTGTCTTGGTCTGGGTGTTTCTATGTATAATAAGTATGTATTTACAAAAAAAAAAGTATATAAGTATGTTTATCCATTGTCTAATACCCATAGTACAAGCTCTGCTTAGTTTGGGCTAGATAGTGTTGCGTGTATGTGGTAGAATATATATATATTTTTTTTTTTTTTTTTTTCAGGCCTTTTATGAAGAACGAGCGTATCCTTTTCTTAACCAATGACTTAGTAACCACTAGTAAACTGGTTTCAATAAAACGTTTGTCTATTTAAGCTATGTAGAAGATGTTCCAACAAACATACCGTACAAGCAAAAAATAAACTACGCAACGAATTTTATTTGAACTTCAATCTGTATGTCATTCAGCAAGTTTCGAACGCGTGAAAGTTTAAAATGTGTTTCTCCGTCTCACCGCCCAAGTCCGCCCCTGTCCTGTCCTATCGCGAACAAATCACAACTTTGATGAGTTCTGTTCGCTATCGATTTTCTAAAAAGGATGAAGAAAATATTTTTGCTCTTCCACATACTTTGATGAACGGTTTTTGTTGATGCGAACCCTTTTCAGAACTTTTGGAAGAGGTATATACCATCTATCAAGACAATTCGCTTATCATTTTTGTAATGGGAGCTGAGATGCAACCTTATAGTGAGTACTTATGGGTAGGTTACCACAGGAAAACAACGCGAGAATGTTTTTTTGGATAAAATTTTCAATAGGTAGACAAAGGAAGGAAGTATAACCTACACCTAGATATTTTTGCAGCCTAGCTGTTCCAAACTGAACGAAATCAAACGGCCTACCAGATTTAAACGATTCTCCCGAACGAAAATATACCAGAATTAAACAAGTATCCTAGTATTTTTGAAGTTTGAAACACAATTACAGCACTTATCTTTAGGGACTTTAGAAACATACAATCCAGAATGTCAGACATGATTATAAACTTATTGTGTCTGACCGCCGGTGTGCTGTTGCGACTTAATAGATTATTGGACACAAAGTACACCTACACTAGAACAATAAAATGTAGATCACACAAAGTGTGTTATTCGAACACAAAGCCCTCAGCGAAGTGGCAGCGGCGTAGCACCCACAGTACCCAACCACCTAGAATTGAGCCAATTGAATCACAACTCAAATATTTATGTTCCAGGAAGTGAGCGATACTCTCGGCATCACTCCATTATTTGTCTATCTATCTGTCTGTTACAGGTGATGATCTCCGAAACTATTTTACGCTAGTTAAAGTTTTGTACAAAGAGTGAAGGTTCAATTATCGTCATGACGTTTCAAAGGCAGAGTTTGAGTTAAGATAGTTTTAGTCAGAGCACGGAATACGCTAGGTTCTTAAGAGGAAATGCGGGCATCAAACATGTAAAGAAAAGGTGTTTAATAGATCTATAGCTGTCGCGCTTGGCCCAAGTAGCATTTTATTATTGTGCAAGAGAGATAGCAACAGTTCGTACCGATTATACCTCTGAAGTCATCATCTCGTATTCCTGTTACCAAGTGATAAATCGATTTATATTTTTTTGAGAAGGAACTTGGGTATGTATCACGTATTTAATTTTTTATTAGTTTTGTTAAAGTTTTATCGATATATGAAAACAACAAAATAACTGAGCAATCTTTGTTATTTTTATTAACGGATGTTTACAAGGGAAGCCTAGACTCGGAACACATAGTTGTGGACCACACAAATTATTCAATTGCAACATCCGACGCAACATCCGCCGCACTAACAGCGACGAGGCAACCCCTGGTAAAGGTAAACTACGCCATGATCAAATTAAATAGGTAACTGTTTTGCCTGATTAGACCGCGGCTTTTTAAGTTTGCGCTCAGCATATAGTCAGTTCCCAAATTTGTTTTTTTTTAATACAACTATGGTGGCAAACAAGCATACGGCCCACCTGATGGTAAGTGGTCACCGTAGCCTATGGACGCCTGCAACACCAGAGGCATCACTTGCGCGTTGCCGACTCTTTAGGAAAGGAAGTGGGAAGTAGAAAGAGCGGGAAGGGGGAAAGGGGATGAATGGGGCTCCGGCACTCTCACTCACCGGACGAAACACAACAGTAGGAGTACCTACTGCTATTTTACGTCGATATTCTGTGAGAGGGTAGTCCTTCCCCGGTCGAGCCGGCCCATTCATGCTGAAATCAGCGAGGCTTGATTAACACGAAGTAGCATGGATGCTAGAAATCTGTTCGGCAGACTGAAACAAGCTTTCTATTACATATCATACAGAGTTAAAAAATCAATAATGCTTCCCGTGACCAGAAGGCTGGTCTTTATTTCGCGGAAACAGTAAGCATTGCCATTCAACGTGCCAATGCTGCCAGTCTTCTGGGCACACTACAAGTCGACTGTGATGCGGAGGAATTCTATGACGCTTAATTCAGATTTCTTTTTTAAATCTGTTTTATAATATTTTAGGCGTAAGATAGTTTTCAAAAATTGGTTTTATTGATAATATTCTTACAGAAAATTAATTTTTTAGTTGGGCTAATGATAAAAGTCAAAATTTTAGTACATATTACACACTTCTGCTTACCCCGTAAGAAATAAACAGTTCAACACAAGATATTAAGCGCTATACACATTTTAATATCCATCACATAAATCGGCATTCATAAACAAACTTAGCGAAAACAATGTCTAAGAAATTCTTTGTTCTGACGAAACAATTTACGGTCTTTGACATAATAGTGAACGGTTCGTGCAAACTTCACTTAAAGTAAACAGCTGTAAAGACGGGGTAATTTGTGTCTCTATTCTGTTTAGATAAGGCACCTGTCTACGTGTACATTTTATGTAAACACGGTATAAGATTATACTGTGTAATTATTGTTTAGTTTAACGTTTAATCACAGTGAGGATGAAATATGTCAAAGTTTGGTGCTGATATTCACGCTATGCTCTCTTGTTATAAAGTTGTAAAGGATAACCAAATATATAATATGTAGGGCTATATATTCTTGAGGTGGTTGGGAGTGGAGTGCTATACTCGCATTTGATCAGCTATGTTTTTAGGCTGTCAATGAGCAGCGATAGCTCAGTGGGGAGACCAACAGACTGCAATGCAGAGGGTCTCGGGTTCGGACCCACGTCGCGAACCTCTGACTTTCGGAAGTTATATGACTTTTCGAAATTATGTGCGTATTGGTTGACAATTATGGCCTGCTCCGTGCCTCGGAGAGCACGTTAAGCCGTCGGTCCTGGCTGCCATGAACATCTGTGGCAGTCGTTATTGGGAGAGTGTCGACACAAAAGATCCCACTGGGTCGAAGTGTTGCCGGTCTGCACTGACTGGCCCCCACATAAGATAAGATAAGGCGGGTGAGAACTTCGAGTTAGTAGTTCGGCTCGTCGGCATCTGAAATAATCTTACCCTAGGCTGCCGCCGCAATCTAGTGTTTGGAACCCGCAAGCCCAATTGTTGTCCCGTGTGGAGATCAAACGTGCGCAGTAAAGAGGCCATCACTTTAATCACTTCGCCATTCTTAGATTCACATACATCGTATCACACCTGTATCCTTGAGTAGGCAGAGATGTTTTAAACTCACTTATCGCCAGCCACGGTTTATGGATCTAAGTTAATAAGAGCGAGCCTACTGCCGGCTATCGGGCACAGTTATAATATAATAATATTCTATCACATAACACTATCTTTTACTTACCTTACTTACCGTTAAATAGTTACATATTGAAATTGAACTATTTTATACGGATTTGATTTTTTTTGATGATTTGAAACTGTTTGTAACAATTTTGATGATATCGATTTGTTATAAATTAAAACGAAGCTACTCTCGGTTAAATCGTTTCTCAGTTGTTCATTATTGTTGAAACAATTTTTAGGCTTGTAATTTCAATCATAGCTTTTTATATTTTAATGCACAGAGAAGAATTTAAACCTTTTAAATGCCAAAATTGACGTTTAAACACTGTGACACACACGTTTAAACACTCCATGCGGTGTAGACAATGATTTATATAAATAAAATGTGGCTTCATGTATAAATATACATATGCTACCAGTTTACTAAACCAAATAATAATGTTAACTATTTTATTGTTTCTATCCTTGAATTTATTTCGTCTTATTTGGATAAAGATAAGTGGTAGGTATTGCCACGTAAAATACGATCTTCCTTTTCACTATTTCTATCTCAAATTTATTGATTAAATAATTATAGTTGATGCTATTAACTTTTGCTTGTATGATAAATTGTTGTTTGCCAGTTGATATCTCTTCTAGATCGAGGTAATTCTTCGCGTCTGAATATCAATCACGGAGCAAACAGCCCTATGATTATGCGACCGCGTAGTTACTACTTTTTACTGTATTAACGGTAATAGTTTAAGAGTTTTAAAATAATGTAATAAAAGTGTATGAAGAAAACAATTAGATAAAGCCATATGAAGTAGTTTAGTTTCAGCATTTACGTAAACGTAAGGCAATGTCCTTCCTAATATTATAACTACGAATGTATGTTTGTTTGTTTATTAAGCTTTCACGCTTTAACTACTCGACCGACTATCGTGAAATTTCGCATTCACGTTACCAGGGGTACAGAAAATTACATAAGGTATCTTTCATCCGGCAAAAGTTCTATTCCTGACGGATAACCTACATTTATGCGAGCGAATCCCCAGACAAAATCTATTAGTTACATATTATATTCATTATGATTATACCCTTTCTCTAGAAGATAAACACCGCTCATATATATTTTGTCCTCCTAAAATATTTAGCGTAGCCATACTCGCGATAACAATATATTACTTAAACTCATAGAATTTTCCACCCAACACACAAACAAGAGCTTTATTGTTTCAGGTTTTAGCTGGAAATTCGCTTCTTGCAATTTAAACATACTGGCGTCAATATTAACATAATATAACATTACGCTTTGAACTCTTTGGAGAGGTAGGTAGACTTATAATGTAATAAAAAGGTAGGTAGACTTATAATCTATATATATAAAACTCTTCCGTTACTGAGTGACTGACTGAATGAATTTATTGATATTTGATTACTTTTTCATTTAAGTTGTTATATAGGGGTTAACTAATATAATTTGACGTCACTGTCCATGTATGACTGTTTCATAAAATGTTATTACATATTTAATTTTATTTAATTAAAGGTTACCCAGCAGGGACCAACAGTGGGCATAATTTTAGGTTAGTACCTATCTGTTATAATGTGGTAATTAATTGTTATTAATTATGGTATTTCCATTAATAACTTTGGCCGTTGTCATTTATTACAATACTCATACTTATAAGTATTAATCTATATATATAGAACTCTTCCGTTACTGAGTGACTGACTGAATGAATTTATTGATATTTGATTACTTTTTCATTTAAGTTGTTATATAGGGGTTAACTAATATAATTTGACGTCACTGTCCATGTATGACTGTTTCATAAAATGTTATTACATATTTAATTTTATTTAATTAAAGGTTACCCAGCAGGGACCAACAGTGGGCATAATTTTAGGTTAGTACCTATCTGTTATAATGTGGTAATTAATTGTTATTAATTATGGTATTTCCATTAATAACTTTGGCCGTTGTCATTTATTACAATACTCATACTCATAAGTATTAATCTATATATATAAAACTCTTCCGTTACTGAGTGACTGACAGACAACGCACAACCGAAACTACTGAACGCAAGAAGCTGAAATTTGGCATGTATGTGCCTTGGAGAGTGTAGGGGAGCACTAAGAGAGGATTTTTGGAAATTCCATCCTGATGGGGGTGAAAGGGGTGAAACCCAATATTCACACGGGAACGGGACTTACGCGGGTGTAACCGCGGGAAAACTACTAGTGTAATATATGACTTATAAATATTTTGCTATCACCTTTTAACATATTGAATCACCGCGGCACACTGGTGGCCAGTTACAACAGAATTTTAATGATGTCTTGCTTGACAGGTTAAGATATTGTCAAGATTTTGTCTTTAGGAATTTATTAGTTGCAGAACGGAGTCTGGAAACGTGTATAATCAGGAATCATTTTGTTGCCTATATGTGGAAACTAACACAACTGTCCTAAAGAGGGTGAAATTTGTAATTTTTTTAAATAATAATAATAATAATAATAATATTCTTTCACATACACACAACACCATCTAGCCCAAACTAAGCAGAGCTTGTAATATGGATACTAGACAATGGATAAACATACATATATACCTTTTTTTTTGTAAATACATACATATTATACATAGAAACACCCAGACCAAGACAAACATCTATGTTCATGCACACAAATGTTTGACTTGTGCGGGAATCGAACCCGCGACCTCAGGCGTGGCAGTCAGTTACACTAACCACTACGCCATCGAGTCGTCATGACATCTCTCGCTCTATGGCTAGTTTCTGTATCGTGGGGGACTATAGAAACATACAAACAACGGACACAAAGAACACCCTGACTCGGTACAACTACTTGTGGATCACACAAACATTTGTTCCGTGTGGGGATCGAACCCACAACACTTAGAGCAGTGGCAGTGGTGAGGCGACCGCTTAATCCACTACGCTATCCCCGCAATCAATAATAATATATCTCTCTCTAACACTTCGGAGATATACTGGTGTGATGTCTATCTGGCGTTCTATTTAAGACATTTCTTTAAGTGGCCTATCTATATATTAATACGTGATGCAAAAGCTTTGTACCCCTTTTTACGAAAATTGCGCAGACGGAAATGTATGACATTTGGCACAGTTAAAGTTTAAATGGAGAAGGAGTGGCGATTCATAATATTTATTTAAAATATGCATTAGAAATACATTAAAGTAATGAAAAAACACTACACGCACATAACCATGCATTTGACACACAAAGTCAAATCGCGTTCGTAGTATTTCGGCATTGTTCGGCTAATGTAGTACTATTCTTCGTAAATATTTACATATATCAATATATAATTACATATACCTACCAGCAATATCTTACAGGCAACCTTTGGGTGGATTGGAATTATATAGAACGTATATATAGGTAATGAAATAAATGAAAACAAAGTAGCAAGCTTAGGAATATCGTTAATTAAAGAGTAAGTATGTATGTATCTTATGTGGGGGCCAGTCAGTGCAGACCGACGACACTTCGACCCAGTGGGATCTTTTGTGTTGACACTCTCCCAATAACGACTGCCATAGATGTTCATGGCAGCCGGGACCGACGGCTTAACGTGCTCGCCGAGGCACGGAGCAGGTGATAATTGTCAATCAATACGCACATAATTTCGAAAAGTCATATAACTTCCGATAGACAGAGGTGCGCGACGTAGGTTCGAACCCGAGACCCTTCGCATTGCAGTCTTTTGGTCTCCCCACTGAGCTATCGCTGCTGAATCGTCAATTAAAGAGTAAGTAAATAATAATTTGTTTGAAAAAGATAGGTAAATTAACCTGTATAGATCGAAATCTAAATGAAATGTGATTATAAGCTATAGTTTTAGACAATTAAACCTTAATACATATCAAAATTTAAATTAAAATCTATTATGGTCGAATTTCGACCATTAGGCGAACACTAGTATAGTTTATTATGTCTAATCAACACAAGAATTTGAAATGTTCTACAATATAATGTTTAAATAAAAATGCCTCGGTGGCGCTGCGGCAGTTAATGTGATTGCTATGTATGGACTTTCGGTTCGATTCCTGGGTTAAGCAAAGTGTTATTGGATTTTGGTGTCACGAAATTTACAGTAGAAAGGTATTGGGCACAAAATACATAGCTGGAATAGGCTTGCCTCTTTTGCGCGTGACCTAAAAGCATGTCTGGTGAATAGTGGTTGTAAAACGCTTATGCCTACTGTTACGTGAATATAAGCGTGAAATTATGTAGGTATGTATATATAACTAGACTTATTTAAAAATAAAAATAATCAAAAATTGTAACAAAAAAGAAAACCGACTTCAAAACAAATTGTGCAATAAAAAATTAATAAATTGCGTATTCTTGTGTCTACAACAAAATTATTAGGATAATATAATGTCCGGCGGCCAATCTTAACGGAGACTGGCCATCTGCGCAAGAGATATTATAGTGCACAAGTGTGTGCGCAAACACAAGTGCACTCTCTGTTCCCTAACTCTCATGATCCGATGGGACGATAATCCGACACGACCGGAGAGAGATCAAAAGAATAAGATAATGTACAATTATTGTTATTTTTGGAGCCGGTGTCAGCCAAGGTAGGTTTGTGCATATTTTCGTAAATAAAGTTAATTTGTAAAATGGTTTAATTAGGTATTGGTATTATGTCGTTTAAGGTCGCTAGATATTTCACAGTATAATATCGTATAAAAGTTTATTTGTAAAATAGATTTCATAAGGTACTTTCGTATTATTATTGCTATATATATTATTGCTGACATCAAAAATAACAATAATTGTACATTATATTATCCTAATAATTTTTTTATTAGTTAACACACTTAAAAAATCTACAGACAACCTCTTCCTTTTTTGAAGTCGGTTAAAAAGGCAGTCAAGTTTTAAATAATTAATATTATTATAATTCATATAATATCACGAGTTTTAAGAAAAATACGACTTATTTCCTTTTTATTCTAAGTTAGAAAAATGTTTGCATTAATACATTGCTACCAAATTATCAAACATACCACAAACGATTCAATTTACACCAATAAATATAACATATTACACGATGGCCGCAATAAAAATAAATCATTGTAATAATTGGGGTATGAAATAGAAAATCATTGAAATAAATTACCGGTTTTCAGCACATGACAGCGGTTGCAGGGTTATTTATTAACCAGGTTCACTGGCGATAGCGTATTAGTTAACTTACGATCGAAATGTTTCTGCTGTGTATGAGGTTCTATTTCTTGTACGGGATAAGTTTTGTAGAATTTTTCGGGATAAATAAAGGATAAAGGGATAACCCTTTACTTGCTACTGATAATTAGCCTATAAAAGCTCGCCCCCATTTATGTAGGATGTAAAATTATAGTAGGCGAAATAATAATAATATAATAATAAATTTATTTGTTCTCAAAATTTACTGCTGGCTCTAAATGCAGGTTTAATCTACCATTGCTTATATCATTGGAGATATGACTATATATGTTTGTATATATTAATATATAGAAACATGAAAATACCAGTTTGCCCTTGAATAGGAAATTTATTTTTTGTTAAAGTTAGAATGCCTCGATGGTCCCGAGGTATAAGTTGCGTTTACCTTTACAGATGATCGTAAGTTTAAGACTGCGCCGAGCGAAATGTGCCAAAACAGGCGGTCACAGTTAAGTGAATAAAATCAACACTTTTTGTTTAATACTAATATAAAATATACATTTACCATAACAATGAATGTGTTTACATTTACTCCGTGTAAAAATCTTTAAATAATTAATATGTTCGCCTACAAAATTACGTAAATTTGCACGAGAAATGCAAAAACGTAAGCTCGTGTTACGTAATTTTTAGATTATAACAGTAGAAATCTATCCTATTTTACAGCTTAAACGAAACATAAATAGTTATATTACAATTTGTCCGTACCAAATATTTAAGTTATTGGTTGACAATAAAGATACATATTTATCAAAAAAGCACTTCAAATCCTCCATACAATTTTAGCATGGTGGCCGCGCGCCGATTTGTATATGCGTCGCTCGAGCTCTGTCATTATCTGTCTTAATGGTCCAATGCCCGACTAAACAAAAAGATATTGTGTTTTACTATTAATAAATGTTAGTAACATATTAGATACACATATACAATATTTCCAGCATTTTAAAATTATATACGTAGTTACATATACATACTCACACCTGTATATAACCAATGGCGTAGACGGAGGTCACAACCACGAAATATATGGCTAGCCTTTCAGTGGGCACGACCAGAGAAGAGACCCTATTGCTACAGGTCAATTTCTTCTCCTGGCCGCCAACCATTGAGTCAGAGCGACGTCCTCTGTCGTGCCGGTGCGTCAAACGGGAGTCGTTGCCCACAGACCTTCTCCTTTTCTGCATTGGGCCCGGCTGGGTGGATCGCTGATGTAGTTATAGTTCCAGTGACCCACCCACCTTACAAAGCAGCGACCTTACAAAGCAGCGAGGTGGCACACCATGCTGGTTTTAGTCGGTAGGCCCGAAGTCTCGGGAGAGCCCGATATTGCCCTCTTGCCTCCCGTTGTGGCGAGAGGGTATGCATAAGGAGCATTACCCCATGTTAAAAGAAAAAGGTAAATTTCTAACAAATAATGTTAGCAGCGTAATCCCAGGTTCGATGTCAGAGTCGGACTAAGAGTAATTGGGTTTTGTAAAAAGAAATTATCAATAGCGTCACGAAATCTGGAGCTGTTCCCAGTAAACGGTAACAGACTTGCCCTATATTACGTGGGACATGAAATTGTAGTTGACAATGTAATGTATGGTTGTAATACACTACTGCCTACCCCTTTAGGAATTAAGACGTTAGTCTATGTATGTGATTATATCGTCGTGTTGTGCTCAGCGTATGGTAAAAGGACACTTACATAATTTGTGCGTTGCGGTAAATCGGCCGGTCAAGCTGCGGTTTGCGTGGCAAATTGACTTTTCTTTTCGATCGTAGCACAAAATATTCCATGATTTTAAATTTAATATAGACCGCATCCGCTGTTAATTGTTTTTAAAATAGTCAAAAGCGATGCTCACTCGTTCTATCACTTCGACTAAAGAGTCTGGTTTATCACTAGATCGTTCCCACGTCTTCACTCGCGGTAATCTAGATTTCAACAATAAGTTTTTATCCCTTGGTAGTATTTTTCTGGATTAAAGGTATGCTATATCCTTTTCTGTCTCCCGGACAATGTGTATGCGAAATTTCATGATGACCAGTTGAGTATTTAAGCCTTGAAAGCGTAACGAACCAAAAGAATAACTTAAATGTGAACGTGAGTTACATTCCAATTTATATTAGCTGAATGTTTTATTTATAATAGCTAAAAGATACTTGATTTAATCATAGTTAAAATGCAGAATAATAATTAGGCGTTTAATATTTTATTATTTTTAATTTAAAAAACGACATCTCCCGCACTAGGTATAAATCCTGTGTCGCGGAGGACTTTACAAACATTCAAACAACGGACACAAAGAACACCCAGACTCGGAACAACCATTTGTGGATCACACAGTTTTGTTCCGTGTGGGATTCGAACCCACAACACTCGGCGCAGTGGCAGTAGCGAGGCGACCACTTAAACCATTACGCCTACGCAATTCGTGCAGTCCATAAATATAGATTCACGCCTATTTCCCAGAGGGGTAGGCAGAGACTACGGATTTCCATTTGCTACGATCCTGACACACTTCTCTGGCTTCATTCACTTTCATCACATTCATCATACACGCCCGTCGGTTCAAGGTGCTCTTAACCTGGCCTTTGTCCATAAAATACTTTTCAAAATTTGTTCTATGTTCAGCTATTTATTTTGCTGTCTGTACGTAATGTCACCTAGTGATATAGTACGTAACTAATAGTAACAAACGTCAAAACATTAGCGTTAATAACCTAATTACGTTTATCATATGTATCTAAAACGGTAGCTACACTAAAACACGCACGATGTTAGTACAAAAATGTAGTCTGAATTCTTACATGGCTATAGTCAAATATTTATACAATGTATACCAAAATCTGTGGATATGTTTTAGGATTGTGGACTTTGCGTAAAACGTTAAACTATAAGCTAACGTAAAGTTATCCAAATGTTATGACTAGAGATAGTTTTGATAACGATATGTAACTGAAAATATCCGGATAATAAAAATCTCTGATTAGATTTGGATTTACTGTAGGTAATGACTTTCGAGTGCACCGATGGCATATGTGAATATGTAAATTCAGAAATTTTATGGTGAAGGTATTTAGTTATAATATATGTATGTATACGTACATATTATTAGGATTTCAGGAATATATTTTCAGGATTTCTCGAAAATTAGGCGGGGATAGGATACAAAGACGGATATAGGCCTTCAAAGTAGAGACCTCAACATCGCCTCAGCTGCTATGAGGATGGTGTGGAGGCCACCACTCTTGGACCACATAATCGCTTACCATCACGCGGAGTGTGGTTATTTTGACGTGCAAAAAAAAAACTCTTAACATCGAATGTTAATACGGACGGTAGCGCTGGCAAAAGTTAGTAAATTATAAATCCGTATCTATAGGCCATTCTTGGCTTACTTGACTTATTTGGTATACAAATAAGTCTATTAAAAACATTCAGTAATTACTTCTAGTCCGTATTCGTTCTTTAAAAATAGAGATGATATAAAAAAGACAATACACTGAGTGGCTGGCATCTCTAAGCATGTCTCTAGCAGTAAGCAATATTTTTTTACTAAACAAAGAATGGTAAATCCCTTTAGTACGCCTATTTTCTTTCTAACAAGAAACACCAAATTACTAAGGTACCGTAATGGATTATATTTCATCAATTATCCTTCCAGACATCCTAAATATAAACGGTTACTTTATTCCTGAAAGCACCAACCCGACTACCTGCCTATTTACCTGACCCCAATAAAGATGAAGGTTTGTAGTCCCTGCTCCATAATAGATGGGTGGCTGGGACATATTTGTACTATAGTCCATAATTTTCACAGCTCGTCGCATCTGAGTGATCAAAGCCTCCTAATCGGTGGGTTTGACCATTAAACAGAGTGGTCAGTGTTTAAAGATTATAACGATATAAAGCATTGGTTAGTGGGAAGTAAAACAGTAAAATTGATAGCGAGTTTCAGTTCAAAATAAAATTAATAATTAATTAGGAGTAAATAATTGGTTTTGATTGAAGAGGGGCCTTGAGTTTATTACCTGTTATTTTGTTTTTCATGTAAGCCCTACGTCTAGGGGTGGCTTCTTTCAATACTCACATATTATTTTCTACTGAGCAGCGATAGGCTAGTGGAAAACTGTTAGACTGCCACGCAGAGGTCTCGAGTTCAAACCCAAGGTGCACATCTCTGACTTTTCGAAGTAATGTGCGTATTAAATAGTTAATTATCGCTTGCTTTAACGGTGAAGGAAAACATCTTGAGGAAACCTGCATGTCTGAGAGTTCTCCATAATGTTCTCGAAGACATGTGAAGTTTTTCAACCCTCACTGGGCCAGCGTGGTAGACTATGGCCTAACCCTTCTCACAGTGAGAAGAGGCCCGTGCCCAGCAGTAGGACAATTTAATACAGGGCTGATATTATTATTATTATTATTTTCTACTTAAACAGTATCACGCCTTTAATCCCGAAGTGGCAGGAAAAGGTTTGTAATACCAAAATTTTGCAGATATAGTATCAGTTAGTTATAGGTCTCACGTAATAGGGGATAAGTTGACCTCCACTTATACGGCACAGTTACAGATTTCTACTAAAAGTTTTATAGGAAAACACTATGCTCGAGTTGGTAATCGCGCCTCACTTATACACAGCAGTTGCATAGACTATCGCTGCGCCACGACGGCAATCCAAATCAGAATGTCCTTTTCGGAACACATCACTTTTACATGCTCTGTGCCCGAGTCTATGGAGGCTTATGGCACACCAGGGATGACATGAGTGTTATCCCTGGTGTGCCATAAGCCTCCATAGATTTAGGTCTGGAAAGGAGTAGATTTACTCTTTTCTAGACCTCTTAAAGATACATATAGCGTTGATAATAGAAAATCTATTGTTATGTTCATATGTGATACATCGGATAGGGAACCTGGTAAAAGCCCAATATAGGTTCTATAATCCTGATGACAGCACTATCAGAAAATCCCAATAACTTTTATAACAGACCTGGAAATCAAACCAGCTGGAAACATCAGCACAAAATCATTCCACGTGCGTAAAATCACTCGCTTAGAACATCAGACCTAAGTGCCTAATGCGAGTTTGTTCTACGTTAACGCGATTGACACATTTATGACGTTCGATGCTCCGATTGGCCCGCTCCAAGCTCTTAACCAATCATAGAGCGAAACGCGGTAAACATTTCGATCGCGTTTACGTAAAAACAACTCCCACTAGGCACTCTGGTAATCACCATGGACGGTAATATTGACCGGAAACATAAGCACCAAACTAAACCACGTGCCAAATATCAGTCCAGATATAAATAAAATCTTGGTTTATTCTAAGAAATCTCATAACATCCACCATGATGTTTGATATTCACGTCTATTTCCATCGCAATATAAATACAAGAGGCAACATTATGTTTAACAAACGGGTTGCCTACCTACATACATTACTCAATTACATTTCCACTTTGAATAGGTCAGGCTAAGTTATTTTGAGCGGTACATGATCCGAAATAATAACAAACGTTCAATTTATTTATAAATCGAGTCAATTAGTGTATGTATAAGAACTAGTTTTAAGGCAGTTCCTTAAAACTGGGTGTAATGTTGTATATATGTATATAATGTTGGCGTGTCTAAAATAAATAAATGAATATAGGCTGTATATCGCGGCATGATAAAGATGGATAGCACTCATATTTCAACAGTTATGTTTTTATGTCTCACGTCCTATGGTGCTAGTCTAAAAAAAAGCAGCGATAGCTCAGTGGGGAGACCAACAGACTGCAATGCAGAGGGTCTCGGGTTTGAACTCAAGTCGCGCACCTTTCGGAAGTTATATGACTTTTCGAAATAATGTGCGTATTGATTGACAATAACTATCGCCTGCTCCGTGCCTCGGAGAGCACGTTAAGCCGTCGGTCCCGGTTGCCATGAACATCTATGGCAGTCCTTATTAGGAAGTCAGTGCCCTATAATATCCTGACACTGGTCTAGCCTTAGGGTATGGTTAGCCTTCGGGTTGCGGAGGTTAGGTACAGCCGCTTCGTGTAAAAACTGATATCCAGTCAAATCCGGTTGGAACAGAAAAGCCGATCCTAAGTGACTTGGGAATAATAAAGGTTAGGGAGAAGAAGTCCTATGATGATAGTCTACCAGGCCAGGCTTATTGCTAGATTTTATGCTACTACTGAGATTGTAGGTACAGCGGGCAAGTGCTTGCCTCGCTGTTGCTGCCGGGCTGGTTGTTATAGGTTTGAATCCAACACGTGACTATTATTTCCGAGATCGACAAATGATTGTTTTCAGTCTAGGCGTACTTAAAGCTCATTAATTATATACATACATGTTAAATTCGTGATATAGGGCTTGGTCTCTAATACGAGAGTTGCAGTTTAAAAGGGGAATAATATTCTAAGCATTTGAACTGGGCATTGTACGTTCACGATACTACGCCAAAATAGTAAGCTTTTTTCACGGCATCAACGATACAATCTGATCTGATATGTCAGCATTGTGTAATTTTCTTTTATATGCAGTTGACTATAATTGATTCTGGCCACACAATAAAATTTAAACTAGTGGTCGTGTCGTGGCTGAAATTCGATCACATCTCTACATAAATTGTAACTAAGTCACCTTCCACACTCCTATGTGTGCGCGTAATATGCTTAAAAAGAGGTACAAAATCTTATCACGTCTCTTCACATATTTATAGATTATGCTAAGACTGAAAATGCGTCCAGTAACGTGCGAAATAAATCAAAACAGATCAGTAATAGGTCTTATACATCTCTGCCTAGCCCTTCAGGTGGGCGTAAGTTTACGCATTATTGTGGCTCAAACTATAGCGCCAAACAAATGTAGACTGATATATGAAGTGTTCACAGCTTACAAGTTATTTAATGCCGATGCCCAATTCAGTCGACTCTTTGTTACACAGAACTTGTCGAAAGTGCTGAAATTCAATTGGAAGCCATTTTGATTCTCGTATTGAACCACCCGAGATTCAATTTTGATGACAAAGTTCTCTTTTGAGGTAAAAATATATTAGGTAGGTGGCGTTTTTCGATCACGATTTCCTTTCCATTAAACGTTGGTATGTATTGCTGTGATATTTGAAGGTGTAGGGAGGTCATGATGAACTGGTTTTCGAAGATTCTTATTGGTCTATATTACGTTTCATTATTGACTTTATTTGTAGCTGTATCTCGTTTCATATGCTAAAGATAACATGAAAAGTGTTAACAATTTATATTTATAAGTTAATACCTACTTATCTACTTTTATGTTAGTCGTGATATAGGGATATTGGATTAGTTTTACATAAATACATAGACTCTAACTTAAACCCCCGTAGGGTTATATAACACACCCGTTTCGCCATTTATGGTTTTAGGTCGCAGCGTAGGTTTTTTTCTTTTAATATGACAACTTACACTGGGGACTACTTACACTTAACAACTTACTTGGGTACTTGATTACTATTAGCTATTGCTCTCTTTGAGCAGCGATAGCTCAGTGGGGAGACCAACAGACTGCAATGCAGACGGTCTCGGGTTCGAATCCACGTCGCGCACCTCTGACTTTCGGAAGTTATATGACTTTTCGAAATTATGTGCGTATTGATCGACAATTATCGCCTGCTAAGTGCCTCGGAGAGCACGTTAAGCCGTCGGTCCCGTCTGCCATGAACATCTATGGCGGTGGTTATTGGGAGAGTGTCGACACAAAAGATCCCACTGGGTCGAAGTGTCGCCGGTCTGCACTGACTGGCCTCCACATAAGATACATACATACTTGGGGACTTGTTGTAGACAAATATTTTGAACGTTGTGACGGACACAAAGAACATCCAGACTTGGAACCACAATTCGTGGATCACATAAATATTTGTCGCGCGTGGGGATCGAAACCCTCGAACAGCACTCTCGGTGCGGCGGCAGTGTCGAGGCGATCACCTAAACGACTACGTCCTTCGTCCTTTAAATCCTCTTCCTTTAAAGAGAGTTTATTGACGTGTTACTGAGCCCAGTTCCATGCTACGTCCTGCTAATGAAAAGTCTTTGATAAAAAAACCTAATAGCACTTTGCTTCCGAGAATCGCATTCAAGACCTCATACACAGCAGTCAAATAAGCTTCTATGCTGCACCGTCGAAGAAGTCCTGAGGATTGACACTTTTAAAATTAATATATGTCTGCGTCATTGGTTCTGTGGTATAGTCATGGGTGCTGACTGCATCATAGGCTTGGTGTACCAGAGTGCATTCAAACAAATAAACACTTTATCGCTTTTATCCTAACTAATATAAATGCGAATGTGAGTTTGTTTGTTACGCTTTCACGCCTTACTACTCTACCAATCAACATGAAATTTTGCATACACGTTGTCAGGGGTACAGAAAAGGATATATGGTTACTTTTAACTAGAAAACAGTACTGTGCCCGAGGCGAGGGTTAGAAAATTGATATAATATACATTTACACGAGCAAAGCAGTGGTCAAAATTTTGTTGTAGTATATATATGATATTATGATGTAATGTTAGTATGTATTAAAACCCGATTTTATATCACTTATTACGACGCTTATGACCTTCTTTGAGCTAAAAAACTCTAAATGTTCAAAGTAATAATATTCATATTATTTGTCCCGTAACAAACTATGAATTATAAAATCTTTATCTTATATATGAACGTCGTAAAGATCCAGCCAGACATCTAGGCTAACATTAAAAGACTGGATTAGGTCTCTGCGGTGAAATTATTAAGTGCTTTGACCCATAATCTAAATTATTCTGAGTCCATATTAATATTATAAATGCTAGAGAAGGTTCTTTAAAACTAAACCGTTGAGCGGATTTTGATGAAATTTGGTACGAAAATAGCTTTACTTTTCTGAGAAAAGAGGCTGCTTTATTGTAAGCTAGCTTTTATTAACAGTTTCAATCATTTAGTTCTAAAGATAAAAGCAATACTAAGGACGGTGCCTTTGACTGAGATTAAAAGAAGTAGCAATCAATGATAGCGTAGAAGAGAGACCGCCGTGGATTGCTACGCAGAGGTCTCGAGCACAATCTTATAGCAGGCACCTCAGACTTTTACAAGCTATGTGCGTATTAAATAGTTAAGACTGCGCCGAGCGAAATGTGCTAAAACAGGCGGTCACAGTTAAGTGAATAAAATCAACACTTTTTGTTTAATACAAATATAAAATATACATTTACCATAACAATGAATGTGTTTACAATTACTCCGTGTAAAAAAACTTAAATAATTAATATTTTCGCCTAGAAAATTACGTAAATTTGCAAGAAAAATGCAAAAACGTAAGCTCGTGTTACGTGATTTTAAGATTATAACAGTAGAAATCTATCCTAATTTACAGCTTAAACGAAACATAAATAGTTATATTACAATTTGTCCGTCCCCAATATTTAAGTTATTGTTTGACAATAAAGATACATATTTATCAAAAAAGCACTTCTAATCATCCATACAATTTTACCATGGCGGCCGCGCGCCGATTTAAATATGCGCCACACGTGCTCTGTCATTATCTGTCTTACGCTGGGCGCAGTCTTAATTATTACCCGCTGTTACGGTGAAAGGAAACATCGTGAGGCAACTTGCGTGTCTGAAATTTCTCCATTATGTTTCTCAAAGATAATTATGTGAAGTTTGCCGACCCTCACTGAGTCTTTGGGTTTAAACCTATGCATATGAACATTTATCTAATAATTATTATGTGTCACCCTCTAATCTATATTCGTAAAATGCTAAGTTTAATCGTTGGTTTATTGCTAATTAGTGAAAGTATGATAAATTACCTATCAATATCGCATAATATTAATAACAGAAGTAAAAGAATTTGATCTGCATAACATGTATTCAGAATATAGATACTCCATTTTGTATCCTCATTTTTCTCTGTAACCGCCCATTAGTTGAGTTATTTACCCACAAAACAACGTCAGTACATTCCTTTACAAAAGTCCTGCTAAGCCCAGAGCTTGGAACTAATGTGAACGGGTCTGAGATCGATTGGTTTGGCTTTTTCCCTTCTACTTAGATCCAAGTTAAGGGTTCGACCGATTTCTTTATATTCACTTATCTGTTAGGCCTGTATCGTAGTGTTTTATAAGATTTGAACGCTGCAAAAGCTATATATTTTTTTTGGATTGTTACTGGCTCATAAACTACCGACCTACCCGTATTTTTCCATGATAGATTAGCACCTACAACCACATAGCTGAAGAAACCTTATGAACTTCTTCTTCTTCTTTTTCGTGTTACAGTGTGGCTACAGTAGCCAACCTGTTGTCAAGAGTTGTTGAAGCAGCCTGTAGGCCTCTGACATGGCTTAACGACTGCTGTCAATTTGGCAACAACCAGGACCGACTTTACGTGCCCTGTTGAACTGTCTAATGGTAAACAGTGGCAGCCTATATGTAGGAACGGAGATCAAGGGGGTAGAAGAGTATAAGGAAGTAGGAGACCGATATATGATATTGTTCTTCTCCATAGCCATTATTATTCCAAAGTCACTTGGGGTCGGCTTTTCTAGTCTAACCGGATTTGACTGGATATCAGTTTTTACACGAAGCGGCTGCCACCTGACCTCCGCAACCCGAAGGCTAACGATACCCTAAGACTAGACCAGTGTCAGGATATTATAGAGCACTGACTTCCCAATAACGACTGCCATAGATGTTCATGGCAGCCGATATATAATATTGTATATGCAATTAATATCCAAAATATTGACGTGCGTGTCATAGTGTCAAAACGCAGACTTTTTATCAATACTACAGATAATACGCGCTTATATTTACGGTCACTAATTTTCCGGATTGAGCAGAGTGTTTTGGAGTTCATCTGATAAAAAATATTAGAAGGTATCTGGTGCACGGCATCTAGAATGGTGACAAATCGACGGCAGGAGACTTGTCCTCTAAAACGTGGTACCTAAAAGTATACTGACAGAATGTGGGTGTAATACACCAATCACCACCAACCAACAAAATTATCAGTAGTTGATGTCTGCTAAGAGGCCCACTTCTCGCATTTCTTGAACTGTTGGTGTAATATAACTCTGCCTACTGCTTTGGGGATAAGTAGTTGTGAGTATGTGAGAGTGAGAGCTGTGAGTCGACTCCACGGATGTCGTAGTAGTCTAAGAGATCACGTTGCCACTGTCGCCGCGCCGAGTGTGGTGCATTCGATACTCACACGCGATAAAAAATTGTGTTATCCACAAATAGTTGTTCTGAATTTGAATATCTTTTGTGTCCATTGTTTAAATGTTTGTAAAGTCCTTTTTGACAATTATTCCTAGAGCGGGAGTTGTCTTTTGAAAGAAGAAAAAGAAGAAGTCTATGTCATGTCATCATCTGTACCTTTATCAAATCATTATATTAGATAGATAAAAGTTATTTCACCAACGTTAATGCAACTGTAATACGAAGAGTCAGAGTGAGCTTTTCTAAGAACGTGGCCGGATTATCCGAACTAACAATGTTTATCCGTGTGCAATTTTTCACGTTACAGATAATATCGATCACGAAACATGGCGTGAAATTGTTGAAGTTTATGAGAGTGAAAGAGGATTATGGAGAGGGCAACATTTTGATTATTTATTTCATAGTTTTTTACCTTACACGTTTATACATATATTCGTTTATATATTGTATATTCACGAAGTGGTAGGCTAATACATGGAATTTGCATTTCATAAGTTATATTTTAGGCTTTCAATTTGAAAAGCCTATCTGTTATATCGCGATCGGCATTCAAGTTTATGTATGTCATGGAACTGAGTACTTAAGAACGTAAAACAATGTTGTTTCTTATAAACTTATAGTAGTACCGACAAAGTTGTAAGTACTTATATACAGCCACGCCTGTATATCCATGACTGTATATTCACAAATGTATACACAGATTTGTATCTCGCCCACATTCCGTTAAGTATGCTTAAAGATCCAAGATCTTTTTATTTTATTTTTTTCAACTTTTGTGGCAAGCAAGCATACTCCCCACCTGGTGGTAAGTCGTCACCGGAGCCTATGGACGTATCTAACACCAGAGGCATCACTTGCGCGTTGCCGACCCTTTAGGAAAGGAAGTGGGAAGGAGAAGGACCGGGATGGGGGAAAGGGGGTGATTGGGCCTCCGGTACTCTCACTCACCGAACGAAACACAACAGTAGGAATACTGCTATTTCACGTCGATATTCTGTGAGAGGGTAGTCCTTCTCCGGTCGAGCCGGCCCATTCATGCTGAAATCATTAATAAACATATTGAACATATTACTAAAATATATGCCGCTTTTTATAAAGCAATTCTATTTCCATTAGAATTGTCATTATTTTCCGACTCCGTGCTAAGATAAGTCCCAAAATAAAGATTTTCTGAAAATCTAACCCGGAATCTCATACTCGACCGCAAACATGACCATGCCTTAAACAAAATCAAAAATTTGTATTAGGTCACAAAGTATCACTTAAGCAGCGATAGCTCAGTGGGGAGAACAACAGACTGCAATGCAGAGGGTCTCAGGTTCGAACCCACGTCGCGCACCTCTGACTTTCCGAAGTTATATGACTTTGCGAAATTATGTGCGTATTGATTGACAATTATCGCCTGCTCCGTGCCTCGGAGAGCACGTTAAGCCGTCGGTCCCGGCTGCCATGAACATCGATGGCAGTCGTTATTGGCAGAGTGTCGACACAAAAGATCCCACTGGGTCGAAGTGTCGCCGGTCTGCACTGACTGGCCCCCACATAAGATACATCACTTATGAACGTCAAAGTTACACTTAATAATAAGATTTTACATTTAAATTTACCTGTCCGCAAAGCAAGGGCGTAGAACCAATATCAATCGCCAAGTTTACAATATTGTTAATTGCAAAAATCTGTTCTGTAATGAGCTGCAAATTACATGACATATTCAACGGGACGTACGAGATTAATCTTTACATTTGTCCAACTAAAACTATATTAACCACACAAATCTATCGCTTCGCATGCTCAGTGGGACGAAACCCGCCCCCCTCATTTCGTTATCAGGATCAGTAAGCTGTCAGTGCCCTAAACTTATTTATACCAGGACGCCTGACTGATTCCAGGGACTGTATTAATTCGACCCACGTATTAGCGTTAAACCGACGCCGGCGACAACGTGACGTGATTACCCCATATTAGATTTAAAAATGTACGGCGATAAATAAGCTCCGAACCACGGAGTTACTGAGTAGATTGGGTCTTTTAAATGTTAGGAATAGGGTGGTTGCCTATGTTTGTCAAAGTTAAAAATCTTTTTTCTATATAAGTTATTTGACATTTCTTGGACATGTCAGCTGAAAAATAATTTGTAATAGAATAAAAAGTAAATAAAAATTTAGCATTGAAATAGAAATGATTAAATGAAGGTGTAGATTATTTTACACACAATAGTAAAACGCAATCAAAAGAAATCTCTTTGTGCAAACAGTATCAAAACTGTTTGCAAAATAAGGGAATAATTAATATTTTTATATTTATCAGCTATCTCTCTCGTATAGCTGCATTTAATTAGAATAAAAATTCAAAGACGCGTGCAGTGCCGTCTAACGATCACTCATTAGGCTATTTTTACTAGACCTGCCGAAGTTATGTGTATAAAATTATAAAATTGTTTAGTATGGCTCGCTTTAACGGCGATGGAAAACATCCTTAGGAAAGACGAAGACATTATGGGAAACTCTAAGATATGCAGGTGCATATCTTAGAGTTTCCCATAATGTTTTCGAAGATATGTGAAGGCTGTCAATTCACATTGGGCCAGCGCGTCAGACTATGGCCTTACCCGACTCACAGGGAGAAGACGTCCAAGCCCAGCGGTGATACTGTTCACGTACAGAGCTGATATTAATATTAATTAGTATGAGTTCTAATGGTGCTTGTAATAGATAACGTGTGGGATACATATGCAGGCTACGTGCGTGAGTTAGGAGGAAATGTTGCCAGCGTTAATTAATACAAAATTATTCCTCTGAATTCAATATTCATACAAGTGCAAAGAAATAATTATTTATATCTACTTGTGTCACGTTGTCCTGTTTTACTTAATGTATAATAATAATTATAAGTACCAAAAATTACAAATATTGTTCGGTTATATTACCGCTTTCAGACGTCCAACAAACAAATGTAACAAAAATATCAGAACAATTAAAACATACAGACATAGGAAAAATCCTTTTAAAAATTTATTAAGATCAGTTCTGTTTCGGAGGAAGAAACAGGATCTTACGAGATGGTGATTTCAGAGATAAAATCTGTCCGAGCTGTAGTTATCGCTCTCAAATATTGATATTTCGTTCGCGTAGCTCGACAGCAAAAGATCTGATAAAAACCTTTTCCGTAAATGTTTAATGCCCGCTTTCTTAAATAGACTTACATTGGTCAGTCATTGCGCATAGTACTTGCGAGATTCTTGCTTTTTAGCAAAGTTTTATTACGTCGACTTGTATTTCAATATATTTTTATTACCTGCCCGCACAGTGGGATATTACACAAATTAAAAAATGAGATCAACACAAAAAAATGCTTCGAATACACGACTAGTAAAATATTATTACATATAGTAATAAATAAAAAATAATTATTGGTTATTGTTAGTTATGTAACTATACATAACAACGTTTGTCTATATTGGCAAATTGACCAAAACGATACCGCTGTGAGTTGCTTGCAGGTATCTTTTCTTCGGCTCAACCCTTTGCCTGAATCTAGCAACAAATCTAAAAATAGCTTAAGTAACTTAGTATAATCACTAACCGATCGATTTGGACTTTCATAAGTGTTACTTTGTGATCTAAATAAATAAATGATTTTGACTGTAAATAGTCAGTATGCCAGTGTGTTTTGGAGTTAATTTCTCTGCTTACCACCAGTCTCGCCGTATACTTACAGCTAGCCAGTTAACGATATAAAAAATAATTCCAGAGAATATAATAAAAGCTGAATTAAAATTCGGCTATCTGACCTAACCTCTTTGAAACCCGATCGGCAACACTTCTCTTTTTATTAAAGTAACAAATACTTTTTCGAGAAGCAATAAAATTTAATTGTAGCACGTTTTCAAACGCTACTCCATACCTTTTGTTAGGCTATACGTATACCTTTTGATCAAAGTATCTTTGTGTTCTAGATTGCCTATTAAAAGGATTTTGTGCCACTTAAATTGATGTTTTGGTAACATTTTGGTTGAAAAGGTAATTGGATTAAGGTGGTTAGGTTCTTTTAGGTATTTCAGTTGATATCTCCATTACGATTTTTTCGGTAGTCGAGGTCTTTTTGGGGCAATCGTTTTTCTTTTACAACGTAGACGGTGATAGAGCATATAGCAAGGTCAACGATATGCGATTACCGTAGCCTATTATAGCTTTCAATAACAGAGCTATCAGACACGACTCGGCGACGGAAAAAAAAAGTATCTTTTAGACTACGAATTTTTATGGCCAAGTTATTTCTTTTAAGATTATATTATAAGTAATACATGTCTAAACTGATTTTGATATTTAAAATATAAGACCTCATGTTTTCTCAATTAGAAGACATCACAACGTGTGGTGTTACGGAATAAAACTCAGAAGTGGACTGTATAACTAATTATTTAAATACTAATGATATTTCTACAAGATTGTCGATGCCGGGAATAGAATATAAACTATGTGAGAATTAAGAGCGCGAGTACGGGTGTCAGCTGTAGCATCGGTCCGCTGACTGCCGGGTAGGTGGCCGGCGCGCGCGCCACCAGCTGATCGCGATGCCCCTCTCGCCCCACTCCGTCCCCGCCGCCGATGTCCGGGCGCGATGAGCGCGTGTTAAATGAACGACGATTCAACAACGTGCAAATAAAGAAAGTACAGGTCACAAGTTAACTACTGTAATTACCGATGCGGAGCCAGGCAAGCTAGATTAATTATATTTGCTATAATATACAAAATGCCTGCTAAATGTTACACAAACAAATTAATAAGGGTAATAAGGCGTGTAATTATGGCGACAAGTCATAAAAAATAGGGCTATTTAGCAAGTTACCGCCAACACCGACCTTTGGCGTCCATGTTTTAATTTATAAGCCTTAAATGGCACTAAAATTAAGTCTTTGTCCGGCGTGGCACTAAATCACACAATTATGATCAGATATAGAAAATTTTCTGGCAAATTCAATTATGTGGTTATTAATCAATTTTATTGTAAGAAGAATTAAATTCGAATGGTAATATAATTTGATTTTACACGTAAAATATATTTCGTTTTCTATTCGGGTAGCAAAGGTCAAATGGGTCAATTATGAGTGGTAGAGCCTCGCTGATTTCAGCATGAATGGGCCGGCTCGACCGGGGAAGGACTACCCTCTCACAGAATATCGACGTAAAATATCAGTATTCCTACTGTTGTGTTTCGTTCGGTGAGTGAGAGTGCCGGTGGCCCAATCACCCTCTTTTCCCCTTCCCGCTCCATCTCCTTCCCACTTCCTTTCCTAAAGGGTCGGCAACGCGCAAGTAATGCCTCTGGTGTTGCAGGCGTCCATAGGCTACGGTAACCACTTACCATCAGGTGGGCCGTATGCTAGTTTGCCACATTAACTGCATAAAAAAAGAAAAAATGGTTGTCGCTCTTTGGGAGTATATTATTCAACCAGTCTCGATTGACTAGAAACGCTGTGTGTTAGTAGCCCAACACTCAGCTCCATACAGTACGACAGGCCTTATAACCGCCTTATACATGCGACCCTTTAATTTCAAAGGCAGTTTAGGATCGCATATTGTGCCCGAGATCTGTCGCCATTTCATCCATCCTGTGTTGATTCGTTGCCTAACATCCCGATCAATTTCGGCGTCATCTTGCATGAGTGAACCGAGGTAACGAAAGTCGGAGTATATTGGTAGAGGTATACCGCCGAGTGTAACCGGTATAGAACTGGAGAGATAAACTTACCCGCGACAAAGAAATTATTTGTAGTGCTGGAGTTTTTATATAAATTATTCCAAATAACAAAGTGAAACTTTATGGTATATTTTTAATATTGTATTCTAAGCGGCGCGCGGTAGCCCAATAGGTAAAGTATTGGACTTGCGATCGAGAGGTCGCGGGTTCGAATCCCATCCATTGCACTTCTGACGTGAACCCACTCCTAATACAAGCATTCTAGCTTAACTGGAGGGTTTAACAAGAATACTAATAATTTGAAACGCAAATTGCTAACAACAAAAAAAATAAAAAATCTTTAGTGCACTTTGAAGTATTTTCTCGATTTTTATTTTGAAATCATCTGGTTGCGACGTACTTGGCAGAATAAAGCATTCAAATGCTAATATTGAAGCATATAAATAAGTAAAAAAGTATCACGCCTGTATCATCAAAGGGGTGGGCAAAGATATATTAGGGCCACATTGCGCTATCTATGATTTTAGTTCTCATGTTCATGTTCTCAAAACAAGGTGATCTCATAGCCATCTACCGAACACGGCTCCAGGCTCCATGCTTTCGAGAATTTCTTCGACAAATAAATCTAATACCACTTATTTTGATCTGGGATTCGAACTTGATTGCCCATGCTCCGCAGTCGCATTCCCTATAATCTACATTTTACCCAACGTTCCGAGTGCTTTTCAGCAGTCGTAGGCGAACCCGACATAACATCCGTATAAAGTAATTTAAAATTTATGTAACATTTGCGTAAACGCAAGACATTTTATCAACCATACTTTTATGCTCCTATCTAATATGGGGCGGGCTTAATAACGTCTTCCGTACTTCGAAAACGAAAACATGTTATTGTATCGACCAAAACTGTAATAGAAAAATAACGGCGACATAAATAAGCAAGAAATCCTTAAACATAAACATATATCGAGTAAATGGAACTTAGCATTGTCTAAAGTAATTAAGATGAATGTTCAAATATTTCACATGCCCGCCAAAGCCTGACAAATGTAACTTGTGACGTATAACAACAGAGCTACTGCTATAAACAACGTGTGCAACGTAAAGACAATGTAAAGATAAAACAGTAGGTTCGCTCTGTTTTAACTTGGATACAACACACAAATTAGCTATGAGACGGACAAACACATGTTGGCTTACTGAATTAGCCATACGCTATAAAATTACTAGAGATGAGCTTTTTTAATTGTCTAGATATATATATGATTTTGCCACGACGTTAATTAGTCTTTCAGATACCGTATATGTTGGTCTTCTAGTCGATATCTATACTAATATTATAAAGAGGAAAGATTCGATTTTCTTTGTCTGTTTATAAAGATTTAACTTAAAAACGAATCAACAGATTTAAAAAGTTATTTTACCATTAGAAGGCTATAATATCATCGTGTAAGATAGGCTATATTTCATTTAAAAAAAGTACTGTTACTAACAAAACCTAACCTACTTTAACGAGCAAACCTGCGGGCAAATGCTAGTAGTTCTTAATCATGCAACATATTTGTTACTTAATCACGTATAAAAAGTATAACGGACTTATATGAAACTTGACATATAGATAGACCATTTTCTAAATTTATATATAAGACAGAACTTTTTCCCAATAATAAGTTTCCATCGTAATACGGGCAAAACCGCAAGTAGAAACTAGTATGAAATAAAGTAGATTACGTTCCAACACACTGATAAAATGCAGTACCCTTACCTTGGCCCAGATCGTTAAATTGCTCGTCGCATTCTGAGAAGGTCTGTTTTCGACAATGAACAAGCTTGTTCAAACAAGGGTCATGGAATATCTCATCATTAGCTATGTATTTGGTATTAACGCTAGTGTATAGTACTGGATCCTTTTCTCGGTTGGTTATATTTACACGTAAAGTAAAAGTTAACGCATACAATTTATTTCAGGCAATAGTAAATAAATTAATAATAATAATAGTTTATTAGCAACAAAACAGGGTTCAGAGCTGTATACATCATCATATTTAAATAAATGAAATAAGTCGGGTACATCTGAGGTATACAATGTGAGCAATGTCCCCCGAGCTAGGAAATTCCTGTGTTACGTGGGACATCCGTCCATCCTGTGTAATGTCATGGAAGTATAAAAATAATTTTGATTATATACAGAGTTGTTGATGCAAAATGCGAGTACGATGCTTTGCTTAGTACCTACCTAAACTAATTTCGACACAAAATTCAAGTAGACTAATTAAGAGAAATTGAAAGAAGAAAAACAACACATAATAAATGAAATAATTAAAGGAAATGAGGGCCATCTTCCTCCTCAATATTTTATTTTTGTGTTTTGTTGTAAGTACGAGTTTGTATGTGTTTATGTGTATGTGTAAATGCCATTTATTGGATTGAATTTTTTTATTTTGAATCCTAGGCCACAAGATCGCGTACAAACTTATGTCGCAGTACTAATGAGGCAGCTATCACATAATATAGCAGTATAATAAAACGATAGACAAAAGTACTAAAACCACGTATGCAACTAAAGTATATATTCTATTCAATAGATATTCTCAGCCAACAATCAATCTAATGTCAATATTCCAACTCCGTTTAATTTCAACTGAAGTTCGAGGAACAAATCTTCCAAGTTGGATTACTGTTACATCCCGCGCGGTGTGAATGAGGCACGATTTGATCAATTCACAAATCAACAGAATGTTTGTGCTAGCAAATTGCTTTTAAACGGTACCACCGAGCGCTGTTCTAGACAGGAACAAAGTGCGAGGTGGTTTGATACCTGAATTACATTGCATAACGGTACCTCTATGCATCTAAAGGGGTAAACAAAGGTTTATATTTATATATTAATTAATTTAAGATCGTTAAATAGTGTCTATCGTAGTTTACCGTGGACAGTTCTAAATTTCAAGTGTCATTGATAAAACTGTAAGTTGAAGTCAATTTTGTAAGTTCAGTATGCTGAATACGAGAAAAATATCAGATTTATTAAATTAACTATAGTTTATGAGATAAGACTTTATAACTATATGAATGAAAGAAGGTCCAAATAAAAATACAATTACATATTAGATATATATTTTAGAAGCGGCTATATAATAACGACAACAAAACTTAATAAATATGCTATTAACAAAAAATCCTAAAAAGGATATTAGGAAAAGCTTTATCTGTAAGCTTTTCTATTGTGTTTATGTTCAGGACAATCTCCTATTAAACTCAGGCAATAGTCTGCCATCATAATATGGCTGTCCTGCCTTGGTATCATTCTTTCATTATTCTAATGTCCTGATGGAACCGTTCTTTATGTTGAATATCTCAAGAACCAGAGTCAATCCATACAAAGTAAATACATTTCTGGTATAACTGATGAAGGTGTTTATTAAAACCAGTAACAAAATTAATGCCGCAGAAAATATAATTTTTTTGTTGCTCAGTGTAATCCGTCTATAGCTGAACCCAAAGACATTAGAAGATTAATTCTAGTAACTACATATTTTTAACCTGTTATAAATAATATTTCGTCTAAGCTTTCAGACCGATTAATTCGCTGGTTTTCGTGATTCCGTTATATAACTGTATAATTTGTTGGTAAAGTTAGATATTGAGTGAACGGATAGCGTAGTAGTTTATTTATCTCTGCCTCTGCGCCGAGTATTATGGGTTCGATACCCACATGGTACAAAAAATAAAAATGTGATCAACAAAGGAGATACCAAGTCTGGGGGTTCTTTATTTCCATTGTTTGAATGTTTAAAACATTTGCCTCTAATATTGCAATAGTGTGGTGTGTGTTCTTGAGCAAATGTCTTCCACTTAGTTTATAAACACAGTAATCACATTTTCAATGGCTTTCTTAATATGGGAACCTTGAATTGTTACATGTGGAGCATGATTTGATCAGGAATATTACTCTCACATGGGATGATGAATGTATTATTTATTCACTACTTAACTAAATTATGCTTAAGAGTTTGGTTCACAACTGATTTAACGACTTTCAATTGGATATCAGACCTAAGAGTTAAGTCTTTCAAAGCCTTTGCAAAGTTAATTAGTTCCATAGAATAGTAATAGGAAAACTGAGGCGCTCATAGCCAGTTGCACTCACTGATCGGTAAACGATTAGCGAAGTTAAGCAACGTTGGGTGCGGTCAGTCTATAGATGGGTGACCGCTAAGTGGTATTTCATCTGAGCGTCTCCGTGCTTCGGAGGGCATGTATAAAGTCGGTCCCAGTTGTTGTAAAATTGACAACAGTCGTTAAGCCATGTCAGAGGCCTACGGGCGGCTTAATCAACTCTTGACAACAGGTTGGCCACTAACCACACGAAAAGAAGAAGAAGATAGTAATAGTAAATCGATGGCGTTAAAACTCATTATGTAAGAAGATTCACGTTTGTTTCCAGGAGAGGTAGGTAGACTGCGGCTTTTCATTTGCTACGATCCTGAGACACTTCTCTGGCTTCATTCACTTTCATCACATTCCTCACACACGCTCGCCGATTTAAGGTGCTCTTAACCTGACCTTTGTCCAGAACGTCGCCGATCTGATCGAGAAACGTTCGCCTAGGTCTTCCCCTTACGACTGTTCCATTCACACTAGCTTTATAAAGTTTCTTAGTCAGTCTTTTCGTGTCCATTCTTTCTACATGCCCAAACCAGAAGTGTTCAATACTAAGCTTTTTAATAGCAGGTAATCTCTAACAATAATACCAAAACATTCTTATCATTGACATTACAATACACATTATTGGCCGGAGTACTTTCAGAACCAATTTCACTGAAATTAAGCGAATCGTTTATGATCTTAATGAAGTCTTCCAAATACCGGAATTTATCGGAAATGAGTCGACGTTCTAACGGTTTTTGGCGTAACGTTAAACTTTAGAGGGTTTTAATGCGCAATTTAACTTTTTGGTTGTGCCCTGAAGCGGTGACGGATTTTCCCCATGATTGCTATTGCTAATGTTCATAATATTTATGTTTTCGGTGTAAAATCACTTGTAAGACTTCATGTTTGTGTTAGTTTTAAATTTATTCGTTGAAAATTGTGTCTTTGTAATCTGTCTCCGTAGTATTGCAAAGTCTTGGAATCGATTGGCCGGGCAAAGAATTATCGGATTTCTTTATTAATAAATTTAGATTAATTTAATTAATAATAATGATATTCTACCACATACCCACAACACCGTCTAGCCCAAACTAAGCAGAGCTTGTACTATGGGTACTAGACAATGGATAAACATACATAATTATATACTTTTTTTTGTAAATACATACATATTATACATAGAAACACCAGACCAAGACAAACATCCATGTTCATGCACACAAATGTTTGACTTGTGCGGGAATCGAACCCGCAACCTCAGGCGTGGCAGTCGCTTACACTAACCATTACGCCACCGAGGCCGAATTGGCGAATTAAAAGCGTGGCTATGAGTTTCTTACTAGTATCTTCTTATAGGTTCAATCAACACTTTCTCTGTACCTAGCATCTAACATACATAAATGTAGCTTAATTAACTTAGTAAACTCAATAACCTACATATTTTGACGATCACAAGTGTTACATTGTGAAATGAAAATGAAAAATTGTTTATTTACAGCGTTTAACAAATTAGAAAAACTTATGAATCTAAAACTCCTTATAAATAAAATAAAGTAATTTGCCAAACGCTGGCAAAATTAAATAAAACTATTTCTGTGGTTTTCACACTAGGCAAGCCTGTATCGTGAAGACCCAAAACAATAACATAATACAAAAAACAATGACAAAAATTAAAAATACAAAAATTTATAAGAAATTAAAATCAAGTGTTTCAAGTATTGTAATAATATATGTACATATTAACAGTAAATATGTAGCGATAGCTCAGCGATAGCTCAGTGGGGAGACCAACAGACTGCAATGCAGAGGGTCTCGGGTTCGAACCCACGTCGCGCACCTCTGACTTTTGGAAGTTATATGAGTTTTCGAAATTATGTGCGTATTGATTGACAATTATCGCCTGCTCCGTGCCTCGGACAGCACGTTAAGCCGTTGGTCCCGGCTGCCATAAACATCTATGGCAGTCGTTATTGGGAAAGTCAGTACCCTCTAATATCCTGACACTGGTCTAGCCTTAGGGTATCGTTAGCCTTCGGGTTGCGGAGGTCAGGTGGCAGCCGCTCCTTGTAAAAACTGATATCCAGTCAAATCCGGTTAGACCAGAAAAGCCGACCCCAAGTGACTTGGGAATAATAAAGCCTAAGAGAGAGAGAAGAAGATTAACAGTAAATATGTAGTGTGTATTAAATAAATAAATGATTTATGACTTTTACTTTAAATGATTAATTTGATTGATAGATGTATTTATATAAATATAACTAAATATATTTTGTTTAAGCTTTCGAAAAGATAAAGCCTCGTGTCAACATAGGCTATGGATGCATGCAACACCAGAGAGACGGTTCATGTCTTACCAACATTAAAAGTCGCTGTGCTGCCCTCTGCTGACAATACAACGTATTAACTAATCAGTAATGCTATCCTAATCTAACTAATATTATAAATGCGAAAGTGAGTTTGTTTATTTGTTACGCTTTCACGCCTTAAATACTCAACCGATCGCCATAAAATTTCGCATACACGATGTCAGGGGTACGGAATAGGACATAGTGTACGTTTCAACCAGCAAAAAAGGAATAAAGAGAAAAAAAATAAAGAATATAAATATTTTTTTTTACGTTGGGAAATTCTTTGACGCATACCTCTCCGCGGGGCAACGGAGAGGTTATGTCGGGCTTACCGGGGAAAAGATACCCCGGTAATACCGTCTAAACCTACTACGGTGTTTCTCGACATAGCCATAGACGGCGAGGCCGCGCGAATCGCTTTCACATGCAATCGTGACCCCGCCGAGGTTTCGGCCCACCGTGTGAAACAGCAGGCTACTACATAAAAATTTTACCCAGGAAAATCCTTTATGGATATCCTCCCCCGGGGTTCTATGTGAGACTCTCCGCCCCTGAAGGGGGTCGGTATACACACTAAAAACCTGGGGTGAGCAGTCCCTCCGCTGACGGGGTGGGGCGGGATGGGGTCGCGTTAGCAATCACCATCCCGCCCGGCGGGATCCTCACAGTTAGGTGAAACGGTCTTTCTCATCAAGAAATTAAATTTGTTGCATGGAATGTGTCCTGATCTAAGTATATGAGCTGTAATAACTAATCTCCTGTTTAGCTAGTCTGCTTATACCATCGGCAATTAATGCTTTCGTGCTATTTATGTAATCTGTATATCACTAAGTAGACATTACATTCCACGTTACTAGTTAATTAGATTGAATACCTACATGGGTTAGATGAAGGAGTATTCGGTCGCATTAATTAGTGATCATTCGGTGTAGATCTCTTGTATAACGTATGTACATGTTACTTCAATATTAAATAGCTTCTGAATTATTGACTGCTTAGCTAGAAAGGGATTATATATGACTAGACTTTGCCCGCGGCCTCGCTTGTATAAATGTAGGTTAGGTTAGTAACATTCGGGCACGCCACGATAGCAGGGGTAAGTCCCGTGTTTGAGGAGTGGCTGGAAAGGCAGCATGGCGCCCTCACCTTCCGGCTGAGACAGGTAATGACTGGCCACGGTTGCTTTGGCCAGTTCCTGTGTCGCATAGGCTGGCAAGACACGCCCGGTTGTTACCACTGCGGCGACTGCCGCTACGTTGTTGAGGACACGGCGCTGCATACTTTGGCGGATTGCCCGCAGCACCGTGAATCCGGGCATCGCAGCGCCGTGAATTGATCGCGGCAGTCCGATTGGTTGCCCTCTCGCTCCCGGCCGTAATTCAGTCTATGGTCCGGAGTAAGAGGTCGTGGAATGCCGTCGCCTTCTTCTGTGATTTCCACCAAGGAGGCGGTAGAGCGGGAGAGTGTGCGCTTAAAACCTCTCCCCAACCGCAGAGATGGGCGCCGACCTCCAGCCACCCTGAGGTTTGACCTGAGGGTGTTGGGCTTCGTGGGCCTGCCTGCCATCCGATCAGCACCAGGTCCGAGAGGCGGCGTGCGTATTCCCATGTGCGCCTCTGTGTCATGTCCGTCTCCCCTCTAGGGAAGGGACAGTAGGGCTTTAAAGTGAGTTTTGCCTAAAAGATAGGTCTTGTCGTGTAGTGGCGGAGGGGCCGCGACCGCATGTGCAAGTGATTTGCGCGGCCCCGTCGATAGTGGTTTTATCGAGGAACACCGTGTTAGGTTTAGTCGGTATTCCGGGAGGTCCATTATCATCATTTGTACATCTTTCTTTACCCCAGTGAGTCCGACATAACCCCTCCGCCCGCCCCCACGGCGGGGAAAGCGTCAATGCATTCCTCCATGTAAAAAAAAAGGTTAGTTACATTACTATGGATAAAAGGTATCATATGTCCTTTCAGTTCCTCTGTGTGTCGCATATGTGTATGCAAAACTTCATTATGCTCGATTGAGTAGTTAAGGTGTCAAAGCGTAACAAACAAACTCATATTCACATTTATAAAATACTAGATTACACTTGCGGCTTCGCTTGCGTAAAAGTAGGTCAAGTTAGGTTATGTTAATAACAGTACGTACATTTTTAGAATAAAAATAGCCTTTATTTCTCGGTGATAATATAGCTTTCTAATGGTAAAATAACTTTTTATATCGGTCGTGTAGTTTTTAATAATTTTGCTCCCGTGTAGGAATCCAACCAATTTGCACTGTGGCAGTGTCGAGGTGACCACATAAAACCTTTACACCATCCGACTCGTCAAATAACAATAATTTTAATAACATTTAACAATAAGGCAATAACTGACATATATTTTTGTGTGCTAACATTTTATGTAGTACCGCCATTTTATTACAGAGTAATTTTTAAATCGCAATAGTACCTAACTGTAAAGCAGTGATAATCTAGTGCGCAGCCGTTGGACTGCCACGCAGAGTTCTCGAGTTCGATCCCAAGGCGCGTATCTCTGATTTTAAGTTCCGAAGTAAGAAGTAAGTCTCCAAAGTTATGTGCGTATTAAATAGTTAATTATCGCTTGCTATAACGGTGAAGGAAAAATCGTGAGAAAACTTGCATGTCTAAGGGTTCTCAATAATGTTCTCAAAGATATGTGAAGTCTGCCAACTCGCACTGGGCCAGCGTGGTAGACTATGACCTAACTCTTGTCACACTGAGAAGAGGCCCGTGCCCAGCAGTGGGACAGTTTAATACAAGGCTGATATTATTATAATTGTTTCGGACCGGCGAGAATAATTCATGACCTGAACACCCTTTGTGATTTCTTTATGAAATCGACCAAGTTGTAAGACGATATCACATCAGAAAGCTAATACTTAAAAGACTGGTCAATACATAGGTGGGTGGATGTCTTTACTATTTATAGATCAGATATTTATTTCATGCGATGGGGATAGTTTCTATCTTTTATCTGCGAGTATTTATAGGCATCGGTAAAAAGAAGCGATAGCTCAGTGGCGAGGCCAACAGATTGCAATGCAGAGGGTCTCGGGTTCGAAGCCACGTCGCACACCTCTAAGTTTCGGAACTTTCACTTATATGACTTTGCGAAATTATGTGCATATTGATTGACAATAATTATTATCGCCTGCTCCGTGCCTCGGAGAGCACGTTAAGCCGTCGGTCCCCGCTGCCATGAACATCTATGGCAGTCATTATTGGGAACGTCAGTACCCTCTAATATCCTGACACTGGTCTAGCCTTAGGGTATCATTAGCCTTCGGGTTGCGGAGGTCAGGTGGCAGCCGCTCCTTGTAAAAACTGATATCCAGTCAAATCCAGTTAGACTAGAAAAGCCGACCCTAAGTGACTTGGGAATAATAAAGGCTAAGAGAGAAGAAGATTTATAGGCATCTGTAAAATGTCAAATATATTTTTAGAGAAATATAAGATTGTAACAGTATTGTAAATTATATTGTATTATACGGGTGTAAAGGTTAAAAGTTGTACATATAATTAATAGTCATGTCAGACCAAAACTGATAAATTGGAAATTTTGTGTAGAGTGAAAAATACCTTAAATGAGTACAATAATTTATCACGTGAATTTGTTATCAACTGTTTTATTTAAATTGATTTTTGTATCAAATTTGGACATTTTGAGATTGCGAGTCCCAACTTGCTTTTTGCATGTATTCATGAAGGAGGACTTTTGGCCGGACGGTGTGGTGTTTCGTCGCTTCCGCGGACAAGTGCCACATGAACGCACAACAATAGAGTGCAAGTAACATAAATTGTATGTATGTTAGTCCATATGGTATTTATCTATGCGTCAATGCCATGCGAAATAAATGGTTATTATTAAAATAATATCTGTGCCAGAAATAATTTTTGTGTTGCGGGTACTTACCAAACATTCAAACAACGGACACAAAGTACACTCAGATTTGAATTAACTGTTTTTTGGTTCACACTTTTTTCTTTTTCCCTGTGTACGCAACCCTCGGTAGCGGCCAGGCAACCACATAAACCACTCCGCCATTCTTGCAATCGGATTTTAACAATATAATGTAGACTTCTTATGATACATGTCAGGCGTTTTAAATATTTTGTACTCAACTGGTAAAAATCAAATCCTTATAGTACGACTTTGTCGGTCCACAAATGATTGTCTCGTGTGGGTCACAATCTCACAACACTTAACGCAGAAGTCAGCGTGGCGAACACTTCCTAAAACTGCGCCACCCGGGTGTCAATTATGTTAAACACTGGCATATTAGTAGCAAAAAAGGCAGGTAAAACCAATTCTGTTAAAAAATAAGTCACTTCAAGAAAAGGTAAAGAAAACTCTTTTTTGGAATAAGGCACAACCGCATTAAATTTTATATGGCGCTCATAGCCAGTTGCACTCACCGATCGGTAAACGATTAGCGAGGTTAAGTAACGTTGGGTGCGGTCATTCTATAGATGGGTGACCGCTTAGTGGTATTTCATCTGAGCTTCTCCGTGCTTCGGAGGCCACGTATAAAGTCGGTCCCGGTTTTGTCAAATTGACAGCAGCCGTTAAGCCATGTCAGAGGCCTACGGGTGGCTTGAACAACTCTTGACAACAGGTTGGCCACTAACCACGCGAAAAGAAGAAGAAGATTAAATTTTACCTCTAGGTATTGCGCAGAACTTAACAAACATTCCACTAACGGAGATAAATAATACCTACATTTGGAACAACCATCATAGGAAACATGGATCAGCCATGGGACAGAAACCACTATAGTCGGCGTAATACCACTGCCACGACCATCATTGTTCAAGACTTTATTATTGTTTTTATATTTTCTACATTGATTCTTAATGTTCAGTCCATCACTCTTCAAGTTCATAATAATCTACGTTCCTAAGTTTACGACCGCAATATTCCCAACACTACCCTAAAATAAATATAGTACAGATAAAATAAAAGTATCGTGTAATAAGCTTCACACACTCGCCTGATTTTTGTGGCAAAATCTATTCTATTATCATTATTATTTTTTCCATTTTTATAACAACGGCCTCTCGTAAAAACATACCTACTTATATTTGCCGCTAAGAAATCAAGACGAGCAACTTATTGCGGTCAACTATTAACTTTAAGTACTTGGAAATAAGGTAAAATTTTGATCTACAACCATAATTTATTAAAAAGCTGTATTGATTTTAATATAGTCAAGCCTTTTTTGTGTCCCAGTCACAGAATGGGCCTATTTCCATTTACCGAGGACAGTTCCAGATTCCGTGGTGCTACGGAGAATTTCTGGACGGAATACCTCATAACACTTTTCTTAATCAGGCTTTTGAACGCATTCGATACCGTTGCGTGACCTAAGTAGTTAATAAATTACATAAGCTTGATTTTACTAAAAATAACAATTGAAAAATGCAATTTTTTTGTTAATTGCAAAATATATAAAGACTCATCTCTATATACCTCCAAGGTACACTTTCATTTTCGAGCTATCTTTTATATCACGTAATTGGGGACGAATCTATTACCGTCCTCACTCTACCACATTCCCAGACGCCTGTAACTTGGAATTTTCTTGCAGACAAATCCAATACTACTCGGCTATTCAAACATTATCTAATTCAGGCCTACAGCCGCAAACATAAGCATCAATACGTAATATCAACAAGCTAATCGCTAAATATACGTGCAAAATATAAAGAAGAGATCACAAGTGGATACCATGTCCACAGAAGCACATTGCGAGATCAAACCCATTATTTCTCGATCGCAAATCCAAAACCAGTAAACAAGTTATCGGTATTTACAATTTTCAACTTTTATCAATCGTAGTAACCTGTAAATTGATGGAATACCAGACATCATTAAAATCCGCCTGGCCGCCGGTGTACTGCTGCGACCCAAAAGCGTAATAGCTGCTACGTTCCTCGTAACACAAAGATCATCCTTATTGCCTGCATTGTCCAAAACGTGACCGAACAAGTCCTTGAAATACTCCACGTGCCCGAACTACCTTTACCCTATTTTAAACTACTCACATTCAAGATCCCAAATGCATGGCACACACTTACAAGTAACGCTAGTGTTGACTTTGACTTTGACCTCCTACACACAAAAACCATTCGGTTTCACGAGCTTCTGATCCCAATATCTTGACATGAAATAAAAATACTATGTAATAAAAGTTACGCGCTTGACTGGGCATTTTCATGGCAAGAATCTATTATATTCATACGTATTTTAAATTTATACGCGTGAGTTGACTGTTCCCTACATATGTAGTATATATGATTGTGAGCCAAAGATTACTGGGAGAACGAGATATCGGCCCCTTAATATTTTATGAAGAAATATTGGGAAAGATTGACACGTGGTTTAAGTTGAAGCGAATGGCGATTTAGGAAGGATTTCTGCGGGATGTTTTTTTAAAAGCAACTTCCGCACTTCTTGTTTTTCTTGTTTCGCGGTGTACTTTACAAACATTTAAACAACAGGTTCAAAACATACCTAGATTCGGCTAGTTAATGGTGAATCACCGCTATTTAAAAGCAGCTTTTCTAGAGAGATAGCGAGATACATCATACTTATTTTTACATATATTTAAATTTAAAATATTAATAACTCCTTGATGATACCGTTCACACAAAACGATGTGTTTAGATTGCGATTTGCTCTTGTGTGATTGACTGCTAATGTTGGATTTTGTGCATCATTTTATAATTTATATTATTTATGTGTTATGTTCGAATGTATAATATATACTTATTATATACTTATATAATAAATACCTTTATTATAGATTTGTACATAGAGTACATACCTACATTACTTTACCGAGACCGTATAAAATAGACAACATGTTGCGTTAAATTTCATTCAAATGCAATTGCGCACATCAATAACATGAATGTATTATAGTTTTACAAATAACATTAGATCGTGTAGAAGAAAATAAAAAGCAAATTCCTAGGTAATAAATTTTAGGCACTTGGAATGTAGAGACAGAATCTTCATTATAAATGATAATGTGTAATAAATTATATAATGAAATTTGTCATACACGTTGTCCAGGTTACAGAAAAGGACACTGTCCAATGTTACGGAGCGAACGAAGACGCGGGCAAAGGCTAGTAGGTAATATATGTTTGGTTAAGGCACTACGTATTAAAACGTTTTGCAAGCTTAAATAAAGGCTTCCAGGTTTTGTTTTTGCTCATTAAGAATTTAGTTTAGTCCAGTGAAGTCTGACTATTGATCTTTTATCTATATATTATCTCAGTACAAGTTATCGCCAGTAGCCAATAGCCAATAGCAGTATTCATGACTACAGGAATGAGAGCATTTTCTACGAAAATATAATAATGGATAATTAAAACTTGAAATCAAGATAAGAAGCATGAGATTGAGGATAAAAGAGGAAAAAATTGCAAAGCATTTGTTTATAATTATTTTTATAATTTTGGCAACAGGGCTGTTGAAATTAGAAATGTAAGGATACTTTGATGTTGGATTTTTCAAACATCAAAGTATTCTTAAGTCTTATTATAATCTTATAATTTGCTTTATTGATCTAAATGTATAACCATTGTACTATAAAACACAACCTAAAGGTAAAAGTTAGGTTATAGAGAGGTAGATTACACCCATATTTGGCCTATTATGTTTAAGGTACACGTAATAGAGACTGCGACAATCGACGAACATCTTTTGTAAAGAAAACACTTACAAAACCTTTTTTTTAAACCTCATCTATGACTAATTCCGATGTCGCTGGGGACTTTACAAACATTCAAACAACGGACACAAGGAACACCCAAATTTGGAACATAAATTAGTGAATACAAATTTTTGTCCCATGTGGGGGCTCGAACCAACAACTTCCCGCGCAGTGGCAGTGCAGGTGACTACTTAAACCATAACACCATCTGTGCAGCCAAGGTACCAGAAAAAAATCATAATTCCGCTTATCGCGCCCGCTACATCTTATACTTTAAACCATAACCACATTCGTTATCCTCGAGCGATGTCCACTGATTGAAGTTAATAAATATATATCTACAATATAAATACATACTCTACGATATTTACGATCAAAATATAGATAATCAAATCACTTGGTCAGCTTTGTTAGCTTCTATTATAAACATTGTTTGTTTTTGTTTAGTGTTAAGATACATTTAAGGCTAGGCGACAAGTACCGGACAAAGTGACGTCACAACTTTTTTAATCATCGAAATTGCAAGAGATTTCTCGGCAAGCCCAGATGAAGATGGCGAGATGAGATGTCCTAAAGGACATATACATATGCTATTGCAACTCAATAAGTTAAAACTTATTGAGTTGCAATAGCATACCGGTAACTAGATCCAACAAGTTTTTAATTATATCTGGCACGCCAAGACAGGAATGTTTAAAAACTTGACAGGTTTTGAATAGAATGATATGGAAGAGAGTGTGGAGGCCTTTGCTCTGTAGTGAGACACTACAAACTCATTAAAGAAGCGGCAAACACGCTTCAGACATACCTAATTATATACGGTAAACGCTTCCTATCAAGCGCATAGAGACAGGACTTTAAGTCAGTGGCATAGCGTGGCATGGCGGCACTTTTAAGAGGCGGCAAAATATCACAATAATTAATCATAATATCTTCTAAATATTTGAACCATTTCATGACGATTGTGAGGAATGGCCAGGTGTACAATACACAATCATGATTAAGGTTCTTGCCGAAAAGTTCTTTAGAATATATCAGTCTTCAGACTTTTAAATTGAAATACCTAAATAAGAGAGCGGCAAAAATTTCTTCCGCCTCCGGCATCTGACACTCACGCTACACCACTGCTCAAGTTGCCTTTTTTTCACTTAAAAATCGTCGCTATGCTACTAGCGCAAGTATAGGTTAGACTGTCAATTGTTAGAATGCTAAACATAATAAAAATCTTGTGTGTCTGGTCGCCGGTGTGCCGTTGCGACTCAATAGATTAATGGTTCTGCAATAACAAAGAATTACCCCTATATCTCCGAATGGGTAGACAGAGATGAATATATTAATGTAGCAACTCTACACAGATGAAGAAGTTACGATTACCGATATCAAATGATTGGCTGCAGGGTGCTAGGCATGGTGACTTACCCTGGGCGGAGAATCCTTCCTTTGTCTTCCTCTCCCTAGCCTTTATTATTCTCAAGGGTCTTGGGGTCGGCTTTCTGGTCTAACCGGATTTGACTAGATATCAGTTTTTACAAGGAGCGGCTGCCACCTGACCTCCGCAACCCAAAGGCTAACGATACCCTAAGGCTAGACCAGAGTCAGGATATTATAGGGCACTGACTTCCCAATAACGACTGCCATAGATGTTCATGGCAGCCGGGACCGACGGCCGAACGTGCTCTCTGAGGCACGGAGCACGCGATAATTATGAATCAATACGCACATAATTTAGAAAAGTCATATAACTTCCGAAAGTCAGAGGTGCGCGACGTGGGTTCGAACCCGAGAACCTCTGCATTGCAGTATGTTGGTCTTCCCACTGAGTTATCGCTGCTGTTGAATCCTCCCTTTGTGTTCAAGGGATAACACACTGCCTGACTCCACACCTACATTTCGTCAACTATAGTTTTAGATACCACGTAATAGAAAAATAGCTTATTACTGTCTACCGGGCATACACACTAAGTATCTCTTGACAGAAAATACAATAACACTTTGCCATACCCGAGAATCGTAACAGAGACCTCATGTACAGCTATCGCATTGATTATAGCTGCGCCGCCTAAGCAGCAAACGTAATGCAATGTTATGTAACGTTTAGGACGGTAGACGTTAGAGGATTAAGAGACCGTACACAAAACCACAGAATAGTAATTGACCGTCTCGAACAAAAATTGCTGTACGCACGTGTCTATGTGTGACTGCGTCTATTGACTTGGCCATCTGTACTCACTTGATTTGTAGGAACACGTACACCGCCGTCATAAAAAAAATAAACGTATCTACCAAAAAAAGTATATATAATTTAATATAATAATAATAATATCAGCCCTGTATTAAACTGTCCCACTGCTGGGCATAGGCCTCTTCTCACTGTGAGAAGGGTTAAGCCATAGTCCACCACACTGGCCTAGTGCGAATTGGCAGACTTTACGTATCTTCGAGTACATTATGAAGAACTTTCATACATGCAGGTTTCCTCACGATGTTTTCCTTCACCGTTAGAGCAACCGATAATTAAGTATTTAATACGCACGAAAAGTCAGAGATGCGCGCCTTGGGATCGTACTCGAGACCTCTGCATGGCAGGCTTACGGTTTCCCACCAAAAAAAGAAAAATCAATATACTGGCAGATGCTCCATTTCTTACTGATTACAAATATGTAAAAATAGTAATAACGAAAAAAAATGTTAAATACCTCTTTTTTCCTTATGACATCAGTATTATAATTATAATTAAATCAAATAATTAACTTACGACCGTAAATTAGTTTATTATACGACCTAATTAATAAATCAACTCCATGATGAAATTCAGATACATGATTTATTTTTATTACAATGCGTCATTGGAATGGACGATACAATAATTAATATGAGGATATATGTATTTAATTGCAGCGTATATCGCACAGAATGAGTACTTAATGCGATTATCGGTATATTGCAGGCATTGATATGTGAATATAAATATCTAGCTTTCACTCTCAATATCGTTCAGCAGAAATATGATTAACAATATAAGGGTTGTAATTGTATCCGTTCTAATTTAATAAATAAATAATAAAATAAATAATAATAAGGCAGTTGGTACATTGTCACACTTTAGTAACAAAATGGTCGCCCACAAATCAGTTTCATTTGGCAGCCAGCAGACGCTTAGGTCATGATGATGACCATGACAATGATGTATATTTCTTGGGGTTTTTCAGAAGTACATGGGATTTTTTAATTGTTGGTAACTGTTGTAACTGTCAAAAGTAGATTGTAATCTTATTTACCACCATGTAAGAAGCAAAACGAGAGATAAATCATTTCTGTATACACACATAAGCATAAAGACACCCTAGATGAGAAATATCCTACCTAACAAAAAAAATTTTCAATTAACTTTGCCTAACTTTTGCTCATACCTATCATTCTCGCCCTAGTGGACAAGGTCTGTAATTACTTATACAGGATGTCCCAGAATATGGAAATCAAATTGTAACAGGAGATTCCTTAGGTACGGAACTTTCAAATGTGCAAAATATAAAATAAAAAAATATGGCATCTGGGTAAAAAAAAAAACTAAGTTTTGGTGCAAAAAAAATACATTAAAATAATGCTGCGATTTCAAAACTACGTCAGATTTTTAAAGAATCGTTTTTAGTTTGACGAATCAATCGTTCACAAATAATAATAGTAAAAAAAAATGAAAATTAGTCATAAACGAAGTACCTGTAGTTAAGAGACTGTAAACGTCGTACTTTTTTAAAATCTTTGATTTTTTATTTACCCAAATGACAGTTTTTTTTTAGCTCATTTGATTGGTCCTTACCTAAGGAATCTCTCGTTACAATTTGATTCACATATTCTGGGACTCCCTGTATATAATAACAAACATGTAGTGTTTACCGTTTAATATTGTACATATAGTCCATGTTATGTGCTGTACTTTAACTTATGCATTGATGTAATAATTGTATATTGATAAAAAATTATTATCAGATACAGTGTACACCAAGACTCGGTTACATAACATCTTATTGACCTGGTTGATATGGTAATTGTGATATACCTGGCATTACAAGCCGTTTTCGCATAGGCTACGGTAACTGTTTATAACAAGACAATCAGTATGACTTTTTAATACATTAATAATATAAAGATAGCAGCGATAGCTCAGTGGGGAGACCAACAGACTGCAATGCAGAGGGTCTCGGGTTCGAACCCACGTCGCGCACCTCTGACTTTCGGAAGTTATATGACTTTTCGAAATTATGTGCGTATTGATTAACAATTATCGCCTGCTACGTGCCTTGGAGAGCACGTTAAGCCGTCGGTCCCGGCTGCCATGAACATCTATGGCAGTCGTTATTGGGAAAGTCAGTACCCTCTAATATCCTGACACTGGTCTAGCCTTAGGATATCGTTAACCTTCGGGTTGCGGAGGTCAGGTGGCAGCCGCTCCGTGTAAAAACTGATATCCAGTCAAATCCGGTTAGACCAGAAAAGCCGACCCCAAGTGACTTGGGAATAATAAAGGCTAAGAGAGAAGAAGTAATATAAAGAAAAATAACAAAATTATCCTTCTATATTAATCGCCCTTTCTTCAGCTTTAATAAGGAAAATCATTGAATTCCATTGTTTGTTTTCAAAGTAATGAACACACATCAATTATATCAGTTGGTACTGGTATGAGGGTGCGGTAAACAAAACATCCCTTTGGCCGAACGGGTTTTACTACCAATCTACTCACTAGAAAATACATGATTCGGGCTACATTCTCAGCTAAATCAAAGTGATTGCCATCTTTTATAAGGGAAGTCTAAGGAGTATAGACTACATAATTGTGGATGACACACACCAATAGGATTACACCGGCTTGGTATCTCTTAAGTGGGATCTAAAACATTTTGTATGCTTCCAGAAAACAGGCTTGGATTGTCGACAGGTCAAAAGCGGATTTACCCGCATAATGGCTGAATTCCCTGGAAAGACCACTTAACTAATACATAGGCGGGAATATGGGTAACAAAAGGGAGTGGTGTCGACACAAACGTATTAGAAATGTGCCTTAGAATTCTGGTGATAGTTTTAACGACCACTTGCTTTGCAATCTGACACGAATTGGTATAATACACGTCTTCTCTTATTTTCGTGTCTTTTGTTAGATTTATTTTGTGTAGTTTAGTTAATGGTTTGATGCACCTTCAGAGGCTTACGGGTATATCACCGAAGATTCAGGCAGGGTTGGTCTATATTTCGCCAACTATATTCATAGATCATATGTCATAGTAGTGACAATTGCTGTCTACCGAGGAAATCTTTATACTATGTATCTTATGTGGGGGCCAGTCAGTGCAGACCGGTGACACTTCGACCCAGTGGGATCTTTTGTGCCGATACTCTCCCAATATTGACTGCCATAGATGTTCATGGCAGCCGGGACCGACGGCTTAACGTGCTATCCGAGGCACGGAGCAGGCGATAATTGTTAATCAATACGCACATAATTTCGAAAAGTCATATAACTTCCGAAAGTCAGAGGTGCGCGACGTGGGTTCGAACTCGAGACCCTCTGCATTGCAGTCTGTTGGTCTTCCCACTGAGCTATCGCTGCTATCTTTAGACTATACTAAAGCTGCTTTAGTTGTTACTATTTTTTTTTACGGATACACCTAAGAACCCTTAATGCTATAATCTACAATACAAATATAATTATTATATTGTCTACTCAAATATTCGTATGTAGTAGGTATAAGGTATCAAATACAGCAACACAAAGATATATTGAAAGAGACAACAACAAAAATTTTCTGCAAAAGACATTTATTATTTAATGGCTCTCACGCTAGGCAATATATCAGGTCATACTTTTACTGACGACCAGTATATGCCTATCAGAATTCAGATCAGATTTTCTGACAATGCGCGACCGACTATAACACGGCTCTTTCCTTAACACAACACCATAATAAAAGCTTGATTTTGATCTCAAATGTTGCCAGTCCATCGCCTAAGGCCACACAAATCCGTGTTTCCCTCACTGGAATCACCACGCATTCAGAATGATAAGCAGTTCTCACACAATGTTTTCGCCAAATCGCCTCTGAAATACTTAATGTTCAAATGTTTTTCAATTGTGTGAACATAGCTTTACGGCCCTAATTGTGTTTCCTTTTCTCACCGTTACCTTAATTACTGTAAACAAAGCGTTTGATCGTTCTTTTTTTCTTACATTTTTTGTGTAAACACAAAAAAATGTTTTTATTCCACCCGTAAATTTAGTTCCGGATACGCCTCGTCCGGCAAAATATAAAGGCAGTATTTTATTTTCTTTTCCCGACAAAAGGGGATGAAAATCCAAGAAGGGATCTTTGAGAGATTGCTCTTTACTTACACTAACATTGATAGCTCTCATATTATAATCTTGAAGGAAAAACAATCACCTATTTTCACTTCAATGAACACAAAAGTAGCAATTATTGGAGAAAGGTTTTGTAAAAAAAATGTTTTTGTCACCAAATCTGACACAAAGGGAGTAAGTTTGGTCAATAATCTCTCTTCAATTTAAGAGCCAAGCTCTTGTCGGTGGAGTCTCTTCCATAATGTCTTATCTTCAGCCAGCGCTTTGACTCCTTGATACGACGTAACTTTTACCTTTTCTTTCAATTGATCTATGAACGTCCTCGTTGTTTAATAATATATGACATAATTCTTATTCATCATTCTATCTTATACCTAAAAGGAAAAAAGGATCATATACCTAAAGGAAAATAGTATTGTTTTGTAAAATATACATACGTATCTACCTTTTTAAATTAAAAAGTTAGCGCTGATGTTATCGCAGTAATATGTTGCAATTAAATCATACTCATAGCTTTTTTATTTCATTTACACGTCTATATACCTGAAGTTAGATGTTAAAGTATTTTTATTACCTAGAAACATACCTAGTGTAATGTAGCTGTGCAAGGTTTTAGAGAGTCTGGCGGTGGACTTCGATTCCCCAGTCCGCGAAGTACCAATTATATACCACGTACTATTTAAAAGATAAAGAGCAGCGATAGATTAGTATTAAACTGTTAGACTGCCACGCAGAGGTCTCAAGTTTGATCCCAAGGCGTATTAAATAATTATTTATCAGTCGCTTTAATGAGGAAAGTCTCATAATTCTATGTTCTCGAAAATGTGTGAAGTCAGCCAACCCGTACTGGGCTAACGTGGTGGACTATGGACGAACATTTTTTATACTTCTTTTTCGTCGTTTTCTTCATTACTGAAGGTCGTGTCCGTCCTGAAATGATTTCACGGAGTCGTAGACCAGCTGTTTCCACTCCACCCGATCTTCGGCTTTTCTAAGGGCAGTGGCAATTGTAAGTCCCGCAGAAGGTTATGCCTAGCAGTGGGCAATCAAGAAAAACTGCGATAAGAAAACTTAAGCCAACACAACCATAACGACATTTTTATCATAACTAAGTCTCAATGACTCTTGTCTAAAACGTAAGAATTTACTATCGGCTTTTCCCCTTTAATATTAAGTAATAATGGGTCTGCTATATCATGCCTTGAATCTTACATGTTAACAGAGATAGTAAAGCTGTCGTTGATTGTAAAAAGACTCTGTGTAATAGCAGTAATTCCGGCCCTACTAACAAAATTAATGGTACATTCGTTTCCACTAAAAGTATAATACGTTAAGTTAATGCCGCGGTAATTTAGGAAATCAGACAATTCCGGGCAATTCTATGTTGGTAGGCCACGGCCTCGATTTGTGGCCTTATTGTTTGTACTTATTTTCTGTGGCAGTTGATGTTTTTACTTTAGGAACGGTTATATCGTTCTGGTTGAAATATGTTTAAAGTATGATACAAGAAGTTGTGCAAGTAACCTACATGTAACTTCAGTAACTTGGATCGACGCTTTTAACACTACACTTTGACGTTCATATTTGTCACTTTATGTCTTACTAGCTGTTGCCCTAGACTTCGTCCGCATGGACTTTAATTTATTACCCAATACCTACTTTTAATTTGTTATCTAATTTTAACATATAAAACTACAACTAAAGAAATTAATAAGTCTAACTACACTTATATAGGTGTAATTAGCTATATATTTAAAAAATATGTATGGTATTGCGGACTTTTTTGTAGATATTGATACGTTCTATAATACTGTAGAACATTTTTTTGTTCTATCATCAATAGTTTCCGCAGTGCACGCGATGACAGATTTTTTATGACTAATTTTTCACACCTTGGGTTATATTATTGCATGTTTATTAAGAATCCCTATTTTTTTTGAAAATCTTATATAACCTATGTCACTCAGTAAAGATGCAGCTTTCTAATGGTGAAAGAATTTTTGAAATCGGTCCAGTAGTTTTTGTGTGAAAACATTACAAACATACATACAAAAACACAAATGTTTCCTCTTTATAATATTAGTTTAGATATGTATAAATGCTTTTTGCTTTTAAAAACAACCATATTATAGAACACACGCCAAAATCATTGGTCATGACCATTCCAAGAAATCCATTTTAATCATAATTCTTTCGATAGCCATATATTATATCCACATAATTATGTTTGGAATAGTCGCGACATAATTTTTAATTCAACCGATCATTTTAAAACTAACATTTATGTATGGTCTTAAGTTAATAAAACAACTATATAGCGTAGAATTCTTTTGAACCCATTAAAAACTGTTTAGATTTATATGAATAAATTTATTACGGTTTCTTTCATTTTATTTACATGTTTCTTTATCAACAATTAGTAGTTTTCCCGCGGTTTCACCCGCGTAAGTCCCGTTCCCGTGTGAATATCGGGTTTCACCCCTTTCACCCCCTTCGGGGTGGAATTTCCAAAAATCCTCTCTTAGTGCTCCCCTACACTCTCCAAGGAACATACATGCCAAATTTCAGCTTCTTGCATTCAGTAGTTTCGGCTGTGCGTTGTCTGTCAGTCACTCAGTAACGTAAGAGTTTTATATATATAGATAATATTAAAAAGACGAAAGATTTGTATTTTGTATGTTAGTATTTTTGTTTGTAATGAATGCGTAAAATCAAAAATCAAACCAACCGATTTTAAAAATTATTTCTGCATTAGAAAGCTGCGCCAAAAGTAGCATGGACATACAGCATCACGCTAGCCACAGGAACGTAACAGTAACCATAAACGTGACCGAACTCGCGAAGAACAGCTAGTAAACCATAAAATCTTCAGAAATACTAAAACCTAATCAATAGTGACGTCTGAAAGTTGGATTGTACACACGGCTACACATCAAGATAGTCACTATATACGCAAAAGTACGCCACATACAAAATAGAGAATTGTTGGAAAGGGACAGTGCATAGTGGTGTCGATGTAATGGTAAGGATAGAGCGTAACAAAAATATAAGGCACTCTGTCGCGCGATCAACTTCTAATAGTTCAAAGCCAAAACAGTCTAGGTTGATGTGTCGCTGTGTGTACCTATAAATATTGTTTATCAATCTCAATTATACCATCGCAAATGGATATTCCATGTTTGTTATGACGGATAGGTGGTGCAATGAGTCAGCGCTTACGATGTAAAAAACTTAATAACATTGTATACATATATGTACGTTTTTGTTTCCTCGAAGCCATGGACGGAAAACTATACTGTTGTAAGATGTATAAATAAAAAGGAAGAAACAGAAATACATAAAGAAAATACATTTTCTTTATGTATTTCTGTTTGTCTGTTGTTTCTGATTGTCTAGTACCCATAGTACAAGCTCTGCTTAGTTTGGGCTAGACAGTGTTGTGTGTATGTGGTAGAATATTATTATTATTATTATTATTATTATTATTTATTTTTTATATGCTACGAATATAGAATTAATAAACTATTTTATACTTATACTATGTGTAAGTATAAAATAGTTTTCATTCGTTTGTTTTTTGTTTGTATGCAACGATAGCCTAGTGGGACACAGTTAGAAGGGCGCTCTGATATTACAAAATATATCAAATTTGTATTCTGCAAACCCATACTAGGCCAACGTGATGGACTATGGCTGATTATTCTTACACTGAGAAGAGGCCCTTGCCCAGTAGTGGGACAATGTATATACAGAGCTGATATGATTATTTATATGTTTGTTTGTGACTTATAAATTTTAATATGATACGACTAATTGGGATCAAAACTAATTTCCTGTCGTAGGGACTTTACAAACCAGTGTTGTTGCGATAGTGATAGTCTATCGATTGTATCGTGATACTATGGTGGCCTTGAAAATCAGTCATACTATCGATAGCCCTATCGAAACTATTGAACTTTGACGATATTTTCGATATTATCGATAGTATCGATTGATAAAAATAAGTAATAGTATTGCTAAAGATCAATAGTATCGATACTATCAAAAGATTGCATTTCGATAGTATCGATATTATCGGGACTATCGATAGTATCGATAGTTTTGCCCTATCGATAGTAACGATAGTTTTGCCCTATCGATAGTCGAACAATTTACGATAGTATTGTTTGCTCATATTGTTGCTCGTTTTATTCCCAGCATTAACAAAACTATCGATACTATCGATAGGCGTCGATAGATCGTAGATAGTATCGATAGTATTGACTACTTTGACGTGATACTATCGATAGTATCGATAAAGCACAATAGTATCACAAAATTTTAACAATCGATACTATCGATAGTATCGATAGTATTGCAGTATTTGAATATTTTCGATAGGACTATTCGCGCTATCGACTGTTTTTCAAGGTCTACTATCGATAATGAAACTATCGCTATTGCAATAACGCTATTACAAATATTCAAATATCAGACACAATGATCACCCAGACTCGAAGCAACTCTTTGGGAATCACACAATTTTTCTCTCGTGCGGGGATCGAACCTGTAATACTCAGCTCAGTGTCAGTGACGAGGCAATCACATATACCACTACCCTATTCGTGCAATCAAATTAGTCAGTTGTCTCCTTCCTTTTAGAGTTCGAAAACACTCTTATACAACAGCTTTGTCCGTCCGTCCGTCCGTCTATCTGTCATACAACTTTCAACTCAATAACCGTAAGAGCTAGAGAGTCTCGCAGTCAACGCCATTCGACTCAGCATAGTCGATATACCCCCGAAATGACTACGATTTTTGACCTCTGATCTCAAGGTCACGTGGTATCACGTGACCTTTGCATATTACTTAAACCATGTTTTCGAACTCTAAGATTTATGGCAATTCATTGCCGATTCTCACTTTTTTATTATGACAATGATGGTTGCCAAGCCATTCTTAATATTCTGTAGAAAAGCATCTCTGTTTTACCTGCTTTTACGGCAAGCAATGGATTATCCATTTTGACTGGGCATAACTAACATTATTTATGAAGTGACTTATTTAACGGTAAGCAATAGCCACCAGCTTAACCTCAGGTTATTCAACGTTCAAGGCACTCATAGCCAGTTGCACTCACTGATCGGTAAACGATTAGCGAGGTTAAGCAACGTTGGGTGCGGTCAGTCTATAGATGGGTGACCGCTTAGTGGTATTTTATCTGAGCGTCTCCGTGCTTCGGAGAGCACGTAAAAAGTCGGTCCCAGTTGTTGTCAAATTGACAGCAGTCGTTACGCTACGTCAGAGGCCTACGGGCAGCTTGAACAACTCTTGACAATAGCTTGGCCACTAACCACACGAAAAGAAGAAGAAGAACGTTCAAATCCCGGGTCGGACCAACGAACTGTTACTTGGTATCTAGGTATTGAGATTTAGGCAGTTGGCGGTGTTGGTATACCTACGTGTCTGGGCAAGGGCGTAAAGCCTTTGATTCTTTGCCTTATCTCTATCTGGTCTAGTCAAAATGCCGTTCCACTGGAGGATGGGAGTAAGATGATTGACTTTGTACTTGTGTTAGCGCATACTTGTGCACTATACCACTATACCTTTTGCGCAGATAGTCAAACTTACCGTGACCAAAAATCTTTATTTATTTACTTTTTTATTATTTTTGTTTATTATTATTTTCAATATACTTTTAAATATATAAATATGTACACATATAAATCTTGTATAAATACCAATATTATTTTTTAGTATAATTTTACTTCTGCTATCTATGACCACCTTCAGCCTAATTTATATAAATTGCTGTTCTTTTTTAAGTTATGTATGTATGTATATTATTAGCTACATGAACCGAATACATGCAGGCTCTGCAAGAATACCAGTGTTGTGGTTACACTGCAACATTGCTGACGCCGGACTTTGTTTCTATTTTTTTATATTGGTTGTGTTTCCTAGAAAGTGTTTAAGAATGCGGAACAAATAAAATAACTTTTCTTTCTTTCTTTTCTTTCAAAGTTGAGTATGAGATTTAAGGTTAAGAAAATAATCTTATTACACAAGTAAAATTTGCTCAAAATTCACAAAGCACACTCTCAAAAACAGATATTTTGAAATCAATTCATATATCCACAAAATAAAATATTTTATTATAACATTCATATGAAACTGAAACATTTATAGACAAATTGATTGAAGCATTCATAACAGTAAACATACATTCGTTCTTTATTGAATTTAACACGAAAAATAATAACTATAATTTTATTTAAACGACTACCAAGCAAATCATTCTGGTGAAAACGTTCGCGTGTAAATACCGACAAGAATTAATACCATATATTCTAATTATTTCGTCCATAATTGTCTATAGAATAACGTGACAGCTTATAATTATTGTAATTACTTGTATTTACTGTACGTATAGCGCAGCCGTTTGAGTGGGCACCTCGTCATTACGTCGCGTCGAGTGTATTTGGTTCGATGCTCATGTATGCTCACGAGACAAGAAATAGTTGATCTTCAAGTCGTTCTGCGTCTATGTGTTCTTTGTTTGTTTTACATTGCCTGTCAAAATGACTACACCCTTATGGTAAACAGTGGTGTAGTCCACGAGCCACGTACCGAGGTGTCTACTTTGACGACCTAAGGAGGTGCTTCTTCACGCCCTGCTAGAAGGACCCAGGATCGAAGTAACATGGCAACACGTATTTCGTTTTAGTTGTTGTAGTTAGTTTTTAGTTTGTGTCCGTTGTGAGAATATTTGATTAGCCCTCGTAATACAAGAATAATTCCAAACGTGGGTAGTCATTAAAAATACTATCTAATAAAAACTATATTATATTTCGTTTTCATATCGCCTAAAGGTTAAGAAGTTTCAGAAGCAACTACTTCACCAGCTAAACTGACGTATCTGGTAAAAAGAAATTTAGAGTACCGTTCACCAGGTCTAGTAGATTAGTTGGACTACCAAAACCAACCTCAACGAATTTCTAATGTAGTAAGTGGTATCGTCAATTCACTGCACGAAAGACGTGGTTTGCAACATTTGTTTAATCCACAAATGGTTGTTCCGAGTCTGGATGCTCCTTGTGTCTGCTGTTGGATTGTTTGCAAAGTCTCCCGCGATACAGAACTTACACCTAGAGCGTGAGTTTTGTCTCTATAGAAAAATAATATCAGAATATTTCAGGGCAACCGAATTTATGTAATTTCAGCAACGTCAAGATTTCTATAGAAAAGTTTAGTATAAAGGTGAACAAAAAATGCATACTTGCTAGTTTGAGAGTTTGTTTCAGGACTGTTCCTTCGGGTCGGCTTAGCCGCCTACAGTTGGTCTGAAAATAGCCGTCCTAATAATATATTAAATAGACAGAATTTAGGCTTACCGAACTTTATTTGTATTATAATTTAAGCTTAATTATAATAGAACAGAAAGAAAAAGAAAACTAAAACCCTCTAATAGGCGTCATAAAACTCCTCCGCATCACAGTCAACTGGTAGAGTGCCCAGAACACTGGCAGCATTGCCACGTTGAATGGCAATGCTTATTCTTTCCGCAAAATAAAGGCCAGCCCTCTGGTCACGGGAAGCGTCGATTAACCTTTTTGCTATGTCTCTGTTTCAACTTCAAATGGCTCAAAGACATAATCCTCTGCCAGGTTTTAGTATTTGCGCCGCTTGAGAGTTTCCGCGGATGCACCAGCAGCGCTAGTACAACCCGCCGTGCTGGGAAGATGTGATGGCGCAAGGGTGTCGACATACGTTGCGTCCCACACCAAGGGCCTACCCATCTTCCAAGGCATCGATGATATACCGTCTGGTCTTTTCCCATCGTCACGTGCCAAACCATTATGTTCAAGATGAGCTGGCACGCCGGCGGGGACATGAGCACGACGGATAATGTCAGGTTGGCGTGCCGCGAAAAACGACCGGCACTCCTGCTACATGATAGGCCATGGTGGCCATCGACGGCTTCACCACAGTGACATCGATGCGGAGAAACACATGAAGCACCTAGAACATATAATATTTAATATTTTAGGTATAAGTTAGGTTCAAAGAATTGTGTTTATATGTACATAGTTAATAATTTAAATAAACTTTATTAATACATAGCTTAAATTGTAGTTAAATTCAATAATAGTAGTGTCATTATAATAGTTATTATTTACTTTAACAGACGGCTTTCGTTAAAGTTAAGTTTATTTGTATTATTTGGACGGCTATTTAATAATAATAATAATAATAATTATATTCTATCACATACACGCAACACTGTCTAGCCCAAACTAAGCAGAGTTTGTACTATGAGTACTAGACAATGGATAAACATACATATATACTTTTTTTTGTAAATACAAAAAAAAAGTATATTTGTGTCTCATTTCGGTACATCCTCGGCCGCGACGCACTCATAGTGAAAAAATTGTTATTCCGCTATGCCCCCGGCCGAGACGCTCCCATTGTAAAACAACCGGAGAAGACACTTGAGCAAATACTATTGAAACAAATGTTTTTGAATTTGAAATTTATCTACAGAATGGGCGAGCAACCCTTTCAATGTTTCCGCACGGAAACAGTGAATGGGTTGCTTTTTGAAAGGTTGCTAACTTGGAAACCAACATATTTTTAAAGAGTATAGGTACTTAAAAATTAGTCTTACTAATTCTAAAGCTAATCCATGACAGTATACACACAGCACAGAATATTTAAATTCAAAATCACTTGTTTTCAACACTATTTCCTCAACTGTCTTCTACGGTTGTTTTACAATGGGACCGTCTTTGGCCGGGGGCGTAGTGGAATAACGAATTGTTCACTGTGGGTGCGTCCCGGACGGGGGCGTACCAGAATGGGACCCTAACAGCCGGACCCGGCTATTTTAGGACCATATAATTTTATAAGTAGCTAAGTTATTCATATATATTATATCCTAGAAGAACTAAAAGGGTTGGTACAATTTAGATTTCCCTACAGGTTTTCCCTACATATTGCTTACCTACGTTTTAGGTCTTACATAATAGAGAGCGAACTGATTTTAGACCCTGAACTGCAACTAAAATTCTTTTACTTAAGTACTATGTAACTAATGGGTGCCAGTATGGGGCGTCACAGTTCTAACCATAGGTTAGTTCTAACAACTGATCATCATTACGCATAAATGTATTAACGTTGGTACTACACATGCTTGCCGGTAAAGCGTAAAACAATGTATGTCTTCTTTTTTTGGTACACCAACAACATATTTACAACTTAAAACTAAATTATTTATAAAGTTTCAGTGCTGTGTAAATACGTCACTTACAGCTATGCGCAATATGTACATATTAAAGTACTTACGCATTATTTAATAACATATAAAATACAAATCCTTAAGGTAAGTTAAAACTGTTTATACTAAGATGACTAAAGAATACATTTATGGAAAATAATAAACCAGTGCAAGATCATTATGGAGGATAGGATGCTAATGGATAAGCACATTTTGCCAAAACAAAAGAATTGGTCAGAGCATCTACGCAGTGATTTAGAAATCATGGCCTTGAAACTGGCCTTCGGTAAATGTTTTAAGGAAAAGCTTAGATAACAATACAAAGGATTTCTACTTTAATTTTCTTTACTAAAATATAATATAGAACAATTGAGTTAGCAACAAGAGGTAAAATGGTGCCCTGATTCTTGGATAAAATAATTTGGTACTGAACTTTCTTTCAATGGCCGTATCGAGCAAAGCTTTGCTGCAAATTATTAGAACTGTGACGCCCCATACTGGCACCTATAGTTATATAATTATAATATAGATTAGTGTGACGTCCCTTCAATACAAAGGTAGGATCCTCTGACCAGGCTGTGTGATCGCACCTGATAGACACTGGTCTGAAGGTTGATGTCAGGAGCTTGTATATATAATAACTCGCTTCGCTTGCGCGATTTAAGATTGAATGGTGAAGGGTGTAATTATGTATAGCACCCTCTTTTGACATTTACTCTAACTTCTCCGTCTGTTTAAAGTCGCTACAAAAATCCACACAAATATGTGTTAAACCAGTGCGGATTACTAGAAAAGAAATTTCCAAACGCCACTGTTCGATAATTTTGCAATAAATAATTTTGTCAGGAATGATTTAAATCCCACGGCAGATAAGTAAAACATTGCCTTGTAACAAAAGGTTTTCTCGACAGTATAATGTAATGCCTGCTTCAGTTAACGAACTTCACACGTCTTGATAACACTGAAGAACTAACGCGTGCAGGTTTCCGCACAAATATTTTCCTTTACTGTTTAAGCGAGCGATAATGAACCCTTAAGTCGTGAGCATACTTGACTGGATAGATAAACAACTGTTGGACGTATACGTTTAGTTATATAATTCTTTTTATTTATCGTCCTATACATACAATCAATGGTTAATTATCGCTGGCTGTAACAGAGAAGGAATAAATTGTGTAGAAACCTTAAAATCTGAGAAGTTTCCATAATGTTCTCTAAGATATGTGAAGTCTGAAAACCCGGACTATGGCCTAATCCATATCACACTAAGAAGAGGTCCGCGCCCAGCAGTGTGACAGTTTATATATAGGGCTGACATTTGTATTATAGATATACATAAATTAATTCGCATCTATGTATCTGAAGGATTCGGTTATGGGTGCAGTTTGTAATCATCATAATTATATAAAGATAATGCAATACGTATCTTATATTCATTATTATGTTGCAGGTGATTTTCCAGACATTAAAAGAACGTATACAAAGTATTATTTTACAAGTATTAGATCCCCATTGTCATTGTATAAAGGCCTACCTAACAGGGGGGTGCCTATATTTTTCGTTCACCTGGCAAAAGCTAGACTCTGTGGCACTACTACTACTACTACTTAATTGGCTCATAGCCAGTTGCACTCGCTGATCGGTAAACGATTAGTGAGGTTAAGCAACGTTGGGTGCGGTCAGTCTATAGATGGGTGACCGGTATGGTATTTCATCTGAGCGTCTCCGTGCTTTGGAGGGTACGTAAAAAGTCGGACACGGTTGTTTTCAAATTGACAGCAGTCTTGAACAGCTTGATCAACTCTTGACAACAGACTGGCCACAAACCACACGATAAGAAAAAAAAAGACGTTAAGAAGGCTCAGCGACCCAAAGTGTGTCCTGGCCACCGCCAGTCGTTGGCTTGTAGGTCTCACAGATCCACTACTACGTACTATAATCATACTACTGAGATCTTTTTACAGATACAGCCTAGAACTCTTAGCCCTATCCCGTCATTGAGTCTTACGATCCTTACGATCAGCTGCATTTACAGCATAAACGGCAGTAATTTCTTATACCATTATAATTATTCCATAAATAAATAATACTATAATCTTTACTTAGAAGCGAAATAAGGAGTTAAGGTAAACTGGTTAAACGATTGATCCCGAATATTAAAGGAATCATGTTAAATCAAAATCACCATGCACGAAAATCATAAGGAAAATAAAAATGTTATCCTATATAAATGATTGAGTAGATACTTTGAGTGATGTATCACAGGTAAAACTCCAATATTCTAATGCACGACGTAGATAAGACCCTCAAACATTATGGCTGCACGCACGCTCCTCGTGTATATCCATTAGGTCTATTCAAACATGGCTCGAACTACGTAAACAATTCAAAAGAATTAATAATAATAATTATTATTGTTTTTGTTTTTTATATTTAAAAATGTAATTATTAGAAAAAATTGTAACAAAGAGAATAATAATAATAATATTCTATCACATACACACAACACCATCTAGCCCAAACTAAGCAGAGCTTATATATATATATACCATGGGTACTAGACAATGGATAAACATACATATATACTTTTTTTTGTAAATACATAGAAACACCCAGAACGAGACAAACATCCATGTTCATGCACACAAATATTAATATTTTATATACTTAAATTAACGAAATTATGACGTATGTGAATAGTGTGCACCAATAGATATTCTGAAAACGAGTGGATTGTAGTTAATACTACATAGAGACACAAACACCCAGGTATAGTCCATAAATTAGCAATTGCTAGACCTTGAAATAGTACCCTTGCCGCATTCACTTTGGTCATATTCTAGAATAATAATTTTACTAGATTTTGCCTGCGGCTTCACTTAGAATAGATTAGAAAAGTACTACTTTCTGGATGAAAGGTACCATCACTCCTTTTTGTAGCCCAGCAAATATATATGCGTAATTTCATGATGATCGGTCGAATAGTTAAGGCTTGGAAGCGTAACAAACAATCTCACATTCACATTTATAATATAAGTTAGGATTGCAGCGGCGTACCGTGATTTACAATATTAGATAAACAGTCTCATGGTTATATCCCTGAAAGGGTAGACAGAGACGTTTATAATACATTTCGCCAAGTGCGATTTTTTGGTCTCACGTATTAGGAGAGAAGCTTATTCACGACTTTAATAAGCAGTTTCAGGCACCGCGCTTTTACTGTGAATTTCTTGATAGAAAATCCAATAACACTTTATCCGACCCGAGAGTTAAAGCCGACATTATCATGCACAACAATTGCATTCACTACTGCTGCATCTATGAAATTTAATATATTTATAAACTCTTTAAAATAATAAAAATCAGTATATAAAATATATTAATTAAAATACCATACGTAATACCACATACATTTATTTATATACCTATATCATAAAAGTAATTAATGAATACCACTATCGCCACACACACGAGTCGAAATACAAAAGAGGAACGGTAAACTTAAGCAACAAAAACGTATTTTAAGAAGGTGTACCTCAAGGAACTACACGTGGACCCTATTCAAGATTCAACATATAACAACAAACTCGTGATATCCTTTAAAATCAACCGCTATCCGGAAGTCTTTTCAACAGAAACATAAGCTTTATATCCGGCGTCGTCCTTGATTCTGAAGGCACCGTTTAGTTTCCGAGTCCCCTTTTATTAATACCGGAAGTTGGAAACTGTCTTGCCTGCACTTCTCTTTTATTCTGATTAAGTTCGTTATGAGCCTTAATAAGGTTTTCTCCCGTGTTATATTGTACAGTAAACAGTCGGGTTTACTAGTAGCAAGTTACGACGGTAGCTTTTCTTTAAAAATATGTTTTGTTTGTTTAGGTTTATTTACTTCGTAATTTGTCTTTGTTTGAAATTGATCTCTACGTCATGGTGTTGTTTTACGTAGAAAAAGAAGTATTGATTATAGATATAACATAAACAATGCTCGGTAACCGCAAACTTTGGACACAGGACTTTTGACTGTTAATTAATCTAGACTTTTTCGTTAATTAATCTAGACTCTTTCGTTTTTTCTAGATATTAATTCTACATCGCTGTTGTGCTGCATTCGTAAATGTGAATGCTGTGAATGAGGTCTCCAGTTCGTTTCTTTGGTCGAGCCAGCGTAATTAGGATTTTTGTCAAGAATTTTTCAATGACGTCATCGAGTCTACAATTTTTCCTGATAGACGAGCACACCTTTACCTTACGTGGGACCCAAAACTATAGCTGGTTAAATATATATTAATACGTGAAGAACTTTGTACCTCTTTTTACTAAAATTGTACGGACGGAGGAGTATGAAATTTGGCACAGTTAAAGTTTATATAGGATATATCAATCCTAATATCTTTATAAAATATGCATTAGAAAACACTACACGCACACAACCATGCATTTGACACACGCAGTCGAATCGTGTTCGTAGTATTTCGGCATTGTTCGGCCGATGTCGTAGAATTCTTCATAACTATGGTTATATATATTAAGTACCGTGAAATGTGATTATAAGGGTATAGTTTTACACAATAAAACCTTAATAACAAGCAAACTTAAAATTTAAAATTAATTATGTTCGAATTTCGACCACTTGGCGACCGCTAGTCGGGGAAAAAGCGTGACCCTTGTGAATAATTTTCTAGATCTATACTAGACACAGTCATGTTTATATTGTTCTAGAAAAGGCTTTATGTAAACGGTCAGCGGAATTCGATCATTGACTCCACTATCGGTGCAAGAGAAAATGAAACAACGTTGACCCGAGATAATAAGCTATAATATAAAGTCAATGGCAATATCAAGTTCTGGTCGAATATTTCAAATCTAATAAGTTGGTTTTCTAACTTTTTTATAGCAACCTTTATCCGTTCATCTTGAAGTTTATCGAAAATATTTTTCTTATGGCATACCGGTTGGGAGATTTGGCTGCAATGACAGTATGACTACATTGACAAAAATATCGATCCTACTATATACACCCGTGTCTATGCGAAGTTATGTTGATTTTAAATAGTTAATTATTATCGCTTCCTACAATGGTGTAATCAATGCAGACAATGATTCATATTGATTCATTTAGAACTGTCTATCTTATGTTAAGTAGCTGTAGGTATATTTGTAGTATTCTCAAATTTGCTATAGGAATAAAAATAAAAGCTCGGTTAATTTCAAGTGCTTATCTATACTAATATTATCTTCTCTCTTAGCCTTTATTATTCCCAAGTCACTCGGGGTCGGCTTTTCTGGTCTAACCGGATTTGACTGGATATCAGTTTTTACACGGAGCGGCTGCCACCTGACCTCCGCAACCCGAAGGCTAACGATACCCTAAGACTAGACCAGTGTCAGGATATTAGAGGGTACTGACTTTCCCAATGACGACTGCCATAGATATTCATGGCAGCCGGGACCGACGGCTTAACGTGCTCTCCGAGGCACGGAGCAGGCGATAATTGTCAATCAATACGCACATAATTTCGAAAAGTCATATAACTTCCGAAAGCCAGAGGTGCGCGACGTGGGTTCGAACCCGAGACCCTCTGCATTGCAGTCTGTTGATCTCCCCACTGAGCTATCGCTGCTATATATCTATACTAATATTATAAAGTGGAAAATTGTTTGTTTGTTTATTTGTTTGTAAGAATTTAACTAAATCTATTAAACAGATTTAAAAAATCTTTCACCATTAGAAACCTATATTATCACCGAATACATAAGCTACATTTTATTTAATAAAGTTTACTGATACTAACGTAACCTTAGGTACTTACTGTAACGCGAGCGAAGCCACGGACAAAAGCTAGTTATAATATATATTTGGTTTGTAAATGTATGGTAATAAATATGTAATAATCGCATCGTCTTTGGAAATCTACATGTCTCAAAGTTTACCATAATGTTCATGACTAGCATGGTCGACTATATACATATTTAATATCTTTTCATATACAGACCGTGCTCAATAATATAACCTTATATAAACAGGGCCGCAATTATTATTTCCTAAACTGCTAGGCTACATCGTTGTCCAAGTCTCAGACTCTCTGTCGTATATTTGTCTATACTGTTGATCTATGCAGATTTTGACACAGAAGACGTAGTATCAAACTAGGACCCATAAACCAACATTTGTTATTAGTTGACGCAAACGACCATCGTGTATTTCTGGGATATGTACCAACATAACCAAATATATAGCATATATGGTTATGTTTGTACAAACATTGGTAGGTATATAAACTGGCTATTTTTACTTCGAAACAAATTGGTTGTCTGGTGGATGTTTTGTGTTGTGAGGTATGTTTAGTGTTCCAGTGCATTTATAAATTTATTGATAAGTAGCCGTCAAAAAAGCTACTTTCATTTGGCATTTCTCTATTTCTCAAAACCAAATTGCATTTCCCAGTGAACTTGGAAACAGCAAAATGGCAGCTAGCCTCGAATCGTTCGTCTTCAAAAGCTATTAAAGCTACGTCGCGCATTTCCTTTACTTAGTAGCTCTTGTAAAAGGCTCCACTCGGCATCCGGGCTTATTCCAGCCATGGCTCTAAGCCTTCTCAAAATGCAGATTATCCGACTAATATTATGGAAGTCTAACGTAATCTCGGATGCGACTCGCAAATTCATCTTAAATACACTTTTATAATACCGTTTAGATTCACCGACGTATTTTTAATTTGTTCGGATTATACTGGTAAATATTATAATGATTCGTGGTCTAATCTTAGTTACCTTGTACTTTTATATAGGTAGGCTTAAGCTCTTACAGCCTCTAAGGACAAGGCAGACAATTATTACAGGTCTACCGGTTTCATTGCTAGACTTGGTGCTGTTACTTATAGTATATTAATACAAAACTTAATAACAGGTAAACAGCTACCTTGACCTGGATATTGAATCCAGGACCTTATGATAGGGCTGCAATATAAGCAAACCTATGCCATGGGGTCAACGAGGTCACCTACTTGAAAACAAATATAGCTAGCTAAATAGTCACGTAAGTTCCTTTATTACTTAAATGTAAGTGTGGCAGGACATATTAGCGTGAGCATGGGATTTCACGCTGACTGAAGCAACTAAGCCGAGGACGTACCAACAACTTACAGAATTTACCAGCCAAGCAAAATTGTGTTGAATTCCTGCGATGTCTCATATTTCCAGGTTCTTTAAAAAGGCACTTTACCGGGGAGAAGGTCCAGTACGACTCTTCCTCTGACGCTGTTGGTTGCTACCAGTGTCAGAAGAACAGGAATTGACTCTATTTTTAAAGGGTCAGCAAGCCATGTGCCTTGCCATCTATGGAGCAATGTTAATTTGGTTTTGAGCAATGTCCCAGACGCCCTACTGCTAGTAATATTTTTTAATAGAAAAACCCAATAAATTTCTAATGATCCGGGAATCGAACTCGAGCTCTAAGCTGAGCAGTTGCATTCACTACCAAGGTAATACTTCGTCTGTGAAACAGTCATAAAAATATACATCATAAAATATAGTAAGACTTAAGTACAGCTTGAATAATTTTTGATTCGGCTGGTTTAATTTGAAAAGTTTAGTCCGGTAATTATGAAAGTGGGTAAGATGTTGATTGAGTACAAAGTACCTCGATGCTGCTTAGAATATTAAATGCGTTTGTGGCGTTCAAAGACCATCGTCTTTGTTGCAGAAAATACTTTGATTACTTTATGTATTACATAGAATCCTTACCTGCAGTACATAACTATTAATATATTAGTAAGCCGTAGCCGTTGGTCATTGTACTGTTATATTCGGTAGATAGCGCACAATGGTGACGTAAATTACCCACAGTGTTACCACTGCTTGCAGTTATTGTTTTTAAGTTTTTAATGTTATTCTACATAAATAGTTCTAAATAATATTATAAATGCGATTGTGAGTTTGTTTGTTACGCGCTCACGCTTTAAATACTCGACCATAAAATTTCGCATAAACGCTGTCAAGGGTAAAAGTATTGTTCCCAAGTGAAGCAGCGAGCAAAAGCTAGTAGTAAAATATATATAATACCTGGCCTGGCCGACTTGTCAAGCATTTAAAAAACTTATGTCTTTTACTTGTCGGCCTCGATGGCGTAGTGGTTAGTGTAACTGACTGCCACGCCTGAGGTCGCGGGTTCGATTCCCGCGCAAGTCAAACATTTGTGTGCATGAACATGGATGTTTGTCTTGGTCTGGGTGTTTCTATGTATAATATGTATGTATTTACAAAAAAAAAGTATCTATGTATGTTTATCCATTGTCTAGAACCCATAGTACAAGCTTTGCTTAGTTTGGGCTAGATGGTGTTGTGTGTATGTGGTAGAATATTATTATGTAATTACCTGACATGATCGCGTAATTTCTTGTATGTTACATAAATCATGCAAAGTTAAAGTATAAAAATGATGGGCAATTAGTATAAAAATGATGGGCAATTTCAACTGCTCCAGATTAAAAGTAGCAATCCACTGTTCTTTAATTTAAAATTATTGGGAAGAGAGGAACTTGGCTTATAGCTTTTGACTACCAATCGTAATTATGGTAACAAAAGTAATTAAACAAAACCTAATTGCTCTGTTCGTAATGTCATGAAATCCAGGAGTTTTCCAACTTTCAGTATTTAATTCGAACCCAAACAATAATTATTATTATGTTTTCTAACATATTGTCACAATTTTACATAAGGCATCTTCAGTTACAGTTCCTCTGCAGCGCAGCAGTAGTAAATGCGATAGCTGTGCATGAGGTCTCGGGTTTGAATTCCGGGTCGGGCCAACAAAAAGATTTTGGGGTTTTCTGTTAAGAAATATCAATACGAGCCCGAAGTTTGGAAGTTGGTGGTGTTAGACAACCCCATACCTCGGCAAACACGTAAAGCCATTGGTCCTGCGCCTGATCTCTCTCCAGTCGTGTCGGATTATCCGGCCCAGGGAACAAAGAGTGCACTTGTGTTTGCGCACACACTTGTGCACTATAATATCTCCTGCGTAGATGGCTAGTCTCCGTATTTTGCCGAGATTGGCCGCCATGACCGAAATTCGGTTAGGAGGACATTTTCAAGACAACTCTCTCATTAGTAATAATTCCTGTGTCCCGAAAGACACATGACACAGACACTTAGACTAAGAACAATTAGTTTTCAGTCACAAAAGTTTTTGTCCCGTCTGGAGATCGAACCTACAATACTTGGCGCAGTTGCTTCAAAAGTTAAGCAGAAAATAGTCTATCATTTGCATTTGTATTTAAAGTTTCTACAAACTACATTTTGCATAGGGTTCGGTGAATATAGAACTACATTTACAATCTTGTTGTCGGCCTTGATGGCGTAGTCGTTAGTGTAACCGACTACCACGCCTGAGGTCGCGGGTTCGATTCCCGCACAAGTCAAACATTTGTGTGCGTGAACATGGATATTTGTCCTGGACTGGGTGTTTCTATGTATAATATGTATGTATTTACAAAAAAAAGTATATATGTATGTTTATCCATTGTCTAGTACCCATAGTACAAGCTCTGCTTAGTTTGGGCTAGATGGTGTTGTGTGTATGTGATAGAATATTATATTTACAAGCTTCTTCTCTCTTAGCCTTTATCATTCCCATGTCACTTGGGGTCGGCTTTTCTGGTCTAACCGGATTTGACTGGATATCAGTTTTTACACGAAGCGGCTGCCACCTGACCTCCGCAACCCGAAGGCTAACGATATCCTAAGGCTACACCAGTGTCAGGATATTAGAGGGTACTGACTTTCCCAATAACGACTGCCGTAGATGTTCATGACAGCCGGGACCGACGGCTTAACGTGCTCTCCGAGGCACGGAGCAGCCGATAGCTGTTAATCAATACGCACATCATTTCTAAAAGTCATATAACTTCCGAAAGTCAGAGGTGGGCGACGTGGGTTCGAACCCGAGACCCTCTGCATTGCAGTCTGTTGGTCTCCCCACTGAGCTATCGCTGCTAACAAGCTAAGATATTCATAAATGAATGCCAAGATATTTCCCTTTGATACACTCTACAGAAAAAAATTCAAGAATTTACGACTAGAAACTTGTAAAGTTTTGAACTCAACTATAACTTTAAAAAGTTTTCTGTTGCACGCAATCATGGGACGATACAGATGTTAAAATGCGTTTGATTTAGAAACTGATTTCGGCTGAATGCTGGAAATAGGGTCGTCTGATTGGTCGAAAATCTGCAGAGCAATTTAAAATATTAGACTATTTGTTAAGTAATACGGATCCTAATGGCTTTCTTTAAGTATTTTGAATATAATGACTACCAAAAATATTAATTGCGCAGCAAAATATGCTTACTAAAATATACCATAACGAGCACCTATACGCCTCAAATCACTGCATTCCGTCTCGGAAGGGTTAGGTTATGTTAGGTTCCTTCTTAAACCCACCCAAAAACAGGAGGCTTTGTCGACTTATTTTGATCTCTTTAAATATAATGCGATTTTAATTTTGGTGATCATTTACTATTTTTGGCTGTTATATTTTACTATATCTGGTGATAAGTTAAACATAAGCCTTTCTTTAATCATTATTTTTTTAGAAAAGCGAAGTGACAAGCAAATTTTTTCCGTATCGTAAGTAATTTAAGACCTAGATTTTTGATCAATCGATTGTATTACCAGAATAAAAATACTAAACGTCGGTATTTGAGCAGTCAGAACTCTTGAATAATAAGCGAAACAATATTGTATCGTTATCTTAGGTGTCAGTTTACGCCCATTATTATCGTCACTGAATAATGATGACGAAAGAACGGGACGGAAGAGAATATAGCTGTCTACTGCGTACAAATTTCCAAATTTCCTACAGAGTATTATTTCTGAAAAATCCAATAATGTTTTTTCTGGCCATCGAACCCGATCTTACGATCAAAGCAGAAACTTATGACATGGTACCAACAAACAGTCAAAGCAATATTGGGTTTAATTAAGTTTTACTTTGATTTTCTGTCTTAGTTTATGTAATCAGATATGTAGATGTTGTTATACAATGAAATTAAACTACTTTATAAGGATATTAGCGCGTTGTTTATTTAAACCTATCAACTCTTGGAATACCAGACGTAATTAGAAACCCATTGTGTCTTGCCACCAGTGTGCTGCCACGACTCAATAAGTTAAAACACTATTATTGCATAGTCTTAAAACTATTAAACTACTACTGCTAATCTTTACTGCAATTAAAGCTATTCAAATAATTGAACTATATAGATTTAGGTTTACACTATCCCCGACGTTTCGGTTGCTCTTCAGCAGCTATGGTCGGAGACTATATTAGTAAGACAATATTACTTGACATTAAGTAGTTGAATTCCTCTCGGTGGCTTGACCAGTTGCAGCGTAAAGACAACACATTATCAGAAAATATAATATGCTAGTATTTTAACATCGCACCAAAAATATAGCGAACCAACCCGGTACCCTAAAAATAAAAATGATGAATAATATAACTGCTAAACAATCCACAGTTGAAATGTCCGCTTCAGAAATATTTCAAGGCCATATTTTTGATGTAGGGAAAACCGTTTTCTTTTTTTATAATTGCATGCCTTAATATACAAGGGCAATTCTTTACTAAACAAACCAGAAGGAAAGTCAAAGAAAAATTTGTTACATAATGAACACGACTATAAAAGTATTATGATTCTGAAAATCTCAATGAGTTAAGTTGAAATTTGATCAAGAATTACTGACCAAAATTGAACTGACTTCCGTATTATTATTTTCAAGTAATAATGTACGATTATAATGTTTTCATGTATATATAAATTCGTATACCCTAGAAGTTTGTCAGTTTAGCAATATTTAGTTGCATGTCTGAAAAAATGCAGTCACATCTAGTAAATATTGTATTAATTCATCAACTTGAGATAATTATATTATATGACAAAATAATTCGATAAACTAGCAAGTGTTAGTCAACGTAGTTCTAGTTATTATTATTAAGCTGCCTAGATGGAAATCTGGACTCTTCACCTATCGCTCTGGGCAATAGACTTGGTTCTATGTGAGTATAATTTTATTCATTAATCAAGTTAAGTCGTTGAGTGTATCTCACTATGACTATAACAAAAATAATTGCTAAATATTTAAAGAATTCCTATTAATTCTAACAATCTCGTTAACGTAAAATTTTGTAAAATAATGATTCCTTTATTTTCAATGAATAAAATATAAGTAGCATCCAAAAAATTAACAATCCTAACACAATTTAAACAAAGCCTTTCTATCGGGCAGTGTGTTGGACCCAACGTTTGACCTTCACCCTGACTCGGATCAATAACATGAACCCCGAACGGAATGCCTCCATAATGTTAAATATTGGTCCCCGATTCGCAATAACGTTGATTTATTAGAATACGTTGTCTTGATAACAGATTTGTGGGTATTTGGAAATTGGAGCAACATAAAGTTGGAGTTGGGTATCTAAATTGAACTGTAGATTTCTATTAGTGAAAAATGTTGTATATTAGGATTTATTCTTAAGCCTTTCCAATGCTGAGGATTAAGGAGTTGCAATTTCTACAAACCATACTATCGTTTTACTATTTCCGTTGTTACTTAACTCATATTGTCCGTCTGCCTACTTTGAAAGAGCTCTATCTATTGAATTGTTATACCTGAGCCTAAAATGTGTATATAATATGTATTACTATTGCAACTATATAAAAATAAGTAATTAAAAAGGAAACAAAACCTGTTTTATTTTTATTTTTACGACTCATCTGCTTCAACTTCATTTACCTTTAACGATAAAGCAAAGATGGGCAATAAGTAAGATCTCCTTAGCCAAGTCTTAAATACTAAGAATGGTTCTAGTCTTTAAAACTAGAAAGTTTTTTGAACACCCAAATAAAGCTTGGATTAACGACGTAGCCCAGGTTACTAGTACCCCATAAAAGATGCCAGTCGAAAGCAAGTCGTTAAAAATTTAAAAGATAAACCTCGTAACGTGATTAAAAGAGATAAGTTACACCGAAACAGAAAAAAGAAAAGTAAAATTCTTCGAATGTTACGCCTCAGTGAATACGGACCTTTGACATTATACTTTGCGTTCGTATTTAGTTATCAAGTATCAAATGAATTCGGAAACTTTATCAATACATAACACGAGCTCTGCATACTTTATAAGTATGTTTTATCAAATCATACAAACTTTCTAAAAGTTACGTAGTAGTATAATGCCGCTTTTTGCCGAATACGAGAATATTTTCGGAGATATATTGGTAGACACAATTTATATTGCTCTTTCGGGATATATTTAATATTATATCAGCTAGTAAAATTTAATATTTTATTGATACGGACGTTGCCTACAAGTTCAGAATCATTTGATGTGTCGGCGATAGTCAGTTTTAGGATTATACGTGTAATAAACTTATACATGGTGCAAGGGAAACGGTCCTGAAACCGAAAGGCTAATACTATACTATCAAAATACTGTCGAATATGAATAATCATTTGCCTTATATTTATTGTTTTTGGAATTTGGAAATTTGCAATCCCGCAATGGAAAGCGAACAAAACTCGGGTTAAAATTAAACATTGTTTCTCAGTACCTACCTAATTGTATGCCGCGGCAGGGATGAATCCTATCTAAGGACTCAGCTAGAATAACTTTTACTGCATATTGCATCGAGTTGGTCGATGAATTGATATTTATTATCAAGAATAACTAAAATTATCGGCAGTTCCTATAACAATCACAGGGATTATTTCAAGGTATCTAAATTTAAGCTAGCTATTTAATTAATCTTTGAACAGATAAAATAAGAAAGTTTGTAGTTGTATGTAGAGGGATAAAATTTAATACGAACAATGTAGGTGACGACGGCGAGCGACAGCGGTCGGCAAGCGGTATCCGTGTGTCAAAGCACGCCGCGCGCAATGCGCCGCGTAATCAGTCATTACCCCTAGCGTCAGCTGGATAGCCAGCTCATTATAAATATTTGAAAAAAAAAATGGAATAAAATTTATTTTCTCTTTGATATCCGTTATATTTGACTGTCCGAACATAATAGCATGCGAAAGAAGCAAAAAATAATGTAATTTATTTTCGTTATTTAGTAATCACCGGCACTACCACCTGTCTTCGTTTTTGGAAGCGTTTACCTAACACCCTGTATTATTCCACACACTTTTTCTAAAATAAGAATCGATCTACTCGTAGTTTCGGATAAAGATTACCCTGAAAATGAGTTTGGCTTGTACAGTTGTTTATTTAAAATATAGTTTCCAGGCAGTTTTGTAGAAAAATAGTCTAAGTACGTAAAGTTATTTTTTTTTTACGTGGGGATATGCATTGACGCTTACCTCTCCGCGGGGCGACGGAGAGGTTATGTCGGGCTCACCGGGGGAAAGATACCCCGGTAATACCGACTAAACCTACCACGGTGTTCCTCGACATAACCATAGACGGTGCTGCCACGCGAATCGCTTTCACATGCAATCGCGACCCCGCCGAGGTTTCGGCCTGCCGTGTCCTCCGCCGCCGCCTCCTTGATGGCAATTACTTCCTCACAAAAGGAGGCGACGGCGTTCCACGATCTCTCACTCCGGACCATAGACTGAACTACGGCCGGAAGTGAGAGGGCAATCAATCCGATTACCGCGATCAACTCACGGCGCTGCGATGCCCAAGTGGGGCAGTACGCCAAAATATGCAGCGCCGTGTCCTCAATAATGTCGCTTCAGTCGCCGCAATGGTGACAACCAGGCGTCTCTTGCCGGCCTATTTGACACAGGAGCTGGCCAAAGCAACCGTGGCCAGTCATTACCTGTGTCAGCCGGAACGTAAGCGCCACGCCGCCTCTCCAGTCACTCCTCAAAGACGGGACTAACCGCCACTATCGTGGCGTGCCCGGCAGTAGGGTGCACAAGTCGTTCCTTACATTTTTCCACTGGGATCTGACGGAGCTCGGACTTTGCCGCCTCGAGAGCGGGAAGAGCAAGACCTTCGCCCCGAGCCTATGCCTCCCGGTGCCAGTGGAAAGTAAACTTAAGCTGTCCAAACTTACAAATATTGCTCAATAAAAATGTATTTAATCAAAATACATAACATTTTTTTATCCTGTGGATATAACAGGATAAAACGTTTAACAATTAAACTCAAGTTATATCATAAATGTTTCTTTACATCAAAACGTATCACCGTGACTTTTTATGTAGACAATTTTGTTTATAGTTCCTTGTTTCTTAATCCTACGGGATATTGGTGTAAAAAATAACTTATGTGTTTATCCAGGGCATGACCTATCTATATTTCTTTTAAATTAATGCAACGGAATACGCCTTATTGTGTAACAAATATCGCAGGAGTTCAGATTAGAAGAAGTAGTAGAAGTTGTAGAAGTTATTCTGCCCCTTATGGTAATCGCGTCAACTATCGGTTTTTGCAATGAATTATCGTGGCGACAAAACACGACTACAAATACTGTATTACGTAATCACAATACACAGTGTTATCTATGATAATAATAATAATAATCTTTATTTGCTAAAAACATGGTTATAAAGACGTTTAAATAATAAAATAAGCACAGCATGTCTCACCGTATGAAAGGTATGCAAAATTTATATTTAAGATTAACAATATGTGAATATTAGGTAACATTAAGATAACAATAATATGTACTGTATGAAATAAAATAAATATTGTCCTTAATTAATTAGCATCGTAAATTTATGTCATGAATTAAATTACATTGAATAAGGAATTATAAAATTGGATTCAATTATAATGAAAAAATATAATATCATTATTTTGAAATAATATAAATATTGTCCTTAATTAATTAGCATCGTGAATTTATGTCATGAATTAAATTACATTTAATAAGGAATTATAAAATTGTATTAAATTATAATGAAAACATATAATATCATTATTTACGTTATATTATTAATTAAATTATAAGTCTATTATTTTTTATACATTTGCACATTATAATATATGTATTTGTGTATATTATTATGAGCATAACTATAGAAATAATAACATAACTAGATTAATTAGGATTATAGTTTCTACGTAAGTGTGGGTTTTTGACACTAACAAATACTTATTTGTCTTTACATAACACAAATTCAGCAATAATTCTAATATTCAAATATAAAGGCACTAGTCGATGTTACTGTACATTAAAGTGTAACATACGTATGCACGTAACATAACTCGTTACAAATTAAATTTTCGGAAACGGCTACGTAACAGTGGTTACGCACCCTTACTTTATGACGCAAATTCCAGTTGTGTCCGAGGTATTTTTAATAATCCCTACGGCTTTACGACGAAACTTTTTACAAGGTGATTGATCACGTGAAAAGTTAGATTACAAAAATGTCATATTTGGACGTTACCGAGTTGATGTTATGTCTTTTTTTTATATTTCGTTCGCTTTGCCAACGGTTGACGTGACGATCTTGATCATGACACAAAATTTTTTTTCTTTGAGTATCGAAAAAGTTAATGTTTATTTATTAATGTGAATTGTTGGAACGGTTAAATTTGATAAGGTGTAATGTCGTTTGTTATTATCCGGTACGAATATTTTGTCGTGAGTTGGAGAAGTTTTTATTTTTTGGTTCTGTTCAAATGTTATGTAACTCTATGTACTTACTATGTAACTTAGAGGGATTTTGTATATTGATTACGTTGACTAAGCACAAAACAGAACCTTTGCTAATTAGAATTAAAATTAAAGCAATGAATGTAATATAGCAAGAGATCACCGTAGGCTATGATCGCTTGATATATCAATCACACATTCCAGACGTTGGAAAAATTAAGATAAAAAATTCAAAAATTCAAAATAAATTGATTCAGATTAGGTTACAAGGTAACACTTATGAATGTCAAAGTTACTAATTTTCCTGCGAATTTACATTTACTGCCACGTTCAGCAAAGCTAGGCTGTAGGGCTCATGAGAAGAACAGGCAAGAAACTCATGGTCACTCTTTTTAATCGCCAAGTTTTTGTTTACAAATCATAAGAGCTGTAAGGTGCTGCAACCATTTCTCCATGAACTATTACTGAACATACTCAAGAATTAAATAAAATTTGATGGTAGCCTCTAAAGCAGCAGTATGGTAAATAGGAGCATCCACTTGTAGTCCGTAGTTTAATCTAACTGTTTAAATAAAAATGTAGTAAGTAAATCATCGAATTCCACGATACCAAGGTCGACCAGTCACCATAAGTAGCACCCGTTCACGAGAGATACAATGAAATCACAGTGTTTATTTATTTTATTTGGTTTACCATCGGTAAATATATAATACACTGAAATAATAAATGTGACAGAAAAATTCGAATTCTGGTATATTTTTTTTTTATTTTTTTTAACGCGGGGAATTGTGCAAATCACATTCCCCATCGCCGGTTTTGGGGCGGGCGATGGGGATATGTCGGGATCCAGCCTATATGTTTGGGCTGAACCGACTAAAACCACCGCGGTGTTCCTCACACCTTTATGGCGGGGTCGCGCGGATCGCTCTCGCATTCGAATCGCGACCCCGCCAAAGGTTTGACCCGCCGATGGACGTGGCGGGTCCCACAAAACTTTATACACATAATTGGGGGACCTGGTCCCCGACAACATAGCGGGGGGACCTAGTCCCCTTTCCGACATCGAGAGGCGTGCGTGGAACACGAACGCCGCCTACACGGACCTGCGCTGATCGGGCGGTGGACGGCCCCAATAGGTCCACCGCCCGCAGGCTTCTACTCAGGGTGGCTGGAGGTCGTCTCGCGATTCTGGTACATTTACCAATTATAGGCTAACCAGCACTTATACATACTCGTGTGACATGATACTATGTTAAATTATAATTATTTAATAGAAATTAATGAAAATAGATACGTCAGAAATAAAAAATATAAAAATAAGTATTGTTACATATACGACGGTTATTTCTTTTTAAACGATTACTAGGTACTTGGGTTACAGATTGCTTGTATTCATGTTAACCCTATCCAGCTAAGCTAGAATGCTTATGTTAGGAGTGGGTTCACGTTGTTTTGGCCAGTTCCTGCAGTTCCGGCAAGAGACGCCCGGTTGTCACCACTGCGGCGACTGCCACGACGTAGTTGAGGACACGGCGCTGCACACTTTGGCGGTTTGCCCCGCCTGGGCATCACAGCGCCGTGAGTTGATTGCGGCAGTCGGATTGGTTGCCCTCTCGCTCCCGGCCGTAGTTCAGTCTATGGTCCGGAGTGAGAGGTCGTGGAACGCCATCGCCTCCTTTTTGAGGAAGTCATTTCCATCAAGGAGGCGGCGGAGCGGGAGAGGGAGCGTTTAAACCCTCTCCCCAACCGCAGAACCGGGCGCCGGAGGGCGCGAGATGACCTCCAGCCACCCTGAGGATTGACCTGGGGGTGGTGGGCTTTGTGGGCCTGCCCGCCATCCGTTCAGCACCAGGTCCGAGAGGCGGCGTGCGTGTTCCCACGCGCGCCTCTGTATCGAGTCCGTCTCCCCTCTAGGGGGGACAGTAGGGATTATTTTTGCGAAGTGCCTATAGGGTAGGTCTTATCGGGTAGTGGCCTGCCGTTTCATACGGCGGCCCGAAACCTCGGCGGGGTCGCGACTGCATGTGCAAGTGTTTCGCGCAGCCCCGTCGATAGTGGTTTTGTCGAGGAACACCGTGGTAGGTTTAGTCGGTATTCCGGGAGGTACATTATTCTTATTCCACCTTTCTTTTACCTCGGCAAGTCCGACATAACCCCTCCGCCCGCCCCCGCGGAGGGGTACGCGTCATGCATTCCTCCAAGTTAAAAAAAAAAAAAAAGGGAGTCGGTTCACGTCGGTAGCGCAATGAGTGGGATTTGAACCTAGGACCTAACGATCGTAAGTCTAATGCCTTATCCAATGGGCACCCGCTTAGCTTTATAAGGGCTTCACCACGACAAGCGTATTCATCCATACTCTAATCAAATAATTAACAACAGCATGCTCTTCAACATCACATATTACGTAAATATTAAGCTATTAAAATCAGAGTGTATCTTTGTCGTCCTATCTTTATTAATCCCTAATGTATTTAAGTCCATTTTCCCATCCACAAAGAGACAGTTACATATCAGTTTGAGCCACTACTATCTAAACACTGCTGTCGAAAGGGATAACGATATACTAACGATAGAGTGATAAATATTAAAATATTCGGAGCTACTGATATCCCATATCAGCTGTCAGGGATGTTCATGTCAGTCGGGACGAATGACTTTACTTGGTCCCGAAGGCACGTATATTATTTTTAGCCTTTCGTAAATTTTATAGATTATGCTGATTAAGTTGAAACATTTTGTAGATATGTATGATAACTATGTTTGATCATGAATTTCTTACTGTAACTCTCTTTTCTACTCTCGTTGGCTACTATCGCAGGCTCTGTAACGTTTCTGATCATGTCAGATTTTACACAATTCACTGATGTAATACACGCACCCTTCATCCCTTCATTTGTTTTATTTTAGATAATATAATAATACTTCCGTCTAATGGCCACAATTTTGGACTCTTTATTGCTATTGAGCGTCTCCTAACAGAAAATTCCAAAATCACTTTACTAGACGGGTATCGAACCGTAAATTTAACGCAAATATAAGTTTCGAGACTGAAAAGACACATACATGATTAATTTTAAAACTAATTAATCTAATATATATTTACAAACGTAATAAAAAGATAACATAATTATAAAATACTAACAATTATTCTACAATTTTTTACAAAAAATAATTTAGGCGTCGTGGAATTCGTGGTCAACTGGTAACGTGCCACGAAGGCTGGCAGCATTGCCACGTTGAATGGCAAATTCTTTGGGCCAAGAAAAGATACATACATATGTAGATATACATATATACATTTAAGCTAAGGCTCAAATAACAATCTCTCCTATTCCTTCTCTTACATCATTACATTTTTTAACGAGTAAGGATTACTCTTTTTAGTGTAACAAATCACAGGTTACAATAACAGCTTACCATCAGCAAGGTCATAACCTTGTTTGTCACTTTGGCAGCATGAAAAAAACTAGCTAAGCTATCAACATATCCTTGCAAAGTACGTAACCAGAAGATATATTTAACAGCTCCTATAAAAGCAAGTCAAGTGTCTAATCAAGAAGAATAGTTAGACCTAATAGACAGTTAAGATGAACAGTTAACGAGAACATTGTTGGGCCGATTGTTAAAGTTTTACTGCGTTTTTATATGCCAATGCGGGTTTACGATGTGGTTAAGCTTGGAATAAAGTCTATTGTACAGTATAGAGGAACGTCTAGCGGAGCGTTTTCCAAAACGCTATGCTGCGGTGGTATGAAAATTATTTATGAGATTCACAGGCAGCTGTCCTAGTTCTGTGTGTACTTTGTACTTGCGATAGAACTTCCAATATAGTAGCATACGTGACATAAATAGTATCAGTTCATTTTTCCAACGGATTCTACGTCGGAAAAGGTGAACCAATGGATTAAAATATGAATAAATCTCAAAAAGCTCCACCGACTTTATCTTTCAATTGAGCTAGCTTTGTTTAAGATAATTTAAGTGAAAAATAAGTTGGTTTCTTGATGCGTTTTTGATCTATTGTCGTCTTGGCGTTAAAATCTATTATTTATTAAATTGAAAACATATACATAATAAAATGCCACATGTAATGCAAATGCCAAGTCCTTGTGTCGCAAGCGAATATAGACTACGGTACCTATTTACAATTAGTATCTACACCCGTACAAGAGTTGACAAATCGGTAAATTAAAAAAAATTATCCAGGCATGTTGCACTGATTACGATATGTTTATACTTTTTATTTTAAATAGTGTAAATTTACCTAATTTAGAGAAAAGTGTACTCACACTTAGCCGAAATTTAGCTTTAACAAATAATTTCTTTTTTTGCTCGTTTATCACGTGTTTAACTATACAATAAGCATTTAATAGGATAGCCACTGTTCTGAGACCTGGTTTCTTTCTATAGAAGTAGATAAGTAAACAATTTAAACAAATCTTGTAAACAGATTATTAATTATGTAAACATATTTTTACAATTACCTTCCTTCTTATTTTTAGCTTGTAAGGAATTCGAAATTAATATAAATGCATGTCCCATTTGTTATCTACAACTTTAACTAATTTCACCGCATTATATTAACACTTACTTTGTATTTAATATTTTTAATAATATTCTACCACATACACACAACACCATCTAGCCCAAACTAAGCAGAGCTTGTACTATGGGTTCTAGACAATGGATAAACATACATATATACTTTTTTTTTGTAAATACATACATATTATACATAGAAACACCCAGATCAAGACAAACATCCATGTTCATGCACACAAATGTTTGACTTGTGCGGGAATCGAACCCGCGACCTCAGGCGTGGCAGTCGGTTACACTAACCACTACGCCATCGAGGCCGACGATTATATATACGATGATTTATACGATATTGTAGTATAAATGTATCTGTAAAGTTGAGAAAAAATGAGTTATTATTATTATTATTATAAATCATTGTGTCTGCTTAATACGCAGTCACATCCGCTGCGATCCTGCTTGATCCAAGATCATAGCTTTTAATAGCTATAGTCTGCCTAGTAACAGAGATAACAGTAAATCAAACATTTGATTTCTCATTATATAAATGTTATTATATTTCTTTTTAGGTTCAGCTTGCGGTTTCGCTCGCGTGCGAAGGCGAAAATAAAAACTCCGTGGCCTTCCCAGCTTTCAAGGTCAAATCGAATCTCCTTCCAAGTTGCCAGAGAATTACCATTAGCGAATTGCTATTAGCTAAGTACTTGAATAAGGTCTTAACTTACTTTTACATCGGCAATTGAAGACTGGTCTTGTGTATTTTATTTAATGTGGCGGATATAAAGATATGGGATTTTAAGAACCAATAGTAATGAATAAAATTGTGAATAGTAAGAATATACAATGTATTGCAGAGTTTTTTATTAATTTAATTTAATTTATATTATGAATCTATCGGCTTTTAGATTAACTAATTTATTCATAAACAAGCTGTCCGCCCCGATTGCGTCTGAGTTGAACATAAAAATATTACATAACTTGGATTCCTCTTTTCATTATTTCAGATGGAGATACCATCTGAAATAATGAAAAGAGGAATCTGAAATAGTGAAAGGATTTTTCAAATAGGCGGTTCCAGGGATTTCTCTCCATATAAACACAACCTCAGAAAATTCGCAATCTTTTCTTATAATATGTGTTATTAAAGATAATTTTACTACGTTCATACATCTTTGCATGAGACAAAAAATATATACGTACATAAAGTAATATGATCTTCTTCCTAAAGTCATTTTGAACACACCATATGATGATATTTTGCAAGAATACAAGAGAAAGGGTTTAAGATTGAGCATTCACGAACGTTTTTACATAGTTATAACATTAGTCCCGATATTGACTCAAGCATAAGTCGATAAAATAGATAGTTCAAAAGTTTCAAGTGACATCGTTCGAAAGTTCTGCACTCCGCAGATTGGGTTGTCGAGAAGATTTATAAAGGTAGTAGAAATATTAAAGAGAAAAAGCCGATTGCTGCAGGAGTTTTGAACCAGAAACCGTAAATCAGCAAACTTAAGAACGGTGTTTAGCCACGTGTATCGATGAAATATAAATATATCATGAAAAAGTTTGTGAGGATGTTGGGATGTTTGATGAAACAATTGGATATTTTTTATTTCGATATGCGTTTTCGTAGGTAAAGCTGTCATATGCTTATTTGCCACAGTAATACCATAAATAAATTACTTTTTTGGTTATGTTAAAGGTTTTATGATTTAAGATACATATTATCGTTCTAAACTTGGTGTTGGATAATAATTTGTCGTGTCTCAGTTCTTCAAGTAATATACAAAGTGACCAGTGAAATATTATCGATTAGTATTTTTACGTCATCGACGGTAATTATCTTAATTAATTATTTAATCTTCATAGATTTAGTAAGTTGAGTGTAGTGCTTCGATATCTAAGTGTACACCTAGGATAAGATTATAATATGTTTGTGTTTAAACTTTCTTATGTAAGTGAATTATTGTAAATTCTTATGAGAAATAAAGATATCTCAAACCTTAATCTGTATTTGATTTTAACTAACAAATATTGTCTATTTTTCAAACGGACAGCACTAAATTGGGCCACTGTTCATCTACCCAAAGGCGATTACAGATCAGCTTTATGTAAAGTCGGATGAGCCGGTACCTAATTGTAGAAAAGAACAATAAAATCCGTTGCGAAGGTAATCCCGTGATCCGGGACTTATTTCCGGATATCTCTAGATTTGAACGTTGATCGTGGGATGGTAGGTAAGTACTTTGTCATATTTCCCCAGGAACTTTATGTAGGTCAAGCTGTTTAAGTGCGTTTAAACCGAAGTTTGAAGTAGTTGTTGAATCTGAGGCGATTATCTTGGTCGAATGACGTTATGTTATTGTTAACTTTGAGAGCAGAGTTGAGAGATCTACAGGATTAGCGTTGGTGGTTTTGGATGTTGTCTTTGCGGTGGTTTAAGGCCGACCCTACGTCTGAGTTGGTGGGAACCTACAAGCGGAACGACATTTTTACGTGGCCCCTGAAACACAGGGCTCGTAATACAGAGTTCTTACTAATACATAATATGTTTAGATATTATGTACATAATATGTACATATATAAAAAGTCTCAATGTATTCATTGGTTTGTCCTTAATTTACGCAGCAATGGCATATTTATGTCTTCTTTTAAATATAGCTACCGCTATAGGCATAATCTCTGTATCGCGGTCCCCCGCGATACAGAGATTATGCCTATAGCGAACTTGTTACTGTTGATGTACGCACACAATGTAGAGTAGTCTCTGTAAAGGTCAGGCTAGCGATAAATAAAATAGTCACGCACTGGATAATGGTGTTTATTGAACCCACTATATAACGGTTACAATAATGAACGCCTAGCGTGTATGTACGATCGCGGTACAGAGACTACTGACGTTCAGTAGTCTGTTTTATACAAAAGTGCATTGTATGCGCAATGCATATAGCGACGTTACATCATTCCCCCTTTTTTAAAAAAAATTATATAATATTAATTTAACACAAAAGTTACACAAAAATAGAAAACATGAGGTATTTACTTAATCATTCTATCTCAAACAATATAAAAAAATAAAAAATATCTGAGAAACACAAACAAAATTAAAAATATCTGAGAAACACAATCGTTTTGTTTAATTTATTTCGACTCTACTACGAGTATAATACGCACCGATTATATTTATTATTACCATTCCTAAAACTATTATGCGTAGCTTCCAGCGACGACGTGGGGTGCCTGATGTTGTATATTGGCGTTCCCAACAGTGGTGGGCGTGTGTGTTGGCACGTTGACCGCCACCGTCACCTGTTTGCGGTACATACGAACTGTTTGCACTTGAAGCTGTTTTTATTTATAAACATTACAACAATGGATACAAAGAACATTCAGACTTGGTAAAACCATTTGTGGACTACACAAATTCGCAATGGTAAGTACGAGACGATCATAACGCCATATGTGCAGTCAATGGCATGGCAAAATATAATTTTATTTTGAAAAAAGTGTATGAGCCGATAACTGATATAAGCTTATGATCTAAGACAGGCACTCTGGATTTGAATGCCAAACAGGACTATTATTTGAGTGGTCCAGAAATAATTGTTCTCAGTCTGGATGTGCTTTGTGTCTGTTAGTTTTATGTTTGTAAACTTGCGCGAGAGTTGACTTTGAAAAATATAACTCAAGAAATACATGGCGATGTGATTAATTAATGAAGCTTGATCCTATTCAAGAAACTTAATACATAATTGGCGAAATGTGGATGCATTGCACTTATCTGTTCACGATGAAACTTCCCTAAATTTAGTTGAATTTCTTGTTTTAATTTCACTAATGTGTACCAGTACTAACCCTACACTTAGCTTTAATTAGTATTAAAGAATACAAAAAGTATATTCTGTTTGGGACCCCAATTAATATGCGCAAATGCATTTAATGAATTTAAAGGAAAATTTCCATATGACCCAGTTTCTTTAGGGTACCGTAACATAGAAATAAAGAGAAATCCAATTTGTTATCCTATGATTTCCTTTCGCATATACCTTTTTAGGGGTAACTATCGTCCAGAATATCTTCTACGCTGGCAGCACAGCGATTATTTTGAGAAGCCTTGATGTTGCGAATATCCACAGGCTATGATGACTGCTTATTATTATGCGAGCCATTTAACAAGGCTGTGTTCTCTCTGCATTACGGAAGCGATTTTAAGGAAATACAATCGAATCGGTTGCTTTTATAAAACACAGATATGGTAAACAAACATTCTATCCGTCGCACGATAATAAGCAGATTCCAAAGCCTATCCATACAGCATGGTAGAAAAGAGTAGGAGAAGAAAGGATCTCCCTGGATATCGTTACGCCAAAACTTTGACCAAACAATGTGTGTTTTGTGTTATAACAATAATAAAGATCGTGGCTTTACTAGTATGATGAAGATGTAGCCATCTGGATCCAGATTGCCATTGAGATTTCTTTGCAGATAAACCAGGCACTTTTTGTTGCCCCGACCCGGAATTTAAACCCGGAATTTTAACCTCATGCACAGCAATTGCGTTTACTACCGCCACGGAGGTTGTACAGAACCCGCATGCTATGGCGGCGATTCACTTCTGATCGGATTTTTTATCTCTTCATTCCGTCAGTGCGTGGATGTACGAAATATTTTAATATTCCCAAAGGAATCTACTCGGGAGAATTTTAATAAGAGACGATTTTTCTACCGCCGTTCGTTAGGGCTGCCACAGGAACATGGTAGATGAACAAAAAAGATTTTAATGGTAATTGATTATCTTTTAAGAATTTGTTTGAGCAGTGCTGTGTTTTGAGTTTGAATGTTGATTATATTATATTAAATTATATGAATTTGGAGCTGATGTTATGATATATTACAAGAATGTGAATATTTTTTATTGTCGATTTTATGATGATGTCTAGAGCGAGGATAAGTAGACAGAAAAAATGGATAAATCATCGATATGCATCGTATCCATAAACGCTTGGTCATAAGACACCTTAATCATTAGGTTACCGAACTTTTTCGATAGTAGTATGTTTTTGTTAGATGTCTACGGTGATTTGCAAACTACTTGCATATTTACCAAAACCTTTCTTTCTTAAAAATACTGCTGTGAGATAAACACCAGTACTACAATGAGTTGCAATTGAACCAATTATTGGTTCAATCGCAAATAATTATAATATTTCGATTACAAGTTTGATGCCTTAACCACTGAACTACCGCCGCTTCAATTGTGTATTTTAATATGTTTAGTAGAATTTAAATGTGTGTTTAATTTTTACTTGTACTACGAGCAAACAATATATTCTTTAAAAAACACTCTAGTAGTTTCTGTGATACACAGTACACACTTTCGAACATACAAACTCCTCTGATTTGCATAATATTGTCTTCTATTTACGCGAATATTATTCATTGAAATTAAACTGCTATATACGGATTTTATCACGTTGTTTATTTGACATTTTATTACAAAATTTTGAAAATTTTTACACTACTACTACTATTAAACTTTACTAATTTTTAAGCTTATTAAATTATTATTAATCTATTTAGATTTAATTTATTTTTACACTTTCCCCGACGTTTCGGTTGCTTTTCAGCAGCCATGGTCACGGGGAGACTAAGATGGCAGTTGTCTCAATGTTCCAGTGTAGTTATTTCAAAGTACCCGAACATAATTTAATCATTGGTGTTTCTATTTACGCAGAATGAGCTCAAAGTATCATGAAGTCTAGCTGTGGTTTGCTTCTTCTTGGGTTTGACTATTTTTATTACTGGATCCCAAGCTGGTGGTACATTCCAACCATCTTCTCTATGAAGATGATGTAATTAGGATGTTTTTTGATTTCAATAGCCTCGCGAAGCATCCTTGGCAGGAATCGGTGTTCTTTAGCGAGAGTCTGTGGTTTGTCAAATCTCAGGTAGTGGTTGGTCCCCTGTTGCACATGTTCACACACAGCAGACCTTCCTCTGATTTTTAATAATAAATATAAAAATAGTTACCATACCGCCGAATATGTAAGTATCATAATCAGTCATTACCTGAAACGAGAAAAGAGAAACATTAAACAAATATTAAATCAAACATACACATACATACATAGATTCACGCCTATTTCCCAGAGGGGTAGGCAGAGACTACGGATTTCCATTTGCTACCATCCTGACACACTTCTCTGGCTTCATTCACTTTCATCACATTCCTCATACACGCCCGTCGGTTCAAGGTGCTCTTAACCTGGCCTTTGTTCCAAACATATAAAATTACATAATAACGACCTCATAAGAGTTATAAAGATTTATAGCATTGTAGGGGAACATGCAGAGCACACAGCAGCATCGCAGCTCATCTCTCCGTTCAACTGGGGAAATGCGTTAGCTTACAGAAAATTACTTAAATTTTTTTTTTTTATACAACTTATGTGACAAACAAGCGTACGGCCCACCTGAGGGTAAGTGTCACCATAGCCTATAGATGCCTGCAACACCAGAGGCATTACTTGCCCGTTGCCGACCCTTTAAGAAAGGAAGTGGGAAGGAGATGGAGCGGGAAGGAGGAAAGAGGGTGATTGGGCCTCCGGCACTCTCACTCACCGAACGAAACACAACAGTAGGAATACTGCTATTTCACGTCGATATTCTGTGAGAGGGTAGTCCTTTCCCGGTCGAGCCGGCCCATTCATACTGAAATCAGCGAGGCTCTACTACTACTACTAATACTACTATACTAACATGCATATATACTCAAAAGGGTAGGCAGAGCTGATACGCATATTTAGTCAACTGTTGTTTAGGTCCTACGTAATTGAGGTGAGCCTATTGCGGTCCTTAGGTTCAGTTCAAGACCGCGCTCGTGACTAAGAATTCTTAAAACTAATAAGTCTTTGCTATACATGAGGCTCGGGTTCGGTAAAGTTTAATTGGGTGTTTATGTACCGAAGTCTGCAACTGTGCCTGATAGACGGCAATAGGCTCGGGGCCTATTAAAATTTTGATAAACATTTTAAAATGTAATGTAATACATGGACTATTACAATGAATGAATATGTTTATGTATATCTTGCATTAAAGTGTACAAATTGGATACCGTAACAATATACTCAAGCTCAAGAGAATAATATTTTTACAAATTTTTAATCTTAATTATAATTAATCATTTATATAATATTTATAATATTCTACCACATACACACAACACCATCTAGCCCAAACTAAGCAGAGCTTGTACTATGGGTACTAGACAATGGATAAACATACATATATCCTTTTTTTTTTGTAAATACGTACATATTATACATAGAAACACCCAGACCAAGACAAACACCCATGTTCATGCACACAAATGTTTGACTTGTGCGGGAATCGAACCCGCGACCTCAGGCGTGGCAGTCAGTTACACTAACCACTACGCCACCGGGTATTTATTCTTTTAATAAAAAAGAATTAAAAATAATATTGTCATAAATGGCAAGAATAGATGGAGATATTCATTTATTGTAACAGCCAATGTATTACCTATGTTTACGAATGAATATTTCTGACTTCTATAACATGGAAACTAAATTTATAATATGATGATAATAATAAACCTCTGCCTACCCATTCAGGGTTACAGGCGTGATACTATGAATCTATGCACGTAATTCGCCGTAGACCGAATGAGGGTAGTCAATAGCGAAACGACGTGACATTATCTTAACTAATGGTTACTTCTAAACTCAAGTTTAGAAGTTTACGTTCTTAGTTTACAGATTATTGTTAAATGGTTCGGTTAATGTACCGTAGCTAATGTTACGCAAGTAAATGTTTACTTGGATATACGCGTTTAGAATTTTACTAAACCGCCAACCTAAGGGGAAACATACAGCGAAAATATCTGGGATATCAGTTAGACTGGTTCAGTACAACTGAGTAGTTTAAATAATCACGTTATAAAAGAGTAAGACACAGCGTGCAAGACCTAGGATTTCGATGATTCTGGTTTAGCTCAACTATGGGAGTATCTTTACTCTACAGAAGAGAGTACTCTTGTGCTGAGTTCTTGTGATGAGTAGGATTGTCAAGGTCCTCAATGCGGCGGCAACGGTAGTCAAAACTACTGCTGTGCATGCGGTCTCGGGCAGGCAAAGTGTAGCTGGCTAAATGTAGTTGAAAAAAATAATGTCCTCCAGACCAGATTTTGGGCACAGCAACCATTCTCAGCGGAGTTTAACCGTCTGCGCAGGTGATATTATAGTGCACAAGTGTGCGCAAACTCAAATACACTTTCTATTCCCCACCCGATGAGCAGGACCCGTTGGTCTTCTGCAGGATGAATGCGCGAGCGATCCCTGCGCCCCGGCCATAGACCGTGTGAAGGAACACCGAGGTAGGTTTAGTCGGTAGGACTCAGGACTTTCTATCTTTCCTCGGGTGAGCCCGACATAACCCTCCGCCCGCCCCCGCAGAGGGATAAGCGTCACAGCATTACCCCACATAGAAAAAAAAGAAAAGGACCCGTTGGTCTTGCTCTTGATCTCTTTCCAGTCGTATATAACTTCTTGTCTTGTAAGCATGTAAAGATGTTGAGTCCCGTGGTTTCCAATGCACGGGTATGCAATACTGCCAAATTCCTGACTCCGAACTGCTGAAACCCAATAATTGTTTTTTGGACCGATCCTTGAATCGATACAGAGATCTAAAGCGCAGCAGTCGCATTAAGTACTGGTGCACCACCGAGGCAATCAGATTAAAATCTGCCTACCTTATCGAAAATATAGCCGTGATATTATGTAAATATATTTTTGAGCTACTAATACACACAAGCCTCTAGAACAAAGCGAGCTTTTCGCTAATCCTTTTAAGCATTGTATCCATTTTAAATATACTGTAGCTGCCTTCTCTTATATCAATGTTATAGTCATCTTATTTTAAAGAATAGAAAGAGCTAAAACAGCTCCCTAAATAAGAACTGATTGTGAAATATTTTTACAGAGGTTATAATGAGTTATGATATAGACAAGGAATAAGGCCGGATTTATCGTAAATCTGCCGATATTCGCTTTGAAATTGGTTATTATATATCTTGCTAAATATTATTATGGAATGTAAATAGCTAATAATAGAAACTAGTAAAAGTATTACACTTTTCAGGATTTTTTAATATGTCAAGTCAAAGGCATGTCAAAAATCATTTATTCATTTAAGTCACAAAGTAACACTTATGAACGTCAAAATATATAGGTTAGTGAGTTTACTAATTTACTGAAGCTACATTTAGGTTAGTTGCTAGGTTCAGGTAAAGAGTTAGAGCCTATGAGAAGAAACCTGCAAGAAACACACTGCCACTCTTTTAAATCACCAATTAAAAATAATTTCGGTATTTTACAACTCAGATTAACAAGGTGTTGCAACCATTATACCATATGACTGACTTTCAAAAACTAAAGATAATAACAATAATAAGTTAATAATATTATATTGTATATGTACCACGAATAGGACAAAATCATTTAACAAATTGTCTTTGTGGGCAGAGTCGCAGGTAAAAGCTAATGGTAGATATATATTGTTTCCACTTTCTAAAAAACTACGCACAATCTGGGAGTTCGTGTCTTCATTTTTTACATTCACTGGCTTGTAAAGGTTAAAGTAAATGACATAGTTACTCTCTTTGAGAATATAATAAACGCGTGATCTGTCATGCGAAAAATTACGATGCTACTGTTCAGCTATAAAAGACAAAACTCTTACACTAAATCGTTGGCAAAGAGGCTCTTTCTAAGGGCACAGACATAAACCCGGTGCTAGGGGACTCTTAATTTTAAAGCTTATTTAGGGTTCTACCCTTTCGTACGTCTACATTATTTATTTAATGTAGGGGTGGTATGCAAAGGCCTGTCCAATGTGATACAGAAAAAGCTCCTTTTTACATCAGTTTTTTAATGTTATGTGGTTTTTGGTTGGGACTGTGGCTGTGTTTACGCTATTGTTGTTTTGGTAGGTGAGTATTAGTTTCATTTATATCTCTCTAGGGGTAGTTGAAGATTTATTAGAGTCAGCGTTGCCATTCAACGTGGCGATGCTGCCAGTCTTCTGAGCACGTTATCGGTTGACAGCGATGCTGACGAATTCTACGACGCCTAAACTATTTTCTAAATATTATGTATTCATCTTCTTATTTAAGTCTAAGTGACTTGTCGGTGTAGCTTGTCTTTCCATATCTGTCTGTCTAGTGCCATTTCTTGCATTTCTCTGTACTACATGACACCTAACTTTACCCTGATCTGACTAATGTAACTTATTCTTGGCCTTCCTCTTCCGCGCTTTCCCTCAATGATTTTTTAATAAAAGTGTCATGTCGTAAGAGATGGGCAACCATTTTATGTCTTCTAGCTGAAATAGACTTAAGTAGCGTTCTGGTTTCATTGATCTTTACCAAGACGTCCTCGTTCCTAACCATTTCTGTCCAGCTAATCTTTTCCATTCGTCTCCAGCACCACATTTAGAACGCCTCTAAAATTTCTCTATCCTTTTGTGTAAGTGTCCACGTCTCACACCCATACAATGCCAGACTCCAGACATGTTTTTATAAACTTTTTCTTGGTGTTCGTGCATTATGTATTATGTAATATAATTATTAGTATTTGTTAATACGTTTGTAAATATATATTATATTAATAAGTGTAATTAATAATGTATCATATTGTTAATAGTCATTAAATAGTAAATATTGTATGCCAGATGTTTGTGAAAAAAAATTCATGATTATGGTTTTACGCAATAAGTTGGGTGCCTATTTAGCACTTTGAAAGAAAGAAAGAAAGAAAGAAACATTTATTTGCATGAAATATGGTAACAATGATGTTGTAAAAAAGAAATAAGCGGTACACAGCACATTTCGCCTTTTTAAGGCATGCAAATACTTCTTACATACTATAACTTAAACTAATAACACAATATTACAATTTTTTTTTAATTTAATTATATTAAGACAATTTCGTTTACCTGGATAATTGAACTTATAAATAACAAACTAATAATTGACATTTTTAAATATTTATAATCTTTTCTCGTGGTCACTTTTCAAAAATTCATTAACACTATAAAAACATTGCTCTATCAGCCATGAATATAATCTGGTTTTAAATGTTATCGAATCCAAGACCTCTTGCACAGTAGTTGCATTCGCTGCACCACCAAGGCAGTCGTATACACTCTGTGACAAATGCAAAGAAACAACAACGCAATATGTTTATACAAAAATTATAGTTTATCAATAGGATTATATAATCCATCTTAAATTTTTATTGCGATTAAACTTTTCCTTTCCATGTAAATTAGTGAATTGAAATCACATCAGTTGGTTTTCCACTCTGAAATTCTAAGTTTATTCTCTATGTGTGACTTCGAAAGATTCAGAATATTCAAATTAGTTCCCAGTTGTTACTTCTGAAGAAACTTTTGAAATATGTCGTATCTATAAATTAAATCTTAATTGGAAAAGGGCAATCTCTTCTTGTTTAGTGTTACAAAAGATTGAATGATTTTGTCCTAAATTGACAATGTTGTAGACTCTCCAAAATTGAAATAGAGTCGCCAAATGTTGGCAGTTGTAATTAAATTATAATTATAATAATATATAATACACTCGGCGTCACAAAAATCGCACCTTTTTAAAATTCAATATTAAAGTACTTTTTCTCAAACTTTGTCAATAGTGAGAATATGATTGTAGGATATCATTGGAAAGGTTATTAAATTGCCTTTTAGAAATTATAAAGCGCGAATGGTTATTTTTATGTTTTACTAATAAAAAAATCACAAACTTAGAAAATAATAAAATTAATAAAAAAACAAATTTAAAAAAATACAATTTTGTCCTTAAAATCTAGTGTTTCCGCCCCTAGCCTTGATGACAGCTTCCATCCTATCCTTCATGGACCTCATGAGAGTTACTACTCTCTCTTGAGGTATGTTATCCCATTCTTCGATCACGGCATCCTGGAGCTCTTGGAGAGTTGTGGGAGCAGGATTTCGTGCTCGTACATGCCTCTTTACATCATCCCAGAGGTGCTCGATAGGGTTAAGGTCCGGGCTTCGTGCTGGCCACTGCATAACAGAAATCTCGACTTCTTCCAAGTAATCACGCACACTGGCCGCGGTGTGGCAACGGGCGTTATCATGCATTAGTATGAACCCATCGCCAACAAAACCAGCATACGGGACCACATGGTCTTGCAAGATCTCCATTATGTACCGAGCAGCATTCAGCGAACCTTGCCCTCGACCACCGCCAGTCCGAGAGACGCACACAAGTTCCGTTTTCCCGTCCACGGATATCCCACCCCAGAACATACAGGAACCACCCCCGAATTCTGTTGTTTCTTCGATGCAAGCCTGAACAAAGCGCTCTCCTTTTCTTCTGTAAACTCTTCTGCGTCTGTCATTACAGAAAAGACAAACTCTTGTCTCATCGGTAAACAGAACGGCTCTCCAATGGTCAAGCGTCCAAGTGACGTGCTCCTGAGCAAATTGTAGACGGTCTCTTCTGTGCTGCGTGGTCAATTTGGGACCTTTCGCAGGTCTGTGGGCAGTGATTTTCTTTTCTTTAAGTCTTCTTCTAATCGTAGAGACACTCACAGCCGTTCTACGAGCTGATCGGAGCTGCTGTTGCACCTCAACAGCATTACTGAAGCGGTTGCGCAACGATGTGGAGACAATGAAGCGGTCGTCTCTCTCTAATGTACAGCGCTTTCTTCCTGATCCACGTCTTCGGATAAAGCCACCAGTCTCTTGGAACCGTTGATACACTCGTCGAACAGAGAAACGACTCAGATTTAATTGTCGAGCAACATCAACCTGACGTACTCCTTCTTGCAATAGTGCAATGACTTGAGCGGCTTCTTCAGAGGTGGTATCCATCTTCAGATATTTTTTTCTTGAGTATGCTGTTCCGATGTGTACACTTTAAAGTCTGAGCAATGATTGACCCATTTTTTACCCGGACATGACCTTTTATACCCTATTCAGGTAGCTCAACTAGCGCTCTAACGGATGAGCATTTTTTCACCATTATGTTAAATGTTCCCTAATAATAAATTTTATTTTGGTTTTTAATTCTACCGACTAATAATGTAAAGGTATTGAAATGCTCTTAAAAATGATATATTTTTTTATCCAGTAGAATCAATGCGCTAAATTTTGGGAAGTGTTTATTGAAAAAAACAAAAAGGTGCGATTTTTGTGACGCCGAGTGTAATAAAATTACGATTTAATTTTAATTATAATATATATTAAAATTGTAATTATTTGTCATTAAGGTCAAGCTAACTGCATTGTTTACGGTCAAATGCAAGGTCCTGAATTCGATTTCCGGGTCGAGCAAAGATGTTTTGGGATTTCTCTATAACGATAACTACCTTCGTTTTTTTCGACTGTATAAAGCTATTTGCTATAAGCAATAATTGATAAAAAAATCGAAAGCGGAATTAATTTCAAATTCGAATACACGAATTTTCTTTTTGTAGCAATTGGGAATTAGTGTATATTACTATTTTAAAAACAACTATCACGTTGTACTCAAGGTTACTATTTTATACTCATAGAGCCCTTCCACACAGGCGTTTTGGTCGGCGATTTCTTTGCGGTTCGAGACTATGGTAGGTTATCGGTGAGCGCATATCGGCGGTATCGTTACTATAGTTTTTAGATTTTTGGTCACAAGCTAAAACAGTAAAGGGGCATGCCAAGACGCCATAGTAATTCGCGCTCACAGTGCACACCTATAAAGGCTAATGATAATAATAGTAAGCAATGCCAATAATTCATTAGCATAAGAAGTGATTTCCAAAAAACTTGGCATTTTAAAGTTATCAAATCTTCGTATATCTCATCAATACAATTTATATTAAATATGTGCTATATCATTTTATACATTACTAGTAGTTTTCCCGCGGTTTCATCCGCTTAAGTCCCGTTCCCGGGTGAATATCGGGTTTCACCCCTTTCACCCCTTTCAGGGGGAATTTCCAAAAATCCTCTCTTAGTGCTCCCCTACACTCTCCAAGGAACATACATGCCAAATTTCAGCTTCTTACGTTTAGTAGTTTCGGCTGTGCGTTGTCTGTCAGTCACTCAGTAACGGAAGAGTTTTATATATATAGATTTTAATTTATTTATGAGTATAATCAATCAGGAATAAAATGAAACAGAATACATTGCAGTTTTATAGCTTATAGGTAAAAGTCGTCGATATTAACCGCAATTAATAAACTAACCGTCACAATGGAGTTGCAAAACAATCAATGATTTTTTGACATAAATACATTTTTCGGCGTCATACAAGTTAGAAATACACCATCTATAATAATAAACCGTAATAAACACAAAAGCTCGATGCATCGATAATAGACGCAATGTCTAAGTTAATCAAAGTAATCTAAATAATTATAAAATAATAATTATTATTAGTATGTGTATAACATTTGTATAAAAAATAAAATGAACGGTAAAAATAATAATTATATAATATACCAATGGTAAATTACTATTTCGATTAATTACCTGTCAACATATTTTGTGTAAAGGCAACATTTTCTCGTTAATGTACTTGCTTGCAAGTTCCATTACATAGTTTAGTCTTTTTCTTGTGTAATATTTTTAGAAAATATTACCGACTTGTACAGGATAATAAATACAAGGAAAAACTATGATTGTGTTTCGTTCGGAGAGTGAGAGTGCCGGAGGCCTAATCACCCTCTTCTCTCCTTCCCGCTCCTTCTCTTTACCACTTCCTTTTTCTTCTAAAGGGTCGGCAACGCGCAAGTGATGCTTCTGGTGTTGCAGGCGTCCATAGGCTACGGTGACCACTTACCATCAGGTGGACCGTATGCCAGTTGGCCACCAAAGTAGTACAAAAAAATTAAAAAAAAATTGTATATCCAATTTCTTGTGCACCTCTGGGCCTAATGGCTGGCATGCCCTTTTGTTAAGTTGATGAAAATATTTGTTGAGATAATTTTCAAAACAATAAATAAAGTTTAACCAAATAAAAACAACCGTACACAAGTTATTTTATTTTATATACATATATGTATAATCTACATGCTTTCATAACTTTTACAAACGAGTAATTTTTTTTATTAGGATTCTAGATTATTATCTGATCATCGAAATATTTGATTAACAATACATATTTAAATATAAAGAAACGGTTGTGATACAGATTTCAATTAGTACAGACCACAGATGATCTTTTACACATATTTTAAAAAACTCGTAAGCGTGTGTTAAATGATTTGCTAATAAGGTGAAACAATATTTGTACTGTATATATTACTTTTAAATAATAATATGTACCTTATCTTAATAACGCTGTATACTTGCATAGATAAGCTTATAAAAAACTAACGCCCAACACGTTGAGCTCACGAAAAATATTTGAAACGTGAAATCCGTGTATGTCCTATCGCTCTCAAACAGCTTAGAACAACAATACGGCGAACAAAGACGGACCCTCGATTTAGTTTCTACACGAGGCTTGGAAACCGATATGAGGTCCTTAAAGACGTAGACAGGGTACTACCCGAATACGTACTTTAAATTACGCCTTTTGTTTGCAATGCAGCCTTGGCAGACTTGAGATGTTTATAGTGTCCTAACTTTAATATAAATGCGAATGTGAGTTTGTTTGTTACGCTTTCACGCCTTAACTACTCGACTGATAATCATGAAATTTATGTTGTGTAAATATTTGAAAAGACCTCTACGACGCAAAGATTATTTCTAATGATTTGCTTCTAATGTTGGATTTTTATAAATATACTATATATAAACTTAAATTACCACTCACTCACTGACTCACTTAGAGAAATAGAAGTCATACAAGGGGGAGTCGTAGGAAATAAGTAAATATAGAGTCGTATAGAGAATTGTTCAGAAGGTCTGGAAAAAATGCCTGACCTTCGGAAGGTCAGCTCTTGGTGGTGGTACCCCATTGGATCCCGGAAACGGTGATATCTACGGGATTCGTTATCAAACAAAATCTTCCTAAAACCCTGAGAACTTTTAGGAAGGGCGAAAGAAAACATGGCTTCCACACAAAAAATGGCTGCCATACTAACTTTGACCTCTAATATCTCTGAAACGGTTAGAGATAGGTTAGGTGTGTTCGAACAAATGTCATAGAAGCCGACGAGATCTTTCCAGAAAAGGTCATTTTCAAGGTTACCGGGGGTCATCGGATTCATTTTTTGCTTCGCATGTTTTCAACGCCGCTGAATCCGAATCTAAAATTAGTTTTTCGAACTGTCTGATCTTCCCCCCTCGCTGTACACTTCCCCCTCGCGGGCCGCTAGCGGGCCGCGCAACCACGCGAAATACTAGTCTTAATATATGGGTGGTTTAGATGTACAATTTAACCCGGTAGGTGGCGCTACGTTCTAGGAAACTTTTTTTGTTTGGACAACGTTTATCGGGTTCGCTAGTCTTTATATAATACAGATATATAATTATACTGTACTTGTTTATGACACTGTACTCCTCTTAGTTTGGTCTACTAGTTAATATTATAAATATAAAAGTTTATGAAGATATTTTTTTATTAATACCTCAAACACGAATAGATAAAAAAGAATACCAAGTTTTAACAAATAGGATAATTTTATCTCAGTACTCCTAAGATTCACACCACCCAAATAGCGAGCAGGAACTAGTGACATTTCTTCTCCCTTAGCCTTTATTATTCCCAAGTCACTTGGGGTCGGCTTTTCTAGTCTAACCGGATTTGAGTGGATATCAGTTTTTACACGGAGCGGCTGCCACCTAACCTCCGCAACCCAAAGGCTAACGATACCCTAAGGCTAGACCAGTGTCAGGATATTAGAGGGTACTGACATTCCCAATAACGACTGCCATAGATGTTCATGGCAGCCGGGACCAACGGCTTAACGTGCTCTCCGAGGCACGGAGCAGGCGATAATTGTCAATCAATACGCACATAATTTCGAAAAGTCATATTACTTCCGAAAGTCAGAGGTGCGCGACGTGGGTTCGAACCCGAGACCCTCTGCATTGCAGTCTGTTGGTCTCCCCACTGAGCTATCGCTGCTACTAGTTACATAATAAAGAACAAAAAAGAAACAACTTTTCAGTCAATGTTGCAGTATCAAAAATGTCTGCCCCCGAAAGAGAAGTGCAGTGATGATAATAAACATTAATTAGTATGAAAATAGGAAAAGTTGCGGCCTCGTCCCAAGAACGTTATTATTAATTAACTCATGGCTCCTGTTTACTTTTACGATTTGAGTGGGGAGTTCCGCCGATGTTTAAATTTTGATTATAATCTACGATGCTTCGTTGGTCTCGTTGTTTATGGTTATGCGGTGTCGGATTTGATGCTGGGGTGGAGCAAATGTTGTTGGGGTTTATTTTTGTTTTAAAAAGAACATTTCTGCACTATAATAATAATATAACAACACAACCTAGTCCAAACTAAGTAGAGCTTGTACTATGGGTACTAGACAATGGATAAACATACATAATATATACTATATTTTTTTGTAAATACATACATATTATACATAGAAACACCCAGAACAAGACAAACATCCATGTTCATGCACACAAATGTTTGACTTGTGCGGGAATTGAACCCGCGACCTCAGGCATGGCAGTCGGTTACACTAATCACTACGCCATCGAGACCGACGATGAATAATGCCTGTATCGTGGGGGACTATAAAAACATTCAAACAACGGACACAAAGTACATCCAGACTCGGAACAACCATTTGTGGATCATACATGTGTTTGTACCTACGTGTGGTTTTTAAACCCACATCACTCGGCGCAGTGGCATTGGCGAGGCCACCACTTAATTCACTACACTATCCGTGCAGTCCGTCAAGTTCGAAAAAACTCTTATACAACAGCTTTGTCCGTCCATCCGTCCGTCCGTCTGTCTGTTATACAACTTTGAACTCAAGAACCGTAAGAGCTAGAGACTCGCGGTCAACGCCATTCGACTCAGCATAGTCAATATACCCGTGAAGTTTCTATGACCTTTCACCTCAGACCTCAAGGTCACGTGGTATCACGTGACCTTTGCATATTACTTGAACCATTACGGCAATTCATTGCCGATTCTCACTTGTTTGCAATTACCAATAGCGCGTATAGCATTGTTGAATTTGAGAACGGCAATCCTCTGTTGTCGTGGAACCTAAAGATAGAACCGTCGGAATATAAGTAATAGTTACCTCTGTCAACCCCTTTGGTGAAAAATAGGTACGAATGACAACAAATGACAGCAATGAGGAACTACAACTGTAAATGACGATATTAAATTATTTATGAGTGGTTTATGTCGGGAATGTGTTTAAGCTGCGAGTATTGGCTGCTTATTTAAGAGCAGCGATAGCTCAGTGGGGAGACCAACAGACTACAATGCAGAGGGCCTCGCGTTTGAACCCACGTCGCGCACCTCTGACTTACGGAAGTTATACGACTTTTCGAAATTATGTGCGTATTGATTGACAATTATCGCCTGCTCCGTGCCTGGTCCCGGCTGCCATGAACATCTATGGCAGTCGTTATTGGAAGAGTGTCGACACAAACATCTCACTGGGTCGAAGTGTCGCCGGTCTGCACTGACTGCCCCAAGATAAGATAAGATAAGATTTGCTGCATAGATTAAACCAGCGCATTTGATTCCAATGTAGTTAATCATTTTCAATAATGTAATGGCTTGCCTGTATAGCACCGTGATATTCTCTATTGAATAGATATAGATGAAATACATCAAAATTTTGCCTGCACAGTCTAAAATCTACGCAATGAGCATGAACATATATAGAACAGGCCCAGGATTAACAAAGAGGATACTTTTACTTCGTTATGCACACTCCTAAGATTCACACCGGCGGAACAATAAGCAGGAACCAGTTATTATATCGCACCTCGTATCTACTATAATAATATCAGTCCTGTATTAAACTGTCCCACTGCTGGGCATGGCCGCTTTTCAGTGTGAGAAAGGTTCGGCCATAGTCCACCACGCTGGCCCACTGCGGGTTGGCAGACTTCGCATATCTAACACAGATATCTCTAGACATGCAGGTTTCCTTACGATGTTTGCCTTCGCCGTTAAAGCGAGCGATAATTAACTATTTAATACGCACATAACTTGAAAAGATGCGCGCCTTGGGATCGAGCTGGAGTCCTCTGCGTGGCAGTCCAACGGTGTCCCATTATTTTATAGCGATAAAATAGCGGCTTTATCTATCAGAAACAAACAAATTAAAGCTCTGTCTGCACTCCGCGCTGTCTGTTACTTGACACTTCGGCAATATAAGTACTATAGGTACTGCCTCCGTGGCGCAGCGGTAGTGAATGCGACTGCTGTGCATGAGGTCTCGGGTTCGAATCCCGGGTCGGGCCAACAAAAAGCTATTGGGTTTTTCTGTAAAGAAATCTCAATAGCAGCCCGGAGTTAGGAAGTTGGCGGTGTTAGACACCCCCGTGCCTCGGAAAGCACGTAAAGCCGTTGGTCCTGCGCCTGATCTCTCTCCGGTCGTGTCGGATTGCCGTCCCATCGGATCATGAGAGTTAGGGAACAGAGAGTGCACTTGTGTTTGCGCACACACTTGTGCACTATAATATCTCCTGCGCAGATGGCCAGTCTCTGTTAAGACTGGCCGCCGTGGCCGAAATTCGGTCTGGAGGACATTATTATTACTATAGGTACGTGTATCCCTTGTATAATTGTCAAGCAACATTGAATTGCCATGCACAGGTCTCGAGTCAAATACCAAGACACCTACTTTTGACTTTTCAAAGTTATGTGCGTACTTAACATTTAATTGTCGCTGGTTTTAACGGTGAAGGGTTAAGGAGGATATTGAGCAATCCTGCATGTCTGAAAGTTCTACATAATATTCTCGAAAATATGTGAATTCTGCCAAGTTACATTGGACCAGCTTGGTGGACTATGGCCTGGCTGATATTATTATATTTAATGTATAGTTGTCAGTGAATTGCTTGGTTTCTATAGAATACGACAAGCAGAACTCTCTAGTAGACTCTAGTATAGAAATACGTGCTCTGTGATACCAAGTAATAAGAGCCGAGCCTTTATAAGTTACGCGACGTATAACTATGTCTTCTACAAACCTTTGCCTGGCTGCACACTTGCATTCTCCGCTTGCATACCTCGCTTCGGCGAATATATAACTTGTTGCTTCATTGAAACCGTTTATGCCGAGCAAACTTTGGGTAGGTTCATTCAAAATCAAACGGACAAATTGGACAGATGATGGATCCTCACATATGTATATCTGGATTAAAACCAGCCTTAATCTCCAACGGAGGTGTACATTGGGGCCTCTCAATGTATATTTATACCATATTTGGTATGAGACTAAACGAGTTAAAGAGCTTGCAATCTAACGTGTATTTATAAACAATCTAGTTGGGTTGTCTCGTCAAGTACAAAATCAAAATATGTTTATCTATTTAGGTTACAACGTAACACTTATGAACGTCAAGTTACGATATATTACTACATAAACTACACTATGAGTTAATATTTACATTTTCCAGTTGTTCAGCAAAGCAAGAGACAGGCCACTCGTTTTAAGAACGTAGTACGTATTAACTTAATGGTACCAAATAAAAAGGCAACAAATTCTGAATTTAGAAAATAAACTGTCTCACATGGTGGACTGTTCATGTGTCGTTGAGCTACTTGATATTTTTATATCACATATCTTGCAGTACAAACGCACAGTCCGTATAGTAGTAAACGTTTTTAACGGGTACCACTCGTAGTCTTTGCCAGCTAGCTATGCTAAAATCATTTTGCCTTTCACATATAAAATGTTGGCGCCAGTGGTTTCTAGTTTTCGAAGTCAAAGAACTACATCCCAACAGAAAAAGACATAATCATAACATAATCCCGTGTTTTGTTCCAAGACATTTAAGAATACGTAGTCTGCTCCAGAATATGTACGTTATTAAAACTATTATTATCAATCAAGACAAGGTCAGAGCAAGTATTGCAACTAAATTCCAACATGGCGGCAGAATAAACAAAATACAAAACATTTTCTACATCAAATAATTACCGAATCCTTAGATGTAAACGAATTCAAATGACTAAATATTCTTTGTTCTAATACAAAAGAGGTTTTAAAAATAACAAATTCATTTTGATGCGTCATTATTTACAATGAATAGCAGTTGCCAACTTCAAAGAGAATCCTAAAGATTTTTTCTCACATTTTGAATTATTACTTTGGCATAGACCTCTCACTCAAAGTCATAAAGTATTTTTTTTCCGCGGAGGTAATGAAAATGTCCCGTTTTACGTTTATTTCATTGGCCGTAATTAATTCAGTTAAATAGGGGCATCGACAGCCGGGTACAATAAGTAAGGCGGGTTGAATTTTAGCGCCAAATAACTGGTAATTATGCCAAATTTGTGCGAAGCCAAAAACGTAAAATTTTGTGTAGCCTTTTCGATCTAGTTAGACGATGGTGAGGCTAGGTCTCCAAAGCTATATTTTGCAAACTTAATGCAAACCAACTGGGCAAGTATCTTATAGTAATGGGCATAATTATATTCGAATAAATCAGTTTTTTTCTTGTAGCAAGAAAGAAGAAAGAAAGATTCACCGCCACATCTCAATTTAATCACCTTGTGGTAGGTATGTTTCATTGGTGATTTTGCTTTAATCACCATAGAAGCCCTCTGGCTTCTATGGTCACTAAAGCAGAATCACGAGAAGCTCTGTAGCTTCTTAGAAAAGCAAAATTGTTATGTGGTACATAATTTGATCATGTAATTAACGTGACCAACTATTTTTAAAGTAGACCAAGATCGCAATCAAGGTACTAAAATTCGTACGAGCGTTCTTTATTTGCTTTTGGCTCATAAAATTTCACGCAGTAATTAGTATGCTATGATTATATGGGCATTTAATTAGGAATCGATCATTTTGTACTCGGTGCAAATTAAATCTCGAATTTTCCAAACGGATTGACATGCCTACTTGAATTATAGTCGACATAATCTGTATTCAAACTTTAACCCGTTTTTATCATGCCATATTAAAGCATTTACTACAGTCGTAAACTCCAAGAAATTACATTACTTATTATAAACAAACGTAAAATGCAAACAACTTCATTGAAATAATTTCTAAATAAAAAACAAATAACACCGTTATATTTTATGCTGCAATGAAAAAATAATTTGTAAGTGTGTACTTAAAAATAAGCCGGCAGGGTATACATTAAGGGCCAGTACCCACTAAAACGGAGATGAGCGGTGAAAGAGGAGCGGTGTAGCAAGCATGATGCTTGCAATAAAGACGAGACGAGATGTGTGTTATTTAAAGTGTATATTTTTCTACCGCCAGACATTCACTGCACTCCAACCACATCCAAAAAAACGACTCATTACTGCAAAAATAAGACATCTCATTTCATTTTCTATTTCATTCCGGCCTTATATACCTTAGAATCAAACTGATCGTGTACCAGACTTTCAGCACAGTTTCTTCGCACAAATGCTCAGTTTAAGAAATGACCTGCTCGTCATAGATTACGAAATAATTACAAGCATGGGAGTAGCGATTAGTTATAGCTTATTGACAAAACATAATTGCTCATCTCCGCTCATTTCCACTTTGGTCGATACCGTGCCTGACCCTAAAATACACAAACATTCTGTTTTTATATACTAAGCTCTCCTTAAGCTTCTAACTTGGGCTCATTAAAATTAATTTCGTAGGCGACGCAGAGGGCATTACAACGGCAGTTAAATAGGTGCCTGCCTACACCCACGATATTACAGGGATTAAGTTTGAAAAGAAAAAGGAGCAATAAACGAATTTGCCGTGAACGAGTCGACGACGTCCAAATAATCCTTAACTCTGGGGCCCTAAAACTACCGGATGGAAAACTGTTTTTGAACAGACTTTTTAAATTATAGACCTGTGGTTCTTAATCTGTTTTTGAACAGATGGTTATATCATAGACCTATGGTTCTTAAAATTTTAGTGATGAAGAATAAAATTATTTGTATAATTTTTTATTTCTTCATTTACTGTCAAACAATTAGTAATTGTTTGAGGGTACTATCAGTTATTATTATGCATATCTCTATAAATAAAACATATAATTACTCGAATGCAAGAATATAATGAATATATATATATATATATATATATATATATATATATATATATATATATATATATATATAGATAGCAGTGATAGCTCAGTGGGGAGACCAACAGACTGCAATGCAGAGGGTCTCGGATTTAGGTTTCGGGTTCGAACCCACGTCGCGCACCTCTGACTTTCGGAAGTTATATGTCTTTTCGGAATTATGTGCGTATTGATTGACAATTATCGCCTGCTCCGTGCCTCGGCGAGCACGTTAAGCCGTCGGTCCCGACTGCTGTGAACATCTATGGCAGTCGTTATTGACCCTCTAATATTCTGACACTGGTCTAGCCTTAGGGTATCGTTAGCCTTCGGGTGCCGGAGGTCAGGTGGCAGCCGCTCCGTGTAAAAACTGATATCCAGTCAAATCCGGTTAGACCAGAAAAGCCGACCCCGAGTGACTTGGGAATAATAAAGGCTAAGAGGCAAATTTTGAATAGTCAATTTTATGATGCCTTCGCAGGCCACTTCATGTGCTTTCAGGGACCTTCAGTGGTCTACGGATAACCGGTTAAGAAGCACTGTTCTAGATGGATAAATTTAATATAAAGTATCACGCCTTTTTATATCTACGTAAGGAAAATACTGCCGTATATCAAGCACCGTTCCAGACGTAACTGAGCAAAGCTAGGCACTTATTTCATTTTTACATTTTTGATAGGTATTTTAACAAAAGTTTAAATTACAGTAAATATGTTCAAAAGATTTTATTTATTTAGATTTTCAAACCGTAATCCCAACATTCGACGCACTATAGTACATTACCTATTTTTCGATGTAACGAATTTGGTTTTAGATCGTTTTTTATTTTGTCTGTTGGTCATCTGAGTTCAAACTTACGTATTGCTAGATTTGCCCGCGGCTTCGCTCGCCTAAATGTAAGTTTTGTAAATTTTCTATACCTTGGCAACTATACATTTTTTTATGAAGGTTATCCTATGTCCTTTTGTACCCTCGACAACGTGTATGCCAAGTTTCATGATGATCGGTCAATTAGTTAAGGCGTGAAAGCGTAACAAACAAACAAACTCACATTCGCATTTATAATCTTATTTAGGATTAGGATGTTCGGCTGTGAAAAGGCTTATTAATAAGAGAGAATAAAATCAAATGTCTAGACAATTAAATATAACTTAAATAAAGAATAATAACGTTCATTTACAATAATGTTCTTTTACATTTAACTTGATGCTTCAAATAGTTTCAAACTTTAAAGCAAGAACGCCCGATACTTTTACGCAATAAGTAAAATTTCTTAACTAAACATTACTTAACGAAGTGAAACATTAAGACGATGACTTATTTAATTTAAGTGATAGATTTATTTTTGTTAGAGTAGTTAAATTAATTACTTATTAGTTTTCGTCTTCGTGAACTTGTTTGCTAATATAATAACTGTCACAAGTTACTCAAATAAGATAGTTTATAAGTGGATTTCATCAATATTTATTTAGTTATAAAGGTGATAGTGTTTGACTGGCAATTTTTTCTCTACTGAAATAATGTAATAAGTTATTAAATGAAATTATAATTGGACCTCATCATTTTTGAAAGTTTTAATAGCAATAATTTTGACAGAAATCGAAAAATTGTTTGTATTGAAATGTGGTGACCAGTAGTGAATGCGTCTGCTGTGCATCGCCATATTATTCTTATACATTTTATTCTTACGAAAAATTAACTCCCACATTAGGATTATTCTTGCGACGCAAGGATCTTTACATACATTTAAACAACGGACAAAAACATCCTGACTCAGAGCAAACATTTGTGCAATATATAATTTTTTGTCTCGAGTGGGGATCGAACCTACAGCACTCGCCGCGATGATTGTGGACATGTAAACACTAAAACCACTTTGCCATCCGTGCAGTTACGATTAGCAAGGACAATAGGTAGATTCATACACACTTTTTGTTTGATCTATAAAACACTAACAATTTTCTCGAAGGATAAACAATGGTGTGTCAAAATTAATTTCATAATTCATGCCAAGAGATGTAATTGGCTGTTGCTAACTCAGTCAACCAATCACAGCAATTGACATGTGTTTGACTGCCTATTTACTATTATTTATTGACCTGCCTTTCAAATCCGAGATAGATTATTAAAATTATGATAATAGATCATTCTTTATTGTAAATCAAAATATTTATATCTAAAATCTGATATATATTTTACTTATATAATAAATGCGTGTGTGTGATTTGTCCTAGCAACGAATCGATGTGATTTTTTTATATAAAACTAGTTTATAAGTTTGTGTGTGAAATAGGCTACATGATATTACGATTCCTAAAGCATAATTGTTTAAAACTAAAGCAAAATCGGATAAAATCAAAGTACGTAACCACTTATGTTATTTATTACTGAACCAATAAATCTTAACCTACCTCAAATATAGAGAACAAAATAATAGCACCTGTATTTTATACAGGCTCCATTTGTGTAATCGCTGAACTAAGAGCCACACTTAAAGCAGGTCTTGCGAGAAAAATGCTTCGCAAATTGGATCGTTAAGAGCTTACACCGACAGTTCACAGTCGCTTAAACACCAGTTACCGTATCAACCGTTTTTAACATTTCCAGAAAGCATTTCTTGTACATAGGTACTAACATTGTAGCAAGAAAAAAATCTATTTGAATTTCTGAGACTAATTAGGCACTGGATTTGTATAATCTTATTAAATACTGAATGGAGCAATTAAATTCAGAAAAAAGATAATTAAGAGCAAAACTGCTTAATCTTTTCTTTTGTCTGTCTAGATTAGTAATAGCTCTTGTATTACGGCGCGGGTAATATGTAATATGCAAGATGAGGCACTTGCGCAAGTTGCGTCTTGTAAGAAATCGACGAAACTAGCGCATGTAATAGTTATGAATGACTTGCGCATGTTATCCGCGTGAATAAAATGCGCATGTAGCTCGCGCCAGTTATTTTAGTTGCCTACAACTAAAATCGGCATACCGCACATAAGATTAATTGGCTGTGATGATCTATAATGTAAATTCTTGATTGGAGAATAGTCAAACAATGTTCTGTTATTTTTAGCAGTGTGTAGAGTAAAATGAGGATCTCTATACACGCTGTCTTGTATTATGTTAGTGGGAGAATCATTAGTAAAATTGCCTTGGGTTGATAGTACAGCATCGTCTTTCTTGAATATTCAGTGTTGCAAGGATATGTAGATAACAGTACAAGTTAATTATTTATACTTCCAACTTCTAAATTCATGAGAATCACGAAAATAATAATATTTTACGTAATGCTATTTTACTGTAGCATGTACAGGAAAAATACATAAATTGTCACAGGTTTATAGTTTCACACATATATCTTTGAAAGAGTACTCAGAGGTATATACCTAACACCTACATTTAACCATGGTTTTAGTCCTGGTCCCACTTTAAAGGGAGTACGTCTATTTGAATCTACCGAGCGAGATTTCCAATAGCGGGACGAATCCTGTTATTGAGAAATTCTAAAGCCTAATAACACATTGCCCACCCCGGGAATCGAACCTCAGATACTTACCTAAGCATAAGCGCAATCTTAAAGACCAAATAGGCAATCCTAAAGGTATAAAAAAAGACATTTGAGGCTATAACACGCAGACGTAGAAGTTCTTCTCAGAAGCATTTTGTAACTGTGGCGAAATTACGACATTTTTATTTCCACCAAAGAATTAAAGAGTAAAAATTTTTTATATCAGAGGACAATAGGCTTTGTCAAATTATTTCGTCGTGAACGTAGGAATTTTTACACGCTCCTTTACAATGGTAGCTTTTCTTCGTCTTGTAGAAAGGGGCAGGTACACAGGTTAGTTAAATAATGGCTTATTGAAACAGTATTTAGTGTCTCGTTTCAAATATGTATAACAAGTACGACTATAATATTTGACATAATTTTCCAATTTATAACATTAATTGATCGAGATATGAATACGATTCACTGCCTTATCAATGGACACATCAGACAAACATAATAAATCCCCAGCGGCGATTTTGCAACTTAAATCAGCAAGTTAGTCGTGCATGCAAACAAACAACGACATTAACTAATTTGGTAATAAATTAAATCTATAATGATTACTAGCTAAGTCAATGGATAGGCAAAAGCAAGTGTGTTTTAAATCCCACATAATAGAAAGCAAACCTATTGCCATAAATCTATTGGGAAGAGAGGGACCAACCAAAAAAAACAAATTATGCGTCAAACAACGCATATATTGTGCTCGAAGCGGAATACTGCAAGTTGGAGTACGCCCAGGTCCCACGTCGTGGCTGTCCCTATCCAGAGAAATTCGGTATTGTCAACATTTTTCTATTGCAATAGTTGGGTGGGCAATCCGAGGGTGCGTGGCGGGTTCCTCTCTTCCCAATAATTTTATTACAATGGACTTCCGCCAAGTACCGCCTACTTCGATTCAATGAACCTATTGCCGTTTTGTGGACACGTTTCCAGTCATTACACGTTTTTAAATTAGAGAGAGATGCGGCTTGAAAGTGATATCCACTTAGTGACGAGAATAGAAAAGGGTATGTTAAGCTGGTTTGGGCATGTAGAAAGAATGGAAGAGAAAAGACTGACTAAGAAAGTTTATAAGGCTAGTGTGAATGGAACAGTCGCAAGGGGACCTAGGCGAACGTTTCTTGATCAGATCGGAGACGTTCTGGATAAAGGCCAGGTTAAGAGCACCTTAAACCGGGGAGCGTGTATGAGGAATGTTATGAAAGTGAATGAAGTCAGAAAGGTGTGTCAGGATCGTAGCAAATGGAAATCACAACGATCACAATTGAGAGCAAAACTGCGCAATCTTTTCTTCTGCCCGTCGGGATTAGTAATGGGTCTTGTATTATGGCACGGGTAATATGCGCAAGATGAGGCATTTGCGTGAGTTGTAAGCATCATGTAAATAATCGACGCAGTCCGCTCGCGCATGTAACCGTTATGAATGACTTGTGCTACATGCACAAGTCATACACGTCCGTAAATTGCGCATATAGTCTGCGCTAGGTACTTTAGTTTTACTTTTTTATTTCTAAATTTCAGCTGCCGTATCATCAATAATTCTAGAGTCGCGGGGGACCCCACAAACATTAAAAAAACGGACACAAAGAACATCCAGACTCAGAACAACCAACAACGATTTGTAGATTCCACAAATTTTGGACTAGGTCTATCTGTGTGCTAAGTTTTTTACCAATTTCATTCAACGGTTTACACGTGATAAGTAACAAACATTCACTTACATAAAATTACAAAAAGAAAAACCACTTGTCTCGCGTTAATCTAGATTTTATCAATACATTCCTATACCTCGGGAACAGTAGGTACCTTTTTCTGGATGATACCCTATGTCCTTTTCTGATGCCTAATAATGTGTATACAAAAGGAGACTGACGGTTTTCTTAGGAGCGTTCGGCCTAGTCACCTACTCGGATAATTTCAATGTTTCCTGATAGCATTATAATTAGAAAGCTATGTATGTTTGTAACTTTTTCCAAAAACTTGTCTGAAAGTAGATATAAGACATTAACTTATGACATTTACATATTAAGATTAAGTCATGCACGAAAACTTCTAATATTGTATGTCTGTATATTAATTCACTAATATGATGTGAATATTATACATTATTTTATTATTATTATATAAAAAATAAAATATTATTATACAATGTCAAATACATTATCCTGTGGCCCCACACTAGGCAAGCCTGTCCTGTGGGTGCCTGACGCGACTAAATTATTTAACATACATTGTTAGCTCGGACAGCATCATAATGTATATCTATGGCTTATAAATAAAAAGAAAATAGGTACAGCAAACTTATAATTATTAGCATGCGAAGTTTATAATACTAAATTAAGTGAAATGAAAGTTGCAATTTAACTAAGGTATGCATGTAGTTTATGTTTATCATATAGGTTCCAAGCTTAAGTCTCAGGTTCAACATGTTTCGGGAAGCAAATGTGCTTGTAAGCTATGTTCATAGTTAAGAAACGACCCCGGCGCGGGATTGCAACGACAACGACAGATAATGATCTACGGATGATAAGTAACAGTTTGATGCCAACCTAAAAAAACAATTTACTGTTTTTTTAGTATGGTAACAAACATGAATTATCGATTACAGATATTGAGTGAATAATCGATTTCAAAAACCTGTGAATTGAATTTAAAATCTTATAAAATATCTCATTACCCTAGGCAACACCTACCTCTACTGTGGGATATAAGTAATAAAGGAACCAATCTCATTAAATGTACAAAGTGGGCGTGTATCAATTATATGCAAGTGTCGATTTTTCACATTGTAGCCGCTAACTTGGACATTATTTTTCTCCACTTTGACAAGTTTTCTGAAAATAGTACACAAGAACGGTACCATTGACTGCAAAGAATTAGTATCGAAATTGAAATTATGTACTAATCAAATCGGCTTCAGAAAAAGACCATGACTGTATATACCGTTTGCAATAACAAATTATAGACGAAATGCCTTTTTCCTACGCACTGCACAACATTTTAATAGATTGTCTAAAGACTTTGACATAGATTTATTTTGTAGTAAAGCTAGCACAGTGCGGCGGCACCTGGCTAACTCATTATTAGGTAATTACTCTTTTGCTCACAATTAAAATTGTGTTGATGTGAATATTGATATACAACCTACCTTTACAATTTAAGTTTTTTTTTTGTTCTATTTAAAGATATTGTGATCAATTTTAAATTATCAGTGGAGGCTTGTTATTAGTAATTAGGTTATATATTCATAAGTATTTAATTTTGTTATTAGACTGTAAGACTTACACAAAATAAATACATAAATAAATAAGAAAATAGTTAAGAGTAAACATCAACTTTTTTTCGTAAAAGCTTCATTTCTGTAGGCGTTCAGGCCGAAAACCGCCAGTCTCCTTTCACGACGACCGGTCGAGTGGTTAAGGCGTGAAAGCGTAATTAACAAATATAAGTAATTTTGCATTTATAATATTACTTAGGATTAGTATTAAGAAGTAGTATTATACTAGTCTACGTAACAACCGATATAACATTCACGTTATGCATGTAACGGATCTATGACGTAAACACTCGTAACATGCCAAATTATCACATAGATATCGGAATAATTCCAAGTAAATAGAACCTTATTTGTTATACAGACAATGGGATACGTAAACACTGTGTAATCTGGACGTTACTATTGTCCCAACTCGGGCTATACTCGTTAGCGTTAGAAGTGATATGATTGTGATATTGATACTTGGAAATACCCATAAAAATGTGTGTGTCAGTGCGAGAATTGGAAGTGCGATTAACACGATTTCGAGCATTGAAACTATAGCGAGCCGCATTACAGTTTTGTCGCACAGGCATTAATCGCAATTCCATTAATCGCACCCACTCAGTTTACTTCATCGAAATTGATCGGATTCCTATAGAAATTAAGATGCTAATTTTATTAAATTTAATTTTCGATGTAAGTCTACCTATAGTAACGTCTTGAGCTGCAGCAGCCCATCGGCGGTCAGTCGTAATTGGTTTTTATTTATGTTTGCATTTATACCAGCAATTGACAGCCTTCGGACAGACTCCATTTAAACTACTACATTGAGTCGGTGGCTTATTGCTTTATTTACACGATGAGACTACCAGAGAGCCAATTCTTGTAATAAAAACTATTAAAATTAGACTCCTTATCTATTTTCTGTGTTATGCTATCAGAAATGGTAAATTGCATTTCAGTTCACATTTGACATTTATAAGACTGGATTGGAACTCTATTTTGAATATATTTTATTACACGAATTGGAGTTCTGATGTGGCAGATATAATTTGGAAAAATCATAAGTGCGCAGTATCACGCTTATGTCACTAAAGAAGTAGGCAGATGGGTTATTTTTCCCAAAAAAAGAAAACACTAGTAATGTCATACTTTTTGTACAGTCTATTCGCAATACATAATCCTAACCATAACTAAATGCGAATGTGAGTTTATTTAATAATAATAATAATAATAATAATAATTTGTTTGTTTTGTTTTCACGCCTTAACCGAAAAGACCTATCCTCTGATCACCGCTACTCTAATCCCCGGAGGGGGGAGGGACACACGCACAGGCGTGCGTGGGAACACCCACGTTGCCTCTCGGACCTGGTGCTGATTGGAAGGCGAGCAGGCTTACAAAGCCAACCACTCTCAGGTAAAACCTCATGGTAGCTGGAGGTCATCTCGCGCCCTCCGGCGCCCGGTTTTACGATTGGGGAGAGGTTTTAAGCGTTTCCTCTCCCGCTCCACCGCCTCCTTGATGGAAATTACTTCCTCACAGAAGGACGACTGCGTTTCACGACTGTTACTAATCTAACCTAACCTACATTGGTTACGAGCTCATTCGTCCTCAAGGTTCGCCCCCTAGCAGGTGTTTGTTAGGTTTCTTCTTAAAATCCACCCAAAAATAGGTTCGCGGGGCTCCGTCTTTCTATGAAAGGGGCAAAAGTCAAGGGCGTACAGGCTCGTAGCCCCTACATTTACGCTGAAAATATAGTTATTCTTATTACTCGAATTGGAATGAAATTTACGTGAGTTTCTACAGTAGTAACAGCAATCTAATTCCGTTGAAGGATTGTTATACGTGTAATACTATCGTATAGGAGAAAACGATACGACCTAATCAGAATACGACATATAAACGCACATATGACAACGTTAATATATGCCATTACCTTATCATCCTATTACAAAGGATAATTATGATGGATTAACCACACTGATGGAGTCCACATTAATAATATGTGCATGTATAATTTCACGCCTATATCAGTAACGTTGAAGTCTTAGGCCCTACGTAATAAATAGAGTCATACTCAAACATCTTTATTTCCATAAAATTGTGTAAACACATCTTGGTCATGTCAATAAGCTTAAAATATTGTTACGCCCAGTGACATCTCTCGTCATTGTGGAAAATAAAATAATTTACACCGCCATCTATTGACATCTTACGGAACTACGTAGTACGGTACGAGAATCTTAGAGAGAATGCTGGTACTTTCTCGAATCATCGTACTGTTTACATACCGAGTACAGCGTTGCTAGAAAGCTCTAGAAGCGCTTCACCCGCGTATAAATAGGGCGCACGCGCACCACCGAGTCAGTTTACAATCGTAAGCGGTCAAGTGTTCATCGAAGCGAACGGAAGCGGAAATACTACGGAGTTTGAAGCAGTACAGTGAAAAAGTGTGGTATAGTGTTTGTTGTGTTTTAAATTTAATTGTGTGTTTGAATAAAACGTGTTTTAGTAGGTAATATTGTTTATATTCTTATCCGTCGAACCCAGCACGTAACAATATAAATCTTCTTCTTAAAAGGCGACTGACTGACTGACGCGGGGGACTTTACAAATATTCAAACAATGGACACAAAGAACACCCAGACTCGGTAACAATTTGTAGATCACACAATTTTTGTCCCGTGTGGGATTCAAACCCACAATACTCGGCGCAGTAGTAGCGGGAGGCGATCTCTTAAACCACTACGCCATGCGTGTAGTCATATATTAATAGTAAATTTATCATAATAAAATAACAGGATATAAAATATTGTATTGAAAAGCTTGTTCGAGGGTTAGAGCTCTCTTAAGAAGACGCAGGCAAGAAATACATGTGCCCTTTTTATTGTTAATTGTTTACAATGCGCATGCAAATGCAAAGGCAATTTGCGGCATGAAAGTTGATATAGTGACAAGAATAGAAAAGGGTATGTTAAGCTGGTTTGGGCATGTGGAAAGAATGGACGAGGAAAGACTGACTAAGAAAGTTTATAAGGCTAGTGTGAATGGAACAGTCGCAAGAGGAAGACCTAGGCGAACGTTTCTTGATCAGATCGGAGGCGTTCTGGACAAAGGCCAGTTTAAGAGCACCTTGAACCGACGGGCGTGTATGAGGAATGTGATAAAAGTGAATGAAGCCAGAGAAGTGTGTCAGGATCGTAGCAAATGGAAATCCGTAGTCTCTGCCTACCCCACTGGGAAACAGGCGTGAATCTATAATAATAATAATAATAATAATGGTCTATCACATACACACAACACCATCTAGCCCAAACTAAGCAGAGCTTGTACTATGGGTACTAGACAATGGATAAACATACATATATACTTTTTTTTTGTAAATACATACATATACATAGAAACAACACCCAGAACAAGACAAACATCCATGTTCATGCACACAAATGTTTGACTTGTGCGGGAATCGAACCCGCGACCTCAAGCGTGGCAGTCGGATACACTAACTTCTACGCCATCGAGTCGTCTATGTATATGCTATGTATATGTACAATATGATTCCTAATACAAAATAATTTATTTTCTTCCTATTCTTATATGAGCTGCTGCATATGTGGTGAGAGGGCGACCCTAATACTGTCCAACAGGTTCAGTTACAGTTCCAGGCTCCGTAGTGCAATTTAACGCATTACAAAGTAATAGAGCCTCGCTGATTTTGTAGTAGAGCCTCGCTGATTTCAGCATGAATGGGCTGGCTCGATCGAGGAAGGACTACCCTCTCACAGAATGTCGACGTAAAATAGCAGTATTCCTACTATTGTGTTTCGTTCGGTGAGTGAGAGTGCCGGAGGCCCAATCACCCTCTTTCCCCCTTCCCGCTCCTTCTCCTTCCCACTTCCTTTCCTAAAGGGTCGGCAACGCGCAAATGATGCCTCTGATGTTGCAGGCGTCTATAGGCTACAGTGACCACTTACCATCAGGTGGGCCGTATGCTTGCTTGCCACCAAGTGCTATGTCTCGTTTTCAAATATGCAATGACATTGCTTTAAGAGATCCTAGTGAGGCTCCAATACCCTTAAATATTTTGTTACTAGATGTGGCTCACAGCTTTGCTTGCGTTTATGTAGATTTTGTCAATAAATTTTTGCCCCTTGGGAAGAGTAGTTTTTCTGGATGCAAGTCCCTATGTCCTTATTTGTTAAATTACATTGATCATCGGTCAAGTAGTTAAAGCATAAAAGCGTCACATACAAACAAATTTCAAACTTACATTCGAATTTATAATATTAGTTAAGATAATGATGGCCTTAAAATATTTTTAAATAATTCAACAATAAACGAACAACGGAAATGTACAGTCCTCTCATTTTTAACTGGAAATGTCAGTTATACCAAACAGAAAATTAATAAAAAAGTTGTTGTCCTTTATTTACTTAAAACTTTTGTCTGGATTGACTTTAAAAGCGAAGTCAATCCAGAAGTGTTAATTAATTTAGGGCTTTTTGTTTATCTTATTGGAATAAACTTTGTTGAATATACAAAAACATTGTGTGTTATAAAATACGAAGTATGAGCCAGAAGTATCTGGTATATATAGTTGACTACATTTTGCCAATGGCTTCACTCGGGTACATTTGGGTTATGTCAATTTTCTTTTCCTCGGAAATAGTACTATTTCTAGATGAATGATATCCTTAGTCCTTTTCTGTACTCCTGACAAACTGTATGCGATTTTCCATGATGATCGGTCGAGGAGTTCAGGTGTAAAAGCATTATAATCAAACAAACTTTCTCATTTATAATATTAGTTAGGATTTATATAAATTAATTGGAGACAGAGGCTTCAGCAGAATGCTTGATTTGGCCCAAGAGTCAAGTAAAACTGCAGCAGACTTGCATGAAAAGTACCTTAACCCTAGTTAGATGGACGTGTGTTTTTCGCACTTAGTCTCACATAATCACATGTCACAACTGTGAGGGTGAGAGTAAGTGCGGCATACACGGCCATTGTGCATAAGCGACATACGTAAGAGGTTACAGTTATGAACCACCTCAGCTCCAACCAGAAAAGTAGCAGAAGAACGAGGCTGCAAGGTGCTTCCTTCATAACTTTAGAAGATAACAGCTAAACAATCTTAAGTTGTGATAGTACAGTGAGTAAGGTTATGAAGACTCTAAAATAGCATTATGATGGCAATACACGATCTATTTTGAAGAGTTTCTAACGCACATGTCACATTTTTGATATAGAAAGCGATCTATATCGAAAATATGATAGTAAAGTAATCAGTTCTAGAAACGAGTTGGGTGTGAAAACCCAAGATTCAACCTCATCGTCTTCATTTAATTTTTTTCCATCAGTTTTTTGTAATGTCCCACAGCTAGGCAAAAGCCTCTCCCTTGGACTTCCAAATCACTCCGCTGGTGGATATCCCCTGACCTTATGACCTTGTGACCCCTATATCTCGGGGGTCTTTTGACCCACAGGGCCCATATTCAAACTCGAACGAGGTATGACCCCAAGGTGTCTGCACACCAAGTTACAATTTAATATTTTCCATTTAAAATATGTGACTCCTATATCTCAGGGGTCTTTTGACCCACAGGACTCATATTCAAACTCGACCGAGGTATGACCCCAAGGTGTCTGCACACAAGTTATAAGTCAATCGGTCCAGTGGTTCCGGAGCTATGCCTGTCACTAACAGACAGACACATAGACCCACAAAGTGTTTTCATTAACCTCTTCGAAGAAGACTCAGAGAAGAACTCACATTCGCATTTATTATATTGGTTAGGATGTTTTCCAACGTGTTTTTAGAGCCTTTATTATGTAATTAACGTTTAATGTAAGATCCTAACAGACACTAATAAGTAAGCCAGAAATTATAGAAAGTATAAAAGTAAAACATAATAATTACCTGTGTACTAACCTATTCGAAATGGTATTGATTTTCTTGTATTATTTTACAAGCTAGGAAGCGAGTAGTCATCAAATAGTAAGAAAAACCTTCTTAATTATTTGTGGACAAAGCACATAAACTCTTGCGTAAGTATACATAGGCTTTCATGCCAAAACTACCCAAGCAACGAGACAAACTTTGATTTCACCCAACTTCGGCCAAGTTCGGTCAACTCCGGCCAACTCCGGCGGTATTTCGCTTCTAACCAGTTTCCACCGGACTGTGCCTTGGGAGGGACTGCAAAAACTTGCTAAATGTCCCCTGGGATCTTAGTGTATCATGAACAGACTTTAGGCCGCTAAGGAAATGAACAAGGATAGGTTGTTTAGTGAATTTTGTATAAACTTGATGCTTTTACCTATTTTTATTCCTTGTAGACTGTATTGAGTTGGGATTGACAGAACTACAGTTGAACGAGAGTTGTTGGTATTTATTTTATTTAAGGTCACACTTTAGGTAGTTTGGATGTAAAATAATTATTTAGTTATATTAACTGCACGATAGCAGCGATAGCCTAGTGGGAGACCGTCGGACTGCCACGCAGAGGTCTCGAGTTCGATCCCAAGGCGCGCAACTCTGACTTTTCGAAGTTATGTGCGTATTAAATAGTTAATTATCGCTTGCTTTAACGGTGAAGGAAAATACTGTGAGGAAACCTGCATGTCTAAGAGTTCTCTATAATGATCTCGAAGATATGTGAAGTATGCCAACCCGCACTAGGCCAGCGTGGTGGACTATGGCTTAACCCTTCTCACACTGAAAAGAGGCTCGTGCCCAGCAGTGGGACAGTTTAATACAGGGCTGATATTATATATATTATTATATATTAACTGCACGGATGGCGTAGTATTTTTAATCGTCGCCTTGTCACTGTCATACGGGACAAAAATTTGTATGATCTACAAATATTTTGTACCGAGTCTAGTAATTGTTCTTTGTTTAAATGTTTGTAAGATCCCCCGCGGCGCAGGATACAACCCTAGAGAATATGTATTTTTAAAAATAAAATGAATTGAGAATATTATATGATGCTGAAATATATTTTAAGTGATAAAAGCATGTAGACTAGGACCCTTATATTATATCCAAAAGAGTAGGTCCTTATAAAGACAGTTATGTGCGGTCTCGATGGCGTATTGGTTAGTGTAACCGACTGACACGCCTGAGGTCGTGGGTTCGATTCCCACACAAGTCAAACATTTGTGTGCATGGACGTGGATGTTTGTCTTGGTATTGGTGTTTCTATGTATAATATGTATGTATTTACAAAAAAAAAGTATATATTATATATGTTTATCCATTATCTAGTACCCATAGTACAAGCTGTGCTTAGTTTGGGCTAGATGGTGTTGTGTGTATATGATAGAATATTATATTTTTTTGTTATAAGATACTTACTACTCTATTTATTATTATTTATTTATACTCAATTTTTGGTAGCAGTACGGAGTCTATTAATATTTTCTGTCCCTTTGCAGCTACTGAGAGATACAAAGCTCAATATTTTTTACCGGGGCCGGGAATGGAACTCGGAATGTCACGATCGAATAAAATCATATAAATTAAACACTGGCAACATCGAAAGCTGTAAATTAATAAAGTATTTTTATATTTACGGTGTTCCCAAATGTTGGATAGAATTACCGAAAAACTAAAAGAACTACAGAAAGCCATGTAGGTAATTAAGACACAATGACAAATTAATGTATACTAATTACAAAACTAATTTGTAACTACGTCAAGAACTAAAATAGAATAATCATATTTTGGATGAAGTAACCAGAATAAAATGTGTGGGAAAACCTTGGGGAGGGTTTTGTCCAGTAGTGGACGTCTTTCGGTTGAAATGATGATAAATCATAATAAAAACGAATTTTGAACGACATTTTCTCCAAAGATGATTTACGATTCTAACGTAAAGGTGATATATGTGTGCACATATCAAGTAGGTACTTAAATCACTATTGAAACAAGTGAGAATCGGCAATGAATTGCCGTTAATCTTAGAGTTCGAAAAAATGGTTTAAGTAATATGCAAAGGTCAAGTAATACCACGTGAGGTCGTGAGGGTTGAGGTCAGAGGTCAAAGGACATAGTCATTTCAGGGTATATAGACTATACTGCGTCGAATAGCGGTAACCGCGAGTCTCTAGCTCTGAGCTTGGGATCCAGTTATAAAAATAGTCAAACCCAAGAAGAAGCAAACCACAGCTAGACTTCATGATACTTTGAGCTCATTCTGTGTAAATAGAAACACCAATGATTAAATTATAAATCTAAATAGTTTTAATAGTTTTAATAATAATTTAATTAGCTTAAAATATATTGTATACATACGTATAGTATGTCATAAATTGGATCGTTTTTGTTTTATCTATGTTAATGTAAAGATTATTCTTATTCAGCCAGTCAACTAAAGATACCAGAGCGTAATTAATATTGTCCTCCAGCTCAAATTTATTTTTATTTTCTATAATTACGGTTATATCATCAGCATATAAAACATATTTATCTTTAGACATATAAATTATTTTTAAATTCTTTCCCTATTTGAAAGACTAAATCAACGGCTTAAACCGCTTTCTTTATACAATTAGCCGAACTCCGCACCAGAGTAAGGCTCAGAGATCAAAGAAATGTCCATTACTGAAAACGAACCCCTATGTCACGTTTTACTTTCAAATCAACCTTTAGGCGCTACGCAGACGAAAGATAGCGGCGGTCACAGCAATTTTACACACATTTAAGATTAATAGTCCGCCTCGAGGCTGGTAGCGTGATATTATATAACCTACAACCTTTTTTAAGAATCTAAAATCAATCAGATTGTATCTATCGGTTATCATATTCAAAACAATTATTCAGATCCGACTGTAGGTACCAGAGATAAGCGCATTCAAATTAAACAAAAAAAATAATTGAAAATCTAGTCCTTTAGCTTTATTATGTTAATATCTATAGATAGATATGCAATCCTATGCCCCTAGTGCTCGACCGAATCTGGCTAACAAACCATGGTTTCCCGCCGAAGAACCAGCCAGCAGCCGCTTATGATAATGATAACGGAGAGAACCGATTTTTTTATCTCAGAAGTAGACTCTCGGCTGCATAACGCCTTAGATGACTTCTCATAACCAATCTGAACCAGCGTAACTAGAACTCCACCCGCCGATTAAACTGCCAGATTATTCCATATTTAGAACATTGTTACATATCAAGCTTAACTGGTCTTCGTTCAATTGTTAGTTAAGCAAATTAATTAACGTGTATGAAAGCGTGTTTTAATATAATTTAAATAATAATTGGTATGTTTATGAAATGTATACAGGCGCAATGGATGTTAGTTGACGGCTGAAATTTTTTTTAATGTATGTTTAATTGCCATACAATCATAAATTAAATAAAATGTCGACAACTTTCTTTTTTCATTTATAGTTTAACTAGAAATAAAAGCTTTGCTACCCAATGTCATATTTTGTACTCATGGCAACGTGAATGCGAAATTTTATACTAATCTGTCGAGTAGTTAAATCGTGAAAGCGTAACAAACAAACAAACTCACATTTATAATATTATAATTTACTAGCTGACCAACGCAACTTCGTCTGCTTCACATAAGACAATTTTCCCCGTTTTTGCAACATTATTCATTGATGCTCCGCTCCTATTGGTCGTAGTGTAAAGTTATATAGCCTATAGCCTTCCTCGATAAATGGGCTATCCAACACTAAAATACTTTTTCAATTTGAACTTGTAGTTCCTGAGATTAGCACGCTCAAACAAACAAGCAAACAAACTCTTCAGCTTAATAATATTAGTATAGATAGGTTATGATTTCAAAATTATATTTAATTGTGAGTTAATTCTTACACGTATGCATAAAACTCAGGTAAATTGATCACCAAGAAATTTGTTGAATATTCTCTACTGTATTCTAAGTACCAGCATGGATTCCAGACCTGTAACCGATGAATGACAATAATCCCATTATTATGTGGGCGTAAAACTATTTTGCGAATAACAATAATATCAGCCCTGTATTAAACTGTCCCACTGCTGGGCACTGGCCTCTTCTCAGTGTGAGAAGGCTAAGGCCATAGTCCATCACGCTGGCCCAGTGCGGGTTGGCAGACTTCACATATCTTCGAAAACAGGTTTCCTCGCGATGTTTTCCTTCACCGTCAAAGCAACCAATAAATAACTATTTAATACGCATATAACTTCGAAAAGTCAGAGATGCGCGCCTTGGGATCGAACTCGAGACCTCTGCGTGGCAGTCCAATGGTTTCCCACTAGGCTATCGATGCTATATTTAGCGAAATGTGGGTGTAATAAATCTCTCCTTACCCCTTCGGGGATACAAGCGTGACACTGTGTTCGTAATATTTAAATCTAACTAATACTATAAATGCGAATGTGTGTTTATTTGTTTGTTACACTTTTACGCCTTAACTACTCGACCGATCATCATGAAATTTCGCATACACGTTGTTATGGGTACAGAAAAGGACACAGAGAATCTCTCATCCAGAAAAAGTACTATTTCCGAGCGAGTGAAGCTACGGGCAAAAACTAGTAATACATATTAGGCATTACTTTAGTTGCAGTCACTTTCAGGGAATCGTTTTCAAATCGATATCTGTGGTATTCGAGTAGCATGCAAACATTACTTTCCTGAATGTAACAAATGCTTTGCTTCGTAATCATGTCATGCCTGTAATATATTTTGACGTTATATTGTCGCGAATCTACAAACAGTACAGTTATAGAACGCTAGCTTTTGCCCGCGGTTTTGTTCACTCGGGAACAGTACTTCTTTCTGAATGAAAGATACCCTGTGCTTTTTGTATCCCTGACAACATGTATACGATATTTTATGATAATGGGTCGACATAATATTGTCTTCTATTTACGCGAATATTATTCATTGAAATTAAACTGCTATATACGGATTTTATCGCGTTGTTTATTTGACACTTTATTACAAAATTTTGAAAATTGTTACTCTACTACTACTATTAAACTTTACTAATTTTTAAGCAAATTAAATTATTATTAAACTATTTAGATAAAATTTTTTTTTTACACTTTCCCCGAGTCCTGGAAGATATGGGTCGAGTCAAGATAAGGTGTGATAACGTAAAACAAACTCACACTCGCATTTATAATATTAGTTAAGATGAAAGGGTCACTTCACCTAAATCTATATGTAGCCTCTGAAATGTGGCATAATATACTTTTACTTCTTTCTGCGCTTTCGTGGATATTTGCATCAGATAAGGGATGTCAAGACATGACATAATAATAATAATAATAATAATAATATTCTATCACATACACACAACACCATCTAGCCCAAACTAAGCAGAGCTTGTACTATGGGTACTAGACAATGGATGAAGAAGAAGAAGAAGAAGAAGAAGAAGAAAGAAATCAAATTTATTTCGTACAGAGCACACACAATCAGTTAAAACAGAAATAACAAAAAATATATATATATATATAATATACATGTCATTACAAAATGTGTATGCCCTCGTCGAAAAGGGTCACCACCTCAGCATTAGCTGGGCACCCAAATTGAGTGCACCAGCGCTGGTTTTCAGTTGGCCACCCGATACAAGTGATGCACGGTCTGAGGCAAATACTTTACATTACAACAAAAATACAATGTGGTTCTGCTACATACATACACAAGGAAAACGTATAGGGCATATAAAATTGTGTTTATAAATTAGGTACATTTAAAAGATATGAGAACAGAGGTATAAATAACACGTTACTATCAAATAAATAAATTTAAGGAGGTAGGTTAAAAATAAAAATAAAAGTCATTGCATAATAGGCACTGATGACACAATATTATGCTCAAAGTGAAACGTAAACAAAGTGATCAACCTCAGCGTAGTAGGCTATATGTATTGTTTTGTATGTTTATGTTTTGATATTATAATTATTTTGATATTATTATTAGTGAGACCATCTATTATAGCTAATTGTGGAGAACATACATATATATATTTTTTTTTGTAAATACATACTTATTATATGTACATAGAAACATGACAGTGATGCCGTTGCGCCTAGTATAGTGGGTCAGATAGGTGGGTGAGATCGGATCGCCGCAAGAATTAAAAATGTACGTGATCCACAAGTAATCGGTCTGTGTCTGGGTGTTCTTCGTAAAGACTGCGCCGAGCGTAAGACAGATAATAACAGACCTCGAGCGGCGCATACTCAAATCGGCGCGCAGCTGCCATAGTAAAATTGTATGGAGGATTTGAAGTGCTTTTTTGATAAATATGTATCTTTATTGTCAACCAAAAACTTAAATATATGGGACGGACAAATTGTAATATAACTATTTATGTTTCGTTTAAGCTGTAAAATAGGATAGATTTCTACTGTTATAATCTAAAAATCACGTAACACGAGCTTACGTTTTTTAGCATTTTTGCAAATTTACATAATTTTATAGGCAAAAATATTAATTATTTTAAGTTTTTTACACGGTGTAATTGTAAACACATTCATTGTTATGGAAAATGTATATTTTATATTTGTATTAAACAAAAAGTGTTGCTTTTATTCACTTAACTGTGACCGCCAGTTTTGGCATATTTCGCTCGGCGCAGTCTTAAGTCATTTTCGTAAAGTCCTGTGACCCATGAATTATTTCAAGTGCATGAGATTTATTTCTAAAATAAGATTTGAATTTTGGTAATTTACACTATCAGTAAAAATTCTAGCAATAATCTATATAGTAAAACACCTGTAAACACCATTATGAGGTAATTTTCAATATGCCTGACCTACAATATGTTCAGCACGACCTATATTCTCTAACATGGTAACGGTTTCCGGGGCAATTACCATACTGGGTCGCAATTGCGGCAATCTGCGGCCCAACCCCTACACTTTTAAAGTACCCCAATAAATAACTATCAAATAAAATGTAATGTGTTTGCGGCCGTGTCTTATCAATTCGGTCGCATCGATGACTATTCCCGTTTCCTTTCGGTGACTTTTCATTTTTTTATTAGATGATGTTTAGATATTAGACAACGGTTCGAGATTGCATTGGTAAGATTTTAAAGGTTGATCGCACAGATGGCGTAGTTGTCTAAATGGTTCCCTCGCCATTGCTGTTGCACCGGATGTTGTGTATTCGATCTATACACGAAACAAAAAATATATACAACGTGTAACATATTAAACGCACTTCCTGAAAGTACTTTGTTCAGAATTGGCTACTGAATATATTTCTGATACTTTAAAATAGGTATATTTTTGTCCTAAAATAAAATAATTAAAACAACTCTAAAAAACTCTTAAATCACTAGCCACCTCTCGCGACCGGTGGTGCGACACTATATAAGGACGGACGGCGTCAGTCGCAGTCTCCTGGCGGCCCGGCTTCACACTCCCAGCTAAGTGTCCTGATTATACAAGGACCACGAAGCAAGTCTTTAGCGAACCACGCCCTGACTATATTTGTATAAGTCTTTTATTTGTATCTTAATACATTAAAAGTGTATTTGTTATACCTTCTCTCATTGTACTTCCTAAATATATCTACATTTCTCCTAAAGTAAACCCTAAAGGTTACAATGGCTAATATAATGGCTAATTAAAACAACGTAAATTATAGTCATCCTGGTCTTTGAACAGTCAAAATAAACGAAAATGTATCATAATTCAAGGCAATAAGGTTTTTGATGTAATAAAGGCAATAATGTTAGATTTATTGTAATATACCCATACTATCCGCGCACAATAAGGAGAACTAATTCGTTAAATTAAAATATTTAAGTACATAAAAGTAAAATTTTATGATTATATTATTATTACGATTTAATAATCTAATTGGGGTGTTTGAGGTTGTGCGTTATGTCTGTGACACGTTGTGTACGTCACAATAATTTGCAGAATATAAATTGTATATTCCGCAAATAATGTGCCGGAACTTGTTGTTCTTTGCGTCCGTTATTTGAATTTTAATAAAGTATTTCGCAACACAGTAAGTGATTTATCTATTTAAATTAAGCAAAATGAGATTAGGAATAACGCTTCACCCGATTCGGAATCGAGCTTCAGATCTCTGGCACAGAAATGGCATTTACTACTGCACTACCGAGACAGTCTTAGTTTTTAGTATATGATACTATTTGGGAATGCCCACCTCATGTTTATAACAATATATGGCAAAGAATTTTGTTCGAATGTAAAATCCGACAATTAAAATATGCTAATAACACGTTCTGGTATCGCCTAGCCCGATAGCTGGCGTTATTTTACCAAATGTCTTATTGGTTTTGTTCATACGCAATTCTCAAAAACAATAAGACATTTGGTAAAATCAAAATAATCTCAATCATATCTTTATTAATTTAGGTCACAAAATAACTCTTACTGATGTCACACTAATCAAAAATTATTATGAATTTACATTTACCTATTGCTACGTTCAGCAAACTAAGGGCTTATATCGTTCACGTGCCTCCTCGAGCTTATAGTCGCTGCGCCAGAAATTTCGTTTTTTAAATCAGTTTCGTTTCGCAGACCAATTGTGCAAAACGACCAAAATGCCTGTTCTATTAGTAGAATATTCGAATTGTGCATTACGCAATGCCTGTTCCCTGACCTCGAATTATTAAGATTCAGTAATCTTTCTATGTATTTTTGCTGTTCACAAAGCAGAATAGGTAACCCTTGTTATTAATATCGGGCAGGTAAGGAATGATCTATAGGTAAACTTGCAAGCGTCTATAACCAACGATAACTATTTACGATCAGGGTCTGTATGCTTGTTGGCTACCTTGGTGGTGAAAACAGTAAACAATTTATGAATTCAATAAAATGTGTAATTAGAACAAATTTTTTTATCACCTGTTTCCGCCCTTGGTTTATTGGCGCAGTAACTAAGCATACAATATAAAAATAAAGTCACACCTGTATCCAGATGGGTTAGTCAGGTGTAAAATATATTAGCAATAGCTTTTGTGCGTGGGTCCGCCCGCGGGGTACTTCCCTCAATAAAAAGTGGTTTATGCCCTTGCCCAGGTTTTAAACTATATCTTCACCAAATTTCATCTAAATCGGTTGAGTGGTTTAGCCGTGAAAAGGTAACAAACAGACAGTGGGGCAGACAGAGTTACTTTCAAATTTATAATATTAGTAAGGAAGTAAAGATATCACCGGCAATGAAGCGGTCTAGCACAGTCCTTCCCTAAAAATTTACGTGTGTATGAAGACTAAAAATTTTAGTGTGTCCAGGCTGTTTAGCCAAATGACCAACCAAACTGCCTGGTCAGTCTAGCTTTTCGATTTTAAGACCTGGATTTATGCCAGGAGTTATTATAGTTCACAAGTATGTGCAAACACAAGTACACTCTTTATTTCCTAACTCTCATAATCCGATGGAACAGCAATCCGCCATAGTCGAAGAGAGACCCAGGACCTGTTGGTCCTGGGTCTCTCTCCGACTTTGGCGGACTGCTTTACGTACTTTCCGAGGCACAGAGGTGCGTAACACCACCATCTTTCTAACTCCGGACTCCTACTGAGAATTTCTTGTCAAAAAACCCAATAACTTTTTGTTGGCACGACCCAGGATTCGGACCCGGGACCTCATGCAGTCGTAAACGCTACCACTGCACTACCGAAGCAGTCTAAAGCACTCAGTATTGTATTTAGAACAGAGGTTCCCAGACTTCTTTTCTCATAGATCACTTTCAAAATGTAGCTGGTTCCGGTGGACCCCCTGCAGCTACTTTCTACCATATTCCTTGGCATTCGTATTTACATTGGTGAAGAATGACCTCTGTTTCTTTTTCCTTCCATTTTTTAAATTCTCGTTACTGAACTTGCCTATCCACCCACGGTAGGCGGGCTGACCTATTTCTTTTTTAGAAATTCTCTACCGAAAAATCGGTAGGTTAGAAACCTCTGGTACTGAACATAGAATATGCAAGTTTTTACAAGTAATAGTCACTGAGCTTCTTAAAATATTATCTGCCTACAGTGATAGGTGAAGTCAAGCCAACATTTTAGTTCTTTATTATCGAAAGCAAATAAATTGTCGTGGATCCCGTGATCAAAAATGTGTGTGATCACAAATAGTTGTCTGGGTATATAATATCTATTATATATACATATATAATAGAGTCTGGGTGTTGACCCAGACTCTGGACAATCACACCAAACAACTTTCTTCGAATGTTTGTAAAGTCCCCATGACACAAGAACTATTGCTCCTAGAGTGGGCGTTGTTCTTTACTAAGATAATAAATTTTGCACCCAGATTTGCTCACGTAAATATAGGTTAGGTTAGGTTAATAAAAGTACTTTTTTCTGCATGAATGGTACTCTATGTCTTAGGCTGTACCCTTGACAACGTACATGCGAAATTTTATAATAATCAGTCGAGTAGTTAAGGTATGAAAGCGTAACAAACAAATAAACAAACTCACCAGGATTTGAGTATTATCTATGTCCGATAATAATTTGAAAATCACTCATTTTATTTTTTGTCACTTCAACGTCTTGAAAACTGGCAGTGGGTAAGCTCTTAGCCAAAGTTCGGACCCCGTGAGTACTAACCAATACAACAATTGCTGATAAAGAGATTTCAGATCAGCCTTACTATTCGAGAAATCAAGCAATTCTATTATTTACATGCAAATAGCAGTCAAAACTATAAAATGCTATGCTAAACTATACAATACTAAAACAATAATGTTTAATATTGCAATGTCATTTATATGGATTATACAATGCCTGCAGAAACCTACTGAACACAGTATTTGAATTGTCTTAGATTGATGCTTGAATAATAAATTAGAAACATAACTAATTGATAGACTGGCAAAGATCTAAAAATCTATTATTTTGGGTTTTAAACACCTCGATATAAATTTGTCATAATTCAATTTTCAAAAATATTTCCAATAATAAGTACTATTTCTTGTTATAGGTATCATTATTTTGGCGTCTATCATTGCATCAACTTCGTCTTCAAGTTGTGATTTCACTGTCGGCGAGAACATCTGCAACGCCACAATAATATGTAATGAAACACCATGTCACTATGTCATTTTTATCATTATAAATTCAATTCAACAGTTACTCGACACCAATTTCTTTACAATGTTTAACTTTGACCCTAAAGTTAGAGAAATTATAGGAATAGATAATATTTGGACAAGGCTTCGTGGATACACCTTTAGATATTTCCCTAAAACTGTTCATCTAGATCTATCAAACAATAAAATATTTAAAGTAAATGGAGAAGCCTTTGGTTATTTTGACCAATAAGCGTTTTCTAAACATATCAAACAATAATATTGAGTCATTTTATTCAAATTCATTTAGGATTTATATAAACAGACTGGAAGAATTAGATATATCACACAATAAACTAAAATGCTTAGATAGGGAATTTAACGACAATCCTAATTTGAGAAAATTGTATTTGCAGAGCAACCAGTGGTCAAATATACCAGTTTATGCATATTTTGAAAATATTAGAAACTTAACTGATTTTAATTTGCAACATAATCTTTTATTTAACCACAGTTAATTCTTCTTTTACACAATTAGAGAGCTTAACGACATTAGACATTTCGAATAACTACTTGATAAAACTATCAGCTGACAACATTAAAGGTCTCGTTAAAATATATATAACATAATGAATTGGTATCGTTTGAATCTAATTGCTTTCGTCACGCTAAGCAAGATAACAAACTGGCTAGTATTGTCAAACATATCCTACAAGGGAAAGACAGTGAACAGGCATCTGAAGAAAATTGAACCACGAAGCCACGTCTCCACCTCATTAATACTTAATTAAATTAATAATTTGGCCGGTTACATTATAATTATATCAATTCGAATGGTCACGTTTGAAATCTTATTCTTCATAATAATTTATTATGCATTGCATCATCATGTTTGTTTAAATATTTAAAGAATTTTTTAAATCCAATATATAATAATTTTGCATGCTTCTATGACAGCAGATTATGATGACACTAAAATAAATTTTGTAAGAACCTAATTATAATATTCTTTCTTTCACATACACGCAACATCGTCTAGCCCAAACTAAGCAGAGCTTGTACTATGGATACTAGACAATGGATAAACATACATATATACTTTTTTTTTTGTAAATACATACATATTATACATAGAAACACCCAGACCAAGACAAACATCCATGATCATGCACACAAATGTTTGACTTGTGCGGGAATCGAACCCGCGACCTCAGGTGTGGCAGTCAGTTACACTAACCACTACGCCATCGAGTCGTCAAATTATGTTCTGCAAAAATAAAGATTTGATTTGATTTAAAATTTGTCAATATTATATCGATTATTATGTAATAAAATATATATATACAATTAAAATTAATATCGTTTTGTTTTTTTTTAACACGCCACGATAAGTGTGACCTTATCAGCATAAGATAGATATAATTGATTATTATAAATTTTCGATTTTGGCAATCACGAATGCTGTGCGCTGTGATAGTGTATGTGACTGCCATGCATGGTGTCCCGGGTTCCATTTTTGGATCGTACAATGATCGGTGTTTTTGGTTATTTTTAAATATTCTCAGTACCAGCACAGAGCTACTGTGCCCAGGAGATGGCAATATGTCTGTTTCCTATTACATTGGCGAGAATTAAATGTGTGTGTAACATTTACCATATTTCTTTATTATCTTTGAAACTATTGAGAACATATTCTACAAGAAAATTTGTAACACTCTTCTTACCAAACCCAGAAGCGTGGAACTTACTCCCTAACAGTGTGACACTGTACTGCTTTAAGAACAGACTCGCATAAACTTACTGAGCTGCCTCACACCTATATCTCTGAAGGAAAAGGTAGGAATGATTATTATATTATTACTAGCAGACTTGACAGACTTAAATCTGCTCGATCGCAGCGTGTCCTACTGGAATTCAATTGCGAATCTTATTCAGGGTATAATATAATAGTACGTATAATATGCTATATAAAAACTATTCGGTATACAATGCAAAAACCTGGTAGAGGTTTATGTTTTTGAGATGCTCACTATAGAGAAATAGCAAAAAGGTTAATGGACGCTTCCGGAGATCAGAGGGCTTTTCTTTATTTCGCGGAAAGAATAAGTAGCATTGCCCTTCAACACGGCAATGCTGCCAATCTTCTGGGCACACCACCAGCCGACTGTGATGCGGAGGAATTCTATAACGCTTATGAGAGAGTTTTATTTTTCCTTATTCTTTATTATTTCTGTTTTATAATATTTTGGATATAAATTAGTTTTAAATAATTGTGTAAATTAACAATATTTATAAAATAAATTTATTCCAATTATATTCTAAATAATTATATATATATATATAATATATTTGTCGGCCTCGATGGCGTAGTGGTTAGTGTAACCGACTGCCACGCCCGAGGTCGCGGGTTCGATTCCCGCACAAGTCAAACATTTGTGTGCATGAACATGGATGTTTGTCTTGGTCTGGGTGTTTCTATGTATAATATGTATGTATTTACAAAAAAAAAACAGTATATATGTATGTTTATCCATTGTCTAGAACCCATAGTACAAGCTCTGCTTAGTTTGGGCTAGATGGTGTTGTGTGTATGTGGTAGAATATTATTATTATTATTATAATTAAGTAGTTACTATAATAATTGTAGGTATTTTCCATGGTGCCGTTTACATCCAAATTAACACCGAAATTTTCGAGTAAACATATTAAGCAGCTAAATTACTGGTATTGTTATGCAAACATCAAAAACAGTGTTCAATTACAATTGTATATCGTCAAAGGAATCCTGGCTCGATTCTCGGGTCAAGCATTGTTATTGAGCTTATCTATTAGCGAATTCTCAGTAGCAGACTGTGGTTTAAAAATGCGCCCGGTAAACAATAATAAGCAATATATTAGTTGGGATTTTAATTATAACTAGCAAGCTTTTGTCCGTAGCTTTGCTCGCTCAAGAACAGTACTTTTTTCTAAATGAAAAGTACCCTAAATGTACTTTCTTGTACTTATGACAACATGTACGCGTAATTTCATGAGGATCGGGTGAGTAATTGAAGATGTGACAGCGTAACAAATAAATAAATCACATTCGCATTAATTTAAATATTAGTTAGGATCTAATGTGATTATTCCACCTCTGTATAGCTCTGCGGGGCACGAAACTATAAAAGTTTCTACTAATTTTATAAAGAAAATATTTTTGTTTTGTTAGTAATAAATAAACTCAAAAACTAGTAGAGCGATTTTAATAATGCTTTCACCATTAGAAAGCTACTTTATCCAAAAGTAACAAACGCTAATATAATATCTCGCTACGAGCCACGAGAGCGGAGCAGTGTTCATTAACGTGGTATATAATACATTGATTTATTTTATTCCTTTTGTCAACTCCCGCACTAGGAGTAATTCTTGTGTCGTGGGGGACTTTACGAACATTCAAACAACGGACACAAAGAACACCCAGACTCGGAACAACTATTTGTGGATCACACAAAGTTTTGTCCCGTGTGGGATTCGAACCCACAACCATCGGCGCAGTGGCAGTGGCGAGGTGACTACTTAAACAACTACACCATCCGTGTTATTTTTACCGTATTGAATTTAAAGTTTGAAGATATTTTTCTATAGAACTATGTTGGCAACCAAGCATACGGTCCTCCTGATGGTAAGTGGTCACCGTAGGCTATGGACGCCTGCAACACCAGAGGCATCACTAGCGCGTTGTCGACCCTTTAGGAAAGGAAGTGGGAAGAAGAAGGAGCGGGGAGGGGGTAAGAGGGTAAGGGGGTGATTGGGCCTCCGATACTCTCACTCACCGAACGAAACACAACAGTAGGAATACTGCTATTTCACGTCGATATTCTGTGAGAGGGTAGTCCTTCCCCGGTCGAGCCGGCCCATTCATGCTGACATCAGCGAGGCTCTACTACTTTAAAAAACCTTTTTGTTATATGACACCACAAAACTTCAAAATAACATTAATAAACCGTATTACACCTCTTCTCCCTTAGCCTTTATTATTCCCAAGTAACTTGGGGTCGGCTTTTTCTAGTTTAACCGGATTTGACTGGATATTAGATTTTACACGGAGCGGCTGCCACCTGACCTCCGCAACCCGAAGGCTAACGATACCCTAAGGCTAGACCAGTGTCAGGATATAAGAGGGTGCTGACTTTCCCAATAACGGTCCCAGCTGCCATAGATGTTCATGGCAGCTGGGACCGACGGCTTAACGTGCTCTTCGAGTCACGGAGCAGGCGATAATTGTCAATCAATACGCACATAATTTCGAAAAGTCATATAACTTCCGAAAGTCAGAGGTGCGCGACGTGAGTTCGAACCCGAAACCTTTTGCATTGCAGTCTGTTGGTCTCCCCACTGAGCTATCGCTGTAAGCCGTATTACACCTAAATTAAATTAAATCATATTTATGTGATCAATAACGTAGCGTTAACAGCTATAATGTATCTTAGTTAAGCACCACCTAGCATTAAGTAAAGCTGTAGACTGTAACATGTGGACAACGCCGTTGGTTGTACATTCGTTAACCGTAGCTGTAATACCTACTAACCTAAACTCATACTGTATAACTGTTTGTTTGTTCCAATAAATAAATAAATTAAGTGCTACTTACGTACATACCAAATAGAATATTTAATTAGATATAGATATAATGACTTATTGTCCAAACATAGAGTGGACTTAGTACATTAAATGCCTATTGTTCAATCGGGAGCAATGTGAATGATAAGCATATCCTGTAAACAAAAGATCAGTGCAGTCGTTAAGTGTTTGCTAGTTTTTGGTTAATGGTTTTGGATAATATTAGCTACAGATTAACCAAGAAGGATTACGAGGAGAATGTGAATAGGACAGGTGAGAGAGATTATCTTTCCAACTATTCCCATCATACGTTTCAACGATCGTCTAGATCTTGACCCAAAACTAACCAGGTCGATATTATTTTTAATGTGGTGTATGCGCTTTCCTTTCCGCAGGCAAAGGGTAGTGGACTGAGAATGTTGAGCTCACAAAGTCCCCGGTCCTACTGACTAAGCCAGCCTACCGACCTACTGACCATTCAGCACATTGGCCCACCGCGGTGGGCCAACACGCTCAATACCTAGCAGTATGAAATATATTTTATGACCTATTTTCATACCTACCAAGTGTAATTTTTTTTTATGGTATAGTATGCAAACGAGCAAGCGGATCGCCTGATGGTAAGCGATTATCGCCGCCCATGGACACTCGCAACACCAGAGGAGTCACAAGTGCGTTGCCGGCCTTTTAAATATCCCCTAGGAGGGGATGGGATTTGGGTCCCTGGTACTCTCACTCGCGACGAAACACAACACAAGCGCTATTTCACAGCGGTTTTCTGTGAGGCCGTGGTATCACTCCGGTCGAGTCCGGTCGACTTCCGGTCGAAACTGTGATTTGTATACAACACCCCAGATACAGATACAGTATCTGAGCAGGCGCCCGCACAAATCACCATATATTCAAATTAGCAGTATATATATATATATATACATACATATATATATATATATATATATATATATATATATATATATATATATATCGCTGCCGTATTAAACTGTCCCCCCGCTGGGCACGGGCCTCTTCTCAGCGTGTGATGGAATAGGCCATAGTTCACCACGCTGGTCCAATGCGGGATGGCAGACATCACATATTTTCAAGAACACGATATTTTCTTTCGCCGTTAAAGCAAGCGATAGTTAACTATTTTGATACTTACATTACTTCAAAATGTCACAGATGGGGTTGCCTTGTGATTGGATACATGTGATTTTGTTATTCCGTTGTATCCGCTATTGCCAATTCGCCTCGTCAATACATTTAATCGTGAGTACTATCTTTCTATGGTATCTTAACAATTCATATAGTTATGATTTTGCACTCGATTGAACATAACATCTACTCTTTCGTAGACATTACGCGTTTGTTGCCTATAAGGTTAACATAAACATCTTTAACGGCTCCTGTACACGATGCCACCGCCGCGCCGTAACCGTTCCGCCACCGCGCCTCTATGCTGTGGATACAGTCGCGACCGCACCGTCACCGCGCCGCCAACACTCCGCAACCGCGGGTTCTTTTTTTTTGCGTATGATTTTAATATCCCACTTTACAATTGTTAGTAATACATTGCATAACAGTGCTCTGTCCTCCACTAAAGTTACGAACGTTTTGTAATCAAAATTATCCATGATAGATTACTAAAAATTTAATACGAGCGCATACGTTGGCGGCCGGTAATGGAATAAGCAAAATCAAATACTGGCGAATGGCGGCGCGGTGTCTGTGCGGCGGCGGCGCAGAGGCGGTGCGGTTGCGAACATATACACAGCTGAGAGACAAGACAAGGTGACGGAGCGGTATCGGCGCGATGGCGGTATCGTGTACTCGAGTGGTAACACTGCACACTGGACTCTTTTATTCTTTCCAGTATAATGACGACCGTTACAAATACACCACCCTAGGCACAGATGCAGTATCTGATCAGACACTCACACAAAGTATTATATATTAATTATGTTTGAATTAATAGTTTACTATTTGCTGAATAAAGCAGGTTTTAAAAATGTTACGTTGCTTGGCGGAAATGAAGATGCCTCGCGCTGAGGCGAAACACGTATCGACGCATATTTTGTGTTCGAAGCAGAATACTGCAAGTTGGAGTACGCCCGGCTCCCACGACATGGCTATCCTCATACAGAGGAGTTCGGTATTGTCAGCCTTTTTCTATTGCAATAGTTGTGGTGGGCAGTCCGAAGGTGCGTGGCGGGTTCCTTTCTACCTAATAATTATATTCCTTGGAGCCAATTTTAAGTGGGTGCTCAAGTCAAGATTTTCATCCTCAATTACTACCAAGTATTTAGTGGAGCTTACCGTTATGATACTTAAACTTGGTATCTCAGATATGATTAGTCAACGTCCACCTAGGTCTTGACCTAAATAATTTGCCTAGGTCGTTCGTAAGACCTAAGCAATGATTGAAACGGAGGATGTAAATAGAACAGTAAGAAGGGGTAGTCTAGCTTTTTTAAATGTCCTATTCACATTCTCCTCATAATATTTTTTTGTTTATCGATATCTAATATTAGAAAGAATGAAATAAATATTTTATTTTAATGAAGCATTGCAACACACAATCAGAACTATTATAATACAAAATTAGTGTGAAACTGTAATAAATGTATTTATAAATTGATAATAACAAAAATAAAACTTACATACATTATTATATACCTATATGAATTACTACATTATAATACGTTAATTAATTACATATACTATAATTTCATATATTATTATATATAATATAGAATACACATTTATACATGGAGCCCTTGCGGTTAAATGTGCGTCGCAGTGTTCATTAAAAAGAAATGTTGCTCAGCATTATGCTGCACCGTTTGCAATACAGCGCTGATTTTCACGAACACCTCAATAGTGATTATGAGCGTCTAAGAAACACAGTCTACAGTCCAAATTAATACCATTGAACTACAAAAAAAATACAGAATTTTTAATTATTACAGTTAATAAGAAACACAGTTTACAGATAAATTAAATAAATATACATGTAAATTTTTTATAACTACAGATAAAAATTATTAATTAAATATTTTTATTATTGTAGATAAAACTATAAGTAAATGAAACCAATATGAGTAAGATGTCGATAAGGAGTTAAATACTTGGCGATTAGAAATTAGGAGTCTATTTTACGATTTTATAAATATTTTGATAATTTGTTTTAAATATTAAGTTTGTTTTAAATTTTCACATTGGTGGGGGCGAGTAATTCCAACATTTCGTGCCCGTGTATTTAAAACTTGCCCCTAAACGCTGTTGTGTGATGTCTAGGTACATTCAAGAGGTGAACTGACGACCTAATTAAACGTATTAGACCAAAAACGTTCGCATTAATTTCCTATTGTTATTGTTAAACCACCCTCAAAGTCAGTAAGTTAAGTCACCTTAAGTCACCCTCAAAAACATGTATACGGAACATATTTCGATTAAAATGCATCCTATATAACAAAATATTGTATTCATAATTTATTTTATCATTTTGGATTATTAGGGGCATACGAACTTATGAAACATCCACGTTTACAAAGTATTTAGACAAATATTTAGTTAGAAATTGTCAAATTACAGTAGCTATCATACTTTGCCACAATTATTGATGTATACAATATTTTGGTATATAAGACATTTTAATGGCACTTTGTTCCGTAAACATCTCATTAAGTATGGTTCTACCAAGTCCACAGCATGTTTTGAAAATTATTATATCTAAGCATATTTTATTAAATACTTTATGCAATAATTAGTCTTTCAGAAGACTATTGACCTTTGCTGGTGGCGAACAGTGCGACGGATAAAATATAGCCGTTAGCATTATCTCAAACAGTTTCATAAAACAGAGCCTATTATGCAAGCGGTAGAACGCACAAAAGGAAGCAGAATCTCTCCTCCGACTTAGGAGATCACTATCGCTTGTGAGCTTGGTATCGTCTATTATTATCCATAAGGCCCACAAAGACCCGGTCTTTGTACCGAGTCAAAAGGCCTAAGCTGTTATTCAGGCTCTGTTAAAGGTTATAGTGAGCCGAACCACCCCGGCTGTAGCTTTTGGAAATCTATACTAATATTATAAAGCTAAAGAGTTTGTTTGTTTGGTTGAACGCGCTAATCTCAGGAAATACTGGTTCGAATTGAAACATCTTTTAGTGTTGGATAGCCCATTTATCGAGGAAGGCTATAGGCTATATATCATCACGCTATGACCAATAGGAGCGGAGCATCAATGAAAAATATTACAAAATTCTCTTATGTGAAGCACACGAAGTTGCGCGGGAAAGCTAGTTAAGATATAGGTATGTTACGAGAATTTTCTTTATTGCTGTTTCTGTTCGTGTGTTGTCATGGTAGACTTTACAAACATCTAAACAACGGATATAAAGAACATCCAGACTTGGAAGAATTATTTGTGAATCACACAATTTTTATTGTGTGGTTCGCACCCACAATTTTTATTGTGTGGTTCGAATCGACAATTTTTGGTATAGTGGCAATATCGAGGTTACTTAAATCATTATGCCAGCTGTGTAGTCACGTCATTCTCAGTATTTACGTACTTTTTGGAATGATTTATGTTTTAGCCTGACTGCACTGGAGAGGTGAGTGCAATATGACCGAGGACTACTTCAGCATGGTCACTTTAAATCACGTTACGTATTATGCAACGCGAAAATATAAAAGTTATTTGAAAAGAGCAATTAGAGTTATGTTAATCTTTTAACAATACTTTAAGTCTTATTGTCATTTTAACGTTAATTTATAACAATATCAGGCCTTTATTAAACCGTCCCACTAAAAATCAAAATCAAAATCAAAATAAATTTATTCAGATTAGGTTACAAGGTAACACTTATGAATGTCAAATTTACACATTTTTTTTCTGCGAATTTACATTTACTGCCACGTTCAGCAAATCAAGGGTGTAGGGCTCATGAGAAGAACGGGCAAGAAACTCATGGTCACTCTTTTTAATCGTCAACTTTTGTTTACAAATCATAAGAGCTGTAAGGTGCTGCAACCATTTCTCCATGAACTATTACTACTACTACTACTGGGCACGGGCCTTTTCTCAGAGTGAGAAGGGTTAGGTCCAGTGCAAGTTGGTAGGCTTCACATACCTTCGAGAACACTATGGAGGATTCTCAGACAAGCAGGTTACTCTACAATGTTTTCCTTCACCGTTAAAGCGAGCGATAATTAACTGTTTAATTTTTTGTTTTCTTTTTGTTTTCTACAACTAAGGTGGCAAACAAGCATACGGTCCACCTGATGGTAAGTGGTCACCGTAGCCTATAGACGCCTGCAACACCAGAGGCATCATTTGCGCGTTGCCGACCCTTTAGGAAAAAAAGTGAAAAGGAGAAGAAGCGGAAAGGAAGAAAGGGGGTGATTGGGCCTGCGGCACTCTCACTCACCGAACGAAACACAACAGTAGGAATACTGGTATTTCACGTTGATATTCTGTGAGAGGGTAGTCCTTACCCGGTCGACCCGGCCCATTCATGCTGAAATCAGCGAGGCTCTACTAAATACTACTATACTTAATGGTCATAACTTCGGAAAGTCAGAGATGCGCGCTTTGAGATGAAATTCGGAACCACTAAGCTATCGCTGTTCAATGATTGGCTGTAGCGATCGCGGCCGGATGTGAGGTTTTGAGTTCATTTCCCAGGTGGAGTAAACGTTTTATTGAGTTATTTCTGTGAATAAATTCTTAGTACCAGTTCAGTGTCTGATATAGTGCCTCTGTAGACGGCAATAAAGTCGCCCCCAACGTGGGACCCATATACATGGCTCGCGAAATATGGATGGAAAATACCACTATCTTCTCCTTCAGATATATTGGCTATATGATTGCACGGATGGCATAGTGGTTTATGTGATCGCCTCACCGCTTATACTGCGCCGGGTGTTGTAGATTTAAACCTCACACGGGACAAAAATTTGTGTCATCTACAAATGGTTGTTCCGAGTCTGGTTGTTGTTTGTTTGAATGTTGGTGAAGTCCCCCACGACACAAGAATTATACCAAGTGCGAGAGATGTCTCTATTTACAAAAAAAATGTTATTTTGATATTAATTTATGCTACCCTGCCTTGGTAACGCGTCTGTCGCGATAGCATTCGGGTGAGAGGGTTGGGTTCATTTTTAGGTAGGGTAAAGGTTTATTTAATTATGTCTGTGAATAAATTCATCGTAACTGAATTGAGTCTGGTCAATATGCTCACACTAACGTCGGTCTTAAAACATATCTCGCGAAATATGGGTGTAAGACACTACAATCTTATAAAAATATACATACATGGTACCACGCCAATATATCTGGGGGGTAGGAGTATAACCCCTCTAGATATATTAGCGTGGTACCATGTATCATCATCATCATCAATCAGCCCACCGCAGTCCACTGCTGGACATAGGCCTCTCCCATTTTACGTCACAACGGTACCATGTATGCATCTTAAAATTTATTTTTAAGCGGACAACGACTCCTTTCCACTATTACTCTTTACAAATAACAAAATAAAGAACGCACTTCATTATTCCATTATCATAATGTTCTCACATCCGTTAGCGCGAACACAAGCTTACACTTGTTGGCATAAATAATTACATATCTTAGTAAGCAACTTTTATATTATGCGTGATTAATCAATTTTATGTTGTTAAGTGACTCCCAACGAATAAAAAATGGATTTAAACATAATAATAAGTAAGTACGTTTTACGAGTGTTTTTATTTCTATTGTAGTTAAGTATAGACTAAACTATGGAGTGTCATACCTAAAGCTTGGCTAAAGGGGTGTAGACACTTGTATAGGCGTATGCTTGCAAAGTATAATAAGTATATTTGACCTATACGGTAAAATTAGGAATCTCTGAAAGCCCTTATGACTATAAGACGTTGAATCAATTTGTTAATATGGAAAACAGGAATGGTTGTCGACTTTAGTGAATTGTAATATGAATCGATAAGATTCGCAAGTCGATCGAAACATCGGCAATAAAAAGTATTTATACCTTTAAATTCTTACCAATGCTATATAGTCCAGAGCCATTTAAAACATTGATTCTAATAACTATATTAGTAATTAGGCTAAATTACTAAACTTATATTAGTAGTTAAAAAGGCTAGTGTGAGATGATGTGATACCTAAACACATAGCTGGCGAAATTTATTCCTGCCGTAATATATTGACTTAAGATTGTAATGATAACCTATATTTACAAACGTATTAAAAAAGATAACATAATTACAAAAATACAAATAATTATAATACTAAATACTTACAAAAATGGTTTAGGCATCGTAGAATTCTTCAGCATCGCTGTCAACTGGTAAATAGACCAGTATATTAATAGTATATTATGGTAATAGACTTAAGTATATTAATCTGTATAAATGTATATCGGTTGTGTATATCTAAGTACAAAATACTATATAGTTATTGAAACATAGGTTCATTTTACATGGTATAGAACCCCAAAAATACAATTTACTGAAGAAAATCTTATCTCCAGAAAAGCTCTTTACTAACTTCTGTAAAGCCTGCATAATGTATAGCTTAGAATATAATTTGTTAAATTAAGAATTAATGCTTTTAAATAGTATTTAATATTATATTTTAATCAAGTTGGTAAGTTAAATTTAATATTATTTTGACATATCCCCGGTCTGATGTAATAACCTATGGTTAAAAATAATAATCAATGTAAATCAAAATCTTTGATTTTAAATATAAAACTAAAAGATTTTTAATAGATTATTAAAATAAATTCTTAACAATTTGATTACCATTATACGATTTTATTATATCTCTGTGGCATCTTCACGAAACAATTTGAAAAACATGTTTCCTATAAATTATAGTTACTGTACATATCATATCACTCCAGGACAATTTTATTAAAAATACGGACTATACATATAGCAAGATTTAGAATAATTATAGTTTATTCTTCTTTCAGGTATTTTTATCTTGGCGTCTACAATTGTATCAACGAAGTCAACACAATGTGAGTTGTTGAACCACGTGTCTTCCTGCAACTATACAATCAAATGCGAAAAAACAGCTGGATCTATCCCTAATTCAGCCTGCGATATGGATCCCTATGTCACCTTCATCATAACAAATTCAATTCAAAACTACCTTACCTCGGTATTCTTTGCAGCCACTAACTTTGACTCTAGAGTTCGAGAGATAAAAGGAATTGATAATTCTTGGAGCAAAATTGATAGCTCCGCTTTCAGATATTACACTAAATGTCTTCGAATGGATCTATCTAACAATAACATAGTAAATATAAATGCAGAAGCCTTCCGAAACTTGATCAATATGAGATATTTAAACTTGTCAGGCAACATTATTGAAACATTTTATCCAAAATCCTTTTGGATGTCAGATAGCAGAAATAATCAATTGCAAGAATTAGACCTGTCACACAACCGACTGCAATACCTTGGTAGTGAATTAAATGATATTATCCGTTTAAGAAAATTGTATTTGCAGAATAATCAATTGTCAAGTATTGATGACGCGTTTATGAATCTGAAAGATCTAAGCCATCTATATTTGCAACATAACCTTTTAACATCTGTAAACTTGTCTCTAATTCACTTGAAGAGTTTGACAACATTAGATATTTCATATAATCATTTAATTAAATTATCAGGTTATGAAATCAATCGTCTCGTAGGCATTGTTGATTTTAACATATCCCATAATGAACTAACATCTGTTGAATCTAATTGCTTTAATCAAGCCTTTAATTTGCAGAACGCTGATTTTAGTTACAATGATATAAAAATTACAATTGAGAGTGTTATGTTTATAAATAATAACAAACTTAAGTACTTAAATTTCTACAACAACAAAATTACAGGAGTACAAGATAATGCTTTTCAGCACTGTGATTTAGAATATCTCAACTTAGAAAACAATAATATTACTGGTGATATAAACGATAAAACTTTCTCTAATTTGCAAAAGATAATTGAATTGGATTTATCACAACAAAGTTTTACTAGCATTAAAAACAATGCGTTTGTTGAGATGAAAAGTCTTCTGCATTTGAATTTTAGCAGGAATAGCATCAACGTTGTTGAAAATAATAGTTTTGTAAATACATCCATTACTGGGTTAGACCTGTCTTATAATACGATATCTAACTTAAACTTTCTGAAAAATTGTTTACCGAATCTAATTGCATTTTATCTCAACAATAACAATATTACATTTGTACCAAGACATATCTTTGATAACCAAAGTCAATTGATAAGATTAGACCTTTCTATGAATAAAATTACAAGTATAGAGGAATATTCATTGCCGTTGAATAAATTGCAATATCTAAATATGGTTGGTAATCGAGTGAATGGTGCCCTTAAACAAAACGTATTTAGTCCAGCCAAGTACTTAAGATTTTTAGATTTGAGTTATTTTAATATTACTAAAATCGATAAGTTAGCTTTTGTTGATTTACCGATATTGGCTAAACTTAATCTTTCAAACAATCACATAGAAAGCATCGAAGTGAATAATTTTGTGGGAGTAACTAACTTATTCAGTTTAGATTTATCATTCAATGTAATAACAGAGTTTAAATTTAATGTAAGTAAATTAACTAATTTAAAAGCTTTATATCTGAGCAATAACAAACTGACAAATATATCAGGATTGTTCTCAAGTCTTTATCAACTATCATACTTAGATCTGTCTCATAATAACATTCAAAATATGTCAGAAAATGGATCTTACGTTTTCCCGAACTTAACAGTGCTGTTCTTAGATAATAACAACATAACATCGTTTAATCATCCGAAAATAAATTCATTAAAAACTCTTATTGATCTTGGCTTATCTTCAAACAATATTAGTCACATAGATTTAAGTTATTTTAAAGAACTTATGACAGTTGATCTTAGTAACAATAGTCTTACTTACATAAATAGGACATTTTTAGAGAACAATGAATTTCTTCAGGCTTTGGATGTGAGTAGAAACAAAATCACTGATATACCTCCAGGTACTTTCCAGTTCATGAAAAATTTAAAACTATTAAACTTGTCGTCCAACTATCTAACTAAACTAAGATATGGTAGTTTAAAAGGTCTTCATAAAACAGAAATATTGGATTTATCAAGGAATAATATTAGACATTTAGATGTCGACATTTTCCACGAATGTGATGAACTGAAAACTTTGATTATTGATTACAATCGCATTAAAACATTTGACGTTGAGAGACTTATACTTATATCTCTAAGAAAATTACGAACCCTAAGTATAGGAGGTAATCCAATATCGTGCAAAGAAATTGTGCACAATATAAAATCTGCAAATACTACGTTTTATGCTATACGACAGGTGGAAGTTACTTCCATTGATAAAATATATCACGAAGATAATGTTCATGGCATTAAATGTGGTGACTACCCGGATCCGTGGATAACAACTCAGAAGACTGATTCGGGAATATCACATAGTGGCATCCACGGAAGTGAGTCTTCGGTATCATCAAGTACTACAATTGTCTTAACTTGGTGCTCGATACTAACGGTAATTCTAATCACAGGCGGCGTAGCAGCATATATAAAATTATATAAAAAGCGTGTTTTAGTAATTAACAGAAATATGACAATGCAACTCAGAAGTTCATTGGATCTAACTGGATCCGAATTTCAGAGTGATCTTTTAGGATAGATATTATAAATAATTCAAAGAATAATATCGGACTAGTGAGTCTGAACGTTGATTTTTGTTTGTTATTGTTACAATCTGAAATTTTAACTAACCATTATGTGATAAATGTTACCTTTTAGGCGTAAGTATTTTTAGTAATTTATATATTGAGATTGTATAATGTTATATTTCAGAACATAAGTGAAAATAAATGTATTTATAATTCTTGTTTTATTTTAAGCGTTCCTTGCTTTTGCGTCTTGTCTTTGAAGATTCCTTTAATTTGTTAAATATTTTTTTATAGATGCATGTAAGTATCTTAAGTAATATTATAAATGCGATTGTGAGATTGTTTGTTTGTACGCTGTCACGCTTCGGTTCACTAATCAAACGATCATCATAAAATTTCGCTACCCTTTGTCAGGGGTACAAAAAAGGACGTAGAGTACCTTTCATCCATAACAAAATTACTGTGCCCGCGCAAAAGAAGCTGCGGGCAAAAGCTAGTAATGCTAAAATTATCTGTTGTAAATAGTAATAAATATGAAGATGCAAATGTGTGTGTGATTAACACATAAATTGTCCACTGTGTCCGCTGTTTAAATATTGCAGTCCTTCGCGACACTGCATGTTTGCAACAGAGTAAATAAATAAATTCATACCAGCATAACGTTAAGCCAGTTTATCGCCAAAGGTTAGGTATATATCATTTACATTCTGCCAGCTTTGGTTTCATATAATTAGGAACAAGTATTTTGCATACAACTTAACATTTCGGTATAACCTGAACTATGCCACGAGACATAAACTGAAGCATTCTAAGGTTGTCTACCAGCCACAAAAGACTCCGCCACTATTTCCAAATTCAATTAAAATTTTTGATTTATTATTATTTAAATAACAGTTAATTTAATGTTCAATAATGTAATAAGCCGTGATTATGATGAGAAAACGCCTCAAGTACAACGACTAAAATCTCGGTATACATTGCCCACGTAAAAAATAACAGATGTAACTCAACGATATGAAGTTATCTCTGATAAAAAATTGTACAGTGGGGGAAGTATTCCTTTCGGTATAGTCATCAATCATGCTTGGAACAAACGAGCCCGCAATAATTCCCTCAGTGTACACGCTCAGCCTGAAATATTATATTTGGATAGCCTCGGATAAAATGTGGAAAAACGGTAAATAGAAAAATGTTTTGCCAAATATGGGTATTTTTGCTGTTTGACATTGGACTCTCACGGTCGACTGTCCAATTGTATAAAATTACTAATCGATGCAGAGGATCTCCTACGTGCTCACTCAAACGTATTTCAAATAATATTACACTGAGATATGAAATATAATAATAAAATTACATACATACATATATAGATTCATGTAGAGACTACGGATTTCCATTTGCTACGATCCTGACACACTTCTCTGGCTTCATTCACTTTCATGACATTCCTCATACACGCTCGCCGGTTTAAGGTGCTCTCAACCTGGCCTTTATCCAGAACATCTCCAGTCTGGTCAAGAATCGTTCACCTAGGTCTGCCTCTTACGACTATTCCATTCACACTAGCCTTATAAACTTTGAAGAAGATATATTTTTTAAAGTGCTCATTCTTTATCAAAATGGAATATTTTGAAAAAGAATGACCACACACAATAAATCATGTGTCGCATGTACAAACCTAGACTCAGAACAATCACTTGCGATGTGGGGTTTGGTTATGTGGGATTTGATCCCACAACTCTTGTAGTGATGGCAATGGCAAGGCGACCACTTAAACTTCTATGCCATTAGTGCAGCCAGTTGAAAGACACGTGTAACTTAAGCGAAATTTGAAATAAACCATGTTTAAATTTATACACATAAATCATAATTATATAAATATAAAATCAGTCATAATATTGATTTTTTTGCAAGTAACTTACGGCCTTTAGTAGTTAGATCTTTTATTGTACTTATGTAAGTTGACAGAGAGATCTATATTCATGTTTGTTGGCAGCATTTAAGTCTGTAATCTATACTAATATTAAAGAGGAATGATTAAATTTTTGTTAAACCGTTAAACTTATATATATATTATATATAGGCTATTTTTTTTTTCAAAAATAAGTTTTGTTACTAACATTACCTAACCTTCATTTACGCGAGCAAAGACGCTGGTAAAAGCTGGTATTAATTATAAATAAACAACGAAGAGTCGCGCGTAGTGCGTCGTCGCGTATTAAAATTTGTCAGTTTTGACATCTAGGCCCTTGAAACTTTCTTTTGTGCTTTAAGCTGTCATTGATATTACGAGTTTCAGCCTCATAATGGCCTAGCCCTTGAATTGTTAATCGTTACTAATAGTTACTGTTAATTGTTTGTTTCACTACGTTCTTGCTGATACTTATCTTTTTATATATTAACCTGTCAATTATTGAAATATCTAACATAATTGCAAACCTATTGTATATGACTGACGGTGTGCCACAGTGCGAAAAACACATAAAATTTTAATCTCTATATGCATATATAATTATTTAGGTGTTGTTTTGTATTAAATATTTAGGTATTATATTAGACGACACACTCTCCTTTAAAGAACACATATCTGCTTTAACTAACAGAGTAGGCAATATATTATTTGTTTCAAAAATTGCGCCTTATTTCAGATCACAAACTCATCATAAAGATCTATAAGGCATTGTGTCAGTCTTTAATTCAATATTGTATCACTTTATGGGGCGGTAGCGGAAAATCCTTCAAGTTAAATATTGAGCGGACACAAAGAGTGCTTCTAAAGGTAGCAACCCGCCGACCCTACCGCTTTTCCACACATTTTTTGTATGAAAATTGTAAAGTAGTAACTGTCTGACAGCTTTTTATAATGTACACCGTACTTAAACAGCACGCAACGCTTACGTATAACATCAACCTTACTAATACTAAAATACATAAAGATATTGTCTGTACCACACTTTTTGAATCAGTTTGTTTTTACAAATAGATTTTTCGCATTCTTAGGGCTTTTTCTTTATAACAAGATAAATAAACAAACAGCTATATATGACCTAAGTTATGTAAGACCTAAGCGGATAGTCTGTCGGTACCTACAAACTTTAAATTATGAGGATACTGAAGATTTGTTGATTGTTGTTAAATAAGCAATAACAAGATACATGATAATAATTACAATCTTGGCCCATTTTTGCATGTATTTATATAATAACTATGGTTAATTGTACATAACTTAGTTCCTAGTAGTATATTGTAAGTGCCCTTAACGCCTGTGGCACAGGTTTACCCTAGTATAGGCTCCCATATTATATTACCTATATTAAGTATTTTATGGACTGTATTCATGTTTTACCATTGTAATCAATAAATAAATTATATAAAAAATATAGATATATAGAATATAATATAATTTCGAACATAAGAAATAACGAAAATATTCAAAGAAAATTCAGGGCTAAAGTCTGTGTCCCACATAAAGGCAATCGATTATGACTCAGTTTAACGGCCTTTATAGTTATACTCCTGAATTCTATATTAGTTGTTAGAATTGTTCATGAGGGACGGAATTGACAGGTTTACTATCACGAATGTGGGTATACACCTCTTATTAGTTTTTGTACTGCTGCATACTGTTAGAAGTTTTATACGTACGTAACTTTTAAAAGCAACGATGAGTACACTTTTCTCTATACATATAAATTACCAAAACATCTTTCTCTTAAGTATTTTAATATTGCACTTGATACTAATTCGTGTTTATATCTTTGATTTGATAAAACGACAATGTCCTTATAGTAAAATAATACCTGTTCTACAAGCAATCTCAAAGATATTGAAACAAAAAACATACAAATGCCCAGCTCGCGTCAACTATTTAAGGAATAATATATAAAATTTTTATCTGAACCAAAGAAATGACAACATTTGTACCTACCATTGATATGTCATTACTTAAACTAGTAAGCCATTGAAGAGAACAAAATACAAATTTCATTTCCAATCACAAATTTTACAGCAGAGTTCCACAAATAGATCTGCGCGGTCTCTTGATATCGACCAAACAATGAGTCGACATAAATAACCCAGCGATATGTTCCGACAGCGACAAGCAAAGGGTGGTTTCCCTCAAGGAGGTAACACGAACGAACTTCAGAGTAAACTTATGTGTAGGTTCTAAGTTCGTTATAACAGTTGCTTAATTTTGGCGGATAACGTTGCCGACGGTAAGATGGATATGGTCCGTTATGACTCTGTGTAGTACTGCATGAGTTTCAACAAGCCGTAATTAAATTATAGTTTGAAGATCCTTCGATAGACCTACGCTATGTGTATCATAAAGGTTATACTGCATGTAACTAAAAGTTGAGGTCATTAGGTTTAGTGAAGTAATAGCGATAGCTTAGTACAGAGATTGTTGAACTACCAGTTCAAACATGCACTGCACCACACATGTCTAGTGTGTCGAGATTATATTTGTATTAAAATATTAGATAAAATTTGTTCAAATGGTGAAGGTGACTAAATATTAGAAAGGTGGTGACGTTTTGGTAAATTTTGCGAATTGTTAATGACGTTTGGTTAATTTCATTGTAGGTGTGAAAGCAATACTTTTTGATAGTGATTTTAGAATAGAAATTATTTAAAATAACTCTGATAAGTGGAAAACCCATCAACAACTAATGTAAAACACACAATGATATCTGAAGATAATCATTGATATGAATTAAACGTATAACATGTAGGCTTACCTACAAAATGTTGATGAAATAGCTGATATGTACAACAATTGCCGTTCATCTACTTATAAAACTATACACAAAGAATAATTAATTGTCAGAATACATACGACAATTTGTGGTACTACGTTAGAATCTATTTAAAGCGATAAAAATAAAATTGACGTAAAAATATTTATTGAATTATTTGTATTGTTACTATTTATAGTTATAGGATACGGAAGCAAAATTTTGGTGAAATATCCATAAATGGTGCATGGTTAGAACGTTTTTGAAGAATTTCCTAACAGAAAATTTATATCAATTTGGCCGAGATTCCTAATAACCAATTCAGGACAAGAGGCTCGGTTCCTGTTACGGCTTAATCATACCAACAGCTACCGAAACAACTGCTAAAACTTTCAAGGAAATACAGGTAAGTTTTTGGCTTCAACAGTATAAAAGTACATGATTTTGTAGGATCTGAAATTAGGGTAAGCCCACAAGAGAATATAACGAGCCTCATTTCTCAGTAAAACTCAAGTCTTACTAAAGCTCATTTGGTTCTTAGAATATAATTGGTTACAAACATCGATAGAATCAATTTGTATGGCACAAAATTTCTCCAAGATATGCTAATAGCGACTTGATTAACTTAATTGAATTTTAATGTGTGGTAAAGTGCAAACTTCATAATTTTGCGGATTAACTTGGTCGGACCGAAATTGTTTCCCTTGCATTTTAGTAATTTGCATAGTGACGGAGGAAATTTTACTCTTAAAGTTTAATTTTATGCTGGTTTATAATAATTTCATTCTGTTTTGAGTATAACTGTGGGAAGAGAAATAGACGCTAAGTAAACTAGTCCTATATAGGAGACTAGCTTTTGCCCGGGGCTTCGCTCGCGTAAGAGAAGGGTATGTTAGAAACAGTACTTTAAAAAATAAAATATTACCTATGTTACTCAGTGATAATATAACTTTCCAATGATGAAAGAGATTTTTAAATCGTTTGAGTAGTTTTTGAGTTAAATCCTTATAATATAAAATCTTTTCTCTTCAAAATATTGGTATAGATGTAAACATACAATGGAATGATCTTTGGCCAGGTAAAGGAAAGACTCTGCGATAGACTAAATGCATATGATTTTAATACATACATAAACAATTGGATCAAGTCAGCTAAATGAAATAATAACGAAATAAGTATTAGCTCAATCCGATCCGATATCTCTATACACATGGGTCTGTTTTTAAGCGCCTGTATGTCAGTGTGTTATTGCGTGTTTTATTGAGCCAAGTGTCTGTGATGCGTATAATATTTACCTAATTTGGAATGTAATCGAAGGGCGAAAAAAGGGTGGAGAGTTGAAGTGTGCCGCACGAACATTTTGCCTGCTTTACTTAAGTTTGGCAAAAGGTTCGCCTACTAAAGTCCACTGTGCATATTGCCACACTGCATGTTACTAATAATAACTATCAGAGAAACCAAAGATTTAAAACATAGATGCGCTCTACTAAGTTTAAGACTGCGCCGAGCGTAAGACAGATAATGTCAGAGTTCGTGCGGCGCATATTCAAATCGGCGCGCGGCCGATAGTAAAATTGTATGGAGGATTTGAAGTGCTTTTTTGATAAATATGTATCTTTATTGTCAACCAATAACTTAAATATTTGGGACAGACAAATTGTAATATAACTATTTATGTTTCGTTTAAGTTGTAAAATTGGATAGATTACTACTGTTATAATCTAAAAATCACATTTACGTAATTTTATAGACGAAAATATTAATTATTTTAAGTTTTTTACACGGAGTAATTGTAAGCACATTCATTGTTATGGTAAATGTATGTTTTATATTTGTATTAAACAAATAGTGTTGATTTTATTCACTTAACTGTGACCGCCTCTTTGGCACATTTCGCTCGGCGCAGTTTTTTTGGACGGTAAGTTGTCATCTGACATAATGCCAACATAACAACTGAATCATAAATATAATATTATAATAATATTTAAAATTTAACTTCATTGGTTTTTATCTGAGCTTATCCTTCTTACAGTCGACAACTTTTCATGCGATCTAAATATAGTGAGGGCACAATTATGTATGTATATGATAAAAACTGGATAACACTTTGTCCAACTCGAATTCGCAGTAAAAATATACTGCATATATATATAGCATAAAAGACCCCGCCCATTTTGGCCCCCGATCGGTGCGTGTAATAAGAAGTTTGTAGCTTAAATTATAATAAAAATACGATAATAGAATGTTATATTTAAGATGGGTAAAATTTATACATAAATAAATGTACAGACATATAGCAAGGAAAATATATTTTATTTATATTTTAGTAAAAAATGAATCAATACTAGAGTATTGTTGTAATTATTTGGTTGGTCGTCGTACCGTTGGATGTTGTACATACGTCATGGCAGTGGTCTGGTATTAAGGATGGGCAAGGCATCAATCAAATATATCAGCACCAGCTGCTTTTCTTGGTGAGATTTTCATAAGAATATAAACAATATAAAATATATAATGTGTTTTGTTTTGGGTACTGATTTTCCTTCGAGGTCAAATTTCTACCAGTTGTAAATATTTAGAACCTGATCAATATGAGTCACACAAATATTTATTCCTATCGCTCTTATCAGGAATTGAACCCAATTAGTGTGTAGAAGTTTTACGCCAACCGTGCTGGGGTGCATATGAATTATTTTAAATCGCTCTATTCGTAATAATATTGAATGAAGGATCTGAACCATTGACTCCAACCCTTAACTTTAGTCGCCAAAAAGCTGGGCATCCTCAGTAAGGTGAGGTAGTATTTCATGCCAGAACATTTGCTTAATTTGTACCAAGCACAGGTTCGATACTGCATGGAGTACTGTTCTCACCTCTGGTATTGCTCTGCAAAATATCAGCTGGAGGCTTTGTAGTCAATTGAGCGGCAGGCCAGGATACTTGTCAGCGATGACCAACTGGTCAACACGCGACTCCAAAGCTTGGAGAATCGTCGTAAGGTTGCCGTACATGGTGGATATACCACATTTACGCACGAAGCACTTTGCTTCCACTTTTATAATGCGTACCGCTAAGGAGTGGAATTCGCTACCTAAGTCTGTGTTTCCCGATGAGAACAATCTGAGTGACTTCAAGTTGCGAGTGAATAGGTATCTTCTAGGCAAGGGTGCTCCATCGTCGACTGCATTTTCACTTAAGATTAGGTGAGATCGCGGTCAAACGCAAGCTTATAAGAATATAAAAAAAAATATGAATCCTGCGCCTCAGTAGGCATAATAATTTAAACACGGATAGAATGTGTCAGTTTTATCGTATAGCGCGTTTTCTTACTGTTACTGCTCCGCTCCCATGACACGTATCTTGATGATTTGGCCTTTAGTCACACGCAAAAATAATTTTGCTGATCGGACTGGTAGATCCTGTAGATTAGCACATGTAAGTTTAGGTAGTTACCTACTTAAATACGACTTTTGGGCACAATAACGGTTATTAGACTAATACGCGCAACGCATATGCAGAATTTTGGGTGCTAAAAATCATTTCATTCATAAAACTGAGGTGATTAATTAATCACCTTAATATATAATGGAAATTAGCAATTATTACAAAAAAGGATAAAAATAAATATCAATGTAACTATTTTACAAGACAGTTGACACAAGTCAGTGGTATTGTGAACATAAAAATGTGTCAAAAAGAAAAATGGATTTTCTCAATTTTCCCATGTTAGAAAATTTTTATAAAATGTATTTAGGCTCTAAATATTATGACGAATCCAACAATATTTTTTTTACCGACCCCTCTTTATTGGGGACAGAGCAGTATGGGAAATGGACGAGGTCCTTTATACCACTAGATCAACAAGGCAGTCACTAAATGTTAATATTAGACATGGTGATTTCCATTTACGGCGATAAAAATACCAGCTACATATCATTGGGTATGTATTGAAGCAAACAAACATTTACGTTAAGTTCATACTTTATTTTGTGGGGACCGGCGCGGGCAAGTTGCCAGCCCTAATACGAGCATATCTCACAAAGTTTAAGGTCAGTTACAGATTTATTATTTACCAACGCTTCAATGATTTTCGTGAAATCGCGTGTGAAACCGATTGATTGGAACAGAATAACGAATGAAATACAAATATTTACATTGTTTTTCCTTTACAGAATTTACATATTTGAGGTTGGAAGCCAATACAACAATTTTTGTTCGGTACAATTTTACTGGTTTTATTATTGATGTGAATATTTATTTTTGTGGTTTTGCTTGTATTTGCTCGGATTTGATCTCACCTAGTGGGAAAATAACTGCAACCTGTTAAATGTGGTTGGTTTTCTATAAGTAGATGGCTTCTTTTAGCTAGTGTTTAAACCTAAATGTATGCGTGAGTGTCAAACCTGGAATTCCCTAATCGATTTCCAAATTGGAATATAACTTTTTACTAAGAATTTATTAGTCACACCATTTGTTCTGGAATTGTGGCTGATTTTAAGGTCAAGGTAAATGTGTTAACAAACTGTTAGACAAAAAATATATTTTAGATAGTATAATTTGCCGCTGCTAAAATTGATAAGTTTTACATAATATTGTCTTCTGTTTACGCGAATATTATTCATTGAAATTAAAGTGCTATATACGGATTTTATCGCGTTATTTATTTGAAAGAAGAATTTCAAAATTATGTAATAAAGTGTGAAATAAATAACGCGATAAAATCCGTATATAGTAGTTTAATTTCAATTGATAAGTTTTGTTTCCCCGGATAAGTACTTTACGAACTCGACGAAATAGACCACCGCATAATTCTCTATGTATATATGTATGAGACAACAGGAGAAACTCTACAACGATCTATTAAACTGGTGCAGGACAGAACCAAATGGAGACAAATCGTACGTAGTCACGATCCTTAGTGAGGGAACGGTAAATAAGTAGCTATACAGGAAGAGCCTATTGCCGTATACCGGGCACAGTTTGAGACTCTGTGATTCTACTATGAATTTCTACGCAGAACAATTCATATTAGCATATTATTGAGGTTTCAATATCAAATCATACGATTGATATTGCGCTATGCCAAGTTAGGTTGAATAGTTAATCCTTTAATCTGATGCATATTGAATCAGGAACGAGGCTTTCAACTATTGAATGCTTTTAAATATTACTATTTAAAATGTATGAAATGAGGCTTATGTCCAGCAGTGGACTGCAATAGGCTGAAATGATGATAATGATGATGATTTAAAATGTAATGCATGCTGAATTCATCTATTATTAGTTATACAATTGGTTAGACTCTAAACATTTCTCTTATGTGTATGTGATATTGTAGTGACTGTTGGTACATCTTAATGAATAAATAAACAAACTATCTGCGAAATGGAATCCCGTGACTTTAATAACAAAATCCCTCTATAGTCTTCAGTTCTGCAAAATTTTAGAATACGGACAATGTAAGTGAAGTGTATGGTATCGTTATTTTCTTTAAAATCTGAACTTGGTGTCAGTTTGGGAAACATTTAACACATAAATACACACATACATAGATTCACGCCTGTTTCCCAGAGGGGTAGGCAGAGAAAGAAAACTTGTTAACGCCAGTCAGCTATATGTTTATAGAAATGTGGGCGGAAAACACCATTTGCATTCGGTTCTGGGATAAAGTCGTACATGTAATACACTTTTATTATAACTAAATATATTTATAATGAATAATTGTATTATTATTATTATATTATTATATTGCTCCACAGGTCTGATGGCGTGAGGGCAGCGGTCATTCCTGGTTCGAATCCCGGGGTCTAATGCATTCTAGTTAGGTTTTGATAAGAAAATTCGCAGAAGAAATACGGTTTCCATTACAGTGCCTGCTAGTCTGCGTACTACTATAGGCGCACTGCGTCACACCTGATACAATTGGGAAAATACTGCCTATTCTCTTGGCAATTGAACAGCGTTATGCTTTGTGATAATACCAAAACATCTAAAACGCAGACTGTTCATGGTTAAAAATAATCTTATCTTTTCATTCACTACCAGGCAGAGTAAGACGGAAATATATATGAACCACAAGTGTGAAAGGGCAAGCGCGATATTGATGTTTACTAAGTAAACTCTGTGATACAATTTTGCATTTAAACAAAGCAATATGGAATGAGTTTGGAGTTTATTACAGTTTGACAAGTAAGAGAAGCGCACGTCGATAATCGGTAGTTTAGTGTATATGTGTAAGAAATGTATATAAAAGTTTTTTTGTGTGAGTATTTTATCAACAGATTTTTTTTTATTTATTGGTATATTAAAATAGTTACAATATGGCAGCCAATAACAAGGCTTCACTTATAAATTACTAAGTAATAAGGATGTGTAAATGAAACAGAAAACGTAAATTAACGTCAACATACTAGATCATGTGTGGAATGGAAAAACAAAATGTGAAGGTGGATTTAGGAACATCTATCTCACAAAGCCTAGTGACGGTCATGGTCACGAGTTCGATCCTAAGGTACCTCTGGCATTTCATAGTTATGTACGTATTCACTAGTTAATTGATGCTCGCTTTAACAGTGAAGGGGGAAAATCGCGTGGATACAATGACATGCATGTCTCATAGTTGTTCATAATCTTTTCAAAGATATGTAAATGCTGCCAACTCGCACTAGGCTAGTGGCTAGTGAGGTGGAATATGACCCAACTCTTCTTATACTGGGAAGAACACTATGCCTGGCAGTAGGACAGTTTATATACAGAGCTAATATTATTATTAATTTGAAAAAATAGCAGCCTGACATCATGACGCTACGCTTAACCCTGGCCAGTACAACCTGGCCAAAATGTCAAGCCTTTCAAAAATTTATGTAATACCATGATCGTGTCTATGCCCGTTTTCTGCTTCATAAGTTATGCATCATCAGTAATTTTAGTTATATTATATTATCCGGCAATCATGAGAAAAATTGTGTTACCGAGGTCCCAGTGTTGGACAAAAGTTTAAAAGAATAGTTCACATAATTTTACTTTTAGTTATGTGTTGTGTTTTAAACCGAGTTTGGAACGGAGGAAGTTTTATTTGGCGTGTATGTTTATTTTTACTATTGTTAACTACTATAAACTATTGTTATAATAGTTGAAAAGGCTACATCTTTGGTACAGATTTGCTTATCTTTGCCGCCGATTTCAAGGCCTCAGTTTTAATTATCGGGCCAGGTAAAATTTTATTGAGTGTTCTCAGTATGAAGTATACAGCATGTAGTTTTATATATACTGCTAATTGATTGCATGAATGCCACTGTGGTTTAAGTAGCATTCTGTCACCTGCCCAATATATTTAATACGGCAGTGTATGGTATTGATTCCCTACACGAGACTAAAAATTGTGATGAATAAGTACTTGTCTTTACTTGGATGTTATTTTGTCCGTCGTTTCAATGTTTGTAAAGAGGCTGTGACGCAGAAATAATTCCTAGTGCAGCAGCTTCCAAATTAAGAACATAGAAAACAATTTTGTCATCTTCTTACATGGAACTTAAAACATAGCTCGTGAAATAAGAGTATCATTTACCAGAGTTTCTAATACAGTAAATATTAGCACAGCCTCTGACGTTCCCGCTACCCCTAAAAAAATAGCGTTGTACATAAAATTATACTTTTATATTTGATTGAGATGGACAAATAGTACTTGGTTGTTTGACAATAAAAAAATATTTATTTATTTATTTATAATATATATAATTTTATATAAAAAAATATAATTAAAATAATAATATAATAAATAAGGCGCTCATAACCAGTTGCAATCACTAACCGGTAAACGATTAGCGAGGTTAAGCAACGTTGGGTGCGGTCAGTCTGTAGATGGGTGACCGCTTATAGGTATTTCATCTGAGCGTCTCCGTGTTTCGTAGGGCACGTAAATGTCGGTCCCGGTTGTTGTCAAAATTGACAGCAGTCGTTAAGCCATGTCAAAAGCCTACGGGCTTGAACAACTTTTGACAACAGGTTGGCCACTAACCACACGAAAAGAAGAAAGAAGATTATTATAATTATCTCCAAGAGCTCTAGCTAAGTTTTCGATATATATAGGCGTGAGCATAATTAGGTATGTCAATGAGACGTTAGCATTATAGCGTAGGTATATCATTTTGCCTCTATTTCCCATCCACAATAGTTACAATAGAAAGGTAAACTGACCGCTTGTGTTAATGGATAGTAAGTATTACGTACTTCAAATTTAATGATAGTCAACTTGTTGTGTTCCGCTTCGAATACAAATAATATGCTTCGATAAAATGTATTACGTTTGCGAATAACGTGCTGAAGCATTTTATTATTGCTTGAAGCGATAGTAAACCGGTACATTCCTTTACTTAATTGTATTGTATTTGAACCAACAATCTCTAGGCTGTCACCGCATCAGGTGAAAACTCACGTGACTTTATATTAAAACTAGCATTTGAATCAATTTGTTATGTCTGTGTATTAACTGATTATATTTAAGTTGTTTATGATGTTCTGGATTTCTTTTTTTATTTGAGAAGACAACTCCCGCACTGGGAATAAATTCCATGTCACGGGGAGCTTTACAAACATTTAAACAACAGACACAAAGAACATCCAGACTCGGAACAACCATTTGTGGATCACACAAATTTTTGTCCCGTGTGGGATTCGAATCCACAACACTCAGTGTAATAGCAGTGGTGAGGCAACCAATAAAACCACTACGCTATCTGTGCAGTCAAGTTGTGCAAAGTCTGCCAACTCCGTTTGGACATCATGTTAAACTATAGTTAAGCCCTTTCGTTATAAAGGAAGTGTGTTCAATAGTGGGATCTTCAGTCGTTTCAAACCGCGTGTTATTCGAACCGCGGCGCCCAAGTACTATTTCTGAATGGGACCATTCGCACCGCAGTGGTTGGAGCGGTGCGAATGGCCCAAGGTATCATTGGTATGGGTCGATTCGGAGTACGGAGCGAAACTACCCAATACTCATATCGTACATTGGATTTGAACTCATATCAAAAATGTTAGGGTTCCAATTATTTAATCGTACAGACGATAAGAAAAGTGGTTAGTGGAAAAAGAAACAAAAATGAGATGTAATAATCATGTTAAAAATATACACAAAGATTAGGTACAAATTTAAAATCATTTTTAAAAAAATATACCTGGCATAATCACAGATTGAGTACTAACCATCTTACTACAAACAAGATAAACATCTGTACGAGCAAAAATGATAACAATTATAATACACACTTGGGTATATGTGCTTATGACAAAATATGTAACTTATAAATTCGAAAATATGGTCGATTTTATGACTTGCTAAATTCAGACAATATATATCTAATTTCTCATACATTCTCTCTTATAAATTATTTTGTTTTTCCTGTTATTTTGTGCCTGGTTGTACTATAAGGAATGCGTAATAAAACTACATATCTTCTTTGTCTGAATTCAGCCATCTAAAGAGAGAACTGTTTCCTATTGTGGTCCGAGTCAACCCATGTCAAAAAGTTCTTGGGCGATTCGAACCGCGGTGCGAAAGGACTCATTCAAATAGAGCTCTATTCATACCGCGGTTCGAACCGCTCACGGTGCGAAAAGACTAAAGACTCCAATAGTGGACCGATTTATAAATAGAACAGATATTATTATATCTTTGATATCGTGAATTATGAAACGCCTGAAATGTTGGTAAGTTTCTCGTCATGTTGATGGACAATGATAACTCCAGAAATCATTTTGTGGTGAGGCAGGCCTTACGCCCACAAACATCCGGCAATGGGCGATAGCGAATGGGCATATAACTTCTATATTAATATAATTATACGCTTTAATGGTTAAAATGAAGTAAAAAATCGTGAAGAGTGCTCTTTACGATGATTTCGTTCATTTTAAGAACTCTTAAACATACATGCATATGTCTGAGAGTTCTTAAAAATGTTCTATGAGATATGTGAAGGCTGCCAATTGGACTAGCATGGTAAACCTAGCGATGGTCTTACCTTTCTCACACTTTGAAGAGACCTGTGCCCAGCAGTGGGACAGTTTATACACAAGTCAGATATTATATAACTCAATGCTGGATCGATTACGTTTTGGTTACATAAATATCTTCAGTCTACAAACATAAACTCGTTCTAATGGTCGTACACTCCGGCGGTTCTAATGGTCGTACACTCCGGTTCTAATGGTCGTAGCATAATGTATCTAACAGCTCGCTGATCGGTCAATAAGATAGATATACAGATAGCGATTATAGATAATTTTTTATATTGTCTAATTTCAGCCCCAAAATCGATCCACATTCGTACTAACCGTTAGTGCGCAATAACTGGTTTCAGTTTATTTGGTTTCAGTTTCACGAATTGTAAAATAATACTTTTTTAGGTGTGGTAGTGTCATCTTTATCAGATCGGTTCGATTCGCACTCCAATTATATCGATGTATGCGAATTGACACTTAAAAACATATTATTTTTACAAAGTGTCGTTTGACAAATAAGCTCTGGTTTCGTTCTTCGCATGCTTCTTGCTTGTATTCAAAACTGCTGATCTGATATTTTATAGTCTTTACACTGTTAATGACTACTACGAACTGCTATGCAGCCCTTAAGCATTTGTTACTTCAGAGTTATTAATAAGATTTTGTGTTGTAAATTTTAGTCTATACGTTAAATTTGAGTATTAATACTAGTAAATTTAAATTTATTTTATAAGCATTTACCATGCTTAGGTGGTATATAAATTGTAACAGAGGAAAAAGACAATATATGAAGCAGGGCTTGAACCTGCGACCTTGAAATCGAAATCGTGTCGTTGCTCTTCCAACTAAGCACAACACAGAAGAAAATTTCAATCCTTTACGTAGGATGATTAGCTCATTGCCACTGTTAACACTGATTGCTCTTGCATGATTAAAAAACATTATAGTCTCCTCACCAATACGTCTGTAGCGATAACAAACAGTTTCGATAATTTTAATGATACTGAGATTTTCTAATACTGATTTGTTTGTATTCCTCTTATATCGAAACATAATGAAGATGAGGATAAAATCTGTAGATATAAATTATTAGACATAAATAAAATAATGTAAATACATTGTAAATTACATTTTGACATTAATTTTACAAATAAAAAAAGGCTGCAATGAGAACGCACTAGATGTCATCGGTGTAACGACTTCAATAATTAATATTGTCTTCTATTTACGCGAATATTATTCATTGAAATTAAACTGCTATATACGGATTGGGCACCCGCATAAAAGAACACATAGCTGATGTAAAACACCAACGCTCGTTGAAGTCTGCTGTGTGTGAACATGTGCAGCAGGGGACCAACCACTACCTGAGATTTGACAAACCACAGATTCTTGCTAAAGAACACCGATTCCTACCAAGGATGCTTCGCGAGGCTATTGAAATCAAAAAACATCCTAATTTTAATAGAGAAGATGGTTGGAATGTACCACCAGCTTGGGATCCAGTAATAAAAATAGTCAAACCCAAGAAGAAGCAAACCACAGCTAGACTTCATGATACTTTGAGCTCATTCTGCGTAAATAGAAACACCAATGATTAAATTATGTTCGGGTACTTTGAAATAACTACACTGGAACATTGAGACAACTGCCATCTTAGTCTCCCCGTGACCATGGCTGCTGAAAAGCAACCGAAACGTCGGGGAAAGTGTAAAAATAAATGAAATCTAAATAGTTTAATAATAATTTAATTAGCTTAAAAATTAGTAAAGTTTAATAGTAGTAGTAGTGTAACAATTTTCAAAATTTTGTAATAAAGTGTCAAATAAACAACGCGATAAAATCCGTATATAGCAGTTTAATTTCAATGACTTCAATAATTTCATTAGAAAACAGTTGAATTGCAGAAAATCTCGTTTATTGGAAGAATCGTCATTTGAGCAATGTTGCCCAATTTGCAGTATTCCTCTACAATGGATTTTTGATGAGTAAAACCTATTATAATTTCTCATGTTCATGATTTAGATGAAAACTGATAAAGCAATGAGAAATTTAATCTTTGATCTGATCTCCAATTCATATAACCTAGACCGATGAAAATAGATGTAACAGAAATTTGCAAATACAAACAGATTTTAGATAGAGTGCATAAAATGAAGTTTTAACTTATTTATAAAACTAAACCAAATTTTATAAATTCTTTACCTTTATACTCACGCCTGTATAAGTGTGTATTGTATATCATTCTAGTTTTATATTTAAGTTAATTTCACCCATGTTTCGCCACCCATGCTTTAAAACCTACATAAAACAAGGTAATTCAATTGGCAGCCACAGTGCATATTTGCCGATATCTTGCTGCTAACGAAATGTAACAGTAAATGCTGTTTCCTATAATAATTCCACAATATTCTATCCGTCCCGGAAATTGTACTGAGGATGTAAACGTAAGCGCAAACTTATGTCACACGACTATAGGTAATCACTCTTGTTGTCCTTTAGACAAAGAAAATATATTTTATTAATTTCAGGTCTTACGATCGCATGCAAAGCAATAACAGCGAACAACTGGACCGTCGACAACGAAGGCGATTGCTTCTACACAGTGATCTCCACGAATATATCCACAATCGCTACTGACCAAATATCTACGTGCGACAATATTAAACCTTACGTTACCTTCATCATCACCAACTCTAGTAACAACAACGTTTCATCCAATTTCTTCAACACAACCTTTAATTCTTGTATTCGTGTCTTACAAGCAGTAAATAATACTTGGAAAACTCTTTTTCCATTTGCATTCAGCAACTTAGTAAATGTTCTTTACATTGATTTATCTGGAAACCATATAAAGAATATAAACTCAGCCTTCAAAGGTTTAGAGCTACTTGACTCTTTGAACCTGTCGCGCAATCGCATTGATACGATAAATTTTGATACTTTTACGATATCAGAAAACGAAACAACACTACACTTGTTGGATTTGTCTTACAATTTACTGACATATTTTCACAAAAATTTATTTGAAAGGCTACAAAACTTGAGAATGTTATACTTGCAGGGGAATAAAATATCAATATTGGCAGACGACACATTCTTACATTTGAAGAAATTGGTATATCTCAATTTGTGCTGTAACAACCTAACAAAATTAAATAGGCTGGTGAACCATTTGACTTCTTTAACTGATTTGGATGTTTCATACAATAATATAACAGCTTTAAATAATCACACGTTTACCGGTTTAGTGTCATTACAAACAGTTGATTTATCGCATAATAATATTGAAACGTTGCCCTTCCATTTTTTAGAAGAATCAACTTACCTAATAAGTGTAAATTTAAAGTATAATAAAATTGATAATATCTCCACTCATGTAGGTTATCAATTATCTAAAAATATAATTTAAAATGATATAAGCGATCTGGTGTCAGCATTTCGAGAGCTGTTGTTAGAATGTAATTAACTTGTTGATGAAAATAATATTTTAAAGGAATGGTTTTTATGCAAAATGCTTAAAACATGCTCCATTTGGCATCGCGCATGAGACCCACCAGATAGCTTACGCATGTAGCCCACATTATATCTTGCGCATGTAGCCTATGCCTGCAACTTGCGTTGTATATTAACACAAACAATTGTACGAAGCAACTTCCAAATAAGTGTCACTAAAAGTGATGCATGTTTACGCATGCATTCGAAAACAAACATGATGATAATACCATGCATAAGTACGTGGTCTGCGTGGACCATGCAAAGTAGGTACAACAATGTTCACGAATGTATTTGAATATTATTCGAATGTGATTATGCGCAAAACTAGTCACTGTAATATGTATTATTAATAAAAATAAAAGCTAGCTATTATAATTTAAAAAAAAGTATCCTTACTACTATTATAAATGTGAATGTGAGTTTGTTTGTTTGCTATGCTTTCACGCTTTAACTACTCGACCGATCATCATGCAATTTCGCATTTACGTTGTCAAGGATACAGAAAAGGATATAGGGTATCTGCCATTTTAAAAGAAGTAAGTTGTAAGTTATAAAAAACAAAAATAATGTATAATAATTTAGGCATTACAAAGTCTCTACAGCATATTATAGATAGTTCCAGATTTAGTACTTAATTTAAATCATCAGTATTATACCTGTAACCTAAAAAATTACCCGAAAATAACCTATGTGGCTTTTGCTACATATATGAGACGTGAGAACATGCTAAAATTGTATGAATTGTTTATACGAGCAAGCGCAAGTAAACCGTATCATTAACTTGCGCATGTATTTGTGTCGTGAACAAAAACCATTACCTCAGAAATGTTTTAAGATCAAAACTTCCTTGTATTTAGTTCTTGTTTTATTAATGACTAATCTGGTACTATTTCTGTTCCGAGGTAAATAATAAGACTGATAAAGACAAAACTAAAACAATTTACATAGCTTTCTTATCTTTTAATGATTGTTTAGAAACTGGCAGTTTTAAATATTCATAACACACCATTTGTGTGTGAGCCCTCATTACGAGTCGTATCTATAGATATAAGAGATCTATTCATATTAGTTGTTGATATATTATTAATTAACTAGTACCTAATTAATGAATGTGATAAAAATTAATTGACTTGTAAATATTTTGGTACATAGGAATTATGAAAATATTTATATATTAGTGATAATTGATCTTTATTTATTTAAATTAAATTAAAATTATGTTTATAAATAGTAATAAATGTCAAGATATATGTGTTTTTTTAATTACGCGTAAACTGTTAAACTTATTCGGATGGAACGTGACACACTGATGAACTATGCCCTCATTTGGGATATCCTATGCGAGTTATGCATGCAAAACCACGTGCAGAAACTACTATTAGATAGTACTTGGTCTCGTGTTATAAATACACCTTAAGGAACGTACCCATGCTACGTGACCCATTCAATTACAATTTTTATAGAATTTAAAGCTATTTACAATGCTAAATTCAAAAGTAAAGTAATAAGTTGTGTATTAAAGAAATATAATATAATATAATAATAATATCAGCCCTATATTAAACTGTCCCACTGCTAGGCACGGGCCTCTTCTCACTGTGAGAAGGGTTAGGCCATAGTCCACCACGCTGGCCCAGTGCGGGTTGGCAGCCTTCACATATCTTCGAGAACATTATGGAGAACTCTCAGACATGCAGGTTTCCTCACGATGTTTTCCTTCACCGTTAAAGCAAGCGATAATTAACTATTTAATACGCATATAACTTCGAAAAGTCAAAGATGCGCGCCTTGGGATCGAACTCGAGACCTCTGCGTGGCAGTCCAACGGTTTCCCACTAGGCTATCGATGCTATATTTAGCAAAATGTGGGTGTAATAAATCTCTCCTTACCCCTTCGGGGATACAAGCGTGACACTGTGTTCGTAATATTTAAATCTAACTAATACTATAAATGCGAATGTGTGTTTATTTGTTTGTTACTATGCTAAAGAAATGCTAACATAGTATTAACGAATATTTAAAAGATACATACATACATACATAGATTCACGCCTGTTTCCCAGAGGGGTAGGCAGAGACTACAGATTTCCATTTGCTACGATCCTGACACACTTCTCTGGCTTCATTCACTTTCATCACATTCCTCATACACGCCCGTCGGTTCAAGGTGCTCTTAACCTGGCCTTTGTCCAGAACGCCTCCGATCTGATCGAGAAACTTTCGCCTAGGTCTTCCTCTTGCGACTGTTCCATTCACACTAGCCTTATAAACTTTCTTAGTCAGTCTTTCTTCGTCCATTCTTTCTATATGCCTAAACCAGCTTAACATACCCTTTTCTATTCTTGTCACTATATCCACTTTCATGCCGCATCCATTTAAAAGATAAACAAATACAATTCAATATGAACTGGTCTGTATAATTATACAAAACAGAGAGAGCAAACAACTTATAACAACCTTATGAGATATTTAAATATTATAGTATTATTATTGATATATATTATTATTAATCGTTGTTGTGGTATTATTTAGTTTGTTGTATGGTTCGTTTTATTTAAAACCTTTAATTAAAACTTCTCGAAAAATTTATAATTTAATTGTAATCAAATTAATCACATAATTTATAATAATTTAATGTTTATGTATGACATGTTCAGAATAATTTTAGTAATATTGTCTTCTGTTTACGCGAATGTTATTCATTGAAATTGAACCACTATATACGGATTTTACCGCGTTATTTAATTTACACTTTATTACAAAATTTTGGAACTGTTACACTACTACTAGATACTATTAAACTTTACTAATTTTTAAGCTAATTAAATTATTAAAACTATTTATATTTAGGTTTACACTTTCCCCGACGTTTCGGTTGCTTTTCAGCAGCCATGGTCACGGAGAGTCTCCCCGTGACCATGGCTACTGAAAAGCAACCGAAACGTCGGTAATATTAGTATGTTAAAATGTTAAATGTATGCAAAATATTTAACACATATTATGTTTTGTAATGAATTATATTTGAAACAGCGATAGCTCAGTGGGGAGACAAACAGACTGCAATGCAGAGGGTCTCGGGTTCGAATCCACGTCGTGCATCTAAATGCATACCTATCAAAATGTGGGTATAACATACCTACCTTATTGGAGATATAGGCGTGAGATTATAGTATGAGACTCCTTGTGAAAGTATTGTTTACTAATAGTTGTAAAACAGACATTTCTTTGTGGGGCAAATTTACAAACATTAACACGAACGCAAAGAACTGTAATACTCGTTAACAGATTATTTTAGTCCCGTGAGAGTCTTGAAGGCTTGGGCTTGACGTGAAGACCCAGTTTAGGAAGGTTATATTATGGTAGCAAGTACGCGTAATATCTGACTATCAAAACAAGTAGCGAGCTCAGTGGGGAGACCAATAGACTGCAATGTAGAGGATCTCTGGTTCGAACCCACGTCGCGCACCTCTGATTTTCGGAAGTTATATGACTTTTCGAAATTATGTGCGTATTGATTGACAATTATCGCCTGCTCCGTGCCTCGGAGAGCACGTTAAGCCGTCGGTCCCACCAGCCATGAACATCTATGGCAGTCGTTATTGGGAAAGTCAGTACCCTCTAATATCCTGGTCTATCCTTAGGGTATCGTTAGCCTTTGGGTTGCGGAGGTCAGGTGGCAGCCGCTCTGTGTAAAGACTGATATCCAGTCAAATCCGGTTAGACTAGAAAAGCCGACCCCAAGTGACTTGGGAATAATACAGGCTAAGGGAGAAGATATTTTGTAATGAATTAATGACTTTTAAAACCCACCTTCAGTTAGGTCTTATTGTTAGGGCGGTGAACCATTAGGGTTCTAAATGATCTCCGTTTCCCATGAGCGCCAGCTCGGGGCGATAGACCTAAGCAGGCTGACGCCTGTGCAAAATCAGGACTGAGACGGCGGCGCATCGTGTTTCGCGCACGCGCTCTCTAGATGAAGGTTAGTTAATTTGACGAAGCCGCGACGCAAAGGCGTCCAAGATCTGCCGGGATTGTGGGATGAATGCACGAGCAATCCCTATGCCCCGGCCATAAATCGCGTGAAGAACCTCCGTGGTAGGTTTAGTCGGTATGACCGGCACGTATGCCCCGTTCTCGTGTGAATATCGGGTTTCACCCCTTTCAACCCCTTCAGGGTAGAATTTCCAAAAATCCTCTTTTAGTGCTCCCCTACACTCTCCAAGGAACATACATGCCAAATTTCAGCTTCTTGCGTTCAGTAGTTTCGGCTATGCGTTGTCTGTCAGTCACTTAGTAACGGAAGAGTTTTATATATATAGATAGATAGATATATAGAAAATACTAATAACTCGGTATATTTTCCATCGATGACTGCGGTTGAATTGTTACATGACATGATCAGCGAGGCTGCCAAATATACAATTTGTTCAAATATTAATCAGTTACTCACACGGTCCAATTAGTCTACGAAACAACAGGAATATATTAAAATGTGATTTACACCGCGGTGAAACATTTATATGATGTAGCTGTTGCCTTATGTAACATTGCACATACATATTGGCGGCCTCGATGGCGTAATGGTAACCGACTGCCACGCCTGAGGTCGCGGGTTCGATCCCGCACAAGTCAAACATTTGTGTGCATGAACATGGATGTTTCTCTTGGTCTGGGTGTGTTTATGTATAATATGTATGTATTTACAAAAAAAACTATATATGTATGTTTATCCATTGTCTAGTACCCATAGTACAAGCTCTGCTTAGTTTGGGCTAGATGGTGCTGTGTGTATGTGATAGAATTTTATTATACGGTATTCTACATAGTCATAAGTCTATAGTATATATCCGAACGAATATCCGAAGTATATATCCGAACGAGTAGGCAGACGTCTATTACACTGCACAGATGGCGTAGTGGTTTAAGTAGTCACATCGCTACAGCCACAGCGTCGAGTGATGTGGGTTCGATCACCACACGGTACAAAAAATTATGTGAACCACAAATAATTGTTCCAAATCTGGGTTTTCTTTGGGTCCTTTTGCAACACAGGATTTATAACTAGTGCGGGAGTTTTCTTTAAAAATTGAAAATATTAGGTAAAGAAAGGATTTACAGCCAGTTATGGTTTGTTCGCTTTAACGGTAAAGGAAAACATCGTGACGAAACTGAAACCTGCATGTTTAAGAGTTCTCCATAATATTTTTGAAGATGTGAAGTCTACTCACCCGCAATGTGTAGCCAGCAGTGGGATATATAAACTGTCCCACTCCTGGCCATAAGCTTTTTCTACATATACAGGGCAGACATTATGAATATATTTTTATCTCTTAAAAAATACACAGAGAAGTTGATATGAATGCAATTTGGATATCAAAGCGTTGTCAATTTGACACATTAGAGTGACTTGGCGCGTGACTAATTGACTTCATTTCAAAATTTTTGAATAGTCGATTTAATATCGTAATGCACGCATATCTACTAGGGGTGTCGACGTACTGAATTCGACTCGAAAACCGCCGCGTACGATGCATCGAGTTTCGAACTCGAATTCGAATTCGTTTCGGTTTTCATATTGTTTAAGTGGAAAAGACTTTGTCAATTAATTAGTGATACGTGAGATGAAGTACCATTCTCTTACAGGCAACCTGCATAAAACTGGTATTTAGCAATGTTCACCTATCCACATTTTCTATTTCTTTCCTTTCGTCTTATCTTTTATATAAGAAGAAAAAAATACAAAATACGCAATTAAAATGAAAAAAAATGGACATGAAGTGTCCTTTATCAAGATCTTTGAGAATATCGAAATATACGTTTTTTGCGGCGTAAACGGCTGTATCTTTTTTTACGTTAACTTAGAAGTTTGATTTTTATCAAAGCTTCAAGAGGCTGCAGATTTGAGAATATCATTTTAATTTCAACTCGATACCTCCCCGCGTTCTCGAGGCCGGACGGACAACAAAGTGATCCTATAAAGGTTCCGTTTTTTCCTTTTGAGGTACGGAACCCTAAAAAGAAGAGGAGTAAATATATAACGACTGCACGAATGGCATATTGATTGAAGTGGTCACCTCTGCTACTACGCTGAGTGTTGTAGCCTCGAATCACATACGAGGCAAACTGTGTGGTTCAAAAATAGTTGTACCGAGTCTGGATGTTCTTAGTGTCTGTTGTCGCACTAGAAATTATTCCTGTATCCTCAGCGTCACTTGATTTATTTCTCATCCAGGCTTTTTAACCAGAAATAAAAATATTAATATTTGGTTTCTTCGGCTTACTTTCGAAGTTAGCAACCCTGTGCATGGCGAGTAGTGATGATTGTAGAGTGACGTCGACATGAATACAATTTATGGGGTCGGGCAATATAAGGAATAATAAGTAGGTAGTTTGACGACAAAATTGTAGTAAATTCAGTGATATTTACTATAATTTAACGGGCCGGGGAACAAACATAATATTATTCCTGTAACTTTCATTTAAAGGAAACGATTGCGCTACATAAGACGTTCTGATATCGTACTTAAATTGCAGTAGAGGGTATAGTAATTATGTTACAGACAAAGAAAATTAATCAGGGTTAAGAAGATTTATTGTTACTAAAGTTTAAACAACTGATCATATCAATCTGAAGTCGATATGAGATCAAATAAGTAAATAATCGATTGTAATTTATAACAGATGAAAAAGATAATTCGTGACGCAGGACTTGAAGTTGCGACCTCAACAAACTGTATTTTTGCTTTGACTGCTTTTACATACACACATAGACTACAAATTTTCACTTGTTACGTACCTGGCGTACTTCTGCTTTATTCACTTTCTTCACGTACTTTAATTTATACTATATTTAAAATTTTATGCACGTTTGTCGGTGATATTTGTTCATTACACTTCCACGCTATATATAATTCCTATATACCGAGGTTCCTAAAAACAATATAACAACGAACACAAGGGACACCTAAACCTGAAACAACTATTTTAGAGCAGTAATTTTTTGTTCCCTATCGATCCCATTATATTCGGTCCATTGGCAGTGTCAGGCGACCATTTAACCTCTGCGCTATTCGTGCAGCCAGTTTAGGGTCCTCTTAAACGGGCTTTTCTAAAAGGATGGCTCACCATACCTTCAATATGGTCAGAGAACATTTGCCGAAGTCTTTATCTTCTGACTGTCTCATTAATTTGTTATCTAAGCCACGTTCTATATGATTCTATTCAGTATAACCAGAGACAAAGCGCCATACGATCAACATAAACAAAAATGTAGTCCGTATCACTCGTAGTTCGGTAAAATGCCAGTCTCTTCCATAATATCATTTTAATTCAGGATCCTCCGATGTCAATATTGCGGTACTGCTAGCACAGAGTGGGCGTGAAATTTATTCAATGTCCTGACGTTGGCAACTGAAACTATTCAGCTATCTTGATTGAATTGTCTGCTGAGGACTTTTGTAACTGTGCCAGATGTTACGAAGTAAAATAGAAAATGTTCTCATATTTTCAACCTACCATTGTAACAATGGCGGATGGAAGAACAACGTAAACTTTCTCGCGCTCCTTCAGTTTTGTTTAAAATTGTTGACATTCGCCAAGTTTGTTACTTTTCTATGTCATGTCTTTATAGTAATGATTTGCGTGTTGGAAAATTACGAAGGCGTGTTATCCAAGGGGTAAGCAGAGGCTGCGATATGTAAATACCTACATACAAATGTATGCAGATAAATCGTGTGATCAATAATATGGAGAATATTCGTACTTGCGTATAGTAAGTATGTTCTCAAATAATAAACAAATGTTAACAATGAATGATAGGCAATTTTGTAGACAGGTATAGCACTCACAAAAAATTACCAGGTATCGTTTTAGGGCGTTTTAATATAATTATAATAATATAATATAATATAATATATTATATTATTTTATAAACTATATTATATTATATATATAATATAATATAGTTTATAATATAATTGTCACCAATTATATTATAAACCAGAAAGGTCACTTATATAACATACACAGTAATGGACGTCGAATAATATGCTTTTTAGATTGTTGTTATATATGATATCCAGCAACGGATATATTATATCCATACCGTGCTTTCTGTGAACTGTGACTTTCTGAACATAAAAATAATAAAACCAATAAAACTGTCCAAGCTGCCAATCGACCTCATCAAAAACGGTACAATAAAGACGTTTTCTATTGATTTCAAAACAAAACAGGTTCAATAAAATCCTTCGCAAAATGTCTAAAGCGGTATTTTTTAATTATTGCTATCTCTTCTTAGTATCTATTGCGTTATTAATTAGTTCAAATTATCAACACCTACCTAAGTAGTTAATAAGAACAACATAATCTAGACAGCAGTTTATTCGACGTCCATTACTATGGAAGTAACATACTATCTAGTTTAATATAGGCTTATGTTTGACTTATCACCAGATATAGTAAAATGTAACAGTCAAAAATAGTAAATAATCACCAAAATTAAAACCGCATTATATTTAAAGAGATCAAAATAAGTCCACGGAGCCCCGCGCAGCAGGGCTCCTATTTTTGGGTGGGTTTAAGAAGGAACCTAACATAACCTATCCCTTCCGAGACGGAATGCAGTGATTTGAGGCGTATAGGTGCTCGTTATGATATATTTTAGTAAGCATATTTTGCCGCGTCATTTGTATTTTTTTCATTACATTTAATCCCTTTAATATATTTGGTGACAATTAAATACGCCTACGTGACATTATATTATATATAACTGAAATAAATGAACCCACAAATCGACAAACTAAGTATAAACTAAATTGCATTTCAGCATTTCATTAACATTATTCAGGAAAATGAATTCAGTTCAGTTTCATTATCATTAAATTTATTGAGCTGTAAATTTAGGTTCGATTGATTGATTTTATATACTAAATATAATAAGTACTGTCAAAAACTTGTCTGTGTGAATGGTATGGTGGTTGAAGTGGTAAAATCATGCTAAGCAATAGATAGAGGGTTGTGGGTTCAATCTTCACAAAAAAAAATGTAATTCGGAGATTATTACATGGCAACAATTTAAATATATACTTTTATATAGCAGCGATAGCTGAGTGGGGAGACCAACAGACTGCAATGCAGAGGGTCTCGGGTTCGAACCCACGTTGCGCACGGGCCTCTTCTCAGTATGAGAAGGGTTAGGCCATAGTCCACCACGCTGGCCCAATGCGGGTTGGCAGACTTCATATATCTTTGAGAACATTATTGAGAGCTCTTAGACATGCAGGTTTCCTCACGATGTTTTCCGTCACCGTTAAAGCAAGCGATAATTAACTATTAATACACACATAACTTCGAAAAGTCCGAGATGCGCGCCTTGGGATCGAACTCGAGACCTCTGCGTGGCAGTCTACAGCCAGCACTAGGCTATTCGAAATTATGTGCGTATAGATTGATAATTATCGCCTGCTCCGTTCCTCGGAGAGCACGTTAAGCCGTCGGTTCCAGGTGCCATGAACATCTATGGCAGTCGTTATTGGGAAGTCAGTGCCCTATAATATCCTGATACTGGTCTAGCCTTAGGATATCGTTAGCCTTCGGGTTGCGGAGGTCAGATGGCAGCCGCTTCGTGTAAAAACTGATATCCAGTCAAATCCGGTTAGAACAGAAAAGCCAACCCAAAAGTGACTTGGGAATAATAAAGGATAGAGAGAAAAAAATTAATTCACATTCATAAGTGTAACTTCGACGTTTATAAGTGTTACTTGTGACCTATATGAATATACATTTATTTTTATTTTAGCGTATACATACGTAGATAGACTGCCTTAGTAACACAGTAGTGAATGCGACTGATGTGAAAGTGGTCTATGATTCAATTCCCGGATCAAAACTTTGGTTTTGGACATTGTGCCTGGCAGACGATAGTAGAGTCACCAACTGTTACGTGCTATACCAAAACAGGTGAAATCTGTGTGTATTACACAACTGCCTACCCCATGACGATATAACCGTGAACCTATAACATATAATAATATTATAGCCTGGGTGCCTAGTACGAGTTGTTTTTAGGTTAACGCGATCGAAACGTTTGCCGCGTTTGGCTCTCTGATTGGTTAAGCGCTTGGAGTGGGCCAATCGGAACGCCGAACGTCATAAATGTGTCGATCGCGTTAACTTAAAACTAAATCGCATTAGGCACTCTGAATACACACCGGTGTATTTATTATACTCACGTTTTGTTTTGTGTCATATTCTACATAGCAAGGGGTTTTTATTGTCATGTGCCTGCACTTTTTCAGTGTCCGGCAATGTGAGATTGAACACATTCATATTTTCACAGAAATAACGCTCTCGTAGGTAGTTTAAATTACCATAGTTATAGGTAATACCTAAATACTTAATAATATAAAATATAAAGAGCAGAATAGATAAAATTCAAATTCCCAGTTATCGAAACGGAGCACTCTTTTGGAATAGCAAATTGAAGTTGAATAGTTCATTGAACACTTGAAATATTCAGATAGAGTTCAAAGTATTGGAATTAATACGAATTGATAAAATATTCAATTTGACATTTGGATAGGACCTGTTTCAGAACCGACGTATTATTTTTATTGGTTAATTTGAATTAAAATTGGTTCATTTATTTTATAGAACAGAGATAAATTATGCCATTTATAAATGTAAATTGATTAACCTGAAAAACGTGGGTGGTTTTCCAGGCCATCAGTCCACCTGTCGTTTGCCATCCTAACACGTTTACGTCGTATGTCTACTTATACGACGATGCCTTACGAATATGCCTAATATCAGCCCTGTATTAAAATGTCCTACAGCTGGTCACGGGCCTCTTCTATGTGTGAGAAGAGTCAGGTCATAGTCCACTACGCCAGTCCACTGCGGATTGGCAGACTTCAGCGAACGATAATTAACTACCTATTTAAAGAAAAGTCAGAGATTCGCGACTTGAGATCGAACTTGAGACCTCTGCAAGGTAGTCCAACGGTCTCCCACTAGGCTATCGCTGCTTTAAAGCTAGTTTACTTAAATTATTATTACAAAATAAAACAAAAATAAAATAACGATGTTAAATAATCGAACTATAATATTGGTATCTATAAACCTGAATTGAGTTTGGCATAAAATTTCCATTAAAGATTCAATTGCAAAAATTTGGATACCAAATTCCATACTAGACATCTGAGTGCAGATCGAATAAGCTCCAACTTGTGGACACAGACGGATAAAATGTAGAAAATCGTAAAAATGAGGGACGCTGACTCAAGGAGAATATAAAACAGTTTGGATAGGGAACGCTTTGTACTCTATTCAAGATTTTCTAGCTGGCGTATCCATTTACTTGTTGCGGCACATAGCTTTATGTATATCTGGAATGTCAGTACTTGAAATCTATTTTGGATCTATATTTAATCTATATTTAACTGCGTAGAACCAATAAGAGTGCTCTTTTCTAATATCTGATACCCAAAAAGCGAGTTAAAAGGTGACACATTTAATTAGAGTACAGAATCCCTTATATAGTAGTTTTATTTTTACCTTAAATTTAACTATTTATGCAAGACACATTCAGATATTGTCATCTACGGGCTTGATTGTATATTGCTACGGTGAATTCCATGCCAAAAAATCCGAACTAAATTAAAAAAGTAATCTGATAGCTGAATTAAGGCCTGTTATTGGTTGCATATCTATGAAATATGTCTATATTTTCCCGAAAGAAGGCAGAAATGCAGATAGGTGCCTACTACATTCTCATATCGATATACAGGTTCCATTTAATAAAAGTCAAACCTATTTTTATCTATCAGGCGCATTTGTAGTCTGCGTGTTCCATATTGCCGATTTAGGAATCAAACCGCAAACCTCACGATCACACGCGAGCATATACCACGAGTTCAAAAAGGAGACAAAATCCCTGTTTCTTACTTATTCTCTGTAAGGCAACACAATAACACGTTATATACAATTACAGCCAAACAAAACTACAGAAAAAGTTGCGAGCGATCAAATTGAGGCTTGTATCTGGTTAGCCTTACAAAGTTGTTATTTAACTTGATCTGAATCAACAAGACGCGATTCCTTTAGCAAACGTCCATGAAACTTCACGATGTACAAATCAAGGTTGGACCTCGGTGTACCGTAAAGTTTGCACCGAATTCATCCATTGTCCCCACATCTTGGAACTCAGACGAAAGACTTTTTTGAAGTATTCTGTCACAAGTCAACTTTATATATTTGTTTTGAAGGTTTATTTATAATTAGAGAGTCGAGTTTGATATTTTAGGTTATATTTTACGGTTAAATTATTACTAGCTATCCCTCGAAAAAAAGTACTTATTTCTGGATGAAAGGTACTTTTTATCCTTTTCTTTATTCCTGACAAGTTTGTATGCAAAATTACATGATGATCGCTCAAGTAGTTAAGGCGTGAAAGCGTTACAAACAAACTTACATTGGCATTTGTAATATTAGTTAGGACGTCTGTGATTGTATATTTTTACGTGCAACAACGACTTTTCAAAATTTTAACTTGCCACTCATCTACCTACTAATTTACGTACCTGCTTCTGTTACTCCAACCTGTCGAATATATACACATCTATCTCTTTCTCCCAACGGCAATCAGTCCTACGGCACGTTCGACGATCAATTAATTGGAGGGCCCACAGCCATACATTGAGTTGTATCGTTAATCATACTAATGTGATTCCAGATAATACTTGGCTTTACATTATGAGTTCTGAAGGATACTAGACATGCTATAGTTTTAATAGGTATTTTAGTAGTAGATGATTTAGACTGCCTTGATGGTATCGGCATTGAATTAGACTGCTGTGGATAAGGGTTTGATTCCCGGCGTCGATCAAGATTTTGGAATTCCTCGCAAAAAATAATTCTAAGTAGCAACTTGGAGCCCAAATAACATGCTGGTGCTGGGAAGTTTGGTCTCCCGAGAGACGCCAAAATTCTGTATGAGTAATTTGTGTGTAATATATCGCTGCCTATCCCTTGTGAACTATAGGCGTGGGACTATGACTTTGTGATATAGAAGATGTAGCAAGAGCTACTTGCTTTCAGAAGAAAGTATACTAGACTTATATAGGGAGAACCCTAGCCTTTATTATTCCCAAGTCACTTGGGGTCGGCTTTTCTGGTCTAACCGGATTTGACTGGATATCAGTTTTTACAAGGAGCGTCTGCCACCTGATCTCCGCAACCTGAAGGCTAACGATACCCTAAGGCTAGACCAGTGTCAGGATATTATACGCCACTGACTTCCCAATAATGACTGCCATAGATGTTCATGTCAGCCGGGACCGATGGATTAACGTGCTCTCCGAGGCACGGAGCAGGCGATAATTGTCAATCAATACGCACATAATTTCGAAAAGTCATATAACTTCCGAAAGTCAGAGGAACGCGACGTGGGTTCGAACCCGAGACCCTCTGCATTGCAGTCTGTTGATCTCCCCACTGAGCTCGCTACTTGCTTTGATAGTCAGATATTACGCGTACTTGAATATAGCTACCATAATATCACCTTCCTAAACTGGGTCTTCACGTCAAGCCCGCAAGCATTCAAGACTCTCACGGGGCTAAAATAATCTGTTAACGAGTATTACAGTTCTTTGCGTTCGTGTTAATGTTTGTAAACTTGCCCTACAAAGAAATGTCTGTTTTACAACTACTAGTAAACAATGCTTTCACAAGGAGTCTCATACTATAATCTCACGCCTATATCTCCAATAAGGTAGGTATGTTATACCCACATTTTGATAGGTATGCATTTAGATAGGGGTAATACTGACAAACCAATTGCCGTCTACCACGCACATTTTGAGATTTCATAATGCTACTAAGAATGCCTTGACAGAAAAACATGGGTAAAATTTGAGACTGAGAGAGATGCTCTGCAGACTATTTGGCTGGCGACAATAATTGTGGTTTCGTCAGCCATAAAACACAGATCGCGTCATCAGACGCTTGTGCAACGTTGTTTGAATAAGAAACTTAATATGGTTACGATGATTGATGGTTGATGATGAGATGAGATGGTGATGATGATTATGATGGTTGACTTCAAACTATCTTATAGTTTGAAGTCAAAGGCGATGAACTCAAAAATACCTATATATAAATACAAAAATACTGATAATTCTGGTATCCTTCAATTGCGTCTTCTGACAATAATAGCCTTACACATTGTTTTTATCCCATTCCAGCATCAGCATACGTCTTAGTATTCCACCCGATCACCCTTAACGTTGCCGCCAAATACGTTTTTTTCTACAGGACCAAACTTAATAAAATTTGTTTCTACAAGAACGCCCGAATTCGACCGAATTCTTTATAAGTCGTGTCCCGCCCTCTGCGAAACTTTCGGATGGACAGTTTTTCTTTTCTTTGATCTCACATTTATATGTTCCCTTTGCAGAGTTTTCTCTTATTTTTATTTAACTTTACCTCATTTATTACATGCCTGTGTATTTTTTGGGTTGCCAAGAATAGACAGTATTTTTATGTGAATGATATGTGTGGTGTACTGGATATGTGATTAAATTATGCTGTGAATGGATTTTGTTTTTATTGTGAAGTGTTGGGAATCATTTTATACGATGCTCGTAATGACACCCTAAGTAGTGCTGCCTGCTTTTGAAGGGTGTAAGGCTAGGGGCGCTACTTTGATCAATGAATACAAACTGGAAGAATAAAGGCAATTCGATAAGTAAAGGTATTTTTAAATGGAGAGTCTTGACATGTACTTTCGGACTGCCACACAGACAGCTCGAGTTCGATTCTAAAGCCCGTACTTTTGACTTTTCAAAGGTATGCGCGTATAAAATAAATAATTAACGGTGTAGAAAAACATCGCAAGGACACTTATTTCATATCTGAGAGTTCTCCATAATATTCTCAATGATGTGTGAAGTCTGCTTACCCACACTGGGCCAGCGTGGTTTACCATGGCCCATACCTTCTCACACTAAGAAGACATCAGTCTCCAGTATAACAGCAGTATTAATTGGCTCACGCCAGTTAATCTATATATATAAAACTCTTCCGTTACTGAGTGACTGATAGACAACGCACAGCCTAAACTACTGAACGCAAGAAGCTGAAATTTGGCATGTATGTTCCTTGGAGAGTGTAGGGGAGCCCTAAGAGAGGATTTTTGGAAATTCCCCCCTGAAGAGGGTGAAAGGGGTAAAACCCGATATTCACACGGGAACGGGACTTACGCGGGTGAAACCGCGGGAAAACTACTAGTACTTATATATAGGTCAGGCATTATAATACTACTAATATTACGTATTACGAATATCGTTTAAGGATATCTTGTAAAGATATTATAAATGTGTTTAAATAAATAAATAAATAATTATCTGTTGTTGCAAGCATTCATAGGCATACATAATATCATGGACGTATGACGCCTGGATTACTAAAAAAATAACCATACAAATTTTAAACGTGCAATTGTTGCGAACCACCAATAAAATCTGGCTGTTTCTAAATTTAAATCACACAACAGAATTCCATTTTTAAACCAAATCACGGTTAAAACTCAATTACCGTTGCGAAAGCCGAAAACTTTGTACAATTTGAATTCGGTTGGTACTTACTAGAACTGTGGTAGCTATTCTAGTCACGTTCGATACAACTTATAAATGGCGAATACAATAAATTAGGCCGCAACTATGTCTGTCCTTGTTTAGGAATAAAAAGCAAAGCAATATCGTACGAAAGAACTTTCATAAAATATATTGAATTGGATTTTTGTTATATACAACTCAATAATTTGCGTAGTCACAAAAAGCTAAAAATAGAAAGAAATGTTGCCAATAAACGAATGTCGGTATTACATGAGATTTCATGGAATCCATGGAATAGAAAGAATAATATTTTCTTGATATTTATATATAAGTAATGTGTCTTGCATACGTCGCGGTTAATATTTTCAGGTGAAAAGATTTGCATGGGTTGTATGTATCGTATAAGCGCCCGGCTCAAGATATTCTTGCCATAGCGTTAAAACCCGGGTAACTGCGCATGTAGCCCACGCGTTTGACTCGTGTATGAAGCCTGAGTGAGTGTCTTGCGCATGTAGACGCCGCGTTTAACTTGTGTATGTAGTTCGGACGAGTAGTTTACGCATGTAGCCCGCGCCTTTAACTTGCGTATGAAGCTTGAGTGACTGCCTTGCGCACGTAACCCGTACGCTAAACTTGCATATGTATCTCTTACGAGTGATTTGAGCATGTAGTCCGTACGTTTAACTTGCATATGTAGCTCTAACGAGTGATTTTCGCATGTAGCCCGCGTGTTTAACTGAAGTATGTAGCTCTAGCGAGTGTAACCTACGCCATTTACTTGCGTCGTATACAAGAACCATTACTTTATTCTTGCCTAATAGATTTCAGAGCTGAAAATTAATAATACAAAAAGAAAATCTTAGATCACTTGCTTATATTGATCTAGTGATAGAAGAAATATTATTCCTTTTTAGGTTTTTGCTTTTATTGTAAATAGAATAGAAAAGGGTATGTTAAGCTGGTTTGGGCATGTAGAAAGAATGGACGAGGAAAGACTGACTAAGAAAGTTTATAAGGCTAGTGTGAATGGAACAGTCGCAAGAGGAAGACCTAGGCGAACGTTTCTTGATTAGATCGGAGGCGTTCTGGACAAAGGCCAGGTTAAGAGCACCTTGAACCGACGGGCGTGTATGAAGAATGTGATGAAAGTGAATGAAGCCAGAGAAGTGTGTCAGGATCGTAGCAATTGGAAATCCGTAGTCTCTGCCTACCCCTCTGGGAAACAGGCGTGAATCTATGTATGTATATATGTAAAAAGAAATCAAAATGTTCGAGATAAAATATAATCTTCTTTTATTGCGATAATGGAGAGCAAATACATAGTATTTCGGTATCAAAAGTTAAGGTCGATTGCGGTTGATCAAAGCCTCTTCGTATTAAAAGTAATCACATACAAATTCTGACTATCCCTTTGAAGACAGAGTTGTGACTGTGTGTGAGACTAATATATGACCCATTTCTTTTTGTTTTCTTATTTGGTGAAGAAAGAGTTCATTAGAAAATTATATTCATTATTCGTTCTAAAATAAATACATGAAAAAAGACGAAACATCTAGATGTTGTTGATGATAATATTGTCTTCTATTTACGCGAATATTATTCATTGAAATTAAACTGCTATATACGGATTTTATCGCGTTGTTTATATGACACTTTATTACAACATTTTGAAAATTGTTACACTGCTACTACTATTAAACTTTACAAATTTTATAAGCTAATTAAATTATTATTAAAACTATTTAGATTTAATTTATTTTTACACTTTCCCCGACGTTTCGGTTGCTTTTCAGCAGCCATGGTCACGGGGAGACTAAGATGGCAGTTGTCTCAATGTTCCAGTGTAGTTATTTCAAAGTACCCGAACATAATTTAATCATTGGTGTTTCTATTTACGCAGAATGAGCTCAAAGTATCATGAAGTCTAGCTGTGGTTTGCTTCTTCTTGGGTTTGACTATTTTCATTACTGGATCCCAAGCTGTAAGTGTATAAAATCCGTATATAGCAGTTTAATGTTGTTGATGATGTTGTTTTTTTTCATCTCTATACACCTCTTTATGTTATTTCTAGCCACTGGTACGCTATACTTGTTAACTTAAAACCAATTTAAAAAGAACGAGTGGTTTTACCTACGGCAGTTCATTTTGTCACATATTCTATGGTCAGTTTTAGTAGTAGTTTTCTTAGACCTGGTTCGTATATACAGGAACTGAGCCTAAGTAAAAAAAAAATTGGCTTTATCTATATATTTATTAGTTCCTCGATGTGGCCGATAAGTAGGAGAGAATGCATACATTACACGTTTAAGTAGTTATGTGTCAATTATGTCGCTGGAACTAATTGCAATCTTGCAAGCTATGTCATACACTGCTGCTCAAGGGATGAATAAATGTGTAATTTTATCTGATAGTAAAAGCGCTTTGCAGCTTGTGGCTTGATGCGCCTCTGGTATCAGAGGTGCATCGATAGCCTACGATATTATAAATATGATTTATAACTTTAATAAAAATAGTATTGCGTTCAAGTTGCAATGGGTTCCAGCACATATAGGTGTAAGGGGTAATGAAATGGCTGATCATGTTTCAAAATTAGCAGCATTAACCGGTACGGAAATAATGATTAAACGTGTCCAGTTTAGCCAAGAGCTTTAAAAATTCATAGTCAACCCTCTGGTCGCTGGCTCTTTGTTGCTAACACTACAAAAGACTATAAATCCAATATATAGATACAGTATACAAAACAAGTTCCAATAGAAAACTTATACATAATATAGATATTTGGTTAAAACAATAAATTAGAGGGGCAACTATTTTCAGTTTAAATATTTTGGTCGAATCGTTCGGGTCGTGGGTACGTAAGAATCTCATGAATTCGTTACCTATATTACAATGTTGCCCAAAAGGTCGAAGCATCGTACATATGTATAAGCGGTTGATTGCTTGTATATTTCTATCTGTTTCATGCGAAATGGACTGAGTGAAATGCATGCATAATTTTGATAAGTCAATAATCTTGGAGAAATTATTTTGATTCAAATTTAGCTATTTTATTTGGATTATATTAGAACGCGCCCTTTTCTATTTTTATATCCTTTTTTTACATAAATATAACTGGCATAGGACAATTTATCAAAAAATATTTATTCTATATTATATTTTCTTTGTTAGCATTGCTTTTGTCTAAATAAATTCATTTTCTTTAACCTTTTTCTTTCTATAATGTTTCCAAAGTATCGCGCTAGCGTTTCCTTGACCTACCCCGACGACGGCGTCTCTATGGTCTCGTCTCCGTGGTTATATATATACTATTTCACTATTAACTTTATTTAAATTTACACTTTTCCCAACATTTATAATAATTTATAACTCATTGAGTGGTGGAGTATAATAATGGGTATTATCCATTGATAATACCCATTATTACCACTCAATGAGTTGTAAATTAATATAAATGTTGTTCTTGTTTCAGAGCTTGTTATGCCATAGCATAACAAGCTCTGAAACAAGAAGTCACTGTTGCTGTTAACGTTAAGTATATCGTTGATGCTGCAGGGTATATCGCTTACTTGAAGAGCTCCGGAAACCCTATTCATCGCAAGAGTAATGCAAGGCAAATTAGGCCACAATCTACACTATGGTATATTTGAGCAGAAAATACACCGTGTTATCCTCTCAATAATGATAATTAATTACCTCAATGAATTTATATTTACAGGACATACAAACAAGGGCCTTTGCAGCATTCTCTTCTTACAAATAAACATATCATTCTTGTTTTGATCTGCCCACATCCGATTTCAAAATCTCTTTGCCCATATTTATGGGGAAATTAATAATATTTTCGCAAACATATTACGGTGGTATCGTTTGATACCATAAACACATTCAATAGTCCATGCCAGGGGTCCTCACACCCTCTAAAAGAGGGTTGTGGATCAAACTGAATACTTTTGTCGGTGCGTGGAAGGGGATGAAATCAAGTTTGGAAAATGGAATATAGGGGCGGTGGAAAATAAATATTGAATCAGAAGATACGCAGTAGATCATTCGGTAATCACCAAACATGCCATAAAGAATCATAGAGTGCAATTAATATTAGTAGATGGTGAAGAAAGTTATACTAATAAAAGAAACGTTACTAATTTTATTTTTTAGTGTGTGGCTCTTATAATAAGCCTCGTTTATAAGCTGTCCATCTGCTGGGACTGTGCCTCTTCTCGATGTAGGATGGATTAGGTTGTAGACCACCATGTTCGACCAGTGCAGATTGGCAGATTTTACACATCTTTGAGAAAATAATGTAGACATCTCAGATATGTAAATTTCCTTACGATGTTTTCCTGTATCATGAAAGCGAGCGACACTTCTACTAAATACGCATATAAGTCAGAAAGCGTGTCATGGGAATATTAAATAAGTAAATTGACAGAATTTTCTACGATATTCGAGAAATACATAAAATTACGTCCCACATAAGAAGTAGTAAATATATTTTTAGGAATATAAAGCTGTTCGTTTTTCAGGCTAAATGTGAAAGGTTACACAAATACCACAATATTTTAATATAAAAGTAAACTTATGAATACTTTTATATTAACATTTTGTGGTACTTTGTATGGTATAGGTACTAATGGCCATATATATGCGGGCACCATGAAATAGGCTTATGTAATTAAGTGACGGCTAAATAAATTTTAGCGTTAGCGTATTTTTATACGTATAAAAATAGGTCTTATTTTAGTTTATTTAAAACATGGTAAGGTAAAGAAAGTTTATTTTTATTACGTATAAAATATCATTTTCAGCTTACAGAAATTTGATTAATTAACCTTGAGGTCACATAAAGCAGCAAATATGTATATTAATTTGGCTATACATAACATTTAGAGTACATACCATACTAATATGACTTAATAATTATTTTGTATGTTTTACATAATGATAGTTAATTCAAAACCTGCCTAATATAATTGGGTCTTAAAGACTCATAGATAACATTACCATTACTATAGCCCGATGTAGTTCAGCAGTTCGTGAATCCAATATTTATCCAAGGCACCATTCGGCTTGTAACGTGGGCTTACCTGGAAAAGAACAATTAATATTAACACCGTCATACATATTATAAGAGTTAGTAAAAGTAGCACACATATTGAGAGTTACGTACTTAAAGATTTATGGAGGACAAACTCAGAAACGAGTGGACGGATACCAAACTTAATGACACAGGTCGCTGAATAAGCAAACTGAAGTGGAAACGCTGGCTATTTGTGCAAGAGATGATAGCTAGTCTGTTCACTTGAACCAAAGTGCACTATTGCCTAAATCTCATAGTCTGATGGCACGCAATCCGATACGGCTGGACAGCGAACAGGCGCTGGTCGAACGACTTTATGCGCACTCCGAAGTACAGGGAAGAAAATGACCATATCGCTTTCCAAAGGCGTAAGCAAAGTTGTACACGACCCACATTTCACCAGCTCTGTTTGTATTTCCTACGTAATGGTCAAGTTTACTGCTCTATACTGATTAAAGTTACAATACTGTGCTCGGTAATAATTAAAAATCGTGACAAATACTTAATCATACCCGAGAGTTTATGCACAGCAGTCACATTCAGTCTTGCTGCTACATAATCACCGTTTAGTTTGTATAATGCTAGGTTACAGACCATTCAAACCAGCACCAAAATATGACTATATTTTTTCCACATCATGAAGTATTTCTAGCACACCAGTTGACGTAGAAATTAAGTCATATTTTCCATCGAGACATCCGGTCGAGCCTCATTTCATAATTTGACGAGTGCGAACTAAAAATATAATGAATAACATTCCGCGGCCTCTGACCTATTTCGGTTGGAAACACACGAGGAAAACTTTGCACCGGCACCGCTGCGTTTTATAAATGTTAATTGCTGGTATATTTAAATATGTATGCTTTTAGTTTGTTTGCACGACAGAAATGACAAAGTTTATTGTTATTTATTTGTTTAATTATTATTAATGAGTAGTAGAGCCTCGCTGATTTTAGCATGAGGCGGCTCGACCGGGGAAGTACTACCCTCTCACAGAATATCGATGTGAAATAGCAGTATTCCTACTGTGTTTCATTTGGTGAGTGAGAGTGCCAGAGGCCCAATCACCGTCTTTCCCGCTACTTCTCTTTCCCATTTCCTTTTTTTCCTAAAGGGTCGGCAACGCGTAAGTGATACCTCTGGTGTTGCAGGTGTCGATAGGCTACGGTGACCATTTACTATCAGGTGGGCCGTATGCTTGTTTGCCAACATAAAGGTATACTAAAAAAACTGTTGTTTATTTTCAACTTTAACTAGAGAGAAAAAATTATCTCTTGATCATCTGTGTGTATTTAATTTGTGATAATATACTATATCTACCCTTTTAGTATTAACCATGATGTCTACCTCTCTCACTCGGTCAGTTCTGCCTCTCTCTTTTCTATTTATTAACACTGTCGATATCGCAGCTTAAGCTAAGGCAACTGACGTTTACAGTGTCTCTTATCTTAATTTCAAAGTATTGAAATAAGAGGACAGTAGAGCATTATATTTCTTCATTAATTTTGTGCCCTTTCCTTTCATGTGTTCTTTTTACGTAATCAGTCTTACGCTAAGAGACAGATATATAATATTTTCTTTTTCTTTCTTACTTAAATATTTGTGCACAAAAATCATAATGCATTACTATAAACATTTTTCCTTTATCTTGTTACACGTAAATATAAGCATTAACAAAATCCATTTTACCGTAAACCTGTAGATCATATATAGTATTAAATTTATACCGCGCTGTCCCTAATATATTTCTGAACGAAATCTGAAATGGCAACTTGTCAGTTGGGATTTACCGTTTTATTTTAAGATTATTTGATAATGCCTGGAATAGTAGCACTAAAGTACTTTATTTAGGTCAACCTTTATAATAAAGCTATTTTAAAAGAGATACTTTTATTATAAATATTAAAATTAAGTCTAAACTACAATAACCCTAATATATTTCTGAACTAAGTCTTAAACGTCAACTTGTCTTTGGGGATTTCGCGATTTATTATAATGCTTTTTTGATAGAAACTTAAATATGCTACATGATACTTCATTTAAGTCGAGCTATTTTATAAGGAGTTCTATAATAATAAGTGTAATATATATTAGTAGTATCTCTATATAATTATTATACACAAACCAAATCCAAATAATTGAAGAAAATACCAATAGCAAAAGTTATGATATTAATCCAAGGTCAAGTAATTCGATTAAAAAGTTTTAGTAACCAAGAAAATTTTAACGGAGTTGGTGTACTGTTATTACCCATCTAAAAATTGCTTTACTTTAAGCTCAGCTTTAGTCTTAATCACAATAGATCAGCAAGCACTAACTTTATTAATGTATAACATTATTCGAACACAAATTGGTATACGAGTAATTATTGATTCTGCAGTAAGCGCTTGTTGAATATTCAACGGAATTTGATCCTGAATTTCTTAATTGAATGCCGATATAACACAGCTGTAAACTGGTAACATTAATCTGGTATTCCTTGTTTATTGTCATAGTAATGTATAATAGTCTCGTTGGTTTTGGGTTAGTCTACGAGTACGAGTATATTATCTATCTACCAGGAACAGTTCTAGACACCGTGTTGCGATTCAGCATTTAATTAAAGAAAACCATTGAAATTAAATAAATTTATACGGATTTTATCGCGTTATATAATATAATAAACCAACCATTATCTGCAATTTGACAAACCACAGATACTCGCAAAAGAACACCAAATCCTACCAAGGATGTTTCGCGAGGCTAAAACATCCTAATTTCAATAGAGAACATGGTTGGAATGTACCACCAGCTTGGGATCGAGTAATTCAAACAGTCAAACCCAAGAAGAAGCTAAACACAGCCAGACTTCATGATATTTTGAGCTCATTTTGCGTAAATAGAAACACCAATTAAATTAATTGAGTTGGGGAAAGTGTAAACTTAAATATAAATAGATTTAATAGTTTTAATAAATTGATTAGCTTAAAAATTAGTAAAGTTCAATAGTATCTAGTAGTAGTATGACAGTGCGAAATTTTTTTTGATTCGATTTTATTTCGAATTATAATTAGTAATGACGAATATTCGAAATTATTCGAATTTGAATTCGAATATTCGAATCATTCGAATTTTTTTTTGGTATATTAATACATCGCTATAATGTAAGAAGGTAAAGTGGTCATTTGACCACTGCTAAGACGCAAAGTATTGTGAGTTCGATGCCCAAATGAGTTAAAAATGTTGTGTACCACTAAGAGTTAACTACACCGATGTCGTAGCCGTTTAAGTGTTCGCCTCCGCCATTGTAGCTGCATCGAGTGTAACAGGTTTGATTCCCACATGGGACAGTGTGTTCTTCCGAGTTTAGTCGTTCTTTGTGTCCGTTGTTTTTTAGTTTGTAAAGTCCCTCGCGACACACGAGTTATACTGAGAGATTAAGTTGTTCTAAATCTACATACATACATACATACATACATAGATTCACGCCTGTTTCCCAGAGGGGTAGGCAGATACTACGGATTTCCATTTGCTACGATCCTGACACACTTCTCTGGTTTCATTCACTTTCATCACATTCCTCATACACGCCCGTCGGTTCAAGGTGCTCTTAACCTGGCCTTTCTAAATCTAGACGCTCTTTATGTCCATTTTTATTTATTTTCAGCCCTCGGCATAATATGCCTTTATCACTAGTGCAACTAACGCCCTTAACAATTCAATGCATTTTAAAAGTAATAAATGATCATGCAAAGGTTAATGTAAAGCAAAAAGTAGCGGGTACATCCAAAGAAACACTCCCTATATTCTTACACAGCCCGCTTACTAATATTTACTAACACATCTACAATTCACTTTTGACGCTTTGGAATTCAAAATACCGTGTTGTAGTGTTGTCAGACAGTTGGACTATACAAATACGTTGGGAATATGTTCCACTGAGTTATTAATGAAGGCAACTTACAGTAGAAACAATTCTTAATCACAGTTAATTTGTATGTATATTTAAATTAGATTATATGTATAGTATTATGTGACTGACTCGGTTGCGCAGCGGTAGCAGATGCGGTTATTATGTATGAAGTCTCGGGTTCAATTATAGGCTAGGGAAAAGTGTTTGTTTGTATTTGTTTTATATAGACCAGGGACGGCGAATAATGGCACGCGACAAAATAATTCTGATAAGCCAGTAATTAACTAAGATTGACACTGAAACCGTTTGTTAGATGATTCCAGTTTAACTTTTTAACCTTTTGCTATAAGTGACAAAGGACGAACCTAATATAAGATATTAATTATCTAATTTGCAACAGAAATCACAAGAAAACCTCTATTATACTATAATCAAAATAAATATTGAATAATGTGCTAATTTCGATATACAAATAAAGAGTTTAAAGTTAATAGTATATAGTCAGTTGCAATCACTAACCGGTAAACGATTAGCGAGTTTAATGAACGTTGGGTGCGGTCAGACTATAGATGGGTGACTTAGTGGTATTTCATCGGAGCGTCTCCGTGCTTCGGAACGCACGTAAAAAGACGGTCCCGGTTGTTGTCAAATTGACAGCAGTCGTTAAGCCACGTCAGAGGCCTACGGGCTTGAACAACTCTTGATAACAGGTTGGCCACTAACACACGAAAAAGAAAGAAGCATTGCGTTTTATTTTTGTCAATAATTATATCACTTAGCTAAGATTCTTTGATGGCCCTTTACAGTCACTTTTTTACCAATAATGGCCCTTTGGCAATTGAAGATTCACCATCCCTGCTATAGATAAACAGAAGTTAGAGTAAACGTTGAAGTCTAAGTAAAGTTTTAAATAAAACCATAATTTAGAACTAACTATATTACGCATACTGTGATATATTCTAATGAAAACATGGAAGATCCGTTGTTCACGTAAACAAAGTCACGGGAAAATGCTAGTGTCCCACAAGATCACAGAACCACACAAGACTGGAGAGTGAAAGGCCTTTGAACATGCACGGTGGTTTAAATATACCGAATATTTCCTAAAAGCAAAACCCAGTAACACTACCCAATTCGGTTAATTAATAACCCTGGAACCTTTTGATAGCCAATTATATTAACACTACGAGACCAGCATAGCAGTCTATATACATATACAAGTTATTAATACATCAAAGAAGACATGAATTTTGTAAATAAGATATTTAAACCCACAAGTTACGGAGTGAAGATGTTAACCTGTCAAAAGTTTCTCTACTCTTACCCTTATAAGGCGACCGAACCTTCGCATTAACATATTTTTGTTCGACTACTGAATAAACGTCTTTTTTTCGTTTCGAATAAGTTAACCGTTGTTTATATTGTGTATTAGTGTCTACCCTGGCTTTGTTAAATCAACTGGAAAATAATAATAATAATTAATACCACATACACACAACACCATCTAGCCCAAACTAAGCAAAGCTTGTGCTATAGGTACTAGACAATGGACAACATACATATATATACTTTTTGTTTCGTAAACACATACATATTATATAGAAACACCCAGACCAAGACAACCATCCATCTTCATGCACACAAATGTTTGACTTGTGCGGGAATAAAACCCGCGACCTCAGGCGTGGCAGGCGGTTACAATAACCACTATGCCAACGAGTCGACTTCTTATAATATTACTAGATGTTACTCGCGGTTTCGCCTGTCTATTATCCCAGAGGACTTCAACCGAGATAATCCTATGTGTAAGTCCAAGACATGGTCTATATGTGTGCTAAGTTTCATCCAAATCTGTTGATTTTTATGCATGATTAAGTAACAAACATGCAAACAACCTCACAAACATTCACGTTTATAATATCACTAGTCGGAATTATTTTCAAATACTTGGATATCATCTCATCTCGCAAGTTGCATTTTCTTTTCCTACCAATTCACGCACAAACTGCCAGTTTTATATTATAGGGCAAGCATTTAGCTACCTACTTAGAAAATTCTTCTTTTCTTTCTTAGCCTTTATTATTCCCAAGTCACTTGGGGTCGGCTTTTTCAGTCTAACCGGATTTGACTGGATATCAGTTTTGACACGGAGCGGCTGCCACCTGACCTCCGCAACACGAAGGCTAACGATACCCTAAGTCTAGACCAGTGTCAGGATATTAGAGGGTACTGACTTTTCCAATAACGACTGCCATAGATGTTCATGGCAGCCGGGACCAACGGCTTAACGTGCTCTCCGAGGCATGGAGCAGGCGATAATTGTCAATCAATACGCACATAATTTCGAGAAGTGATATAACTTCCGAAAATCAGAGGTGCGCGACGTGGGTTCGAACCCGAGACCCTCTGCATTGCAGTCTGTTGATCTCCCCACTGAGCTATCGCTGCTTAGAAAATTACTAAACTGTATGTGTTTATCGAGATTTTCTATATTAGAAAGACCTTATAACACCTAATGATAGAACCCAAGAAAACCTCACCACCACCATTGAAACATGTATAATGAAACCGTACCTAGGTACTTGTTCCAGAGGTTCAAACGTAATCATAAAAATAAGACTACTTTTTAAGTAAATATGTAAAGGAAATTTCATCCATAAATTATCAAGTAAAAGTAGACATACCAAATGTTGAAAGCTGACAAAGTTACCGGCCTGATTGATGACTCCTATGCTCGAGTGAGACCTTCCAAAGACAGCTCTATCGTGCTAATGTTGGCAGAGTTCAATGCTACCAACATTATCTTTTTAAACGTCACTCATGACGGAGGCCTTTATTTAGGTTTTTTATTTATGAGTCGTGTGACCCGAGGATATTATGATGTACGGTTTAGGCGGCAATGAAATAATATATTATCAGTGTTAGTGCAACCTCTTTAGTCCCTTGGTGTGAGTTCAATTGTGAGGTTCCGAGTTCGATGGCCATGCTGGGAAAACTGTTATTAGGATTTTCTCTTGAAATACCATGAAGTCTAAAAACGTATCGCCACCTATTACCTACACCTATTGAAACCTAATCGCGTAGATGAAGAGAAATATGTATGTATGAAAGTATTATTATTAGAATGTATGAGGTATTGTGAGCTCTCGGGCACTATATGCGATCCTAAACCGCCTTTGAAATTAAAGGGCCGCATGTATAAGGCGGTTAAAAGGCCTGTCGTACTGTATGGAGCTGAGTGTTGGGCTACTAAGAAGATGAGAAACGTTTGCATGTAGCAGAGATGAGAATGTTACGATGGATGTGTGGAGTGACGAGAATGGACAGAATTAGGAATGAATACGTAAGAAGTAGTCTGAAAGTGGTGCCCATAGATGAGAAGGTGGAAGGAAATTGTGTGGCTTGGTATGGACATGTTATGCAAAGAGATGATACGTATGTAGGTAAACAAGTGATGGATATGAGGGTAGAGGGACGAAAAGGGAGAGGAAGTCCAAGGAACCGATGGATGGACTGTGTGAGGATGGATATGAAAGGAAAAGGGGTAAATGATCAGATGACGAGTGACAGAGAAGTATGGAAGCGAAGGACATACTGCGCCGACACCAAATAAATTGGGACCAGGGCAAGATAATGATGATGAGGTGTCGTGAGCAGAATGCGTGAATGCAAAATTTTTAATTTGTATTATATTATTAAATTGTGTAATTGACGCAAGTCGTTCTATTTGATGTAAATAAATAAATAAAGAATAAATAAATAAATTTTTGTACTACACATTTGCCTAGCCCTTCAGGGATATATAAATAGCGTAAGTATATGTATGTTTTTGAGCAGCGATAGCACAGTGGGGAGACCAACAGACTGCACTGCAGAGGGTCTCGGGTTCGAACCCACGTCGCGCACATCTGACTTTCGGAAGGTATATGACTTTTCGAAATTATGTGCGTATTGATTGACAATTATCGCCTGCTCCGTGCCTCGGAGAGCACGTTAAGCCGTCGGTCCCGGCTGCCATGAACATCTATGGCAGTCGTTATTGAGAGAGTGTCGACACAAAAGATCCCACTGGGTCGAAGTGTCCCCGGTCTGCACTGACTGGCTCCCACATAAGATAGTATACCCCACATAATAATAATATGTATGTTTGTTTTGTAAAAAAAAACCTAAGTTTAGTAATAGTTCAAAACTGATGGTAATATTAACTTAAATAGTATATAAATCTAATGTAAAGGGTACAGTTGGATCCTTATTAATATTATAAATACGAATGTGAGTTTGTTTGTTACGCTTTCACGCCTTAATTACTCCACCGATCATCATGAAATTTCGCATACAAGTTATCAGGGGTACAAAAAAGAACATAGGGTACCTTCACCTAGAAAAAAGAACTGTTATTAGCCTAATCTACAATAAACGCAAGCCAAGCCGTGGGCAAAAACTAGTAGCATATTAGGCTAATGTAAAAGAATCAGTTGGATATGAAATATAAGGGAGAGGTGAGCTATATGAAATGTTCAAACACTTTCTAAATAGATCAAAGATATTCTACAGAGAAAGTGCAAGCACTATAAGCTCACTAGCGTATTTAAGAATGTGGTGACAGTTAATGAAACGAGAACATTATGATATCCGTAGTTTTATCTTGCTACCCAGAAGTAAGGACAGGCCTTTCCTGGACAATCTTGTTCAGGATAAACTATGACAATTTTCTTTTGAGGAGGAATTTCTTTGTATCGGGTGCTTTACAAACATTGCTTCACAAATAACACCTAGATGCGAAGAACTATTTTTGGATCACACAAATTCTCCCGAGTGGTCATCGTATCACTTGGCATCCTGATCACGCTAAGGCTCCGACTTACTTCAATACGCTATCCGTATAACCAACGCTACAATTTTATTCTCTTAAATATGTTTGTCTTATAAAACAACCGTTTAATTCAACAACACCGGCTTAAGGATAACTGAAACATAGGGCCCTTATTCATAAAGTAAAGAAATTGATGACAGATCCACTAAGCCCTACTCCACGGTTAATCCCTTTACAAGGGCTCCCATTTTCCTCCACGTCAAAAGCATTACCTACTACCGTACCTTTATGCGTTTCAACCCTTTGAACATCATTGAGAAATAAACGCGGCGGGGTATTTGTCAACAATTGCTTTGAAATAATCAGCGTCTCGTTAAGCAAGAAGGTTTTCTAGTTCATAATATTGTTTAACTAGATTTAATACAAAAACTACTCAACCGATTTAAAAAATTCTTTACCATTAGAAATCTATATTATCACCGAGAAACATGCTTTATTTTATATAAAAATTCAAGATATACTAACATTACATAACTCACTTTTACGCAAGCGTAGCCGCGAGAAAAAGCTAGTATTACATTATTTTGAAACTATTAATCTACTAGTGTTAAAATCTACTACTATTTAAGTTATTTCAATTATTGCAACTATTCATTTCAACAGTCATGGTCACAGGGACATTAAAATCTTAGTATACCCGTGACCATGGCTGCTGAAAAGCAACCAAAACGATAGTAAAGTTTAACAGTATATATATATAATACATAGCGGGTATTAAGGCGATCATGCATGTTTACCTTTTTAAAGCTTGACGTTTTGACCTAAAGATCTAAAATCCTGTGAATTCTGTGTGAACAGTCAGCTTCTGACCACGGCTGGTGTAACCTGGTCGAAACGTCAATCTTTAAAAAGGTAAACATGTATGATCGCGTTAATACCCGTTACATATTATATATATAATGCAACACAAAAGTTTATAAGTTATTAAGTTTATCAGTAGTAGTTTATAGTTTGTGCTTCGGAGAGCACGTAAAAATTCGGTCCCGGTTGCTGTCAAATTGACAGCAGTCGTTAAGCCATGTCCAGGCCTCTGGCCTACGGGCTTGAACAACTCTTAAGACTGCACCGAGTGATATGTGCCAAAACAGGCGATCACAGTTAAGTTAATAAAATCAACACTTTTTGTTTAATACAAATATAAAATATACATTTACCATAACAATGAATGTGTTTACAATTACTCCGTGTAAGAAACTTAAAATAGTTAATATTTTCGCCTACAAAATTACGTAAATTTGCACGATAAATGAAAAAACGTAAGCTTGTGTTACGTGATTTTTAGATTATAACAGTAGAAATCTATCCTATTTTACAGCTTAAACGAAACATAAATAGTTATATTACAATTTGTCCGCCCCAGATATTTAAGTTATTGGTTGACAATAAAGATACATATTTATCAAAAAAGCACTTCAAATCCTCCATACAATTTTACTATGGCGGCCGCATGCCGATTTGAATATCGAGCTCTGTCATTCAATACAATCGCGTCTTACGCTCGGGGCAGTCTTAACAACAGGTTGGCCAGTAACCACACGAAAAGAAAGAAAAAAAGAGTTTATAGTTTCAAAATTATATAATAAAAGTGCTTTCAAATAAACAACGCGATAAAATCCGTATAAAGTAGGTGAAATTCAATGTAAACTAATAAAATAAATGCAAATGTGACTTTGTTTGTTTGGTATGCTTTCACGCCTAAACTACTCGACCGATCATCATACAACTTCGCATACACGTTGTTAGAGGAACATAAATGGATATAGGATTACCATTAATTCAGAAACGAGTACTGTTTCTAACCTAACCTACATTTAAGTGAGCTAAGCCGCGGGCCAAATCTAGTTATATATAAATAATATTCATTTCAAATTGCAAATATAAACAGCATTCGAAAGGCAAGCAAACATACAATACATACATAAATCTCGAAGTATCGCTTGAATGTTTACACGCAGGTGGAAACGTTTTCTAAGAACATTTATTTTCATAATAATCCTTGTGTATCTTTCGTGAGTTTTCCCTCTTGACCGTGATATTCGATACAGGGGAGCACACGGGGAGCGTATAATATCAGATACTCTAGTGATGACAAGGTCAAAGTTAACACGTGACAAGATGGCTCTCCTTCAAAAAGGATCCTTAGAACTTAATTGAATTTATATTGTGGTATGCTTCGTAATACTATTTAGAATGAACAGCTAAATAAAAACTAGATTTTGCTCGCATAAAAGTAGGTTAGGTTAGATTATGATGGCAACAGTATTTTTTTTAAATACAACCTAGCCTATGTTATGTTGTGATAATAAAGCTTTCCATTGAAGACAGGATTTTTAAAATTTAATTTACAAACAAACAAAATACAACTCGGACCAAACCAAACCAAGAATGCTTCGCGAGGCTATTGAAATCAAAAAACATCCTAATTTTAATAGAGAAGATGGTTGGAATGTACCACCAGCTTGGGATCCAGTAATTCAAATAGTCAAACCCAAGAAGAAGCAAACCACAGCTAAACTTTATGATACTTTGAGTTCATTCTGCGTAAATAGAAACACCAATGATTAAATTATGTTCGGGTACTTTGAAATACCTACACTAGAACATTGAGACAACTACCATCTTAGTCTCCCCGTGACCATGGCTGCTGAAAAGCAACCGAAACGGCGGGGAAAGTGTAAACTTAAATATAAATAGTTTTTATAATTTAATTAGCTTAAAAATTAGTAAAGTTTAATAGTAGTAGTTTCTAAATTATGTAAAAAATGTCAAATAAACAATGCGAAAAATTCGTATATAGTAGTTTAAAATCAATGAATAACATTCGTGTAAACAGAAGACAATATTATGTAAAATTTTTCTGTTTATAATATTAGAACACGTGAGAAACGGCAATGAATTGCCGTAAATCTTAGAGTTCGAAAAAATGGTTTAAGCAATATGCAAAGGTCATGTGGTACCACGTGACCTTGAGAGGTCAGAGGTCAAAGGCCATAGTCATTTCGGGGGTATATCGACTATGCTGAGTCGAATGGCGTAGACCGCGAATCTCTAGCTCTTACGGTTCTTGAGTGGAAAGTTGTATAACAGATGGACGGACAAAACTGTTGTATAAGAGTTTTTCAAACTATAAAAAATACAGATGAAGCTGTTAAGAGGCTGTCACTATATAATTATATATGTTCTAGTAAAACTAATTGGGCTTGACTTACTAATGTGACTGGCCGTATAGTATAGTGGTCGCTTCGTCACTCGCGGTGCGGTAAGTGATAAGAGTTCTATTCTAGCATGGGATAAAAATTGTGTGGTTTGCAAACAGTTGTGCAGAGCTGGATGCTCTTTGTATTAATTCTTTCAATGCTTAAAAATTCTCTAGTTATTACAAGCAGGAAAATGCAATTTAAAGTAAATTGCGCACGTACACAAAATTACTTTAAACATTTTAATCTGTTTTTTTGTTGTGACAGCTCATAAGAACTACTACGCATTAAGATGCAGTTATGACTATTTTTAAGCTTAGGATTTGATCTAAAAATTAAGCTTCGTTTTATAGAAATCAATTAAGTAAAACTGTAAATAGTTTAATCCATAAATATAACATCTTTGTCTATAGGAACTAAGTTGCGGATAAAGGGTAGTCAAATTCAATCAGATTTTATTAATTATTTATTTAACTGTGTACCAAAATGTACCAATCATTTCCGTGAGTGGTTTTCATAATACATTTAAATAAATAATTAACACTACTCATATTGATATGATTGGATTAGTTCAAGTAGTATCAAACCAACGAAGGATTTGGTTATGAGTAGAATATAATAATAACAATAATAATAATATTCTACCACATATTCTACCACATACACACAACACCATCTAGCCCAAACTAAGCAGAGCTTGTACTATGGGTTCTAGACAATGGATAAACATACATAGATACTTTTTTTTTGTAAATACGTACATATTATACATAGAAACACCCAGACCAAGACAAACATCCATGTTCATGCACACAAATGTTTGAATTGTGCGGGAATCGAACCCGCGACCTCAGGCGTGGCAGTCGGTTACACTAACCACTACGCCATCGAGGCTGACATGTAGAATGTGTAGCGGTGGTACCAGGCACGGCGCTCTGCCCATGATTTAAGCCACCGTGAGATCCTCACGAACTTCTACTTTCGTAGAGGAAGGCAGGACTACATCCACATTATATCGGTTTCGTCTCAAAATTTTATGAAACGACGAGCGAACCTATACGCCTACAATGAAACGTAAATTTAGTTTGTACCCTTCAACACATTTATTCCAAAATTGTCCTGAATTTTGGTACGTAACCTCTTGATTGTAAGTCCTGTCATAAAGTTATCCGAGCAATGGACCAATGTTATTATGAATGCAAATAAATCCGAAGAAACTTAATTGCAAGTTATTTTCTGGCCGAAGTTTTGGAAAGACATTATCATGGTAGATCTGCAACTATCGTCATGTACCTGATGCATTGCCAAACGTCGAATTGCTTCTAAGAACCTTGTAACTAAAAACTTAAGAACACTATACCTGGCTCTAGAACACAACCTGGTATTGAGAGCATCATAAGTGGATACATCTCGCGTGATGTTTATTGTCTCTATAGATATAAGAAGAAGGTAATTTGATACATAAAATACTTTTACAAATATGTTAAATGCAGCTATTTATGTTGTTGACTAAACTGCCCATTTGTACCCAAGCATTAGCATATAATTATGTCACCACCACAAAAAGGCAATTTCATTAATAAAAAATATATATTCAAGAATGTAAATTAATGTTTATCACCAAATGATAATAATATTAGCCCTGTTTTAACTGCTTCCATCGCGCAGCTGTAACGAATGCAACTGCTATGCATGAGGTCTCGGGTTCGAATCCCGGGTCGGGCTAAGAAAAAGTGATTGGGTTTTTCTGTCAAGAAATCTCAATAGCAGCCTGAAGTTAGGAAGTTGGCAGTGTTAGATACCCCCGTGCCTCGGAAAAGCACGTAAAGCCGTTGGTCCTGCGCCTGATCTCTCTCCGGTCGTGTCGGATTACCAGCCCATCGGATCATAAGAGTTAAGGAACAGAGAGTGCAATTGTGTTTGCGCACACACTTGTGCACTATAATATCTCCTGCGCAAATGGCCAGTCTCCGTTAAGACTGGCCGCCGTGACCGAAATTCGCTTTGCAGGACATTAATATTAGCCCTGTATAAAAACTGACCCACTGCTAGGCGCGCGCCTCTTTTCAGTGCGAGAAGGTATAGGCCTTAGTCCACCACGCTGGCCCAATGTGGCCCAGACTTGACATATCTTCGAAAATATTATGGAGAACTCTCGGACATGCTGGTGTCCTTACGATGTTTTCCTTCACTGTTAAATCAAATTAGACGTGCATGCCTTGGAGAGCCGAGACCTCTGCGTGGCAGTTTACCGGTTTTTCTCTAGAGTGTAATTTAAGAAAATAAACCCTTAAATTATGAACCGTACGATGCAGATCTTTAATTAATTCTATGTTTTCTTTTTCATAGCCATTAATATGACTTTGTGACCTAAGTAGACTTTGATAGCTTAATTTGTAAATATTTTTTGACAGTTTTCCAGATTGATTCATCCGTCAATGCCGCAATACAAACAACGTTTTCTGTATTCCGTAATAATTTCGACCAAGCTATCTTTTACAACGTGATGTAATATCAAACAATGCACAATTAAATATCAAACAATCATCACGACGGAAAACCAATAAAGTATATTTACTTTGTCAACAAAGGCGACGACGCACAGCTTTCATCGCATACCATCATAACAATGTTACAAATAAACATCAATATCAATAGTAAATATATAATTTTTAACAAATAATATATTATTTAGGAACTTTCACCCTTTCACTGGTCTAATAAATTAACCTAGTCCGACATTTTGTCAACAATGATACCAAAATGGTGTCAAATATCAGTCTTCTTTTTTTTCTCCTTATCCCATTATTTGGGGTCGGGTCTCCTCACTTTCCTGCGCCAAGTCACACGATCTTGAGTTGTCGTTTCGTGCAACTGGGCTTTCTTGAGGTCTCTTTCAATGGAGCTCCACCAGATCAACGACGGGCGGCCTCCTAAATATCAGAGAATATAATAAATAATTAGTGACCCATTGAATTGGTATTAGAAGGGTTGCCTCGTTAGTCTCATGGTACATGTTTGTACTTATTTGTTTTTAATCGTGAGGGTTCAAATTCTGGCGTAAGTAGTGTTATTAGATTTTCTTTTGGTGTGTATTCAGTAGTAGCACGGACCTTGCATATTTGCCTAGAAAAGAACTTGCTCCCCTACAATGTGGGATGAATATACATTTCAACATCCCTCATTGTAGAACTATTTGCTGTCTATCCCTTCAGGGATACCAGTCATGAGCTCAGGTTCCTTAAGAAGACGCTGTGTGTATCAGTGGTGTACCAAGATGATTTTTGTCCTTTATAATAGCATAGCATAGCATGCAAGTTCAAAGTCAAGGCTCTAGTTTTTGAAGCGATAACCGCTTAATAGCCCGTATGCTTGTTCGCCTTATTAATGATAAACAGCTCGCATTAGGCCAGCGTAGTGAGGAGTGAGAGAGACGACAACATAAAATATCGTTTATAGATATACTACAGTACCCCGTGAGTGTTAACTGCAAATAAAACACTGCAAACAAATTCTAACACGCTTATCAAAACACATACAGAGTATTTCCGTTAGTCGAATAAATGATAAACTAAGTACCGAATTTAGATTCTGGTGGCCATATGGCTAGCAGGAGATATTATAGTATAATAATTTTATAATAATAAAATTGACGACCTCGATGGCGTAGTGGTTAGTGTAACCGACTGTCACGCCACCCGCGACGGGTTTCCATTCCCGCAGCAGTCAAACATTTGTGTGCATGAACATGGATTTTTGTCTTGGTCTGGGTGTTTGTATGTATAATATGTATGCATTTACAAAAAAATAAATATATATGTACATATTATGTTTATCCATTGTCTAGTAGCCATAGTACAGGCTCTGCTTAGTTTGGGCTAGATGGTGTTGTATTTAAATGATAAAATATTATATTATATTAAAATAATGTCCTTCAGACCGAATTTCGGTCACAGCGGCCAATCTTAACGGAGATTGGCCATCGGCGCAGGAGATATTATAGTGCACAAGTGTGTGCGGAAACACAAGGGCACTCTCTGTTCCCTAACTCTCATGATCCGATGGGACGGAAAATCCGACACGACCGTAGAGACATCAGGCGCAGGACCAACGACTTTGCGTGCTTTCCAAAGCCCGTAGGTGTATAACACCACCAATTTTCTAACTCCGGACTACTCCTGAGAATTTCTTGTCAGAAAACTCAATAACTTTCTTGTTTGTTTGTCAGTCGCATAACAAACAATGTATCAACCTATCAACTCCACGTGGCATTCATCATATTATGAAGCTATCAGACACAGAATTAATTAAACAAGTATCTTGTTCGCAATAAGTTCTATGTAATTAAGTAATACGTCAGGCGCCAGTAAAGGATTCAGTGGCCTTGGAACTTGTTTCGATCTGGCTTTGATATTTGTTGGAAGGGAAACGATATGTGTACGGCAAAATAAGAAAAGAAAAACTGGTTTGTACCACTATTGGTACAAACCTCGTATTTCCTTTCCAGGCCCTATGGCCTTGCTGACCATTTTCAGGGCTTATGTAGCCCTGTATACCAACTGTCCCACTGCTGGGCGTGGGCCACTTTGTTTTTAAGTAAATAACATACATCATAATCATAATATACATCAAACAAAAGTTCAGGCATTTCTATATGACATTGACGATTAGAATCAAAGTTTTAATGCCATACTTTAAATTGTATTTTAATGCTTCTCTTTGATTATAACTCAACACGTATCAAAGAGCTTTAGGTTGACAAGAACGCTAATGTCAGACACTTCAGAAACAAGCTTAATTAATTCATTTAAAACATAAATTAGATCATACCCTGAATAAAGTTACGCAAATCAGCCTTTCAGCACTATAACATTCTCATAGTCGAAAACCTTTTTAATAAGCATTATGTTAAAATCCAATTTTACACCTAATGTTTAAAGGATAAAGTTCAAATTTGCTTTGTGTCTAATGTACTCATGTTTGAGTTTAATTGATGGAATATGAACTAAGCTTTAACGCTAAATAAATAAAACTGGCTGCTTATGATGGAGGCGGGTTTTGATATATAAACACCAGACGTTTTAGCTACGGATAGTAAAATTTTGACGTATTTTCATGGAATATGTTTCAAAAATTACTATCCATAGATAAATTAAAACTGGATATAAGTATATAGATTATCAGTAGTGAAGATAGGTAGAACCTTTAATATACCCTTATCTTATCTTGTTACGGGGGCCAGTCAGTTTAGACCAGCGACACTTCGACCCAGTGGGATCTTTTGTGTTGGCCCCGAGATCTATCCCTTAGCTATCTCCCTATGAATGTACTGCATCAGTCGCAGCGTACACTTCAGAGGGAGAAGCCTGAAGTTTTCAGGGCTCGGATATGCCAATCCCATCAGACCCACCCTTGGTCCAGCCAACGCCTCACATTCACACAGTAGGTGTAATACGGACTCGACCCGTTCACCACAGGCTCTGCAGATCAAATTGTTCGCCAAACTCAATCTGCACAGGAAGTCATTGGTGCCAAAGTGACCAGTAAACGCTCCTGTGAGCAGGCGTATTTGGCCCTTGTTGTACCCGCAGAACTTCCGGGTGAAGCCTGTGGCTCTGTTTGCAATGAATTTCTTGGAGTGTTCCAGACCCCTAAGGGCCATCCACTCCAGCCTGTGTTTATCATTGCCATGTGCATTCATAGCTGCCTTGACGGTACTCTCAGAGAGTCCTACGAATGGCTCGGCTTAATATACCCTTTGTCACTTTTGTTTATTCTAAACTAGCGACCCACCCGGGCTTCGCATAAGTAGTACAAAACCTTAACACATTATACACTTCAACCTTCTTCATTGATCACTATGTCTATTTGTGAAAACCGCATGAAAATCCGTTTAGTAGTTTTTGAGTTTATCGCGAACAGACATACAAACGCGGCGAGGGACTTTGTTTTACAATATGTAGTAAGATGCATTTATTATTACTGGCCACCAAGTGATCAACATTCAAGAGTAATTATAATATCAGTATAATAATATATGTACGGTGCAACCGTACATTTCTCAACTCAGCATTTTTACGCGATACACGCGTTTTCATTAATATTACATTTAGTTCGCGTCGAGCCATCATTAACGCCGTGCGTTCTCAATTATTAATCAGTCATTAAACATATCACGTCATATCATACACATTTTAGTTTATAAAGTTAATTCCAATATATTCAGTTTATCCATTCAGTGTTTCAATCCGTACTAACCGACGCGCCCTATCATATTATCAATCCACAAAGTTGTGTGATAACAAGATCATACATCTTTTCTGGTCCTTCGAGCCGGATCCAAAGTGGGCTCTAGGTCGCGTCGTCCAGCTTCATCCTGGCTCTGATGGCCACGTCAGGGTGGTCACGTTAAAAACAAAAACTGGGATAATCAAGCGTCCTATAACCAAATTGTCATTACTTCCAGTAAACGAGAGAATCGATAAACAAGAATCGAACTCCCATACAGTAAAAAATAAAAACTGTCTCAGAAGTACAAGTTATAGTTTCTTATCATTATCAATGTTGCTTTTATGTATTATTTATTAGCGTTTTTACCACAGCACAATGTGCTTACAATGTTACGCAATTGAAAGACAGTCAAGGTTTTTATTTAGACAAAATTGCTAACATGCAACTAATCAGAGATGAATGGAAGATAGTTACATATTATGACATGGATCCATATTGGCAAGGAACAACTGCATGTAGTAAATATATTAATTATTTAACGCAATTATGCAATCAGTTAAAAGAAACTTCTCATTGCGTCATCATACGAATACAATTGCAACAGGAGTTATCAGAACTGGAGTACTATAACCACCTGCTGCTGACTCAACATACCAGCACGCGACGGGCACGCGCCCTGCGCCGGCGCAAGCGAGGCCTTATCAATGGTGTCGGGTATCTTGCAAACAACTTGTTCGGTGTACTCGACGAAAGATTCGCCGAACAATATAAACAAGATATTAGATTACTACAACACAATGAGGAGCATCTGGTGTCGCTCATTAAAAACCAAACTAGTATTATTGAAGCTGAGTCTAATGTTTTGAAGAGGCATGAAAATGCACTCTATAAACAGCACAAGATGCTTAATCTCGTGGCTATGAAAATTGACAAAATTCAGAATGTTTTACAGAATGAATCCGATCTTAACACAATCATGAATGACTTTAGCACAGGCGCCATAGCTACCAGCAACATTCTAAAACATTTAAAAACAATTCAGTCGAGTTTGTTAGATACAATAACAGACGTTTACCATGGAAGACTTAATTTTCATTTATTGTCACCAGAGCAGCTCAAGGAGACTTTGAATACGATTTCGGGTCATTTGTCGAAAGATCTTACATTGCCAGTCAGTAATTTACAAGCTAACTTCAGGAATATATATCATTTATTTAAGGTTAAAGCAAGAATGTCTGAAGATTATTTAATATTTGAACTAAAATTACCCTTAGCCTCAAGAGATTCGTTTGCAATAATGAAAATTATACCAATACCTCAAGCTGTAGATAACACAAGCATGGCTACCATCATACCGATTTCTGAGTACGTAGCAATTAATTTGAAAAAGGACTCATACTTAACGATGTCTACATATGATGTCCAGACAAGTCTACATGATGACGTTGATTCATATCTGTGTTATGTAGAAAGGCCAATTTATCATCTTAAGAATGACGAAAAATTATGTGAGGTTGTACCCAATACAAAACATTGCAAGATTAGCGTAGCAGTATGTACGAATCAATGGACAGCTATAAATAAAGTTAATAAGTACATATACTTCTGTTGTAGTCAGTGTCAGATACGAGTATTATGCGAAGATCACGTGTCAGTCGGACACTTGGAACGAGTTGGAATATTAGGTGTGGATCATGATTGCCTAATAAAAACCGAAAGCTTCACAGTGTACACTCGAAATGAAGGTTTAAATAATTTAAACATAAAACCATCCTTAAAACTCCCGGAGATAGAACCAATCAATCACATTATTAACGTGAGCATTTCAACCCCACTGATACAAAATTATTCGTTTAACTCTAGCAATACAGAGTTAGCGGAAATCAAGAAACAGATCACCAGTCTCCAAGCGAATGAGAATTTACCAAATCAAGTCTCATACCACGATATCCATCACTACACGGTATTGTACATGTTCATCGGCGCCGCAATGGCAATCGGTGCTGTCATTATAGTACGTCGGGTTCGCAGCAGGCGCGCGACTTATCATGCGGTGGCGCAGGCAGCTCTGCAGAGCCTGCACGCCGTTGAACAAGCAACATCTTCAAGGGCTGAAGCAGGGCCCTCTGACTCCTTGTCAAGAGTGCGTGTTTATAGTGTTAGTGCGCGTAATTCGTGCGAAGTGCCATGTGATAACGATTATAGTGAAATTCGTAAAGTGCACAAGTTAGATAAAGGTACAATGCCCATTCCGCGAAAAACCGATTTTAATTAAAGACTCTAAGCATAGCGCGTAAGGAACCAATAACATCATCTTGTATTCATATCATCATCTCACACCCATCTTCTGCTTGGGAGCATGTACGGTGCAACCGTACATTTCTCAACTCAGCATTTTTACGCGATACACGCGTTTTCATTAATATTACATTTAGTTCGCGTCGAGCCATCATTAACGCCGTGCGTTCTCAATTATTAATCAGTCATTAAACATATCGCGTCATATCATACACATTTTAGTTTATAAAGTTAATTCCAATATATTCAGTTTATCCATTCAGTGTTTCAATCCGTACCAACCGACGCGCCCTATCATATTATCAATCCACAAAGTTGTGTGATAACAAGATCATACAATATATATATATTTACACTAGCTGACCTGCGCAACTTCGTCTGCTTCACTTAAGAGAATTTGCCCCGTTTTTGCAATATTTTACATTTATGCTCTGCTCCTTTTGGTCGTAGCGTGATGTTATATAGCCTATATCTTTCCTCGATAAATGGGCTATCCAACACTGAAAGAATTTTTCAATTCTGTACTGTTATGAGAGAAGAGCAAACTGAAAAGTTTAGTACACTTCAAGATGACCTTAACAAAATCAAAGGCCAAAATGTGGATCTACAAACTGCATTAGAATTTATGAGTCAAAAATATGACGAACTGATGGCTAGAATAGGGCAATTAGAGGTGGACAAAAAGCATAGCTTGAAGTACATAAAAGCCCTAGAAGATAAGGTCGAAAATTTGGAGCGTCACGTTAAATCGTCAAGTATAGAAATACGCAACGTGCCCAAAAAACAAAATGAATCTAAAGATGACCTTGTCAATATTGTCAAAACTATTGGAGTTGTGATGAAAACTCAAATCGACACCCATGAGATCAAGGATGTCTACCGTATTAGCAACAACAAGTACTCACAGGTTGCTGGGCCTATTACAGCCGAGTTTACAAGCAACTTAACCAAGGACAAACTACTGGGAAATATCAAGAAATATAATAGGGATAATAAGACCAACAGGTTGAATAGTTCCCATATTAATTTAGAAGGCAGAGCACCTATATACATTTCAGAAACTTTAACCACCAAAGCAAAGAAGCTGTACTATGAGGCACGCGAGTTTACAAAGTCTAACGACTAAGCCTATGCCTGGACATCGCATGGCAAGATCTACATCAAGAAGAAAGAGGGTGCACCGGAAAAGAGAATAGAAAAAGAGTCCGATATTGAAGATCTTAAGCAAAAAGGAAATTGACTAGATAATATACTACGATGTAAACAACGCCAAGCCCTATGTGATTTAATTTTGTTGCGTTATCAAATTGCTTTTGTAAACACATTTTTGATCTATGTTTATCTATCTTATACTACTGTGTTTATTTGTTTATTGTCCTGTATTAAACCAAGCATTATTCACTCGTACTATAACTTAAAAAACATATACACTATCTTGCAATCACACACTACACTCAATTTTAGTAAACAACAAATTATTATTACATTATACTATAAAACCATTGAACAATACCTTTATATATTTATACATATAACACTGTGCCACTTCTACATGATAATTCTAAATAATCAATATGACATATGTTGCATAGCATGTTTTATATTTAATCTTAGGCAATCATATGGTTCCAATCAACGTAATATATTTGTTACTTATAAAATAAGAGCGAACACTACATTTGTTTACATTTACATTACTTTTTCGAAATCCTTGCGCAAGCATAATGCGAGAAGGAGCACTACGCGTCTGTTGTTAAATGCTCACAAATTTTGGACAACTTTGGACCAGAGTGAATCGCATTCGTATTGGTTGCAAAACTATTTGAAACACTGCTTACTGACCATGTGTTACATAATGTACATTAGGAATAACATATATCATTTATTTGTTCGTAGAAATAGTATCGTAATCCAATTCATAATCGCGTTGTGCTACTATTGTGTCAATGTAAAGTTGAACTAAATTCGATCGTGATATTAATAGATTGATATCAACTGACGTGGACTCTTCAGATGATATAGACTGTGTGTCAATAACGGACACTAGTATTTGCCCTCAAGTACTAAATTACGATCCCAACTCACGAAGCTCGATAACAATTGTTAGCATAAACATTAGGAGTATTAACCGTAACTTAGATCTGCTGCTGGGTTTTATTACCGCAATAGGAATGTCTGTAGATATTATTGCGTTGTCGGAATGTTGGTCTATTATTGATAAGCCTCCGCCAGATATACAGGATTACAAGAAATATTGGACGAAAAATAATATAAACCAAAATGACGGGGTAGTTGTGTATGTTCGCAACGCATTAGTCTCCAGTGCTTATGAGCCTAAAATTGTTGGAGGTAATTGCTTGATTGTTACTATAGACAAAAACTATACAATCATTTGCTCGTATCGGCCGCCATGCTCTAAAAATATGTACCCGTACCTAGAATCACTCGATATAATCCTAAGTAATATTACCGCCAAAAACATTATCCTCACTGGAGATATAAATATCGATATCCTACCCGACAATTTATCGACACATGCTCAGGATTATCTGAATATGATGGGTACACATAGTCTCCGACAGGGAATTAACAAACCCAATCGCATAAAGTCTTGTATAGACCATTATATGATTAAGTCCTCTTTTATTTGGAAAACGGTAGTATTCGAGCAGCCTCTGACCGATCACTCTCCCATATTACTGTACATCAATAGAACTGACATTACAAAATATAACATTACTCGTAATAAAATTGTGACTGACTACAAATACGTAAAGGATTTGCTCTCGGGTGAACAGTGGAATAACCTGTATAATGTAACTGACACTAATATAGCATGTGAAATTATAACCAACAGATTGACCGAAGTTATTACGAAATGTACAACAATTTTCAAAATTCCTAACCGGCATAGACCAATAAAACCCTGGATAACTAAAGGAATCGTTCAGTGTATAAGGAAAAGAGACAAATTACATAAAGACACTGTCAAATCGCCGAAAGATATGTCACTGCATGAAAAGTATATTACATATAGGAATAAGTTACACGGTATAATTAAAAACCTAAAAGATAGTTTTTATAAGGAAAAACTTAATAAAAGTAAAGGCAACATGAAGGAAACGTGGAAAACAATTAAAGAGGCATGCAATATTAAACTTAAGAACCAACCGGCTGAAGATCTTCTTGATATCGATACTAGGCCGGAAATATCATTGGACAGAGTTAATACTTACTTTACGGGAATTGGCGACAAGTTAGCTACTAACCTGCTAAGCCAATTAAACAAAACGGAGCAGGTATTAGCACGCGAAGCTAAAAGTCCCATGTCACCCCTTAACTCTATGGCGTTTTCGCTTACAGATCCACAAGAAGTAAGAAGTATAGTTCTTGGACTAAGATCACACAGTGCACCTGGATGGGATAAAATAACTGCTGATATTCTAAAACAAAATATTATTTCACTAGCCCCACCTATATCATTTATGTGTAACTTAAGTTTGGAAACAGGTACTTTTCCAATTATGTTCAAAAAAGCCATGGTGTGTCCAATCTTTAAATCCGGGGATAAAAAACAACCTGCTAATTATCGTCCTATCTCCCTCTTATCAACGTTATCAAAGATCCTAGAGAAAATTGTCAATAAGAGAGTTATGCGGTATTTGGAATCAAATAAATTGCTTAGTGACCGTCAATTTGGGTTCAGAGAAAAAAAATCAACTGAGGATGCTGTCCTAAAGTTGACGTCAAATATAACATCACATTTAGACAGGGGAGAAAAATGCATGGGAGTCTTTTTAGACCTTCAAAAGGCTTTTGACACGGTGTCAGTTCCAATACTTTTGACACGGCTGGAAAACGTTGGCATGAGGGAGGTAGTTCTGGAATGGTTCACAGACTATCTGACTAACAGACTACAATGTGTTAAGGTCGCAGGGTATGAAAGTGGCCTTTCTGCGTGCAGGTATGGCGTTCCGCAGGGCAGCAATCTTGGCCCCACATTGTTCCTTATTTACATCAACGAATTGTGCAATATTGCTGTCCTGTCTTCCCTGGACATTTATATGTTCGCCGATGATACTGTGCTGCTTTTTCATGGCAATACCTGGGACAAAATCTACAAGCTAGCTGAAAACGGGTTAGCTAAAGTCACCACCTGGTTAGAGAATAGCCTCTTATCATTAAATGCCAGCAAAACTAATTACATGTGTTTCAGCAAGACGATGGTGGGAAAACCAACAAATGAACATAGCCTCAAAATGCACACATTCCCATGCAATCGATTAGAGGATCGCTCTGTTTGTGACTGTGAAGTGATTGTCCGTAGAGCCTGCGTAAAATATCTGGGGGTAACACTTGACGACCAACTCACATGGAACCTACATCTGGTATCGACTGCAAATAGACTCAGACGCATGATACACATTTTTAAGACCTTGCGTGCGATATGTGATCTGATGTTACTTATCCAGACATACCGGGCATTATGTGAATGTCTTATTCGGTTTTGTGTATGTGCCTGGGGAGGAGGTGACAAAACAAAAATGATTGGAGTAGAACGTGCACAGCGTGCAGTGCTTAAAGTTTTATGCCATCTACCCTTCAGACATCCCACAGCAGCAGTCTATGAACTGACTGGTGTGTTATCTGTGCGAAAGATTTTTATCTACGAATCGTTACGAAGATATCACAAGACAACTGTACCACAATTACCTTTACACCAAAAACGCATTGAACGTTGGCCGGTACCCCACACTAAGTCAGCCTTAGGTCAAAAGCAGTACACATTTTTAGCGCCTTTTATATACAACAAGTATAATAAAATAACCAAAGTTAGTAGGCTTAACAATAATCTATTTAAAAGGATGATCATGTGTTGGTTACTGAAACTGACATATGAAGAAACGGAAAATCTTATCAAAGTTTAAGACAGGCCCACACATATATAAATAAATACACACACTTACATACACACGCACACACACTCACGCACACACACAGAAACACAAACACACACACACACGCACACACACACACACACACATACACATTCATCTACAAAGACATGTATGCTTGGATATTATTATTACTATTCTTATGAAATTATCAATAGTTATTATATTTTTTTTTTTACTACGTTTATTTTAGTTAAATTATAAATTATGAATTGATTGTATTATAATGAAATTACCAATTGTATCTTGAAATAATTGTTACATATAAGTGGGGAAGACACTGACTCCTGCAACACAGTTTCGACTAGCGTGGGAGCCAGAGTTTTGTTATATATTGTGTTCTTTTCTTTTTTGTGTCAATAAATGATTATTATTATTATTATTATAATTTGAACCAGCAGTTCCTGAGATTAGCGCGTTCAACCAAACAAACAAACAAACTCATCAGTTTTATAATATTAGCATAGATTTTGGTTTTTGCTTTTTGCGCTCCATCTCCATGTAAACTTTATCCATGCTAAACTTCACACTCTTTCGTGCGCCACGTACGCGTAATGTGCGTCGTTAGTTCCAGGATATTTCTGCCGGCTTCGATTTCTGGGTCACTCAATGTTATCAGTTCTATCAGGGTATTATCAATATCAAAAGCTGGAAAAATTTGAGTGTACAATATTTTTAACCCTTTTAAGATATGTTCTCTATATTTCTTAGTATGAATGTGTACTTTTGTATAATGTTAATATTGAAAATCATATCATTAATCAAATTCACGCACTGCCAGAAAACAAGATTATTGGGAATTTTGCACGTGTATTAAAAAACCAATGACTACAATTATGTCTTTCTAAATAATTTTATTGTTAAAATAGGTCAGTATGATGTAAACAAAAGAATATTAAACAGTAAAGAACAAAAGAAAAATAATAACAGTGCAGTTGTTGATATTCTCACAATAATATAGTTTTATAAAACGATATTCATCCAACAAGATATCAGTTTCCCGGAAAACAGGGAGAAAACAGATAAAGATCGCTATTGTCAACTTCTATTAATATCACAATAGGTTAGACGTCAGACTAAGCGCGGGCAAGCTTGACAAGTCAAAGTCAAACCTCATTTATTCATGTAGGTCACAAAGTGACACTTATGAATGTCAAAGTTTATTAGTTAGTAAGCGTAGTGGGAGATCATTTGACTGCCACGCAGAGTTCTCGAGTTCGACTCCAAGGCGCGCCTCTTAGACTTTTCGAAGTTAATAATAATGAAGTTGGCACTAATATGAATAACAATAAGTCTTAAAAATACTTAAAATAGGATACATTACTTTGGACGCCTGTACTAAGTTACACCTGTATCACGGGTGATAATTATGTGCTATTATAGTGCTGAAGAGCATTCTTAACAATGTTTAACAAATACATATTGTTCTATATATTAACTGAGCAGATACCTACCAACTATCATAAATGTAAATTGAGTATGTTTAGTAAGCTTATATTATAATCTATATAAACTAGTCAAAACAAAATATGGTTTTTATCATCAAAAATGAAAACTGACAAAAAATGATTTTTTATGGTTAGATGCGTTGAGAGTAAAGTTTTATTAATTGTCTAAACCAATCAAATCATGAAAAAACTTACTAAAAAAATACCACTGCTCTTGAAGCAGTTTCCATGCTCATATGGTGCCGAATATGTGGCATTACAATTTGCTCTAATGACTCAATTAAAAAAACAGTTAAACAAAACAAGAAGCGCCTGTAACTATAGTTGGAATACAACTAACTAAAAAATTGTGCAGAGGGTGATGTTAACTTAATTTATTGAAATTAAACTACTATATACAGATTTTATCGCGTTATTTATTTTACACTTTATTATTATATTAATAAAGTGTAAAATAAATAACGCAATAAAATCATATATAGTAGTTTAATTTCAATGAATAACATTCGCGTAATCAGAAGACAATATTAGCTTAATTTGTTTTTGTCTCGCCACTGGAGAGTAAAAATTAAAAAAATGTTGTTCAATTGAATGATAAGAACTCATAAACATCTTAGTTTTACTGTAAAATACTTGAACTTGACCATAAATAAGTTTGAAGTAACATGCCAACACTTTTTGTGAATAAATCGTGGTGGGCCCTATTTTGTTTTGAGTAGTTTATTAATAAGTAAAGCAAAAACTTTTTACGCCTTTTTATGAAAATTGAGCGGACGCAGGAGTATGAAATTTGGCACAGATAAAGTTTATATGGAGAAGGGGCGAATCCTAAGATTTTTATAAAATATGCATTAGAAATACATTAAATGAATGAAAAAACCACTAGACGCACACAACCATGCATTTGACACACGCAGTCGAATCGCGTTCGTAGTATTTCGGTATTGTTCGGCTGATGTCATAGAATTCTTTGTAACTATGTTTACATAAACTATTAAAACTATTTAGATTTAATTTAATTTTAAACATTCCCCGACGTTTCGTGTAAAATTAAATTAAATCTAAATAGTTTTAATAGTTTAAATAATAATTTTATTAGCTTAAAAATTAGTAAAGTTTAATAGTAGTAGTAGTGTAACAGTTTTCAAAATTATGTAATAAAGTGACAAATAAACAACGCGATAAAATCCGTATATAGTAGTTTAATTTCAATGAATAATATTCGCGTAAACAGAAGACAATATTATATTTACATATCCTAAGTACCGTGAAATGTGATTGATTATAAGGCTATATTTATAGGCAATAAAACCGTGATAACGATCAAATTTAAAATTTAAATCAATTATGTTCGAATTTAGACCACTTGGCGACCGTTAGTATTATATTATCAGCCCTGTGTTAACTGACCCACTGCTAGGCACGCGTGTCTTCTCAGTTCTTAAGAAGGGTTAAGCCATAGTTATTTTTGACAATCGAAGCCACTATACTCGTCGTCAGCGACATTAGTGAGGTGACTACTTAATTCAGTACATACCTGTGCAGTCAAGCACTGTCAAACGCTTTGCCCTCCATTACATGGGATATTAAAAATATAATCAGCGAAAAGTACTTGCAATATTTAGAGTAGTAGAGCCTCGCTAATTTCAGCATGTATTGGCTCGACCTGGGAAGGACTACCCTCTCACAGAATATCGACGTAAAATAGCAGTATTCCTACTGTTGTGTTTTGTTCGGTGAGTGAGAGTACCGGAGGCCCAATCACCCTCTTTCCCCCTTCCCGCTTCTTCTTCATCCCACTTCATTTCCTAAAGGGTAGGCAACGCGCAAGTGATGCCTCTGGTGTTGCAGGCATCCATAGGCTACAATGACCACTTACCATCAGGTGGGCCGTATGATTGTTTGCTACCCTAGTAGTATAAAAAAAATCACTGCTTACCCTTTTAGGGTACAGTAACGTTCGGCATCAAAGTAATTCTTATAGTAGAATATACATTTTATTACAAAGCAATTTTCAGATTTATATCTTGAGTAAACTATATTTTGACAAGTCAAATAGCAAGTTAAATGGGATATTTTAGAAGTCTGCGCACCAATTAAAAGTTTTAGATGGTTTAAAATATTTGAATGTAGGAGATTAGGTACAACTCGAATAAAACTATGTGATTTTACTTATTACTAGAACTTTGCGCGAATAGCTACTAGCTCCCGTGAATGCATACCTGGATGACATGATCTATGTGTTACTCCAGGACAAAATAAAATAAAGACGACCTCGATGGCGTAGTGGTTAGTGTAACCGACTGCCACGCCTGAGGTCGCGGGTTCGATTCCCGCACAAGTCAAACATTTGTGTGCATGAACATGGATGTTTGTCTTGGTCTGGGTGTTTCTATGTATAATATGTATGTATTTACAAAAAAAAGTATATATGTATGTTTATCCATTGTCTAGTATCCATAGTACAAGCTTTGCTTAGTTTGGGCTAGATGGTGTTGTGTGTATGTGGTAGAATATTATTATTATTATTATAATTCTTCGTAACTATAGTTACATATACCTTATTTATAATATGTAATAAAGAAAAACAAAACAAAGTAGCAAGCTTAGGAATATTGTCAATGAAAGAATTTAGTTAAGTAAGTAATCATTTGTTTGAAAAAGATAGTTAAATTAACCTGTACAGCCTTGGCGAAATTTAAATTAAATGTATATATCTAAAAAAAAGGGTAAAGTTATAGACAATAAAACCTTAAGACTGCGCCGAGCGTAAGACAGATATTGACAGAACTCGTACGGCGCATATTCAAATCGGCACGCGGCCGCCATAGTAAAATTGTATGGAGGATTTGAAGTGCTTTTTTGATAAATATGTATCTTTATTGTCAACCAATAACTTTAATATTTGGGACGAACAAATTGTAATATAACTGTTTATGTTTCGTTTAAGCTGTAAAATAAGATGGATTTCTACCGTTATAATCTAAAAATCACGTAACACGAGCTTACGTTTTTGCATTTTTCGTGCAAATTTACGTAATTTTGTAGGCGAAAATATTAATTGTTTCAAGTTTTTTACACGGAGTAATTGTAAACACATTCATTGTTATGGTAAATATATATTTTATATTTGTATTAAACCAAAAAGTGTTGATTTTATTTACTTAACTGTGACCGCCTGCTTTGGCACATTTCGCTCGGCGCAGTCTTAATAACGATCTAATTTAAAATTTAAATCAATTATGGTAGAAATTTGACCGCTAGGCGACCGCTAGTTATTATTAATGTTCATATCAAAATATCTAATTGTAACAGTTTTTTACATAGACTGATGGCTGTATACTATACGTTGAAGGTATAGGCAGAAATTTATTATTTATATTAACATTTGTTAATTTTGTTACAGATTCCACGTAACAAGCTTATTATCATCTACTGGGTACAATCCACGCATCGTGCTTATTGGACTTTTTTTTTTCTTTTTAACATTTTTTTGGAAAACTTACAGCTAAAAATACGTTATTAACATAATACTATTAAGGTGAAGGCCAATTACAAGTTTTCACTGATAAAATATATAACCGTGAATATAAAATGGTTATACGTAAAAGCAGACATGTTGTGATATCACTCCTAAGATCTAATAAAAGAACTCGGTACACAATGTTTTTTTTAATTTAGTGACACTTGTAAAGAAAATGTCAATATCAATACTCCGGCATGCCACTTTGTACATGCGACTCGCTCTGATCAAGTATGAGTCTTGTCTGTAATTAGAGTCCACTGCAGCAACATGTAGCAGTAAGTAAGTAGCAGCGGAAGATTAATATATTCCTTTACAAATTTTAGCTTTTTGCTTTCCCTATCCGAAGACTTTTCTTAGTGAGTAAACAAATAAGATGCTGGTAGCTAAAGATTAAAATTGAATACAGAAATGTTGCCATATATATTAATAAATATAATCTGAAAGCAGTAACTAAATGGTATAATATGAGTTTACTTGTTTATCAAATAAGAAAAATGATCTATAAAAAGGGTTACAAGGATTCTCTTCATCTATATATATAAAACTCTTCCGTTACTGAGTGACTGACAAAGAACGCACAGCCGAAACTACTGAACGCAAGAAGCTGAAATTTGACATGTATGTTTCTTGGAGAGTGTAGGGGAGCACTAAGAGAAGATTTTTGGAAATTCCACCCTGAAGAGGGTGAAAGGGGTGAAACCCGATATTCACACGGGAACGGGACTTACGCGGGTGAAACCGCGGGAAAACTACTAGTATCTATATGCTCAGTGGGGAGACCAACAGACTGCAATGCAGAGGTTCTCGAGTTCGAACCCACGTCGCGCACCACTGACTTTCGGAAATTATATGACTTTTCGAAATTATGTGCGTATTGATTGACAATTATCGCCTGCTCTGTGCCTCGGAGAGCACGTTAAGCCGTCATTCCGGCTGCCATGAACATCTATGGCAGTCGGTATTGGGAGAGTGTCGACACAAAAGATCCTACTGGGTCGAAGTGTCGCCGGTCTGCACTGACTGGCCCTCACATAAGATACATACATCTATATCAAATAATAGTTCCCATTTTACTGATGGATTGATTAATTATTGATTCTGCGGTTGCGTCAATGTTGTAACTATCGCATGCATAATTCAAAACTTGCTAATGAATACAGTGAGTAATGTTGTGCTTGATTCGGCACAATGTTACAGATTATTTGTGTTTGCATACATCGAGTCTGTTGTTTAGGCTAATTGTGTGAATTTCGATACTTTCATTTTTATTACTTTAAATTTTTAACCTGTAGGAGTAATCATAAGTGCTTTGTGTGGGCGTCCAAATAAAATGCTTCATGATTGACATAGACATATATCTCATTAGCTTTTGCTATTTTTTTGCTTTAATAAATACAATTACCGCACTAGGAATAATTTATGTATCGCGGGGGACTTTACAAGCATTCAAACAACGGACACAAAGAACACCCAGACTCGGAACAACCATTTGTGGATCACACAAATTTTGGTCCCGTGTGGGATTCAAACCCACAACACTCGGCGAAGTGGCATAATCACTGCGCAGTGATCAGTGCAGTAAATTTACTGGTACCAGTTGAAATAATATTTATACTTATTGTGCTACGACCTAACTCAGTGATTGCGGGGAGAGGACTGTCGCGAGGAACTATTGCATACTTTCGCCTTACTCTATAAAACTAAGCGTCAGCAGTGTCGTATCAATAAACCTATTAATTCACAATAGGTTCTAAATTACGTATGGTATTCCAACAATTGACAGGTTAAATGACGTTTTACTTGACTGCGCCGATCGAAATGTGCCAAAACAGGCGGTCACAGTTAAGTGAATAATTTCAACACTTTTTGTTTAATACAAATATAAAAAAAAACATTTACTATAACAATGAATGTGTTTACAATTACTCCGTGTAAAAATCTTAAAATAATTAATATTTTCTCCTACAAAATTATGTAAATTTGCACGATAAAAGCAAAAAATCAAGCTCGTGTTACGTGATTTTTAGATTATAACAGTATAAATCTATCCTATTTCACAGCTTAAACGAAACATAAATAGTTATATTACAATTAGTCTGTCCCAAATATTTAAATTATTGGTTGACAATAAAGATACATATTTATCAAAAAAGTACTTCAAATCCTCCATATAATTTTACTATGGCGGCCGCGCGCCGATTTGACTATGCGCCGCACGAGCTCTGTCATTATCTGCCTTACGCTCGGCGCAGTCTTAAGCTTGAAAGAGCCCACGCTATCAAGCCTACACATCAAGTACTTATTTTTGGTTAATTATTACTACCCCAGAAACTTAAGTTATATTGGGTCTTAAAATCCTAACTAATATTATAAATGTGAATGTTAATTTGTTGTTTGTTACGCTTTCACGCCTGAACTACTCGACAGATCAACACGCAATTTGTATTCACGTTGTCAGAGGTACAGAAAATGTCTACGGGTATCTTTCGTCCAGAAAAAAGTACAGATTTCGAGTGGTTTCTTGACTAAATTCAGATCAACGCCAGCGAAGCCTCTTTAGTTTGTACTGAAAAAGAGATAAATAGTTACAATACGACAAATATATAATCAATTTAGACGTCGTAAAATTGCTCAGCATTACTTTCGGTAGGTATCATACCTAGAAAGCTGGTAGCAATCTTCTTAAATTAATATTTAAATTCAAGATAGCTCTTTATATTTTTTAGAGTTCTCCGAACATCTTTATATTCCTATGCGTTTATGAGACACTGCCACTAAAACTTTTCAACTACTTCATACTTGGAATAAGTCCCTTTAAAAGCTTGAAAGCACAAATTAGTTTCAATATACAACTTCCTGACCGAACGTCTGTGTAAAAGTTACTGAACTATTATATATAATTGAAAATTACATGAACAATAGTCGACACGACCAGTCCAAAACTCCAAGAACTTTAATAAGGCATTTTGAAAGGCTAGTGTTACTAAGAAAGTTGTACAACTAAAATTACTAAAATACTTCGGTGAACGACGAGTTAGAAAACAATTTGCTTAACTTTAATATACATATAGTTACAGTTTGTCTAATAACTTGAGATATTGTAGACGCTTTAATGAGGTGACTAGGAATTTTGTTATTGTTTACAGAGGTTATAGCAACGATATCCTAGTTGGCGACTGTTGGACTGACACGCAGGGGTCTCGAGTTCAATCCCAAGGCGCGCACCGCTGACTTTTCGAAGTTATGTGCGTATTAAATAGTTAATAATCGAGCGCTTAAATGACGAAGGAAAACATCGCGATGTAATCAAAATTGTATTTATTTTCTTTGTTATGTTATAGGAGGCAAACGAGCAAACGTATCGCCTGATGGTAAGTGATTACTGCCGCCCATGAACACCCGCGACACCAGAGGAGTCACAAGTGCGTTGTCCACCTTTTAAATTTGCCCTCCCCCCTCCGTAAGTGGGGGACTCACTCGACGAAACACAATAACACACAACACAACGCTATTTCACGCCGGTTTTCTGTGAGGCCGTGGTATCACTCCGGTTGAGCCGGCCCATTCGTGCCGAAGCGTGGCTCTCTCTCGCCCATGTGTGAGAGTTCTCCATAATGTTCTCGAAGATATGTGAAGTCTGCAACCCGCACTGTGCCAGCGTGGTGGACCATGACCTAACCCTTCTTACACTGAGAAGAGGCGCCCCGCCCAGCAGTGGGACAATTTAATACAGGGCTGATATTATTATGTGGCTTATGTTTAACTTATCACCAGATAGTAAAATATAACAGTCAAAAATAGTAAATGATCACCAAAATTAAAACCGCATTATATTTAAAGAGATCAAAATAAGTTGACGGAGCCCCGCTACGCGGGACTCCTATTTTTGGGTGAGTTTAAGAAAGAACCTAACATAACCTAACCCTTCCGAGACGGAATGCAGTGATTTGAGGCGTATAGGTGCTCCTTATGATATATTTTAGTAAGCATATTTTGCTGCGCAATTAGTATTTTTTTAGTGGGCATTATATTTAATCCCTTATTGTATTACTAGGATCGTTATTTAATATCGCATTTACACTTTAGTTAGCAAATACGAGTATAAGAACACGTCGAGAGAAATTATTTAGGTATCGAAGGAGCCGGCTTGCTCGGGTAAGTACCACTACTTTTTAAAGGTAACTGCCGCATGGTTAGTAAACTTAAATAAATATCGTTTTAATAATCTAAATAACTTAAAAATAGACAAGTTCAATAGTAGTAGTGCAACAGTTTTGAAATTATGTAATAAAGTGTGTTAGCACCATCTATTGATAAGAAGCCGACAACACGTGGCACCCTCTAGCGTCGAAAAGAAAGAAAAACAACATCGCGAGACCTGACCTAGCACCGGGTAGACGAAGGCTCGACGGAAGGTGAGGGAACGAGATAACATTATACATTTGATCCTGTGAGGGAGCGAGAGCAAGAAAAACTCTAAAACATACGATCCACGCGTGGAAATAATTGGGATGTCTGTATATGTCAGACAAAAACGGGTGGTAGTCGGTTCACCATCATTCCTTGTAACTTGGGAAAACCTATGTAAATTCTTTTCTAAGTAATTAAAATAATGAAGTAATATTTGTTCCCTAAAATAAAGTCGTTCATTGAAGAGCTCCTTTGACCTGCACATGACATACAAAACAAAGTGTTAATAAACGAGGCGATAAAATAAAAATAAAACCCGTGTAAAGTAGTTTAATTATATGGATAACATTCTAGTATTAATTAAAGGTAACCATTTCGGATTTGACTGCAGAAATAGTCCTTCACTTCACCTATTTATTAATTTGTGGTCCCCACTTTGTTACAAATACCACAGTTATATAAATACTTCGAATAACAGGACTCGCAACTATCGAAGGCGAAATGCGTCTCTATCTTAAAACTTCTTTGATAAGGCTCGGTTGAGGTTCCGAAGGTAAAAGTATCTGGTACTTGATGAAGAACCGTTTACAAAGTTTACTTTGTAAAAGGATAAAAAGGGAATTAAAAAGTTTTGACCTCAGTTCTAAGAAGTCTTTGGAGTTGTATTTTTTGTGATAAATAAGTAAATATTTAAATAAGACAGTTGGGAAGCTCTAAGCTAAGAAGCTTATTGATGTGTACAAATGTTTTTAATTTGAATAAAGTTTCTTATATCATGAGTAAATACGCTACTTTGAGAAATAGTTGTAAATAGCGTTTGTAAAACGAATTTGGAGACGTTTTATTGATAAATCTTATTTTATTAATATTTGGATTGAGAGCAGCGATAGCTCCGTGGGGAGACCAACAGACTGCAATGCAGAGGGTCTCAGGTTCGAACCCACGTCGCGCACCTTTGACTTTCGGAAGTTATATGACTTTTCGAAATTATATGCGTATTGATTGACAATTATCGCCTGCTCCGTGCCTGGGAGAGCACGTTAAGCCGTCGGTCCCAGCTGCTATGAACATCTATCTAGGCAGTCGTTATTAGGAGAGTGTCGACACAAAAGATTCCACTGGGTCGAAGTGTCGTCGGTCTGCACTGACTGGCCCCCACATAAGATAAGATAATATTTGGATTTAAAAAAATATATTAATAGAATGTAACGTTTTTCATTCTAGGTATCCTAGGGTCTATATAAAACAGGATAATACAATTTTTACCAAGTATGGGCAATGAACCACAATACTCATCATATTGCACTGGCGAAGCAGTTAAATTGATATGCAAACTGTAAAGTCAGTCAGAAGTGTCCTGATTGATGCATGATTGATGAATGGGTCGTGCTAATTGTGATTTCTTACCCTGGTGAACAGGCAAGTATCTATATTATAGATTTCACGCCTGAGACAAACTTCAATCTTTGACATAAGGCAAAGATGACATGAGTAGTTTAGCTTAGTTGGCAAAGCGACGAAACGCATTGTCAAGGTTGCAAGTTCAAGTCCTGCTTCATGGATTGCTTTTTTCCTCTGTTATAATGTACATTCTACCTTTGTATGGAAAATGTTTTTAAAATAAATCTATATATGCTTTATATTCAAGCCTGTTCTCAAGAACACGATATTCTACTATTAGCTCTACAGTCTTCGAAATTATTTAAAACATCCCCTTCTTGGTATATTTGCTTCAAAAAACCGGAATGAGTTCATTCGGTAAGTAAGAGTTCTGGAGATACCTGCTTATCTCTCCTTTTATCCCAATTCAAATTCCTTTTTCTTAAGGTCGGTGACGCGTGAGTAGTACACCTGATATTGCAAGCAATGATAAGCTGGAGCAGCTGGTTATCATAATTTATGAGTAGTAGAGCCTCGCTGATTTCAGCATGAATGGGCCGGCTCGACCAGGGAAGAACTACCCTCTCACATAATATCGACGGGAAATAGCAGTATTCCTACTGTTGTGTTTCGTTCGGTGAGTAGAGTGCCGAATGCCCAATCACCCTCTTTCCACCTGCCCATTCCTTCTCTTTCCCACTTCTTTTATTCCTAAAGGGTCGGAAACGTGCAAGTGAAGCCTCTGATGTTGTAGGCGTATAAAGGCTATGGTGACAACTTACCATCAGGTGGGCTGTATGCTTGTTTGCCACCTTAGTCGTATAAAAACAAAAAAAAACAGTATAAATATATACTGGTTTGCAACAAGAATTGGACCAAAACGTGTTGAAGCAAGGCTTAACACTTCCGCAATGTCCGTGTCTGAATGATCCGGTTTATAAATAAGGCTCATATAAATGTTCGAACAGTCATTAACGTCGGTTCTATAATTTTTAGCGTGGGCGTTGCCTTTTCAACAAACGGAACAGAATATCAAATAATGAAAATAGAGCAAACATTATCTCATCGTTATTACTGTTTGTATGAAATGGACAAAGTACGATTGCGGCTAAACGCTGGTATTAAAATAGCCAAATGCCAATATCCTGCAATCAATGAGTTGATGGACGTATTCAGTGTGTATATACTTGTTTCTGTGAATAGTTGGTCAGGAAATAAAGGATGACACACTAGATTTTGCCCGCGGTCTCACTCGTAATAATGTAGATTTATGATAAGATAGATTTTTAGTAGCCTTTATGTTATTCTGATATACTATAAACAATAATACTGTAAAGTTTCATCAAAATCCGTTCAGTAGTTTTTGCGTGAGAGTAACAATTATCATCCATCCTCACAAACTTTCACATTTATTATATTTGTAGAATAAGTCTAATCATTTGAGAATGTAGAACATATTATTGTTATAAACGTGAAATAAACTCTGAGTATATTGGACAGTAGGTACAGCCAAACTGCTACCTGTCGTGATGATGATGCTTTTCTTCAAACGCTGTTACAGAAGGAAAAGTCTTCACGCCCGGTAAAAAACACCACGGTAGGTAGTTCAAACAGAGCTGTAACGGACGAGAATTTCGCCAAGAGTAAAGAATAATCGGCCTCGATGGCGTAGTGGTTAGTGTAACCGACTGCCACGCCTGATGTCGCGGGTTCGATTCCCGCACACGTCAATCATTCGTGTGCATGAACATGGATGTTTCTCTTGGTCTGGGTGTTTCTATGTATAATATGTATGTATTTCCAAAAGAAAGTATCTATGCATGTTTATCCATCGTCTAGTATCCATAGTAGAAGCTCTGCTTAGTTTGGGCTAGATGGTATTGTGTGTATGTGGTAGAATACTATAATTATTAATAAATTTTGCTCTTTCATCGAACGATCGTAAAAAAGTGCTGTTGGAGAGTCCTTTGAGTAAGTGTGCTACCAATTTAAATAGTTTTTTAAAGCAAACTCCGTGGCAGTGGACAGTGGACAGTCAATCCTTTTAAGATAATTAATGATTGAACATGTTTCATTTCAATAGGGTTAAAGTCAAATAGATCGAACTGGTATTTTAGGTCTTTACCCAGAAAAATAAGCAGTACTCCACGTATGCCCAGAATTATTCTTTAAAAGGCATAACCTGTAGTAACGTACCTAACCTTCTCTTTTCAAAACTTCTATTAATTTGCTCGCCAATTGCCTTTTGTCTTCCAAATTACTCTCAAATTGGATACTCGAGATTTCATCGCCAATGAAACCGCTATGCTGATGTCAATGAAGCAAAGAAAACAGATCGATTACCTGTTAGCCTTGATGTATCACGGCTGGTAATCTATTATAGATTACGAGTCGTGATACATCTAGTCACGCTACGATCCACAGGAACGGACCATACCGTACCGTAGTAAGTGGATGAAACTGCGGGAGACAGCTTAGGACTTATATAGTAGGTATAATTTTAGGATTTCCTCTAAATCAACAATATAACACTCAGCTGAATTAACGAGCTTATAAATGGATTAATCATTGATAAATTGACCGTTTGAACCTAAAACAATAATAGCTGACTGTTAGATAATTTTGTTGTATATTAATTAATTTAGTTTTCAAGTGACTGCTTGCCAACGAAGTTTATTTATGTTCAAGTTGTTAATCTACTTTGTCTATTAATTAAGCGTATTAGATAGATTTTAGATTTTAGTCTAGCTAGGCAAAATAGCCTCCGGGTGATTTAGCATTCGAGGTTGGCGCTAATTATTGCGACTCAAGAGTACACATCATTTTATAAACTTATTTAGCGATGGCCTAATGGGAAACTGTTGGACTTCCACGCAGAGGTTTCGAGTTCGAGCTCAAAGCGCATCTCTGACTTTTCGAAGTTATGTGCGTATTAAATAGTTAATTATCGATCGCTTTAACAGTGAAGGAAAATATTATGAGCAAATCTTCATGTCTGGGAGTTGTACATAATGTTATTTATTTTTTATACAACTGATGTGGCAAATAAGCATACGGCCAACGTGATGGTAAGTGGTCACCATGACCTATGGACGCCTGCAACACCAGAGGCATTACTTATGCGTTGCCGACCCTATAGGAGAAAAAGGAAGTGGGAAGGAAATGGAGCAGGAAGGGTGAAAGAGGGTGATTGGGCCTCTAGCACTCTCACTAACCGAACGAAACACAACAGTAGGAATACTGCTATTTCACGTCAATATTCTGTGAGAGCGCAGTCCTTCCCCGGTCGAGCCGGCCCATTCATGCTAAAATCAGCGAGGCTCTACTTTTCATGCAATGCTCGTGAAGTCTGCTAAGCCGCAGTTTTTTTAACTTGTGGGCATTGATGCATACTTCTCCGCCGGCAAAGGAGAGCAGATATATAACATATGAGTTACGTCAGGTTCGCCCGGGGAAACATGGAACGTTCCGTACCGACTAAACAAACCACTGTGTGCCAACCCGCTGCTTTGAATGTTGTTTGGGTCGCTGGAACTGAAACTACATCAACGACCTACCCAGCAGTGCCCAACACTGCCAAGAAACACCTACGAGCGACGACTCCTTTACAAGCCGCACTGAGCCAGCGTGTTGGACAATAGTCCATCACGCTGGCTTTTCTCAGTTAGAGTAGGCTATTGCCTAATTCTTCTTACACTGAGAAGAGGCCCGTACGCAAATGTGGTGCAGTTTAATACAGGACTGATATCGAATCGAAACCACAACATTCGACAGAGGCGAGACAACCGCTTAAACCACTAAGCCATACGTGCAGTAAAAGTAATGTAGTCAAATTGGACAATACAAGGCAAAATACTGCATGTTATAGCGCATAATATTATTAGACCGATAGGTAAAAAACTAAAATATTTCATCACAAAATATACATTAGTACTACGACTGTGTTTGACGACGCAAATCTATTATTCAATTGCAGTTGTAACTAGTATCGATTTTATGCACTCGACGACTGTTGTTAGATTATCCAAAGGCATATCGTATAGTTCATATCTATATTTAGATAATTATAAAATCGATTGCAGTTATAGTTAAAGCGCTGACAGCAAACATTATAGGCTTCCTGAAAATCTGTAACTTTTCTAAATTGTTCTTATTTGAAATTTAACTTATTGTTACGAGAATGAAAAAAAATATCTTAAAATATAAATAAATGATGCACGTAGATTTGTTTTAAATCAGGTGTATGTTAAAACAACTATTTTCTTTGCATTAGTTATAAGTCTCGTGTTGTAGACGACTTTACAAACAACAGACACAAAGAACGCGTAGCCTTGGAACAATTATTGTTTGAGAATCATACAACAACTTTACGGGACCCACATTAAAATTTTTAAGCCTGCTACTTTTTATCTCATACAAATAGTTATAGGCTATTGTAAGCTCTTACAATACATGCATTATTAACATGAAAATAGGAAGTGAAAACAGCTACATGTTTGTACCTGTATACCTACAACTACAACCTACCTCCTATATTCTCCGAATAAAGTCATTATTCATTTATTCTTGTTAGTTCCCTTCAATATGGCGAAGGGGGCGATGGCTGGCCCATGCGACGTACTAGTGAACGGGTGCTACTTGTGGTGACTGGTCGATCTTGGTATCGTGAAATTCGATGATTTATTTACTACATTTTTATTTAAACAGTAAGATTAAACTACGGTCTACAATCATGCATTGTCTTGATTATTAATATACATGTAAGTGGATGCTCCTATTTACTATACTGCTGTTTTACAGGCTACCATCAAATTTTATTAAATGCTTGAGTATGTTTAGTAATAGTTCATGGAGAAATGGTTGCAGCACCTTACAGCTCTTATGATTTGTAAACAAAAACTTGGCGATTAAAAAGAGTGACCATGAGTTTCTTGCCCGTTCTTCTCATGAGCCCTATACCCTTACTTTGCTGAACGTGGCAGTAAATGTAAAATCGCAGAAAAAATTAGTGTAACTTTGACATTCATAAGTGTTACCTTGTAACCTAATCTGAATAAATTTATTTCGAATTGTGAATTTTGAATTTTTGTCAATAAAAACTAAAAACCATAAATCAATAATTATTAATGCCTAATATTTTTCGAATACATTCGAATCACTTCACTATTCGAGTTAGTAATTTATATTTCTTCTCGTATATTTTTGCGGCCAGCGCTTAGACTATAACTGTAATAAACTTTGCTTAACAGCAAATGTACTTGATGGATTGTTGTAATGCTCCATATCAATGCATGAGCGGTTCACACTTGACTGTTTACTGGGTTATCATGTAGCCGAGATTAGAATATTATAACAGTTATTTTTTGCAAGTGTTATCACATGGTTCGGTGACTACATGTTGTGTATGAGGTCTCGATTCACTGGTTGGGCAAAGTGTTAATAGAATTTTTGCTTTAAATGTTACATAATAAGTCGTACCGTTTTGATAAACCTTTTTATCCTAGGATAAAGGGTATATATTGTAAAAGGCTATAGGATGTATAACGCCACGCTACTAAAGAAACCAATGAGGCAGCTAGTGATATTTTAAAACATTCGAATAATTACTAGGAGAATCGATTTCTTTTTATCAACTATTGCTGTACAATTCATTTATGCTTTTACTCGCTGGTCTGTTCGTACGAGTCTAGAAATAAATAACTATAATATATTAATATAGACTAGCCTTCGTCGTCGGCTGCGCTTAGGTGGATATTGGACTCGACCAAAACTATAACGGCTCCATGTTTATAGCGCACATAATATTTATAGATTTTCCAGAAAACTTAATGACAAACAATGAATATGCTTTATAGAAGTGAAAGAAATATTAAAAGAAAGAGAGGTAAAATAAAATGACTGCACAGATGGCGTAGTGGTTTAAGTGGTCGCCTCACCACTGCTGCCGCGCTCAGTGTTTTGGGTTCGATCCCCACACGGGACAAAAATTTGTGTGATCATCAAATGTTTGTTCCAAGTCTGGGTGCTCTTTGTGTCCGTTGTTTGAATATTTGTAAAGTCCCCCGCGACACAGGAATTATTCCAAGCGCGAGAGTTTTCTTTTTGATAAAAAAAGAAGATAGCAGTAAAACCACAAAAAGTTTGAATTTCTACAGATATCATAATATGTTTTAAATATATTTTATCGTCCGACTAGCGATACTTATTATTCTGAAATCGTTTTATATACGTCGTAACTCGTAAAACAGTTATTTATTGCTGATAAGATATTTTAGAGACAAGAATAAATACTATCTTATACTACACAGATATAGCATAATATCTACTTTATATATTTGCATATTTATTTTATAGAGCATTTTTTGTATACTTATACCTATATACATATACTTATACCATTATAAAGAAAAAAATTGTATTTTTATTTGTAATAGATAAACACTAAAATAAAAAGCTCAATAATTATAAAAAAAGAATCCGTTTCAAAGCTACTTTAATAATAATATTCTATCACATACACACAACACCATCTAGCCCAAACTAAGCAGAGCTTGTACTATGGGTACTAGACAATGGATAAACATACCTATATACTTTTTTATATTATACATAGAAACACCCAGACCAAGACAAACATCCATGTTTATACACACAAATGTTTGACTTGAGCGGGAATCGAACCCCGATCTCAGGCATGGCATTCAGTTACACTAACCATCACGCCATCGAGACCAACTTTATTCAGAAGTAATATATAACATCACGCTACGAGCCAGGGGAACGGAACAGTTATCATAAATGTGAGTAAAACCGCGGTAGATTGCTTGTATTTTCAAATGAATTGCGAAGCATGCGGGGTTCGAATGCAATATAGGTATACATAGGTATATATAATATCAGTCCTGTTAATGAATTGACAAGCAGTTTTATATTCTTCTTCTTCTTCTTATCGTGTCGATGGCAACAGTTTTTTAATGGTTTTAGCCCAGTGCTCGGCAACGCGAATCGCATTATACATTGCTTGGTATATTTCATCAAGCGTGCACAATTCTGGGCTCTTGGGGCACCTCAATGACCCATTGTCTGTGGGGATGCACCGCAGTCGCACTTGTTTGCACTTGGATCGATGTAACCCCACCTTGACATATTATCTTTAGATCTGCCTGGGTACGTAACCTGTTTAGTGCCTTCCAGGTTGGCCATGGAAGTTTATATCCCGGCGGGCGGTAACTTTTCTGCCAGCGGGATGAAGGTAGGGATGGAGAATTTGTCACGCCACAATTTTACTCCGTCCTTAGGCGTTACTGGCGCTGGCCGGTATGGTGTAGAGAAAATTGTTTCGACTTTTTAGCTTTTTTGTGGCTGGTTTTTGGCCATATAGTGGATGTCTTGGATCAGTTTCTTGTTTCGATTTTTCAATTCAAGTTTGACAGAATCACATGTATGTAAAATTGTTGTAGGTTTACCTTAGAATTTAGTACACTGACTGAAGCTTAATAAAGTCGATGTTTAAAGGATTCCTTTGTCGCTGTCTCCATAGACTTTAATATATCCAGTTGTTAGTGATTACTGTTATTGCCTGATTGGTCCCTTGGTTTATCTTTGCGGGTGATCATGAGGGCTCAGGTTTAATTATGCGATTTTTTAAGAAATGCCACTTTACTCACACCTTTTGTTTGACCGTGAGAATTAGTCATAGTGCATTTCACTATACTGTACAACATAATAGAGATTAAAGTATGAAGTTGCCATGAATAGTAATAGATACTTTGAATTGACATAAAACTTTCATGGTGTGAGATTTTCGAGTGAATCTTTTTTCACATGATACCTTAATAAAATACTTCTTTTAAAAAATGTACAACATTCCATTTTCAACTTTCAATTGCTAGTTTTCTCAGGTCTGGTCAAGCAATAACAGCAGATGTTTACTATGCCAAACTTCGAACAATGATGGCGAAACTGGCAGTGAAACAGCCCCGACTCGTGAATCAATCTTCACCATTATTGCTCCATGATAAGTAAGACCTGACACTGCACGAGAAGCCGTTGTAACTCTACAGCAGCTGCAGTTAGAAATCATATGTCATCCTCTGTACTCGCCAGACCTTGCTCCAATGTACTACCATTTTATTCGTGATTTGAAAAATGTTCTTCTCAGGAGGCAGTACAAAATGCTTTCACACAGTTTGTCGAAACTAGATCCCGGAGTCCTATCGTAAAGGCATGAATGAACCTTCCGTTTAGATGGCAGCAATGTATAGATAATTAGGGTAAATATTTCGATCAAATAACTAAGGAACAACTTGGAAAAAAAAAACGATTTCAATTTTCAATACAAATTGGCAATTTCATACTTTAACCCCCAATATTTTCAATGTAATTTCAAGGCTTCGTTGTCACTTATAGTAATTGCGACAGCTGTCCATGAGGTCTCGATATCAATTCTGGAGTTCGGGCATAAAGTGTTATTGCTTTTTCACAGATAGTCCACGGAGTCTGGAATTTTGTGTTATTACGTGGCAAAAGGTGTAGCGCCACGGAGTTTGCCATTTTGTCCTCCACTCCGTCCTCTATTACGTGGGACTAAAAAGTGAGTGTAATACACTTCGCCCTATTTCGGAGATATAGGCGTGTGGCTTTGTCTGCATGGTTAGCGTAGTGGTTTGGTCCAGCGATGTTGCGAATATTCGCTTCCGCATCTGCAGAGCTTCCGCATCGATTTGGACATCTGCATCCGCATCCGCATCCGCTATAATCAACGCAGATGTTAAGATGTTAATGCTGATCCAGATATAGCGTAGTTTACAATAAGAATGAAATCAGTTGTTCAATAGTACGTGTTTAATTTATGAACCTTTGCAAACCAGGCTTAAACCTGCGAAAGCGGTGATATTAGATACTTTTAATTAAATAAGATGAACAATTTTCATCAACATCCGCATCCTTATCCACATCCGCGGATGTGAGTTTCAAATATCCGTATCCGCATCCGCAGATGTCAAAAAATCTGCATCCGTAACATCCCTGGTTTGGTCGCCTCACCGCGCCGAGTGTTGTGGGTTCGATCGATAGTTGTTCTGAGTCTGATGGCCAGTCCCACAACTAACAAGTAAAAGTTATCCGAAAGATAGATCGCATGCTGTCTCACTCTTGTTAGGTTAAAGAAGAGAGATGGCGAGACTTTTACCTTATAGATAAATTATATTTAGAGTGTGTTTTGTATCCATTGTTTAAATAATAATAATATTCTATCACATACACATAACACCATCTAGCCCAAACTAAGCAGAGATACTTTTTTTTGTAAATACGTACATATTATACATAGAAACACCCATATTTGAATGTTTGTAAAGTCCGCCGCGACCAAGGAATTATTATTAAAGCGGGCATTGTCTTATTTAATGAGAATAAAGGATTATATCTGTATACAGAACCTCACATACTGACGGCAGCGTTCTCAAATTTAATTTAGATCGCTATATGCGCAGTTATTCGGTGGCACGTATTTCACGGCACATTAGTTAGGGGCCCGGCAGTGCGCTCGAAGTACCTTCGCCTTTTAATATATATAAAGAAAAACCTGCGTAATTTATTCCAAGTCGATTTCCCATTGTACATTATGAGATGCCGTTACAAAGTTTCATTCTTTGAGATTTTTAATATGTACGGGTGAGAATTTTATGGGACAGCTTTATCCTTGAACTAACTTTTACCCGCGAGTTTGTACGCTTTGAGTTTGAAAGTCGGTATTTATCTATACTTTAATTTTTTATATATACAGAATATCTCAGAAGTCGACGTGAAAAAGCCGGAATCAGATAACAGGCTAAGTTATAATAGCTATCAGAAAAATATATAAAATTACGTATTATAAAATTATAGGCATTTAAAATTAAACTAATAAATCTACATCTTGTGACGGTGTTTCACTCCTGTTACTACAGATATTTACTTTTTAGAGTTCAAATAGACTCTTATACAACAGCTTTGTCCATCCGTCCGTCCGTCCGTCAGTCTGTTATACAACTTTCAACTCAAGAACTGTAAGAGCTAGAGACCCGCGGTCAACGCCAATCGACTCAGCATAGTCGATATATCCCCGAAATGACTACGAACTTTGACCTCTGACCACAAGGTCACATGATACCATCTTTCAACTCAAGAACCGTAAGAGCTAGAGACTCGCAGTCAACGCAATTCGCCTCAACATAGTCGATATACTCCGAAATTATTATGACCTTTGACTTCTGACTTCAAGGTCACGTGGTATCACGTGACCTTTGCATATTACTTGAACCATTTTTTCGAATTCTAAGATTTACGGCAATTCACGGCCGTTTCTCACTTGTTTAATTATTTATTTTTTTGTTATGTAATCTCGAATAATCGAAAAAAATCGAGAGCTTAAAGAAGCATTATTCGAAATTATATAACAATAAAAAATAATTCAGAAAGTACTGAACACTTTACAGGCTACTTATTGTATTAAATTCACATTAAAACTATATTTAATGTAAAGAAAAACATTTACAATTTAAATATTGGACATAATAAGACGAATATATAGGATAAGTAAAATTAGTAATTACAGTACTATTTTTTGGCTAAAAGGTACACTATGTCCTTTTCTGTTCCTACAACAATACAACGTGTATGCGAAATTGCATGATGATCGGTCCAGTAGTTATTTATTTATTTATAATAAGGTACCTACACTTACAGCAAGACATTGACTGCAATGCAGAGGGTCTCGGGTTCGAACCCACGTCGCGCACCTCTGACTTTCGGAAGTTATATGACTATTCGAAATTATGTGCGTATTGATTGACAATTATCGCCTGCTCCGTGCCTCGGAGAGCACGTTAAGCCGTCGGTCCCTGCTGCCATGAACATCTATGGCAGTCGTTATTGGGAGAGTGTCGACACAAAAGATCCCACTGGGTCGAAGTGTCGTCGGTCTGCACTGACTGGCCTCCACATAAGATACATACATACATACAGCAAGACATACAAATGTTACAAATATAAGCACTTACATTATGTATATAACAGTGGGTATATATGTTTGCCTATTAAAAGTGTACACAGCGTTCACATTATATAGGCAACATTAAAAGTAAACTTAGACTAAATGAAAAAATTTATGAAAAATCATTTTATATAAAAGTAAAAGTAATAGAAGTAATAAAAGTGAACAATTATAGAAATAGTACTTAAAACTGCGCCGAGCGTAAGACAGATAATGACAGAGCTCGTGCGGCGCATATTCAAATCGGCGCGCGGCCGCCATAGTAAATTTGTATGGAGGATTTGAAGTGTTTTTTTGATAAATATGTATCTTTATTGTCAACCAATAACTTAAATATATGGGACGGACAAATTGTAATATAACTATTTATGTTGCGTTTAAGCTGTAAAATAGGATAGATTTCTACTAATATAATTTAAAAATCACGTAACACGAGCTTACTTTTTGCATTTTTCGTGCAAATTTACTTAATTTCGTAGGCGAAATTATTAATCATTTTAAGTTTTTTACACGGAGTAATTGTAAACACATTAATTGTTATGGTAAATGTATATTTTATATTTGTACTAAACAAAAAGTGTTGATTTTATTCACCTAACTGTGACCGCCTGTTTTGGCACATTTCGCTTGGCGCAGTCTTAACAATCGAGCAGTTTCTGACGTGTTAAATATATTCAAGTTAAACATCGCGTTAAAACAATTGTAGGTTCTGCAAATTCTAGCCAAGAGATAATAAAGACCAAGATTAGTTCGAGCAGTGGGCGAGATGAAGGTTTTTGTGATGGCCTGTCTAGGGTATCGCCGGGGTATATTTAAGTTAATGGAAGATAGGAAGCGCCCTCACCTTCCGGCTGACACAGGTAATGACTGGCCACGGTTGTTTTGGCGAGTTCATGTGTCGTATAGGCCGGCAGGCGACGTCCGGATGTCATCACTGCGGCGACTGCCACGATGTTATTGTGATATACGGCGCTGCACACTTTGGCGGATTGCCCCGCCTGGGCATCGCAGTGCCGTAAGTTGATCGCGGCAGTCGGACTGGTTGCCCTCTCACTCCTGGCCGTGGTTCAGTCTATGGTCTGGATTGAGAGATCGTGGAACGCCGTCGCCTCCATCTGTGAGGAAGTAATTTCTATCAAGGAGGTGGCGGAGCGGGAGAGGGAGCGCTTAAACCCTCTCCCAAACCGCAGCCGGTTCTGCGGAGATTCGGGATTCCAGAGGGCGCGAGATGACCTCCAGCCACCCTGAAGCTTGACCTGGGGGTGGTAGGCTGCGTGGGCCTGCTCGCGACCCGATCAGTACCAGGTCCGAGTGTGTCGTGTGTCCTCCCCCCCCCTCTCCCCCAAGGGGGGACAGTAGGGCTTAAATGTAGTAAAAGGGTAGTCTTGTTGTTAGTGGCCTGCCGTTTCATACGGCGGGCCGAAACCTTAGCGGGGTCGCGACCGCATGTGAAAACGATTCGCGCGGTCCCGCCGATTGCGGTTTTGTCGAGGAACACCGTGGTAGGTTTAGTCGGTATTACCGGGAGCTCCATTATCAACATCAACATATCTCTTTTACCCCGGTGAGCCCAACATAACCCGCCCCCGCGAAGTGAGAAAAAAAGGTGTAACATTATTGTTTTTAAACGATATATAACCTATGTTACTCAGTGACAATCTAATGGTGAAAGAATTTCTATAATCGGTTGAGTAGTTCTTGATTTAAATCATTACAAACAAACAAAAAATAAAACCTTTCCTCTTTAAAATATTAGTATAGATTTATTGCTTTTTAATTGTGCAACCAATTTTGATGGTGTTGTAACAAATTGATTTCTTTTGAAATAGTGTAATTACTGTTAATGAATATTTATGTTATAAAATAACAATGCATAATAAAACGTATTGAACTACCAAAACAATATACATATTATAATTGTTATTGCTTTTTGAAGTAACATAGAGTAACAAAAGCGTATAAATGTTATATTGGAGCACAATTCAATATAACATTTGAATCAATGGCGTACATTTTTATGCAACTATGATATAACATTTGAATCAATGCCGTACATTTTTATGCAACTATAATATAACATTTGAATCAATGCCGTACATTTTTATGCAACTATAATGGAATTTAATAAATAAAATGAATTTAATAAATAATGCCTCGATGGCGCAGTGTACTAATGCGACTGCTAGGCATGGAGTTTTCAATTTGATTCCCGGATCGCGCAAGTTTTATAGAGGTATTTATGTCCTGAATTTCGCATAAGCAAGACCGAGTGTGATAGCCTGGTAGATGATGATATGGTAGAGGTTTACCGTTAAATATGTGGGATCTAAAACCATATTCAGTGAAATGTGGATGAAGTACCTACACCAGGGCCGAACGCTTCGCGAATATCCAGTTTTTCTTATACCTAAATTAAAAATATACCTAATTACTCCCTTATTTTGCAAACCATTTTGAAACTGTTCTGATTTTTCCAAAGATTAATTTTCATCTATTATCTTTAAAGCAACTACCCTATTATTTCCTATTTACAGACATCGGTCAGTTACTATATTATTATTCGAAATTATGTGCGTATTGATTGACAATTATCGCCTGCTCCGTGCCTCGGAGAGCACGTTAAGCCGTCGGTCCCAGCTGCCATGAACATATATGGCAGTCGTTATTGGGAGAGTGTCGACACAAAAGATCCCACTGGGTCGAAGTGTCGCCGGTCTGCACTGACTGGCCCCCCACATAAGATACATACTATATTATTATGTATCTATACGTTATTAAATATGTATCTATTTTAATACTAAAAATTAAACCTATAAATACTTTATGTGAACTCAAAATATTCCAAACACCATTACTTTTTTTTTCGCTCATCAAAATGACCACACTCCTCCTGATGGTAAGCAGTCGTGTGGTCTAAGAGCAGGTATAGTTTATATAAATCGTGGATAACGATTTGAGTTGCATATTTATATTTCTAGTTTTAAAACACGATATTTTACTGTTTGTTATTTCTAAACAAATAAAATAAAAATGAGGTCCTGATACCAGAGATAATCCATGTATCCCGAGAGACATCACAAAAATGAAAACAACGGACACAAAGCACATTCGCACTCAGAACAACTTTATCACAAATATTTGGTTCATTGGCCTTCGAACCGATAACACTCAAATCAATGGCAGTGACGGAAGACCACCTAAACTAGTGCGCTATCATTGCAAGCAATAAAAAAATATCATTGATTTTAAAACTAATACAGATTAGGCGATTAAATCTGCCTCGCTTGAGCGTTTCTCTATATGTCCGTCTCCGACCCATGCCGATTACTGCCGACGTCACCCGAACACAACACTCAATCAAAACGCGTACGCTAAACCGACACATTTACAATTTAAATTAAGAATTTTGATTTAGTCTTGTAGAAAACACAGCAATATAATGTTATTTCACTCTTGAGTTACGTATAGATTAAATATAAAAAGTGAACAAGAATGAATGAACAGAACCATGATGTAATATTGGTGAAAGAGTACGGTGATAATGAATCGAAAGAGATGCAAGATGAGAGAGATGAGGAAGAAAACAAGCAGCTCGTGACCAAAAGAGGTTAGTTGTATTGACTGATAATAAAAATGTGTTTTTAGCAAGTGTCATGGCCGAATTGGCTGCTTTCAAGGCCGTTGACTCAATTACGCTTATGTGTCAATATGGCAGCTACAATTACGAAGCTGTTGATAATGATTGCATGGCGTAGTGGTTTATGTGTTTGCTCTTTGACTGCCATTACGCCGAGTATATAATATATAATAATATCAGCTCTGTATTAAACTGTCCCACTGCTGGGCACGGGCCTCTTCTCACTGTGAGAAGGGTTAGGCCGTAGTCCACCACGCTGGCCTAGTGCGGGTTGGCAGACTTCACATATCTTCGAGAACATTATGGAGAACTCTCAGACATGCAGGTTTCCTCACGATGTTTTCCTTCACCGTTAAAGCAAGCGATAACTAATTATTAAATACGCATATAACTTCGAAAAGTCAGAGATGCGCGCCTTGGGTTCGAACCCGAGACCTCTGCGTGGCAGTCCAATGGTTTCCCACTAGGCTATCGCTGCTATTTTATTTATTACGCCGAGTGTTGCAGTTCAACTCCTATACGGAATTAAAAATTGTGTGATCCACAAGTGTTTTGTTTAGAGTGTTATCTGTGTCCGTTATTTAAATGCTCTATTACGATATGCCAATGTTTATAAAAATAAATCAATAATCAATAATATCTCAAAAATGGCGTCTAAACAGTCAATATGTTACTACAATATGTGGCTGCTTAAATTATACTATCTGCTAACTTGTTGATTGAATCATTATTTTAATGTATGCACATGATTTTGAGTTGCAGTCCAAAATTGCAACAGACCTATATTCGGTATCTTTATTTTTATTGTTACTTATTTTGTGCATCAAATAAATGAAAGGCATCGGCCATTCCAAACATGATTTTCTGGACAGCCATATGAAAAATTGTTACGTGTTTTTTTTATAATATGGTTGTTATTGTCAGTCAATATCCTTCTCCCTAGCATTTGTTATTCCCAAGTCTCTTGGGGTCGGATTTCTAGTCTAACCGGATTTGACTGTATATCAGTTTTTACACGGTCACCTGACCTCCGTAACCCGAAGACTAACGATACCCTAAGACTAGACTAGTGTCAGGATATTAGAGAGCACTGACTTCCCAATAACGACTGCCATAGATGTTCATGGCAGCTGGGACCGACGGCTTAACGTGTTCTCCGAGGCACGGAGCAGGCGATAATTGTCAATCAATGCGCACATAATTTCGAAAAGTCATATAACTTCCGAAAGTCAACGGTGCGCGACGTGGGTTCTGCCTTGCAGTCTGTTCGTCTCCCCACTGAGTTATCGCTGCTATTGTCAGTTAGTATATTACAGCAATATATAGTAGTAGTATTATTAAAGGAATATTGTTTTTTAGAAACCTTTCCTATTGAGTCGCAGTGGCACACCGACGCGCGACGGCGTATTACAATAGGCTTTCAACCTTTAGTATTTTATTGCACAATAAATCTGGTGTAATCAAAAAATAAAACTAATTATGCTTTTAAAGATTTATATAATTATACCACAATAATACTGGGGGATTTGTTCCTTTGATTATATCGTAATTACAGCAATATTTTCGAGGTTTAATGTTGGACAAATCCATGTTTGTGATAATATAAATATTATGCCTTTGACAGCTAATAATCGCGTGCCTTATCAATATATATTATGATTATTATTCAGATCTAGCTTTTGCCCGCGGCTTCGCTCGCGTAAAAGTAGGTTACGATATGTTAGGAACGGTATTTTACAAAAAAAGTGTAGCCTATATCGCTTGACGATTTGCTTTGTAATGGTGAAAGAATTTAAAAAATCGGTCGTGTAGTTTCTGATTTAAATCCTTACAAACAACCAAACAAAAAATCTAATCTTTCCTCTTTATAATGTTAGTACAGATAAAAGCAATATATTGCTTTTATCGTCTCGTGATTGGTTACACGAAACAGTAATCATAAACATAAACCATCTCGGTAAAGCTCGGTGCATTCAGCGACATAAATCGATAAATATTTTTGAGATTGTTAATTGCCTTATCATACACAATAATGATAATTCCTAATCTTTTACAGCAGTATTAGTTAAAGAATTGTAATCATAATTCCAATTAATTACTATAACTTTTAATTAATAAAATACTATATCAAATTTATCGTTGTATTGTATGCACGGTAACCGGAGTCACCAAAATAGTATTGCAAAATACTAATATTTACATCACTTCAACATTATCATACATAAAAAAAGAACTACATATAGCCGAGATCCGTAGGACCAGTTTTGACAAAAGTTTCTGTGGGATCTAATTATCGCTAAAGTTGACTTTTCTAACTTGACACATGGCATGACGTAAATATTACATGATAAAGAGAGCAATGATCACTGACATAATATTATTGCAAAGGGAAAACGATCTTCTTGTTTCATGACGTTCAAATGAACCTCAACCGTAGGGTGGTAGACCACATTTTTGTACAGTCAATGACATAAATCACTTATGACTTATAAGAGTTTACCCTTTAAGAGTTTTAATCAAAGGTGGGATGGAACACCTACATACAGCGGCACTAGCCGCAGCAGGTGTAGGACTATCGCTACGTATGGATTCAAATATATTTATGGGCTATGGGTATTATGGGTGTTTGATGAACCGGTATATTTGTAACTATGGATGAAAAACGAAAATATTATTATTATTACTTATTTCTAATAAGTAGTATTTAACGTTATAATGTATGCACGGTAATTAAATTCGCTAAATCGTATTGTAAATAGCAAAATAGACATCATCCTAATATTATAATACACAAAATGGAACTATCGCCGAAGGGGTAGGTAAAATTGTTCTATACCAATCACTAACCAACAGTTTAAGGCCTACATAATAGGAGGCGAGCCTATTGGATACGTTTCCAGACCTCATGCTGGTTCTAAGAATGTCTTGACAGAATAATCTTATAACACTTTGCAAATCTAAACAAATCTGGGAATCGAATCCGAACTTCGATCAGAGATCTCCTAATTTTACCATGCCCTACATTATGGAGTGCAAAATAAAAACAACTCCGATCAGGGTGCCTAGTGCGCGAGTTGTTTTTAAGAAGAGTTGAAACGTTTACCGCGATTGTCTCTCTGATTGGTTAACAGCTTGGAGCGGGCTAATCGAAGCGCCGAACGTCATAAACGTGTCGATCACGAGAACGTAAAATAAACCCGCACTAGGCACTCTAAGCAAGAAATCTTATGCAATTAAACCAGCAAGGTTCTATAATTTACCTAAATAGGTATTGGTAGATTTTTGTGGTAATGTAACTATTGGATGACTTCATTGATTGAGGTCGTATACCCTACTAATACCAAATACATATTTGATTTTTCAAGACAATTTTTATTGTTATGGATTCTATAGATGGTAGTTAAGTTTTTACTAATACTACTCCCAAAAAACGTAAGCAAAACCACAGATGACAGCTAGTTTTTATTTAATAAGTGTACTTCGCACTGTTTCACCTGTCATTGTAATATCGTATATACATTTGATAACCACAGGGCTAAATAAAAGTGTAATTTTAAATAGATATATAGATATATGAAATATTTGTAGAACAGACTTTACAAATGTAAAAGGTGAAGGAAGCAACACAACAGTTATTCCTACTTTCTTCTCCCATAGCCTTTATTATTCCCAAGTCACATGGGGTCGGCTTTTCTGGTCTAACCGGATTTGACTGGATATCAGTTTTTACACGGAGCGGCGGCCACCTGACCTCCGCAACCCGAAGGCTAACGATACCCTATGGCTAGATCACTGTCAGGATATTAGAGGGTACTGACTTGCCCAATAACGACTGCCATAGATGTTCATGGCAGCCGGGACCGACGGCTTAACGTGCTCTCCGAGGCACGGAGGAGGCGATAATTGTCAATCAATACGCACATAATTTCGAAAAGTCATATAACTACCGAAAGTCAGTGGTGCGCGACGTGGGTTTGAACCCGTGACCCTCTGCATTGCAGTCTGTTGGTCTCCCCACTGAGCTATCGCTGCTAACAGTTATTCCTACTACAGGCGAAAAATATACGCTTATTAATCTGATACTTAAAATCCTATCTAATATTATAAATACGAATGTGAATTTGTTTGTTACGCTATTCGATCATCATGAAATTTCGCATACACGTTGTCGGAGCACAGACAAGGTCACGGGTCACCGTTCATCTAAAAAGCACTTACTTACTATCCTAATCTAACCTACATTTACATGAACGCAGCCGCCGGCAAAGTCTAGTTTGATATATTACTATATTTCTAAAAATGGTTATATGGCTATCATTATGGTACGCAGATGGTGACTTATGGCAGATCCTTTGACCTCATTTTTTTGCGCATATAATACAATTGTCTTTAGTCACGCGCTGCCATTGTGGGGTGCTGATCGACTGACAGCCATTTTTTTCCACCCTTGATGGATCTCGACAATTATGGGGAGCTGGTAAAATGTGGTACTGATATACCTCAGCCTAATCCTATTATTTAGAAGACAGTCGTTATGGTAAAACTGCCGTAACTTCTCTCATAGACTTGCTTATTATAATGTACTAGATATGCCCGCGGTTTCACCCGCGTTTATGATTACTACGCCGCCCCCATAGGTCGTAGCATGATGTCATATAGCCTATAACCTTCCTCGATAAATAAGCTATCCAACAATAAAATAATTTTGCAATTCAAACCAGCATTTCCTGAGATTAGCGCGTTCAACCAAACAAACTATTCAGCTTTATAATATTAGTATAGATATAATTTCAGCCCTGAATATAAACTCCCCCACGGCTAAGCCTTTTCTCGGTTTGAGAAGCTTTAAGCCATAGTCCATCACGCTAGCCCACTAATTGATATGAGTTGTAAAATATTGAAATTATAATTAAGTTGCGGTTTAAAAAGTGGCCGAGTTTCATGGCAATATCTATTCATAGAGAAGCTGGCTTTGTTTGAACTAAGCATCTAACCTAAATGTAGCTTCACTAACTTAGAGCCGGGCGCCGGAGGGCGCGAGACGACCTCCAGCCACCCTGAGGTTTGACCTGGGGGTGGCGGGCTTTGTGGGCCTGCCCGCCATCCGTTCAGCACCAGGTCCGAGAGGCGGCGTGCGTGTTCCCACGCGCGCCTCTGTTGTTTCGAGTCCGTCTCCCCTCTAGGGGGGACAGTAGGGAGTGTTAGAAGTGCCTTTGGGTAGATCTTTCGTGTAGTGGCCTGCCGTTTCATACGGCGGGCCGAAACCTCGGCGGGGTCGCGACCGCATGCGAAAGTGATTCGCGCGGCCCCGTCGATAGTGGTTTTGTCGAGGAACACCGTGGTAGGTTTAGTCGGTATTCCGGGAGGTACATTTTCTTCTTAACATCTTTCTCTTACCCCGGCGAGTCCGACATAACCCCTCCGCCCGCCCCCGCGGAGGGGTATGCATCAAGCATACACCACGTTAAATAAAAAAATAAAAAAAAAAAAAAAGCTTCACTAACTTAGTAAACTTATTAATCAATAGTCCTAGATGTTCATGTCGGCCTCGATGGCGTAGTGGTTAGTGTAACCGACTGCCACGCCTGAGGTCGCGGGTTCGATTCCCGCACAAGTGAAACATTTGTGTGCATTGGTCACAATTGGTGCAACATGGATGTTTGTCTTGGTCTGGGTGTTTCTATGTATAATATGTACGTATTTACAAAAAAAAAGTATATATGTATGTTTATTCATTGTCTAGAACCCATAGTACAAGCTCTGCTTAGTTTGGGCTAGATGGTGCTGTATGTATGTGATAGAATATTATTATTATTATTATTATATACCTAAGTGTTACTTCGTGACCTAAATTATAAATTAATAAATTAATGATTTTTGTCTTTAATTTTCCTCTTCCAAATGTCATACAATTTACAATGTTTCTTTTTGTGATTTATGTCATAGGTATCTAAAATAATACAAGAAAACAGGCGTTCGAGAGAATCCTGGCAATCAGAAGTATAAATCAAAAGGGCAATCAAAAGTATAAATCCATTTTTTCGTAAGATCTTAAACTTGACAAAGTGTGGATGTGAGTTTAGCAAAAGCCAAAAGTATTTACCCAGAAATTTAGAACCAATGCAATCTCTACGTTATTTGGAACCTTACTGCATCCCATATAAACACAAAAAGTAGAATTTTCGACCGTTTGGATTTCATCAAAGCTTTGCCAAATGACGTACTGGCTACGTCACCGAGCAAACACTTTTTGCGGCACACTAGTCACCACACAAGATGTCCCTTGAAAATTGGAAAAGAACTGGTTTTCCTTTGACGGGTTGCGTGGACATAGTGGACGTGGGCTAGTAAAGTATTGATCGGAACTAGTCTAGGCGACAGACTAATGTCCGATAAAACCTACATAATTTAATAAAGTCTCAAATAGTAAGGTATGAACTTAGTTGTCAGAACAATAGCGTTGAAATTGCAGCAAGTTTGCTTGCAAATTATATGTCGCTTCCACCTTTTACTTGTCAAGGTATTGATTATTGATTCTTAGTTAAGACCGGTTTACACGACAACAGTTTCTTGAAAAAGTCTAGTGCTATCTTTATCTTATTTAGAAAATAAAACCGGGATAGGATGACACTTGCTTCAAGAACTTACCGTTATCGTGTTAATGGATCCTAATTCTTATTTTAAGCTAAGATATACTATAGTAAGTAATATTTTTAAGTAACCTTAAAAGAAGTAAGTTAATTTGACCCGTATATTTTTATGCATGTAGTGCTTTCTTTAATAACTCTGTAATATCTCAACTAATTTAGAGTATTCTATTTTAAGGGGACATACTTTGACTTCGTTATTGGCACCACATTTAAAGTATAATAATAGTGGCATATTCTTATTGGTATTTATGGAGACTTACGTCACATGTACGCACTTAATAAATAACATAAAAAATTCAAGCCAATAATTGTGCAGCAAAAAATATATAAACGGATTTCAATCTTCTCCCTTAGCCTTTATTATTCCCAAGTCACTTGGGGTCGGCTTTTCCAGTCTAACCAGATTTGACTGGATATCAGTTTTTACACGGAGCGGCTGCCACCTGACCTCCGCAACCCGGAGGCTAACGATACCCTAAGGCTAGACCAGTGTCAGGATATTAGAGGGAACTGACTTTCCCAATAACGACTGCCATAGATGTTCATGGCAGCCGGGACCGACGGCTTAACGTGCTCTCCGAGGCACGGATGTCAATAAATACTAAAAATCCAGAAATAAAGGGGCACTTTAGTCTTAACTAAGCTTCCAATCAAAACGAATTAATTAGGACTTAATATAATTAAGATAAATTCGATATACGAATTTAACACGAAGAAGATGGTTGATGTTCAAATAACTGCACGAACTACGTTGTGCTTAATACGGTCTTCTCGCTTCTGACACAGCGTTGAATATCATAGGTTTGAACCCCACAAGCAACAAAAAGAAATATGATTCAAAAATTGTAGTGTCACGAGGGGATTTACAAACAATCAAAGAACGGATGCAAAAAACACCTAGATTTAAGTGGAATAACTATTTGTGAATCACTCAAAACTTAGTCCCGTATGGGTATTGAATCTCGGATTTGTGGTAGCGGCGAGGCGATCACTGAAACCACTACACCATCTATACAGTATCTTATTTGCTCTTTTTCGATTGGCGACATTATTCTTACCCCGATAGTGCAGTTGTCGCAAGCATTAACCAGATACGCTTACACAAGGAGCAAAAGACATTTACAGTGAAATACTGTAGTAGCAAGTAGGACCTAGTGTTCTGTACGTAAATCGGAATAAATAACGTATCCCAGCGCAACATCGTTTGGCCTAAATTCCTATCTGTTACACAACGAGCTGGGCTGCGGTTGCAGTTGTAGCGGGGGTACACATTATTATTCTGGTGCAATTCTTATTTAAAGCTCAAGTATTTAATGAAGCCAGACGTAAAAAATAATAAGTCGTCTGATGTTCTTTTTTAAATATTTTGACATTTTGTTTTGTTCGATTATTTTTATATTTAATTTATAAAAAAAAAATCCTCTGGCAAGAAAATTTGCTCGTGGTACCTCACGGGGGACTGGCCTGGGGGACCACGGATAAGTACCATTTGTTTGTTTTCCTGTCACGTCTTAACTAATCGACCAATCATAATGCAATTTTGCATACAATTTGTCAGGGTACAGAAAAAAACAAAGGGTACTTTTTATCTGAAAAAAAGTAGTTTTACTAACCCAACCTACATTTACGCGAGTAAAACCACGGGCAATATCTAGTAACATATGAAGGAAACATATTGCGCGATCGAAAACACTTACGGAAATTACCGCTTTTAGAAACCTACATAATTAATATGTATTATATTATACGAAAGAGTTCAAAGTAATAAATATTTATTCCATAATCAAAACATTACAAGATTACACGCTTAGACCATTGTAAGTTGAAGTATATTCGTGCCAACTATTTTACATTGCAAATACCTTTCTATCGAGGTAACATTCCACCTTTTAAGTCTAACCGTATAAAAATTTCAGGCAGCCAAACAATGTTCTTCAAAGAGCAATGTTTCATATTCCACATAGTTCTGCTGGTTATAAGTGTAGCCTGCACCGCATTTGAAGGTCGAGGACACATTAATAATATTATAATAATATCAGCCCTAATATATATCGCGTTTTTATTTTTAAAACACTATTATTATATAACTTTAAAACTTTAAACTACTAATTACTAATTATGTTTAACACTGTTACTAATTATGTTTTCTTTTATGGAAGCTATTGAAATTACAAAAACTAATAAGATTTAATTTTAATTTTAAACTTTCTACGACGTTTGGTTGTTCAGTGTCTTAAAGTGAAGTGTTGTCAAACCAAACCAAAATTAACTTTAAATATCAGCCCTGGTTATAAGCTGTCCCAATGCTGAGCACGGGCCTCTTCTCAGTATGAGAAGGGCGAGGCCATAGTCCACCACGCTGGTCCAGTGCGGGTTGGCAGACTTAACATATCTTCAAGGACATTATGGAGACCTCTCAGACATGCAGGTTGGATCCTGGATCCGGACCTGGATCCTATGGTCGGTATCAGCGGGTCTATAAACTTCTTAAATATTTTTAGTCTTTTGCCATTTGAACACATACTTAATATAATATAACACAACGGGTCTTAATCGTGAAAGTAGTAAATACCTATTATTGCCCAGCGTTTCGACCAACTTGCATCGATTGTGGTCAAGAATTGACTGGTGTGAGCTTAGTGGTATCTTCGTAAAGTGCGGGTTTCGGCAACTAAACTAACTTGGTAATATTTATTTTTATTTCATGTGTCGGTATTTTGGTTATTTATACTTCTTATGTTGCCAAAAGATTATATATATAGATATTTCCTTGCAAAGCTTTATTTCCAAAATTTTGTTCTTTTGGAAGTCCAATCTAAATTCAAAAAGAAGAACAGCACAGCCACTGTATGCCAATGGTTTAAGTAAGGATTAAAGTTCCTATCTCGCTACAAGCGACGCCACACCCTAAGGTCTGGCACACATTGTAGATCGAGTCGCCAATTTGTGGAGGCACATTAATTACAACCAGCTTGCGTTTTAAATTCTCGCTTGGAACACAGATGTTTTATTTTAATTGTTCGTTTGTTTGCGTGGCTGTGGTTTATGTCTATTTAAGTAGTGCTAGGAAATATATATCCAGTGGAGAACCACTTATACTGTCTTATAGTTTTTATTGAAGGATAAATTCTTAAGCTATTTTGCTTGCTTTCTGGTTTTAACTGACTACTTCTAAATATCTAATTGCTTTTTAGACGTTATTATTAGTAGGAAGTTCAATATAAGAAATCATTATTTGTTTTTCCGAGTAAAATAATAACCTATTGGGGTTAAGGAGCCAGAAGTCGTATTCATCGGTGTGCTGCTGCGACTATTGACGCACACCGGCGGTCAGACATAATCTGTTTTCAATTATGTCTGTCATTTCAAAAATTGACGGATTAAGTTTTGTTTTGTCATTATGGAGAACCGGTACGATCTTTACAGAAGTCATAGGGCGCCTTATGTGAATAACAAGCAACTGCTAGCTGCCTTAGCCTACGCTAACAGTAACTGCATACCATCAGGCAGGTTATTAGAGAGACAAAGAGCCTTTCAATCACGCTGACCTACTTTAGGATCACAAATTTGAGTAGAACACAACCGTGGTATGCCCGTTTAGAATTAGACACAATGACCAGGAGAGTCCCTTAATCCTAAAAATGCTTATATTACTTTAAGCGGTGTTTCTGCTATGATACATACATAGATTTACGCCTGTTTCCCAGAGGGGTAGGCATAGACTACGGATTTCCATTTGCTACGATCCTGACACACTTCTCTGGCTTCATGCACTTTCATAACATTCCTCATACACGCTCGCTGGTTTAAGGTGCTCTTAATCTGGCCTTTATCCAGAACGTCTCCGATCTGATCAAGAAATGTTCGCCTAGGTCTTACCCTTGCGACTGTTCCATTCACACTAGCCTAATAAACTTTCTTAGCCAGTCTTTTCTCGTCCATTCTTTCTACATGCCCAAACCAGCTTAACATACCCTTTTCTATTCTTGTCACTATATCCACTTGCTATGAAAATTTGCAAAAGCCCGATAGGTGAGGCGTTATCATTATAAACTAGCCTTTGAACACATATACCCTGCAAAAGAAGGAACTACTGCGAGATGTATAATATTTTTTGGCGGCACAATAACGTTACTGTGTTTATAACGATTGTACCGCCCATTCTTTAAAAGGCAAAGACGTGACTAAATCAAACTCATGTCCAATTTTTTGTTGGTTGTCTATTGCTAGTTTAGTTAGTCAATCGCAGTGGTTGATTTGCGATAGACCGTTTGCAAAAAATATTCTGTATAAATCTGCCTTTCTGAAACCAGATGTTACTTTTTAAATAATAATACCGTTCTTAAACGAAAGATATAAAAAGTAAAAAAACCTCAAGAACATTATTGGACGCCTCTTGGTTGCTTTAATATCCGAGTTATTTTCTCTTCGACGTCAAAACGAATTCTTTGGTATTGGTTTAAACTGAGTTTCGAAGTTTCTTCAAGATATTTTCAATATATGTAGGTATTGAGTTTTGGTATAACTGTCCTAGATAATAGAGATAGCCGGGGACGTCTGTATGTCTTCTTTGAAGCGTGAAGAAAGATTGGCAACCGATTTTTCCTTGTCTACGTTCAGTAAAAATATATATAATGCATGCATATGCATGCCCATGCAGCCAATGTTTATTGAAAGATACTGGTGGAAAAACCGTTTTTGACAATATTACTAGCGGTATGAAATAATGACCCGTGTCTGTCTTCACGACGGGGACGCCTATTAGCAAACCGGCGTAAGATTAGTACATGACTGCAGTTACTACGTTGTGCGCGATGGTTGATGGTGGTTTTGGTGGAAGTAAGGTTTCGGAGGCTTCGATAGTTACTCTGTACCACATGTAATTTGCGAACTTAAGATAAAACCCATGTTTGTCACCAAAATTATTAACATTTTGTCTGAGCCGGTCACTCATCTTGGAACCTTAAGATCAGTAATAGTAGTAAACACAATTCAAACATTGAGGTTAATGAAGAAAACACTATTCTACGATACATTTACGTAAGTATGTTTTACAAGCACTTAACAGCTAATAGACTCAACATCAGATCAAATGATAATAATTAATTACGTTGTCGTGTGTATTACTAATGTTTGATTCCACATCATAAACATTTCAGAATCTATAATCAAGCCAATCAGTACAGATCAAAAGCGCCCTATAATGCGAAGACAATGCCTTGTTATTGAGGCATGGGGCAAAAGTGCTGCCCTGCGGCACGCCAAAGCTGCGTATCGATTATTAATTGTAAATAGGATATACATTTTGTTGGTAAGCTATCGATCGTATTACGTATAGAGTTTGGGTGTAGGAATTATGTATGATATACTGAGGTACATGGATGGTAGTCAAGCGAAATCCTTTCAACGATGCAGGCATAATTGAGTCGCAAATTATCTAAATTATGGCAGTCAAAAGGCTTTGTTGCAATTTTATAAGTTTGCCTCATGTTAATGCTGATCCAAATCAAGTTCGTATACCAGGATGAGTACTAAATTGCAACTTTTGTGTAAGCAACTTCGTAATAGCAGCACGAAATATTATAATATTTTATACCTCCTAAAAAAATGAAAGAAAAGAAAGGAAGGGGCAGGTCCACAAAAGCATTCACTGACCAAATAAAGAAAAGGCAATGGTCACATCTTATAAGGAGGTTAAGGTCTTGGTCGAAGATCAAGTTAGATGACGTATACTTCACTGACATGAGCAAAGCTCTTAAGTATAAAAAAGAAGACCTCGTAGATGGCATAGGCTCATCTATAAAGATATGAAGTCATGATATATGAATAAAAAGCCAAATGCAAGTCGGACTCACGCTGCAATGGTTTCGTACCAACACACAATGGCACGAGCCATACCCATAATTTTATTTTTATTAATTGTGGGTTTAGTTTGAAGCGTCCTCCGTTATGGCTCAACGTTTTAAGTTTGTACAGCACCCTCAATAAGATTTACACGAAAAAAAAAGATTGAAATGTCCACAGCCAAAATGACAAAATATTGTGTTGATATGACGTTGTAACTTTTTAATTCTAAATAAACATCTGTTCCGAAACTTTTTAAACGTAATTTTTTTATATGTTTGTCAAGTCCCTAATAATCCAAAACATTATATAGTTACAATCTTTGTTCATAACTAAGTAAATATATAAATACAAAATTGGCATATTGGATGAAGACATTTTAGTGGAACGTTGTTCTACATCCATCGTTTTTAAGGATGACAGTGCAATATCTTCGTTCATAAATTATAATAATGATGTTTATAAGTACCTTACAACCTTACCGTACAAGTTAACTTTGTTTTTTATTTCAATATTTTTTCTCTGTTTAACGTATATAACGAAGGTTATGTAGTAGAATTAAGAACACAACTCGCTGTAAAACAATTACGTTTGACGTACATACAAATGTTATAGATCTAAGTAACCATGGTAAAGGAAAAAAGGAATTAAAGAAAAGAAAAATCATATACCTTAGTAACCCCGGTGTGATTGGAAGAAGTTTTCGCGGAGCAATATTAAAAAATATCCAGGTTCACGATCGTGATGTTATAAAGTTATAATATATTCATATAAAGGTGTTTATAGGTTAAACCAGTGATCCAATTTTATAATTAGGTATTTAGTTATACGTGGCTGGTAATTTTATATAATAGAATTGATAAGGTGGAATTTTACGAAGTATTAAATAAGCTAGGGGCAATATTGTATGACAGTTTTGTATTAGTGACCGGTATATTAATCAATGCGACTCAATAGGTTTAGTGGCACACCGGCGGCCAGTTACAATTGGTTTTCAATAATGTCTGGCATTCTAACTAACAGGTTTAGGAAAATAATTATTATGCTACGTGCATTACTATGCATTGGATAATATTTTCTGTTCTTACCAGTAGCGCCTGATCAGTTCTTGATGCATTCAGAGGTAACGAGAAATTGCTATATACATATATTTGTACTTTCTATAGAATGCCTACAGATATGTAGGCATTCTACAGGTTTGCCTAACCTACCACGTTCTACTTACTTAATTTTGTTGGTAACAGATAAATATCCAAATAAATTCGTAATTCTAATTCCTGAGTTTCAGACTGTTTGACATCAGTATAAGAGGCTGTCGTTACAGCAAGTCGGTCCATCTCAAACTAAATTTAAAACCGAGTCAAAATCTCTCTTTCGAAAATTGATATGTCCAAGCTATCGTCGTATATCACCCGCTCACTCCCAGACTGTTTCCCCACCCGACATTGTCTGACTGTGAATAACTGGGACATCGCTATCTGGCGACATCCTGCCTTCACTTTCCCTGCGAAGCTTTTGAACCTAACTAACATCTATTTATTAGAAGTTTGCAGTGAATTCTCGTAAAATTTCAAATTTCTACATATTTAGTCATACGGTGTGAAATAGTAAGGTATGAAAAAACAGTGTACTCAGCGTGTAAAGTGGAAAATATTTTATAATATCATTGATTTTATTATTATGATTAACAGAAACATATTTGAAAAATAAGTCAATATGGACCTGAAAAAATCATACAACGAATCTCTGGAGATAGAAGTCAAAGTAAAAAATCATTTATTCAATTAGATGACCATGAAACACTTATGAACTTCAAAGTTTATAAGTATATGACTTTACAGAAATGACTGAATTCACATGTATGTTAGTAAGATTAAGTCTGTAGGAAAATATCAGCAAGAAACTGACAACATCCCAAATAATGTTTCTAGATCACGATATTAGTCATCAGCAATATTAATTTCAGTACCCTAAAATATGACCATGGCTTCCTGTTTCACCATAGACTGATATGTTTTTATGATAATCTATTTTATTGTAATAAACTTCCTTGTAAATTTTCCATGGCTCAACGATGATATTATTTTTCATCAAATTTGTTCATACCTAATTTGATAAAATCGGCTGTCGTGGCTAGATAGTTTACAAGCAAATTTTTCCTTTACCGAGGCTTCACGCCTGATAGTAAGTACACGTGCGTAACACAAGTCTCACTTACGCATTGAGAATGATTCAAAGCAGTCACTGTGGTTCTAGACCAAGTTTTCAGATGTATGACTAACTAGCTTTTACTCTCGGCTTCGCTCGCGTAAAAGTAGGTTAGATTATGTTAGTAACAGTACTTTTTAGAGTTTGAAAAACTCTTTGTCCGTCCGTCCGTCCGTTCGTCTGTCTGTTATACAACTTTCAACTCAAGAACCGTCAACGCCATTCGTCTCAGTATAGTCGATATACCTCCGAAATGACTATGACCTTTGATCTCTAAAGTACGAGAGTTGCTTTAAAAAAATCATCGGCGGCTTTAGAAACTTTTGCCGTAAATGTACCCTTTGTCTATTTGTTAATAGGTCGATGGTTAGCTAGCTAGAAGACTTTGTTGTAATATAAACAGTGGAACTTACTCATTGAAATTAAACTGCTATATACGTGGAACTTACATTAAAGAAAGACTAAACAGCTATTAAAAACAAAGAGAAAACCTGAAAATAATGAGATTTTGCATAGCTAGTTGCCAGATGGCGGATATTTGTATTATTTTAACCCGAAAAACAAATACAGTCCGCTATTGATCCATAATTATATTAGATTTTGTTCGTGAATTAATTAAGACAGATATTACTTAGGAACCTCAACATTCGGTATTGTAAACATCAATTAGGGAGTTTTAAGTAAATAAGGTCGCACCGCGTGGTACGGCCTCAGGGTATTTTTATCTTCATACTTATGTAAATTAGGGGGTAAACTGAACTTAAAGCGGCTTTTATATAAATTGACTCACGCTTGTATACCCTTGAAGGGGTAAGGAGAAACAAGTAGGGCTTTGAGATAAGCCACATAGAAAAGACATGATGAGACATGCTCACATAAGTTCTGTACCTTTCCTTTGTCGAACAAAACATATGTGGGCAACATGAAATAGCATGCATGGCACGAGCGCTCGTATGACGAAGAAGCCAGACGTTATTACAGAGTTAACTCAAAAACTATCATACCGAATTTAAACATTATTTCATCAATTGCAAGCTACTTTATTCAGAGGTCTTAAGCTATATACATATATAAAATCACGCTAAGAACCTCGACAATCATAAAAAATGATAAACGTGGTTAAAACCGCAGGCAAAGGTTAGTGCGTAATTTTATTATGGAGTTAAAGAAGTATCATGATGTCGATGTCACTTTCATCTTGTTAATTCTACTCATGTTTATAATAATGACGCATCATACAAGAGCGGTACAGCTATACGATAACCCATTTCTCGCCGTAATCCATAATTTACGTTGAGATAACTAGGTCAAGTGTCACAAGCAATATAATATTAACTATACAGCATTTGATTACCGTGATGGCGCAACGGTTGTGAACGCGACTGCAGGGTATGGGCTGGGGTTCGATGACCGCTTTCGGTTAAGTGCTATTGGGAGTTTTTTAATAAATTCGTAATAATATTCTAACACATATACACAACACCATCTAGCCCAAACTAAGCATAGCTTGTACTATGGGTATTAGACAATGGATAAACATATATATACTTTTTTTTTGTAAATACATACATATTATACATAGAAACACCCAGACCAAGAGAAACATCCATTTTCATGCACACAAATGTTTGACTTGTACGGGAATCGAACCCGTGACCTCAGGCGTGGCAGTCGGTTACACTAACCACTACGCCATCGAGGCCTACAATGCAAATAGACAAAGCTTAATCAAACTAAGTCTTGTCGCTATAGTAACGTGTAACTATCTATGGGTTCGAGTTCTTAACATTAATAGTAAGTAAATACACCTTAAAGCAGAACAGCTAAAAGCTACCTTCACCCATTGACACTAACGATCAATTTAGAGTTGTAAGTTTAGTAAGTACCTACCTGTGGTGTCAATAATAAACTGTGATTAGTATAAAGATACAACTTAAATGTTGTATTGGCGTTCACTGGTTCACATCCGATATGTCAAAACATTGTACTCATTTATTATATTTACATCATTAGTGGACAATTGTTGGACACAAGGTTTTGTATTTCTAGAGGCATACAAACTTATGAAACATCCACGTTTACGAAGTTTTGGAACAGAATATGTTTTCTTACAATAGACAAATATTAAAGTAAATAATATGTTTTATTCACTATAGATGTGTACTAAACCAATTTGACATAATCACCCTTAATAAAACAGAGACTTATCTCAGTATTTTGGATTAAACAAATTTGAACTCTATTGCAAAGATTTAACACAAATATAATATTAGAATTTAACATATACAATTAGAGTTCAAATTGCCTTACTTCCAAATTTCGAGTTAAGTCGCTGTTTTATTAAGAGTGCGAATTATTATTGTTATGTAAATTGTGTCTGAAATCCTGGAATTTTTTACATTTAATATGGGTTTAAATTCAAACTAACAGTAGGCATTTGGAACCCACATACATTATTTTAAGACATATGTGTCACAGAACATCAAACAAACAGACAGGCAGACAGCAGACAAACATCTAACATCCATTGTGTAGTACCCATAGTACAAGCTCTGCATAGTTTGGGCTAGATGGTGTTGTGTGTATGAGATAGAATATTATTATTATTATCTGTCGCGCATACTCCTACGTACCATAAGGAAAAACCTACGCCACCTAGTGGGTATAATAACAGGCCACTGCTCACTCAAAAAACACCTATTCAATATCGGCGTCACTGACAGTCCCTTATGTAGAGCTTATGTAGAGACACCAGCTCACGTGCTCCTACATTGTAAAAGCGTGGGCAACCAACGGGCGAAACTTGTACACAGTCCAGAAACGATGCAGGAGGTACTGCGCAACACCGGTCCCCTATTATTTTTCTGGACGGAGCTGAGGTGGTATGAGTAACCGAACAATTTTTCACGTCGGTTACTTACGCACAATGGCCCAATTGTGGGGCTAAGTGCGGATAACACACGTCCAACTAACTAAGTATGTGTCACAGAACATTCTTTTCTCTCTCGTCTTTTTAAAAAGACGATACCCACGCTAGAAATAATTAATTTGTCGTGAATTTACTAAAAATTAAAGAAGGCACCCAAAAACACCAGACTTGTGACAAATATTTGTGGTTCATAAAAAAAGTTTCTCTTATGTGGTGATCGAACTCACTACACTTGGCGTAGTGGCAGTGACGAGGTGACTACATTAACCTGCCCTTATACAAAGGCTCGTATACGAGCCGCTACATTTGTACCGTGTATTGTTACCGGCTTGGATACGAGCTACCAAGTGCGCGCTACTTTAAACCTTATTTCACTTATCTTAACGCTTAAAACTGATTGTTTATCGGCTACGAATGGATTTTTTGGGTAAAGGACATATCATAAGGTACATATTAATTTCTAAGCGCCATGCTATATTTTCGCCAGAAGACGTGCATAAAACGACTCTTTCTCATGTATTTTCCTTCCTTTTTGCCTGAATAGTCTGTATTAAATTTACATTAGCTAGATTGTGGTAGTACTCAAGAATGGTAAGTGGCTTATCCAGCAGAAGACTGCAGCAATGTGATATCGATTGAAGGTTACAATAACAGGCGGCGGCAATGAGAGCAAACTATCTCAAACATGCAAACAAGTTTACAACTGAATAATAAACCTTAAAGACTCATTCTTCCATTTTGTTGCGGTACCAAAATTTCCATTTAGATTTCGGTATGTAAATAAATTACCGATATTTACGTTATTTATTACAAAATATGTTTAACTAGTTACTGCCCGCCGCTTCAATTGCGTGAATCCCACGAGGTCGCTTATAGTGTTCAAAATAAATTGTGTTACTCCAGAACATAGTTTATTTGCGTATTGCGCATGATAAAGCAACAAACACCCAAACATCTAAATGTATATAAAATATATAATATCTAAATGTATATATAAATATTTGTTATAAGTGTGAAAATTTATGATGATGCCATCATAAATTTTCACACTTATAACAAATACTTGTTCTTGCCTGTAGCTTTTCCCGTGTGAATCCCAAAGGAAAGCATGCGTTGATAAAAGTATTCTAGTTAGTCCAAAACATGGTCTATCCGTGTGCCAAGTTTCATCCAAATCCGTCCAACAGTTTTAGCCTGATCGAGTAACAAACGTTCAAACATGTTCACAAACTTTAAAAGCATTCGATCTTCGAACGTCACAATTAAATTGAAATAGGCAACACCATTTTTGTAACTTTCCATTTTAGAAATCATGAAGAATTGACACGGGTTGAAAAATGGAATCGTTTTAAAAAAGATAAACCGAACGAAGGCATCGCTGGCAGGCCGGTGAAAAAAGTTGGACCCTTGCCCGAGTTTGGACACCGAAATCTCGCATCACATTGCGTTTCACGTGAAGCGTGTGAGTGGCACTAGTTTAGTGTCGGTAGAAAGACAAAGAGGCAATTTCAATTTTGTGTCTAGAGGAGCGTTTAGTTTCAGTAATAGAAATACATCGTAGTTGCTTTGTAACGGTATCATGAGGAATTTTGTGTAGACGGTTTGAAATAGAACATTAGGATCGCATAAATGCGTATGAGTACGTAGGTATTTGAATTAATCATTCTATATATATCTTGAATGTAAATAAAGGGTCGTATGATATTTCAATACATTAATTCTCCGAGAATTCAAGCAATCATGTTTTCATTAATTTTCATTAAGACTTAGCATGGCTTCACGCCTACGCATATTTTAAGGGTAAGGTTGAGTTGTATTAGGTAAGCCAATATTCGGGCACGCCTCGATCGTGGCGGTAAGTCCCGTTTTTGAGTAGTGGCTGGAGAGGCGGCATGGCGCCCTCACCTTCCGGCTGACACAGGTAATGACTGGCCCCGGTTGCTTTGGCCAGTTCCTGTGTCGTATAAGCCGGCAGGCGACGCCCGGATGTCATCACTGCGGCGACTGCCGCGATGTTGTTGTGGACACGGCGCTGCACACTTTGGCGGATTGCCCCGCCTGGGCACTGCAGCGCCGTGAGTTAATCGCAGCAGTCGGACTGGTTGCACTCTCACTCCCGGCCGTGGTTCAGTCTATGGTCCGGATTGAGAGATCGTTGAACGCCGTCGCCTCCTTCTGTGAGGAAGTAATTTCCATCAAGGAGGCGGCGGAGCGGGAGAGGGACCGCTTAAATCCTCTACCCAACCGCAGAACCGAGCGCCGGAGGGCGCGAGATGACCTCCAGCCACCTTGAAGATTGACCTGGGGGTGGTGGGCTGCGTGGGCCTGCTCGCCACCCGATCAGCACCAGGTCCGAGAGAAGGCGTGCGTATTCCCACGTGCGCCTCTTTATCGAGTCTTTGTTCCCCCCACCATGGGGATGGTGGAAGAAATATTCTTTATGTAGTGGCCTGCCGTTTCACACAGCGGGCCGAAACCACGGCGGGGTCGCGATTGCATTTGAAAGCGATTCGCGCGGCCTCGCCGTCTATTGTTATGTCGAGGAACACCGTGGTAGGTTTAGTCGGTTTTACCGGGGTATCTTTTCCCCGGTGAGCCCGACATAACCTCTGCATCACCCGCGGAGAGGTATGTGTCAGAGCACTCCACCAGGTAAAAAAAAAAAAAAACATTTTTATTTAAAAAAAAAATAAAAAAAAACAATAATAGTTTTACACGGAGCGGCTGCCACCTGACCTCCGCAACCCGAAGGCTAACGATACCCTAAGGCTAGACCAGTTTCAGGATATTAGAGGGTACTGACTTTCCTAATAACGACTGCATAGATGTTCATGGCACCAAGAACAACGGCTTACGTGCTCTCCGAGGCATGGAGCAGGAGATAATTGTCAATCAATACGCACATAATTGCGAATCGTCATATAACTTCCGAAAGTCAGAAGTGCGCGACGTGGGTTCGAACCCGAGACCCTCTGCATTGCAGTCTGTAGGTCTCCCCACTCAGCTATCGCTACTATAAATGCTGTGAATGTTTGTCACTATATATTATAACACTAAGTCTCCCACCCCGTCTGTTCGCGATAAACTCAAAAATTACTAAACGGATTTTCATGCGGTTTTCATTAATAGACAGAGTGAGGTAGGTTTAGGTGTATATGGATCGCTACAATAAAGAAATTCTAAACTTTTGGACCGATTTTAAAAACTCTTTCACCATTACTATTTTTGCCAGAAGTAACTTAAGCTATATAACATCACGCTACGAACCGTGCGATACAGCTGGTTGTTTATAAACGTTTTACATATCAACACGAGCGTACTCATAGAATAAGGATATTAAATCCGCCACGCTGGTCAAAGGCAGGTTAACAGAATTCATACATTTTCAAAAATATTATGTACAATAAGAGACTAGGTCTTAAGTGGTGTTCCTTTGGTATTAAAGCTAGCGGTAGTAAACGTTTTAATATTTATACGACCTTACAAAGTCGGAATAGCGGGATGTAGATGTAAAAAGAATTTGGCTACTCCATTTTTATGATACTTCAGTTACGACTAATTTACCTTGTTCATAAGATAGTATTCCAGGTTTAAATAGTACGTAAAATATAAATACTTTGTAGAATATTTAATATTTCAAGTGATTAAGTAGTTATAAAAATAATTCCATTCAAACATTCCATATTACAAATATTTACAAAAGAATTGACAAGGGTATTACACATACATACATTTAGCCAGCCTTACGTTAAAATTAGTGTAGATAACTGTATTTATAGTCAAGTTAAAAAAGAAACGCCTGCACTAGTATTAAATCCTGTGTCGCAAAGGCTTAACACACATTGATACAACAGACACAAAGAACATCCAGTTACGGAACAAATATTTTACACACATTTTTGTACCGTTTGGAGATCGAACACACAACATACGGCACGTCGTTAGTAGCAAGACAATTGATTGCAGGGCAGTGTAGTAGTTTTAGTGGTCAACTCGAGGGGCACCTACACGGGGCAAAAATTTGTGCAACTCACATATAGTTGTTTTGAGTCTAGGTATTCTCTGTGCCCGTTGTTTGAATGTTTGTAAAGTCCCCCGCGACACAGGAGTTATGCCTAGAGCGGAAGTTGCCTCTGAAAAAAAACTTAAACCTTATGGTTTAAGTATTATTAGAAGTAATAGTCCGTCAATTCGAAACACTATATTAAAATATTTGTACGATACATGTCTGTTCATCCCTTTGGGACATATAGATGACAGAAAGTATACATTCAGAACCAATAATACTTTACTCAACTAATAAAAAAACGTGAACAGTCGTCGAGTTGTCACAACCGGTCGTAAGCATGCAAAATTATCCCAACAAGGAAGCTCTTATATAGTTAATATGTCCCCATATTCTGTAGAACATATCGCTGACATCTTCGTAAAAAGACAGCAGAAAAATACATCCAATCTAAAAACACGGCTGTACAACGAGTTCTCATAAATTAAATACCAAAGTTTCTCCACGAAAACATTTTAAATTGTTAGAAAATACCATCTTTTAGCCTCAGGCGGTTCATTGTCAGGCAGGCCCTTTATCTCACAGTTTTATATCTCAATTTCCCCTTTTTTAAGGCAGGATTAGGGTTGTGTAACCATATATAAGCGCTGTCACGTTGGGATGCGGAAGCGTGTTTAAAAATTCAATGAAATCGCCAAAGAATTTTCTTGGGAAACTAGTTTTTTGGGTGTTAGCTAAAATGTTGTTTTGCTTACATTTTAAAAGAGAATATTGTACGTTTGTTGACTTTAAGGGCACCCTGTTCTCTTTGTATAGTCAGCAACATATGTAGCAAACAAAACATTTAACGGAATTTAACGAAAAAGACGGATTGAGAATTTTATGAACTCTAAATTTTAATTATTATTGTGTATTTATAAACACTAACTGGTATAAAAACTAAATTTGTCATAATTTTGAAAGGAAGCAATTAACGAGATTTCGATAATCACAAAATGTACGCTCATGCGCAATTGTGTCATGGTACCATATATTATAAATGACTTACTACTACTGCCTTTAAATACAACTAAGTACAATATGGATAGTTCATTACTCATTTTCATTTTTTTTTCGTTCATAAAGAAATTGATAACACATTATTCGCACATGCATTTCATTGTGATATTGAAGATATATCAAAGCATATAAAAGTCCAGAGGAATGATTTGAAAATATTTTGTCAAAATATCTGGAGCGTGTGTAATAACATTGATGATTTACAGTTGAACCTGCCATGCTTTAAATTTGAGCCAGATGTGTTGATACTTACTGACTATCAAATAAACCCTAATAAATATATATACCTATGATACCTAATTACTCGATGTTTCAAACTACATATCATATAAACAAAAATTACGTAGTTGTAGTTTATATCGCAAGTAATATCAAAGCTAGTGTCAAAGAAATTAAACTTAATCATGCATCAGCTTTAGGGGTATAAATTGGTAACACTTTAATAATAGGTACAACCAATGGTAACACCAATGCGGATATGTTTATTCATTCTTTAAACGCGTATTTGATATCAATGAAATCTGTTAGTAATATTATTCTAACTGGGGATATAAATATAAATTTAACACCAACCTCATTAGAGCAAACTAATGAGCGTTATAATAGACAAAACTACATAACCATGTTAACGATGCATGGGATGAGGCCAGGGCACACTTTTCCCACTAGGCTGAATGGTTGCTTAGATCATCTTATGATTAAACTTAATAATGAAAAATCCTGTGCTCATATTGCGATTATTAAAACATCAATAACTGATCATTCCCTATTATTCCTAAAACTATCTAAAGCAAAGAAAAACAAGAAATTCAAAAATCTAAAATTAATACCGCTTTTTCAACATGGCGCTTAAATCTTAAGCAGATCAAAATCTTCAAGAACTACTTATGCTTGACGATCCTCTTATTATAGTCAAGCTCTTAATAAATATAATTTCGAATTAATAAAGGTCTAAAGAAAACACGTCTAAAATTAAAATTCTGGAAAGCAAACAAACTATAAAGCCTTGGATCATCCCGGGTATATTGCGTTGTATAAGAAACAGAAACAAGATGCAAAATAAACTTAAAAGTGAACCCCATAATGACATACTCAATATAAGTTACAAAAGATATTGAAACTATTTTAATCAATGAATTAAGAAACGTAAACGTAAATACGAAGAGAAAACTAGCAAACTCAACAAATAACACTAAAAAGCTATGGTTTAACATTAAAAATATAACTCATCTTAATCAAACGAAAACAGATAACACGAAACTTTAAAATCAAAAGCCAACTCCTGATAAAACAGTCAACTACGTAAATGAATACTTTGTAGGGATAGGTAAACAGCTTGCTGAGAACATTATGCTAAACACAAGCGCTGGCGATGGATACGTATTTGACACAGACACACAACTAACATCATTTGTACTCCTGAGTACAGACGTCGCTGAAGTGCATGATATACTAATGAATCTAAAGTCTAGTAGCGCTTATGGTTGGGATAATATTCCTATATGTTTTCTTAAACTAGCTAAAGATCAAATAATCCCAATTATTGTTCATCTCGCTAACTTGTGTTTTGATAAAGGTACATATATTTCCTATGCTACTGAAGAAGTCTTTTGTAACGCCAGTATGGAAGAAAGAAGAAAGTCAATAATTATAGGCCAATTTCCGTGCTACCACCTATAATAAAAAAATTAGAAAAATAAGTTAATAAACGATTAGTAAACTATTTAAATAAGAATCATATAATTTCAGACCCAGAGTATGGATTTAGGTTAGGCAAATCGACTGAAGATGCAGTGATAGCTATAACTTCTTTTATTATAAAGCAACTTGATCAAGGTAAAAATGCCTCTCGGTGTTTTTAGACTTAAGAAAGCCGTTTGACATTGTATCTGTACCAATTCTCGTACGCAAACTAGAATCTGTAGGGATTAGAGGTACAGCTGCTCTACAGTTATTTAAAGATTACCAACCTGATTGAACACAGATGGTTAAGATTGGTCAGTATATTAGCAGGCGTTCCAATATTGCATACGGAGTCCCACAAGGGAGTGTTCTTGGGCCCACACTGTTTCTGATTTACATTAATAACCTATGTAAACTAGAGTCAAGTGGTGCCCGAGTTTTTTCCTATGCAGATGATACTGCAATTGTTTTTGCCGGTGATAACTGGGTAGATGTACGAAAAAACACGGAGTTAGGAATGTCTAAAATAAGCCTTTTATTAAAAAATTATTTGTTAACACTTAATACTGAAAAGACGAACTATATGTCTTTTTCTTTAAGCAAAAAATCTCAATCCGTCAATTAATTTAGCGTAAAAATTCATCAATGTAATAATGTTCATCCTTATAATTGTGCATGTTCGATACTTAAACATGTAGGCAAAACTAAATATTTAGGTGTTATATTAGATCATCGACTATCTTGGCATAATCACTTTGAATTAGTAAGTGAACGAACTAGAAAATTAATATAGATTTTTAAACAATTAAGGCACGTAGCTGCAAGTTTTCTACTTAAACAAATATATTATATTGCTCTTGCTCAGTATATTTTAAGTTATTGCATTCCTGTACCACAAAACCTGTACCACCGGTGCCACAAAAACATATTTTTTTGAAATTAAAAGGTCACTGCGTACTCTTCTGAAGACCATGTTTTTTAAACCATATCGTTACAGTACAGATGCTCTTTACAAATTATGCTACCTTTTTACAGTAAGAAAACTATATGTTTTGAATGCTTTATTAAAAATGCACAAATCTACAGAATTTGACCAAAATGTATTAACAAATAAAAGATATGCTATTGTAATGATAAATAGACTCAAAACTTAATTTGCTAGATACCAATTTGTCACCCAGGCTTCCTTTCTTTATAACGCAGTCAATAAAATGTATGCTATTTACAGATATTATAAATGCAAAAATAACCTTACTTTTTGGTTAAAGGAACTCACCTACACAGAAACGGAAGCACTTCTTCAACCTTTAAAATAGGCAGTAGTTACATTCACACACAGACCACATCCACACAACAGCCACATACACATGCACACACATACATGACGCTGTTATAAACTTTGTACCAATAATCGACATCCACACGAACAGAGCCCGAGGGAGATATTTCCTTTCTTTTAACGTTCATATTTTAATTAGTAGCATAATACCATAGGCATACAAGGCTGGTTATTAATAACAAGGCTCAAAATTATCTTTTATCAGTCTATATAATTAACTAATTACATAAAAATAGAACTTCATTTTTTTACTTAACTTTGATTTGAAAGAATATTTTTGTATAAGTAGCCTTGGATTTGGTGTAATTAAAATATTGTACGTATTCTTGTTATAATAACATTTCAATATAGGGTACAATTATGGTAGGTAACAGACGACTTAGCGGTTCATATCCAGTATCTATTGTAGTACATAGTCTGGTATTTGGCGCTTTAAGCGTGGTTGTGTTTCTTGGTAGTACAAAATCAACAAAGCCTGCCTACGTTAAACCACATAGGTAGCAAACTAGTACCCATATAAGAAAATCAGACCTGTTTATAAACTCTCCCACTGACCGGCACGAGCCTCTTCTCAGTGCGAGAAGGTGTGGGCCATAGTCACACCAATGACGTAATATAAATAGACGCGTCATGCATGAACATCACGGCACTCGAAAACAACGTTAATACTATTGGTAGCTAGACAGCTACTAAGACGCACTAAGAAAGGGAAAGAAAATTATATGTCATCTACGGAATTCCTGTTGTTAGAGAGGGATAAATATAGTTCTTTAATTACGTTGTCTTTCAGTCTCATTGGCCGAGCGCGAACAAAATGAGGCACGTGAACTTACCTCAGGCGCCAGCCGCCATTAGAAGGCATCGAAAAAAATAAAATAAAATCAATTTTTCTTGATACTTTTTTACATTTCCAAAAACATTTTTTTTGTTGTTGGGGAAGTTATTCCCTCATTTTATTTTAATGTCACGTACATCCGCGGCCCGGGTTGGTACGTGACTAAATGGACTTCTGGTAATTACCTTGCAATCATGTTGCCACTACAGAGCCGGGAAATATATCTATAGTTTATATATAATTGAGTCACACTGGCCAAGTGCAGGCTGGTAGACTTTAAATATTTTAGAGAAAATTATGACAAATTTTTAGGCATGTAGGTTTCCTCACAATGTTTTTCTTTACCGTTAAAGCGAGCGATGATGAGCTGTATAAAAAACACATCGTTTAAAAAATTCAGACTTCACATATCTTCGAGAACATTATGGAGAACTCTCAGACATGCAGGTTTCCTTAAAATATTTGCCTTTACCGTTAAAGCAATCAATAATAAACTATTTAATACGCACATAGCTTAGAAAAGTCAGAGGTGCCTTGGGCTTTAATTTGAGACCTCTGCATGGCAGTCCAAGAGTCTTTTACAAGGCGATTGCTGCTGTTTTTTTACCTGCCCCACGGTAAATAGTTACCGTAACCACTAGGGATATCACTAGCGCGTTGTTACCAATTGACTTAGTCCATATTGGTAACTTCAAAATATCATTAATGAAACACTTTTACTCCAAACAAAATTCCTTCGTTTTTTCTGATGAAACTAAATACCATTGCGAGATTGCTCAAGAATAAAAATATATATATCATAATGAATAGACATTTTTATCTTTGCATTTATGAGGAATTTAATCCAGCCAGCATTTTATCTTAGCCTTTAACCTAAAATAATTGTTTTTATAGATTTATATTAGACACAGATGCAAAAGTAACTGTCTGTTTTAATATTTTGAGGTATAAAACCCTGGACTAGCTTTAATGAATTTTAGTCTGGTAATAATACTTTGAATTGTCTTCTGTTTATGCGAATATTATTCATTGAAATTAAACTACTATATACGGATTTTATCGCGTTGTTTATTTGACACTTTATTACGTAATTTTGAAAACTGTTACACTACTACTACTATTAAACTTTACTACTATTTACTTTACACGGGACCTCTCCCCGTGACCATGGCTGCTGAAAAGCAACCGAAACGCCAGGGAAAGTGTAAAATTAAATTAATTCTAAATAGTTTTAATATTTTAATAATAATTCAATTAGCTTAAAAATTAGTAAAGTTTAATAGTAGTAGTAGTAGTGTAACAGTTTTCAAAATTATGTAATAAAATGTCAAATAAGTAACGCGATAAAATCCGTATATAGTAGTTTAATTTCAATGAATACTTTGAATCTTAGGAAGGATATACGTTACGTATATAAAACTAGAAGCGACATAGCGTCATAGTCTCGTATAAATCCATGGTAAGTTCTTTAATCTTTGGTTTGATTCGTAATCGTTTGTTAAACGATAGACTAGGTTTTGCCCGAGGCTTCGCTCACGATTATGTAGATTTATGTTAAGGTAGATTTTTAGAAGCTTACATGTTATTCTGATGTATAATTAATAATACTGTAAAGTTTTATCAAAATCCGTTCAGTAGTTTTTTACGTGAAAGAGTAACAAACATCCATCCACACATCCTCACAAACTTTCACTTTTATAATATTAGTAGGATTGAAAACGATTTACGTATGTATCTTATGTGGGGGCCAGTCAGTGCAGACCGGCGACACTTCGACCCAGTGCAGCAGTGGGATCTTTTGTGTCGACACTCTCCCAATAACGACTGCCATAGATGTTCATTGCAGCCAGGACCGACGGCTAAACGTGCTCTCCGAGGCACGGAGCAGGCGATAATTGTCAATCAATACGCACATAATTTCGAAAAGTCATATAACTTCCGACAATCGAAAACGATTTAACAAAGTATAGAAATAGTTCAGACTTCATCAATACAATGTATTTTACATATTTACATTATTTTTCTATTGAATAGCATAATGTTATCAATCTTAGTACAAACATATGCGAGTGGTTTTACTTAACATAATAGATTTTTTTATGCTATTGTATTTGGTAATTGATGTCAATATAATAGTTATATGGCATACGCGCACCCCTTCGCCGCATTGTGGACAGTTACAACAAACATTTTGCTACTATCGATATATTTGCTCTTTCTAACTGCCAATTTAAAAAACAGGCCATTGAACTTCTTCGATCAATGAATCCTTAATTTTTAATTTATTTAGTTTTTCTGCATTTGGTACCGTATTTTCATTGTTTTTTATTGTTTTTATTACTTAAATTCTTTTGTCAACGTTTTCGGAGTAGCATGACTTATTATTATTTTTTTGTTAATCAGTGAACAATGATGTGGGTTACATGGTAACATATTTGGTGTATGATTTGTAGTTAGTTATAATCCAACATGTAAATTTTGTTATTTGTTCCAATATATATAATAAATAAAAAAATAAAAATCTTAGACGGTTTCTCTTTTCACACATTTATTTATAGTTGTGTATTATAATAAAATGAGATTCAATATTTGGTATTTAGTGGGCAAAAAATACACGTTTATGAAGGGACATTCTGATAATAAAATATGTTCAATATAGAGTGCCGGTCTAATCTAATAAACGTTGATTGTGAACGGAATTATAATTTAGGTACATATTTTGACGTTTTTCTAGTTTGGAAGAATAGGTGCCATTTGTGATGTGTATGACACTGAGAGTTTATTGAAACTGTATTCTGAACAGATTGTATTACAATAATTATTGTCCTTCTCAACTTTTTCTTCTTCTCCCTTAGCCTTTATTATTTCCAAGTCACTTGGGGTCGGCTTGTTTAGTCTAACCGGATTCGGCTGGATATCAGTTTTTACACGGAGCGGCTGCCACCTGACCTCCGCAACCCGAAGGCTAACGACACCCTAAGACTAGACCAGAGTCAGGATATAAGAGGGTACTGACTTTCCCAATAACGACTGCCATAGATGTTCATGACAGTCGGGACCGACGGCTTAATGTGCTCTGCGAGGCACGGAGCAGGCGATAATTGTCAATCAATACAAACATGATTTCGAAAAGTCATATAACTTCCGAAAGTCAGAGGTGCACGACGTGGGTTTGAACCCGAGACCCTCTGCATTGCAGTCTGTTGGTCTCCCCACTGAGCTATCGCTGCTACACGCTATTGGCCTTCTCGACTGATATTATTATTTAATTTACAAAGTTGTAGATGGATGTCAGAGAGTAAACGATTCGCGATAACTACCAATCGAAATTAGAATGATTCGAAAATATTTTCCCATTCGAATAGTGATTTAGATAGTGATAAGTAATGCATTTTGTTGTGACAATTTCGTCTGTAGTTCTTAGTCGAGTGTACTTTAGTCCATCTACTGTGTAAATATTGGATTGGAAAGTGTATATGCGTAATTTTTAAAGTAAAGGACAACAAATATCTTTATATTCTATTTATAATACACTTTTTATTTAGCCTTCGCATTGTATTAAAAACATTTTGTATATAAAGCCTTAATAAATTAATTACATTTATAAACCTCAAACACGTCACTTATTGGCGACGTAGCCATTCAGAACGGGCCACGAGGCAAAACGCTCTTAAATTTATTGAATAAAATTCAGTGGCATCAAAAAGAGGACTCTCCGAGTAGACTTATATTATAAGGAGGACTTTTTTTGGTTTTTTGTTTGTCACGATTTAACTCAAAAACTATTGGACCGATTTAAAAAATTCTTTCACCATTAGATAGCTATATTAACGCCGAGTGACATATACTATATTTTATTTATTAAAAAGTACTGTTACTAACATAACCTAAAATATACGCGAACGAAGTCGCGTGCGATACCTATAATAATATAATAATAATAATAATATCAGGCCTGTACTAAACTGTCCCACTGCTGGGCACGGGCCTCTTCTCAGTGTGAGAAGGGTTAGCCATAGTCCACCATGCTAGCCCAGTGTGGGTTGGCAGACTTCACATATCTTCGAAAACATTATGAAGAACTCTCAGACATGCAGGTTTCCTCACGATATTTTCCTTCACCGATTTAAGCGATAATTAACTATTTAATACGCATATAACTTCGAAAAGTCTTAGATAGTCTAGTCTTAGATGCGCGCCTTGGGCTCGAACTCGAGACCTCTGCGTGGCAGTCCAACGGTTTCCCACTAGGCTATCGCTGCTTGTGAGCAAAACCTAGTTTAAGATAAATCTCAAAACACCTCACTTACTTGCGACGTTGCCATTCGAAACGGGCCATAATACCAAAACGCTCTTAAGCTTATTGAATAAAAGTCAGTAGCTTCAAAAAGAGGACTCTCCAAGTCGATCGCCAATAAAATTGTAAGGAGAACAAGGTTACATTGAACAACCCTACTATGTTCCTTGATATCAATCTTAACCGATGGATGCAAAGGCAATGTTACGAGCCAGTAACTCTATACCCGAACCCTATAAAATGTTATGCGTTATGAACTGGAACATAATAATATATTGAACAGAAAGGTGTAACATTAGAGTGTTACATGTAACATTAATATAGTCCAGAAAATCCCCAAAGCAGAGATGCTTTTCTTTGTTTTTAAAAGACTACGGGAGTAGTCTAGTCTACTAGGAATAATTCCTGTGTCGCGGGTGACTTTACAAACATTCAAAGAACGGACACAAAAAACGCCCAGACTCGGCACAACCATTTGTGGATTACAAAATTTTTTGTTCCGTGTGGGATTCGAACCCACAACACTCGGCGCGGTGGCAGTGGCGATGTGAACTCTTAAACCACTAAGCATATGCGCAGTAGGAGTAGAGTAGTATAGTCTCACGTTTTATCCCCGAAGGGGGAGGGAGAGGTAAGAAAGAAAGAAAGAAACATTTAGGTATTTGCACAGAATACAGGTGGTACCAGATTTAAGATTGTTGGATAGTTCAGGCTGTATTCTGCCTGTATTAGGCATGCAAATATTAATAATTATATAAAACAATTAAAATATTTCTAACAAGATGGCAAGCTATATTATTATTTACCATTATTATATTATATTAAATATAATAAAGCAGCGATAGCTCAGTGGGGAGACCAACAGACTGCAATGCAGTAGGTCTCGGGTTCGAACCCACGTCGCGCACCTCTGACTTTCGGAAGTTATATGACTTTTCGAAATTATGTGCGTATTGATTGACAATTATCGCCTGCTCCGTGCCTCGGAGAGCACGTTAAGCCGTTGGTCCCGGCTGCCATGAATATCTATGGCAGTCGTTATTAGGAAAGTCATTACCCTCTAATATCCTGACACTGGTCTAGCCTTAGGGTATCGTTAGCCTTCGGGTTGCGGAGGTCAGGTGGCAGCCGCTCCGTGTAAAAACTGATATCCAGTCAAATCCGGTTAGACCAGAAAAGCCGACCCCAAGTGACTTGGGAATAATAAAGGCCAAGAGAGAAGTATATATTATATTAAAATTTACAAATAGTCAGAGAAATTAGTTTTATGTTGCATGAACTCTTCTATTGTATAAAAGCACTTATCCACTAGCCATTTTCTTAACTTAAGTTTAAAATATTTAAATGGAAGTTCTCTTAGACTCCATCCTAGGCAGTTTATTACTCTCTACCGTGGAAGAGCCATGCTTCGGCACGAATGGGCCGGCTCGACCGGAGTGATACCACGGCCTCACAGAAAACTGGCGTGAAACAGCGTTTGCGTTGTGTTTCGTCGAGTGAGTGAGGGTACCGGAGGCCCAACCGTCCCACCCCTTTAGGTGGGGGCAGATTTAAAAGGAATGCAACGCACTTGTGCCTTCTCTGGTGTTGAGAGTGTCCATGGACGGCGGTAATCGCTTACCATCAGGCAATCCGAATGCTCATTTACGTAATATAACATTAAAAAAAACTGATATGTACAAGTGATAAACATTCTTTTTATTTAAGGTTGTTCTACAAAATGGAATTTTTATTTTAGTTGGGTCTCTTGGTCTGTATTTAGTAACGTGATACCCTTGAATTTGAAAAATCGTTATACTTCTTTAAAATACTGATACTTCAAGAACATACATGCAGGTCAACGTCAGCAAATTAAGTTTTTCAAACAAAGGTATATTACATAGTTACATTTCGACAATTATGGTTAAGGTCCCACATGTGGGCAAGTCTATTGCCGCTTAGAAATGAAAGTCTTAAGTACTTACCAGGCACAGTTCCCAATGTCATTCTGCTACTGAGCTAATTTCTTGACAGATAATTCCAATAACATTTGTCCGACTCGAAAATCGTACTTGAGACCTTATGCACAGCAGTTGCTTTCACTACCCCTGCGTACGTGTTTGGAAATCACTTAAGAAAATTCCATAACATATGTATATGAACATTTATGCATGCATTCATATGGAATTATTTATTTATAATAAGCCTGTACCGTCCCACTACAGGGCAAAGGCCAACCTCCGATCTTTCCACTCCTTTCTGTCCAGCGCCAATTGTCTCCAATCACGGTTGAATGCATCCAATTCATCCCGCCATCTAATTCTGGGCCTGCCGCGGGGCCGTTTGTTGTTTGGTGACCAGTTTATAGTGATTTTTGCCTACTTCTCTCCAGGCATGCAACAGATATGGCCAGCCCAGTTCCATTTGAGTTCGGCAGCAGCTTGGCCCACACCCTTAACCTTTCCCATATGGAATTACATTCATATATATAACGACATAGGTATTGTGCTATACGTAGATTAGAAAAAACACATTCTCTTATCAGCCTCTTAAAATATGATTGAAATTACTATAGGGTCATAAACGACCCACAAGCATAACCATACCATGTAACACGCGGCATAAAAATACCTAAAAGTAAATAAATGCGATCCGGAAACCGATATCTGGCAGTTCAGGGGTAATATATGCAAATAATATAAAATCATATCTATAAAGTGAGGCAGTAAGATAAGGAAGGAATCCAAAGAAAGATGCTTCACATGGGGTTTGTGTGAGGCATTTACTGCGACCTACTTAGACGTATTGCGTCACGGCAGACTGTCAGTTACCTCTGCTTAGTAATATAGGTTAAGTGTTAAAAAGGACGTCGTAAGGAATCTGTGTGTTTCTGTTTATATAATACTAGCTGTTGTCCACACGACTTCGTCAGCGTGGACTTTAATTTATTACCCAATACCTACTTTTAATTTGTTATCTAATTTTAATATATAAAACTACAACTAAAGAAATTAATAAGTCTAACTACACCTATATAGGTGTAGTTAGCTATATATTCAAAAAATACATATGGTATCGCGGCCTTTTTTGTAGATATTGATACATTCTATAATACAATAGAACATTTTTTTGTTCTATTATGTATTTTTATATTTTTATTATATATATAAAAAATATATATTATCTAACGCCGCTTTCAAACATATCTGTGATTTATTTTACTAGCAATTCCTATTTAATATATATAATTCCTATGAAACTCATAATTGGCAAATTTATTTTCTACTAGTTTCTGGCCGCAGTTACGCCTACGCATATCCTACGGGGCGCATATTGCGATAAAATATGTTATGGTTAGACATAATAAGATTACATTAAATGGCTCACGCGTAATTGAGTAACAAACATCCAAACATCATTACCAACTTTCACATTTATTTCATAGCTAACTCCATATCCATCGGCAGCCGTTTCTTTTCCTGGATGATAGGTACCCCAGCGTATATGCGAAATTTCATGATGATCGTTCGAATAGGTAAGGCGTGGAAGCGTAACAAACAAACTCACATCCACATTTATAATTTACTAGCTGTTGCCCGCGACTTCGTCCGCGTGGACTTTAATTTATTACCCAATACCTACTTTTCATTTGTTATCTAATTTTAATATATAAAACTACAACTAAAGTTGACGGATCGTGAATTCTATGTCGTTGTAAACGGTTATAGATCTGCGGACTATAGCATAACCTCTGGCGCCCCTCAAGGTTCTCATCTAGCTCCGACACTGTTTAACATATATATCAACGATCTACCCGATTGCCTTAATTTTACAGAGTACTTCTTATACGCTGACGATTTGAAATTCGCTAGGACAATTGATTCCATACATGATTGTGAGCTTTTGCAGTCAGACATAGACCGTGTTGTGGAGTGGTGTAAAAACAATAAAATGGAGCTCAATGTTAAAAAATGTAATAGCATAAAATTTGCTAGAAAGCACCATAATATACACTGGGATTATTATATAAAAGAACACAAAATCCAGGAACATGACTCTATTAGGGATTTGGGTATTATTTTCGATAACAAAGTAACTTTTGTTCCACATATCGACAGTGTCGTTAAGAGGGCATCAAGAATACTAGGATTTGTACTACGAAATACTAAAGAATTTCGCCAAAATAGCACAAAAATCATGTTATATAACAGCATAGTCAGGAGTATCCTGGAATATTGCAGTGTTGTATGGAGACCCCACTATGCAGTGCATATGTTACGCTTAGAACGGGTTCAGAAGCGTTTCCTGTGGCACCTCGCATTTGCGAACAATAAGGTCAAACAGCTACCCACCTACCATGCACGTCTGCAGTATTTCGGAATGCAATCACTATCTTTACGCATGAACGTGGCGGACGGTATATTTGCATACAAACTCATCCGAAATAAAATTGACTGTCCAGAGTTGCTGGGTCACTTTAGATTTCGTGCACCAGCTAGGTATCCCAGGAATCGTATAACACCACTGTACCCACCCCTGAGAAGGACTGTTCTAGGGGCAAACTCACCCATACTCAGGATGTGTAGGATTGTAAACGGATGTAGCGACCTAATTGACATCCATCTTGATGGTATAGGCAAAATAGTAACAGGCATTATCAACCATAATAAAACATAAATATGACACATTGTTAATGATAAAATTGTCAATAATTATTTATTATAACTATGAACCATACTGTTGCTATTTTTTACTTGATATTATCTCTGCTCAAATACTTAATCATATACAGAGTTTCACCTTAATGTTAGTAATGCTTTTATAACTATTATGGATACTATTTGTTATGTTATTTGTAAATGTTAGTTATTTTTATTGTAATTTATTCTTTTTCTGTAATTATATTGTAATTAAAGCATATAAATACAAGATATATATAATTAGAAATGATAAATAATTTAAAGCTTATTTAAATTAATTTAATTGTAATGCATGTGGTGTTAACCTATAAATAATTGTTACACTTGTTTATGTATTTTGTAGTTATTTAAGTTTTCAATGAATGTATCCGTGTAAACAATTGTTGGTTAACCTTATAAATAAATAAATAAAATAAATAAATAAAATAAATAAAGAAATTAATAAGTCTAACTACACCTATATAGGTGCAGTTAGCTATATATATAGCTAATACTTAAAAACTACCTACTAATATTTAGAAACTATCTAAAGAATTATATCCTTTGAATGAAATGTCCGATTTTAATAATTTAAAAAGTCTTTTACGGGTATTGAAACGGTCTTTATTAAAATATAATTTAATGGGATAAGGATTAATACAGAGGTATGAATAATATGGTAAGGTAAAATGTAAAAAAGTAGTTATAGTAGCATAATTACAGTAGTTGGACGTATGGTAACGCGGACTTTTTTGTAGATATTGATACGTTCTATAATACTGTAAAACACTTTTTTGTTCTATCATCAATAGTTTCTGCAGCGCACGCGATGACAGATTTTTTATGACTAATTTTTTCACACCTTGGATTATATTATTGCATTTTTATTAAGGATCCCAATTTTTTTTAAAATGTTATATTACCTTTGTCACTCAGTGAAGATGCAGCTTTCTAATGGTGAAAGAATTTTCGAAATCGGTCTTATAGTTTTAGTGTGAAAACATTACAAACATACATACAAAAACACAAATGTTTCCTCTTTATAATATTAGTTTAGATTAGATTTTGCCCGCAATTTCACATATATAATGTAAATTTTGACAATTTTATATCCTATATAGCTATAGCATAAATGTTATTTTGATGTATAAATAATAATACTGTAAAGTTTTATCAAAATACGTTCAGTAGTTTTTGCGTGAAAGAATTACAAACAGCCATCCATCCATCCTCACAAACTTTCACATTTATAACAGTAGTAGGACTAGATTTTGCCCGCATTTACCCTCACGTTAATGTAGATTTAGTCAATAAAGGAAGATGCGTGAAAAGGTCCTCTCCAACTCTTACATCGAGCAACAGATTTGAAATGTATCTCAATCAAATAATCTTAGTAAGGTGATGATTTTTTAACTATTGCGATATTTCTCAAAGTAAGGGATATAACGAGAAAATCATGTTTTAATATTAATATTTTTTAGCACTAAATGTTTGTGTTTCAAAGTTTTATTATAATTACCTATTATCTTTGTTATTTATATATTTGTTGTTTATAACATTGCACACTGTTCAGCAATAATCAGTAAAACAAGTACCAGCATCGTCATTGAATACACTAAAACGTTGTAACTAAAACGTCGTTGTTTTTATGTGCGTTTTCGGCTTGTTTCATTCAGACTGACCCTGCATGTTTGTTAACAATGTTACAGCGTTCAGTGTATGTATATACGCTTCATAAAAGCCTTTAATATTGTTATTTTAATTTTTATAACATATTCGTAACGAATTATATATTTTTCTTTTATATTTTATTCTATTTCTATACTCCATGGATTTTTAAGTTAAAACTGATTGCTAGTCTTTTTATAGATCCTTAAGAATCTACTAATACATACGAAAGATCTGTTGGAGGGGTGACGGGTGTCATACAAATTTGGTCATCATCCTTTCTGTCGCTCGAAAACAATACTTTTTCTGCATGCAAGGTACTCTATGGCCTTTTCTGTACCACTGACAAGGTGTATGCAAAATTTCAGTGATCTGTCGAGTAGATAAGCCGTAAAAGCGTAACAAACAAATAAACTCACATTCGCATTTATAGTATTAGTTAGGATGTGGTCAAACCTGAATATTTACACTAATATATGTAAGCGAAGAGTTTGTTTCTACGTACTAATATAACTCTGGAAGTAGCAGTATTATTTGAAATATTATTTATGCCTTCGATAATTCTTGAGACACGTTTTGAGTTATAGAAAATCACGGTATAAGCCACGGGAGCGAAACAGAAATATAAACGTGTATACTAGTCTATACTAACTCAATAAAGACGAAAGATTCGTTTTTTTTTTGTTTTTTTGTAAGTATTTAACTCAAAAACTATTCAACTGATTTTAAAAATTCTTTCACCATTAGAAAGCTATATTATCACTGAGTAACTTAGGCCTATTTTTTTTTAAGTACCATTACTGACATAGCCTTACCTACTTTTACGCGAGTGAAGCCGCCAACAAAAGCTAGTCTCTAATATATTGGGTGAATGTTAAAACACTATGTTTACAACAATGCATTAAATTTCATACACTTTGATATTAAACTACAGTTAGTATATGTGACTATTGTGTTTGAGGTATCGGGTTCAATTTTCACGGTGGGAAAAGTGTCATTCGAATTTTCGGTTTGAAATTTCCTTAATAATATTAAGTAATTATTGTTATTATTTATAGATTTTTCTATAGTAAGAAATATATGGTATAATGGCTGCAACACCTTGTCGATATGAGTTGTAAAATACTGAAATTATATTTAATTGACGATTTAAAATAGTGACTGAGTTTCTTGCAGATTTCTTCTCGTAGGCTCTACCCTTTGCCTGAACTTAAAACTAATCTAAATGTAGCTTTAGTAACTTAGTAAACTCACTAACTTATATATTTTGACGTTCATAACAACCTAAATTAATAAATAATTTTTGACTTATCTTTGACTTTAAAATTCGTAGCAGCTCCATGGAGTTTGAAGCTGTATTCGCTAGATAGGCAATAGGCATGCCAGCTTATACACATAAGACCTAAAATTTTAGCTAACGGAATGGTGGTTATAACCGTCTCAACCTGCTCGGAGATGTAAGTCTTTTTAGTACATTTGAAGTACCTATAGGCTTCAAAATAGAATCCTTACTAATATTATAAATGCGAATGTAAGTTTGTTTGTTTGTAACGCTTTCACACCGTAACTACTCGACCGATCATCATGAGATTTTGCATACACGATAATGGACATAAAGTACCTTTTATCTAGGAAAAATTACTGTTGTTCAAGTTTTATTTTATTTATATTTACGTGCATTCGTTCCAGTAATACCAACTAAACCTACCACGGTGTTCCACGATATAACCGCAATCGGCGGGGCCGCGCGAATCACTTTCACATGTAAAGTAGATCCCGCCGAGATTTCGGCCCACCATATAAAACGGCAGGCCAAAACTCGAAAAGAACTACCTTCTGGTCACTGCTACTTTAATCCCTACTGTCCCCCGGAGAGGGGACGGATATATATAGACACAATAATCTTTTGCTGGCTTAAGACGTACATATGTTCCTAATTTCATCTATAAATTCTATAGTATTCAAGTAAATTGACTCTGACATACAGACAGATAGGACAAAATTATAAGAGCTTTGTTTCTCCAATATTAGCTACGATGTCCTAGTAATATCATTAGTTTATGCGGCCAACATGCGTATAGTGAAAGAACATAAGTATAAAATGTAGGATTATCTTATGCTGTTTGCGTTTGAGCACTTAGCCTAGACTGCTTTTGGCGTGGTTTCAAAATATGCAATGTCCTATTTGTGTCCCTTATTCAATCAGCCTTACGAGCACCATAATGTGGTCACAAACTTTGAAAACTTCGTTATTAGATTTTTTCGTTGGCATGCAATCACACTTTATGGCTTCTTCTTTAAAATTTCTTATTACTCTGCTCCTGGAAATTTGGAGTGTTATTTTGTGATGCTTCTTTGCTTTGTTATGGCATTCTACTGTAATCACCGTGAATAGTTAAGTAGAAGTATATGAGAACTAAATTGCATTAACTATATATAATAATTAATCATTATCAGCTCAGTCTAATCCGACTAACTGCTGCAGCTGCGGCACAGGCCTCTTCTCTGTTTCAGAAAGGTGTCCATAGTCCATCACGCTAGCCTCGTGTAGGTTGGCAGCCTTCACACATCTTCAAAGACATTATGTAGAACTCTCAGACATGCAGCTTTCAATACGATGTTTTCCATCACCGTCAAAGCGAGCGACGATTAACTACTCTTTAAGCACATAACTTCGAAAATTTCGTTTCCTTTGAATCGAATTTGAGATCGCTGCGTGGCAGTTCAACGGTCTACCAATAAGGCTATCGCTGCTTTTGCTAAGGCTATACAAAGGATAGATCTACCGTAACGTAACAGCCAGTCTGAAATTTTACAATGCTGAATGAATGTTGCAAAGAAAATTCGATTATACCTGAATTCTAAGTTATTGGCACCTAAAAGTATTTATACAACGCCTTCTTGTAGACGCCAATGCACCAACACCGTAATAAATAGAAAAATGATATAAAAATAACTAGTTATTGCATGCAACTTTGAATTGCTTGATTACTCATGCAAATTACTTAATTTGTATAACATACAGGCGTAATCAAAGTAGATTATCGCTTGCATGCTTTTAAAATTTGAGCGTATTTTAATTATAATTGGCTTTTGCATACGAAGATTAAGTCGTACAGGCAAACCAACAGCCAACAACACCAATTCTGTTTTGTTCTTTTTTTAATTTTTATAGTATGCAACTGAAGAATATTACAGGAAACTGATTATTTTCTGTTTTCTTTAAACAAGACACTTCTCGCATTCATTTTTTGTTGCGAAGGATCTTACAAACATTGTAACAGCGGACACAAACAGCATGCGATCCATGCAATCACGGTGCAATCAATATAAATATATATTTGACTTTACTAATCCGTCTTATAAAAAGCGACAGCTAATTCTCATTCGAACATTAATCTATTAGATGCAAGAAACGTAATCAAGAATAAGATATAAACCATTTGCCTACACGGATAACGTAGACAGATACACATGCCAGAACTGACATATTGTTCTACTAACGTAAGCACTAAAGGGAATCTATATGTCGAAGATAATCTTGTCACCCCGAATTGACAACTAGTAACTAACATTACATATGGCTAGGCAATTCCCTAAACACGCTAGAAGCGATCAACGTCAGTTAACACGTTCATTGCAGAACGGGGTTTGAAAGACCCTGTACGTAGTATATCCTTTTGCAGTGTAAGAAGTTATGTTATATTTTTATGTAGTGCATAAAAGAGGTGAATAATAATGCATAGGTAACTGGCATGTTCGAATTTTTATAGATTGGATTTCTATATTATATCGAAACATACAGGAATTCTTTATCTTCATGTCGAATTCACACAAGGGTACTTTGTAAAAAATAATGATGTATACGTCTACCACAAAAAATATTCCTTAATGCCAATTAAGGAATAATTTTTGTTTAATTAAATAGTGTCAACGGAAGAAACTAGCATCTAAAATACAGGCTCGGCCTAGTTAAGGTGTTAGTGCTCATTAGTGGCACTTACAGTATGATCAGATCTGCTGTTTAATATATGTATATAAGTATTAATAAAAGTGCTTGTGCGTGGAAACTTGGTTGTAATAGTCTAATATAATTAATAAATAAAAATAGTAAATAATAATAAATTCATAAAATGATGTACGTGTTAAACAGAAGACTCATTAATAATAATAATAATAAATGAACGAAGTTATCAAGACGAATAAGTACCGGAAATATATCCTGAGGGATGGTACGATTGACATATGTCGGGCGTGCCACCGACCCGGTGAATCCCTCAGGCATATAGTTTCCGGCTGTTCTCGTCTTGCTAACGGCGAGTACTCGCACAGTCAGCACTGAGTTGTTGCACAGGCATAACCAAGTAGCCAGAATTATCCATCAGCAACTTGCTCTGAAATACAAACTTGTAGAGGTCGAGGTGCCTTACTACAGGTATATAGCAGAACCAGTTCTCGAAAAGGACCATATCACACTGTACTGGGATCGATCTATTATGACGGACAGGAATGTTGTTGCCAACAAGCCCGATATTGTGGTAATAGATCCATCGGAGCGCCGTACAATGATTGTCAATATCAGCATCCCTCATGATGGCAACCTCGTGAAAGCTGAAAAGGAAAAACAGTTAAAATACTTCAGGTATTTTAACTGTTTTCCCTTTTCTTAGGACACGAGGTTGTCGATATGTGGGATGTGGACTCGGCAATCATTGTACCGATAGTCGTTACGGTGAACGGTCTAATAGCCAAGAGCCTCGACCACCATCTTAAGAGGCTCGCGTTAGGTGCTTGGGTCAAGGATCAGATGCAGAAGGCGGTCCTCCTAGATACGGCACGCATAGTGAGGAGGTTCCACTCTTTGGACCCCTAACCACCGACAGCTTGGACCTTGACTCGATGCCGGTGGGTCTCCATAATTTTTATATTTTTAAATATGTTTTTTTATAAATATATTTAAAAATGTAATTTTTATTGATTGGTGATAAATAAAGGTGATGATAATAATAATATATTTTTATTTTCAATTGGTGTTACACATTTTCTCTTATTTTATTATAATTAAAACCAGATATTAGTTGAAGTTATAATAAAAGCATTGGAAGAATAAAGATGATTTCCTACTCAAATCTATAGTATCCGATGGATGGATGGAGAAGATCGACCCTTAGATAACCACACTAAAAAACTACACATTTTTTTTTTATTTTTTATTGCTCCTATTGGCATACGAGTTACCGGCTCAGCTGATAGTTAGTGTTGTGCGCTAGATAGTATTCTCTCTAAGGACTAAAGGATTGATGTGGTGGACTGAGACTCCTTTGTATATCATTGAAAATCCTTTTTTGTTCCTGGTGTGGCTTGTAACTGATAATGATTGATGCTTGCATTCATTGGTTTCTACACACTATCAGATAGGCCGAATAATTGCTTCACATCATTAGAAATATTATCTAACGCCGCTTTCAAACATATCTGTGGTTTATTTTACTAGCAATTCCTATTTAATATATCGCAGTCTTAATAAAACAGCGACTTAACTCGAAATTTGAAAGTAAGGCAATTTGGACTCTAATTGTATATGCTAAATTCTAATATTATGTTTGTGTTAAATCATTGCAATAGAGTTCAAATTTGTTTAATCCAAAATACTGAGATAAGTCTCTGTTCAAATTTATTTTCTACTAGTTTCTGGCCGCAGTTACGCCTACGCATATCCTACGGGGCGCATATTGCGATAAAATATGTTATGGTTAGACATAATAAGATTACATTAAATGGCTCACGCGTAATTGAGTAACAAACATCCAAACATCATTACCAACTTTCACATTTATTTCATAGCTAACTCCATATCTATCGGCAGCCATTTCTTTTCCTGGATGATAGGTACCCCAGCGTATATGCGAAATTTCATGATGATCGTTCGAGTAGGTAAGGCGTGGAAGCGTAACAAACAAACTCACATCCACATTTATAATTTACTAGCTGTTGCCCGCGACTTCGTCCGCGTGGACTTTAATTTATTACCCAATACCTACTTTTAATTTGTTATCTAATTTTAATATATAAAACTACAACTAAAGAAATTAATAAGTCTAACTACATCTATCTATCATCTCTATAGGTGTAGTTAGCTATATACATATATAGCTAATACTTAAAAATTACCTACTAATATTTAGAAACTATCTAAAGAATTATATCTTTTGAATGAAATGTCCGATTTTAATAATTTAAAAAGTCTTTTACGGGTATTGAAACGGTCTTTAATAAAATATAATTTAATGGGATAAGGATTAATACAGAGGTATGAATAATATGGTTTGATTATTGTCGGCACTATTATCAACTTTTAAAATGTAAAAAAGTAGTTATAGTAGCATAACTACAGTAGTTGGACGTACGGACTTTTTTGTAGATATTGATACGTTCTATAATACTGTAGATCATTTTTTTGTTCTATCATCAATAGTTTCAGCAGCGCACGCGATGACAGATTTTTTATGACTAATTTTTCACACCTTGGATTATATTATTGCATTTTTATTAAGGATCCAATTTTTTTTTGAAAATGTAATATATCCTTTGTCACTCAGTGAAGATGCAGCTTTCTAATGGTGAAAGAATTTTTGAAATCGGTCTTATAGTTTTTGTGTGAAAATATTACAAACATACATACAAAAACACAAATGTTTCCTCTGTATAATATTAGTTTAGATTAGCTGGGATATTAGTAACATTTACTCACTACATAAATGTAAGTCCCTCGCATTTATAATATTAGTTGGGATATTCGTTGCATTTAAGTCTCCTGTAACTATGTTGAAATACATAAGCGTTACTTTGATATCTACGTTACTTCTAATTTGACAGCTGTGATATAAGCCAGGCGGTTTCAAACGCGTTGAACGATCATAAATAAAAGTTGAATACTAACAGTACAACAATATTGTAAGACTCCCCAAACGCAATACACTTAAGTTCAATATTTCTCTTGAATAGTGAACTACATTCGAAGTATTTTACTTTTCATAAACTTGTAGGATACTCAAGCGAGCATATACAACTTTGTAGCAAATCTGTTGGTCCCTGTACTCTGAATACCAAATTTTCTATTGATCCACAAAGTTTGGATATATTTCATATATTTGGCAGCTGGGAACAGTACAAAGAAAACATATTATTGCAGTTACGGTTATATATTAACTAGCCTTCGCTCCCGCATCCGAGTAAACTAAAATCCGATGTAATTTATGCGAAACATAATCCTAACTAATATTATAGGTAAATAGGAATGTCAGTTTCAAATTCAAATTCAAATTCAAATTTATTTATTTGCTGGAATGTAGGTTTACAAAGTATGATCTTAAATTCTAATGTCCCATATACATTCTACCATTACATAGGGTGTGCAAATATTTGTTTATGTTGTCATGTCATGCTACTATTACAATATAATAAGTAGGAATTAAATTTTGATATTAGGTACAGCGAAAACAAAAAATAAAATAAAATAAAATAAATAATTAATTAATGTCAAATTTATAAATTTCAGTAGATAAGTATATAAGTGAGATGTCATCTTCTCCCTAGCCTTTATTATTCCCAAGTCACTTGGGGTCGGCTTTTCTAGTCTAACCGGATTTGACTGGATATCAGTTTTTACACGGAGCGGCTGCCACCTGTCCTCCGCAACCCGAAGGCTAACGATACTCTAAGGCTAGACCAGTGTCAAGATAGGGTACTGACTTCCCAATAACGACTGCCATAGATGTTCATGGCAGCCGGGACCGACGGCTTAAAGTGCTCTCCGAGGCACGGAGCAGGCGATAATTGTCAATAAATACGCACATAATTTCGAAAAGTCATATAATTGCCGAAAGTCAGAGGTGCGCGACGTGGGTTCGAACCCGAGTCCCTCTGCATTGCAGTCTGTTGGTCTCCCCACTGAGCTATCGCTGTGTGATGTGTGCTAAGTGAGATGTCATATTAGATATAATTCTAATGTCCGTGTTGGTTAAATGTAACAAAATTATTCCACTATTAGTAAAATTTATTATTCCTTATACGACATGTAATCATTTAAACTATAAAAACACTTTTCTAAGAGCCATTTGCTCAACTTGTTTTTAAATATTGTTAAGGACAAATCCTTAAAGTTTGTTTTGTGTTATGATTTCATGCCTTAACTACTCGACTGATCATGATGAAATTTCGCATACATGTTGTCAGGAGTACAGAAAACTCAAAGGGTACCTTTGATCCATAAAAAATAATCGACTGTTTTTGAGGGAGGAATTTATTAACAAAATTTGAACGCGCGTAAAGTCGCGTTCAAAATCTGGTTATGTTGTAAATGCACATGTGAGTTTGTTTGTTACGCTTTCACGGCTTACCTACTCAGCCAATCATCATAAAATTTTGCATACACGATATCAGAGGTACAGACAAAGACGTAGCATACCTTTAATACGAGAAAAAAGGAGTATTCCTAAGCGAGCAAAAGCTAGTGCACTATATTTCTTGTCCTACTAAGCAGAATTAGGTGAAACTTAGCTAAAATAAACTGCATCAAGATCCGTTTAATGGTATTTCCATAATACTGGCACAAACAGACAAACAGAAATTCTAATGAACATAATATATTAATTTTAGATGCCATTAAACAATCGATGAGGAGACCTTTAATAATATGCGTATTTTACAGCTTACATTAGAATATCGCTGTTTCAATAATAATAGTTTAACAATCAAATTAAATATTTGTAATCATCTCCCATTATTACATGAATTAATGGTAAATTGTACAACGAAATAGTAAAAATAACCCAGTTAATTTAACCCGCTTTCGCCCCAGGGCATATGAATATTTAAATTATAAAACGCAATTTATGAAAGTAATTTAAAATTTTCGGTGATTATTGCTGTTGAATTACATTCAAGTTAATAGAACGAAATTGCAATTTAAAGTTTCAATATTAATATTATGCTACAGTATTTGTTAGTTTTCAAACTATTTTCTTTATTATAAACTTCATATTCTTTTCATTGAAGTATTAAAAACGCCTTAAGTTGTTTTAATTTTACCACCCTATTCATTTTTAAATTATCATTTAAATAACCAGTGCGTCTTTTATGGGCTGCAAGTCCTAAGTCATCTTTTAAAATACTCGACATACTTCTGGGTGTTAAAAGAATGTATATTTATTTATCATCATACTTATTTTGTATGTATTGAATGGCTCGCTTTTTTAATTACAGCTGATGGGCTAGAGATCTCGAGTTTGAAACCCGTATCGGACATGGTGCTATTAGAGTTACTCTGCTCGTCTCGTTCTCAATACACTTTTGCTTACCCCTTTGGGTATATAAGCGTGCATTTATATGGGATTAAATATAATGACCACCAAAAATACTAATTGCGCAGCAAAATATGCTTACTAAAATATATCATAACGAGCACCTATATGTCTCAAATCACTGCATTCCGTCTCAGATGGGTTAGGTTATGTTAGGATCCTTCTTAAACCCACTCAATAATAGGAGCCCCGCGAAGCAGGGCTCCGTCGACTATTTTTTAAATATAATGCGGTTTTAATTTTGGTGGTCATTTACTATTTTTGACTGTTATATTTTACTATATCTGGTGATAAGTTAAACATAAGCCCATTTATATACCTACTAGATTTTCCCGAGGCTTTGCTTGCATAATTTACGTGAGGTTAGATTAGTAACATTACTTTTTTCGGGATGAGAGGTACCTTATATCCTTTTCTGTTCGCTTGACAACGTGGATGCGATATTTCGTGATGATCGATCGAGCAGTCAAGGCGTGAAACCGTAACAGACAAATAAACTCACATTAGTAGATTAGAATATACATATGTAAGTATATATTCGGATTTCCAAAGAGTTATATTTATGTTTGTTAAAATCCTACTTCTATTCTTTATTGTTATTTTATAATAATAATAATCTTTATTAATCCAAAAATAGGTACAGTTTGTCTATCTTATAGTAATATATAATGGGCAAAGCTTTTAAATTCTACATGAAACTGATAGAGTAAAACGACAGTGTCTGAACTAGTAAAAACTGTGTGACAGACACCAAGATGTTAATGTACCTCCCGGAATACCGACTAAACCTACCACGGTGTTCCTCGACAAAACCACTATCGACGGGGCCGCGCGAATCACTTGCACATGCGGTCGCGACCCCGCCAAGGTTTCGGCCCGCCGTTTGAAACGGACACAAATTATCCCTACTGCCCCCCTAGAGGGGAGACGGACTCGACACAGAGGAGCGCGTGGGAACACGCACGCTGCCTCACGGGTGACAGACACCATTTTTTTTTTTTTGCTTGGGCGAATGTTTTGCCGCATCCGCTCCGCGGGGCGACGGAGAGGTTATGTCGGGCTCACCAGGGAATTGATACCCCGGTAATACCGACTAAACCTACCACGGTGTTCCTCGACATAACCATAGACGGCGAGGCCGCGCAAATCGCTTTCACATGCAATCGCGACCCCGCCGTGGTTTCGGCTTGGTGACAGACACCAACGCCATCCCCTACAATATAAGTTAACCCATAAAATAGTTGTGGTGTTTTACAATAGTAATTTAAGTGGGTCTAAGATTATTGTACTAGAGAATAGTTAATAAGTAAAAAACAATATGAAAATATAAGAAAAAGAAATATGTTAATATAATGAAGGATACTATACTCTGCTCCTTTAATCATTATACATTTTAGTAAACAAATATTTTATCTTGCGCAAACAAACACCAAACACCTCATGTACAAACACCCTGATAGAATACAATCTGTAATTCTTGAATAATAGTTGACGTACAATATATTTGTGCTTTAATTAATAATGCACCAAATTTTGCTTGCGGATTCGCCCCGTGAATCCCACGGGAACGCATACCGAGATGAACAGTATGTATGTGTTAACCCCGGAAATGGTCTACCAATGTACCATTCCGTTTACCGGCTTGTGCATGATTGAGACAGTAACAAGGTACAAATAATACCACAAAATTAGACGTGTATTGTATTACTAACTTTTGACTTCACTCGAGAATAATAACTCTTCTGGATGAAAAGTCCTTACGTTCTTTTCTGTATTTGTGTGCGTTAAAATTTTATGATGATTGATCGAGTAGTTAAGACTGCGCCGAGCGTAAGACAGATAATGACATAGCTCATGCGGCACATATTCAAATCGGCGAGCGGCTGCCATAGTAAAATTGTATGGAGGATTTGAAGTGCTTTTTTGATAAATTTGTATGTTTATTGTCAACCGATAACTTAAATATTTGGGACGGACTAATTGTAATATAACTATTTATGTTTCTTTTAAGCTGTAAAATAGGATAGATTTCTACTGTTATAATCTAAAACCACGTAACACGATCTTACGTTTTTGCATTTTTCGTTCAAATTTACGTAATTTTGTAGGCGAAAATATTAATTATTTGAAATTTTTTACACGGAGTAATTGTAAACACATTCATTGATATGGTAAATTTATATTTTATATTTGTATTAAACAAAAAGTGTTGATTTTATTCACTTAACTGCGACCGCCTGTTTGGCACATTTCGCTCGGTGTAGTCTTAAGGCGTGCAAGAGTAAAAACATAAAAATTGATATCGAATAAAATATTAAGGATTATTAGGATTAGAGACTATTAGGGACCTAGTGGTCGAAATTCGACCGTGACTACGAGCTAACATACTTTTCTCTATTTTTAATATTTTCTTTCTGCTCTCCTTCTCTATACCAATTTAGACTGTCAAATGACGTCGTGGTTTAAGTGGACGCTTGGCCACTGCCACTGCGCTAAGTTGTGTCAGTTTGATCTCCACGTGGTTCAAACATTTGTGTGATCCACAAATAATTGTGCCGAGTCTGAGTATTCTTTGTGTCCGTTGTTTGAATATATTCAAAGCCCGGAACACATGAAAAAAAATTACTTAATTTGACATGTCTTTATGCCCGCAATATGCTTCAAAAGGGGTACAACAATTTTCTTCACGTATATATGTCGGCCTCGATGTAGTAGTGGTTAGTGTAACCGACTGCCACGCCTGAGGTCGCGGGTTCGATTCCCGCACAAGTCAAACATTTGCGCGCATGAACATGGATTTTTCTTGGTTTGGGTGTTTCTATGTATAACATGCATGTATTTACAGAAAAAAAAGGGTATACATGTATGTTTATCCATTGTCTAGTACCCAGAATACAAGTTCTACTTAGTTTGGGCTAGATGGTGTTGTGTGTATGTGATAGAATATTATTATTATTATATAGATTTCTCCAAAACGGTACATCTTGAAAAGTTGCGTTATCATAACAAGACCATATACACATACACACTTAAATGTTGAGGTTACCATGAAAATAGATAGACTGACATATAGATGTGTGCGCAAAGCAATTCCGGCCCAAGTCGGTTGAATGCAGTAATTGACATACGACTGGTTTGATACGACCGCTGTTTTGGGTCAAACGTATGAAGTGAATGACACAATCGAATAACAATGTTGAATGACGTTTCAGTCAACAAAATTCGTACTTCTCTACCCCAGAAAGGGCAGATATAGATATATTAAAATCATATTTCGCTAACAATGATTTCAGGACCCACATATTAGGAGACGAGCTTATCGCTGAACACAAAGTTCCAAAATCCGTGCTGCTACAAAAAAAATCCTTGTCACAGTCGAATAACACCTTGTCCGACCTGGTAATCGCACACGATAGCTCATGCTCAGCAGCTCTGAGCAGTCGTATTAAATAGTTTAGTTCTACTTAATTACGAAACTACATCGGTGTACCCAATGGTGTAACCAAATATCGTTATATCTTCTTCTCTCTTAGCCTTTATTATTCCCAAGTCACTTGGGGTCGGCTTTTCTGGTCTAACCGGATTTGACTGGATATCAGTTTTTACACGGAGCGGCTGCCACCTGACCTCCGCAACCCGAAGGCTAACGATACCCTAAGGCTAGACCAGTGTCAGGATATTAGAGGGTACTGACTTTCCCACTAACGACTGCCATAGATGTTCATGGCAGCGGGACCGACGGCTTAACGTGCTCTCCGAGGCACGGAGCAGGCGATAATTGTCAATCAATACGCACATAATTTCGAAAAGTCATAACTGCCGAAAGTCAGAGGTGTGCGACTTGGGTTCGAACCCGAGACCCTCTGCATTGCAGTCTGTTAGTCTCCCCACTGAGCTAACGCTGCTGCTATAAAAAAAAAATTATTCGCCTAATTTGGCAAACTAGCATACGGCCCACCTGATGGTAACTGGTCACCATAGTCGTCTATGGACGCCTGCAACACCAAAGGCATTACTTACGCGTTACCGACGCTTTAGGAAAGGAAGTGGGCAGGAGAAGGAGCGGGGAGGGGGAAAGAGGGTGATTGGGCCTCCGGCACTCTCACTCACCGAACGAAATATAACAGTAGGAATACTGCTATTTCACATCGATATTCTGGGAGATGATAGTCCTTCCCCGGTCAAGTAATGTACATTTTATTGATTTGTTTAACTAGTAGCTGTCACAGTTTACCCACGTTTATGATTAGAGTGTGATGCAATATTGTCTATGTTATTTCTAGATAAAGTAGCTTACTAATATTGAAAGAATTATTAAAATTGGTTCAGAAGTTTAAGAGTTTATCGATAACAAAATTATCTTTTCTCTTTATAATATTAATAAAGAGAAAATAAAATAAATTACATCGATAGCCTAGTGGGAAACTGCTGTACTGCCAAGCAGAGTTATCGAGTTCGATATCATATACATCCCGAACATGTACAAAAGCCTGCGTGTAAGTCCTAAAACAATTTCTTACCGCACCGCCACCCTTTAAGAACATTTCTTATCTGGGTAATAAAAGCCTTGGAACTACACACAAACCTACTTAACACCTAATTCTTACAAGCTAGACCGCTAAAATGGTTCCCAAGAGCGTCTGAATTGAAGGGATGATCCAACTACGATATTGTTCTGTTTGTTTCTACTAAGGAAAAGGCATTATTTCTTTGGATGAATAGAAATATTGTCTGAATACAAATTGGGTTAAATAAAAAGTGATTGTTGCAAAATAATTTTCGCAACAAACATATTTTTTTATTTTTATTTTGTCCGCATGAACATGGATGTTTGTCTTGGTCTGGTTGTTTCCATGTATAATATGTATGTATTTACAAAAAAAAAGTATATTTGTATATTTATCCATTGTCTAGTACCCATAGTACAAGCTCTGCTTAGTTTGGGCTAGATGGTGATGTGTGTATGTGATAGTATATTATTATTATTATTAACTATTCGACCAATCATCATAAAATGTTGCAGACACATTGTCAGGAGTATAGAAAAGGATATAAGGTACCCATCTGGAAAAAAGTACTGTTGCCGAGGATAAAATTACCATAACCTATATTTATGTAAGCGAAGCCGCGGGCAACAGTTATCTATATTATTTAGTAGATAATAACGTAGCAAGCAATACATAGTATATTCTACTAAATCTGCGAGACTGTGATATTAGGTAGAGCTAATATCATGCAGTACAGTGCAGATACTAACTAGGCAATCCTTGGAGCCCAGGTGCTGCCGTGTCGCGGACACCATTAACGAATGATTAATTCTCAAGTTATGTTGGCGCAACGTTAGTTAAGGTGCAGTTCTACTTGCAGCGGGGATATTACTTTACTATGCATGCATACGCCTGTATTAGTAATACGCGATATCCTAACTATCCATGAGGATGACACATATTGCTTGTTTATAACGCTTGATGCTATAAGTACTCAACCAATCATTATGTATTTTCATATAAATATTGTAGCGGGTACAGAAAATGCAATAGAGTATATTTTATCCAGAAAAAGGAATACTTCTAAGGGATAGAATTTATTAACAGGTTCCCTTTCCGATGAATCACAAACATACTTAAAAAAGTCTGCGTTTATTTGGAAAAGTCGATATATTTTTTGACGTGTGAAAATATAATCAATGAATGCATTATTTCACCATCTCCAAGAACTCTGTCAGAGAACATGGCAGCCGTCATTCAAGAACGGGACAGGCTACCACAAGGACTATTGGACAACATGATCTACAGCATGCCCAGGAGGATTGTCGCATGCGTTCAAGCTAGGGGATGAGTCATTTTGTATTGAATTTGTAAATAAGCATTTAAAATGATAAAATTATTTAATTTAATCAACGCTTCGCATTTCATTAAAATACAAATTTTAAAAAAGATTGTAAAGGCTATTTTTATTTATAAAAATCAAAAGAAATACAGAGATTTCATATTAAAATTGTGTGTTTTAAATTGTTAAGAAATAAATAATGCATTCATTAGTTATATTTTGACATGAGAAAAAATATCTCAACTTTTCCAAGTGAACGCGTACTTTTTTTGATGTGTGTATGATACATAACAATAGATTTTCTATTGTGTCTATCACGGGACAGCGAAAGGGTTAACGCAACTGCAGCCGCGGGCAAAATCTAGTCTAATATATATTAAAAATAAAAAAGTCTATGTCCTTTTCTGTTCTCCTGACAATGTGTACGTGCTATTGCACGATGATCAGACAAGTAGTTAAGGTGTGAAAGCGTAACAAACGAACACACATTCACATTTATAGAGTTAGGATTAATATTTTATACTAATATTTGAGGTAACTATCTTCGTTTACTATATATTCGTATATTTACACAAATAGATAGCGGTACGCTCAAGATGAATGATATCATACTGCGCCTAAATTATTGTAATTTATCTTTTGAATGTGATCAGTAGGTAAATATTTAATGATTCAACAAAAATAAGGTTTGAGTAAATCAAAGATACGTAACGTGGTATGTCATAAACATAAATTAACAAAGCACAGAATTTATTTTATTTTTAATACTAACCGCCTCGCAAAACGTTTGTCAGATTACCACTGTAATATGAGTATACTATTAATTGCATACTCCAAATATTATTGAAATCTATCAGTAAATTTAGAAAACGTTTATTTTTCCGTTTAACGACGTGGTTATTATCGACGATAATTATAACAAAAAATTATGGAGTGTATCATATTTGAATTTCTAAATCAATTACTCTGTTACAGTCCATATCTGAAAGGAACTTATCATCAGAAATACCTTTGGCAATGCCTTGAGAGTTGCTGAGTCAAGAAACGCGTTGAAACTTCAATAGTTTGTAAAGAAAGAGTGTGGAACGTACCTAAAACAATAAAAAGTAAATATAGAAAGTTTAAACAGAACAATATATTTAAATTTTACAGTCTATCAGCAGGTCACTACGATTTTGATTTAGCTTTGGGTAGTATAGGGTATTTACATTACATAATAATAGAAAACCCGCAAAAATCAATGATCGGCTGCGTGTGATCATAATATGCTGTAAGAATACTCTGAACATACCTCCCTTTGGTATAAAAGCTGCATTCTATCATCTTGTGTGGAGAAGCTTTTTTTAGATTTAATGAAGAAAAACGAATGCATTAAAAGAAAATTATTTTAATGTTTTTTTTTTTTACTTGCTGGAACCCTTTGACTCCTACCTCTCCACGGAGCGACAGAGAGGTTATTTTGGGGCTCACCGGAGAAAAGATGCCCCGGTAATACCAACTAAATCTGCCACGGTGTTCCTCGACATAACCATAGACGGTGGGACCGCGCGAATCGCTTTCACATGTAATCGTCCATCCACCATGGTATCCACCGAGGTTTCGGCCCGTCGTGTGAAACGACAGGCCACTACAAATATATACAACTAATATACTTCCTCTACTGTCCCCTTGTAGGGGGACAAAAGCACGTCACAGAGGCGCGCGTGGAAACACGCACGCCGCCTCTCGGACCTGGTGCTGAGCGGGTGGCGAGCAGGCCCACGCAGCTCACCAGTCCCAGGTCCCACTCCCAAACCTCAGGGTGGCTGGAGGTCATCTCGCGCCCTCCGGCGCCTGGTTCTGCGTAAGGAGAGGGTTTGAGCGCTCCCTTTCCCACTCCGCCGCCTTCTTGATGAAAATTACTTCCTCACAAAAGGAGGCGACGGCATTCCACGATCTCTCATTCCGGACCATAGACTGATCCACGGCCGGAAGTGAGAGGGCAACCAGTCCGACTGCCGCGATAAACTCACGGCGGCGCTGCAATGCCCAGGCTGGGCAGTCCGCCAAAGTGTGCAGCACCATGTATTCAACAACGTTGCGGCAGTCGCCGCAGTGGTGACAACCGGTCGTCTCTTGCCAGCCTATGCGACACAGAAACTGGCCAAAGCAACCGTGGCCAGTCATTACCTGTGTCAGCCGGAAGGTGAGGGCACCATGCCGCCTCTCCAGCCACTCCTTAAAGACGGGACTTATCGCCACTCTCGTGGCGTGCCCGTAATGAAGAATACTAATAGTAATAATAACCTATCTAACTCACTTAAATTGGCGAAAATAAATAAATGCTGTAAAATTATTTAGAAACAATAAGTTGTTATCCAAATTATTCGATATAAAGCATTTTTAAATCCACTTAGACGTGAGTCTCTTCTCTCTTAGCCTTTATTATTCCCAAGTCACTTGGGGTCGGCTTTTCTAGTCTAACCGGATTTGACTGGATATCAGTTTTTACACGGAACGGCTGCCACCTGACCTCCGCAACCCGAAGGCTAACGATACCCTAAGGCTAGACCAGTGTCAGGATATTAGAGGGTACTGACTTCCCAATAACGACTGCCGTAGATGTTCATGGCAGCTGGGACCGACGGCTTAACGTGCTCTCCGAGGCACGGAGCAGGCGATAATTGTCAATCAATACGCACATAATTTCTAAAAGTCATATAACTTCCGAAAGTCAGAGGTGCGCGACGTGGGTTCGAACCCGAGACCCTCTGCATTGCAGTCTGTTGGTCTCCTCACTGAGCTATCGCTGCTACGACTGTGACGTGCATTGAAATATCAACTAATTGTATGGTTAATTCAACTACCAAATTTTTTTACTAATTTGAATGCTATTTTAACATAAAGAATTATTATTCTTTTGAATGATATTTGATGTTGCGTATAAAATTAACATAGACAACTACACCATCTATAAATGTATGTTTCTAACTTATCTTCTATCTAAATAGTGTGACCCATAATAACTTTCTGTCATATAAGACATATTGTTGTTTTTTGTAACGTGGTGGCATGCATTTACGCATCTCTTGCCGCGGGAAAAAGGAGCGGAGAGGGTATGTCGGACTCACTCGGCGAAAAATGGAAATGGCAAACACCGGTTTGAACCGATTAAACCTACCACGGTGTGCCTACTCCTGCTTTGAAAGATGGATGCGTCGCTGGACCTGACATTATTTCAGCGACCCACCTAGCAGTACCCCGTCTTACTAGTATAAGACACCTAGAATAATATCCATCTAGCCATATTAGAACTTCATATCGCGCTTACTGGGACCCCACACTCGCAGTATATGAATGGAACTTAATTCTACAGGGATCAACATTGTCTTATAACTATTTCATGAATGCTTTCACGAAGTAACAGCGTTCTGATTATTGTATATAATACATTGCCGGTTTGGTATGGCGACTGAATTATTTAGTAGAATACGCCGCGTATCAGTTATGATACACCTGTTTTATGGTGTTGCTTTTGAATGTGTTGTGAATGTGTTGTGCTGTGAGTGTTAACGTAGATATTAATAATTTATTTTTATTATTTTTACAGTAAATATTCTGTATTAGAAATGATTACTGTGTTGTAGTAGACTTAACAAACATTAAAACAATAGACTTAAGAACAACCAGATTTGAAGCAGTAATTTTTTGTGTCGTGTGGTAATTGACCCATGTCATTTGACTCACTGCCATAGCGAGGCGACCTTTTGAAATCACTGTGCTATCCGTTCAGCATATTGATTGTAATAGATAAATATAAACAAATAAAGAAGGCAAAGAAACCAGAAACATGTTCAGTTCTAAGATGTACGTTTAAAGACTTAGGTATACCACTGTCTCGTGCCTCAAAGGATGAAATAGAATATTAAGCTTTAAAGGACTAAAATGTTATCTTTGACCAACGTAAGGGGAGGCTCCGATCCGATGGCTAGAATATTTAGTCTAGCAGTTGTAAATAAAGTAATTCACATACAATAGAAGAATTAAAATCTGTCATGTCAATGACATTATCTATATATTAATACGTGAAGCAAAAACTTTTGTATCCCTTTTTATGAAAATTCCGTGGACGGAGGAGTATGAAATTTGGCACAGCTAAAGTTTATATGGAGAAGGAGTAGCGAATCCTAATATTTTTATAAATAAACACTACACGTACCCAACCATGCATCTGACATACGCAGTTGAATCGCGGTCGTAGTATTTCGGCATGGTTCGGTTGATGACGTACTATTTTTCGTAACAATGGTTACATACCTTAAGTAACTATTGCAATTTCGCGGTATATATAATAACGATCAAACTTAAAATTTAAATCAATTATGAATGAATAATAATAATATAATATTCTACCACATACACACAACACCATCCAGCCCAAACTAAGCAGAGCTTGTACTATGGGTACTAGACAATGGATAAACATACATATATACTTTCTTTTTTTGTAAATTCATACATATTATACATAGAAACACCCAGACCAAGACAAACATCCGTGTTCATGCACACAAATGTTTGACCTGTGCGGGAATCGAACCCGCAACCTCAGGCGTGGCAGTCGGTTACACTAACCACTACGCAATCGAGGCCGACTAAACTAAAATTTCGACCACTTGGCGACCGCTAGTCATTATAAATTCTTCTCTTGCCCGTTATATCGCTAGTAGTATCATCGCTGTATTTAAAGCCAGGCAAAACGCATTTTAATTTTGTCTATATCTAAAATTAAAAACAGAATCAATAATGATACTAAAAGAGTTATTCCAGTGATTATTAAGATGCATAATTTATGTATTTAATGTCTTGAGCTGAAGAGACTCGCCGGTGGCTAAGCACGACTGTTTCTCTTTTCTGCCTGAAAGCTTAGCAATTTACAGATTGTTATGTGGTACCCTAGTCAAATATTTATACATTCTAGTGTATATCATAATACAATCACAAATGTTCTCTATATCTCTGGTCTGCTATCCGACTGCATACCGCGTTAATATCAGGCACGGTGACGAATATTTATTGGGTACTAGTTTTTGCTCGCGACTTCGTGGCGTTTGGACGTAGGAACCTCTATGTATTTTTCAACTTCTAGTGGCGTAATAAGATGAACCATGCACCAGATTTGAAGTTAGACTTCTAGCAATACAACATGGAAAACCGCATTTAATTTCATGCAGTCGTTTTTGCGTGATGTGCGTACAAACATACAGACAGACATAAATACAATAAAAATGTTGTCTTCCATAGCTCTTATAAAAACTCCTAACATATTTTTCTTATATACATATCTCCTATTTAAAGACATCGACCAGTTACAATCTTGTTATTTGTACATATTCCTGTTAAAAAAGGTCTCGGTAGCTGTTGCACGGAGTCTGAAACTGTGTCCTGTAGACAACAATAGACTCACCTTTTTCTACGCAAGAAAAAAGACATGACTGGGGAAATATACGCGTCTGGTTACCCCTTCAGGGATATATATATGAAAGTATGTTTATCGACATGCGTAATATTTAACCATGAACCTTTAATTATGTGACCTAATAAACGAGAACGTATGGCCACGACCTCTGCATATTCCTTCGGGAATCTTCAGTGCGACAATTACAACCCTATTTACTTTAACAAATTAACTTTGAACAGTATATATACATAATAAAATTACGTATAATTTGCTACTTACGAAATTGTATAGCACTTACTCTCTTCAAATTATATTCAAATATAAAATCTAGTATCTAATTTACGGAAGCCGTAGCCATATAATTTTATCTCAAATTTACATAAAGATAACAGGACCGGCGTAACTTGAGCTCTACGCCATTGCGCTGTCTTCAACAAGTTAATATTAATGTAGATTCCCTGTAGAGTATGAGAGTTCAAAGAAAACTGGCTATTAATCATGCAACAAGGCCTTTGCATCAAAGGAGAGTTGTTTAACATGATGTTTTCAGTATTATATGATTACTTATTGTAGGTGAATAGGCATGTTCGTGAGTTAATTATATAATATTTTGGTACAAATAAATTAAAATATGCCGGAATTAGATATAGTGCCTGTAGAACAAACAGGTATGTTTAAATATTATATTTATATATTTTTCTTTTTTAAAGGTAGTTCTGTAAGTTTATTGGTGATGGCGCAAAGATGGTCAGACACAATTGTTGCGATTTTTGGCCTAGCTTAGATAAGATTGGCACAAGAGTGAAGTGTGGCAAAGAGAAGCCAGCTGTGGACAAAGTCAGACTGTGGATGATGATAATGATTTTGAGCATTATTAATACTAAGGTAATAAATGATTTGTATTACCTAAGTGACTATTAATAATGCTCAAAATAAATAAATAAAAATAGCGACCGCGTGTAACAATCGATTTGCAACGTTGTCTGACATAGATGGGTGTCTATTTACAAAAACTTATACTAGCGATTTTGTAATTGCTACGGAATAAGAAAACGAATATTGAATCATTGTATGATTTGATAGTTGATTAATTAATTGTCACTGATTGTTAGTCGAATCTGAATCGAATTTATGAACCTTGATTCGTTGATGAAATTATAAGTCGTGGTCGATTGTGTTAAAAACATTTACATACTCGGCGGGTAATTGTGATCACATTTTTAGATCTGCTCTTCTTCAATCCTTTATATTATACCTATATTCATATATTATATATCATATGGCTAATTCGTAACTAAAATCAATCAACGTCAGCAATTACATAATGCATGCGAAAAATAACATGTAAAAATAATTCGATAATATTAAACATTTAAGTGATTTTGATCGAAAAGCTCACCGATGACTGGATAAAAAAAGTTTTCTGTTGTCGGATGTAAAATTTTATTGTTAGAGAGTTTCACACTTATAAGATCATACTAATGACTTATATAAAAGTCTATACTAACAGCATAATGCTAAACTTGTTACTCATTATAATAGAGTTGTCATTTATTAACAGCACAACGTCTCATTAAATGCATAAACTGCAAAGTGCAGGTCCTAATTCTGGTAAACAAAGTAAGTATGGTAACCCCTTATCATAAACCAAGGCTTTTATTATAACAGTAAAAAGCCAGAAGAAGTTACGGTGTCACAGAAAGGTTTTCGAGACCCCTCCTAGCTTACATAACCAGGGCAATCTAAGAACAACTTGCTAACTTTGTGTTTGCCAAAATTTCCTTGAGGTTGTTGAGTTCATTAATAATTAAATACTTGAGGAACACGGTCCTAATCCAACTCGGGTCTAATTCCCCCAACTGCCGGCTGACGGAGAATCGCTACGATTCAATTTTTAATTTATTAAGGTACATTTTATTTTATCGTTGTTTTAATATGTTTAGGGTGGATTTATTTTATATCCGTTTTTAAATTACATATATGCACACGTCTGTATATCACAAAAAGGGTAGGCAGAAGTTATTACAACCTTGTTTTCCCAGCCATGATTTAGATCCCAACTGACGAGCCTATGGCTGTTGCGAACTCTATGCAGCTAATGAAAATTTTAACAGAATCGGAAATCTAACTCAGAATCTCACTTACACACAGGACAGGTATGTGAGCTGAGCTTCCTTAGGTTCAGGCATATCGTATTTAGGTTTGTTAGATTTGTCTTGACAAGTATTTTTTATTTATGGCACTATGTTGTATATGTAGTCTGGTGATAGAACCGGATAGAGGAAACTGATACTCTGAAAAAGTTTGTCATTAAAACTGCTCCACACCTGCCTCCACCACGCACTGAAGGTGACCTGTCTTCTATTTTTATTTGACACGAACTATCTCCCGCAGTTTTACCCACGTTAATTATTGGCTACTTCTCGATAATTAAACTTTCTAATGGTGAAATCATTTTTAAAATTGGTCCATAAGTTATTGACTTTATTCATTACGAACAAAAATACAAAACTTTCCTCTATATAATTCTACTGTACGTGTGTATGCCACTGAACTCCTCCTGAACGGCTGGATCGATATTGATAAAAAAAATTGTGTGTGTTCATGTGGATTCGAGGATGGTTGGGATTTGGGGTTTTATTTTTTTCGTGTGTTCATGACATCGTCTGTCGGGACAGCTAGTATTAGTATAGATTTTTGCAAATTAATTAAAGAAAGGCGTTACTTTAAGCTCGTTACTGTAATCAATAGATAAAAAATGTCATATCAGCATAAAAACCTAAACACATAAAAATAAGTACGATAAATAAGTTAAATTAAAAAATTATATTGAAACATTTACATTTAAAATAGAGACGTGTAATAGGCGTTAAGTGTAAAATTACTTAGCGTGTTCCGCTATTTAAAACTTTCAATAGCGGAACACGCTAAGTAATTTTACACTCTACATGCGTACATAACGATATACGCACGTAAAGAGTGTTTTTTTTAAAATATCCGTTAATTATTTTATTTGATACTAGATGTGCCCGCGGTTTCACCCGCGTTAGTTATAGTGTGATGTTATATAGTCTATAGCCTTCCTCCATAAATGAGCTATCCAACACCAAAATCATTTTTCAATTCGGACCGATAGTTCCTGAGATTAACAAACAAACAAACTCTTTAGCTTTATAATATCAGTATAGATTTATGATATATTGAAATTAATTTTACTACATTTGGCCCGCGGCTTTTCTTGCGAAAATATAGGTTAAGTTAGTAACAGTACTTTTTTCTGAATGAAATGTACTTTATGCCCTTTTTCTTCCTCTGACAACGTGTATGCGATTTTCATGATGATCAGTCGAGTAGTTAAGGCGTGTAACAAACAAACAAACTCACATCCGCATTTATAGGATTAGTAAGGATTATTCATACAAAGAAAGCTATTTTCTGCTTTCCTGAGGAAAACGTTTTTTAGATAGTGTCACTTTTGATTTCAACGTGCGATATATATATAATAATAATAATAATAATATAATATTCTATCACATACACACAACACCATCTAGCCCAAACTAAGCATAGCTTGTACTATGGGTACTAGACAATGGATAAATATATAATATATATAATATCCGTTTTTGATTTTGTTGGTATATAGTTAAGGAAACGTTTTCAATTATTAACATACGGTATAATTTCATGACTTATATAAGTTCTTTGTAATATACGTATAAATGACTTATCATAAATAAAAATGTACATACACGCATCCCTGCAAATTTATGTTGTGAAAAATATATGTTTGCGCGTTGGATTAATCATTCTGATATACCGGCCTTAGATAGAGTAGAAACCAACTCCAATACGCTAGAGAATATCCAGGCTAGACGGATTTGTTTTTATTTTCCGGATATATTTTTTTGTAATCTGATTGAAATATGATACAATCGTATTTGTTTATAAAAATGTTTTGTGTGACTGTATAGATTTTGGACTACACTTGCATTCGATTGTGTTGGATTTGATGCTTGACTTAGGCAGACTGCGTTTAGGTTCTTAATATTATTATAACAAGAGCTCAAGAGCGCTGACAGATATATGTGGTGTGACTCTGAAATATAGAATAAGAAATAGTATGATTAGAGAGAGATGCGGCATGAAAGTGGATATAGTGATAAGAATAGAAAAGGGTATGTTAAGCTGGTTTGGGCATGTAGAAAGAATGGACGAGGAAAGACTGACTAAGAAAGTTTATAAGGCTAGTGTAAATGGAACAGTCGCAAGAGGAAGACCTAAGCGAACGTTTCTTGATCAGATCGGAGGCGTTCGGGACAAAGGCCAGGTTAAGAGCACCTTGAACCGACGGGCGTGTATGAGGAATGTGATAAAAGTGAAGGAAGCCAGAGAAGTGTGTCAGGATCGTAGCAAATGGAAATCCGTAGTCTCTGCCTACCCCTCTGGGAAACAGGCGTGAATCTATGTATGTATGTATGTATTAATCAACGTTCATATAAAATATTATTCTTTGTAGCATAGTTTTTGGATTAAAAATAGATATATATCAGCGGATTAATAGGTACGTTCAGAGTTTGATTGCCGAAACATTGTTATTAGCTTTTCCTATTATAAAATACTTAGAAACTGTTCTAATTACTCGTATTATGTGAGGCCTGGTTCGTGAAATGTGGTTGTGATATTCTTATGCTTATTCCTTTGGAGAAAAATAAATTGAATGGTTTATATACTTTTCACCAAATAATAGTAAATCTCAAAAAAGCACTTACGACTTAATATAAATGGACTCTTTTACCGGTGTTTGCAACAAACTGCTACTTTTGTGAGCTGATTTAATAGAATTGTAGTGGGTTTTGTTAAAAACTGTTGTTGTTGCAATGCGATAGAAGCAACGAAGGAGCTTCATACTCAATCGAAACATTATTTTTGTTCTGATATCGTTTTGGCGGGTTTTGAAACTATACTCCATGAAAGGAACAGTATGTATGTATCTTATGTGGGGGTCAGTCAGTGCAGACCAGCAACACTTCGACCCAGTGGGATCTTTTGTGTCGACACTCTCCCAATAACGACTGCCATAGATGTTCATGGCAGCCGGGACCGACGGCTTAACGTGCTCTCCGAGGCACGGAGCAGGCGATAATTGTCAATTAATACGCACATAATTTCGAAAAGTCATATAACTTCCGAAAGTCAGAGGTGCGTGACGTGGGTTCGAACCCGAGACCCTCTGCATTGCAGTCTGTTGGTCTCCCCACTGAGCTAGCGCTGCTCTTAAAGGTACAGTAAGTAGGGTAACATCAAGGCGAACTTTCCCTGATCTAGATTGGAGCCACTCTGGTGAAAAGCCATGTTAAGACTGATAGCGTAGTGGCTTAAATAATCGGCTCGCCACTACCACGGCGCTAAGTGATGTGGGTTAGAAATAAAAAAGAGAAAGAAAAGAGTATTACAGAGAGAGAGAGAAAGAGAGAGAGAGAAATAAAGACCTCTGCGACACAGAAAGAACTACCAGTTCTCTTTTTAAAAGTACGAGTTGTAAAACAGCATGAATAAAGTGGAAGAGACATATTAGAATCGTAGGCAGTGTGCGTAGGCAGCAAGTGGAAATTCGCAATCTCTTTCTCTCTCTCCTTAAAATAAGCGTGTATGTATATATTATACATGAGTAATTATAACAAAAATAGTTCCATTTCAAATTGCTGACCCTAAAATTAATCGCACTTTTTATATACTCGAAATTAATTAAACATAAAACAGGATGGGCTGGAAGACAATTTTAGGATTATTCATGTTGACAATTGGTCATCATAATCCCTTCTTTTGAAAGCCCCGACCCTCATATAAAATTTAGTTTAGCGTTACTTTTGGGTTTCAGCTTTTTGTAGAAGAAATAAGATTAGGTACATAAAAACTAATGTCCTACCTTTTGTTCGGTCAGTAATAGGTTCTACTGCTTGCTTCGCCCATGTGAATATTTCAAATGACTTGTAGAACAGGGTTCTTGTTTAGATTATAATGATATTATTTTGTTATGTAAGTTTAGGTTATATTTTCGGTTGATCGTAAGGTTTGTGGTTTGGGAATCCGTTTAAGTAGTTTTTATGTAATACCGGGACAACAGGCAGGTTAACGAAAGGACATAAAAGTATCTAAAATAGTTGTTTTGAATACCACTAAATAATGTAAACAATTATATGAAGACTAGATAGTAAAGCAACTAATTAAAAAAATCTAAATCTATTAATATGTATACTTATAAGTATTATATAAATACCAATATTATTATTTATTTTTAAATTATTTTTGCCATTTATTTAAATTGTTATTTTGTTTTAATTTTAAATTTTAATCGTGTTATGTATTTCTGTTACTGCCTACATGCACCGAAATCATGCAGGCTCTGCGAGAATACCAGCGTTGTGGATATACTGCAACATTGCTGACGCAGGACCTTATTTGTTCTTATACATACTGGTTGTGTTTCCTGTTACCTCATGAGTTTTTCTTTCTTTCTTTCTTTCATTGCTTTTATGTATGAAAGGATTGCTTCGGTAGCGAAAACGATTGCTATGCATGTGGTCTCCGGGTCGATTTCTAGATGAGGCAAAATTTTATTAGGATTTTTCCAAGAAATTCTCATTAGGAATATAGGGTTCTGCTCCGTAGACAACTGCTGCTGTGTCTAGTAAACAATATTAGGCTTGCTCACTATTACGTGAAACTCCAAATCATAGCCATCGAAATGTGGTAATAATACATATCTACCTACCCTTTCAACGGTATACGCAGAGACTATGTTTCTGACTAAAAGATTCTCCATTTCAAAATTAAGACAGGCTATAGTTTTATAACAGTAAAGATGGAGATATCAAATCATTTAAACGTAAGACAATGCAACAGGTTAGTCATAGCTCGAGATATCTTGAAATACCTTCAAGAAATTGAATAATTACTGCCATTCCTGACTGTGTAGAAGGAAATCCTAGTACCTTGAATCCTTGCAGCATTACATTTAGCTTCGAATTTAATTAAATTTACTGGATACCTAGCATAGCGCAATCCATTTAAACTAGGATGGAATATTCAGTGCAGGTTTATTTTTATTGTTTAATGGCTGCCTTTCAACAACTACTTCGTTCGTGGTATAAGTATGCGCTTAAGTTTGTTTGAAATCGTGAGGTTTTGGGTTCAACACTTAGGTCGAGCCAAATGTTCTGGATTTTTGTCTCAGTACGGAGTCTAGAAATGTGGCAGGCATTAAACTTTGACTCCTACTGTTTGGAGCTTAAAATCATAGCTGGAATATTTTAATGTCATACATCTGTATTTGTTTTAGGGCGACTACGCTATCCATTTAGCCAGTATCTTCTAAAGCTATTTAAAACATTCAAGCACAGAACGCGTTAATATGTTAAATCCTACTTATAACATATATGTATGTTTCTTCTTCTATCTTAGCCTTTATTATTCCCAAGTCACTTGGGGTCGGCTTTTCTGGTCTAACCGGATTTAACTGGATATCAGTTTTTACACGGAGCGGCTGCCACCTGACCTCCGCAACCCGAAGGCTAACGATACCCTAAGGCTAGACCAGTGTCAGGATATTAGAGGGTACTGACTTTCCCAATAACGACTGCCATAGATGTTCATGGCAGCCGGGACCGACGGCTTAACGTGCTCTCCAAGGCACGGAGCAGGCGATAATTGTCAATCTATTATAACATATATGTTACGGGTTGTAAAAGACGTGTGTTTGTTACTCAATCACGCGTATTAAGATATTCAGTGTGCATTAAACGCTCCCGTGGCATTCAACTAGTCTAGTGATATTCAACATTAAAGTAAGATAAATACAGTGAAACGTGTAACATCAACCCGAATTGATGGAAAACTCATCTTGTATTCGTGTATTAGCTGTCCAGCTATCTTCGAAATCTTCTCCTGGCATAATTGAAACGATAATATAACCGTTCGGTGCCAAAAGCCGTAATGTATTATATGAAACAATAATAGAAGTTATAATGGCAACAAAAATCTTTATACAAATATTGATGTATCAGGCTACAATAATTGGCATTACGGCTCTTCATTTTATTTCGTATTTCTATTCACGGTATGTTTCGGCCAAATTAACTTCGGATCACGGACATCCTTATCATGATCGTAATATTTATCCTCCCCAGATTGGGTTGACCTTTTGATTTCATTCTTTGAAAAGAATTCGCCGGGAATTCGTTACTTTGGGACTGAAATATTACCTAGATATAGCAAACTACCTATGTGGGGCGGTTTTGCATGAATTGTTTTCTTTATTAAAACATGACTTGAATTTTGGGTTACGAAATTCAAGTCATCTGTGGGTTAGGGTGAGTTGGGATGTACTGTAATGGTTTCCTGTGTCGTATAGGCCGGCAGGCGACGCCCGGTTGTCATCACTGCGGCGACTGCCGCCATGTTGTTGTGGACACGGCGCTGCACACTTTGGTGGATTGCCCCACCTGGGCATTGCAGCGCAGTGAGTTAATCGCGGCAGTCGGACTGGTTGCCCTCTCACTCCCGGCCGTGGTTCAGTCTATGGTCCGGAGTGAGAGATCGTGGAACGCCGTCGCCTCCTTCTGTGAGGAAGTAAGTTCCATCAAGGAGGCGGCGGAGCGGGAGAGGGAGCGCTTAAACCCTCTCCCCAACCACAGAACCGGGCGCCGGAGGGCGCGAGATGTCCTTCAGCCACCTTGAAGTTTGACCTGGGGGTGGTGGGCTGCGTGTGCCTGCTCGCCACCCGATCAGCACCAGGTCCGAGAGGCGGCGTGCGTGTTCCCACGTGCGCCTCTGTATCGTGTCTGTGTCCCCCCCGCTCAGGGGGATGGTGGAGGAAATATTCATCGTGCAGTGGCCTGCCGTTTCACACGGCGGGCCGAAACCACGGCGGGGTCGTGATTGCATGTGAAAGCGATTCGCGCGGCCTCGCCGTCTATGGTTATGTCGAGGAACACCGTGGTAGGTTTAGTCGGTGTTACCGGGGTATCTTTTCCCTGGTGAGCCCGACATAACCTCTCTATCGCCCCGCGGAGAGGTATGCGTCAAAGCATTCCCCCCAGGTAAAAAAAAAAAAAAAGTACTGTAATGGTTAGAGATTCAGTAATTCGTTTAGTCAAACCCAACTAGTTACAAAACTCAGGCAATATGTATGAAATTTTAAGGTAATTCTCCATAAAGTAACACTAATATAATAAAACAATGTTTGGATACGTCAAATTTGCTTTTTCAAAGAATACCATTTTATATTTATGCCACCTTATACAACTCCGAGGATACTTTCGAGGAGAAATTTAATAATTGAGCTTATGTGTGTCTATACTTAAGATATAATGTGAATGTGCGATTCTTTGTTTGACCCTTTTAATCGTCAAAATGGTGCAAAGATTAACGTCGAATATAATAAAAATAATCCGCTAACAGCAAGCTATTTTTGCACGGTCAGTTAAATAGAACATAAATAAATATTCGCTATGCTTGTGGCAGAAACTTATTGAATCAAAAATATGACTTTGAAATACCTTATGAGGCCTCTCTGATTTATAATGCTCTGCCGAAGTCAATTACTCAACTAACCTTCAAAACATTTTGCTTTGAATTAAAAAGGTGGCTGGTGCAGGAATTTTTTATTCTATTCACGAGTATTTAGTGTCGAGTTTTAATGCCGCTGTGTCGGTTAAACATGATGGACTAAAATTGTATGTAAAATCTTTCACGCCTTAACTACTAGACCAATCATCATAAAATTTCGCATACACTTCAGGGGAACAGATAAGGACATTGGGTACCTTACATCAAATAAAAGTACATTTACGCGAGCGAAACCGCGGGCAAAATTTAGTGTACTATTAACAGTCACCGTTATTTTTTTTCATGTAAAGGTTTCTGGCAATTTGCCTTACAAAATACCTACTAGTGTTCTCGTAAGCTAAGATGCTTGTGTTACGAGTGAGTTCATGTCTATATTCAGTTGGTTGTTTGTTTGTCAAACTATTTGTATACAGTTTGAGACAAAGACTCTTGCAGATAGAAAAGACGATTACGCCTTGTATATCTACCAAAGACATATCTTAGGGTCTAGACAGACGGACTGCATTTCAACTGCACTCCGATTGCAAATTTGCAGTCTGAATGCAGTCAGTACAACTGCAATAAAACTGCAAACCAACTGTGCAGCCCAATTGCAATCGGTGTGCAATTCCAACGACTGAAAGCTGACTGAGAGCTAGCTGCAGGGTCAACGTGCAATTTTGCAGTAAGAGTGTAGTTGAAATGCAGTCCGTCTGTCTAGAGCCTTAGAGAATATTTTTTTCCTGAAATATATCTTTCTCCGTTTTAAATAGTTATATTTAAATATGCCATCATTATTTCATGACTTATGAACTTATCACCTATTGTCTGTCTATCTTTATACATACAGACAGACAGACAAAAATAAATAACTAGTTTTATTTTTGTAAACTGCTGATAAAAATGCGGACGGTATTCGGTTACGTATTATAACAATGTTTACTTTTCTACGCCAACAAGTTTGCTTTTGGAGATAATATTGTGGGCTGACGCGCTTCCTACAAGGTAAATGTCAATGTTAAATTAATTGATATCAAATAATTGTGTAATATTGACATTAATTACCTAGAATATGATCTCACTAAAGATGTACCGTTTGACATATTCTATACCATCTAGTCGCATCAGTTGTAGTATTTTTTGTTACGTATCAGTAAAAAAAGTCATATAAGCATGCGATGATAACACACATATTATAGTCAAACTGATAGCGCTACCTGCACTTGGCGATGTTCCTGTAGCAGCAAGAATATTATTATATAAAATCGAATTATGCATTAGTTGGTGGCAATCCATTCTAATAAAACAATAAAGAAAAGGGGAACCTGCCATACACCCACGGATTGCCCACTCCAACTATTGCAATAGAAAAAAGGTTGACAGTACCGACCTCATCTAATAGAACACAGCCACGTTGTACAGGCATACAACTTGCAGTATTTGGCTTCGAAAACAAAATATGCGTCGACACGTGTTTTACCTCAGCGCGAGGCATTATCAGGAGAGTGTGGTAAACCGGGAATGCGTTGAGAGTCCTCCGATCACAAGTATGTTCTGAATATCCCAAAGCACAATACTTTGACATTTCGAAGCTATTGTATTCGACAGTTAACTATCACTCATTTCAACGATGAAGGAAAACATCGTAAGAATATCTGATTATCTGAGATTTCTTGAAAATGTTCTAAAGACATGTGAAGTCTGTCATCCAGCACTGTAGAGTGTACTGTGCAGCGTGACAGACTACGACCTAATTCTTTTCACACAGAGAAGATGCCCTTGCTTAGCAGTGTGACAATTTATACATATACAGAGCTGATAATATAATATTATTAAAATTGTTCATAGTAAAAACTTGGCGTGAATTATTCTGTACTCCGTGTATAAAAGTCTAACTTATCGTAACATTGTTAGTAAAATGTAACTGACATGACTTGTTATTTTCAGAGCCTGTCTCTCCGATGCAAGATATTAACAAAGCATTTGAGGAATGCAAATTTGGATGGTTCCACATAAAGCTGTTGGTGACAGGCTTTTCAGGGTTTATCTCCTCGATACTGGTCACCAATACGACTTCTTACTTGCTTCCGATAGCTGAATGTGATCTTAACATGAACCTAAAGCAAAAAGGGCTGCTGAATGCCATGTCTTATGGCGGTAAGTGGATAGAAAGAATTAGATTGTAATATATTATTTGTATAGAGGCATATTTTTATACTAGGCAGGCAGTAAAGAATCTCGTAGACCTGATAGAAGATAGGAATACTGTTCTTGAGTATCACCCGATAAGAAAAATTACTAAACGCTCACATACCTTCTACTCTTTTCCTTTCTTTTTATCCCAAGCGGAAGCTACGGTAAGTATATTCTATCAGGCAACTAATGCACTCCAGATAATTTTGCTCATGGTGGCCATCTTTAACGGAGACAAGTTATCTGAGGCAGGCGATATTGTAGACCATACGTGTGTGAGTATACATAAGTGCACTCTCTGACATGATTGAGACAGAGAGAGACATCAGGCTTTACGTGTTTGCCAAGACACGAGGATGTGTAACACCGTCAACTTCTTCACTCCGGGCTGCTACGAAGAATTTCATATCAGAAAAACCCAACAACTTCTTGTTGATCCGATCCGGCTGTAAATCTAAGACCCCAGACACGGCAGTCCCAAATGTTGGTAAACTCAGTAGTTCAATAATGTCACTTAAATTTTCTTTCTTATAAGGGTCAGGGGCCGCAGCGATAGCTCAGTGGGGAGACTACCAGACTGCAATGCAGAGGGTCTCGGGTTCGAACCCACGTCGCGCACCTCTGACTTTCGAAAGTTATATGACTTTTCGAAATTATGTGCGTATTAATTGACAATTATCGCCTGCTCCGTGCCTCGGAGAGCACGTTAAGCCGTTGGTCCCGGCTGCCATGAACATCTATGGCAGTCGTTATTGGGAAAGTCAGTACCCTCTAATATTCTGACACTGGTCTAGCCTTAGGGTATCGTTAGCCTTCGGGTTGCGGAGGTCAGGTGGCAGCCGCTCCGTGTAACAAATGATATCCAGTCAAATCCGGTTAGACCAGAAAAGCCGACCCAAGTGACTTGGGAATAATAAAGGCTAAGAGAGAAGAAATAAGGGTCAGGGGTCGTGTGTCAATTTCAGTTTATGGAGAGAAATCTCAAGTTATGTTTGTTTTCAGGTATGTTCCTTTCATCAATAATAGCAGGCTTTTTAACTGATACCTTTGGAAGGATCAGATTCTTGAGAATAGGCTACGGTGGACTATTATTTTGTACATTGTTGTCGGCTCTTAGTCAAACATATGAGATGTATGCAGCTGCTAAACTAGGCGAAGGCTTTTTGTAAGTATGTACGTAATTTAATTAGTGTTGTTTACTATGTTGACCTATTTCTCTAAGTGTGCTACGCTATTTTAGACGCAACAATTCCAGAATTGCGTATGGATATAAGTAAGAGCAGTTACGCGACAATGTGTACCTACTGTTTATCCTATTTGATAAATACTTCTACAAGACTTGGAATGTTTCTATCTCCTTTATTATTGACTAGCGTTTGCCCGCGGCTTCGCTTGCGCTAAAAGTATGTTGGGTTACGTTAGTAGCAGTACTTTAAAAAAAATATAGCCTATGTTACTCGGTGATAATATAGCTCTCTTACAGAAAAATAATTGTTTAAATTGGCTAATTAGTTATTGAGTTAAGTCCTTACAAACAAAAACACAAAAATCAAATTAATGTTTTTATCAACTTTATTATTGACTAGCGTTTGCCCGCGGCTTCGCTTACGCTAAAAGTATGTTGGGTTATGTTAGTAGCAGTACTTTAAAAAAAATTACAGCCTATGTTACTCGGTGATAATATAGCTCTCTTATAGAAAAATAATTGTTTACATTGGCTAATTAGTTTTTGAGTTAAGTCCTTACAAACAAACACACAAAAATCATATTAATGTTTTTATCGACTTTATTATTGACTAGCGTTTGCCCGCGGCTTCGCTTGCGCTAAAAGTAGGTTGGGTTACGTTAGTAGCAGTACTTTAAAAAAAATTACAGCCTATGTTACTCGATGATAATATAGCTCTCTTATAGAAAAATAATTGTTTACATTGGCTAATTAGTTTTTAAGTCCTTACAAACAAACACACAAAAATCAAATCTTAGTCTTTATAATAATAATATTCTAATAATAATAATATTCTACCACATACACACTCCACCATCTAGCCCAAACTAAGCAGAGCTTGTACTATGGGTACTAGACAATGGATAAACATACATATATACTTTGTTTCTGTAAATACATACTTATTATACACAGAAACACCCAGACCAAGACAAACATCCATGTTCATGCACACAAATGTTTGACTTGTGCGGGAATCGAAACCGCGACCTCAGGCGTGGCAATCGGTTACACTAACCACTACGCCATCGAGGCCGACTATAATATTAGTATAGATTGGGCTTAAATATTAGGACTTTATTTTATTTTGACAAGTTTTAATTAAATTGACTGTCACTCTATTTTGGTCCTAAAATATGACCTCACTTTATATTAGGACCAGTATGTAATTTTGGGATCATATTCTAAAGCAAAGATAAGATGGCCTATATCAAGCCCATCTCATCTTTGATATCATAAAATGCCTAAGCTATGCCGTTTTAACCACAGCTCACCTCAAACCGTAAACGACTGAAAAGAGAGCACTTCTTCAAGTGGCAGCTAAGTCACTATTGCTATCCTTTTCTGATGTATTCACTAAAGCGAATAGATAACCGACCCAGTATTTTTCTTTCATTTACATTTATTCTATGAATTTTAAGTGAAAACTTTAAATCTTGTTTCATATAAAGTGAACGATAAAAAAGTTTTGATAATACTTCTATATTTTATCTTGTTGGCTTGTTGCTTTTTTGGTCATCTGGCATAACTTTGCACAGATGTCTACTTGCGATTGTGGTTTTGGGTCGAATTCCTAGGTTTTAGCGTTTTTCGCTTTGTCTATCCGACAATTTGCAGTAGCAGTACGGAATATAGAAATGCGCTCGTTATACGGTAACATAGTATATCTATTAGGCAGCAAATATTTAATTGTTATAATTAGACTTATGTATATCCTTTTTTTATAAAGACACCTTACGCACTAGGAGTGTTTCCTGTATCGTGGGGACTTTACAAACATTCAAACAACGGACGCAAAGAACGTCCAGACTCGGAAAAATAATTTGTGGAACACACAAATTTTTGTACTGGTAAAACCGCATAACAAAAGACACTAACAATATTTATTTTATGTCCATAAAGGTTTTAACAAAAAAAAATACTTCGATACATTTATCCATAGAATGATAGAACGGGACGGATCACGTGTTTAACTCTGAAAGAGTAGGCAAAAATGTAGATACTACACCCACATGTCTCTCTCTCTACTATCTATCCCTCTAACAAATACATTTTCAACTTTATAGATACCTACTATTTCCGTACAGTGAAAATACTTAACTCTCTGCCCGACCAAGAAATCAAACTCAGCACCTCACGATCGATCGCAAATACTGACAAAGCAAACGTTTTTTAAAAAGAACATAGCGTTATCAAGACTTACTTTAACAATTTGGTCTTTAAGTATTATATACAACAAAACAACCATAAAGCACCAATACAATATAAAATATGGATGCGGTATACCGCATCCAAAACTGTAAATAGTACAGTATTTGTACAGTCCACTGCAAGTTGGTACTGTGCCCAGAATTCTGACAGCATTATTACCTTGGCTCATGCTACCCATTCCTTCGATGCCTGCTCGTTATATACTGGCGTTTGTTTCTTGGGTATAATCACGCCTACAGACGCATATGTATGTGATTTCAAATAAACAGCGACTGTACAATTTTAATTAGCATCAATGTGCATGACTGAATGAAATGAATGAATAGCAGCGATAGCTCAGTGGGGAGACCAACAGACTGCAATGCAGAAGGTCTCGCGTCCGAACCCACGTCGAGCACCTCTGACTTTCGGAAGTTATATGACTTTTCGAAATTATGTGCGTATGGATTGACAATTATCGTCTGCTCCGTGCCTCGGAGAGCACGTTAAGCCGTCGGTCTCGGCTGCCATGAACATCTATGGTAGTCGTTATTGGGAAATCAGTGCCCTATCCTGATATCCTTAATATCCTGACATTGGTCTAGTCTTCGGGTTGCGGAGGTCAGGTGGCAGCCGCTCCGTGTAAAAACTGATATCCAGTCAAATCCGGTTAGGCCAGAAAAGCCGACTCCAAGTGACTTGGGAATAATAAAGGCTAATGAGAAGAAGAAGTGTGCATAACTAGGGTCTGATTCCCAAGTCGGGCAAAGGATAACGTTGTTTTAAGTCAAGAAATTCTCGATAGCAGCACGGAGTCTCGAACTGTGTGTGGTAGAAGATCGGCCAACGTGTTATAACGGTTATACAGATGCCGGAAATAATAATAATAAGCTTATTGCTTCAAAATATTGCAGTACATAGGTATAAAGCTTATGCATAATAAAATTTCATTTTTCTACAATTATAATGGGTACAGTTCTGATCTCCTAACTAGGTTTAAGAATAACCTGTATGAAGGAGTAACAGTTCCGATCCTCCTACTACTATTAAATCAGAAAAAAAGGAAAATTCTAAAATATTTTTTATTTTAAAATGTGTAAAAAATAGGGTAATATTAAAACTATTGTGTGTGTGTTTGTTTGTTTGTTTGTGTGTGTGTGTGTGTGTGTGTGTGTGTGTGTGTGTGTGTGTGTGTGTGTGTGTGTGTGTGTAAAACGATAGCTGGTAAAATGTGGATGTAGTACTCTTCTGCCTATCATTTGTGGCGTTTTCGCGGGAGATTGATTATATTAAAACTACAAAAGTTTAATGACTTCATTAAATAAGAAAAGAGTCATTAGAAGAGGCCCATATCTAACAGTGGAGAAGTTTGTGCACAGGCTTGATATTATATTACATTATACTGTCAAAAATCATATATCAGTCTTGCCTTATATTAAAAACATAGGCACACCATAACTAAAATATCCTAACTATCTTAAAATGATAATAATATAGTTTAGGAACTGCCTATTTAATTATAATTTGTATTTCAGTTCAGCCATAGCAATTAGTGGAGTAACTTCAATAGTATCAGAATTCTGTCATCCAAGTGTGCGGGATCGTGTGTTACTATGCCTGTCTTCTTTTGCGGCACTAGCTCAGATTATAAGCCCAATTATGGCCTGGGTTATCCTAATACAAGATTGGGAATGGAGTTTATTTAACGGAGCTGTTGGTAAGATATAAATATGTACCTCTTTTTTTTTAAAGGGATTTCTTGCAGTTTAGGTTTCAAATAATTAGTATTCGTGTTAACCCCTCCAGTAAGCTAGAATGCTTGTGTTAGGCACTTCAAATACAAGCATTCTAGCTTAGCTGGGAAGAGACCTACTGTTCACGTCAGTAGTGCAATGGGAGGGATTCGAACCCGCGACCTCTCGATCGCAAATCCAATGCCTTATCCATTGGGCTACCGCCACTTCGACGTTTGATCTCGATAGTATTTCACAAATGAGGATCGAAATACTGTTTCACGTTTATGCGAATCTACATTAAAATTAAGCAACTCTATACGGACTTTATCGCAGTTTATTTTGGGAAACACTTTTTGATACTAGTTTTAACTGTTAAAAGTATTTGATGAAATCCACGATAAAAGCTGAGTGAAGTACAGTTTAAATACGATCTTGATCAAATTTGCAATGACTATTTTACATAAAACATATACAAAGCAAACAACTGTGAAGGCGTGGTCAGACCGCGAGCTATAAACAATTGGCTAGTACTTTTTTAATACTTTACGAAGAATACAGTTGTCATTCGACAGAAATGGCAATATAATAGGTCAATGGATTTTGGTTCACTTTGTGAACTATTAAGATTCCAGCTCAGCTTGTAAAACTAATGCAGTTGAGTCGATTCGTAGTTCTATCATCCATCTATTATTCTGACCAGAAATCGTTTTACCAGTACCTATACTTCTATTTGGCAACTCAGCTAGTATGGCGGTCATGCGCTATATACTATCGTACAATCCTTATAATAAAAGCTCACAGATCTGGGCACTATGCACTTTAACTTTACAAGCACACTATCCATTATTTTAAAGCTCACGATATGACTGCGCCCTAAGCATTACTACACATTAATTTTGGAGTATAGTTACAAAAAAAAACAAATTCTCAATTTTTTTATGAAAAAGGACAAATTCCGCATCAGGTATAATCCTTGGATGATATTACAAATATTATAACAGCGAATTCAAAGAATACTTTGAGATAAGACTACTCTTTGTGGATCTTTAAAATTATTGTTCTGTGTAAGGATTGTAGCCACAAAATGCGGTGCATTAACACCGTTGAGATTAAAAGTGAAAAATGTCTTTGATTATTCATATAAAAACACATTCATGTACTGGTAATTTATAATTTTTCCAGTATTCAAGATATGGAACTTTTATCTTCTCGCCATGGCAATTTGGCCTCTCTCTGGGTATATTCTCTTTACTATTTTGCCAGAAAGTCCCAAGTTCTTAGTGACTCGGAAGAAGTATCGAGAAGCAAGGGAAATTCTTATCAAGGTGTACACTGAAAATACTGGCAAGGCTCCAGAAACGTTTCCGGTGAGAACAGGCATTATGTTTTTAGTACTATGCATTCATGGCTGCAAACTGTGCAGCGTTATTGTTATTTTACAGAAGCACAACTAATTAATTAAACAAAATGTCCTGTCCGAAAAGCGATTAACACTATAATTTGTCAATGTCGTAAATATATAATTGGGGATTTAATTAGTTTCGTAGTTAATATATTTTTGAAATGCGAAATACACTCGGTCCTCTAAAATATTATGAAATTTGTTGCGGGTACCATGACAGTTTATTTATTCTAAGATTAGTAAAAAAATTCATGATTCGCTGTATTAATAGATCACCGCTGCTGAACCTACTTATAAAAATATAATAATAATAGGAGATTATAAATACCATTTGTTGTAGTAGTATTTGCTTTTAACCATTCGCGGTTATGAATTCCCAAGAACCTTATCTTATCTTATGTTGGGGGTCAGTGCAGACCGGCGACACTTCGACCCAGTGGGATCTTTTGTCGATACAAAAGATCAAGAACCTTACTCGATTATGTCTAATTGGTGTCATATACATTTTGCAACTGTATGTTAGCGGAATCAACAGTGATATAAATACTTTTTTGGGTATTTTGAGAAGAAAATTGTAAGAGCAGAAAATTTGTAAATAATAATAATATTAATATTCTATCACATACATACAACACCATCTAGCCCAAGCTAAGCAGAGCTTATACTATGGGTACTAGACAATGGATAAATATACATATAAAGTTTTTTTTTGTTGTAAATACTTACATATTATACATAGAAACACCCAGATCAAGACAAAGATCCATGTTCACGCACACAAATGTTTGTCTTGAGCGGGCATTGAACCCGCGACCTCAGGCGTGGCAGTCAGTTACACTAACCACTACGCCATCGAGGTGAAAACAGAAAACAGCAAAAGCCTTCAATGACGTGGCATTTAACAAAATTTGGTAAAATATTGATGCAATATGTTTCTGCCTGCCCTTTTTCTTTTCTACGTAACATCATAAACTAAATTCTAAATGTGACTTTCTTCTTCAGTATTTAAACTTATGGGAACGGGAAATTAATGAAGAAACTAAGACAAAACCAGGCAAAGAAAAGGCGACTCTAAAAGGGTTTAATGCTCAAGTGTTAGACGGTCTTCACAATGTAAGGCCACTTCTACAGAGACCATTGGTGTATAAGTTAATCATTATATCAGTCATGCAATTAATTGTTCTTGGAATGTAAGTATTTTTATTATATTACTAAAAACGCCGGTGAAGAATTTGTCAACCTGCGGGCGTTACTATTACCAGAGCTATTAAGTAGGTCACATAAAGGAAAAGTTGCTGTGTTATTAGAGCAAAGATACAACTGGAGCCCCTTTTACCAGGTCAATGGCTTTTTTAAGAGATCAAGAAACTGAACTCGCCATTGGAATGTAACACAAGGCCATGTGGCACAATCTTCTGTAGCATAGAGATACTTCCTTCGAATTCCTTTTTGTGTCTTACGAAATCGGATTTCCAAGTCTCCAGATCATCAAAAATTGTAACATAAACTCTTTTTCTTAAAAAAGTAGCACCCAGGTTATGGTTTAAGTTGTTTCTCGCGGACGACCTTATAAATATATGACCAACAAAATAAGTCCAGAATTATTTAATACTGTAAGACAGTGGTTCTTCCTACGACCAGCTGGCTTATTAGTATCATAACCAAACAATTGATTACGCGTTCTTCTATTTATCGTTAACTATCGTCTGATCACAAGCCAATACAATTTTTTACCAAAGCGAAGCTTGTTCAAAACCTTGTGACGAGCGTTGTATGAATCATTCCAGCTAACTAGACAGTCTTATTTATATCTATCCTAGTCTAAAAGTCAGTGAACGGGTCAAACCGCTCGATATCAGACAGATGGTAGATAGCTGATGCTTATAAATTAAAACATCAAGCTCGGTTGGTAAAAAAACCGTATCTTTCCATTTTTGTTAACAACCCAAGCCATTATATACCTTACCCTATCAGAAATAAGGCGAAAAATAGCGAAAAGTTTGTAGTAAATTTTCATATGAAACGCTTTGATCGAATGACACTGATAAAGAATGGTCATTTTTTAGGTACAATGTGCTCAGGCTGTGGTTCCCACAATTATCTACAATCGTCGAACATAATAAATTAGATAGAAATCAAAATTTATGCGTGTTACTGGACAATTATACGGCAACTGAAAAAATAAGGATTTCCAATTCAACGGTGAATAGTACAGACGTGTGTGTGCCGGTAAGTTTAAAAATTTGTAGTGCATATTTTCACGCCAGTTAAACCCCAAAGGGATAGTCACTTAAGGGGCTAAAACATTGCCAATAAAATGTGGGACATTACACTAATATTTCACACGTTATAGAGAGTTTATTACCATATACTCGGCTCATTTCCAGACTCTGTGATGCTATTGAGAATAACTTATCAGAATTTGGCAATCGCGTTCGAGCTGACACCATTGATATCATATTGCATCTCTCGAAATAAAGAAATTCAACCAGTAGCGTGTCAGAGATTCAAATTTCACTTGCATGTTGTGGATGACCTTATCAAAGCAACCAATTTTCACTGGAGGCATACTAGGGCTAGATTGATAATTAACTAGTATAATTATATTTTGGATCCTCTTTATACATTATTATTATAGTAAAGCCTGGACACCAGTCCTGCAGACTTTAGGGTCTGGTGCGTGTTATAGCCAACAGCGCTTACAATTATTTTTGTCTACCCCGCCTTTACAAAGTATTAACTTTTTCCAGTGACCTTCTACATCGTCAAAGTAAATTTATAATTATTTAAATGTTATTATCTAGAATATACATTAATAAAACGTAGTACATGTCGTGGTGTGTAACACTTAGCATCTATGTCGCTTTAATTCATCAAAATGGGAAATCGGTATTGTTAACCTTTTTTTACCACGATGCCGCGATGGTCGAGCTTAGTAATCTAAGAGTATGTACGTTACTCTTCCCAACCATTATTAAACAAGAATTTTAGTCAAGTTGCAGCTAACGGAATTTATAATTGAAAATAAAAATGCTTGTCAAAAAAAGAAAGTAAACTAATTATCTAGAAAAATGAAACGCACCATGAGCCCTAGAACTGCTCTCCCAACTAATGCAATACAAAAATATTATTGTCAATACCGATCTTTTCTGAATATGGACAGTGATGTTATAAGCCTACAGCAACACATAGTATACTGATTTGAACCCAAATTATGCCTCAGCACGATTTTTGCATGTGAGCGATGCATCTACAGTACAGTTTGACGAATAACGAATAGGATTAAATAACTCATCTTTATCGGCTATAAGCTGATATATGATAGTTCTAACTGAGCTGCAATGTGCTTGGGGATAGATGATAGGACTCTCCAGAGACCCAAATTTAGTTCAGAAGAAAAATATTGTACTTAATCTTATTGTGATTTATCGTCGCATTGTTCACTGAATATGATCGGACCATTTTGTCAATGCCGCCACATAAAATACCTTCAGACAGTGGCCATAATATGTGTGGGCTTTAAATTAATAGTGCCTGTCGATCCTAAAAATAAAATCTGTGTAAGAATAGGATATAAGTAAAGTTGATTGCACGGATAGCCAGGGATAAGGGTCTTTAGTGGGCCAAGTATTGCGAGGTCGATCACTAAATACCTAAAATGTGTGAGCCAGACAATAGTTGTTACGGGTCTAGATGTAATGTGTGTCCATTGTCTTAGTGTTAGTAAAGTCTCTGATACACGAGGAATAAATTCTAATGCAGGGTCCTTTTAAAATAGTGATGTAAATTTAGATTATTGTTTACAAAAAGTTTGTAAAATCTACAAATAGCGATGTTCAAAAATTGTAGAAACCTGTAACAAAGCGACGGATTTTGTACAACAAATCGAATAAAAACATCACTTACTTAACAAAACACAAATTTAGCGTAATTGATCGGATAACATAGTGCTTTAGTCACCTCGAATTTAGCTGTGTTATCGAACAATGAACATAGGATAAAATGAATTTGTTCGCTAAAATCGATATGTTGTTAGAGATTACATTATTGCGGTCACCTAACGAACTATCTAGTGCTTCGAAGCTTCCTTAAGCACAATTATTCTATTAGTCAATAATCCTGTTACTCAACTGCTGGACATAGGCCTTTTTTAATTTGAACCACGATACTCAACAAAGAAGCAACTCGGTCAAAAATGTCGGAAAATAGATAGGTATTTATTAACTTTAAATAATTACTAACGTGATTAAGATCCGTTGTCTAATACTAAAAATATCTAGTAAAACATGAGCAATAAAATAATCGATTCTCGTTAACCGATTCCTAAACGAGCTGACTACTCGTATCCTAACAGAATCAACTTAGCAAAATGTGACATTGCACATATTCGAACGATTAACCCGAGAACCGAGTGAAATAACCATCCAAAACTGTACTTTACATAACAATATCATACAAAGCTCGAGTTCAAATCAGTTCCGTCAAAGTCACGTACCCTTAGTCAGCAGTTGTAAATTGTGCTATTAAGCATCTTCGGGGTAATTTCAACGTTTTGAGCTAATGCTTAATCGGGCTCGAGCAATCGTAATAAGTGAGTTAATATTAAAACTCGCTCGAGGGTCTACCGTTAAATTTGCAACTTATGCAGAATATAATATTAAATTTTATATACTGGCTGTCTATAACACATTTGTAGCTGGATTATACAGGCTGCATTGTTGACAACGTGATCCTTTATGAATTATGTTAGTATTAAAATTTTATCAGTGTTCAGGGTTCTATACCAAAATGGTACAACGGAATGTGTGACTTAGTCTACCCGTTTGTTTGTCACAACTGCTTATTTCGGCAACTAATAAACCCTATTATGTGGCACCTAAAACGATAGCTGGTGAATTGGAGGTCTAATACACTTCTGGCTGCCTCTTCAGGGTATGGGCATAACTGGGCATGAATGTATTAATTTTTGATATGGACTCGAAATTCCATCGATGCCGTGACATCGTTCTAAAAAGAACACTTATATAAATCAAAATAGGCCTAGAGATTATAACTAAGGTAAACACCTCAATAATACTAATGGTTTATCTTTTATTTCTAGATATATCTAATACAGATGTCTACATCCAATTTATATAAAATACATATTTATCATGTCAATATCAACTCATTAAATTGACATGATAGATTATGGTACCATGATGTGATCTATTTATCTTCAGAAAGGACAAATTAGTTCTGAAATAGCTTTTGTTTTACGTTTCTTATTCGTATATATCGATCGATCGATCGTTTCTTATTCTTTTTGCTTCATTTTCTTACTTAATACTCGTAGCTATGGACAATATAATAATCTTCTTCTCTCTTAGCCTTTATTATTCCCAAGTCACTTGGGGTCGGCTTTTCTGGTCTAACCGGATTTAACTGGATATCAGTTTTTACACGGAGCGGCTGCCACCTGACCTCCGCAACCCGAAGGCTAACGATACCCTAAGGTGTGTGTCCAGTGTCAGAATATTAGAGGTTCCTGACTATCCCAATTACGACTGCCATAGATGTTCATAGCAGCCGGCACCGACGGCTTAACGTGCTCTCCGAGGCACGGAGCAGGCGATAATTGTCAATCAATACGCACATAATTTCGAAAAGTCATATAACTTCCGAAAGTCAGAGGTGCGCGACGTGGGTTCGAACCCGAGACCCTCTGCATTGCAGTCTGTTGGTCTCCCCACTGAGCTATCGCTGCTCTTACAATATAATAATATATAATAATAATATAATAATAAAACTTATTCGGCTAAAAGGAGTACAATAGTGGACTTAAATCAAATTTAAATTAAATCTTAATATCTAACAATATCTTAATGCCTTAAAAAATTAGTTTAGAACAAAATAATAGATAGTTATAGTTATGTCAAGAAAGGATACTTTAACACCTTTACATTAATATAAGCTACTTGCCTGAACTAGGTTAGACCTGTGTTTCAGGCGATCACTTGACTATTTATTTTAGAAGTGGACATTTATCTAAGTAATTTGTTGGAACATTAATATGACTAAATAATATAAACTTAAGGTAAAATTGCCTGTACACATACAAGGAACTGTGTCATAGAAATTAAACTGCTATATACGGATTTTATCGCGTTGTTTATTTGACACTTTATTACATAATTTAGAAAAACTGTTACACTACTACTACCTACTATTAAACTTTACTAATTTTTAAGCTAATTGAATTATTATTAAAGCTATTAAAACTAATTAGATTTAATTTAATTTTACATTTCCCCGACGTTTTGGTTGCTTTTCAGCAGCCATGGTCACGGGGAGACTGAACTGTGAATTGTGTCATACAATAAAATGCGTAGGTACCTAAAGTATAAATACATTATTTTAAATGAAGCCAGAGAAGTGTGTCAGGATCGTAGTAAATGGAAATCCGTAGTCTCTGCCTACCCCTCTGGGAAATAGGCGTGAATCTATGTATGTATGTATGTACATTATTTTAATATTTGTAACAAATTCTCTGTGTCTACATAATTGAGTTCACCTAAATATTCCGTTATCATAACATTACAATGTATATTGTAATCGATTCTTTCTCTCGATTCGAATCGGATATGTGTGGATAGACCTTAACTTATCATAAATTCCAAATTAAGTTTGTCCGTTTTTTACTTCTATACGCAGCAACGAAACCGACATGAAGTTAGTATAGGTATACTACTGTATGTATAAATCTATGGGAACAACGCTATGACCTTATTTTTATGTATAGAGATAGCTCATAGACTGGAGAGTGACAGTTTTTTTATCCCGGCCATTTTTTTAACCCATCTACTAGTAATAGTACTATCTCTCTTTTTGTCATCTCTATAATATATTAAAAAACGAACAATGTCTGAAGGCAGAAGCTATAATACTTTTGGTTTCTTTGTTTCGCAAATTAAACTGTTCAAGAGAAGATAACTGAATTTGTAAATTAAATTACTGTCTTTACCCATAATATATGTTATTTCTTAAAATAAAACACGTTCTGTCATGATAAAATATACAATAGAAGAGGAATTGTAGTGTTACCATACCATAAAATTAATTTACAGTTAATACATAAACAAGTAAGAAAAATGGATATGATTGCATTTTATCGTATTACATGATTCGTTTAATTGGGGTCGGCGTATGTCTTCTTCTGACAAATATCAATATCAGTCGTCATTTCACCATTGGCTCCCCTTTCTCTTCCTCACACACGCCATTTATCCTTTCTTTGACATTTGTCTACATTTATGTCCATATACATTCATATTCATTCATTTTTAAATACAAGGATTTCATTTCTTTTGATAACATGCAATTTTTCGACTTTATGTTTTTGTTTTTTAATTTATTTATTGGTATGTTGTGATCTTTGCAACTAAACCTATAAACCTAAAAACATTCAACTATGTAATAGAAAGTTACGCTTTCTCTATTTAAAGTAGGCTATGTTAATTTACATACAATGCGAACGAAACCACAATGGAAGTAGTCCTATACAATTTTCCAATAATTATAGTGATTTTTTCCAAAAGTAAAAGAAAATCTAATAGTATACTGTCAGTACAAGTCTGCATACCATCCGTCACGCAAACTGCCGTAACGATTTCAATCTAGTACCGTAGTCTGGTTCATAAAAAATATGTTTTTTTGTCAATAAGATGTCTAGCAGTTGATTTATAAGCGGATTCCACGCGAACAGCGTTGCGTGCACGACTTAGTTTGCTTAGAGCGGCGGCCATGACACCGGAAGTCCTAATGTGTGGATACGACAGTGAAGCCTTTCTTTATTGTTATTACACACTGTATTTGTTCGTAACTTCCGGTTACAATACTTCGCCGCAGTTGCTATCGTTTTGGTTTGAATCACTACTGTTACTGAATATTTATATTATAGTTGATAAAAAGATTTTACGTGGTTATCCATGGATATATGATCAAAAAAAATAACAAATATATGTACAAACCGTAGTTTACTAAAAGTAGTTTTCAATTAAACAAATCATTTTAAAATGACGATAATATGTAGTTTATCAATATATGAATACAGTGAAATTCACATGGTGTACTCAGATTGATTTGTATTAACTGTATCTGAGTTCGCATGCCAAGGACCGTCATGCTCACTCAAATGTTTGTGGTGTCGTCATGGGCCGGGTCGATCCCTTCCCTTCAATATGGCGAAGGGGACGATGGCTGGCCCATGCGTCTTACTCGTGAACGGGTGCTACTTGTGGTGACTGGTCGACCTCGGTATCGTGGAATTCGATAATTTACTTACTACATTTTTATTTAAACAGTTAGATTAAACTACGGACTACAATCATGCCTTGTCTTGATTATTAATGTACATGTAAGTGGATGCTCCTATTTACCATACTGCTGCTTTAGAGGCTACCATCAAATTTTATTAAATGCTTGAGTATGTTTAGTAATAGTTCATGGAAAAATGGTTGCAGCACAAATCATAAGAGCTGTAAGGACAGCTCTTATGATTTGTAAACAAAAACTTGACGATTAAAAGGAGTGACCATGAGTTTCTTGCCCGTTCTTCTCATGAGCCCTACACCCTTGCTTTGCTGAACGTGGCAGTAAATGTAAATTCGCAGAAAAAAATAGTGTAAATTTTTTGACATTCATAAGTAACACTTACAAGGTAACCCTTGTGACCTAATCTAAATAAATTTATTTTGATTTTGATTTTCGATTCTGTAGGCTTGACTTACAAAAGTAATGAAACGACCCAATTCGACGAAATGTTCGAATAAAGGTACTAGCTAAATTGCCGATGTAGACATGCACTACAGAATAAACTACTAATAGAGTACAGATTAAACTAAGCTTATAATTGAGTATCTTTAAAAAAAACCTAATTATAAACCTTTTCGTTTTCAAAATCAGTACTGCTAATTTTCTAAAGCACATGTCTATTTATCACCAATAGTTTGCAACCCTAAAATGTGATCACACCATACTGTACATCCTATGTACTGTATCTCAAAATGTGCTTATAGGATATCCTGTCCAACACAAGGCTTTTATCTCCATGGTGGCCATCAACCATGCGGTCCACCAGAAAATTATTTCTGCTTAAATCAACAATTACATATTTAAATTCTTCATCAATCGCGCGTGCTTCTAAATGTCTTCGCATTATAGACTATCGGCCATTTTACGGCCCTCACACAGTCCGACACACTGATTTGTAACGCCAGATTTGTGGGTGACTGAAGAAACCGACATCGAAATATTTTAAATCACTATGAGATTGAGACGGTTCGTGTTCATCGTAAATTGTATGAGATTCGATAACTCAGATACTCGTGAAGAGAGAGCAGCAGTTGATAAGTTGGCACAGACACTTGTACAAAGAGTTTTTCAGAAACTGCCAAGATATCAGCATATGTAAACAAAGTGTTGGTTTTTGTTACGTAACGTTAGAGGATTTTCAATTATTTAATAAAACTATATTATCTAATTATATTTAACATTTTCTTATTTTAACCCTTAAAATAGTTATATAACATAAATAAAAACGTTTATTTGATATTTAGACGCAATAAATAAAATATAAATGACACTTTGTTTCCGGGGTCTAGAACACCACCAGGCACGCCGTATAACTTTGACTTACCAGGCACCCCAAGGGTAAACGCTTACTACTATTAAGTAGTAAGCGTTAACTATAGCGAACAAACGAAACGACAGTAGTATCACTGCTGCATTCAAACAAGCAATAATATAATAATATATAATATAATAATATAATATTCTACCACATACACACAACACCATCTAGCCCAAACTAAGCAGAGCTTGTGCTGTGGGTTCTAGATAATGGATAAACATACATATATACTTTTTTTGTAAATACATACATATTATACATAGAAACACCCAGACTAAGACAAACATCCATGTTCATGCACACAAATGTTTGACTTGTGCGGGAATCGAACTCAGTCCGTTGCAGTCCATTACTATACATAGGTCTTTCCCATTTTACGCCACATTATACGGTCTTTCGTGTCCATTCTAACACAGCTACCTTTATCAGGTCAATAGTTTACCTGGCTGGAAGGATCTGATCCTGATCTTACGTTTACCATATCGCGGTTCCCACTCTAAAACTGTTTCGTGCATTACCCAACAGAAAAAAGGAGAAGCACTGCAGCGCAGTGCACCCTTAAGAAACCTTAAGGACTAGTGTCCTAGAAACTCTACTTATTGCTCCTCAACAACCAGATTCTACCCCAATCCCACGACGTGGTTATCCCTATCTAGAGGAGTTTGGTATCGTCAACCTTTTTCTGTTGCAATGGTTGGTTGAAAATCCGAGGGTGGCGTGGTGGGTTCTCCTCTTCTCAATAATTTTATTGTGATCTTCTGTAAAATGGAGTTACCTCCCCAGTCGACGAGCTCCAATGTGAGCAAATCTCCAATTTTAAAAATGGACCCATACCCTGTCTCTACCAAAATTAAAATGACAATTGTCAAAACTCTCGCTGTCGTTGGTATTACACATTTGTGTTTACAATTTTCTTTCTTTAATTAACAAAGTGACGTATAACTTTAAGCTTGCTAAACCCTTCCAATTAGGCTAAATGTGCTTCTACTAATGGTACGCCCACAATAGTTTTACGTGGTCGGGGTTTAAAACTACCCTTGGAATTGCGTCTAACCTTTGAGTCATAGCCGTTTAAGTATTGTTTTTTTATTTATATTATAATTACAAACCAAGACATATGTGTATGATTCTTTTCTCTATAAGGCTTGTAGTAATTGATTGCATGATTAGTCTCATTGGATTGTAGTGTAAGTTTATGTTTAACAATTATTTGTAAGATATAGGATCAATTCTTATATCGGTTAGTTTTGGGATTTTATTAAGACATTCTTGGAAGCAGCAGAGTGTCTGTAAAAGTGTCTTATGGAAATCTAAATATGACATTACCTAACTGATTGACCTTACTTAAACAAAACAAACACACATATGCGCTGGTATGCACACACACACTAGTATGCGGACATATACAACATTACAAATTTAAATGTCAATCTTAGTGCATATTAATTAATTATCCATTTAAAGTTCTGACACTTGTTTAAATTAAAATACCATAAATTTACTGTAGATCTTTTACTGTAATATGAAGAGCGAGGTCAACTAACACAGCTGATCTTTTCTATGAGGAGTATACCACCTACTGATTATCAACTAGCATCTAAGGAAATTATTATGAACCCTTTTTTATTTATAACTCTTAAGGATAGACGTAATTATGTGGCCTATGACTATGTATATATGCTTAAAACTATATTTTCAGCACGTGAGTGGCACAGAGACATATGTCAACAGTATTATCATCGGATTGGTCTGCTTCATCCCTTTCTTCATTAGCGGGGTAATGGTCAACAAACTTGGAAAGAAGACCCTTTTAATGTTGGCTGGACTAATCACTATTTGTGCTCTGTTGGGCATACGATGGGCCAACTCCAAAATCATGTTGGTCTCATTATTCTCGGTAGTGATTGCTATTATGCAGACTATGAAGGCCTTGTGTCAAGTAGTTGCAGTTGAAGTTTTTCCTACGACTATGCGGTAAGTTCATATCATTATATACAGGTTGTCCCAGAATATGCGAATCAAATTATAACGGGAGCTTCCTTAGGTAAAGACCTTACAAAATATGTGCAAAATAAAAAATAAAAAATCATGAACTTCGTGTGAATATAAGATAAGATAAGATAAGATAAAACTTTATTCAAAGATAAATTTAGCCTAGTTTTACAAAGTTTTCTGTTTTAATATATGTTCTAAATATATGTACACAGCATGTTTAAAAACAGATACAATATAGTACAGCTAATCATATTTCCACTATTAAATATATTTAACTATTTTAACTTAGAACATTAGCAAATTAATGTGATAAAAAATTAAAAAAACTATGTATAAAAAAGTACGACGTTCACCAAAATAATGCTGCGATTTTAAAAGTAGGTCAGTTTAAAAAAGATCGTTTGTAGTTTGATGAATCGATCCTTCACAAATAATAATAATGAAAAATAAAAAAATAAACAATATTTTTATTTTTACGCAAAGTTCATAAATTTGTTATTGTTTTTAGCACATTTGAAAGGTCCTTGTCTAAGGAATCGCCTGTTACAATTTGATTCACATATTCTGGGACATCCTGTAAATATGCTATAATAATCAGCGATAGCTTAGTGGGATCGTTAGACTTTCATGTAGAGGTCTTGAATTCAATCCCAAAGCACATATCTCTGACTTTTCTGAAGTTACGTGTGTATTAATTAGTTAATGGTTTATATATATTATTATAACCCACACTTTTTACTATATTGAAGTATTGTAGGTTGTATTGTAGATCGTATTAAATTGGCTCCCAGTATATACATATTTTTGGCTTACTACTATAACGTGAGCTAATAAAAGGTCAGGCTTATTATAAAAATACTTCAGACTTAAGCATTGGTTTATTAAAGTATTAGTTTTCTGTGACGTCGCCCATATGAATCCTACGCGAAGCCACGTGAAGACGCTTTAGACAATTTTTTATACTATAATAGGCTTACGTTTGACCGCGATTACACCTGATGTTAAGTGAAGACGCAGTTAACGATGTAGCACGCTAACCTACTCACTCGTGACTTGATGACACTCAGATTGTACTCATCGGGAAACACAGACTATGGTAGTGAGTTCCACTCCTTTGCGGTACGCATTATAAAAGTGGAAGCAAAGCGCTTCGTACGTAAATGTGTTATATTCACCATGTACCTGTGCCGCTGGTCTGTTTTTTAGATGGTAGAATGGAGAAGGAGGAATCAAATTATGCAGTTCCTCTGAAATGCATCCGTTAGAAAACCGAAAGATTGTCAACCTTACGACGATGCTCCAAGCTTTGGAGTCGTGATTGAGTAACATGTTTCCTAACTTCTTCTCTCTTAGCCTTTATTATTCCCAAGCCACTTGGGGTCGGCTTTTCTGGTCTACCTGGATTTGACTGGATATCAGTTTTTACACGGAGCGGCTGCCACCTGACCTCCGCAACCCGAAGGCTAACGATACCCTAAGGCTAGACCAGTGTCAGGATATTAGAGGGTACTGACTTTCCCAATAACGACTGCCATACCATATATATAGACCATAGATGTTCATGGCAGCCGGCACCAACGGCTTAACGTGCTCTCCGAGGCACGGAGCAGGCGATAATTTTCAATCAATACACACATAATTTCGAAAAGTCATATAACTTCCGAAAGTCAGAGGTGCGCGACGTGGGTTCGAACCCGAGACCTTCTGCATTGCAGTCTGTTGGTCTCCCCACTGAGCTATCGCTGCTCTTAACATGTTTCCTAACATCATAATAAAATTTCGCAATAGTATTAGTAGGATATATTTTAATTGAGTATGTAAATATTAATATAAATTATGACTGCATGGATGATGTAATGATTAACGTGGTCTCCTTGCCTGCACTGCCTGAGATGTGGCTTCGCATCCCACTCAACTAAAATTTGTGTGGTCAACCAATGATTGTCCCGAGTCTGAGTGTTCTTTGTGGCCGTTGCTTAAGTATTTATTTTCTCCCACGCAATACAGGTATTTTTACTAGAGCGGGTGATGTTTTTTAAGAAAAGAGAAATATAGAAGGGAAGAAAATCTAGAACCAAGGACAACATATTTCTTGTCTGGATTATATTTTAATCCTAAGATCAAATACAACAATGTTTAACTTTACTTTAAATATAAGTCAGGTACAGCCATACATTTAGAAACAGCAGTCGCAGTGTTATCATTGAATAGCTTTTCATAAACACGATACAGCTTCATTTTCCAATCAATGATAATAAAGGAAGCATGTTTACTACCTACCTATGACAACAATAATAATATAATATCAAGCCTATTTTGTTGTGATTAGAGAGAGATGCGGCATGAAAGTGGATATAGTGACAAGAATAGAAAAGGGTATGTTAAGCTGGTTTGGGCATGTAGAAAAAATGGACGAGGAAAGACTGACTAAGAAAGTTTATAAGGCTAGTGTGAATGGAACAGTCGCAAGAGGAAGACCTAGGCGAACGTTTCTTGATCAGATCGGAGGCGTTCTGGACAAAGGCCAGGTTAAGAGTACCTTGAACCGACGGGCGTGTATGAGGAATGTGATGAAAGTGAATGAAGCCAGAGAAGCATGTCAGAATCGTAGCAAATGGAAATCCGTAGTCTTTGCCTACCCCTCTGGGAAACAGGCGTGAATCTATGTATGTATGTATGTATCAAGCCTATTTCTAAACTTTCTACATGCTAAACTTAGGCCTCTTCTCAGTATGAGAAAGGTTTTGTTAAGCCCTGTAGTACTAAATATTGGTCCAGTTCGTGATGGCAGATTTCATAAATCTTCGAGATAACACACATATACACGTGAATTTGGTATCAAGTCAGCTCTACGTCAATGACTGCATTATGTATTCACGAATAGTATCGATACGGCCATCTGGATTGGTCTAATCTATGTAATTTGTGTACAGGACTCTCGCTATGTCATTGATGATGTCTCTCGGTCGCATCGGGACCCTCTTCGGCAACATCGGCTTCCCAATACTCCTCGCCATGGGCTGCGAAATACCTTTCTATACAATGACTGTTATGATGATAGGTATGTACTATTTTTGTATATAATTACATATCAATTATACTCCTTATACAGCCGAAACTAAGTAATTCTTTTATGATAGGCTTAAGATTATTTGTTATAAGTAATAGTTGAATAGAGAAGAGCTAAAACTCTTAACAATAAAACAATTTTGAGTAGTAAGCGGTTTGTGTCACTGCCAACGCCATCTATCTTATAATTTCAAAAACTTTAGACTGCTACGGCACATTTTTAGATGTCCTCTTTGTTGTTTCTCTTCTTGTTAAAGTCATCATCATCATCATCATTTCAGCCTATTGCAGTCCACTGCTGGACTGGCTTGTTAAAGTGATACATTTAAAACCGGTGTCCACTAGTTATTGTGCCACAAGCTTCTTCTTTTTCTCCTAAGATATTATATTATGTACTACTTCAATTTGGGGAATTTTGCTTCATGATTTAAGAAAAAATTTCTATATATTTTAACTTTTCATACTAAAAATGCATATAATAAATGGATATTTTAAAATTGCAATGTATATTAATAAAGTTAAGTAATCCATCTGCTCGTATAATTACGTTGCGGTCTCTTATATACTTAGAAACCCTGAAGAAACTCTTAATATCATGAAAGTTACTCTAGTCCATTTTCTACGGAATATTTCCTGAGTAAAGCAACACCTAAGTGCTATTAGCCGTAGTAATATTGTACTACATTTTCCTAAGTTAGAAGCACCGCATTTTGGTTTAACTTCGGTTCGCTCGAGGTCCCATTATGTATAAATCTAGATTGGACCACTGAATCCGAACCAAGCTTCTAATTTAAGGGATTTGAAGTTGTTTTACTAGCGATGTTTTTTGAAATATTTTGTTTTGTTTCAGGTCTCATACTGTTAGCCTTTTTTACGCCGAAGAAACAAGAAAACTAGAATTAAAGTTTTACAATACTATAACTTGTTCTTTTTTAAGTTATCCCTGTTTTGTGGACTATGTTACAAAAGTTTAAACAAAGAATATCTAGACTTCAAATAAGTATCAAAGTATTATGGTAATTTTTGTCTTGAGGCTTTAATTTATTAGTCTCGGCGCATTGGTAGCTGACTAGGTCTTTAATTAAAACCACTGCACATTCACAAAATTTATTCATCTACATTTACAAGAGCTACAAAATTAAACATTCCAAGTATCTAAATTAAATGTACTAAAACTGACTGATCAACTTAATAATTAATACCACAATTCACCTCAAAGTAACCTACAACTAAGTATTATCCTTTTAAACTCTATAATCTCCATAGTCGAAGCTAACAAGTACCAATTGGTTATTTTTAATAAATAAAACGTTGAGTCCAGGACCTATAATATAATACTTAATTATAGTAACAAAGACATGGAAAATAAAGGTTACAGTACTGACTCTTAAATAGGCTATAGAATAACCTGTAAAAATAAAGAGAATATTAGGAATATTGTATTATTTGACTGAGCTTGTTTTCTTTTATCCACTCACACTACTAAAAATAATATTTATTTATAAGTATGCATGCTAAGGATGCGCCATTTTGGCAACGGATTAATGGAATTGGATGCAGCAATGTGGCTAGAGCCTCACGGCAGATGATGACAGAAGATAAGGATAAAACCAAAAAAAAAAATTGTGTTATGTGAAGAGCTGTTTTGTGTATACTATTTATATTATACAATTATAATATAATACGAGCATTGCATATAAACTGGCCTCCTTCTGGTCACGGGCTACTTTTCGATGTGAGAATGCCATAGTCTGGACCACGCTGGCCTAGTGCGCGTTGACAAACTTTATATATGATTGTGAACTTTATGGAGAATTTCAGACTCACCGGCTCATTCACGATGTTTTTCTTTACAGTTAAAACAAGCGATAATTACAATTTAAAGATACAATTACAGTTAGTGGAATGCATATGCCTCGCGTTAAGTCGTTATCGTATCTTGTAGACAAAAAACATCTGGTAAGTTACCCACGTGTAATGAACTGGCAAAGTAAGGCCCGGTGCAAAAAAGCTCTTTTTACGTTAGAATTAAATACAGAGCTTTTGAAATATGGCTGTGATACACCTCAGCTTTCCCCTTTGGGGATATAGACGAAAAACTATGTACTTATCTTACCTTATGTGGGGGCCAGTCAGTGCAGACTGGGGACACTTCGACCCAGTGGGAGCTTTTGTGTCAACACTCTCCAAATAATGACTGCCATAGATGTTCATGGCAGCCGGGACCGACGGCTTAACGTGCTCTCCGAGGCACGGAGCAGGCGATAATTGTCAATCAATACGCACTTAATTTCGAAAAGTCATATAACTTCCGAAAGTCAGAGCTGCGCGACGTGGGTTCGAACGCGAGACCCTCTGCATTGCAGTCTGTTGGTCTCCCCACTGAGCTATCGTTGCTCTTACTTCTATGTAAGTAAATTAAAAAATATATATCAGCTCAGTATATAAACTAAACTCGTTGCTGAGTACCGGGTTCTTTTCAGTGTAAAATCAGTCAGGCAAAAATCTATCACGATGGCCTAGTGTGGGTTAACAGACTTTCCATGTCGTTAAGAACATTATGGAGAGCTCTCAATCATGCAGGTTTCCTAACGATGTTTACCTTCACCATGTAAGCGAGCGATAATTAAGGAATTAATACACACATCACTTCGAAAAGTCATAATTGCATACCTTTAGATTGAACTTGAGACCTCCGCATAGCAGTCCAATGGTATTTCACTAAAATCTATCCTGGTTTATAAATATACTATCTTACCTGCCTCCGTGGTGCAGCGGTAGTGAATGCGACTGCTGTGCATGAGGTCTCGGGTTTGCATCCCGGGTCGGGCCAAGAAAAACAGACACACAAGTGCACTCACTTGTGTTTGCACACATACTTGTGCACTATAATATCTTCAGCGCAGATAGCCAGTCTCCGTTAAGATTGGCCGCCATGATTGAAATTCGGTGTGGAGGACATTAATAGTATTATCTTACGATTTTCTTCATAAGACAATAACACTTAGCTACTGGTATCGTATTGCGTAAAAAACGAAGGAATCACTCCATATATATCTGGGTCCAGTTGTTATCATAATCAAAGTATCCATAATTGAAAGAGAATATAATAACAAGTCGTCACAAAAATTTTGTGATATATCCCTTCCCAGGAATTAAGTTATATAAAATGCAATGGTACAGTTCACACAGCGATCCATGTCGTCAATATCCAATTCAATTTATTCAGCGTAATCAGTTGTCCAATATGAAGTGCCAGGTAATTCTAAGTCACAAGATCCGTCGAACAGTCCTTTAGCAAGCCAAAGTCGTGGGGTAAAGCAAACAAAATAACAAAACAAGAAAAGTACGTGCGCACTCATAAGGAACAAACCGAACGAGTGTTGAACTTGATTTTGACATTAGCCGTTAAACTTGTCAGTCGGTGACCACAGATAATTAATAACCAAAAAACGATTTTCAATCGATTGAGTTTTTATTATTATCATTCGATGATAGACCACATTAAAAATATTAATATTGACATTAATTACGGAGGACATACATTATTGAATACAAATTATGTAACATTTCTTGGACTAATAATTAATTCGAAATTCAGTTGGAAAGAACAAATTGAAAAAGTGAGCAACAAGGTTAACGGATTTTCATTTGCTGTTTATAAGTTAGCAAAAGTAGCAAATCGAAACACGGCATGCACGGCTTATTTTGCATATGTTGAGTCTGTCCTTCGGTACGGATTGTTGATTTGGGGCAATAGTTTAGTAGTACAAAAAGTTTTTATTGCTCAGAAGAGATGCATAAGGTCAATTTGTGATATTGCACCAGATATATCATGTCGTCCTTATTTTAAGGAACTAAAAATTCTCCCCTTGACCTGTCTTTATATATTAGAAGTAGGAAAATTTATTAAACAACACCCTCATGTATTTAAACGGGCAAAAGATGTTACTCAACGTGATAACATAAGAAATCCAGACAGGCTTGTGCTAAACATGATACCAAGAAGCAGTCGGTTGCAAAATAACTCATACGCCATGTGTATAAAAATATATAATAAAATCCCTAATCATATAAAAATATTACCCTTAAATAAATTTACGAAAAAATTACGTTGGTGGCTCCTGCAGAGCAGTTTCTATAGCCTTAAAGAATTTTTTGAAAATACCCATTGTAATTGATTTGTAATTGACCTTATATAATTTTTAGATATTGAAAATGTGAAATTTAATGTAAATGATACAATTAATACATTACATTTGCATGCCATTTGCAATGGCTAAATAGGCTTGTACTCTTGTAAATAATCTATAACATCAATTAATGTACCCTGTTTAAAGCAAATAAAGACTTCTTATTCATAATTTTAAGATTATACCGATTTAATAATACTCGCTAGTAAATAATTAGAGTTGCATATTTATAGATTAGTTTCTCGCTTTCTATGAAGAAATATTCTAACATATTTTGGTGGTAAGTACCTAAAAATATAACGATTTTTTTGGTATCAATTACAATGTGATATCTGGTGGGCCCAGGGGTTCTCACCCTCCTTTACAAACATACAAATAATAGACGCAAAGTTATGCCCAGAGGCGGAACAACATCGATTCAGAATGTTTAAACCTATAACACTCAGCATAGCGGCAATGGCGAGGCGACCAAGAGGGCAAGGTCCCGCTACGGCAGTTTTTCTAATGAACAATCTATCTATATATATAAAGGAAGATGTCCTGACTGACTGACTTAGAGACAACGCACAGCCGAAACCGCTGGTCGTAGGAACTTGAAATATGGAGAGCATGTGTGTTTTAATTTGTAGGGGTGTACTAAGAAAGGATTTTTTGAAACTCCACCCCTAAGGGGGTGAAATAGGGGTATGTGTAATATGGTGAAGTTTATATGGAATTTGCTCATTTCTGGACTTATAAGTATAAAAATAGGTATACAAGTTATTGATTATAATTAAAAATTATCTGTGTAGGTAAAATGAACAAAACTCCCCCTAAAAAGGTAAAAAGACACCCACGCGGGCGGAGTCGCGGGCAGAAGCTAGTTAAATATATAATTATATAATGTTATGTCTGAAGCTTTTAATTGCTTAATTAGCATACTAATTCTTCCAAGACAATCTAATTAAATGCTTTGGGCAGTAATTAATTATACTGCGGACTACGACTTAAATTAAATATAGAATAAAAATAGGCTGATAGAGATTGCGTCAGTGGCGCAGTGGTAATGAATGCGTTTGCTGTAAATGAGGTTTCGAGTTTGATTCCCGGTCGGGCTAACTAAAAGTAATTGGGTTTTCTGTTAAGAAATCAAATGGTGTTAGACACTCCATTGCCTCAGAAAGCATTTAAAGCCGTTGGTCCTGCCCCTGATCTCTCCTGTCGTGTCGGATTACCATCCCATCGGGTCATGAGAGTTAGGGGACAGAGAGTGCATTTGTGTTTGCGCACGCACTTGTGCACTATAATTTTTCGTGCGTGGATGGCCAGTCTCTGTTAAAATTGGCCTCCGTTATTGACATTCGGTCTGGAGGTCATTATGATATGCCGAAAAAAGTGTTAATATTATCAGATTAAAATGCTAATAGTTCTTAATAATACAATAACATATTTCTTTACGTAAAACAAGGTGTAAGAAAATGTTACGGTACCAATATATGTAGTTCAAACATGTTTTGCTAATACGCATAGCGTGCAGAAGAATTAGCTAGTCTTCTCTCTTAGCCTTTATTATTCCCAAGTCACTTGGGATCGGCTTTTCTGGTCTAACTGGATTTAACTGGATATCAGTTTTTACACGGAGCGGCTGCCACCTGACCTCCGCAACCCGAAAGCTAACGATACCCTAAGGCTAGACTAGTAATTAATAATAATTAGCTTTTACAATAGTCATTAGAACAAGTTAAAAAATAAATAAAATCCAATAAATTTAAAGACCTCAAAATACGACAATTAGTTCGGAACACGCCGATTGACATAAACGCTCTTAACTCCTAAATATTCACTAGACTTTCTAACTAATATTATAAATGCGAATGTGAGTTTTTTTTTATACGACTATGCTGGCAAACAACCCTACGGCCCACCTGATAATAAGTGGTCACCGTAGCCTATGGACGCCTGCAACACCAGAGGCATCACTTGCTCGTTGCCGACACTTAAGAAATAAAAGGACGTGGGAAGGAGAAGGAACGGGAAGGGGACAAGAAGGGTGATTGGGCCTCTGGCACTCTCGCTCACCGAGCGAAACACAACAGTAGGAATACTGCTATTTCGCGTCGATATTCTGTGAGAGGGTCCTTCCTTGGTCGAGCCGGCCCATTCATGCTGAAATCAGTGAAGCTCTACTACGCTGAGTATAGTTTGTTTGTTACGCTTTCATGCCTTAACCACTCGACTGATCATCATGAACTTTCGCATACACGTTGTCAAGGGAACAAAACAGGACATAAGGTACCTTTCATCCAGGAAAAACGATTGTATCTATATAGCCTAGTGGGAAACCGTCGGACTGCCACGCAGAGGTCTCGAGTTCGATCCCAAGGCATGCATCTCTGACTTTTCGAAATTATGTGCGTATTAAATAGTTAATCATCGCTTGCATCAGCGGTGAAGGAAAATATCATGAGGAACCCTATATATCTGAGGGTATCTCCATAATGTTCTAGAAGATATGTGAAGTCTGCCAACCTGCATTGGGCCAGCGTGATGGACTATGGCCATACCCTTCTTACACTGAGAAGAGGCCCGTGCCCAGCAGTGGGACAGTTAAATAAAAGGCTGATATTATTTATATATACATTTACGCAAACGAAGTCGCGGGCAAGATCTAGTTCAAGAATAATTTAATGAAAGTAAACAATATGTTTGTTTACATAAACTATATTTAAATGTTAACTATAGTTTTATAATTAAAGTAAATATTAACACACTGAAATCATTATACAATGATCTGCTGCGAATTTCGTAAGAATATTTTAATTAATTTATCTTATCTCTTTTATATGACTTGTAAACAGTTTCCTCATGCGCGAACCTCTAAGCCCATGGAAAATTGTAAACTATTATCGTGGTGACGCTCAAACTGACGACATTCATTGTGTAATATCATTACGGAAGAAATTAATTAGCAAAAATGGTGATAATAAATGTTACGAAAGTGGAGGAACCAGGTAGGTTTATTTTCTAAATTTCGCGTATAGAAAACTACATTTTGCACTCGGCTCCGCTCACATAAAAGTAGGATTTGTCAATTTACTATCCCTCGGGACAGTACAGACAGTACTTTTTCTGGATAAAAGGTTACCTATGTCTTTTTCTGTACTCCTGACAACGTGTATACAAAATTTCATGATGATCAGTCGAGTGGTTACGGCGTAAAAGCGAAACAAACAAACATACAAACACATTCGCATGTATAATATTAAAGTTAGGATTTGTAAAGGGACTGCATGGATGGCGGAGTGGTTTAAGTGAGCGCCTAGCCTTTGCCACTGCGCCGAGAGTGCTGGGTTCGATTATCTCAAGGAACTCGGTATAAAAATTTGTGTGATTCACAAATTGTTTTCCAAGTCTGAGCATTATTTGTGTCCATTGTTTGAATGTATAAGGCGGTTATAAGGCCTATCGTATTGTATGGAGCTGAGTGTTGGGCTACTAAGAAGATGGATGAGAAACGATTGCATGTAGCAGAGATGAGAATGTTACGATGGATGTGTGGAGTGACGAGAATGGTCAAAATTAGGAATGAATACGTAAGAGGTAGTCTGAATGTGGTGCCCATAGACGAGAAGGTGAAAGGAAATCGACATTTTATGCGAAGAGATGATACATATGCAGGTAAGCAAGTGATGGATATGAGAATAGAGCAACGAAAAGGGAGAGGAAGGCCAAGGAAAAGATGGATGGATTGTGTGAGGATGGATATGAAATGAAAATGAGTAAATGATCAGATGACGGGTAATAGAGAAGTATGGAAGCGAAGGACATTCTGCGCCGACTCCAAATAAATTGGACCAGGGCAAGAAGATTATGATGTTTGAATGTTTGTAAAGTCCCCCGCGACACAAGTTCTATCGTTATTGCTAGCATTATTGTTAAGTTGAAATATATTTGGTTTATTTGGTATTTTGAATTTGTCGGCCTTGATGGCGTAGTGGTTAGTGTTACAGACTGCCACACCTGAGGTCGCAGATTCGATTCCCGCACAAGTCAAACATTTGTGTGCATTAACATGGATGTTTGTCTTGGTCTGGGTGTTTCTATATATAATATGTATGTATTTACAAAAAAACAGTATATAATATGTATGTTTATCCATTGTTTAGTACCCATAGTACAAGCTCTGCTTAGTTTGGGCTAGATGGTGTTGTGTGTATGTGATAGAATATTATTATATTATTGCGGTTGCTGTCGATCTAAATATGAAATGCAAATCGGCACAACCATTTCTATAAGTGTCTCACATTTTTTGTCGTATGTATCTAACTGAAAATTATTTGTACTGTATAAGAGTCGATCCCACAATAGCGCAGTGGCTGTGGCGAGGCGACCACATGAACCACTACGCCATACTGTTGAATTCAATACCATAAAACCAAATATATTTCAACTTATAATCTGACCAGAGTTTATGTAGGTCTCTATGCATACATACATAATTATATACTTAGGTATTATGCAATGCATCTAAATTGACATTTACAAACAAGAAGAATAATTACTTAGTCCTAACAAGATGAGATGAGTCGTAGAAACCACTGTCGCCAATTATTTGTCGACAGACGGCGCCAAGGGGAACACCGACAGATATTAACACAGTAACTGCGTTTTACCTGATAAATAAGAGTTATGAAAGACCACTTACTTTTCCCCTTTCGGGCCATTTACCACATATGTCGTTTAAATATAATATGTAAATCATAAAATAATTAAGTCGAACATTTATCAAATGATTTCATAATCTTACGTAATATTATAAACGCGAAAGTGAGTTTGTATTTATCAAAAATAAATATTATAAATTTTTGACAACATTTTGACCTAAGTAGGTCCGGTCCAATTATTATTATAGAAGCTGGATGTGGCAAGCTGAAGGCAGGGTGGTATGGCGCTCATTAGGGGAAGGTTATGTCCAGCAGTGGACTATTATAGCCTGATGAGAGATGAAAGAGGTCCAATTATGCACACATGTGTCGCTTAATCGTAGAATAAATACAATTGCTGGAGCATTTATTTTAGTGTATAGGTGATTATTCTTTTAGAAGACCACACCTGCACTTGTCATAATTCATATGTCGCGGAGGACTTCACAAACATTTAAACGATGGACACAAAATCCACCCCGACTCGAAACAATCATTTGTGGATCACACAATTTTTTGTCCCGTGTGGTGATCGAACCCAGAACACACGGCATGGCGGCAGTGGTAGGACGACCACTTACACCACTAAGCCACCCTTGCATGGGAAGGTCATAGCATCTACCAATGAAAGAAAGAGTAATAGGTTCAGTTGCCACGCGAACTGTAGAGGACTCAGAACAAGTATGTTTGAATACAACATTCTCACATAGAAGATAACTATGTGAGTCTGGCTGTTCTCTCTGTTACTTGTTTTGATAAGAACAATATATGATATATATATATGATAAAACAGCTGGATTCAGGCTTCTTCTCAGTACGTGAAAGGGTAGGCCATAGTCCACCACGCTGACTTAGTGTGGACTGGCTTCAGACTTTACATATCTTCGAGAACTCTCAGGCATGCAAGTTTCTGCGCGATGTTTTCCTTCAACGTTAAAGTGAACGATAATTTACTATTAGCTTAACTATTTTGAAGAGTCAGAGATGCGCTCCATGGGTTTGAACTTGAGACCCCTGCGTGGCAGTACAACGATCTCCCACTAGACTACCGCACTCTTTTACCTGTTTTAATATTGATAAAATCACCAGACATAAACATTATACCAAAGGGCCTTTCCTTAAAAAGTAATTGGATAATAGATACGTCTTAACTTCACAAATTCGGCTTTCACAAAAGTGAATCAAAAGTTTCACCAGACATTAATTATAATTTCCAGAACAATTTTCTGCAAATGAAGACATTAATAAAGCGTTCGAGCTGTGCAAATTTGGCCGTTTCCACGTAAGGTTGTTAATTACAACTTTTGCTGGATGTATTGCTTCTATTCTGGTGACCAACTCAGCTTCGTACTTGCTTCCAATTGCTGAGTGCGACCTAAATATGAATCTCAAGGAAAAAGGGTTACTACAGGCAATGCCTTTTATCGGTGAGTGTATATAATTATTTTATATAGTTTTAAAATTTAGTTTGATGTCATTTCGTAAAAGTAAAAATGAATTTAGTTATGAGTGGTGTCGATAAAAAATCTAATTATTAGTAACAACTAGAAATATTCGAATCATTCGAGAATTTTCAAATACATTAAACTTTGATATTGATCGACTATCTGATTACGTGCCCAGCGTAGGACATAAACATAATACGAATAGGGAGACGAAAATATATAATAGATAAAGTCCGAGATTTACAAACATCGCCTAAACTATGCATATTATACCAATAGATTTGGTATAATCAGTCTATCATTACACACGGTTTTATTGAAATTAAACTGCTATATACGGATTTTATATTATATTGTGTGTGAACATGTGCAACAGGGGACCAACCACTACCTGAGATTTGACAAACCACAGATTCTCGCTAAAGAACACCGATTCCTACCAAGGATGCTTCGCGAGGCTATTGAAATCAAAAAACATCCTAATTTTAATAGAGAAGATGGTTGGAATGTACCACCAGCTTGGGATCCAGTAATAAAAATAGTCAAACCCAAGAAGAAGCAAACCACAGCTAGACTTCATGATACTTTGAGCTCATTCTGCGTAAATAGAAACACCAATGATTAAATTATGTTTGGGTACTTTGAAATAACTACACTGGAACATTGAGACAACTGCCATCTTAGTCTCCCCGTGACCATGGCTGCTGAAAAGCAACCGAAACGTCGGGGAAAGTGTAAAAATAAATTAAATCTAAATAGTTTAATAATTATTTAATTAGCTTAAAAATTAGTAAAGTTTAATAGTAGTAGTAGTGTAACAATTTTCAAAATTTTGTAATAAAGTGTCAAATAAACAACGCGATAAAATCCGTATATAGCAGTTTAATTTCAATGAATAATATTCGCGTAAATAGAAGACAATATTACACGGTTATATAATTAGTCGCCTATATATATACCCTGGAAAAGCAAAAACTCGCTATATGAGTAGCAGTTTAAATACCAGACCGTGTTTATTGATAGCTATGTCAATAGTCACAACTTGACATACGCATACTGCTTGAGCAGTGAAACAATATTGCCAATACTATTTCCTTTTGTAGTTTACATTCCTCTAAGCTCTTGCAAAGGAATTTGAAGAATATGAGAATTAAGTTAAGTGCTAATAATTTGTTTATGTTTGGCTTTTGCAAACAACGTAAGAGTAATGATAAAGGCAATGACAATATTATAACAAGCTATGAATAATGTTATAAAACATTGTGCAATCTGCTATTTCTGACAACTTCTTATTGATTCAGTTAACAAGTACTGTGCTGCTTGCTCTACTTCAGATTGACTACATGATTTTTAAAATGCTCTCTAACAAGATATCACTTAATTTGGTAGTAGGTTGATGGTGACTGTGAGAAATTGCTTTTACTGATGGGTTGACTACGTCTACATAAGAATAGAAACAGCAATAACAAGCTGAAATAACTTTATTTTCTGGATAAAGATACCCCATATCCTTTTCAGTAGATACCCCTGACAACGTATATGCGAAATTTCAAGATGATCGATCATTTAGTTAGGTCGTTAAAGCGTAACAAATAAACACCGTAGGAGAGCCACGCTTCGGCACGAATGGGCTGGCTCGACCGGAGTGATACCACAGCCTCACAGAAAACCGGCGTGAAATAGCGCGTGCGTTGTGTTTCGTCGAGCGAGTGAGGGTACCGGAGGCGCAACCTGCCCTCCCCTCCTGGTGGGTAAATTTAAAAAGCTGGCAACGCATTTGTGACGCCTCTGGTATTACAGGTATCCGTGGACGGCGGTGATCGGTTACCATCAGGCGATCCGTCAGCTCGTAGGCCACGTATACAAAAAAAAAATAATCACACACAAAATCGCATTTATTATATTAGTTAGGATTGTGACAGAACTGATATAGTGAAAGATACGTAAAGACAATATCTGTTAGTTACATTATTAAAACGTGACATTACGAGTAATATCAGCACGTGTTAAAGAGATAGAGCATCGACTCGTCAGATGTTTATAGTATGATAGCTGTGCCCTCGGTTTCACCCGCGTTTATAGTTACTAAACCGCCCCCTTGGGTCGTAGCATAATGCGTTATATAGCCTATAGCCTTCCTCGATAAATAAGCTATCTAAAACTAAAATAATTTTTCATTTCGAACCAGTATTTCCTGAGATTAGAGCGTTCAACCAAACAAACAAACTCTTCAGCTTTTTAATATTAGTATAAATTCGAGACACCCTACTAATATTATAAATATGAAAGTTTGTAAATATGTTTGGATGTTTGCTTCGTCACGCGGAAACCTATGAATGGATTCGGATTAAACTTGGCACACATGGATGGTTTTTAGGCGGAGAAGACCCTATAGAAAGTAATACGATTTGATCCAATTCAACACACTTTGTGTGATGATCTTAACGTCAATATTATAGTTATGCATGCAAAATCTGCAAACGCCTTTACGCCAAATATAAATAAAAAGAATAGACAATTTTCCATTGCGTAATCTACAACATCTTTTTAAAAGTCATTGTTAGTACGATTTATTTCTATCTTTATGATTTTGTAAAGATTAATATTTTATGGGCTACGTATTTAAACTATATTTTTAGGAGTTTTCCCTTTCGTTTTCTGTATGCAAAGAAAAAATAAATTACACACCTACACTTATCATTGACATCACCAATCGCAACAAAGTCTCTGCAGAGTTGTGCTAGCAGTTAATATTTATTAATATTAAATACTAGCTGTGCCCGCGGTTTCACCCGTGTTTATTATTACTGCAGCGCCCCCGTGGATCGTAGCGTGATGTTATATAGCCTTTAACCTTCTTCGATAAATAGGCTATCCAATACAAAAATTTTTTTTTCAATTCGAGCCTGTATGTCCTGATATTAGCGCGTAAACAAACGAACTCTTTAGCTTTATAATATTAGAATAGATATTAGTATAGATTGATTTGAATTGTTGGAAAGAATAATAAATATAATTTCACTAGCAAATAAATACATTTTTAGACGATACAACCGTCTGTCCCAATCGGTACCCTTGACAACGTGTATGCGAAATTTCACGATGATCAGTCGAGAAGTTAAGAGCTTTACGAAGGAACAAACTGACATTCGCATTTATAATATTGGTTAGGATTAATAATAATAATAATAATAATAACTTTTTTTTTCTTAACTTGGCACATACATACATTAACAGCGTCACAAACACGATATTTAGTATTTACGATAAACTGGTACCCAGAATAAGATTCAACTTGTGTTTAGGGTACCAGCGTTCTTGCGTACACTATAAACAATTACGTGAGCAGTACTCATAAGACGAACACAGTGTTAATTAAGAAAAATACTACTAAAATAATTGATAAACAAAAATAAAATAAAATAATAAAATAATAAAATTTAAAACTTAGAATTTAATTACATTTTTACATAATATCTTAGTTGGCAAGACGAATATATATAATATCCAAGAAGTTAATACGGTCTACAAAAGAGTGATCCAGAAACTAAATGGCCGCTGTGCTCTACAGACGTGTGTTGTAAACCAATAAAATTTGCCTGAACCTAGCAACTAAAATTGACGTAATTTAGTTACTTGTCGCTGTTTAAACTCACAAACTAACAAACTTTGACGTTCATAGGTGTTACTTTGTGATCTAAATATAAATGATATTTGCCTTGACTTGCTTCTTGATCTGAATGAATAGCAATAATCTTAACATGGCCGGCTCGACCGGAGTGATACCACGGCCTCACAGAAAACCGGCGTGAAATAGCGTTTACGTTGTGTTTCGTCGACTGAGTGAGGGTACCGGAGGCCCAACCGTGCTTCCCATCTGGTGGAGACAAATTTAAAAGGAACGCAACGCACTTGTGACTCCTATGGTGTTGCGAGTGTCCATGGGCGGTGGTAATCGCTTACCATCAGGCGATCCATATGCACGTTTGCATACTAAACCATAAAATAAATATGTCTATTAATATGGTCTTCTGTTTACGCGAATATAATTCATTGAAATTAAACTACTATATACGGATTTTATCGCGTTATTTATTTGATACTTTATTTCTGTGTGTGTGAACATGTGCAACAGGGGACCAACCACTACCTGAGATTTGACAAAAGACAGATTCTCGCTAAAGAACACCGATTCCTACCAAGGAGGCTTCGCGAGGCTATTGAAATCAAAAAACACCCTATGTATGTATGTATCTTATGTGGGGGCCAGTCAGTGCAGACCGGTGACACTTCGACCCAGTGGGATCTTTTGTGTCGACACTCTCCCAATAACGACTGCCATAGATGTTCATGGCAGCCGGAACCGACGGCTTAACGTGCTCTCCGAGGCACGGAGCAGGCGATAATTGTCAATCAATACGCACATAATTTCGAAAAGTCATATAACTTCCGAAAGTCAGAGGTGCGCGACGTGGGTTCGAACCCGAGACCCCCTGCATTGCAGTCTGTTGGTCTCCTCACTGAGATATCGCTGCTCTTAAAAAACACCCTAACTTTAATAGAAAAGATGGTTGGAATGTACCACCAGCTTAGGATCCAGTAATACAAATAGTCAAACCCAAGAAGAAGTAAACCACAGCTAGACTTCATGATACTTTGAGCTCATTCTGCGTAAATACACACACCAATACACCAATACATAAACACCAATGATTAAATTATGTTCGGGTACTTTGAAATAACTACACTGGAACATTAAGACAACTACCATCTTAGTCTCCTCGTGACCATGGCTGCTGAAAAGCAACCGAAACGTCAAAGCTCACAAGAACAAGAACGTGAAAGCTCAGTGGGGAGACCAACAGACTGCAATGCAGAAGGTCTCGGGTTCGAACCCACGTCGCGCACCTCTGACTTTCGGAAGTTATATGACTTTTCGAAATGATGTGCGTATTGATTGACAATTATCGCCTGCCCCGTGCCTCGGAGAGCACGTTAAGCCGTTGGTCCCGGCTGCCATGAACATCTATGGCAGTCGTTATTGGGAAAGTCAGTACCCTCTAATATCCTGACACTGGTCTAGCCTTAGGGTATCGTTAGCCTTCGGGTTGCGGAGGTCAGGTAGCAGCCGCTCCGTGTAAAAACTGATATCCAGTCAAATCCGGTTAGACCAGAAAAGCCGACCCCAAGTGACTTGGGAATAATAAAGGCGAAGAGAGAAGAAGTGCATCTGCATATGATCCTAATTATATCATTTCTTTCTTTCAGGCATGTACATCTCATCTGTAATATTTGGCTTTCTAACCGATACATTTGGAAGAGTTATATTTCTAATGACAGGCTACGGTGGATTATTTATATGTTCAGTATTATCAGCTATCAGTCAAAACTATGGAATGTTTGCATCTGGTAAATTCGGCGAGGGATTTTTGTGAGTAATTCTGTATTCTTCCCTTTTTATGTTAATTAGATCTCAATGTCTGTACATACATAGGACAGTGTACAGATTTTATTATGCGACGCCAGCAGTTATGAGCCCGGCTGCTGTGCATGAGATATGGTTTTAAGCCCGATTCCGGCAAAGAATATTGTGCTTTTTGTTAAGAGATTCTCATTAGCAGATTGAAGATGCCGTGGAGCTATTGAGAATGTCTAAGAATATCTATATGGTATTTGTAATATTGAGAAACAAAGAATTGAGATTCTAGATAGCAACAGATTCGCCATCAATTACGTGGGACCGTAAACTCATAGCAAAATGTGTGTATTAACAGAGGTTTATACATACACATTTCATCAGGCAGCATATATCCCCCAAGAAGTTAGCAAACGTAAATATAATTATTACATCCATATTTCACTGTGTGTGTACACAAAGAGAGTACATACTCTCACTGTGTGTGATAAGATTTGGTTGATGTCGTACGATATGTACAAATTGTATGACATCAACCAAATCTTTAGGCAGCTAGGTTACCAAGAGGTTCTGAAATGGTCACGTGGTTATCCAAAATCTGTTTGCCGATTCAATAAACAGTTTTTCTGTCGAAAGGTGTATATGTATCTTATGTATCTTATGTAAGGGCCTGTCAGTGCAGACCGGCGACACTTCGACCCAGTGGGATCTTTTGTGTCGACACTCTCCCAATAACGACTGCCATAGATGTTCATGGCAGCTGAGACCGACGGCTTAACGTGCACTCCGAGGCACGGAGCAGGCGATAATTGTCAATCAATACGCACATAATTTCGAAAAGTTATATAATTTCCGAAAGTCAGAGGTGCGCGACGTGGGTTCAAACCCAAGACCCTCTGCATTGCAGTCTGTTGGTCTCCCCATTGAGCTATCGCTGCTGCCAAAGGTGTATATACTTGTAAAACTAAAAAAGTATACCTGTTTGTTAACAACATGCAGGCTAAAATACTCCATCACGTAATGTTCCAACGTACTAATGAAGATAATATGTACCTGAAACAATAAAGAAAAATTATTAGTTAAGAAGGATTCTAAGAAAAGTGTTTTCTTTCTAATTCAGAAATGTGTGCCTTGGGATCGAAATCGAAGTCTTTGCGTAGCAGCCCAACGATTTCTCACTGGGCTATCGTTGCTTTTCCTTATAAACAATACCGACCACGACTTTGAATATAATATATAATATTTACTTGCATTTCTATATTTTCAGTTTTGGTGTATCAATAAGCAGTATGTTTTCAATAACGTCAGAGTTCTGTCATCCCAGTGTGAGAGATCGCATCATGTTATGTCAAGCATCGTTCTCAGCTATCGCTCAGATCATCTGCCCAGGTTTAGCTTGGGGAGTTCTAACCCAGGATTGGGAATGGAGCTTATTTGATGGCGCTTTTGGTGAGTTAAAATTTAAAGCTCGTATAATCAGAAACAGGTGATTAATTTGTACTAGCTGTGCAATACCGCTAAATCCTCAAACTTATAACCGAATCGGCTGTTAAAACTTAAAAATCGTGAGGGAACCTGAATGTTTGTGAGTTCTCCATAATGTTATTGAAGATATGCAAAATCTGCCACCACACACTTGGCCAGCGTGGTAGACTATGGACTAGCCTTTCTCACACTGAAAACAGGCACGTACCCAGCAGTGGGCAGTTTATAATATACTGTAATCATGGCAACAACAGACTATGGTTATTCGCAAAGTGACTTTTAAGTTCCAGATGAGAATTGCACGACAGTTCTATAACATTCTGATAAAATATAAAGTTAAATTACTTTTATTTTCCTTTATACGTTTATCTGTAGCTCTATAGCTCAGTGGGGAGACCAACAGACTGCATTGCAGAGGGTCTCGGGTTCGAACCCACGTCGCGCACCTCTGACTTTCGGAAGTCATATGACTTTTCGGAATTATGTGCGTATTGATTGACAATTATCTGCTCCGTGCCTCGGACAGCATGCTAAGCCGTCGGTCCCGGCTGCCATGAACATCTATGGCAGTCGTTATTGGGAAAGTCAGTTCCTTCTAATATTCTGACACTGGTCTAGCCTTAGGGTATCGTTAGCCTTCGGGTTGCGGCGGTCAGGTAGCAGCCGCTCCGTGTAAAAACTGATATCCAGTCAAATCCGGTTAGACTAGAAAAAGCCGACCCCAAGTGACTTGGGAATAATAAAAGCTAGGGAGAAGATACGTTTATCTGTAGAATCCGTGATTATATATTTATAAATACTTATATAATGACGCATTCTACAAATTAATTCGCTTGTAATGTATTTTTTTTAAATTTTGCGTATTTCTTTGAATGGTATTATAATTTGGAAAACTAATCACTTAAGGAATCACAATTGATTCATTGTTTACCCAGAAATGTTTACCTGATAACCGATTCTACTACGCATATCACAATTTAAATGATTATTTTATATTAAATAGAATAAACATCGATGTTATTGATGCCTTCACAATCACCTACTCATTTATCTTACACCAACGAGTTGTCAAACCAAACAGAAGGACACATCAGGTGGATACCGTAGACGATTATATCACTAGAAGAATCAATTACGTATTGCTATCCCTGTTTATAGCTATCATAAAAGTTAAGTTTCATTAAAATTATAATTAATTACGACATTTTCTTTTGCAGTACTTAAATCTTGGAATTTCTTCCTTTTAATATTATCCTTCTGGGCTTTAGCCAGTTTCATTTTGTTCACAACGTTACCCGAAAGTCCGAAGTTCCTGGCGTCTCGGAAAAAATATCTAGAAGCACGAGATATCTTGATAAAATTATACGTAGAAAATACTGGCAAAAGTGCTGAAACTTGTCCGGTGAGATTTGTTTGTTGTTTTTTTGTTCACATATTCATAGATGTCTGCACATCCCAAACGGATAGAGAAAAGTTATTTTAGGCTCACACTTAAAAGGTGGCAAGCTTGTTGCCATGTACCGTTCACATTTCGACTGCATGGTGTTTTGGTCTATCGGTGGTCGTCTCGCCACTGCCACTGCGACGAGTGTTGTGGGTTCGAATCCCAAAATTTGTGTCATCCACAAATAATTGTTTCAAGTCTGGATGTTCTATGCATCCGTTGTTTGAATGTTTATAAAGTCCCCTTGATACAGGAATTATTCCTAGATTGCGAGTAGACTTTTAAGATTAAAAATAATATAATAATAATAATATTCTACCACATACACACAACACCATCTAGCCCAAACTAAGTAGAGCTTGTACTGTGGGTACTAGACAATGGGTAAACATAAATAAATATATACTTTTATTTTGTTGTAAATACATAAATATTATACCTACATGGAAACACCCAGACCAAAACAAACTTCCATGTTCATGCACGCAAATGTTTGACTTGTGCGGGAATAGAACCCGCGACCTCAGGCGTGGCAGTCGGTTACACTAACCACCACGCCATCGAAGCCGACATAAAACGTTTCTAGATGGCATGTTAGTACTGAGAATGTCACAGAATAGAAAAGCCTAAAAAGAACTTGCTTCTTTTCTAATGTTCAATACTTCTTATGGTATTTTAGTTGAACGTGTAAGAAACAATATTCGGTATTTTCTCGATATTGGGTAGTTACAGCGTTTGAACGATAATTGTTGTATATTGTAATTTTTATCACCTAATTAAACTAAAGCAAGTTTTATTTGCTGTTCATCTGTTGTAATTTGCTCACATACTGTATATACCTGATAGAGCAGCGATAGCTCAGTGGGGAGACCAACAGACTGCAATGCAGAGGGTCTCGGGTTCGAACCCACGTCGCGCACCTCTGACTTTCGGAAGTTATATGACTTTTCGATTTTTTATTTGATTTTGTGCGTATTGATTGAAAATTATCGCCTGCGCTGTGCCTTGGAGAGCACGTTAAGCCGTCGGTCCCGGCTGCCATGAACATCTATGGCAGTCGTTATTGGGAGAGTGTCGACACAAAAGATCCCACTGGGTCGAAGTGTCGCCGGTCTGCACTGACTGGCCCCCACATAAGATACATATACCTGATATATATAGCAAATTATTATTTAATGAGAACACCAGCGTTGCAGTTTTAACTGCAACAATAGCTGACGCAGGTACCTAATTTGATCTCCATACTATATACTGCTCTGTATATATTTATATTTTATTGTATTGTGTAAGGTATAAATAAAAATATTTTCTTTCTTTCTTTCATATTAATTATTTTGATTTTGAAACCTTTTTACAATTGTTTGCCTCAGAAAAGATTCTGCCTGTGACTGTAGACGCGTGAACACTACGGAAACACAGCGGATAAAAAGTAACCGTTTTTAATTCTGGCCATAAGTTAACTATTTGTGTGATAAATGTTTGTCAAAACTGTTCAGTGGTGTCATTCTGTCTAATTTCAACAATGAGAATATTAGTAGCACTAAAAACTTTATAATATTTTTGGTTTCGTTTCAGTATGCAAACTTATGGGACAAGCAAATAAAAGAAGAAAGTGCAATCAAAGAATCTATGGCAAAAGTATCCGTTTTAAAAGAATTTGGAAATAATATTGTTATCGGTTTAAAAAATTTGAAACCTTTGCTGCACAGGCCATTAATGTCTTATTTAATAATTATAACCGCCATGGATTTAGTTGTTATATTAACGTAAGTTTAATTTTAACTTATCCTGGTACTGAACACACTTTTATTAAATTTAAGGGTACAATGAGTAATATAAATAGCTTACAAATTTGTAGAAATTAAAATCCTAGTATCTATGTTATATAGTTTCTAAATTATACACTCAACTACAATCAGCTATCTTTGAATAACTCAACACTCCTATTCAATTATAATTATTATTTATTAAAATTTAATAATAATAATTATTTATTTATTCCAATAAAAATTACAATAGTATAATCACAACAAGAAAATACACACTACTGTGGTAACAGTTTGGTAGAAAATGATGAAACGTTGACACCTGTACTAAATATATAATATAATAGTACACAGAATATCGACGTGAAATAGCAGTATTCTTACTGTTGTGTTTCGTTCGGTGAGTGAGAGTACCGGAGGCCCAATCACCCTCTTTCCCACGTCCCGCTCCTTCTCCTTCCCGCTTCCTTTCCTAAAGGGTCGGCAACGAGCAAGTGATGCCTCTGGTGTTGCAGGCGTCCATAGGCTACGGTGACCACTTACCATCAGGTGGGCCGTATGCTTATTTGCCACCGTTAGTAGTATAAAAAGAAAGAATAAATATCATCTTTATATATATAACTAGTAGTTTTCCCGCGGTTTCACCCGCGTAAGTCCCGTTCCCGTGTGAATTTCACCCCTTTCATCCCCTTAAGGGTGGAATTTCCAAAAATCCTCTCTTAGTGCTTCCCTACACTCTCCAAGGAACATACATGTAAAATTTCAGCTTCTTGCGTTCTGTAGTTTCGGCTGTGCGTTGTCTGTCAGTCACTCAGTAACGGAAGAGTTTTATATATATAGATTCTACTGTACGCGTGTATGTCACTGAACAGCTCCTAAACGGCTGGACCGATTTTGATCAAAATTTTGTGTGTGTTCATGTAGATTCGAGGATGGTTTAGACTTGGTTTTTTGTTTTTACTTTTTTCATGTGTACCGGGCAACGTCTGTGGGGATAGCTAGTATATTATAATTTAGAAAGATATGGCATTCAAAATCTCCCAAGTGTGTATAGACTGTTGCTGTTGTTAACTTGTTTCTTATTGAACTGTGTTTAAATGTAAAGAAATCTTTCAAGCCGGTTGTCGCCCACTACGTGATTGCAAATAATAATAATAATCAATGTATTAGAAAATTTATTTCACGTATTGAGAACTGATGACAATAAAATATACATAAGGAAATGTAATAGCAATAATTGAATCGTTATAAAACAAATATTCTTTTAAAGAATCAAAAAGTACTCATTAACGAAGTGGTAGGTAAAAATAATATCTGAATATAACCTAATTAACATAAAAATGAGTTAATAGAGAAGATGGTTGGAATGTACCACCAGCTTGGGATCCAGTAATAAAAATAGTCAAACCCAAGAAGAAGCAAACCACAGCTAGACTTCATGATACTTTGAGCTCATTCTGCGTAAATAGAAACACCAATGATTAAATTATGTTCGGGTACTTTGAAATAACTACACTGGAACATTGAGACAACTGCCATCTTAGTCTCCCCGTGACCATGGCTGCTGAAAAGCAACCGAAACGTCGGGGAAAGTGTAAAAATAAATTAAATCTAAATAGTTTAATAATAATTTAATTAGCTTAAAAATTAGTAAAGTTTAATAGTAGTAGTAGTGTAACAATTTTCAAAATTTTGTAATAAAGTGTCAAATAAACAACACGATAAAATCCGTATATAGCAGCTTAATTTCAATAAAAATGAGTGCTTTCATCTTACATTTTCATAAAATTCTAATTACCTTTACGAATAGTAATTTTATCTTTGTATATCACTATAAAAATGGAAGATAACTGATATCAGGTACACCACAATTTATATACGTAAATTCAAGTTACACCTTTTTATGATAATGATTTTTAATTATCAGATGGGTAAACCAAAATTTAATTTGAACTGGAAATCGATTGATCCAAGAGCTTGCATGGCAGTCATGAAATAATATTTCTGTCTAACTCATAATTTTATTTTTAGGTACGGTGTCCTCAAAATGTGGTTTCCGCAGCTATCAACCATTGTTGAACACTATAGATTAGATGACAATCACAATTTATGCTATTCTCTGGACATCTATACGAGCGATGAAAAAATAAGGATTTCACACATCACATTGAATACTACAAGTGTTTGTATACCTGTAAGTATTACATCCTGACTAATACTAAATGTGGATGTAAATTTGTTTGTAACGCTTTCTTTACGCTTTATGTACTCTATCGATCATCATGAAATTTTGTATACACGATGTCAGGGATTCAAAAAGGGACATAGGGTACATTTCATCCCGAAAAAGTAATATTCCTGTATGAAGCCCGGGCCTTACTAGTATTTTATTTAACTTTGATTGAAAATAAGCATTACGTGATAGTAAGACTTTACCGTAGGAGTCAGACAGTTGTCTTATCATGAAAATGCTAAAACAACTCCGCGAGGGCGAGCGATAGTTTTAGCTAATTGCCGGCACTGCAGTATACGGAACAAAGCTTTTTGGTTCTCTCGCTGTCGATAGCAACACAGTGCTAGTTTAGTGACGTGATCTTCTCTAGAGTGGAAGTATATTCCATCAGGCCGCGCCAGGTTGAGGGGAGACGTCGCTATACTCGTATATACCTAATCCGATCATAAGATCTATTAGCCGAGACTTAGCCGATAATGGTGTTGGTAGCTGCGTTTAAGAACTCCTTTTACAACAATAAATTGGTAAGGCCAGTGAAGGTAAATAAAGCATGACAGCAATGCTTCCATAATAACAGTTTGTTATCGATACTAAAGCTATTTACTCAACTCAAAAAAGGTACTGTTCAGTTTTACCGTTAATTTGTTAACTCTCCATGCCACGAACTCAAACCCATTTTTCATTTTTCATTCAGTTACTACAGAGCAGCGATAGCTCAGTGGGGAGACCAACAGACTGCAATGCAGACGGTCTCGGGTTCGAACCCACGTCACGCACCTCTAACTTTCGGAAGTTATATGACTTTTCGAAATTATGTGCGTATTGATTGACAATTATCGCCTGCTCCGTGCTTCGGAGAGCACGTTAAGCCGTCGGTCTCGGCTGCCATGAACATCTATAGCAGTCGTTATTTGGAGAGGGTCGACACAAAAGATCCCACTGGGTCGAAGTGTTGCCAGTCTGCACTGACTGGCCCCCACATAAGATACATACATACTATAGTAACACGGGTTAGACATTGCTTTGATGGAGATTCTATCGTGCCATTTTTAACGGTAAGAATACTTGCATTTTTTGTTTCCGTTTATTATTATAATAAAACATTATAAAAAGACGTGTGTGGCAATAAAATTATTCCATATTATACTTTAAATGACAACTCGGACTTGTTTTCGGCGATTGTTCGAGTCGTAAAATGGTCATTCAGACTCGAAACAAACGACTATAGGTCCTACGAAAATTGATACTTGACTTATATTGATCAAAGTAAATAATTAAATATTCTGGACCGAGCAGCTTAGCAAGTCAAGCCAGGCTTTTAGGCTGAAATGATGGTAGATTTACTGGCACTATCCATGCAGTCATAAAACTCATGATCTTGTTCATCTCTTTTACAGACTGTCAGTGGCACGGCAACCTACGTCAACAGTATTATCATAGGCTTAGTCTGCTTGATCCCTTTCTTCATCAGCGGAGTGATCATCAACAAATTCAGCAAGAAATGCCTCCTCATCTTATCAGCAGCCATTAGTATTGGAGCTTTATTGGGCATAAGATGGGCTAACTCGAATACATTAATGGTGGTATTATTTTCAGTAAGCGTGGCTATTACGCAATTCATGAAGAGTTTAGTTCAAGTGGTGATGGTGGAAGTTTTCCCGACTACCGTGAGGTAAGGAAGTTCTATATCATAACTTACTTTAATGAAAATTGTAACTGGTTTCTGAAGACGGTTTGTCTTGCATTGGTCTTGGATTGCTCATTCAGTCTATTCATTCGATCTGGAAGAAGAGTCTGATAAGTGGCTACAAAATAGCGGTTTAAGGGGCCCATCATCTGTCCAAGTCGCATTCGGATATGTTATAGCGTAATGGGGTTCATACAAGTCAAAAAATAAATTTACACCTCGTATATTTATTTATTGCTGTTAATGGCTGACGATCTGATGGTAAGCAGTAACCACTGCTCATCAAAATGGCTGTGTTCCTTAATATCAAAGAAGTAATTTAATAAAATACTGGTTTTGTACCTCACACGAGCTCATAGCCTACCTAATGGTAGGCATATAGGTTTGCTTATGTGCGCCTATAACACCAAGGCCATTATTTCACGTTATAGAGAAGGTGACAGGTTATTCTATCTCAAGTGTAAGTGGCCTATCATATTTTAGAGGCATTGGTAAAATTCCACCAGCTTCCTAATTATATTAAAAATTGGCTGCTACGGGAATTTTGTTTCCAAAAAATTCCAATCCTTTTTTGCTAGTCCAGACCAGTATGATTACGATATTATTTTTAACATTGCAATATTTGTAAGGTGTTTTTAATTATAATAATAATAATTTATTTGAAATTGTCTACTGCCGCCTCGGTAAACATATCTGACCCAATACAATATCGCGGCAGCCCCACTAACATCCTAAACCTCTTAGTCATCTGTAAGGTAATCGGACACCCAGCCCCAAATATTTAAAACTAGTAATTAGTTTTAGTGGATTACCCTAAAACTTAACTGTTTTAGTTAGTTTTTGAGTTGAAGATTTTAGTTTATTGATATTAGTTTATTTTCAGGTCACTCGCATTGTCCTTAGTATCGTCATTCGCTTTGATCGGCATTCTTGCTGGTAACATTTGCTTCCCAATACTTCTGGATTTCGGCTGTGAAATTCCGTTCTACGCGTTAACTGGTATGATGATAGGTAAGACTGATTAAATATTTATTTAATAATATAGCTAGTATTTTGGATATTATAATAAGTGCGTCACATGGGTATAGAAGAGATTTGAGTTCTGTATTTATGGCTGCGGAATAGCCAAGACCATAGGCTGAGGCAATGCTAAGAATAGCGCAAGCAGCGTTTTCTATAAATGAAAATCGTACCGAATGTCACTCATCGCCAAATTGGACCGTCATTTCGACAATATAAGTGTCATATTTGTATCACCATACAGTACACAAGTTTTGTCACTGACACGTGAAGTTTGTGTTACTAAGAAATCGGGATTTCTTCAATAATAAATATTCCTTAATATTTTAAGATTTATTGAAATTTGGGGCTAAGGAGATATTTATGATTAGCGTTTATACTAACAGTCATTTTAAAATTAATAATAACCATGATCGTATATCATAATTATTCTTCACTTTTTTTGCCTTTTAATTGTACTTCTAAGAAAAATCTTTTATAAATGGAGGATTTGAAAAAGAAAAATGTTTCAAATTTAGGATAAAATAGATTTTAGCTACATTTAATTTTATAGTTAACTATATAACTCAATATTCGCAAAGTTCACTTAAAAGTAGACAACCAAATTTTCGACGTTTAATAATATTAAATTAGATTAAGTAGATGTGGATTAGACTACAGAGCTAAGAATTTTTATGAAAATAGTTTCAATACATTTATAACGTATGATCTTTGTTTCAGTTTTCATCTTATTGTCAGTTATCACACCGCAGGAGAAAGAAAGTTAGAATAAATTAGATTTTAAAATTGTTAATAAATTGTTTTGTATATAAATATAGTAGTAATAGTTTACTATTAAACTATTCAAATTTAAATTATTAACCGAAACGTCGGGGACTCTGGTTAGAATAATTGTTTGGGATTGGAGTGAGATAAAGATAAACTAAGATAAAAGATAATAAAATTTGCTATATTTAAAGTTCACAGTAAAATAATTAAGATCAAATTCATTAAAGAATAAGGATGAATGAAAACAATAAAAGGTAAAACATTTGAGTTAAGCGCGCAATATGACGGCTTACAATTAACTATTTTATTATTGCTGCATAAATAGCAGCGATAGCTCAGTGGGGAGACCAATAGACTGCAATGCAGAGGGTCTCGGGTTCGAACCCACGTCGCGCACCTCTGACTTTCGGAAGTTATATGACTTTTCGAAATTATGTGCGTATTGATTGACAATTATCGCCTGCTCCGTGCCTCGGAGAGCACGTTAAGCCGTTGGTCCCGGCTGCCATAAACATCTATAGCAGTCGTTATTGGGAAAGTCAGTACCCTCTAATATCCTGACACTGGTCTAGCCTTAGGGTATCGTTAGCCTTCGGGTTGCGGAGGTCAGGTGGCGGCCGCTCCGTGTAAAAACTGATATCCAGTCAAATCCGGTTAGACCAGAAAAGCCGACCCCAAGTGGCTTGGGAATAATAAAGGCTAAGAGAGAAGAAGAATTATTGCTGCATAAAGTGCAATAAAATAAATGATTTAATAATATTTAAAATGGTTAATTTTTTACATTCCTTATATTTTTATTCAAATTCGTATTCGTAAAATCCGTATAAAATAGCTGATTTTCAAAACATATGAGATAATACATTCCCTGGCTTTTACTATTATAATCACAGTGATACTAATAACAATTTTAAAGACGTTAAATAAAAAAGCACTCTTATACAATAACAAGACAGAAACTAAATAAAACCAATGCAGCGTGTGTGTATATGAGTGTGTGTATATGAGCCTGTGACGTGTCCTACTTGAGTGTCTGTGTGTGCGAGCATTTGTGTATAGCTGTGTGCGTGTGAACCTATTATTCAGTACGTTCCAATATATATCATGTAGCGATATAACCCAAGGTCATTAAACTAGTAAGTAAGAAAGATTACCTAAATGTGTCTCAAGGTATAACTATTAAGTTATAGCAGATAATATTGTATTTTGTTTACGCGAATATTATTAATTGAAATTAAACTACTATACAACCACTACCTGAGATTTGACAAACCACAGATTCTCGCTAAAGAACACCGATTCCTACCAAGGATGTTTCGCGAGGCTATTGAAATCAAAAAACATCCTAATTTTAATAGAGAAGATGGTTGGAATGTACCACCAGCTTGGAATCCAGTAATACAAATAGTCAAACCCAAGAAGAAGCAAACCACAGCTAGACTTCATGATACTTTGAGCTCATTCTGCGTAAATAGAAACACCAATGATTCAATTATGTTCGGGTACTTTGAAATAACTACACTGGAACATTGAGACAACTACCATCTTAGTCTCCCCGTGACCATGGCTGCTGAAAAGCAACCGAAACGTCGGGGAAAGTGTAAAATTAAATTAAATCTAAATAGTTTTAATAATAATTTAATTAGCTTAAAATTAGTAAAGTTTAAAAGTAAAAGTAGTGTAACAGTTTTTAAAATCCGTATATAGTAGTTTAATTTCAATTATAGCAGATATATCTACTGTGTAAACAAATAATCTACGACTTCTTACGAAAACATTATTAATATTAATAAGTATAAAACTTTCACACACTAAAGTATACTGCATCCTACACTAAAAATAAGTTTAGTATCTCGTTAAGTTTTACAAACATTATAACAGAAAATATAGCCTTAATAATGCAGCGATAGTTAATGCGACTATTGTGCATGACATGTTTCGGGTTCGAACCTGAAACGGAAAAAAATTTCTGTCACAAATTCTCAGTAGTTAATCAAGAACAGTGGCCGATTAGCGACAATAGGGTCGTCCTCTACCGCGTTTGAATTTAAACCATACGTAGCAAAATGTAGTTCTTATTCACCCACATACCATTTCTGGAATATACTTTTGACACTGTATAATAATATAAATAATACCAGTCATGTATTAAGCTGTCCCACTGCTGGGTACGGGCCTCTTAACTGTGTGAGAAGGGTATAGTCCACTATGGTGGCCGAGTGCGGGTTGGCAGACTTCACATAACTTCAAGAACATTATGGAGAACTCAGACATGCAGGTTTGCACACGATGCTTTTTTTACAGTTAAAGCAAGCAATTATTAACTATTTAATACCCTCACAGCTTCGAAAAGACGGAGATGCTCCTTTAGACTCGAGATCTCTAAGTGGCAGTTTTCTTTTTGTCTCGTACAAATTTCAAATCCACCGCATTCAATTATTCAATCACGCAAGCAATTAAGTCACTGCACTGCACTGTTTTCAATTATACCGTATTCCCTTGCATGTAGTATTTAACTATAAGTGGTTATGAGGAAAGAGAAATTCTAGTTATTAACTGTGAAATAATACAATAACAGGAAACTGTTGGTAAACCTTAAATAAATAATTACACTCGCAAGTAACACGCGATTATTTAAAACGATTTTAAACTGCCTCCGTGGCGCAGCGGTAGTGAATGCGACTGCTGTGCATGAGGTCTCGGGTTCAAATCTGGGGTTGGGCCAACAAAAAGTACTTAGGTTTTTCTGTTCAGAAATGTCAATAGCAGCCCGGAGTTAGGAAGTTGGCGGTGTTAGATATCCCCGTGCCTTGGAAAGTACGTAAAGCCGTTGGTCCCGCGCCTGATCTCTCTCCGGTCGTGTCGGATTACCGTCCCATCGGATCATGAGAGTTAAGGAACAGAGAGTGCAATTGTGTTTCCGCACACACTTGTACACTATAATATCTCCTGCGAAGATGGCCAGTCTCCGTTAAGACTGGCCGCCGTGACCAAAATTCGGTCTGGAGGATATTATTATAACGATTACAAAGTTACAAAGTTCTATCTACATAAATAGTCTTACACGTATATCCCAAAGGCAGGCAGAGGTGTATGGTATCCCCATTTCGACAGTTATATACATAATTCCGACGTATATACGGATATATTTTGTAGCTAGATTTTGCCCACGGCTTTGCGAAATTTCATAATTATCGGTTGAGTAGTTAAAGCGTGAAAACGTAACTGTCTTCTCCCTGGCCTTTATTATTCCCAAGTCACTTGGAGTCGGCTTTCTAGTCTAACTGGATTTGACTAGATATCAGTTTTTACACAGAGCGACTGCCATCTGACCTCCACAACCCGAAGGCTAACGATACCCTAACGCTTGACTAGGGTCAGGATACATCCTGACACAGAGTAAAGAATAGGGTCTAGAGTACTACAGTACTTTAGGCCCTCTTCTTTACTCCTGACTACTCCTTTATCCATAAAATGTGGACACTGCGCGCTTCGCCGCGTCGCACACAGCTGTCGAGCGTGCCGCGCTGCGCTACCGAGGCTAATGACCTTTGATAAGAAAAAGACGGTGGGGGTGCAAATTCGGGAGTAGCGGGGGGCGGGGCGGAAGTTTTGTTTAGCTTTGTATATGCGCAAGAGTGTCCGCACATTAAGTTCTTATTGGATAACTAGGTCAAATTTTAAGTACCTATTTTTTTTAGATATACGGGTCCAGAATCGAGTACTGAATACCCTCCTTCAATATGTCCAGTATTTTACCAATCAGCCTGTACAGTCAAAAGTATGACTAGCTATTGCACTTTTTTATTTTTTCTTATCCGCCATCAGTTCTACTATAAGATATTCCAAGGTTATTCATTAATTACCGGACACCCTGTATTTAAGTCTCATGTATACGTGGATATGTTTTGTAACTAGATTTTTCCGCGGCTTTGCTCAGATTTAGTATATAAATTTCTACCCCTTCGGGACAGTCCTTTTTTTGGATTAGGCTTTGGTATGTAGGTACTCTATGGCCTCTTTTGTACTCCCGACATCATGTATGCAAAATTTCTCGATGATCGCTCGAGAAGCCTGAAAGCGTATCAAACAAACATACATTTCACATTTATAATATTCGTTATGAAGTTAGGATAATGGAAAACTTATAAGATAGACTTACTACGTAGGCAAAAACCGACATTTCGCAGCAACTTTTTGTCCCATATAATTGGTGAGCTTATTGCCGTATACCAAGCGCAGTCTCACATCCCTTGTAGGAAGTGCTTTTGGTGGCGCAGCGGTAGTGAATCCAACTGCCCAGCACTAGGTCTTAAGTTAGAATCCTGGGTCGGACTAATAAAAAGTTATTACGTAATTTTGCCAATACTTTGTAAGTATTGTTGGTCCTACGCCTTATCTCCCTCCAATCGTGTTATATTTCCGTCCATCGGATTATGCGCGTAAGGGTACTGAGAGTGCACTTGGGTTTGCGCACACACTTGTGTACCACTTGAAACGTTTTATAACAGTGTTGAGCAGATAATATTTAAATTTGTGCCTGTTAAAACAGTTTGCAGTAATAATAGGTATCCTTTATGGTATTCACCAGCTTTAATTATATAATAAAAGAAAATAATAAGTATCATAAGAAATGGAAGATATATGGTCAGTATAAAGATACTACTACGATACTCAACCTTTGCTTTATTGAGAGACAGGCAAAAAAGAGTTAGCGTTGAATGTTATAATTTATTTATGGAATATACTGAATGTTGTATATCTAAAAACAGCAAACATTTTTGGACATTTGTATATGCAAAAAGATTATCAAATGCGTTACCAGGTAATATGCACTTAGGAGATGTTACCAGTTCAGAGGGTGACGTTATAAGTGAATTTTTCAACACCTACTTTAAATCCGTTTTTGTAAATAATAATGTGACTATTCAGTTGCCTTCCGAACCACATACACTATACAATTCTACGAATATAAGTAACATAGATATAACATTAGACACTATACTTAAATATACAAAAAATATTGACGTGAGGAAGGGTGGTGGTCCTGATGGCATCCCGCCTTTATTTATACAAAAATGTCATCAACCTATCTCCATTCCTTTACATAAGCTAATTGGTGTTATGCCAATTGTTTGGAAGCGTTCATTTGTTGTGCCGGTGTACAAAAGTGGTAATAAGCATGATATAAATAATTACCGCCCGATTTCAAAATTAAGTGTAATCCCTAAACTTTTCGAACGTATTATACGTAATGTTTTAACACGTATTGTAGACCGATTATAATCCCGCAACAACACGGCTTTATTAGTGGTAGATTGACAGAGACTAATCTCTGTGAGCTGGTTGACTATGTGACAACTACTATGGACAATGGTCATCAGGTGGACGTTGTGTATACGGATTACTCAAAAGCGTTTGACAAAATCTCGCATAAGTTACTTTTATATAAGCTCGAGTCTCTTGATATACATGGCGATTTACTTCGGTGGCTGGAGTCATATCTACGAGATTGCAGCCAGGCAATCACGGTCAAAGGCTTCTGTTCTTCATTTACTCCTGTGTTTTCTGATGTCCCAGAGGGCTCGCACCTCGGACCTCTTTTGTTTAATCTCTACTTGAATGACTTACTGTCTAACTTTAAGAAATCTAACATTTTGCTTTATGCTGATGAATATAATAATATCGAAAAATGAAGACTGTGTTCAGCTTCAAAATGACATTGTAAGCTTATTTAGTTACTGTAATAATAACTCATTATATCTGAATGTAAAAAAATGTAATGTTATAATATTTACAAATGGCGTTATAATACATTGAACAATATAAAAATTATCCAATCTCTTGAAGAGCGACGTGCTGCACGAGACATTTCATTTTATAAAATACTTAGAAATTTAGTGGACTTCCCTTATCTTCCTAGCAAAATATGTGTTGGATGTCCACGACCAGTTGCACGTAAAAAGTCTCTCTTCCATATTTCTCAGTTTATGACAAATATTCTTAATAATATTCTTTCACATACACGCAAAAGCATCTAGCCCAAACTAAGCAGAGCTTGTACTATGGATACTAGACAATGGATAAACATGCATATATACTTTGTTTTTGTAAATACATACATATTATACATAGATAAATTATGGTAAAAATGCTTTTATTAGAACAGGATGTCGGTTTTATAATGAATTAATGGCTAATGATAGTACTAACCTAATTTATGTATTTCACCTATCTCTCCAAGAATTTAAAAGAAATGTTTCAAAAGAATTAGCTATTAAATTTTCATAGACTATATTCTTATTGAAAGAATATGTATATTATGTATAATATGGTTCACTAAAAATATTATGTATATTGTGTATATGGTTCTTTAGGTTCTCTTCTTTTCTTACTATAGCCTGTATGTACTTTATTACTATCTGTGGAAAATGCTTCTGGATTATGTACTGTCTATATATTGTAAAATTTATAAAATCTATTGTATCCGTCTTTTCCCTAATAAATAAACAAATAATATTTCCTGCACAAATTGCCTGTCTTCGTTAAGATTGGTCGCGTGACCAGAATTCGGTTGAAGGTCATTATTGTTAATGAAAATTTCTTGACAGAAGATCCAAATAACACTTTGACCCTTCCAGAAATCGAAACTCAGATATTATGCAAAACAATCAAATTTACTACTGGGGCACGACAACGGTTATCTATGCGACTTTTATATTGATTGTATCCTGTATGTGTCTCCCATCTTGCATGAGTGCTCCACCTATCTTAGGGACATATATCAATGCGTAAAAATTGGTAAATACTTTAGCTCAGATAACCCCAATGCTTCTTTTGGGGTTCCTCAAGGCAGTATACATGGAGTTACGCTGTTCCTGATCTACATAAATGACCTATGCATCCTAAAACTCCAAAATGGTATCATAGTGTTTTATGCAGATGATACAGCCCTATTATTCACGGGCAAAACTCGGACTGAAGCGACTACACACGCTCAGTATGGCTGCAATACAGTTAGTACATGGCTTTTGGATAATGTATTCACCCTAAATACCTAGAAAACTAAATATATTCATTTCTCAATGCGCAACAACACACATGATACACCTAACAACATATTACTTGCTCCTAATAATAAATATCATTCACACGCTGACGCCGCATGCACTTGTCCTACTTTAGAATCAACACACTTTATAAAATACCTCGGCATAACATTTTCGCAGTCACATTGAGTAATGATGTAAGAGAGTAAGAAAGTTAATATTTATTTTTAAAACCATTCGTGGAGCCGCTTTCTGTAAATTACTAAGACAAGTATACATGTCACTATGTCAGTCAATCATACCTTGCTGCATTACCTCATGGGGTGGAACATCGAAAACGATTCTATTGCCACTGGAACGAGCTCAACGGGATATTCTAAAAGTGGCGACGTTTCGACCTTTCATGTTTCTTACCTATGAGTTGTACCGAAGCGCTCATAGCTAGTTGCACTCATTGATCGGTAAACGATTAGCAAGGTTAAGCAACGTTGGGTGCGGTCAGTCTATAGATGGGTGACCGCTTAGTGGTATTTCATCTGAGCGTCTTCGTGCTTCGGAGGGCACGTAAAAGATCGGTCCCGGTTGTTGTCAAATTGACAGCAGTCGTTAAGTCATGTCAGAGGCCTACGGGCGGTTTGAACAACTCTTGACAACAGGTTAGCCACTTACCACACGAAAAGGAAAAAGAAGATGAGTTGTACCAATCCACTAATGTTCTAACTGTTCGCGAATTGCTTATTCTGCACACCGTGCTTAAACAACATGCACTACTTCCATGCCTTAAGTTATCAGTAATTTTTAATAATATGTAATCTAAGTTATTTTTATTGTATCAATATACATATATACTTATTTTAAGTTTATGCACATTGACCTAAACCGTAATATTACTTGGCATATATTTTTTGTAAGTAGAAAAATAGCCTGAAACAGAGGTCTAAACCTAGTTCAGGCAATCACTTAATAAAACCTAGATCTTTAAATTAAATTAGAATGCACACACATGTCGGCCGATTAAAGTATAAGTAAAACATGTATCAAGATAAAGATAAAGATAGTTTTATTTGTTAAAACATGAGTATTCACACATAGGTATACAAGTTAGAAAATGTAAAACATAGTAGCTCAGTTATGTTTTGCCGTTAGGGCGTACACATTTTAAATATAAATCATGCAAATAAATGTAACAAAGAGAAAATTAAATAAGCTTTTCAACCAAAAGGTAGAATAATTTATTTTTTAAAGCATTAATATTTTGCTCCTTCCAACATTTGGGTAAATGATAGGAGCCGTATATAATACACTTTTGCGCATGAGCATGGTCCTTGCATTGTGAAGGCAAAGTCTACTATTGTCCTGTCTACTATGATCGACTCTATTAGATAATTGTACAAATAGATGAGGGTTCATTTTTACAAATATTGTAATTTGTTATATTTCTTAAAGTATGTCTTACATCTGTTAATAACATGTAGCTTAAACATAGTTCTTACGCATCTTTTTGAGCCTTGAATGCCAATTCCTTAGGATTAAGGATTTTTAATTAAGGATACTTATAATTGGACTGGTAATAAAAATGTATACCCGTGTATTATTATTGAATAAAAAATATTATTATTATTATTATTATACCCTAACCTACTTTTACGCGAGTGAAGCCACTGGCAAAAGCTTTATATGAAGATTTATATAAAGATGTTTATAATAATAATTTTGCTTTATATCGTCTCACATAAACTACAAAATTATTGCATAATGTGTGTGTAATACATCTATCTGGACATCGATATTGTCCTAAAAAAGGCAGAATCGAGAGCCGTTTATTTTTACAAGTTTAGAATACTTATTTTACCCAGGAAGGAATTTTGCAACGATCTCGTATAATATATTATAATGTAACAAACGCAAGAGGCAGACCTAGGCGAACGTTTCTTGATCAGATCGGAGACGTTCTGGACAAAGGCCAGGTTAAGAAGACCTTCAACCGGCGAGCGTGTATGAGGAATGTGATGAAAATGAATAAAGCGAAAGAAGAGTCAGGATCGTAGCAAATGGAAAACCGTAGTGTCTGCCTTCCCCTCCGGGAAACAGGCGTGAATCTATGTATGTATGTATAATGTAACAAAATGGGTGCGATATACTTAAAAGCTTATTTTTCATTTTACAATCATTTAAATAATAGCTAATTTTTATAAAATTGCTGTTTTGCCAGCCAGCATATTGCAACCATACGTAGCAGTGAAAATAGCGCCTCCTTAGAAGCTGTTTAATAAATACGTAAACGATATATATGTTTTATTACTATTCATTCATAATTTAAGATCTAATGAACCTGGCTTGAAGTCAAGTTACTTTAATTATGTAATAAATTATTTATAAATATGTCGGAGCGTCAAGAAAATAAACATTGGAATGTAATTTATTTATATAATTGGAGTTGAATAAAGCGCCATCGGAACGTCAAGCGTAAGTTTGAGCGAGGTCGCCATAGAGTCAATGTGTCAGTTGGAGTGACAGTTATAACTGTCAGTGTCATATTGACGTTAAATAAGCGCCGGAGACTCGTGCGCGGACACATTCGGTGGACGAACTCGCTGCGTTACAGATCAAATCAGAGATAATCACAGTCAACCTGTATTGTTTTATTTCTCTTGTATTTGCCTATCATTAGCAGCGATAGCTCAGTGGGGAGACCAACAGACTGCAATGCAGAGGGTCTCGGGTTCGAACCCACGTCGCGCACCTCTGACTTTCGGAAGTTATATGACTTTTCGAAATGATGTGCGTATTGATTGACAATTATCGCCTGCTCCATGCCTCGGAGAGCACGTTAAGCCGTTGGTCCCGGCTGCCATGAACATCTATGGCAGTCGTTATTGGGAAAGTCAGTACCCTCTAATATCCTGACACTGATTACACTCAGTTCCGCAACTCTGAACGCCTCGTTTTTATATCTCTCCGCGTCAAAAAATCCATAAAAGCGGTTTTTTGTTGACGTATTGAAACGTGCTTTATACCGTTAGACGCGTCTCGGCGAGGCGCACCTCCCGGTACCAATAAAAACAGCCGCACGTATCGGGCAAAATTTTCACAATTGAAAAACGTGAAAAGTTAAAAAAAGTGAAGTGAGAAAGTGTTATTACTCCGGATTGCGAGTGACGATGGTGCAGCTGCGTATGTCGGGGAAAGGGCCTTATTAAGCTCTTTATCTAGACACCTCAACCACCATCCGCGGACAACGGAGTCCGGAGTTATCACCGAAAAACCGAAAACCACGTGGCCACGTGTTCGGTGAAGGAGGCGTGTCCCAAACCCACTACCTCGAGGGGAGGTCAAGTACCCGTTTTGTATCCCCCCTGCAGTCACAGAAAAATTTTCCTGCGCAATATCTCGCCGCAAAAAATTTTCAAACATCTGAACTTTGACGGGAAATATCTCGATAACGAGATCTACGACCCCACACTTGCGTGACGGATGTCGTTGCGCGCCAGATAGATCTCGGGTCCTGCAGGAGGAAAAAATTTTTTGCGCAAAAATTTGGACTCTCCAGCTGGGAAAGACTGCACGGACAAACTTTTTAGTTTTTAATCTAGTTTTAAATGGGTTTCAGGCGTTTTAATCACATATAGTGTTCGGCATTTTATTCCCCAAATTATCAAAATTTTATTTTTATTTTTGACTCGTTTTTCCAAATTTTAATGAATATTTCTTAATTAAGTTCTTAAGTAATTAAAAGATACCATTAAAAACAATTTTGGTGGAAGGGGAATAAAATCCTTAGTAAAACAAGCCCAAACTCGAACCAATTAGGCCAACCGGCGCGGAGTCAGGGGCGATTTTAAGATTTCGGCAGCCATATTGGCCGCCATCTTGAAGCGCGATAACCGCGATTACGCTGTTACTGTTGGTCGCAGGAAGTCGTGGTTTTCGACGTTGAGATCGTCCCAGGCTGGGCCTTCGTTTGGGCAGGGTGGTGACTCTACGTAGAGACACCAAAAACTCACCCAAGGTTACCATCTTGCGGGATAGAGTACCCCGGGGCGGGCGAGGCGAACCGTCGCGCGCCGGTCTGCGTTGAGCGAGTCCGGAGATATAAGGCAACAAAGTTTGGGTCTAAAGACTAGACTCTAGTCTTGAAAACTAGTATTTTGTATATCTCCGCGACCGCTTGTCGCAGCGCGGTGCGGTTTTCGGCGTTGAGCTTCGCCCACCCGGGGCTACTCCGCGAGCTACTTTTGGAGTCTCTACCTAGAGTCACAGACATCGACTCTACTTCGAGTCCAAAATTTTTTTTCTGTATTTCTTTTTATATTATTTTATATAGTATTTAACGTGTACCGTTGTGTTTTGACAACACTGACGGGCTAGTTGCTATTGCGACGGCCTTTAAATTTTAAGTTTCTATCATTTAGTCATAGCTTACCTGTTTTTGCGGCGTGCTTTAGGACATAGCCTAGTGCTATAAAATTCAGTGACGTGCCCTGACTCAAAGCGCATTAGCGACAGAAACTTTACCTGGACTAAGAGCCCATACGTACATACATAAGTATATATCCACACATACACAAACATACAACGCACACAGACACACGCACACACACACACACACGCACACGCACACACACACACACACACACACACACACACACACACACACACACACCCACACACACACCCACACACACACACACACACACACACACACACACACACATACACACATACTTCCAGCTGAAGTCCAGCGTTGTTGCTTGATCCCGAGCGCGTAGGGCAGTTGTGCTTAGACGGAAAAGACGAAAAAGAAAAATTTAATATTTATTTTTAATTCTTTTTAAATTTTAAATTCATCTATATTTTGATATATTTTATATATACAATTATTAAATTAATTTGACAACTGACGAGTACCCGCAATATGTTCGGCCACAGGACGCCTGTTAAGCGCCAAAGCGCAGGTGACGAAAGTAGAGTCATCACAGACCGAACAGTGATGAGGCAGAGCAGAGAGTGGGAGGAGGGGAGACCCAGTCCGATAACTGGCACCTCTCCTGGACAACCAAGGGCACCAACATCGGTGTTAGCCACTAGGGCAGGCACCAAATCGCCAAAAGGCGTCATCCGTCCACCTCCGGGCACCTCTAATGTGCCCGCAGCAGCGCCGTCCAAACCTAGGACGGCGCTGGTGCGGACGCCTCCCGTGTCCAACCACCCAGTGGCCCCGAAGGAACCTAAATCGCCCTCCCCTCCCACACTTGGCACAGTCTCGCGACTTAACCAGGCAAGGGCCAGCGTTACCAGAGCCAAGACAAAAATTGCGCAATCGCGAAACTTAAAAACTGACATCAAACAAGATGTCACGAAAGCGATTGACGAACTTTACGCAATTATAAAGGCCCTGGACGCGGAACTAAAAGGCAAAATTGGCACAGTCATAAGTCCAGACCCGGCAATGCCAGAGCCCTCTCCTGCCCCAGCCATCACCAGCTTCATTGACATGGACATGGGGAACAAACTCATGTCGAAGCTGGAGGAGCACTCGTTTCTCTTAAAAGAGAATGCGCGCAGCCTGGAGCTGTTGAAGGGCGCAGTGGAAACGCAGACCGAGAACGTCTCCAAAATGACGTACGCGAGTGTGGCGGCTGGGCCTCCAAGCGGGCGCCTCCCGGTAAGAACAGCCCTACACTCCGTCGTCATCACCTCAAAAGAAGTCACAGACACCGGAGACGAGGTCATGGACAAAGTGCGCAGGGTTATCGACGCCAAAAAGGGGGGCATAGCAATAGAAAGGGTTAGAAAGGGGAGAGATAGGAAAATAATTATGGGGTGCAGAACTTTGGAAGAAAGAAATAAAATTAGAGACAAAATCAATAAGTCAGGGAAACAACTCGTCGCTGAGGAGGTGAAAAACAAGGACCCCATGCTGGTTCTAAGGGGAGTCTTGAGTGTCCACACGGATGAGGACATTCTGGAAGCCCTGAAGAACCAGAATGGGGACGTCTTCCGCGGCCTCAGCGACGAGGAGGCTAGGATAGGGGTAAAGTTTAGGCGTCGAGCAAGAAACCCGCACACCAACAACGTCGTTCTGACAACGTCTCCGGTTGTCTGGAGGAGAGCAATAGAAAAGTCCCGCCTCTGGGTCGACATGCAGGCGGTGACTGTGGAGGACATGTCGCCGCTAGTGCAATGCACTCGCTGCCTGGGATACGGGCACGGCAGGCGCTTCTGCAAAGAAGCGGTAGATTCCTGCTGCCATTGTGGCGGCCCGCACCTGAGAGCGGAGTGCACGCACTGGCTGGCGGCTGAGGAACCGCAGTGCCGAAACTGCGTGTCGGCCAAAATGAGCAACTGTGTCCACAGCGCCTTCAGCGGTGAATGCCCGATCAGAAAACGGTGGGACGAGATCGCGAGGGCCTCGGTAGCATATTGCTAAGGTCCTGTCAACGGAAAGGACCCCTCACAGGATACTCCAGGCAAATCTGCAAAGGCAGAAATTGGCAACCACCGAGCTGATGCTGGAGGCTTTCAAACGGCATGCAACGATTGCACTTTTGCAAGAGCCGTACGTGGGTGGCAGTAAAAGTATGAGCGGTGTCCGGGGCGTAAGGGTCTTCCAGAACACTAGGATCGGGGAGGGTACTGTTAAGGCGGCAATAGCCGTCTTCGACGCTAATCTTAGTGTGATACAGTACCCAGAACTCACTACTAATAACATTGTAGTGGTGGGGATCCGTACCGGTGCCTGGGAGATCACGCTGGCATCGCTCTACTTTGAGCCGGACAAGCCCATAGAGCCTTACCTCAACCATCTGAGGAAGGTAGGGAAGGCCTCTAACACCATCATCGGCGGAGATGTCAATGCCAGGAGTATCTGGTGGGGGGCACCAACAACCGACAACAGGGGCGAAGCGGTGCTGGGGGCCCTCGACGAACTCAGCCTACACGTCCTGAATCAAGGGGAAACTCCCACCTTTGACGTAATCCGAGGGGAGCGGCACCTGACGAGCTATGTCGATATCACGGCATGCTCAACGGATGTTCTCGGCCTGGTGGATGACTGGCGTGTGCTGGACGACCTGACGGGTTCTGACCACAATGGCATAGAGTTCAAAATTAATTTACACAAGTCCAAGGGACATACAGTACACAGGACCACAAGAACATACAACACAAGGAAGGCTAATTGGGCCCAGTTTCGTGAGAAACTGGGTCAATTACTGCTGAACACTACACTAAACAGGGACACGATAAAGAACATAAATACTATACAGGAAATTGAACACACCACGGTTACATACACTAACACTATAACAGACGCCTGTACGCACGCAATACCACAAAAGAAACATTCAGAAAAAATTTCTGTGCCATGGTGGTCCGAGGAGCTCGCCGGGTTGAAGCGGCGCGTTGTCACCAGGAAGAGGAGGATCCGATGTGCCGCACCGGTCCGGAGGTCAAAGGTGGTGCAGGAGTACCTGGATGAAAGGGCAAAGTACCAGGCTGCGATAAAAGAGGCTCAAGTTCGCAGTTGGAAGGGGTTTTGCGAAAAGCAAGACCGTGAAGGCTTGTGGGAGGGGATATATAGGGTGATAGGTAGGACGTCGAAACGGGAGGAGGATGTGCCCATGGAGCAAGATGGAAAGGTGCTGGACGCCAAAGGTTCGGCCAAACTCTTGGCCGAAACTTTTTACCCGGAGGACCTCACCGATCTGGATGACCTCGGTCATGGTGAGACGAGGAGGCGAGCCGCCGAGCTAGACAGCGAAAGTGGCGACACCCGAGACCCTTTGTTCACCGTGCACGAGCTCGGCAGATCGATAAGGTCCTTCAACCCCAAGAAGGCTCCCGGCGCCGATGGGTTGACCGCCGACATTTGTATGGAAGCGGTCAAGAGCGATCCCGAACTGTTCCTGGCGCTCATTAACAAATGCCTCGAGCTGCATTACTTCCCGAAGGTATGGAAGGCGGCCACGGTCATCATTCTAAGGAAGCCTGGCAAAACCACGTATGCCACCCCCAAGTCGCACAGGCCGATTGGTCTTTTGCCCGTGCTGGGGAAGGTTTATGAGAAGATGATCGTGAACCGCCTGAAGTACCATACGTTGCCGGGCATGAGCGCCCGCCAATATGGTTTTATGCCACAGAGGAGCACCGAAGACTCCCTCTATACCCTATTAGAACACATCAAGGGAAAGCTTCTTGAGAAAAAGCTGACCTTGCTGGTCTCGTTGGATATAGAGGGGGCCTTCGACAGCGCCTGGTGGCCTGCCATAAAGGTGAGGCTCGCAGAGGAGTCGTGCCCGGCTAATATACGGGGAGTAATGAGTAGTTACATGAGTGACAGGACGGTTGGGGTCCGCTACATGGGCGCTGAACACCGTAGAGCCACGGGGAAAGGTTGTGTCCAGGGCTCCATAGGAGGCCCCATCTTGTGGAACCTCCTGCTCGACCCTCTCCTCAAGGGACTTGAAGGTAGAGGGGACTATGTCCAGGCCTTCGCCGATGACATAGTCCTCCTCTTTGATGGGGATACAGCGCTGGATGTTCAGAGACGTGCCAATGCCGCCCTCGGGTATGTTCTGGAGTGGGGTGTCATGAATAAGCTGAAATTCGCACCGCACAAAACCTGCGCGATGGTTATTACGCGGAAGCTGAAGCATGACACCCCACGCCTGAGCATGGGCGGGGTAGACATTGGCATGTCTAAGGAGGTAAAGTTACTAGGGCTCACCATTGACCAACACCTCACATTTAACACCCATGTCGCCAATGTTTGCTTAAAAGCTGCAAACATTTATAAGCAGTTGGCTAGGGCAGCAAAGGTTAGCTGGGGTCTGCACCCCGAGGTCATCAAGACCATCTACACCGCAGCGGTGGAACCTGTCGTCCTGTATGCTTCGAGCGCGTGGGCGCCGGCCGTTAACAAGCTGGGAGTGCGGAAGCGCCTCAACGCGCTCCAGCGCAGCTTCGCGCAGAAGATGTGCCGAGCCTACCGAACGGTATCCCTGAACTCAGCACTGGTGCTGGCGGGGGTGCTCCCTCTTGACCTGCGCGTACGCGAGATGGCCTCGCTTTACGTCGCCAAAAGGGGGGTACACCTGCCAGCACTGGGGGACAGGGATGTCGAGCGGGTGGCATCGGCGCTGGAAGGACCTCATCCCGCGGAGCAGAGTGAGATAGAGCTGGGAAGCCTGGTAGACGAGTCACAATACCTCGAACACACAGGATATGAGGTGCGTATTTTTACAGACGGGAGCAAGATTGAGGGCAAGGTCGGAGCCGCGCTATCCATATGGACTGGTGAGGCCGAGACCAAAACCCTCAAACTTGCTCTCTCGCCCTACTGTACCGTCTACCAAGCTGAGCTTTTGGCCCTCTGTGAAGCGGTGAATGAGGTCAAGCGGCGTAGGGAGAGCGCTTTCGCCATCTTCAGCGACTCCATGGCGGCCCTTCAGACGGTGGTGAACCCCGGTTCCCTCCACGTCCTTGCGGTTCGGGCAAGGGGCGCTCTTAGTCACTGTAGAATGCAGGGCAAGAGCGTCTCTTTGTTTTGGATTAAGGCTCACGCGGGACTTAAAGGGAACGAAAGGGCCGATGCCCTGGCTAAGGAGGCCGCCCTGAGGTCGAAGAAGAAACCGAACTACGACCGGTGTCCGGTCTCATACGTGAAGCGAGTGATCCGCATGGACTCGCTCTGCGAATGGGACCGGAGGTACAGCGCCGAACAAACGGCTTCAGTCACTAAGCTGTACTTCCCAATCGCGTCCGAGGCATACAGGGTGATCAGGAGGATGGTGGTGACCAAGGAGGTTGCTCAGGCCCTCACGGGGCATGGCGGGTTTTCTGAGTATTTGGCTAGGTTCAAGTGCAAGGAGAGCCCGGCATGTATCTGTGACCCTAGTGTCGGCGAGTCAGTGGCACACATCTTGCTTGAATGTCCTGTTTTTGGCTCGGTTCGATTCGAACTGGAGATCGAACTGGGCCAAAAGCTTTGTGCGCAAGACCTACCAAAACTGATGGGTGAAAATGGGACTAGAGATCTTGTCCTGAAGTATGCTGTAAAAATAATAAAAATTGTCAATAAAAGAAACAGATGAAGAAAGACCATATCTAATAAGTATCATGTATGATATTTATATAGTTATAAGTGAAATTAGTTAAATAAAAATAGGATTAAGGTAAAAATTGTCCTACATGTAAGAACTAGAATTAAGATGTAAATATATATATATATAAGTTACAAGAAATATAAATAAAAATGTGTCCAAATCACCTCCCCCCCCCCCCCCCAAATCTTAGTAATAAGTAACTAGAATAAGAATGAAATTAATGAATGGCAAGGATGAAAGTGCGAGAAGCATAAATGATAGAATTGGAATGACAAAGAGGACTGGAATGGAAGAGTTACATTAGGAATTAAGGCCCCCTAAGGGCAGGAGTAAAAGATAGACGCAAAATAACAAAATGTAAAAACTTCTCTGGCTTAGCCGATCGCCAGAGGGTACGAAAGCCCTGTGATGACGGGTATAAAAAAAAAAAAAAAAAAAAAAAAAAATATCCTGACACTGGTGTAGCCTTAGGGTATCGTTAGCCTTCGGGTTGCGGAGGTCAGGTGGCAGCCGCTCCGTGTAAAAACTGATATCCAGTCAAATCCGGTTAGACCAGAAAAGCCGACCCCAAGTGACTTGCGAATAATAAAGGCTAAGAGAGAAGATTTGCCTATCATTAGTATACGTACGAAATATAATACCACGTCTATATTTTGTTGCTTCATCATGTCTAAAACGAGTTGCCGTCTTACTCTCCGACAAATAAATATTTAAAATATTTAATAGGTTTTATATTTCATATATATAATAATATATGTAAAATATAAACCTAATATAGTCTGGTCATTATAAGAGATTGATGAATTAGTTCGTAGTACTGATTTCGGACATAAAGGCAATATCATAGATTAATGACCCAGTTTTTTCTTGTATTTGAACGGAAAATAACTACAAATGCGATTGTGAGTTTGTTTGTGTGTTCACTTGTTTGTTACGCTTTTACACCTTAACTACTCGACCGATCGTCATGAAATTTCGCATACACGTTGTCCAGGGTACAGAAAAGGACATCCGCGCGAATCACTTTCACGTGCAGTTGCGACCCCGCCGAGGTTTTGGCCCGCCGTATGAAACTGCAGGCCACTACTCAAATCAACCTATCCTATACAGCGCGCGTGGGAACACGCACGCTACCTCTTGGCCTTGTGCTGATCAGGTGGCGGGCAGGTCCACGAAGCTCACCACCTCCAGGTAAAACGTCATGGAGGCTAGTTATCGTTTCGCGCCCTAAAGCGTCCGGTTCTGCGGTTAGGGTGAAGTTTCAAACGCTATCCCGCTCCGCCGCCTCCTTGATGAAAATTACTTCCTCAGGAGATGACAGCGTTCCACGACTTCTCACTCCGGACCATGGACTGAACCACGGCCAGGAATTGTTACTAACCTTTTTTTTTTTAACGTGAGGGAATGCATGACGCATATCCCTCCGCGGGGGCGGGCGGAGGGGTTATGTCGGACTCGCCGGGGTAAAAGGAAGATGGAATAAGAATAATGTACCTCCCGGAATACCGACTAAACCTACCACGGTGTTCCTCGACAAAACCACTATCGACGGGGCCGCGCGAATCACTTGCACATGCGGTCGCGACCCCGCCGATGTTTCGGCCCGCCGTATGAAACGGCAGGCCCCTACACGAAGACGCCTACCTTTTAGGCAAAACCCCCCCCAAACCCTACTGTCCCCCCTCCTAGAGGGGAGACGGACTCGAAACAGAGACGCGCGTGGGAACACGCACGCCGCCTCTCGGACCTGGTGCTGAACGGATGGCGGGCAGGCCCATAAAGCCCTCCACCCCCAGGTCAATCCTCAGGGTGGCTGGAGGTCATCTCGCGTCCTCCGGCGCCCGGTTCTGCGGTTGGGGAGAGGGTTTAAACGCTCCCTCTCCCGCTCCGCCACCTTCTTCATGGAAATGAGTTCCTCACAAAAGGAGGCGACGGCGTTTCACGACCTCTCACTCCGGACTAAACTTAAACTTTAGCAGCTGAAAAGTTTTGAGCGTATTATAGACGAACCACTTAATAGTTTACTAGCCCGACTTATACACTGTTTGCGTATAAAGAAACAGCAAAATTAAACGTGAGTTTATTTGAGATTCATACGGAAATTTTGTTCAAATACATTAAAAGCCTGAATAAATAACAGCTTCTGTAACTATAGCAAACAACAAATAATATACAAGCACCTACGATTTAATAGATATAGTGCCCTCTTATCTAATATTTGATCAAAATGTTATGTTACCAAATTATCTAGACCTCTTAACTCTACGCAGTTGTAATAAATTAGAGCGATGAACATAAACGTCATATATAATGAAGTACCAAGATTAATTGGACGAAGTGACAAGGCCATTATGATCTTAAGTAAATTAATTACATCAGTTTATATTATGCTGAAACGATTTTATTTCATCAGTTACAGCTGACGTGCTGAACAGTTATGACAGTGCAAAGTTTTTAAAGAAAATGATAAGATTTTTAACGAAAATTATATAGGTGTATTATAAAAAATATGAGTGAATTAGACTTACCAACTTTGGCTGAAACCAGTGAGTATACAATTTCATATATAATATAGTGTAAGAGTTTTACAGTTTATTCTTTTGTGTTAGCGGTAAGTTAAGGAACCTTCTAAACAGGATTTATTTTATAATTAAGGCTTTACTTTGCAATATGTGGCTGCAATATAATAATAACAAATTCCTACATTGACAGCAGAATTATATTATCCAGACGTTATCCAACTAATATATCAAAAGTCGGGTCACAGAATAAACAAAAATATTGAACACGTGTTTTGCTTCTTCTGAAATCTTTGTGGAGTTTGGCAACAAAAGTCATTAAATTAATTAGGTTTTGGCGAAACGGCTTAAATAATTTCTGCGTTTTTAAGTGAAATAGTAAAACGATTTTATGCACTTTTGCTAGTATACTCAATATTATACATATATTATTAAAATCGACTTAATAATGAATACAACGTTTTAACAAGTTGTTGACAAAATTTAACATAAAAGTCGACTAGAAACGAGTTATAGTTGTTGCCACGTAATTTTTCTGTTGGATTCTGTTTAGTTAAAGGTATATATAAATTAAAGGTACTTACTAGAAATATTCTAAGTAATGTCTTTGAAAACGGCATATAGGACTTTGAATGCCTAATTCGATGACAAATTTATAAATATAAGAAATTGCGTATTTACTTCCCATTTGGAATACTCACACATAATAAGTTTAAGCATGACTGTCAATCATGTCAACAACCGTAAATATTTCAAGACGAATGCCAAAGAAATCATACAGCTACATATGTATGACTTGTTCAGCAATTCTCAATAATAACTTCTCTTATGGTCAGTATCGGCCCCAGCATATAATATTACAGTAAGTCATTAATACAAATTAAAACATAGCTATAAACTGTCTACAAATAGAGAAACTAGAAGACCATTATAATCAATCAGCAGGCTATCTCTCGTAATAAAAATAATTTAAAATATACATTAGATCAAGTCTAATGCGAACTGAAATGCAATTTCTGTTCAAATCTGACGTATATTTTAATTTAGTAGAATATTAAGATTGAAATTTAGGATACTGTGACTAGATTGGACCTCTGTTCTGAACTGCTTTTTTTATTACGAGTGTTGGCTCTCTGCCTCAAAGCCTATAAAGGCAGCATAATTTATTAATCATAAACACAGCTCTTTGACAGAGATTTTCGTTCAAAGCATACGCTCATCAATGTTCCAAAACCAATTTCAGTCGCGGTACTACGGTTTTGAGTTGTTCCTATCAAAGTATTGAGGTAATATCAATTTTCATTATAGATACCAAGACTTGATAGGTATCAGGCCAAGGCACATATGTATAATGAAAATTTATATTACCTAATTTGACTTTAATTTGACTGAGGCCGTTGGTATAGTCAAATTTATTAGAAGGATATATATCTATGGACTTGTCGTAAGTGCAAGTAATGCACGTGAGAAAGCTTCTGTCGATTTGATATTTTTAGTTTGAGATGAGTTTCATTAAAGCATACCAAGATGCATCTTTTTCTAATATTCATTACTTCTGCATCGTGTAGTTAATCGAAACTTCCTCTCAGAAGTAATTTTCACATACGAAAATTATAGTTACATCAATGTAAAATCGGGTTTATTTATATATGTAAAAGAATATTTTTGTCTTTCTACAGTCACCTGTAATTCATATGTGCCCGAGTATTAATTTTGTCCCTAGTAGAATTGTGGAACGCAGTATACGAAAATACGAAAGTACGAAGTATATTCATATAGACGCATGTGTAGCTATTTGCGCGCTTAATATTGATGGCCATTACTAAGTAATTTGTGTTTATACCATAAACCACAAAACCAAATCACCATCACTTCCTATCACCCTACTTCCTACTGCATAGCTCGTAGAGATGCGCCACGCCATTATACTTTATGACTATCCTATTCAAAATTTAAACTATTAAACAAAATATGACTAGTGTTGCTCCAATATTTTTTATATCATTAACTATTGCTTACATCCTAAAGTCCTTACCTGGAGTCAGTACTGTCACTGACTAATGAATTAAAATAACATCATTATAATACTCAACTTTGCTCTAGTTTAGAGATTATTTTAAAATTGAAGCCAAGTTTAATCAATTTTTCTATATTTTGATTTTACCCATAATAGAGCTGAACTTAGAGCAAAATAATGAAGCAAAGGGGTGTTACAAACAGACTGAGTTACAAGCATAATTTAATACTAACACGTTTTTACATTAAGGAAGTACAAAAATAGAAATAATGAGACAAACAATTTTAAAGAGAAATTGTAAGAATGAAACTATTACTTCCAGAATCGCAGGGAATATACCAAATAAATTCGATGAAAAACTACAATTCACATAATACAAAAATCGGTCAACGTGTGTATCCCTCTCAATATTGACAATACAATAATATAAATAATCTCTTAAATTGAGAGACGATCGGACTACAAAATATATTTTTTTGCAATGGCAACGTCGAACAAATAGAGAAAGCTATTTTCGAATTCGTTGAAGATTTATTTTGGTTACACTTGGGACCGTAAGAGACATGTGGTTTCTAGAGATATTTTGATACGAGCTTGCGAAGAATGGAGCTCGGCTTTCGCGACCTTATTGTACGAAATTAAGTTATATATCTTGTTGAACTAGTATATTTGTTTTGAATTTCTATAGTAGGCGTAGAACACAACTATTTGCACATTAACACAGCAAAATATTTAAATTAGTATATGATATAGGTATTGTAGCGATTAAAATTGTCAGACTTTCACATTCATAATTATTACTCTGTGACTTAAATTAATAAATGATATTTAATTCCTTGTTATAGCTCTGCAGATATGATTAATTCTAAAATGTTTGCTTGGGCTTGCGTGCAATCGTGAGATTATGAATTTAATCCCACACTAAAGCAAAGCTTTTCAGTTAAGAAAATCTCAATAGCAGCACGAGATCTGGAAATGTGTCTATTTGAAGCCGATAGGCATAAAAGCATAGCTGGCAAAATGTAGGTGTAATAAATCTCTACCTACCCTTCAAGAAAATACAACAGTCTATGTTATACTAAAACTGAAAGGGTCAAAAGTGCTCGTAATATATGAACAAATTGACTAGCCAACAATTAACAGAAATGGTTCAATCATTGTTATGTTTATTACAAACACAAACGGCGCACCTGCGATGCGACTGATCACACAATATGTTCATTGAAGTAGTGAAACAAATTAATCACAGTGTTGTTTCACAAATCGTACCGTACATTGCTTGTTAGAAACGTGGAGTGTTTAAATATACATACATAAAATCGTACCTGTACAACAAACATACAGGTTAATTATTAAATTTTGCCAGCTATATATTCCGTTTGACTTTATAGACGAATTTCGAGTAAAGCAGATTGCTGCCCACCGGGCATACAATAGAAAATCCAATAATTCTTTGTTTGACTGCGAAATCAAACCTGGGACTCCACATTCAGCATAATATTAAAATTGCCCTCTCTTTTTTTTACAAGCTACTAAATGTGAACCCACCTGTTTTATCTCGATGTATATACACATCTGAATTTATTTGAGCCATTATGGAGATTAGCGTGCACAAACCGACAATTCGACGAAAATCCTGTTTACAATCTAAAATGCTAAATAATATAAATATGAAACAGAGATATGTACCTACATAATTATGTACATCCTAGATTCTTTAAAAAAACAAATCGGAATCAACAGTCGTCTTTCGCCTAATCAAAAACTAAAATATCGGTAAGAAGAATTTGATATTAACAGGTAAATGTAAATGTAAATTCATAATAAACTTTAGTTAGTGTAACCTTGATATTCATAAGTGTTACTTTGTGACCTAAGTGAATAAAGATATTTTGATTTTACCCAAAATACATTTTAATAATATTTCTATGTGAGCCCATAGACCACAATATGAAGTCGGGGGCAAAGATTTGTCTCATTATCTTTCGTACATTGGGTCCACGAAATTTGAATGTAGTCAATGTACATATTGGCTTACATTTTACACAATGTTGCATTACTATACAAGAATGTTATATACTCTTTTATTCCCGAAGATTCCATTGGAACAGACGGTAAAAAACATCAGCATGTACCACAGCGAAGCGCGGCCGGGTATATCAGAATATTCCAGGTTCGAATCCTGGCAGGGTCGCCATGAAATATGTTGCGATATAATTAAAACACATGCTCGTTGTTGAGTCCTCGTTTATTGAATAATCCATCAAATCACATAAAACAATACATGTAAGTTAGGTATGTGCTGTCTTAGCATATTCGATTGACGTCATAGGTAATATTATATGAAATTGGAACATATTAGTGTTGCACAATAGTTGCAAAGATTATAAAATAATAAGAAAATTCTTTTAAGTTTAATGCCTATACTTTACTAGCATTATATAAAAATATATTATAAGTTTAAGTTTTAATAACGTTTATAAGATACAATAAACTGAGAACTGTTGATATGATTACATTACATATAAAAGGCATATACTCGAAAACCTATTCAAAATAACATTATTGGATAAAACGTTCATTTGATAGAGAATAAATTAAAATAAAATCCTTTGATCTATCATTTATTATAATTATTATATTGAAAACGAGTTTAGGGTTACCACCCCAACTCTGGTTAGAATAGTTTTGACTTAGAATCCGCGAGGGTAAGGGTGGTTTTTTATAAGTAGAAATAAGAGCCCTACATATGTATATTACTTATGCCACAAGCAATACCAATGTCATGTATATATGCCAAACAAAAGTTGAAATAATATTCAAGATGCTTAAATTTTATATAAAATTTAAAATGTAATGTTACTTTTGCTGATATAATATTTACACATGGTGTAACAATCATCGTATAAAAATTCCATACATTACTAAAATTGTTTAAATTATCAGCATATTTTTACAAGAAAAAATTTCTGCAAACACAGAAGCAATTACTATAAACTGAGATATAAAGCAAATAGCGAACGTAATTTTAAGTTAGTTTATAAATTATTATAATTACATTTTCGTCATCTAAATTGTTACTGTTTACATTTTTGTGATCAAATCTATATGTAAATATAAACTTGTAATATGACGTTTATTGTTTATATTTTTATCACCTATTATCTTTTCTACAGCAGCGTTTCTCCATAGTATCGTTGAGTTTACGCAACTATTACAAATTGTGAGTGTGATCATGATAGGATATATTGGATATTTAATATTATTTATAATAAAAAGTTTTGTTTAATTTAATTTAATGAAGGATCAACACTGCTTTTTAACCTGTTGTATACATTTATTAGTGTAAACTGATAGCCTAACACTATCTCTTAAAATACAGGAATACCTAGTCTAAGAGATAGGGTTTATTACTTTGTACTGATTTTAGCAACATAGCCCAGTACAATGCACTATTGTTCCATAATCCATACTCAATTGTGTTTTTATGTACCTATTATTATAAGTCTGTATTTTTTGGTAAATAAAAATATTATTATTATTATTATACTCTTTATTTCACTCTTTGCAATACATTTTTCATTTTTAAATATACATACATACATTTAAAATATAAAATGTATGGTACCCCACCGGCTTCGGGAACAAGGTTCAAGCTGCCGGTGGTTAAGATTCCAGAGACAGGAACCTCCTCACAATACGTGCCGTATCTAATAACACTGGCTTCTGCATCAAACCCTTGATCCAAGCACCTAACGCGAGCCTCTTTAGATGATGATCGAGGCTCTTGGCAATTAGAGCATTGACAGATATGACTATCGGCACAATGATTGCCGAATCCACATCCCACATGTCGACAAAAAATCGCTCGCGAGGTAAATCGAGATATTTAATTTGTTTATCTTTTTCAGCTTTCGCGAGATTGCCGTCATACGGAATGATGACATCGATAATCATTGCGCGGCGCTCCGATCGATCTATCACCACAATTTCAGGTTTGTTGGCCACAACAGTCCTGTCCGTGATGATAGTTCGATCCCAGCTACATACGGCACTTCAACATCTAAAAGTTTGTACTTCAGAGCAAGTTGCTGGTGAATAATCCTAGCTACTTGGTTATGTCTGTGCAAGTAGTCGCCGTTAGCAAGACGAGAACAACTGGCAACTATATGCCTGAGGGACTCACCAGGTAGGTGGCACGCCCGACAAATGTCAACAGTAACAACAAGATATATCTCTCGTAGTTATTCGTCTTGATAACTTCGTCTGCAATAGCACAGACAAAACCTTCGGTTTCCTCAAAGAGGTCACCGAAACGTAGCCAGTTCACGGAGGCTAACAGGTCTACATCGACTCCATATAGAGCCTTGTAGAACCTACCGTGAAGCTCCTTGCTCTGCCATACATCCCTGCAATCGTTAGTGCTAAGCACTACAGGCTTGCGCGAGTTCTCTTTAGCCAAACTGAGCGGGGTGAGTCCGGTGTCAACAGCAACTACATCACGATGTATACCGACGTCTGCCTGGAGAAAGTATTCTCTGAGGTTGCATATCTCGCGGTTATAAAGGGACTTGGCATTCAAAAAGCCTTGGCTCCCACATTCCCAAGGGATATACAACCTCATCACAGACGAACGTGGATGATGCATACGGTATGCCGTCAAGAGTGTACAGACCCGCCGGTCCAGAGCATCCAGTTCAGTCTAAGTCCACTTAGGTATGCCAAAGGAGACACGAGAACCGGCATGACCCAACCGTTAGTAGCGCGCACTTTGTTGCCACTTGATAAAATACTATTAAATTTTTTTTTCATGCGGCCATGGAAACGTTCCTGCAACGATTGCTTCATGTCAGCCTCATTGATACAACGCCTGTGACATACCCAAGTACTTGTAAGTATCGGTTACAAGAAGTGATCGTAGGTTAATGGAATCTGAAAGTTGTGTTCCTTCGGATTCCACCATCCTTCCTTGCTTTACATGGATGACAGCACATTTATCAACACCAAAATCCATGCTGATAGACTTACTAAAAGTTTCAGTTACTTTGAGTTAATCCATCAGCTGTAAATCAGTGTGGGCAAACAACTTTAAGTCATCCATATGTAGAAAGTGGGATATTACTCCACCACCTCCTTTGTAACCTGTAACCTAGCCCTGAACCCTCTAGTAATGTACTAAGAGGATTCAATGCTAAGCAAAACCAACGAGGACTCAGGCTGTTACTCTGAAATACACTCCGCTCAATTTTTATCGGTTCGCCATTCCCAGGGATCTGTCGACATCCTGGATAGCTAAGAACCATTTTCCATTGCCCCATGCATGACTTTAAAAAGGTGCGCAGAGTTGCATTTACTTTATACAAATCTAACACCCTCTACAATAAAATATTTCAACCCTCTACAATAATTATAAAAATCTACAATAAACATTTTATTTTTTTGGGGTTTTAATTTAAAATTGCACTGTCCAATATTTATATTTATTAAAATCCTGTCAAAGAATCACAGCCCAAGGAGAATCTCTTACTGGTCTCATATAATCTGGCCATTCATCAATTTCTTCAATAATATTTCTTCTAACTTCACTAGATGTCCCAAATCTGTTTCTCCGTTTTATTGCATATCTATTTTTATACGTATCTTGCCAACTAATTCGATTATCCTTAAATTTTATTAAAAAATCTCTTCTGCATAGTAGTGACCACAAACCTTCTTCTTTCAGAAGTCTGTTTAGACTTGTACATGACTCTGAAACACTCAATATGTCATTTATTGGCAAGTTTATAAGTATCTGGTACAATACGTCATTGGGTAAGCCACGTAAGCTACAGCTTGGTTTGCTATAATAATTTAGTATACTACTCATTACAGGCACAATAATTTTATCCTTAAAAGTAACAAACAATTCGTCCAATTTGCTGAAATTTGATGGTATGCCCAAAGAGTTCATTGTTATGTATTCATTGGTCACCAAACATAATGAGTGCGTTTCTTTGTTTATTTTTGGTATGATTGCATTTATCATCATTATATCAGCCAAGGGACTCGCTATAATCTTCGCTGGAGTATTTTGGTATAGATTCAAAACAACAGCTACTTCGTAGATTTGCTCGCCATTCATTCGTTTGGATAATATGCAATCAACAACGTTTATTTCTTTATTTCCTTCCAGTAGAAAATCATTTTCCTTGATCACAATGAGGAGTAATGCAAAGAACAAGTCTCGTTTCAAAGTTTCGGGCTTGATTAATGTCTCCATCAATGTGTTCAGTGTTTGGTGGAACTGGAGCGAAATATTCCCATTCATGTTCCAAGTACTACACCTTCCCTCCATTGTCTTGGTTCGGAAGTTTTCGGATGTTTTAATTTTTATTACCTATTAAAAATATCCTGGTCGATTTTTACGATTCTTTGTAATTTTAACGTCATGTTGACATTTAAGTTTGTTTTTAAAAGCTCTCTGGTTTTATGAAAAGCAGGTTTATGTACTTTTAAGTTGTCTTTTAAACTTAACATGAATATATGAATGAAAAGTGTTATATAAATTAGGTTTGTTATGTTAAGATCGCAGGTAACGAGTAGTAACCCGATTATTGTATAATTGATAAAGTTGCAAACTTCATCCTGCTATTAAAAATTTTCTGATAAAGAAACGCACAAACTCATTGGTTAATCTGGGACCTAACGACTGATTGTTTTGTAAGCGTTCACACTTACTTCGCTACGAAACTAGATAAATTGAGGCCAGTGGGGCTAATTAAGGCTGGTCTAAATCAAACCACAATGCAGTAATTCTTAAATTCAGTAAAATAAAATTGGTTTTCTGTTGGCTATCCGTGTAACAAGTGTCGTATATCGAAATTTAAATTTCAGAGGTAATATTTTTATATAACAATATCTACTAAGTCAGTCCACTTGACGAGATTAGAAAGCTAAAGTAAAATCAACAAGACGTGGCACATAATGGAGTATCTACAGTCATTGCTTAAGTATTATCCACACCTAATATTAATGTATTTAGCTGTGTGTTTTCACGTTCCATACAGTGACTATATAAAATTTGTTGCCGATCCGAATAATTGTTTGTTGACAATGCGTCTACATTGGTTCGAGAAAAGGCAAAATTTCATATCACCATTCCATTTCTTTCATAACAAAAATATAGTTTCAGCAATTCTCTTAGATATCTCCTATTTTGCTTCTTATCTTTTCTCGGTTTGCGAAAACACAATCTCTCATAATGTTTTCTGATATTGACACGAATATTATTTGCCGCATATTTATGGTAAATTGTCGGATGTTTTCGCGTTTCAAATTATTTCGATGCTGATAGTGTATCGTGTGTGATATCCCTTGTGAATTGCTGTGTACTCGGTTGCACGTTGTGTGCTATGACGTATCTTGCGGTAGCTGATATATTGCTATTCTCTAGTCGTTACTCGCTTGCTGTATAGCATCATTCATTTATAGCCCCGAAGGATTACGCAGAAGTGTTAGTTAGTTAGTCAGTTGGACGTGTGCTAGCCGTACTTAGGGTCACAATTGGGCTATTGTGCGTCAGTCACCGAAGTGGAAAGTTGTTTCTCTCTCTTATCGCTTACTACTTACTCATACCACATCACTACCATCCAGAAATATAGTAGGGACCCGGTATTGTGCAGTACTTGTTTATCTTTTCTAGATTGTTCATATGCTTTGCCCACTGGTTACTCCGCTTTAAACAGTTATATAGTATTACATCCACATTTCACCACACAAAGTACACCCAGACTAGGAATAATTTGTAGATAAAATATTTTTTGTTTCTTTGGAACGCTGGTATTTGTTAGTACGTGCTTGACGTGCATACGTATAGACTATATTGAACGAATGTGGGTTAGGCTATTTGAACACGTATTCGTACAAACTAAGTTCGTACGTATTAGCAATCAAGCATTTTAGTCATCGCGCGTATTTTAACTAACTTACCATCGTTCAGACGCAGGCGGCCAGACACAATGCTTTTATTATCAGATATGTCCCGATTTGGCTAAGCTGATAGGCTAATTCGGACACACGTTATATATTGCGGGACACTTTACAAATATTAAAACAGTGGATACAGACACGGAATAATTATGTTAATAATGTATACTGCTGGGCACGGGCCGCTTCTCAGTGTGAGAAGGTTTAGGCTACCACGCTGACGCTGACGTTAACGCGGTTAACAGACTTCACATATCGTTGAGGACACTATGGTGATCTCTCAGATATACAGGTTTCCTCAAAATGTTTTACTTTATTATTTAAGCTAGCGATAATTAATTATTCAACACACATATAACTTCGAAAAGGGAACATGCACCTAACTATCTTGAGATCGAACTCGACACCACTTCGTGGCAGTAAGTTATCACTGCGTATCTCACAATCATATTTTTTTTGTCTTGAGACTCAACAAAAATATGTGTGGCTTAAATTAAATATAGTGTTGAACTTACAACAATCAGTGCGGTATAGCCATGAAGTGGTTATTTAAGCCATTGCATCTCCCAATTAACCTCATGGATAAACAAATTCGCCAATTTACGCATCACGTATCGGATTAGATAGTTCTATGTAATTTTAAACATGATTATATAACTCAAACTTTAGATATTATTATATAACTAAACTGTGTATTTTTTTATTTCCAGGTAAGCCACGGCCCGATGTTGCACCACTAAAGGAAATTGACGATGCATTGAGAGCGTGTCAATTTGGTCGTTTCCATATAACCCTGCTGCTCACCTCATTTGTCGGTAGTGTCGCGGGAGTATTTGTCAGCTCATCCACAGGTTATTTACTACCAGTGGCAGAATGCGACTTAAAAATGGATTTAGTTCAAAAGGGACTCCTAAATGCTATACCTTATCTAGGTAAGAAGGGTTTTTATGATGATCTTTCTTTTCATTACCAGTTAACTTTTTTTTTGAGGCTTTCTTTTTTGTTCATCTGTACTCTCAGTCGTATTTTAATCAAGAAGAATGTGCAATGAAGACAACTCGTGATCATGGACAGTTCCGTAAAGTTTTCGAGTCTTATTTTTATTTAAACAGTTAGATTAAACTATGGACTACAATCATGCCTTGTCTTGATTATTAATGTACATGTAAGTGGATGTTCCTATTTACCATACTGCTGCTTTAGAGGGTACCATCAAATTTTATTAAATGCTTGGGTATATTCTGTAGTAGTTCATGGAGAAATGGTTGCAGCACCAGCTGTTATAATTTGTAAATGAAAAACTTGGTCATTGAAGAGTGGCCATAAGTTTCTTGCCCATTCTTCGTTCGTCCCTACACCCTTGCTTTGCTGAACCTAGCAGTAAATATAAATTCACAGAAAAAAAAATTGAGTAACTTTGACATTCATGTTACCTTGTAACCTAACTTGAATAAATTTATTATGAATTTTTGAATATTGAATGTTTGGTAATGTTTATACTTTAAGACACATATTAAATAAAAATCTATTTCAAAATAAATACTTTATATTAAGTATCACAAAAGCTTGCATTGCACCTTTTCGTATCAAACATGAAAATACTTTAAGCTTGGATATAAAGCATAGCCACAGACAACAGTCAGTCTTGGCTTGCGAATGCTACAGTGTGCTCAAAATGATATAGATGATATCACACTAATCTGAAGCTGCCAAAGCGATTTACAAACATTAAAACAAGAACACTTATGTAGATTCGGAACAGGTTGTCAACCGACATTTTTGTTTAGTATCTTTTTACGGCCTTTAGCATTATCAATTAAAATAATCAAATTTTGCCATCAAACACTACTTGCACTACCAATTTTCTAAAAAGTTGCATTTAATACCGCTGTGCCACCAAAGTAGACGAGTTCATAATGTACATACATTATGTACGTATTATATTCAAAAGAATGTATACTACAGAATTTATTTTATTTTCAGGAATGTTCGCAACGTCTGGTGTTACTGGATTTCTAACGGATGCTTTTGGCAGAAAGATGTTTTTAGTAATGGGTTATGCAGGCCTGTTCACATTTACAATGATAGCTGGTTCTAGTCAGACGTATGGAGTTCTTATAACAGCAAAGCTTTTTGAAGGAATGCTGTAAGTAGGATTATTTAACACTAGCTGACCCGACAGTCGTAGTCCTGTCAATCTATACAAAAATACTTTTCACGTAATAAAATTCAATATCAAAACGTCAATAACTTTATTTTTCATATAAATGTACCATTTGAATTTTCGATATTTCCCACGGATCTTGCGCAAATTTTTGTTCATATAAACCTTGTCCTAACGATTACAAACATAACGAATAAAAACAGCCAAATCGATTTAGCCGTTCTTAAGTGATGCTTCGTCATACATGTGGCAATTGATTTTTATTTAAACAGATAATATTAAAACAATATAACAAAGGCGAGTAATACATGACATTGTTGCTACTAAGATGTCTTGACGAAATTACTGTGAAAAAATCTGGAGCTGTTTTGGTAGATGTTTTATTTTTAATGGTTTTGGGGGCAAACAAGCAGACGGATCGCCTGATGGTAAGCGATTACCACTACCTATGGACACCCGCAACACCAGATGAGTTCCAAGTGCGATGCCGGCCTTTTAAAAAGGAAAAAGTACGCTCTTTTCTTGTACCGTTGAAGGTCGTATTGGTCCGGATATACCGCAGGCGAGAGCTCATTCCACGGTTTTGTTGTGCGAGGCAGAAAATTTCTAGATAAACGCACAGTTGTGGACTGCCAACCATCTAAATGATGGGAATGAAAATGCTGTCGCGTAGGACGATGGCGAAAAGTTAACTTAAACCAATGTTTGGCAAAATTGGGGTGTAAAACACCATAGTCAACCCCTTTGGGGATATACGCATGAGGTTATTTATGTTATTATACTGTCAATTTCGATTAAACTATACTTTGTTTACATTACAATCAATTTGGTTCAAAAGGCCAACAGACCGTATTTAATGGATCAAATATTTTACTTTTGTTATAATACATTTTTCGAAGCAAGTTTTCTTCAGATTTATATGTCTCGGACCTTTATCTAGCCTTTTGCCATTTCAAATTCCACGGAGAGTTAAAATTTCTAGCATTGTTTCTTGACAAAAGAATAATGTTTTAAGCTGGGGTAATCATCTTGTCACAATTGCGAAACTTAACATTTAGTACAAAACTTAGACGCTATACATTTGTATATCCAAATCTCGAAGTCTCTAAAGAACTGGTTGGTAATAAAGCTTTAAAGTAAAACAAATTCCGAAAAGTGATTGTTGAATTAGTCAAATTAAATATTTACAATGTTAGCAACATTTCTAGTATAATCTTTCTTGGTACTTTATAGATATTCAATAAAGTAATGTTCATAAATTCATCTGATTGCATAAATCATAGCATGTAAGAGCAGTATTGTGAAATTGGCAATTATAAAAAATATTCGTGAGTTTCTTGCTAGTCATTCTCATAGGTTCTTTAGACTTATTTTTGCTAGACGTGGCAACTGTAAATATACAGCTTAGTGTATGTAACTTATGTGGGGGCCAGTCAGTGCTGACCGGCGACACTTCGACCCAGTGGGATCTTTTGTGTCGACACTCTCCCAATAACAACTGCCATAGATGTTCATGGCAGCCAGGACCGACGGCTTAACGTGCTCTCCGAGGCACGAAGCAGGCGATAATTGTCAATCAATACGCACATAATTTCGAAAAGTCATATAACTTCCGAAAGTCAGAGGTGCGCGACGTGGGTTCGAACCCGAGACCCTCTGCATTGCAGTCTGTTGGTCTCCCCACTGAGCTATCGCTGCAATCAGCTTAGTGTAACTTCAAGGTTCATAAGTGTTTTTTTACGTCCTTCATTTATAGAATTTAATACTAGTCTTCTTAACTATTCTGCGTATAAAGATTTTTTATTCAGAATTGCCAAGGAGCAAAATCAGATCACTCCTACGCAATACGATTAGTATCACCCCTTATTTTTGCCCACAAGAGGACACTTAAATGAAAGAACGAAAATATAAATTGAATCTCCCAATAAATTAAAGCTACTGATTACTTCGAATGTTTAATAAATGAGCAAGTCAACGTAAACTCTGTAACTTGAAAAGTTAATTTCACTTTAAAACGGTTATTTTAAGTTGTTAAGACTTTTAATCTCTTATTGCTTCGGCATTAAAATTACAAGTTATATAATAATTAAACTTAATATTTGATAATATAGTCCTAGAATTGATAAAGTAATATTGAAAATAACCTTTATTTTGACATATTAAAATCATTATCAAGCGAAATATGTAGATGCAACAATAACAGGTTATGTTTACATAGTGCAAAAACAAGCCTGATGGGCAAAAGTCTGTTATGTATGGCGCCAAAAGATTAAAATAAAATACCATCTAACATAAAACTGTATAACAGAGAAATGTTTAAAAGTAAATTAAAAAAGCTCTTAATGGAAAAGTGTTATTATAGTATTAATGATTTTAAGAATGATAATCATCTTAAATAAATTTATTTATTTTAACGTTTACGTTTTAACATTATAATTTATTTTGACTCTTACCTGTTGACATTTTAAATTTATTTTAACTTTTCTCTTTTGACATTCAAAATTATTTATCTGAATGTATTTTTAATTATCTAGGCATACTAATTACATTTTAATTTCATTTGTTACATTTATTGACATTATTATTTTGCTTAATTTCTTATCTAAATATGTAATTTGATAATTTAATGTATTTCTATTTTTTTTTAAACTTGACATACGTACGCCTCCTCAGGCAGATTTTGGTGGTACTAATTTAACCTTTTTGTGATCATGTGATACCCAAAATGAATTGAATGAATAAATGATTTATGATTTATATTGGGTCAATTGAATTATGGAAAATAATACTGGTATTTTTTTATATAACACTACGATGATGTAAAGCAGTTACTCTAGCCTATGATCGCCTGTGATACATAGAGTGTGACTTGCGTATTGCCTATCTTCGTGGAAAAGATTAGGCGTGGCAAGAATGTGGGCCTCCAGAGCTCCTACTCGCGTTGCGAAACGCGATAGCAATTAAACTACTCTTAGTCTGTTTTTACTCTAGTACTCAATACCACTTAACTGTTGTTTCTTTACAGGTTTGCAGCGTGTTTTAGCGCTTTAGTATCTCTGACAGCGGAGTTCACGCACAACAGTATACGAGATCGTGTGATGCTGTTGCAGTCTTCGTTTGCTTCGTTGGCACAAATCATTATTGCTGCTATGTCTTGGGGAATGCTCACTAACGATTGGAAGGTTTCATTTTTCGACGGAAGGTTTGGTAAGATAGTTTATTTTTCTATATTCTCGGAGAAGTGGGCAGTTGTATATTACGACCATATTTTGCCTGCAATGGTTTTAAGTTCTACGTATTTTGCGGCAAGTCTTTTAGTGCCTATCCGATAAAGGTGCCTGCTCTGTGATACTACTGACGATTGTTTAATAGCATTATCCAATAAAATTTTGACCGACCCGGTAACCATATTTTGTTCAGCGAAATTTCTTTTTATAACGGAGAACTTTATAATTGTTGCAACAATGGACCCAAGAGCTACAAGATTGGGTATTATGATATAAATTTGTAAGATTTTTACCTGGAAAAGCCCGACTTGGAAAGAATTGCCTTCCTACAGAAGACAACCTGTAATTGTGTTTCTGTAGTAAATAAAACTTTGAGAATTTTTTAACAAGGTGCTATGCTATTAGCTCACTGTTAATCGGTGCTTCTTATGGTAATAATATAGTGATCCCTTTACTGCAGAGTAGGCAACTTGTCTTACTCTTATTATGCAAGTGTCAATAGGCTGGTAACAGTAACTGAACCTTAAGAGAAAAGCTATTTGATTGTTTAGTGCCTTATTAGACAAAAATGAGAAGATTTTTGATAACTTAATACTAGCTTGCGTACATTTTCGAAGAAGTAAGTACAAGTGTACTTGACCCACATTTTAATCACAATTTTTTAAGTCAGACATAGTAGAGCACGAGCTCATTAGCCTCTACCAAACTCATCTCCAGATTCTGTGCTAACGCTCGCGTATTGTCAACGACACCACTGAACCACGCCACTGCCGACTAGTAATGGGTAACGTACCTATATAAAAAAAATACCTTATGTTTTAATTTTTAGTGTTAATAAGTAATAACACGCTGAAATTGGCAATTAAGATTAGCATAAAGATATTATGTATGTCATATCGTGATCTTGATCATCTTACGAATGATTAATAATTGATATAGAGAAATGCATACATAGATTTTGTATTAGAACATAATTACGGTGATGTGGTTACCTAAAAAAAAATGTAAACGACACCACAGTGTTGTGGTTCAGTGGTGTCCTTGACAATACAGGGTAACGCTAACGCTTTGATTGAAATCAGAATCGAACTTGACACTTCACATGGGCCACAAAAATAAGCCACGTACCAGCAAAATAGAAATTCTTATTAATTTTATCTCGTACGAATACGATAACCCTCTTTCGCCTTATCTCTATACTATTTTCTTATAGAATATGAGATCCTGAAATTCATGAAAAGATGACCTTATACCAAATACATAAAATAGTATAATATATAGTAGTAGTTCGGAAATCGAACAAGAATAATTTCAAGTTGGGTAAAAGTATAATTCAGTTTTCTTACCCTAGTGAACTTCGCGTCATATATAAAGATAAAGTGATGTTATTAGATTATCCAGTTCTGTCATCATTACCGGTTCTTGATATATATCTCTACTAACATCATTAGGGATGATTGCACGGTTGGCATCTTGGTTTCAGTAGTCACTACCATTTTGCCAAATGTTGTGAGCTCAATTTCTATATGCGGCAAAAATTGTTTACAAATTGTTGTCCAGAGTCACACGTTACAAGCATTTCACAATTATTCCTAGTCCGAGAGAGACCTTTAAAAAGAATAATAATAAAAACCTTGATAAGTGATAAGAGCTATTTAGCCAGAAAATTATGTATGGCAGGACCGTCGCATAAAATGTTATTGAATGTCTTAACTACACATGAATATATTGCAATGCATTTCACTGAATGTAGTATGTATATTAATTCTGCTCCACTAATATTACGAAGAAGTGAAATTAGTTTGTAAGTAGGGGATCATATCTGGCATAATTAATATATAATATATAATATAATTCACATACATCTATCACATACACGCAACACCATCTATCCTATGTATAATACATACATATTATACATAAATACACCCAGACCAAGGCAAACATCCATGTCCATGCACGCGAATGTTTGACTTGTGCGGGAAATAAACCCGCGACCTCAGGCGTGGCAGTCGGTAACACTAACCACTTCGCCATCGAGGCTGCCAAATTCTATTCAATCGATACTACTATTATTTCACGAATAATATCAGCCATGGTTATAAACTGTCTCGCTGCTGCAGTGTAGAACGACCACTTACTCGCTACGCCCGGGCGCCCTCTAGGCAGTCAATCAGCTAATATATTCATGATATTATGGTTCGGATTCAAATTTTGTTTGTTTAAGTTAAAATCCTTTTAGCTTTCAGCTCTAAAGCACTAATGGATTAGTTTTGTTGTTATTCACTAAAATCATTGATTACTTTGGACAAGTTGTACGAAAAAATAAACATATGGGTCAACTTTTAAAACATTTGATAGAATGGCTAAATGTCCAATTCTTTTCAAAAATAATTTATTTTGTACTCTCGCTGTTATAATAAATATAGTGACACATTTACTAGCTGTTAAGACTTAACTATATTCACTCAAAAATACTCTCCTACTGAAACAAGTGATTAAAAAGCACGTGGATTTGATCACCATTTTTACACTACTGACATGAACCCACTCCTAACTCAAGTAATATTTTAACGCGGTAGTTCAATAGATAAGGTATTGAAATTGCGATCAAAGGGTCGTGGAATCATACTCCACCGACTACACTACAAACGGAAACTAAATCCTAATATAAGCATATTAGGTCATCTGTGATCGACAAGAATACTATTCATCTGTAATCCAAATTGTTAAAAGCATAGAAAAAATGTAAGTTCAATTAATGGAATATTTTATTCCACTTTAAACTTGAATAACAGCGTGTAGAGGAACAGGGTGTGATGTCCCTCCAACACAAATGGAGGATCCTCCGACCAGGCTGGTTGATCGTGCCTGGCGGACCGGGGCCCGACGGTTGAAATCGGGAGCTTGTATATATAGTTACTCGCTGTGTAAACTCCGCTTGCGCGATGCAGGATTGTGACGTCATTTGAGCGTATTTAGCGCCATCTGTTAGATGTAGGCGGAACTTACTTCTTCGTCTGTGCGGAGTCGCCACAAGCGTATTTATTTGCTACTCCCCCATGCAGGCTACTTCAGTCTAAACCGCAAATTTTAGGGTACATAATAAACGTAGCCATTCTCTTAAAAAATATTAGTCGGCCAGTTCTCATTACAATTTTATGTGTGTGCTTACTCCTATCAACATTGTTGCTAACATATGTTTTCGTATATTGTCGACTATGTGATATTTCAATCCAAAACCCCATAAATGAGCGCTATAATGTTTCGTGGTCATAACAATACACTCGGCTTTGATATAACTTGAATTACTTATTTACATCGTAAACTGTGAGTGCTACGAATAGACCGTAACTCTATTATTATATTTATTGCCGAATGTTCTGGAATAAACGAGGTTATTTCAACCCCTAACGTTAATGAGCTATGTTTGGCACTGATGTTACTATAATAATGAGTGAAAGACAGAGAATAAGATGATAGAAGTACATATTTATATTATTGTTTTATTATTTTTAAAGACTCGACGTACCTCCTATGTCGCGGGAGACTTTACAAACATTAAACACAACAGATACAAAAACACCCAGACTCGGAACAACTATTTGGGGACTACAAATTTTTTTTGTGTCCTGTGTGGATATTGTATCTACTACACTTGGTGAAGTGGCAATGGCGAGTCGACCACTTAAATCATTACGCCATCCATGTAGTCCCGAAGGACTCTGTTTCACCGAGATCCCTATTAAGGAATAGGATGATAAGTTATATTAAGTATTGGCTAATATATGTCAGTAGTAAATATTATCAGAGGTTTCTTTGATGTGAAGGAAATAGGTTTCTATATATTAATACGTGAAGCAAAAACTTTGTATCCCTTTTTACGAAAATTGCGTGGACGGAGGTGTATGAAACAAATTTAGTGTATTGCCAAAGCATAGTTAAAGTTTATATGGAGGAAAGAGGCGAATTCTAATATTTTTAAGTATAAAATGTGCATTAGAAATACATTAAATTAATGAAAAACCACTACACGCACACAACCATGCATTTGACACACGCAGTCGAATCGCGGTCGTAGTATTTCAATATTGTTCGTCTGTTGTCGTACAATTCTTTGTAACTATGTTTACCTATACCTTATTTATGTAATAGAGAAAAACAGAAAACAAAGTAGCAAGCTTAGGAATTTTGGACGAATTTTGACCACTAGGCGACCGCTAGTACAAATAAAGGTGTATTTCGGGAAATCTCGTTTATGTACCTGTACGAAGACAGAGTATAGATATGAAATAGTGTATTAAGTAATTACTTTTTTGTTGGTCCATTTACTGGAGCAGTTGCGTAAAAGATAGCGAATGCACACATATGTAGTGATCAGCCCAGCCTTTTTGTCAAGAAGTTTATAAGAGTAAATTCCAATATACTTTGTCTGATTTGAGATTTAAATCTCAAACTACGACCGGCTATTATTCAAGCAGTCATATTTAGACCACTAAAACAGGGCAGTCAGAAAATATACATACATAGACTCACACCCGTACATCATGGACTGTAAAAGATATTTAGCACCTACATTTCCTAAATTATATTTTAGGTCCCGCGAAGCAGGGAACCGTTTTCAACAGAGCGTATATCTCAACCCCATTTTGATCCTTAGAATAAATCAAAACATACATTTCTATTCTTAATACAAATCGTTTAATAAACGGCTATCTTAATACTGTATAGAATTATGCTATTACACTGGTAAATATATTACACCAGCGGGATAATCTTTAAATGACAAATGTGTAGCGATAAACTCTGTAGGGAGCAATTAAAGTCTATCTAATACGATGGCGGGAGCTGAGAGGTCGAGTCTTATAAGCTGTGCAATATACATATGGGCAAAACTAAGATACTTACCAATAAATTCTGCGACGTTGAAAATTAATATAAAATATAAAACAATGTAATTGTTTTGAATATGTTTGTGTTAAAACCTTGCTCATGATAGTCAAAAAGGAAAAAAAATTACGTCTTGAACAAACGACCTAATGAAAGATTACTTTTGTATCGAGAAAGCATTCAATTTTCTTGAATATTAAAGCAATTTAAATATAATTCATCGAAAGTAATCGCTATTCAAATACCATCGTCTTTCGAATGTTCAAGTACTGATTTATTATGCATGACAGAACGAAATATTTATTAATTGTGTCATTAAATCGCCATCATATTGGGATTTGTATCATTTTTTATTTATGCTGTCACTGTAGAATTGTATTAGAGACACTTGATTGAAATTTGTATAGTCAAGCTACCACATATTCATTGTGTCACGCACGCTATTGTGTTTAAGATTACGTCTGGTGTGGTCTCCTATAACTCAAGAAGTAAACTATGCAAAAATTTACTACAAACATTTATTAGTGCATGTTTGTGTATATTCTTTGTCAAAATACCTTAATAAATAAATAAATAAATATACATAAAAGGAATATTAAAAGTCTTATATAATTCATATAAGACTTTTTAAGTACATAAACGAAAACGAAAAAATAATATATAAATAGAACGAAACTAAACTACACGCTTCAGACAATAATATCATTCAAAGACAAAAAAATACTCTTAGAGATACCAGCAAAACCTTAAGAGCAATATTAGATACACTCCACGAAACACAGACTACTTCAAAACGAAGGCAACATAAAACAGACAATAGCAAAAGCATTTACCAATACAGTTTCAGAATAAACAACCATTGAATCGTATTATTTGAAGAAACGAAAGACTGCCAAGCTTATCATAAAAACAATCAAAACAACTCCCATCAAACAAAAATAAGGAAAATACTTGAACTCAAAAAACATATCCAAGGGATTTTAAATTTAAAACGGAAAGCATTTAACTGAAACACATGAATAAAAACATAAAAGAGTAACAAAGATGCAGTTGATACGTTTTAGTCCAACAATTCTTTTTAAACGCTGCGATGTTCAGATTGTATGTATGATATCTTTTCTCAGACTATGGTAAGTACATAGCGAGAAGAGCAGCGATAGCTCAGTGGGGAGACCAACAGACTGCAATGCAGAGGGTCTCGGGTTCGAACCCACGTCGCGCACCTCTGACTTTCGGAAGTTATATGACTTTTCGAAATTATGTGCGTATTGATTGACAATTATCGCCTGCTCCATGCCTCGGAGAGCACGTTAAGCCGTCGGTCCCGGCTGCCATGAACATCTATGGCAGTCGTTATTGGGAGAGTGTCGACACAAAAGATCCCACTGGGTCGAAGTGTCGCCGGTCTGCACTGACTGGCCCCCACATAAGATACATACATGGTAAGTACATATTATTATTCTCGACTCTTACATAAGGAGTGGCTGTGAGTCAAGTGCAAGAGAAAAACGTTTCCTAAACTGATAGCATAGCACCTTTTGTACCCTTTGTTAATTACACGGTCTTCTCATAACCACGCTACTCCTCCGTCATGGTCACTTTGCTAAATCACATTTTTATGAATTGCGCACATAGGTAAATTGCCAAAGGCATTTAATGTCAGTCTATCTTAGAGATTCAAGGTGGCTTGATACACTCATAATATTATTTACTTCGACTATGTCACTGTGTTTCTAGCATTTAGAATTTATTATAGACTGAGTTCTAAGATAATAAATTCAATGTCAATAATTTATTTTTATTGGCGAATTGCAAATCATAAAAAACAATAATGAAATAGGACTTAAAATGTTGACTTTACCCAACTGCAACATTGCTACATTGCTTCAAGAGTTGATATTAACGATATAAGGTTCGCAGAGAATGTTATGCGCAATTTATCGCATAAAACAATAAGCTATGCGATTAGCGTGGCACGCATTTATAATGTTCACTATGCCTTATACGACAAAGGCAACCTGTATTACTAAAATATTAAGATTCTTTGCTGAGTGGCAATTCTTTTTTATTTGTCTCTACGTTCAATATACCGTTAAAAATATCGAAACAAATTCTATTTGTTTAACATCAAGCTATAATACTTAAGGGAATAAAAAATACACATCCATTAGCTTCTATAAAACTAAAAGCTTAACACTAAAAGCATTAAATAAAAATACTAATCCGTAACATGATCTAATATAAATTATGCATCCAAAGTAAAAATATATTATACATTTGTGCTTCATTTTAGTTGTGCATTAGTATAAACGTTCTGTGAAATCTCTTTTTAAATAGCCTATCGTAGTTGACGCTGTGCTATTTTTACATCTCGAACTGCGAATGCTAGGACGACATGACAGACAGTCATGACATTATCAAAATATTGCTAAATATGTTACAAGTACTTAATATATATAATTCGAATGGTCACATTGATCTTTGATAATAACATATCATCCACATATGCATTACTGGTACTCGTGATATGTTACGAGATTATTTTACGAGAATGTGCGCAACGAACATGGTGAAATATTTGTTCCAGTAAAGCGGACTACTGAATGAGCCATCGCTGCAATTGCGAACCAGCAAAAGCGATTACATGACGAATATTCGGTAGTTGCATATTCGCGGATTAGGATGACGACCTGAGTCACGTTAACTATGTGTATTTGGCACGTGTATTTGTCATTGCACGAGGTCGTTATCTGATGTCTATTGTCACAAGTGTGGACGCAACTTTAGAAGTTTCAGTACAAAGTAAATTTAAATTGATAAATAGCTCCATTTCGCCGAGCAAAACAGGACGCGGTAAACAAAAAAAAAATAATGTAAGGTCTTCCTTTGCACGTTTTGAGAATTTTCGTAATTGTCCCACCGTTTCTTTTGGCTTTTCGCGTAATATAGTCGTTTTATTTTTTTCCTCAGTGCTCAACACGTGGAATTTTTATCTTTACGCCGTCGCATTATGGTCTCTGACTGCCTGTATAATGTACACTGTGTTTCTGCCTGAAAGTCCCAAATACTTGGTGTCGCAGAAAAGATACGATGAAGCAAGGGAGATCCTGATTAAAGCATACGTACGGAACACTGGGAAACCCGCTGACACTTATCCGGTAAGATTCTTTTAATAGCCAATTAGATAGAATACTTATTTTTTGTTTCTTTTGCCGAGTACTTCTCGGTAGCTTAGTCGATTTAATAATTTACGAGAATGTTTCCGGTAATCTTATTTTACGAATAGTAAAATGTGAAGTTTTTATGTTCGTTTAAAGCTTTCGATGTTTCTAAATGTAACGAGATTACAGCTGTTAGTATTATGTTTAGCATCATAATATAAAAAGTAATATTTATTTTTATATTAAGTATTCAGATAAGTCGTCACTGAATAATATATTTTGTTATCTACTGAGATTAGGTAAACAAGTTTTAAAATGTACATTATACCATGTATGTTTGTAAATATATGCGAATATAAATAATAGATTAATATTAAATAGCGCTCACTATTCGACGACAGCTGTGCAATTCAGTAAAATCTCACTTTCAAATTCACCTCTGCATCTCTGTGAAATAAAGAGGTTTTTATAATAGTAGTGATAATGAACGGTGACTGTAGTTACTGTTGAAATGCCATTTAGGTTCGAGATTAAAACTTGTATCAGTATTTTAGCACCGTAATGTGCCATAAATGGGACGAGCACAAAAGTATTAACATAATAGGATCCATTCTAGTGTGTTTTATACTACATTCGTAATTATCATACGGTATGGTAGTATAGTCAGCTTTATGGCTGAAAATAATGTGCAAAATGGTGTATAATGTTATTGTATAAACTTTTATATAGATTTCTAATGATTAAAGTCTGTTTAAATATACAAGCATTTTTAGTTAATTAATTAATAAACGAAAGATAACAATGTTAAAAATACCAACGACGTCAAATTTATTGCTGTTTTAATGCAGCTCATATTATTCAAATTTCTGAGTAGCAGATATTTTAATGTGAATTGTAGGTAACATTACAAAACGATATTCTATTTAAAAGTTTCAATTAATGTCTCCATTTGCACTTTCACGGGAATCTTATTTATTTTAAACACTTAAAATTTATATTCAACATTCAAATTTAAAACAGTATATTGCATTATATTGGATTTGCCTTTTATATCAAAGGTGTTTAGGAGGCTATGTGCAAATTGCTTTTTGATTTTATTAAACTTGAAAAGTTTAATATTTCTTAGGTTAGGAAAAGCTTTTAAGAATATTTCTTTGAAGATGAATATGATTGATTTGTTGAAAGAATAGTAAAGACTTTTAGTTATGTGTGAAATTGGTAAGCCTTCAAATGAAATATAGTAATTTTTTACATCATCTATTCTCATATAAGTTATAAAGATATTATTAAATTGAATTTGCTATTTTATCAAGAAAATGCGAGCTATACGTATTGACTGTTTTCTCAATAGACGTCCTAATGCAATTTACAATCTACAGACAGAAAATATAAATAAAATTGTTCAGTTAATATGATGTGATAGATAAAGGCGTTTTGAGCTTTTGTATTATTTGAATAATATTTTTTTGCATTCATAATAATGTATTCTGATTCTCAGATTCTATAAATTTAGAGAGTTTATTATGAATCTTCAACACAAATAAAATAAATATTCATTTGTATACACACACAAAACATTTTCAACTGTAATGCTCGATGAATACTGTGTTTAATTGTAAATCTATATGTTAAAATAATTATGTCCTTACGAAGTGTTTGAATTATTAATTCAACATAATATGAGACTAGTGTAATTATATTGTAATTTCAATTATGTATGTAATTATACAATTATGTGCGCTATTTCTGCAAAACAATTAATACACGTTTGACATTTAAATAATTATTTATTTACATACATTGCTTTTAAATTAACAACAATACAAAACGATAATTGCATAAAACTGACGGTATTCTGAAGGCCCTTTTTTAGTAAGTTTTTTTAATACGTCTTTACAAACAAACGCTAGTCCACGTTATAAATAAAACCTAAATAGAAAAGTGAGTGAAAATGTTTGTTTAGGTATAATTAATAATAATAATAATAATATTGTCTTCTATTTACGCAAATATTATTCATTGAAATTAAACTGTATATACGGATTTTATCGCGTTGTTTATTTGACACTTTATTACAACATTTTGAAAATTGTTACACTACTACTATATATACGCGATAAAATCCGTATATAGCAGTTTAATTTCAATGAATAATAATAATAATAATAATATTCTACCACATACACACAACACCATCTAGCCCAAACTAAGCAGAGCTTGTACTGTGGGTACTAGACAATGGATAAACATACATGTGTAACTACTTTTTTTTTTTGTTTTCATTTAGTGAAAAATTCGCTCTTTTATTAAATGAAAATGGCGTTACCCACAAACGAGAAACTGCTCTTAGCATACGATCGACACTAACCGATGTGTTTAATTAATGTCCTGTGCGTGGAATGACTATGTATTGTACGTAAACTACACACACTAATTCAATTTATATTCAGTTTTATTTGTTTTATGTTTTGTTAACATGAGTTTGAAGTATTGTCAGAATAGATGTTTGTTGCAGTATTGTATTGAAAACAGTTATTTTCTGTTTTGAGCGAACTATGCTTAATTTGTAAAAATAACTAGTTTCGTATATAATTTACAACTTGTATTAATGCGACAGTGGTTGGAATCCAGATACAATAACAAAAGGATTGTTTGGATCCTGCCCAGAGGTACATTGGCCAAGAAATTTATAAAAGTTATAACAATATGTGTTATCTAATTAACGCTCATAGCCAGTTGCATTTACTACTCGGTAAACGATTAGCGAGGTTAAGCAACGTTGGGTGCGTTCAGACTATAGATGGATGGAACGCCGTCGCCTCCTTCTGTGAGGAAGTAATTTCCATCAAGGAGGCGGCGGAGCGGGAGAGGGAGCGCTTAAACCCTCTCCCCAACCGCAGAACCGGGCGTCGGAGGGCGCGAGATGACCTCCAGCCACCTTGAAGTTTGACCTGGGGGTGGTGGGCTGCGTGGGCCTGCTCGCCACCCGATCACCACCAGGTCCGAGAGGCGGTGTGCGTGTTCCCACGTGCGCCTCTGTATAGTGTCTTGGTCCCCCCCTCAGGGGGATGGTGAAGGAAATATTCTTAGTGCAGTGGCCTGCCGTTTCACACGGCGGGCCGAAACCACGGTGGGGTCGCGATTGCATGTGAAAGCGATTCGCGCGGCCTCGCCGTCTATGATTATGTCGAGGAACACCGTGGTAGGTTTAGTCGGTCTTAACGAGGTATCTTTTCCCCGGTGAGCCCGACATAACACTCCGTTGCCCCGCGGAGAGGTACGAGTTAAAGCACTCCACCACGTAAAAAGAAACAAATTGATTGGTGACAACTTAGTGGTATTTCATCTGAGCGTATCCGTGCTTCGGAGGACATGTAAAAAGTCAGTCCGAGTTATTGCCAAATTGACAACAGTCGTTAAGCCATGTCAGAGGCCTACGGGCTTGAACAACTCTTGACAACAGGTTGGCCAGTAACCACACGAGAAGAAGAAGATCTAATTTAAATGAGAATATTGTAAGATTATTATTGTCACTTAAACAGTATCATAAGCAATTATTGACAAACTTATTTTCAATTTTTTTTTTATTTATTTGGCTAACACCCAATTGTACATTAAGCGTTAAAAAAAAGTTGAATATGCGTAAGTTATTAGTATTTTGGACTAGTTGCTGCTAATAGCAGTTATTCTATTAATCCCATTATCTATACAGTACGCCAACATTTGGATGGACAGATCAAAACTGGACCTCGATGACCCACCGAAAGCGAAAGTTAGCATGGGTTTCAGACATCACATCGTGGTTGGTCTACGCAACATCAAGCCGATGTTCCAAAAGCCTTTGGTTATGTATCTTGGACTTATAGGTTTCTCTAATTTTATTACTATGCAAGTGTAAGTATCATTTCAGACAAACTGCTTCTTTGGTCCAGAACCTATTCGTAAATCGCATCCCTCATGTTTTTACTCGCGTTAATATAGAATTTGTTATACAATTTCAATGTCCTTTTCTGTACTCCTGATAACGATGCGACATTTCACAATGATCGGTCGAGTAGTTAAGGGGTGAAAGAGTAACAAACAAACTCACATTCGCATTTACAATTGTTTTGAATCTAGGTATACTTTGTTTCTGTTAATACCACGTTTGCTTAATCTTTAAAGCGGAGAAATCTGTTTAAGATGAAAAAGAAAATTTAATATTGACTGAGGGTTTGATTTTTCCTTTTTCAGATACAACACTATACGGCTATGGTACCCACAAGTGTCTGCTATTGTGGAGAACTTCCAGGGCGAGATTGGACAGGACTTGTGTGTCATGCTGGACGATTATACTGACAGATTGAAGGTAGCATCTCTCTCTAATGTCACGGCAAGCGACGTTTGTGTGGCGGTTAGTATAGATTTTGTTTTAGCAATATAATATGTATATGTAGCTGCTTGGGCAGTCGTAGTGAATCCGACTGCTGTGCATGAGGTCTTGGGTTCGATGACCAGGTCGGGTAAAGATTATGGGCTTTTTTATCAAGAACTTCTTAGTACCAGCACGGAGCTTGGTGTTGTGCCCGATTGACAGTTATATACATATATTAAATAATAATAATAATATTCTATTACATACACACAACACCATCTAGCCCAAACTAAGCAGAGCTTGTACTATGGATACCAGACAATGGATAAACAAACATATATACGTTTTTTTTTGTAAATACATACATATTATACATAGAAACACCCAGACCAAGACAGACATTCATGTTCATGCACACAAATGTTTGACTTGTGTGGGAATGGAAACCGCGACCTCAGGCGTGGCAGTGAGTTACACTAACCACTACGCCAAAATGGGTAAATGGGTGCTAAAGCCATAATCATGCCAAAATATGAAATGTTTTTTTTTCTTTAATAACTGGACATGTATATAGGTATATAATATGTATAGTTATTTCACTGGACAAATGGAGTAGTGGGACCTTTATCTTATCTTATCTTATGTGGGGGCCAGTCAGTGCAGACCGGCGACACTTCGACCCAGTGGGATCTTTTGTGTCGACACTCTCCCAATAACGACTGCCATAGATGTTCATGGCAGCCGGGACCGACGGCTTAACGTGCTCTCCGAGGCACGGAACAGGCAATAATTGTCAATCAATACGCACATAATTTCGAAAAGTCATATAACTTCCGAAAGTCAGAGGTGCGCGACGTGGGTTCGAACCCGAGACCCACTGCATTGCAGTCTGTTGGTCTCCCCACTGAGCTATCGCTGCTCTGTAGTGGGACCTTAGTGGTCACCTCGCTTTTGTCACTGCGTCGCGTGTTGTGGGTTCGATCACCATAACTGGACAAAAATTCTGAGATCCAATAATTGTTGTTCCAAGTTTGGGCGTTCTTTGTCTTTTTTCTATGTTTAAATCTTTCGTGACACGGGATTATCCCTAGTAAGGGTAGGTATAAGTTGTATTTAAATAAAAGCGTCGTCCTTGCTAATATAAGAAATGGATACTGCCAGTGCGGCCAATCTTGTGTAACCGATGACACAATTTAAGACATCATATCTAATATGCACAAAAAATTCCATTGGAGATTAGGAAAATTTAACAAATCATTTTGCAGCCATTTATATACAAATTTAATTTTAAAAGTTGAAAGAAAGAAAACTTAGAAGTGGCGAAGCTTTTCGCGCCCTACTTTCAAAGTGTCGCTTTGTATCAATTTAATATCAATTATGATACGCCCGTGACCTAAATTTCTACTTACACCACAACACGATTGGATACGCAAGAATATTTACTATTTATAAGTCGATATCTATTCAAGTTTAGTTCAGCACGCAAAAGTACTACAAAATACGATTTATTTCGTGAGAATAGGGTTGCTCACTCCAAACCATATTATACCAACGCCATATTTGAAGGTGAAAGTTGGCACTGCAAAAAATTATGATGATTTTTACACATGAGTTGCTTAGCTTAAGCTAAAATGGCTCGATTCATATTAAACAATGCATTTAAACTATGGCTCTATAGCTTAATAGGCAGCATAGATACATCTTCGGGTATTAAAGGTGTTATGAAAGGAATACAATAGAAGAATAGTAAGCGAGTCTCTAGAACTCTAAAACACCGGGCAACACACAGTTACAGTAACAGGGCGCAGCCCAATTGATAACGTATGAATTGATAAAGTATTATCAGAAGGTCATGGTTAGGAATCGCACCATTTTAAAAAAAGAAAGATAATATATAAAAGCTGTAAGAGAGCTGCAAGAAAGTGGTATTGACGGCTGACTCATTTGTAAGTTCTACGACATTGGCTATGTTAGGATTTTTACCGCTTATAGTAACCACAGTAAATTCAATTTAAGACAGTCCAGGTCAACTTCTACCAACCCTATAAACTAGCATAACCGTTCATGGTCTACAATAAACATTATTTTACTTACAACAGCAATAAATATAGAAGCGGAACCTACGTGGAATATTGATTCAATATTACCATATTTAGTTTCATAACATGAATTGACTTGCAAAATAAACATTTCAAGGTTCCGTAATTTGGAGCCTCGGGCGTGCCCCGCGGAAAGTAATAGCTCGCTTTGAAACAGCCTCGGCTTCATCAATAGAGTGTTGATAGCATTATGCATTCAAGATTCACTCAGCTGTAAACTTCATTTAAGTAGTGTATATGTAATATAGCAGCATATATATTTGATAGACCTAGGTGACAGTTCTTGATTGGCAGAGGATCAAAAGTTATTAACAAATTCATTTCTGCCCGCAGTTTTGCCCGCGTATATCCCCTGGCAACGCTCCTCCATCTTGGCCTTGGCCTATCTGTCTGCCAAGTTTCACTTAAATTTGTTTATCGATTTATGCACGATTAGTTATCAAAAATGAAATCTCCATCATTACAAACATTAAAATATTTGATATTAGTAGGAACCTATCTCAATACACCAAAATGACTACCATATTTTATTTTTCCTAATAATTGGTAAAAATAATTACAATTGCTGTATCGGATAAAATGCAATCAACTATTTTATATTTTCGAAAAGCGCAATACGTTTCCTACCTGGTCAGACATTAACTTGATTTTATATAATTTTTTGAAATGTTTTTAATACAAATTCAACTATAAGTTTTGTGTAAAATGCGAGAGCTACCTATGCAAGAAGCCCGTACCATAAAATCGCATGTACCCGCACGAATAAAGTATCATGTAGCCAACGCCAGCTACTTGTGTAATATACAAGCTTTATAAACCAAACAAATTTAAAATAGACACATCGTCTTCTATTAGAGACGTGATCAAAATCGATACAAGCCATTTGATTCTTTATAAAAAAGTATTCCACCGTGATTTAAATTCGAAGGTTCGAGATGTAACTAAAATAAACCTCGATGGAGAGTTGATAGACACACTTCATTTTTGGATAAATGAAATATTGATTGCTTTGTTAGAAGTGATTGTGAGGGATTGAAACAATCTCGAAGTCATTAGATGAGTATTGACATAGGCGCTCATTTAATAAGAAGTGACTTTAGTCTAAGAGACATAATGACCTTGTCTTCATCGCTAGAGGATGATGTAAATTCAATAAAGTGATTGAATAGAAAGAAATTGGCGATGAAGTAAAAATAAAAAGAAGAGGCAAGTTCAAGTCTTTTGTGCATAAATTGACTGCTTGGATGGCTTAGTGGTTTGAGGTATCGAAGCTGCTAGTTCACAGAATGTTGTGGGTTTAGTCAATTTGCCAAATTTGGGTGGGAATATATTTTGGGATAATGATTGTGAAGCACTTCAATACTTACAGACGCATAATTTGAAACCAAATTGTATAAAGCTTACATTCTTAATTTAGAAAAAGTTAAGAATACAAAAAGTAATTCTTATATCGTTTCTTTATGCATACCTTTGAGATATAGTATTTCGAATTTAAATTATTAATATGAAATAGTATTTGTTATAATGCTAAATAATGCTTTATTAAAATGGCTGGAGTTACTGAGTACAGGACTGCTGACCCCGTAAATATATTTTCAGACCTTTTGAAAAGAACATTATATTACAGTTTTATCTTTGGAATAAAGTTCATACCAATATCTAAGCCTTCATATAGCTATAGATAAACCATTCTAAAAATGAACACGCATAAATTAGTCTTTGTCATTGGTTGCTCAGTCACCGTCGAGACATGAAAGTGGAACCACGCGTCGATTTCACCGCAAAAGTACGGTCAACATATCAACGAAAAAGCATCTACGCAGTCAGGTAAATATTTTTCGTTTCAAATTATAAACTAAACTGTTTTTAATAATGCTTATATCGTTTTAGAGTTTGTAAATCAAAATAATTATTTATATGTTATTTTACAGGGCATAGAAATTATTGCTAAAGTATATCACCGCATAAAATATAAAGCAGAAAATGGAGTTGATAATGTAACTGATGCCAGATGGCGAACTGCTCAAGCTGTTGTTTGTAGTGAACACACTATATAAAACATATTAAAAGAAGAAAGACAACCGGCAAGTTACGCCGAAACATTAGTAAACACCCCCACAGACATGGCACAGAAACTCTTTAAGTCGCCCTCAAAAAGAAAACGGATGTGTCCGAAATCAACGTTGGACGATTTTGACATATCGGTGCTATGAAAAACAATAATGTCATTTCATGTAGAATTTAAGAAATGCCTACATTAAAAAAACAGAGTAGTTTTATCGGGAAAAATTGATTTTAACAGCTGTACAGAAACGTTGCGTAAAATTTTGCAAGCAACTGGCTTTGAATGGTCTAAAACAGACGACAATCGAAAAATATTCGTTGAAAAGCATGATAATATACAAATGTTGCGCTTCAAGTATTTAAAACAACATAAAAAATATCGTGATGAAGGTCGATACATCGTGTATACTGACGAAAGCTATGTTCACACAATACACATACAAAATAAATGCTGGAAAACCGTGAAGGTATATCACCACTTCAGAAAAAGTTGTCAAAAGGAATGCAGGTCATAATTGTTCACGCTGGAGGATGTCAAGGGTTTGTTCCAAATGCTTGCTTAATATATAAAGCAAACCCAACACGTGGCGATTACCATGACAACATGAATTTTGAAAATTATAAAACATGCCTTAAGATAAAACTGCCACCTAACCTACCAAAAAATTCTGTCATAGTTATGGATAATGCTTCTTACCACAACGTTTTAATAGAAAAATGTACTTATTCAAATTCAAATAAAAACATTATGCAATCATGACTGACTCAAAAAAATATTCCATATGAAGAATCTATGAAGAAAATAGAACTGTATGATTTAATAGCGTAGTGGTTAGTGTAACCGACTGCCACGCCTGAGGTCGCGGGTTCGATTCCCGCACAAGTCAAACATTTGTGTGCGTGAACATGGATGTTTGTCTTGGTCTGGGTGTTTCTATGTATAATATGTATATATTTACAAAAAAAGAAGTATATATGTATGTTTATCCATTGTCTAGTACCCATAGTACAAGCTCTGCTTAGTTTGGGCTAGATGGTGTTGTGTGTATGTGGTAGAATATTATTATTATTATTATTATTATTATTAATAACAAATAATAAAGACAGGTTCAAAAGTTTTGCAATCGATGAGCTAGTTAAGTCGAAAGGTTTCGAAGTTATACGATTACCTCCTTATCATCCAGACCTGAATCCTATAGAAAATATATGGCAAATACTACAAAAATTACGTGGCTAAAAAAAACGTTGGACAAAACTTGACGTCTATCGCTTTAATTAAGGAACGAATTGCAATAATTGATTATACTGTGTGGGAAAATACATGTCGACATGTTAATGATATCGAAAAAGATATATGAAAAATTTTGACATGGATTTTGAATTCATTATTAATGTTGAGTCAGATTCTGATAAAAGTGATTAGGTATATTGATGAGTGAAGAATTGGTTAATTAATATTGTATTTCATAGCGTTTGTTTTTATTGTGTTATGTTTTATTACGTATGCATTAAGTATAATATTAGTTATATCATAAGTCAATAAATGCTTGAAATAATAATAATTTCAACTTTTATTTTAAGGCAACAATTCACAGATTACATGCAGTAGTAATACAGTAAATCAAATGACCCATATTAGATAAATACCTTACGGACTAACATACATTAAAAAATATACACAATAACACTGATTTTCAACTGGCAGACTGACATACAAAGTGACTGACAGTAGCTGTGGCTTAGTAATAAGATTTCGTTTGCACCTTACATGTAGGTAAAAAATATAGATAGGCTATCTACTATATTTTATATATTTTTTTTCGTATTCCACAACATTAATATTCAGTAGTTTTTTTTTTGCTATCTTTCCTACCCAGCGTGCCCAAACGTCGAACGGCCGGATTTGTCGGCCAACTAGTGCATAAATGACACGAACGCGCGGCAGATCGAACGTATCGTTCCATACAAAGCGCACATTCCCCGCCATACAATGCTAATACCTAGACTGATCGCACGATTAGTGGACCTCTAAGTGCGGCGACGAGTTTATGTTTGTGTATGTGTTTTTTTTTTGTTTAAAGTCGCCGCACGCACACAATTAAAGTGAAGCAATGATTATTTCTTTTCACACATTAAAATAATCACGTTTTGTGAAGGGGCGTTCATTTTAAGAATAGTTTATCTTTACTAGTTTTACTTTTATTACATATTACCTATATTTCATGTAATCTTATGATCAGATACATAAAAACACGGACAGAAACACTAAATACATTTTATATATAAAGTACAGAACCCCGAGATAAGTACCTAGAGTGTACCACAGGGCATTAATGCGGGCCTTGTTCAGTCACTGAAGTGTTAATACAGGCCTCACGCACTTCATTTTTAGAATAGCTCCCAAATGTGTTCGTTTCAATCTACAAGTATATTACTTTTTTGAAAGCCTACCGATTTCCATTTGAATCACGAGATAGTTTTAGCATTCAGTTGCCTGTTTGGGACATGTTCATCAAAGAGCATGTATAACTTTGATCTTTCTTTTTTTACTTTGAAAGTGTTCGCCTGAATATTCTTAGACACGACTAGAATTATTAGGTCACGTTTTCTGAAACATTATTCAATGTTTGTTTTGTTGTTTATTTTTTATTCTATTCGTGAGGAACGGGACGTAGTCTTTCCCTTACCCGTCACACACAATACATTGAATACACGTTTGCGTAACAGTGACACGCTTTGCTTATATTTAAATGTTTTAAATTTACATGTGTAGTTAATAAACAATTAATGGTCACGTAATCTGTAATTAGCTCATTATTTTATGTAAAATTCACTGTGTCAACCCTTTTTAAGACCATATTCTGATTTAAAAATATATTTTCTTCGATTAAGATTAAAACTTTTATAAAATGTTATGAGTCTTACATTAATCACAGGCTCTAAGTAGCCCCTCAAAATAAGAACATGCGTTATTGTTATACGATGTATTAGAGAATTAGAGTACCAGAATCCTCAAACAAAGGATTTGCTTAATCAAGAGCAGCCAGCTGGGAAGGTACTGCCAACCCACAAAAGATTATAGCCAAACAATCGTATGCTGCAATTCTGCAGACGAATTTACTTGAAGAGGCATTGTACTGCTAGATGGACTGCTAGAAAGAAAAATCAATTACTAGACCACTGCTGCTAGTATTTATCTTCTAGTAGCAGCGGTACATCAAATGATGTATAAGGACAGTATCGAGTCGTACTTTTGCAAGTGACCATACTTTATGGTAACCTTGTCATGATATAACAAATGCCTTTCTTTTCTTCTTTCCTAAATAAAAAACGAATCACAGGAATTATAATAACATATGAGGAAAAAGTCAATTGAGGCGCAATACATAAACTCGATAAATAAATTAAACTTATGTTACAAACATGTTTATATTGAACCGTAAATCCATGTCAATATAATTTTGTACAAAACTTTTTGGGTATATTAAATGTCGATTCCAACGTAGCGTAACAGTTACGTATATGGAATTATGTATTCGAAGTTCGTATAAAGATTTCTTATTATAGCTATCAAAATCGGGTAAATATGTATATCAGAGTTTCGCGTTATATATCGAATTTGGGACCACAAACTTAAGTCTTAACGACATCTAAGAAAACGTATAATTATTTAACAACTTATGGGGACATATAAATATTTTGGAACTGGTGTGGTTCTATACTTAGTCACAATTAAAAAAAAATGAATTGTATATTGAAAACCTTTTTTTCTATATGATATATAACATAATGAATTCCTTACGTAGTACAACACAATCAGGTTCCATAATTATCTTGGCATCTTCAAAAATAAAACTGAGAGATGTTTAATAAATTACTTTTCTTCTACACTAAAATAACTATAAAGAGGTAATATTTGGAGCAATTAAGTCCAATTTGAAGATAATCTTTGCATTATTTTGTCCTTTAAATGTTATATCACCAATATCACACTACGAGCCAGGGTAACTGGTCAGTAATCTAAAGCGTAGGTAACCGCGGGGACAGCTAGTAGAATTATAAACAGTTAGTCTACGTACCGTACTGATACATAATATTAATAAAAAATAACCTACGAATGTGACCTAGACAATTTCTTATTAAGTTTTATTAAAACCATGAAAGCCTGCTTTTAATGTGAGCCAACAAAAACTACAGCGACAAAGTAAATTTAAAATCTAATTAAAATACTAAAGCACTATTTTTTGTTCAGTTTACGTGTGGTTTTAATATTGTTATGTATTTGTTCTTAAAGCTAATAATTAGTGTCCCTTTAATGGTATGGTGGCAAATTTTATTTGGGTGAAGGATATCGGGCGTTGGAAAGTGGGAATGGTAGTAAAAATGGAGATACAACAAAAAAACATAGTGTAGATTTCGCGTTACAGAGCCTATTTGCAAATTTTTTGGGAACAATACTAATATGTACGACTCTTCTTTGGTTCTTGTGTTTTAATGTACATCTCCATTAAAAGGACTAACTTATTATATATAACATCACGGTATAAGCAACGGGATCGGAGCAATAATCATAAACATGGGCGAAACTGCAAAAGACTATTAGAATAGTTAATGTTTTTGTGTTTTACCGCTTATAAAAGACAGCTCACGCTCTAAGAATTCCTGTGTCATAGAAGATTGTACAAACACTCAGACCACGGACACAAAAAACACGCAGACTCTTGTCCCGTGTGGAGATCAGGCGCAGTCGCATTGGTGAGGCGTCCCCTTAAACAATTTATTTACTTTAACTACTTTAATCATGTAGTAAACTTTAATATGTGCTTTATTTGTTCCAGATTAAAAGTGGTAACGAAACCTACATCAACAGTATCATAATCGGCGTAGTCTGTATCCTACCATATCTCATCACGGGAGTACTAGTGAACAAAGTTGGAAAGAAGAGGCTCATCACAACCGCCGGCTTCGTGTGTATATGTACTACTCTTGGTCTTCGATGGGCCAACAGCAAGACAGCTATAGTCACGTTGTTCTCTATCACAATAGCTGTCTGCCAGGCCTTACTGAGTTTGAATCAAGCAGTGGTGGTCCAAGTTTTCGGAACAAGTAATAGGTAAGTTATTTTTTTTCTATATTTATCCACTGCGCGTGATCATTTATGTTTACATCGATGGCGTAGTCGTGGACACGCTGTGCATGAAATCTCGGGTTTAATGCGTTAAGTGATAACAGGGTTTTCTGGCAGGCAGCACGGAGACAAGAACTGTGACTAGTAAATGCTAATAGGCTCGTCCCGTTTTACGTGGTAGCTACGTAAAACGGGATACTATTATTATGATCTATTTACTGAGCAGTGATAGCTTAATGGGGAGACCAACAGACTGCAATGCAGAGGGTCTCGGGTTCGAACCCACGTCGCGCACTTCTGACTTGCGGAAGTTATATGACTTTTCGAAATTATGTGCGTATTGATTGACAATTATCGCCTACTCCGTGCCTCGGAGAGCACGTTAAGCCGTCGGTCCTGGCTGCCATGAACATCTATGGCAGTCGTTATTGGGAGAGTGTCGACACAAAAGATCCCACTGGGTCGAAGTGTCGCCGGTCTGCACTGACTGGCTCCCACATAAGATACATACATACGTAAAACTATAGACCGTGAATTGTGGGTGTAGTACAACTCAACTTTGGTATCTATACCATCAACAAACGAAGCAATCAGAGTATGTATACGCATGTAAATAAAATTTTAGGTTCAGTCAATCAGCTTTATAAAATGAATATCATTACCATGCTAGAAAAAAAAACGAATTTCAAATGTTTGTCTATCAGTCTGTACGTCCTAATCTTCGCAATGGTTGAACAGATCGAATTGGAACTCTGCACATAGGGTGAAAGAAAGAAAGAAATCATTCTTTATTGCCACAAAGAAATATGACTACATATTTTTCTTGCAAAATATCGAAAAAATAATAAAAAAGACAATTAAATAAATAGTTCGGTTGCGGCCTATATGCTAGACTAGGCGTTATCTAGAGCCAATGGTATTTTATAATTAGATGGCGTGCGCCTATTATAGCATTATAATATCAGCTCTATATATAAACTATCCCACTGCTGGGAACGAGCCTCTTTTCAATGTGAGAATGGTTAGGCCATAGTCTACCACGCTGGCTCAGTGTGGGTTGGTAGACTTCATATATCTTCGAGAATATCATGGAGAACTCACAGATATGCAGGTTTCCTCACAATGTATTCCTTCGCCGTTAGAGCAAGCGGTAATTAACTATTTCATGCACATTACTTTTTTCTTAACTGGTAGCTATTTTACTTAGTTAAATAAGAGCTAACTTTACAATCATCAGAAAAAAGTATTTGATATATACCTATATAATTATGCTCGTAGTTATAAACAGATGGATGTATAAAAAAGCAAATTAACAAATTGATTCGTAGAACTAGAATATTTTATTTGTTGATGTTGTATTTAATCCAACTCGTAACGCAAATTTATTAACGATTTGTATAATAATACGTTTTCACGGTAAAAATACTAACAATTATATGAATATCAATAAAGGAATTTCAGAGAAAGCAATGTTTTGAGTAACAAATGTACATCAACAGCGAAAAGCTCTGAACATGTTATATTTAAATGTGAAGTAGGTAGGTAGCTTATTTCGAAAACCATTCAAAATAATATAAGATATCCATAGGAATATCGAAAAATAACGTTAGATAATTTCTTTCCCATTAGTATGTGTTTCAAAAGCTTTTCGCTTTCAAATATTGTTACCACATGAATATTATATGCATTGTACTGTACATTGTAAACCGGATATTTTGAAATACAAAACTAAAAAGATAAACCGTATGCAAAATTCGAAGCGGCCGTAGCCCAGTGGAAATGACTTTGGAAATGCAATCGAGTGGGTCGTGGGTTTGAATCCCACCTGTTGCACTACCGAAGTGAACTCGCTCCTGGCAACCGCATCTTACTAAACTGGAAGGTTAACAAAAATATTAATAATTTGTAAACCTAAATCCTAGATGTTTTTTTTTTATATTGTACCTGAAAATTTGGCTTTTGACTCCACGGATGGCATAGTGCTTTAAGTGGACGCCTCACCACGGCCGCCACGCCAAGTGTTGTGGGTTCGAATCCCACAAGGGTCAAAAATTTGTGTGATTCGCAAATTATTCTTCCGAGTCTGGATGTTCTTTGTATCCGTTGTTTGAATGTTTGTAAAGTCCTTCGCGACACATAAATTATGTTGGTTTTTTTGTAACAAGAAATAAATACTTTACTATCTAAACCATACGTGGTCTTATAAAGATGTTATGCACTATTTGTCACATAATCACAGAACTATTAACCTTTGTTAATAAATCAATAAATAAATGAACTATAAGACGACTTGCTGGTCGCTTATACCGTATATATATAGTACAGTATTCTGATAAATTAAGTATGATGTGTCAGAATACTGTTCATTATTAAATCATACGGTATTTAGCGGCAATCATACATTTATACCAATCTGTTTCGCGTAGGGATAGACAGAATCAGACCGACAACCGCTCTTCAACTCGGTCACCCTTATCACAGACATCTAAAGCTATATTCCAATTGACATCTTAATATTATAATTTAATAGTCATACTTCCACGTTAAATGATGAAGTTATCAGAAGCAATCCACCGTTTCATTTATATCTTAATCAAGATATTTATTTAAATTCCAAAACGTTTGCTATTTAAATTCAAATATTTTCGCTACAATTTAGTCAAAACATTACAATCTGTTCGAAATAACCGTAATAGATAATGCGAATTCAGTGATAAATTACCCAATAAGATAATTAAAAGGGATTCGTTTCGAAATAACTTCTTAACTCAAAGGAAAATTAATATCTTCTATTATAAATAATACAATAAGTAAGCGTCGGTGATTTGAATCTAAGATTCTAGGGATGGAATTTCCGAACGAAGAAAACAAGTTTTAATACTCATAATGTTTCATCTAAAACTAATTTATTTTATACACGTGTCATAACATATTATGAATATGAGATTTTTTGTTAGCAAAGAACTGTGTCCATAATTGACATGGATACTAGCAAGTTGCAAACTTTATAAAAATAATTTAATAGCCAACGTTTGGAATGCTTACTTACCAAGCAATGACATCACTACTTTTATGAGGGTAGTACTTCCCTAGAAAAGGCGGTCTATTCAAGTCAAAGTCAAAAATCATTTATTCATATAGGTCACAAAGTGACACTTATGAACGTCAAAGTTTATGAGTTAGTAAGTTTGCTAAAGTTACTCAATTTAAATTTAGGCTCATTGCTAGGTACAGGCTAAGGGTTGATTCTATCAGAAGACACCTGCAAGACTTTTTACTGGTGTAAAATTCACACTGTTGCAGCGATAGGATTTTACGCTGGTTAACCCTATGATTTTCGAATTGTAAATGTTGTATCTATATAATATTTTAGTACCTTATAACCGATCAAGTTAATTTGCATCAAAATAATCGTGTATAACCGTTGAACACCAACAATACAGATGGTATCTGGCCTATATTGTCTATTTCGAGTCTATTGAGGCCTATTGAGCCGACCCTTCACTTTGAGACAAAGAAACAATAGATAGCTACAGCTATTGTATCTTATTTTATACTAAGATTGACAATGAAGAACCATCTTGTCATATTCAGTTTGAGAATATTTTGTTTTCATCAAAAATACGATTCTTCATAAAGGTCACAAAACATTTATGAACGTCAAACGTACACTTATTAATATGAATTTGAGTCAACCTGTTACCATTCAGTAATGCAAGGGCGTAGAATTCAATTAAAAAAAAGAAAAGTCTGAAAATATATCCTTAAATACAATACAGAACACTGAAAAATATCGTTGCTCTGATAATATGTTTTTGTATATTCTCTGTCGGCAATATTTAATAAATAAATAAATTTGGTGTCAAGTAACCGATGTCGCCAAACGTAACAAGCACCATGGGCTTGACAATTAAATTTTATATTACTATGTAATTTTTACTAACATTGCGCGGATTGTGTAGAATATGATTTTTTTTATTATTAGTAAGTGTTTGCACACCACCGTGTCCTGAAAAGCACTTAAGCCGTTGGTCTTGGGCTCGATCTTTCCCCAGTCGTGTCGGGTTGCCGTCCCACCGGACTATGATTGGAAAGGAATAGAGAGTGCATTTTTATTTGCGCACACACTTGTGTGCTGTAATATCTTCTGCGAAGATGGTTAGCCTTTAAGATTGGCCGTTGTTACTGAAGTTAGTTCTGGAGAAACGCTACAGAAAATAAGAAGCGTGTTTTGTGCTCTGTTTTAATAAACTATATTGAAAACAACATACCACTATTTTAAAATAAATGTAAAGATTTATTTATTACTCTCGGCAACTTCGGTCGTTTAAAATAAAATTACAAAAAAATAAATCTAAATGATTTGAAATACTTGAAAACTCTCGTAATTACCACATTTATAATTATAGATCATTAGATAAAGACAGCGCTACACCCTTCTCACACTGAGAAGAGGCCCGTGCCCAGCAGTGGGATAGTTTAATACAGGGCTGATATTATATTATAATGATATTATACACGCTTGTGACGTAATAAGCGAGTAACGTAGTAATTGACATTTATAGTTCCGTTTACGTATTAAGCAAAAGTACAAAAAATATCATCTTTTACAATTAGACGACTTAATTATGTAATTACTAGTATCTATGAATAACTATATTCTAAGGCCTTAACTTTAACCCTGTTGATGTGTATGCGAAATTTCATGATGATCCGTCGCGAACTTAAGACGTGAAAGCGTAACAAACAAAGAAGCTCACATTCGCATTTATAATATTAATTAGGTAACATAATTCCAACTTTTGGCGAAATTTTGGTGTTATATGTATATGTAGCCTATGGTGTTATAATGTATATGTAGCCTTTGGTGTTATAATGTATATGTAGCCTTTGGTGTTATAATGTATATGTAGCCATTGGTGTTATAATGTATATGTAGCCTTTGCCCTCAATTTTATTTGGACTCATCAAAAGGGACACTGTAGCTCAAACTCTCTCTTCAAATTTAGATTTATACTTTGGTAGTTAGTAAATTACAATCATGAAAACATCTAGACTTTGACAATTATATGTATATTAAAATACTTATCTTTATTGCCAACATAGTAATTTAACAAAAGTTCCATTTAGTTCTAATCATATAGCTTATATAATTCTTGTTGATATAATGGCTGCCGCTTCGCTTCGAATACGGTATTCCATCTAAAAAATAAACAAAGTTTTCCCTTTCGCAGCACCATATGTTTGACCTCTTTATAATAGAAGATCGGGGCTTTATCGATTAAACGATTGTACACGTTTGTATTGAGTTTAAGCTATGGAAAAAGATAAAGAACTGGGTTGGCCTTGCGAGATTTATCGTATCCGGTATTAAAATCATAATTTTCCGGGTATTGAATCGTAATTTGTCGATTTACTCGATACTAGCAAGTTAATTGCACGGCTACAGCTAACAACCAATTTATTTAAAAAGTATAATATGCAATGTGTATTAAACCATTAGGTGCATATTGGATACAATTTGGTGTGTATCCAAGGGGTATACAATGTGTATCAAATGTGTATTTTAAGTTAAATGACATATTATATATATAGCTTGTGTATCAAATGCATGTGGTTTCCAATGCGTACCAAATATGTATACAATGTGTATCCAGCGTGTTTTTGATGTAGATCCAATGTGTATTTAAGGAAAGTGTCATACTAATTGTATCGCATATGTTGCCATTGACACATTTGGATTGTCTACAATAAAGAAACGTCACTCATAGGAAGCTAAGGTGTACTGAGCTAGGTATACAGACATAACTTCAAGATTCTTTATGTTTCTTTTTCCAGAACGTTGGCAGTATCCTTGATGATGATGACAGGCCGATTTGGTACCTTAGGAGGCAACATATTGTTCCCAATTCTGTTAAACATGGGTTGTATAGTACCTTTCTTCACAATATCAGGACTTATGGTTGGTAAGTATCTTTTGATTTTTATACCACCAAAATGGCATACGGTTTGATTTGTAGTATGATAATCCGAGGCCTCATGACCAAAGGTTTGGTTATGAGATGGATATAATTTATCAGGCCATGCTCAGTACCGACATAGTGATTGGAACTGTGTCCAGTAGGCAGTTGACTATAACTGTAACAGGTTATATTGGACGTAAAACATGTCTGGAGAAATCTGCCTACTCCTTTATTATATTGTCGTGAGACTATGTATAATGTATGACAACGTAATCAGTTTAATCTTTATGATAAACTAAATTTGCCCGCAGTTTCACCCGCGTCAATGATAACTGCGCTGCCACCGTGGGTCGTAGCGTGATGATATATAGCCTATAACCTTCCTCGATAAATAAGCTATCCAACAATAATTTTTTTTTTAAATTCGAACTTGTATATCCTGAGATTAGCGCGTTCCAACCAACCAAAAAAACTCTTCAAATTTATAATATTAGGATAGATTACCGTTTACACATACGTTAGACTAGGGTAATGTATTCACGATAAACGCTAAAAATTGTTATTTAATTTCATTCTATATCGAAGCACAAAAGGTCTTTTACGAGGGTAAATATAAAACCAATATGGTTTTTATATTACCTATCAATATCAGAAGCACACTAATTAAATTTCACGTCAACCGCACGTCACGTCAATGGGTTACCAACGTGTTACTTGTTTGACGTTTTTGAAACCAAAATAACCTTACCTCACCTGCCTTCAGCCCAATGTATTGGGCAACTCTACAATTTAGTTACGTGAACTATTATAAACGAGTAATAGGGTTTTTGTGTATGAACAGGATTTTATTTGTTGCTATTGCCAGAAGTAAATTTTAGAAGTAAATGTAGATTAGATTTAAATTGCGTCATCGTTTTTTTTTACATTACATTTCCATTCGATGATTTTCACCTAAATATACATTATTTATAATCTCATATTATGAATGATGTAGGTAAAAGAATATTCTGCGCTATTTTAACTTCGATATCACCCTATGAAAACATCTGACAAGGTTTCTATGATAATTCCATTATATACATCTCGGAGTTCTTATGCAAAAAAGCATGGTAATAAAAAAAGTTTTATAAGCCATATTTTGCCTACTCCGGGAATGCGTGTGAAGCCGCGTACGTGAAAAGAAATTGTATTTGACTTTATTCTCGTAAAACTTTCTGTTTTGGTCTTTGAAGATGGAGTATGATAGAACTTTTTATATTCTTAGAAACAAAAAAATATCACCCTGTATGTTCGTTCGCTGTATGAAATATATAATCGAAGATTTCCTTCTGATATATGCTCACTACTCAAATAAGACCCTCACGTAAAATCTGATATTATAACGAGAGACTGAATTTTGCGTTTTTGTGTGTATGTAGACGGTAATATCCAAAAATATTGCACCGATTTTAAAAAATCTTTTACCTTACCATATAATATAATATAATGATATTTGATTAGGTATTGGTAATCGCCACTGCACCGATTGGTGTGGGTTCGAATCCCACACGGGACAAACATTTGTGTGGTTATTAATTATGGTTGTTCAAAGTCTGGATGTTCTTTGTGTCCGTTTTATTAAGTCTAATGCGGGAGTATCATTTAAAAAAAATAAGGATCACAGATTCCTGATTTTAACACAAACACGCCAGAGAAATCCTCAAAAAGACATGTCTAGTATAAAATATTACCTTATTAATTGTTTAATCAAAATTATTTTCTTTTCCAGGTGTCACGTTCATGTCACTATTTTTACCGTTGAAGAAATAGAAGAGATGGCTAGGTTTATTTTTAAAGTCAGTATTATACTACATAGGCTGCTAATTCGTACAGTTTGCTAGGAAAGATTAACCGTCCGATTAACGTCTATATTAGCCGGTACTTTCTCTCAGATATCGTTGGCAGACGTTATGCAAGCAAGTGATGGATATGAGGGTAGAAGGACGAAAAGGGAGAGGAAGGCCAAGAAAAAGATGGATGGACTGTGTGAGGATGGATATGAAAGGAAAAGGGGTAAATGATCAGATGACGGGTGACAGAGAAGTATGGAAGCGAAGGACATACTGCGCCGACCCCAAATAAATTGGGACCAGGGCAAGAGAATGATGATAATCGTTGGCAGACGTTAACAGGATATATAAATTAGCATTAGTCATTATAGTAAAAAATGAATAAAGAATAGTTTGGTCTAAGCTAAGTTTTTAATTTTTAATGATATGAATGTAAATTGGATTGTTAAAATACATAGTGAAATTGTTATTAGTTACTTTATAAATTTATAATAAAAAAAAATATGTATTTTTATTTTATCTGAAAAAAATATGTCTGCAACCCTTTCAAGACAAAACTCTTCCTAGAATAGCGTCTAGGCACTCTAGGCAATGGTCTAATAGACGTTTTGAGGATAACCTCTAAACGTCGCGCTACCGAATTTTGTATTAAAATTTCTGTATATATACATTAGTATATAGTTATATCTCATAACGTCGTTAGATCTGCTTTTGCAATTTTATACTTTACAACGGCTAAGCCTACCTAGTAAGCAATTTCAGTATTCTATCGTGATTTCTTGCAATACCAGAGGAATGAGTATTATAAGAATGCACCAATAAGTATTAGTTATAGATGTTAAGAGAGTTAGACGTTATAGAAGTTAGACGTTATAGATGATAATAATACTACTTTTTTTCTTTTGTTATACAACTAAGGGGGCAAATAAGCATACGGCTCACCTGATGGTAACTGGTCACCGTACCCTATGGACGCCTGCAACACCAGAGGCATCACTTGCGCGTTGCCGACCCTTTAGGAAAGGAAGTGGGAAGGAGAAGGAGCGGGAAGGGGGAAAGAGCGTGATTGGGCCTCCGGCACTCTCACTCACCGAACGAAACACAAGAGTAGGAATACTGCTATTTCACGTCGATATTCTGTGAGAAGGTAGTCCTTCCCCGGTCGAGCCGGCCTATTCATGCTGAAATCAGCGAGGCTCTACTACTCATAATACATAATGGCTGCAACACCTTGTTTTTACGAATTTAAAAAAGTGGCCGTGAGATTCTTACTTGCTTCTTTTCGTAGGCTCAACCCTTTGCCTAAATCTAGCAACTACCATAAATGCAGCATCAGTAACTTACTAAACTCCCTATCCAATAGATTTTGACGTTCATATGTTTTTCTTTGTGACCTGAATAAATACAAATAATAATCTAAGTTATGTAGAACTTATACAAGTAACTATTGATCTAAAGAAAGTTTACTATCCCCGGTATACCATTATTCCTTTTGTACAACACCCGAGAGGACAAAAAGGTTGGTTTTACTTTACCAAAAATTATACTTGTATGTGTAGAGTAGAGTATACATTGATTTTCTTGCTTCATTATACAGTTATACTACTTCGGCTGGTGAATAAAAATGGCGTATGAGAATCAAAAATATAAAATCTAGGCCCGATTTTGTTACTTGGGTCAGGCCTAGTGTGGTTGGGTAGAAACAGGGAATCTTTTAAAATACCTTAAGTCAGTTTTCTATGTAAGAGAGCTAGTTTTCCGGGAAATTCTAATAACATCTTTTCTTCATACTTTCATCAAAAGAAAACAGTTTCCATACTAGAACTAAATCCCATGAAGCTTGCAGACTTTGAAACAACTGACAAGAACAGGACGCAGACATTGAAGAACTATTAAGGAGTCCTCAAATTTGTAGATTTAGATTTCTATTCTCACGGCGTAGTGGAAAGACGATCAATAATTAACGATCCATTGGCGACTCTAATAATAATAATAATATACTACCACACACATACAACACCATCTAGCCCAAACTAAGCAGAGTACTATGGGTACTAGACAATGGATAAACATACATATATACTTTTTTTTGTAAATACATACATTTTATATATATGTAGAAACACCCAGACCAAGACAAACATCCAAGTTCATGCACACAAATGTTTGCCTTGTGTGGAAATCGAACCCGCGTCCTCATGCGTGGCAGTCGGTTACACTAACCACTACGCTATCGAGGCCGAGTCCTCAAATTGGTAGCTTTCGATTTCTATTATCACGGCGTAGTGAAAAGACGATCAATAATTAACGATCCATTGACGACTATCGTTTAAAATACAAAATTTAATATTCTAATGCATAAATTATTATTATTAAATATTAATCCTACGAATACAAAGAAAGGTATATCAATACTGAATAATTGCTATATTAGCGGCTAATACTTTATAATAATCAGGATTCGGGAAAAAAACATCACCAGTGATCGTCATTCAGTATCTCGGTGGACATACAAATATTATGAAAAATTCACTGTCCTCCGAGGCTACACGAAACATTATGGAGCATGATCGATTGACTACGACCTATTCAATCAATCGACAAAGTTACGAATATTCGATTGTGAATCGATTATTCTGTGACAATGATTTGATTAATATTCGGAGCATATAATTTTCGCATATTTGCGTTATTTTTACCGTAGAACATCGCTAAACAACTTAAGCTTAATCTATCCATGCTTTGAAATTACTAAAATAATATAATATAATATCAGGCCTGCAAATAAACTGTTCCAATACTGGGCATGGGCCTTTCCTTAGCGTGAGAAGGCTTAGGTCATAATCTGCTACTCTATATCTTCGAGAACATCATGTGGAATTTTAAGCTATGCAGGTTTCCTAACAATGTTTACGTACAACGTTTAAGAGAGTCATAAACTAACAATTGAATTCGCAAATAACTTCGAAAAGTCAGAGGTGCATGCCTTGAGATAGAACTCGAGACCTTTGCGTGGCAGTCCACTAAGCTATCACTGCTATTTAAAATAATTATACAAATTACTAATAATTTATTATGAAAAGCCGATTTCTATTCTGAATAAATGTTGTTAAAACGACCGAATCCCTATCACATATAACACAAAAGGGCTTTTCAGTAAACCAGCACAATTCAAGACGCCTTGACAATTGCAAAATGTATCTCAATGAATAACACAGCATGTTTTGTTACTGTAACAATTGTATGGTAAACAAAAGAAGAAAATTAATAAATAGAATTATTTAATTCAACCGCTGGAGGGCGGTTGCACCTGACATGCTAATTAGGTCGGCAGTTAGGGCTGTCTGCTTTAAAAAGCCTTCCTTTTCTACTATTTCCATTGTTAATTTTCTAGTGGGTACCAGGTAATAGAATTGTGTGTAGCTAGCATAGTGTAGAGTTGTAAATAATTATTTGTAGGTGCATTCTTTCTAATAGTACTTTGAAGTTTTTTAAAGCTCTTTTATGCTACTAAAGCAAGGTGGCATATAAAAGTATAAAAATTTTGGGTAGTTTAAAGTTTTCCACGCGTACGAAGTGGAAAACGCTAGTTAGTTTTACAATCTTCTTCTCTCTTAGCCTTTATTATTCCCAAGTCACTTGGGGTCGGCTTTTCTGGTCTAACCGGATTTGACTGGATATCAGTTTTTACACGGAGCGGCTGCCACCTGACCACCGCAACCCGAAGGCTAACGATACCCTAAGGCTAGACCAGTGTCAGAGTCATTAGAGGGTACTGACTTTCCCAATAACGACTGCCATAGATGTTTATGGCAGCCGGGACCAACGGCTTAACGTGCTCTCCGAGGCACGGAGCTGGCGATAATTGTCAATCAATACGCACATAATTTCGAAAAGTCATATAACTTCCGAAAGTCAGAGGTGCGTGACGTGGGTTCGAACCCGAGACCCTCTGCATTGCAGTCTATTGGTCTCCCCACTGAGCTATCGCTGCTCTTTAGTTAGTTTTACAATAAGAGTATTAAAAATGAAATAAAAGTTTTGAAGAACTACACCGACAAACAGTGTGACTCTTTGTCGGATTTGATTGTCACTTATTTTAGAAGACGATGACGATGATAAAATGACGATGAGACCATTCAGCGCTCATTTTAGAAGTCCAGAGTAGGTGGCGTAAAATGGATACCAATGCACCTTTGACAGAATATATTTTAAACACATCCCCAAACATCTGACTGCCGCAAACTGACGCCAATGGTTCTGCCAGTATACAACAATAGGTTTATATCTAATATGTCGAATCTAACATAGCTGGTGAAATGTGTAATAAACCATGGTATACATACGTCTGCATATATCTGAAACGGGAGAGAGAGGCCTATCCTTTTAGATACACGAAAGCCTGAATATATCTCTAACTGCTGAAAATTTCCCAGCGGAAAAACCTAGATATCAAACATGGTATATCACAATCAGCGCTCGCCCTTGTTTCCGCTTACGTCACTGGACCAACAAAGAGTCAAAATACAAATGGCTTTGTGTAATATAATTTATTCATCTTTCTAAAAGGGGTGCAATGTATGGAACGACTTCTGTTGCATAAATAATAGACACCTCTAAAGTAAACAACTGTTCTGAATAAAATGGGAAAAATGTTTTACTGTCTGTTTCCATTTTATGGTGTACCTTTATCCTGACATAAAATTCACTTGCCTGTATTATTTTGGAAGTTTATATAGCTTGTTAGAAAGGGTGATGGGTTTTAAAGAATGATAACGTATGTTTAAAGAATATATTTGTAGTGTCATGCCTGTATCGTCGAAAGGGGTAGGCGTGATATATTACATCCACATTTCGAAAGTTATGATGTTAGGTACCACGAAATAGAGGGTGAGTGTATGACCATCTACCAGGCCCGGGCCTGGTAGATGGTCACCGTGATGGTCACCGTACCGTTACTAAACACCGTGTTGCTACGTAAAGTATCTTAATAGGCAAACCCAAGAATAATTTTCCCGGCCGGATAATAACTGCCACTGGCGCTCCAGTTTCGAAGTGGTTTAATATGTAATCTATATGACTATTCCCGTGTGGAGCACAAATTACCCGTAATTTCATATACTGAGAATCAAAAGCCAATTTATTTGGTGTTCGATTTGCTCAGAATGGCCTATTCCAATCAGGTAATCAAAAATCTATCCAACGTAGAGTAACACTGCCCCGAAAATATTTATTCTAGAAATCGAACCCAACGAAGTATTAGAAAAATATGTATGTACCAACCTACTTACTATGAAGTATTTTTGAAAAGGTTTAAACATGAGTTACATGGTACGAATTGCACGAATAATTGGCTGAAACTCTGGCATTTATGTTTCATGGAAGACCGATATAGTCTAGATAGGGTTTGATTCTAAGATATTATAGTCAGGTTAATTTATAATTATCGTTTTTCAGTATAGGTTGATTAATGTAATTGTATTATATAAATGTAAAGCAACTATAACTACTCAATTACAAATGAAAAAGGCTTCTTTTCTTTCAGTATCAAAATGATAATTTCTGAATTTAATTCTTAACAATGTAACGTTTTGAATTTTAAAGCCCATTCGTTTATTTACTACTAGCTTTTGCCCGCGACTTCGCTTGCTCGATAAAAGTACTTTATTCTAGATGAAAGGTACCTTTGACCTTTTTGATAACGTTGACAGCTTGTATGCGAAATTTCATGATGATCGGTCGAGTTTTTAAGACATGCAAGCGTAAGAAAAAAACTCATTATCGCATTTGTAATATTGGTTATGATGACGTTTATTTAATTTTAATAACGTCTGTTCTCTAGAGACTCTTTAACCTGATCTAATATATATTTTTATTTATTCGCTCTCATCATAGTCTTCATGTGCATAAAGGTACTCGTCAATTTAGACTTCTTTTTATTCTACCTTTACTTGTTCTGTTTGACTTTGTGAGAGAACGTTGCCTCATGTTTTGCTCTTAAAAGTCTAATTTAAGCCGTGAGCCGTTTTATATTCACGCATTTTAACCTAAGTTACAACATAAGCAAATACAAAAAAGCAAAATAGGTCTATTCAGTATGCTACACAAAGAAATAAACACGTATTTTAACATTCAGTACTTTCATGAACATTTTGTAACCGCACAACCCTAGCGCGCAATTATTTATCACGTGCAAGAACGCGGGCGCTGTAACGTCATACGAGCACGTAAAATCAAACTGTTTTATTGATAACCTAATGAGTATACGATAGGGTTGTCTTCCACATATAATAATCTTCAATTTTTGAAACAGATTTATAGTGTATAATTAACATGTATTTTTTTTTGCTTATACAATGGAAATACCAGACTCCTATTAACATTTTTATAAAGTGTGACCTCTCAGATGAATTATGTAAGAAAACATAAAGTTGACTACTGTATATCAATAATAAGATGATAATCACAAAACTTAAAATTGATTTATTTAATCGAAATATGGTTTTGCGTTTTGTTGCTTTAGAAAGAAACCTTCTTAAAAATTGAAAATACGGTTAAGATGTATCGAACTTAAAAAGATATGACATTAGCGAACTATAATATAATATATAATATATATATTATAATATAATATAATAATATATGTAATAATATATATAATATAATATAATATAATATTCTACCACATACACACAACACCATCCAGCCCAAACTAAGCAGAACTTGTACTATGGGTTCTAGACGATGGATAAACATACATAGATACCTTTTTTTTTGTAAATACATACATATTATACATAGAAACACCCAGACCAAGACAAACATCCATGTTTCGTTTGTCCATGAACTGTTTCGTTCTGTTTGATAATTACAGCGAAACTTCTGGTTAGTATGATCAAGTATAAACAACCAGCTTTCATATAATGTTACTACAACAAATCAAGCAAATTTATAAATTCTTATTCTCATAGCAACAAAATTTACTACCTATACATATGTAGCATATTACGAAAGTAGCATTTCCAGAAACTTTCACGTTGCCAATCAATAAGTAGAGTATCTTAAGCTGTCGATTTCACGCACAAATGTATATAGATCTCAGACAGTTGTACATAACATGGATATGACAGGGGTCTTACAACTTTTGGGTGGCGACCACACAATTAACAACACAACCTGAATAGATATAATAGATAGTAGTTTAAAGCCAATTTGTCGAAGAGTGTTGAGTGGACTAGGCCAAAAATAATTGGTCAGTTATTACGCTAGTTTTATTAGGTACAATATAAACCAAGTAAAATATTCATATATTATTTTGAGGTCAACTAAATAGCTTGATTGTTATAATTTAGTAATATGTTTCCTGTTTTAATAGTGATATTAGTTTTGGTTGTAAACGAATATTTATACATACAAACTATCAGATGTTTGTATGTTATGTGGGGCCAGTCAGTGCAGACCGGCGACACTTCGACCCAGTGGGATCTTTTGTGTCGACACTCTCCCAATAAAGACTGCCATAGATGTTCATGGCAGCCGGGACAGACGGCTTAACGTGCTCTCCGAGGCACGGAGCAGGCGATAATTGTCAATCAATACGCACATAATTTCGAAAAGTCATATAACTTCCGAAAGCCAGAGGTGCGCGACATGGGTTCGAACCCGAGACCCACTGCATTGCAGTCTGTTGGTCTCCCCACTGAGCTATCGCTACTTACAAACTATCAGATAGTCATTACACAAGCAAAAAATATTTTGATGTTTATGAATGCATATAAAACTATAATTGAAATAACTACATACATATTTTTTATGTTAAAGCATTATACTCGATGCTATCCGTAATCAGCAATATTCGCACATGAAAGTTTTTCAGCAATCGAGCCGTTTTTAAAATCTGGGTGTAACGATTAGAATCGTAAAGGCAAGCAGAGTTGCTGAAATATGACACAGCTGCGAAGAAATCACTAAAATACTTCGCATGCTGTCATGGTGATGACCAAGACACGATGCAGCAACAAATCAATATCAATCCATCCATCGGCTTTTTCAAACACCTGATGTAGTAAATTGTTAAACGATCCGCCTCATGGAAATCAGGTACTATTATAGCCATAGACGATTCAAATCCAGAATAATAATTTCAATTGCTCTGTTTATACAGGGCTTTTACTATGACCTACTTAATTTATCCCTATTCCATCTGTATTTGGCCTGAAACGACTACCTAAGAGCCAAAATTCAAAAACACGTTTTACTCGAAAAACAATACCTACATTTTTCACTAATGTTCTGAAAAATTACTTGGCAAACCTATCCCCAAGCGGCCGACTGCTGAATATTCCATATATTGGTTTTGTAAATATATGACGTGGTACGGTCGAGGTTTATTGCCCAGGCGATTTACGAATTGATCGCTTGTTAGAATAATACCTTCAGTTTTGCATTGTACAATATGTATGCGAAATGCGAAATTGAGGTTGGTTGGAGAGTGAAGTGATGAGCGCTTTGTATGGATATTTTATATAGTTGGAATATTAAGATATTTTTCATAGATGTATTGAAAGCTGCATATTATTGTACCTTCTTAACCTTAGCCTTATTCTTATAATAAGCTGGTTTTCTATGTTCGATTAGACATGTTTTTTATATACGTAATATCTAAAAGAAACCTCTTTGAAACAAATGCCTTAGCTTCAAAATTATGGAGTAATTAATATTTGTAATTTTGGTTCAAAAAAAGTGGGCACGTAGTAGAGTATATCGCTATTTCGATCGCACGCCCGTATTTAAAAAGCGGTTACGTCATTCAATAGTACCGCGCTTATTTTGTTCTATTTCGCCATCATTTGATAATTACCTC